>JAQPPZ010017236.1:1494252-2988504 GCA_028583015.1 Wollemia nobilis | reverse complement strand
CATCTTCACAAAACCCCTGAAGGAGGAGGACTTCGCTAGATTGCGAGATATGTTGGGCGTTAGAGAACTCGTGAAGTTTGATTTAAAGGAGGGTGTTGGAAATTTTAAATCCAACTTCGCGCCCATAAGAGCTTCGGCGCGAAGCATCTCCGAAACGCCTTCGAAAAATGCTTCGGCGCGAAGCACTTCCAAAAATGCTTCGACGCGAAGCACTTCCGAAAGAGCTTCGGAAAATGCTTCGCCACGAAGCAAAAACAAATTGCCCCCCGAAGCAGAAATCAGCCGAAGAAGAATTAAGCACGAGAATCGATGCATTTATTGTTCAAGCGTGCGAGTAGCTGGAGTGTTCGGCGATTTGTCAAAAAGCCATTCCGGCATTTAACTCTTGTCAGTTGGTTGGTGAAACTCTCCCGCCTTTTGTCCTCATCCCCCGCCTATAAATACCGGGGTCATTTTGTCATTTTGTAAGGAATAGGAAATGAGTGGTGTTAAGAGCGGAAGGAGCATAGCAGCAGAGTGCCCAGAACAGCCGCAGAGCTAGGGTTTCAACCAGCAGATTAGCAGAAGGGTGAAACTAGCACCTGTCAACAGCCGGAGGTTGGAGCAGCAGCCTCCAGATAAAACCCGTGTTTTTATCCTGCAAAAGTTTATCTTGCAGAAGTTTGTCTTTGCTTCAGAAGGAAGCCCTTTGTAACCCGACATTATAGTTAATATATAATATACTTATTCTGCAAATTCGAGTCTCTGCACATTTGTCTTCGGCCTCGAATTATTGGTTTGTCCGCAGACATTTCTCAAACTAGGGTTTGCCCCGAAGTGGCAAAATACCCGTTCGATCCAAAAAGGAGTCGGGTTTATTTGTTTGTGCCGAAGCACATTCCGACACTTGTCTTTCCGAAGTGATTTCACTTCGGAAGAAAACTGTGCGAAGCAGTTGCTTCGCCAGGTTTTTCCCCGAAGTAGTTTCACTTCGGCAACTTCTTCCCCGAAGTACTTACTTCGGGAGCATTGTCCCCGAAGTAATTTTACTTCAGCACTTTGTCCCCCGAAGTAGTTACTTCGGGTGTATTTTTCCCAAAGTAAATTTACTTCGGCAATAATTTTCCCGAAGTGCATACTTCGGGCGAATATTCCCCGAAGCTCCCTCCCTCGCGTGAAAACCTTCCGAAGCGGTTTTTGCGACGCGATTTAAATCGCGATTTAAATCCTAATTTCCTTCCAGGTGAACCAACATACAAACTTCTCGAAACTGTTGTTCGGTAATTCAAATAGTGCGGATATTGCTGCCTTGTTCTGCACCTTTGCTCTTCTGCTCTCTTACTTGTCTTCTCTGCACTACAACCACACGGAAAGCCAACCAAATGAAGGATTTATATAGCTGGGCAAGACAAGCCAATCAACAACCCCGCACGAAGGAAGTAAATGTTGATTGGACAACAAACACGTCCGACGTCACATCAAAGTTTTTGGTGGGATGCCCATTGTCGTTGATTTTGGTGAGCGATGTCCGACAGTGATCATTTTCGAAGTGAATTTGGGCGGAGAGTGTAAATCAGATTTAATATTTCTAACAAAAACTTCTCGTAGGAATTCTAAATTGCTATTCTAACTTGAAATCAATACTCTGAATTGAATCGAATGTAGGTAGACTACATATTGGGCGACAATCCTATGGGAATGTCATACATGGTGGGATATGGACATCTCTTCCCCAAATACATTCATCACAGGGGGTCATCGATGTCGTCTGTGAGAAAGCATCCAAGACATATAAAATGCTTTGAAGGCTATCAATTTTATTTTAACAGCCCATATCCGAACCCACATCTGCTAATGGGGGTAGTGGTGGGAGGGCCTTACGACAATGACCAGTATCATGACACTCGGCTTGAAGTTGAGCATACGGAACCCACTACCTACATCAATGCACCCCTTGTAGGGATTCTTGCCTTTTTCCAATCTAATTTCCAGTTCTGATTTTTTTTGGACCTGTACTTCTACATCTTCTCTTTTCTGTAAGGTGTAATTTTGAACCTATTTCGAGTTCTACTTTCAGTCTTTTTCCCACTATTTTAAAACACCCTAAGTTTCAGAACGACTCACGAAAGTCAATTTGGTTCTTCTCTGCTACGGTTATGCTGGATGACATACACAATATTCGTTTGTCTCCTACCTGACTGCTACAGCTTGATGAATCTACTCGATTCACTTGTACAGAATCCAAGCAATATGATACGTTCAAAACCCAATATGATAAAAAACAAATTGTGATATTATTGTTTATATATTAGGTAAATTGAATATGAATAATGGCATTGGTATCTTACTTTTTCTTGGTCTATGGAATGATTGTTCTTTCTTGCTTTTCAAATTCACCTTAGGATCTAGTTCATGCAATCTCACTGAAGTTTAAAAGATTAAAAGAAACAAATAACTTTTGACTTTTTTTATAAATTTACGATCATTACAGTAGCTATATAGCTTGCATGTAAGAAGATGTATGTTTTTAATTTTGTTTTCAGCTTAATTTTTTTTTAAGATCTTTTACAGGTTACAAGATAAAGAAAGCAAGTGGGTTCAAAAATGATATTTAAAATTTTTGATTAATAAATTTTTTATATAATCTTATATAAAATAAAAAGTAAATTATTTCAAGTCAGGACCAACAAACTCCCAGCAAATTTTGTAAAATTCGTAGTGGAAGCCATCAAGCCTTGGGGCTTTCGTGTTTGCCATTTGAAACAGGGCATCTGCAATATCTTGCTCTGACAGGCAAGTTGGGATAAAATTTTTGCAACATTGAAGGGTTAATTCTCGTTCAAGGGTGTACGACTGAGCAGCAAAAATATGAGAATAATGTCGTGTAAGTTCGACTACTATCTTAGGAAAAGAGGTGGTGCGAACCCCATTAACCACTAAAGATTTGAATTGAGTGGAGTGGCACGGAGGTCGGAGCCTCTGGAAAAACTCTTTAGAAATGCAGTCACCCACTTTGATCCAATGCAGTATGGCTTTAATCCTCGTACACTTCATCCACTTTGAGCTCATGTCGGAGCTGAGCGACATGGGCTTGAAAGGCGGAGTCAAAAGGAGAGGCCTTAAGATGGAAGGAGGCCTGTGCAAGCTCATTATGCAGAGCAGTATTAGAGCGACAATGCAACTGAGTGGGTTTTCATTCTTTCCATGTTGGAAGCTCTTGGCTTTGGTCCTCAGTTTATTTCCTCTATTAAAATGCTTTTTTAGGATGCATCAACTGTGCTTTCTCTCAACAAGTTTCAAACTGATGCTATTGGCTTGCATAGGTCAGTAAGGTAGGGCTGTCCTTTGCCCCCTCGCTATTCATTTTAGCAACAAAAGTATTTGGTTATCTTTTGGCTCATCGTGCTTCTCTTGGTATGCTTAGGGGTATTTCCCTTCCTAGGAATGCTAGTCAACTCATTAACGAGCATTTTGTTTATGATTATTTTCTTACTTTGAATGAGGATGAAAAATATCTTTCTGAAGCTCCTTCTTGTATTGATATTTTTTGCAAAGCCTTTGGGTCTAATATACAATGGAGGAAAACCTCATGTTATAGGAAATCCCTACAACCTCTTCCCCATTGGCTTCAGCATGTGTAGTGGAGTTGGATTCAGCCTGGAGAAGTCTTCAAATTCTTGGGTATTCCTTTTACCTTTCAAGGCTCTCCGTCCAAATTATGGTCTTATGTCATCAACAAAGTAGAAAGCAAGCTAGAATATTTGAATGCTAAGAAGCTATCTCTTTCTGAAAAATTTCAAATTTGCTCGAAAGTGTTGGCTTCCATGCATGTTTATTAATCATCTTGCTAGGTCCCTTCCCAGAATTGATAAAAATGACTTGAAAAATTACTGTGGGATTTTCTATGGTCTAGTGCATCTGAGTGGAAGAACTTTCACAGAGTGGCTTGGGATATTCTCTATCTCCCACGACAAGCAGGGGGTATGGGTTTGCTAGACTGTAAGCATCAAGGGTTAGCCCTCTATGCTAAATGGATTGTGCGGGCTCTAAAAGGACCTAAAGCATGGAAAGTTCTTATCAGACATTGCATCTCGGCTGGGCTTCCCCTCAACCGTCGAGCCTAGGAAGGAATGGATTTGCCCTCTCTAGTGTTGGCCCCAATTTTTATTAAAAACCCTGGCTCCTTTGTCATCAAAAGCATATGGAAGGCCTAGCAACAATTAAACCATTGGATTGTTTGGAAGGGTATCCGTTCACATAAAGGTCTTTCCATTAATATTATCAATGTCTGGTGGTCCCATGTATTCAAGCTTCAGGGTAAGCTATTGGGCCAAGTTCCTTGGGTCCATACCCAAAAAATTTTAAGTGGGGCATTACCGCCATTGCAAATTTTTACTCTAAGGAAAACAAAGACTGGATTCCTTGGAAATATTTTAAAAGGATGTTTCGCTTGTCCAACGCTGACAAGGCTACGTATGATGCTATTCTGGACCATACACCTTTCTCATTATGACAGAAATTAGGTGTCAGATCCTAGAAACCCTGGTGGAAATATTGGGCCTGGTATTAGAGCACTTCCTTGCTCAGATATAGATCCAGACAAGGTTATGACTGGCTTACGCCAACTGCACCCACGGTGCCCAAACTCAATGTCAAATGTGACCTTCTCTCATCACCATCTAGGTGGAAAACCAGATTTCATTTAGCCCGGGCATCTTATCTAGAGCCAAAGAAAGCTTTTTTCACTTGGAGCTTACTGTATCAGGGTTTACCCTTTGGTCACAAATTTTCTTATATGGGAAGTGTCTGAGCATCGATGTCCATTTTTGTCAAGAACCTGAGTCTTGTATGCATATTTTATGGGCATGTAGACGAGCCAGTCTCGCTTGGAGTTGGGTGGGTTCTTGCTTTACCTTGTTTATGTCCATACAACTTTCCTAGCATCATGTCCTTCTAGGTGATCCCATTCAATTTTCTCTCCCATTGAGGGAAGTGTGGTAAATATTTAGAGTCAGCCTTCTATTTCACATTTGGAAATCTAGAAACAAAATTCTTTTCAAGCAGGTTGATCTGTCTCAGGATTTTTCATTTTCTGACAAGCTTGAAATTTTTCATGATGTGTGGTTTCAGATTTGTGACCAGGCTAAAAAGGTGGCTATGGAGCTGGACCATTTGCAGGCTTTACTAAATTACTAGGGTGACACCCCTTGTGTTGTCAATAGAGAGGCCTCTGATCGTTCGCCTCCTCACCCAACTAGATCTCGTTCACGTCGACGCCCTGATTGTGCACGGTGTCAGCCTCCTCGAAGCAGATCTCGTGACTATGGAGGTCCGTTGCAGTAGCCAGATATGCACACATCCTAGCATTCTGCATCTGTGATCACTTCACAATATGCGCTTGTGCCTCATGATGGTTGGAGGGCTTTAAGCAGCCATGGGTATATTTCTGGTTGGTCCCATCCTTCTTCTCCAATTACTCATGCTTCAGGTTGGGATGAGGAGTGCTTTTATGGGTGGGGGGAACCACCCACTTCAAATGGATAAGGCCCTGTTTGCCACAGGCCCCCTTCTTTAAAAAGCCTTTCTAGATGTAGATTGTTTCTAGTTTGTTGTTGATGGCCATGGTGCATGTATGGTGCAGTTTGTTTTTCTTTATCCACTATTAGGATAAGTTAGTAACATTTGGGGTGTGATTTTTTTTCTCCACCCACACTTTTTTTTTTTGGTATAAAGGACTTTTATTTTTAGAATTAAAATGACCTTTCATCAAAAAAATTAAATTATTTTTAATATTTATTATATTATAGATTAATTATATAAGAAAACTTTTATAAAGGATGTTATATAGTTAATATATGTTTTAAAACTAAAATTGTTATTAATGTATTTATAAATCTATTTATAAAAGACGTTCTTTAGTTAACATATATTTATCAAACCAACAATATATCTATAAATCTATTTTTTTTTAATGTAAAAAAAAATAGTTAAACCTTTTATATATTGAATAATGAATTTTTTTATTTGAATTTATAAAATGTTTTTTATTTTAATAGATTGTAAATGCCAATGTATAAGTAGTATGATGTATTTATTTAAAATAAAATTTTAATCCGCTCATGTAGAGGATTTGGAGAGCAAATGGGTAGTTAAAACTCTCCAGTTATCGAGAGGCTCAGGTTCAAATCTCTCCCCTCACATGTTGCGGATATGTTGTATATAAAAGGTTCCTTATCAAAAAAAAAATTAAATTAAATAGAATTTAGTATTTTAAATATTAAATTTTTTAAAATGATTTTAGTGTACATTTGAGTTGATTATACAAGAAATTATTACTAATAATTGTAAATTTTCTTGAAAAGGAAAATGATAACAACATTTGAAAATTAAAGATGTTAATTTATTCATTAGTATTATATTTGGAGATTTAAGATGTTAATTTTTGCATATTAATTTATGATATGTTTAGTTGTATTTGCATTAAAAAAATTGACATCATTAAATTAATGTTTTTCTTTAGTTTAGTGATTTTGTATTAAGATTTAAAATCTACTTGATAGTAAAAAAAGTATGGATGTAACTATTATATATCAAAATTAAATAAAATATATATAAAATATTGTATTATTTTTATTGGATAAACTTGTTGTTTATATTTAACTCATGAAAATAGTACTTAATATTTGCTTAGATAAAGAAAGTGTTGGATAAAATTGATGCTTATATTTGGTTTAATTAAAAAAAACATTAATGTATTTCATAATTTTTAACTCCTATTTATATAAGAATGAAGCTATAAGAAGTATTATTAAAAAAAAAATGAAGTTATGTGTAGAATCTGTTAACAAAAATGGCAATTAATAACTTGACTATGATCGTAAATGTAAAGGTAAAGTAGTTTTTATACCATAGGTAATATGAGATAATTTTTATAGAAAATGTTATTTATTTAATATAAGTGTTTATTAAACTGAAATTTAGATAATAAAATATGGTGTACAACTTTATCCCATTGAAAGATAATATGTTGCGTCGTCGTTGCCGTCGAGGGGAAGTTGTCGTTGAAAGATCCTTAAGACAAATGATCAATGAAAAAGCTAAGTATAATTTTTGTCATGATTTCGTGACCTATTGCGCCATCGCGGCCATTGGAGGAAAATTGTCATGATATCACGACATGTTGCACCGTCGCTGCCGTCGAGGGGAAGTTGTCACGATTTCATGACATGTTGCGCTGTCGTGGCCAAGAATGGAGAGTTGTCGCGATTTCGTGACATGTTGCGCCGTCGCTGCCGTCGAGGGAAAGTTGTCACGATTTCGTGACATGTTGCGCCGGTACGGCCAAGGGAGGAAAATTGTCACGATTTCGTGACATGTTGCGCCGTCGCGGCCAAGGGAGGAAAGTTGTCACAATTTCGCGACATGTTGCACCGTCGCGGCCAAGGGAGGAAAGTTGTCGCGATTTCGCGACATGTTACGCCGATGTGGCTGCTACTGGATTTTTGTCACGATTTCGTGACATGTCACGATTTCGCACCAGGTTGACTTTTTTGCGGTCAGAGGTGTCTTGTGTCACGATTTCGCGACTTGTAGCTTTTTCACGGACAGAGGTGAAGTTGGTGTTTGCTGCGTGTTTTCGCGATAAGTTGTTGTAACTGACCTATCAGCTCTCTCAGCTAGCTTGGTATTGGTTCAAGAGATTTGGATCCAGTGCAAATATTCCTCTTCTCTTGTAATCATGTGCTTTCATTGTTTTCGGCTGGGATGTATCTTATCCCAATTGTAACTGATCAATGTTTTAATACAAGTTTTTTCAATTTTTTTCAAAAAAACTTGTATATTTTAACAAATTTTAGGTTGTGACTATTTTTTTTTAAATGTTGGTAAAAAATTATTGAATCAATAAAACCATACAAGAAAGAAAATCTCAAAACAATGACCCTTACAAGGACCAAAAGAAATATACTTGCCAAAAGATATTTGGTGTAATGGCAATTGCATGGTTATTATCATTCACGTGGTTGTGAGGTGGATTACTCATGTGTTTGCTCGAAAAGAGCGTTGATATTTGTAAACGATGTTCAATAAAAAAAATAAAGAGACCTCCAAAACCATCAAACCCGACCACAAGACACCCAACAAACAATAACCTCAACCAGCCATATCTATAACAAGCAAATTAGTAAGATGACTAGAACAATCCAATTAGTAAGATGACTAGAACAATCCAATCGATGATCTTATTCCCTAATATTCCGGTCCTAAACTCAAAAACCCATTTTACCAATTGTTTTGGTTATTGTATATGATTATAGTCAGTTGTATAATCAAACAAATTAATTTACAAAATTATAAACTATGTAAAATTGATATATATTTAGCGCTAGTAAACAGTAACTTTAAAATAAAAAATTAAAAAAAATAATATTATTTTTAATTTTAAAAATATATGTATACTTTTGATTTGGTTAGTGTGAGAAACCCTTACGACCAACATTTTTGATTTGGTTAGTGTGAGAAACCCTTACAACCAACATTTTTGATTTGGTTAGTGTGAGAAACCCTTACGGCCAACACATATGGATACAGATGAGCGGTATCCTCCCAATCATGATTCCTCGTACAGCCGAGAGCTATGCTTATCAATAGATAATTTAAATGACAACCACCACACCCACCCCCTCACATACTCGCCCATGCCAAACTCATGTTCCAGAGTAGACAGTGTGAATTCAAATATAAAAAGTACCACGGCGTGAGTGTGTGACAGGGTGGTTGTGTGGTGGTTTTTTTTTTTTTTAAATTAAATTTCATATTGATAAGTATAGCTCTCAATTTTTAAAGGGGTTATGGTTGGAAGGAGATTGTTCATCGTGTACATTCATTAATCATATATATTTCTCACAATAACCAATCCGCATGTTGTGGTCTACCGACAAGGACGCCACTTGCATTATCGACTTGGGTTCAACCCCACAACGAATATATATGTACAAGAAGTATTTACTTAATAAAAAAAATTAAAAATAAAAACTATTGTTAACATATTATTGATGAAAAATCAAAGTATTTAAAAAAAAAATTAGAAAATATGTTAGCACAAATAAACCATATTAATTAATTTAAATGTTAAATTCAACAACATTAATACATGGTCATTGCAATTGGTTACAAATTAATAAAATGATGTTAACTTGTTACAAATTAATAAAATGATGTTAACTTGTGGTTTTAATGCATATGATAAAGTATAGAATATTTATCTAATATACTTAAGCATGGTAGTGCTATACTCAAAAACTTGTTTTTTATCAACATATTTTCATTCAAAATAATATAAATACTAATTACATAGTTCTTAAAAGATTAAACTTCAAAAAATAATTATCTTAAGTTTCTAATAAAAATAAAAAATAACTTAACTAAATTGGTTAAGTATTGTAAGGAGAGAGGGCCTATCAAAAATGTTTAAAAAAATAAAAAAAAAAAGGTGGCCTATCAAGCCTTCCACATCCCATTTTATTATATATTTATATAAAGGAGAAAGGGTGTTGGGGAGGCTCATAGCCCCCCGATTGCCCTTTTATGGGATGCATGAGAACTGGGCTACCAATGCGCAATCCCATTGGGACTGGCATGACGGCCACAGGGGTTGCTCACGCACCCAAGGGAAGGCGTGGTAGCCTAGATATCGATGTCATCCCTTAAGGGAAGGTGCGACCATCGAGGAGGGCTATCGATGTTATCCCTTGATCGGTGACCAAGGGCTACCATCACATAGTCCCTTAGGGATTGATGCAACGACCTGGCTGCCAATGCCATTAAAGATAAAAAAAAATTATTATTTTGTCTATATAAAAAAAAATATAATTTCAAATTTCAAATTAAAGCAAAAACAAAAAAAGCTTTTGAATCGATTTTCAAATATAATAATTGATATTTAAAAATTTGATTTCAACTATAACAAAATTTTTAATATATAAAATATTTAATTTTATATATTTAAAAAATTTCTAAATAAATATTTAAATAAAATCACATCATTTTATCATCAATAATATATATATATATAACAAATATGAATAAAATAAAAGGTTTATTAGAAATAAAAACTCTCATTTTTTATTATTTTTTCAAGAAATAAGCAAAAATTTAAATATAAAAATTGAAACAAGCTAAAATTAAAACTTACAAAGTGGTCTCATGATATCAAATGAAGGGGTTAAAACTAGATCAAGGTCTTCAAGTTGCAGTTGATTTAATCACAACTTTTATAAAAAAGTTAGTAAATTATATAAATAACAATATACATGCATGCAATATAAAAATTTAAAAAGTTAAAATGAAATAACATTGAAAATAGCTAAACCAATATATTGAAATAAAGATTGCATGAAAAACCTTGTGAAGGAAAAGTCTCAAAATAGTAGCTCCAATATTTTATTGTCTCAATTCAACAATGTACAACTCAAGTGCTATAGAATGCAACCACCAATAAACTATGCATCAAGAATTTTATCATAAACCTTCAACATTGGAATAACCTCAAATATAATTTGGATTTTGCATCCACTAGAAAATATCCATGGAGAAAATCCTCCACTATGTGGAGTGCATGAGACAAGTATTTCATGCACTTCCACTACCATGCCACCGCAATGCATGAGTCCATATGTCCTCGTGAAAGCCAATGCGTGTGTCACCACACTCAACAATGTGCTACCACTTCTATGCCACATGCCACCACACATATACCACATGCCATGATGTGCCCCTCACATGCCAACACGCTCAAGTCTTATGCCATGTCACCTTTGATTTTTGTTGTCTCATGTTAGAATATATTATGTATTAATTTAATTTAGGATAAATATGAGATTAAATAAACTAAGGTGTATGATAAAATAAATATAGGTATATATTTGTTTAATCATATACCTTAGCATATAATATTTAACCTGGGTAATATTATTTAATATAATTTAAATATCTATTTAATTAATTTATTCTAAAGTCTAGATAACTAATATTTGATTCACTTTTTTTATTTCAATTGGTTATATGAGATTGAAACATGCCTCACCCGTATTACATCATCACCACATAGTGGTATTACAACAAATCTTGGATATTATCCATGTATCACTTGTCAAGATTTAGATCTTGTCTCCTCTTTAAATATTGAAGAATCTAACTAGTTGAGCTAATGCCACTTGATAATATTTTATTCACCTTTATACTTAGGTGAATTTATAAGAATTCCAAAATTGGATTATATGTTCCAACAATGCTTCTATAACATTATAGAATGATTGCCTATTTGGAAGGAAGAAAAATATTTCTAGGTTGTTTTCCTTCATATTTGTTTTTTGATATTAATTTAAAGAGAGGGTTTTGAAAGGGTCCCCACAACCTTATACATACAGCCTAACTCTCAACCATAATAACAATCTCTAAAATATTATACCTATTAGGAATAATCGAGAGAGTTTAATTCCTAATAACCATAATGATTCTAGAGAGAACTTAGAAAAACACAATGCTTTGAAGGTAAAACAAACTCTAACAAACTCTAGTCAAAGGGCAAAGCGAGACCAAACACCCCTTCCAACGAGAGCCAAAGGGATGTCCGACTCCTCCTTACAAAAATAAAGCATCATGAGCTTATTTCCTAGCAAGGGAGACTATGTCATTTAGGACATAATTTTTCCACATCGAAAAAGAAGCACGGTGGACACCACAGTTGGCCAGCTTATCGGCTAGAGCATTCCCCTCATGAAACACATGGTGAATGTTCACCTGTTCAAAAGCGTACAACAATCTCCTAGCTTCGGCAATAATATTGAGAACGTTCTAGCTAGGTGTACACTCCCCTTTGAGCATCTTGATTATGTTCAAATAATCACCTTTGATTTCCACATTCTGATAGCCAACATCCGCTAACAATTTCACCCCCATATAAGTTGTGCGAACCTCCACGATGTGTGAATATTGGGAATCAAGGGGTTCAGCAAATGCCATGAGGATGTCACCATTCCCATTTCACACAAAACCACATGCTCCAGCCTTATCGGGGTTACCCTTTGAGGCCCCATCGAAGTTGAGTTTTAGCCAATTGGAAGCCGGATGGGCCCACTTAATTCCTACTCTAGGATCAAGTTCGAGGGGGGCGAGGAAGAGGGCTCCAACCCAATTTAAATTCTAAATCAAATTCGTCAGAGGAGTAGGGCGCCTTGGGCCGTTTACCCACAAAGGTAGCCAAGATATTCTTTGACACTCTGTTAATGATCTTAGTACCCACCCTAACAGCATCAGTCTCAATGTTATTAAAATCATGGGTATTTCGTTCTTTCCACACCCCCACCACGCATGGGGAAGCATAATTTTCCACAACCAAGATAGCCATTGGGACACGAATGGTGAATACCATTGAAGGATGTTATCCATCAACGTACCTAGAAACACCCAATAAATGTTAAACCAATTAAAACTAAACATAAATATCTGCCATGTGAACGGGCAGTTGAGGAGCAGATGTTGCGTGGATTCCCAGTCCTATTTGCATAGATAGCATCTGTTCACCATAATGTGACCCCTCTTTCTAATATTCTCCAAAGAAATTATTTTATTTTGAGCCGCCATCTAGAAATAAATATTGATCTTTGGGATTAGTCTTTTAATCTAAATAAGATTTGCTGGAAAATGAGACTCATTTGCCAGTAAAAATCCCAAATATATTTTAAGTGTTGGTCACACATTAATTTTTTTTTGAACTTTTTTCTAAGTATCTGATGGGTGTAGTTTCGATTAAAATTCAAGCGAAATGTTTTTCATTCCTCGAAATGGCTAGTTCATTCCCCAAAATGTCTTTTCGCTTGAAATATTTTTTCATTTCCCGAAATACCTATTTCGTTCCCCAAAATGGCTATTTTGTTCTCTGAAATGCCTTTTCACTCCCAAGTGCAACAAATATTCTTTCTCTTGGCAATTTGTTGGTGAAAACACCTAGCCGACAATTTTTCTCTTATTATTTCTCAAAGAAATTAAGTTTCCAAGATGGGCCCTACTTTAGCAGTGCAAGATTTTCCCAAGATAAGTCATAGCAGAAGGACAAAGACTAGGGAAAAATTCCATTTCACATAGGACAAAAATATTAAGTGCACATTCCAAGTGCAAGTCTAGGCAAAAGCTCATTTCGGGCGTGACTTGGGAAAATTGAAGATAAAGGTCCATTTCGGGTGAAATTTTATGTTTTCAATGCAAATTTTCTTTGAAAAATAATTAAAGCCCATAAAATTAATTCCTGTGGTGATACAATGGATATGTTAGAAACGATAGGTGAGAGCAAAATAATAATTAATCATTTCATTAACTATAGCATAGAATAGCTATAGGCTTAAGTAGGTTACAAAATAGGAATTAACAATAGATCCTATTTCCAAGCTAACAACTAACACTCTATGAGATATAAGCACCTAACCTACTAACCAACTAGGGAGTTAACATAGTCAAGTTGACTACGACTACCTAGTTACCATAAGATATTCTAAACAGTGAATATCTTCATGGTAGAAAGTAAAAACATGTGGTAAAAAGTAAGAAATTACTTTTTACCATGTGGTAAAATAAAAACTACCTAATGTAGGAAATAAGTAATTATCCCAAATGATGGAATATTACTCTAACATCCCCACTTATTACATTATTTGTGTAATGCATATACATCCTCCTATATAACAATATCTGGGTAAAGTATATAACTATCCCAATATAGTGAAAAATATGTTGATCTACTGGTTCTTGCTCTATCATAGTGTCCTGGATGCTCCTAAGCAAAAAGTGGGTCATTCCTCACTTTGTCTTCACATCAATGAATGTCCTTATTGTAATCTTGTCATCCAACTAAATTGCATGGGTAACCAACCATTGCAATCGCTAGGTGTAGTAGAGTAGATCACTTCATACAAGGTTCATTTAGTTACAATATGAGTTTGCAAAAGATAAGGTAGCTAAGGTGTCGATCGCTGCCGAAAATGCACCCTTATAAGTTTCCCCCTTCTTGTTGCAAAATATGTTGTAATTAATTTATGAAAGAAGTATGACTAAGATGTCGGTCGCTACCGAAAATGCACCCTTATAAGTCTCCTTTTATTTTTTTACAAAAATTTGTGAAGAAAATAAATGTATTTCCCCATTTAATTGCAAAAGATGTGCAACTCAAGAGTGTTGTGAAGGATTTTACAAATATTACCTCCTAGGTAATTTTACACCAGAAAATTCCCTCCTTTTGTTACAAGTACTTCAAACATTGAGAGTTTGATATTTATGAAGCCTAAAAGAGGTACAATCACCCCTTATTGCAAGTACTTCAAACAAAAACTTATGCTATTTATGAAGCCTAAAAAATAGAGAGAGGAAATGGTGTTTTGCTCAAGGTGACACATGTGTTTTCCCTCTACAATATTGTTTTAGCCATGAGCACTCTATGTGCTCTCTTTGAACCAAAATTAGAATAAAAATGAGACACTTCACTAAAAATATGGCTTCTATGATGTGTCTTTTCCATTTTAGTTTTTCTTGTTTTGAAACCACTACTGAATGGTGTCTTGGTTGTCATTTTTACAAGTTGTGCAAAACTATGCTTTATAGGTAATTTTATCAAAAAAGTTCACCAAATAATCCTTCCTTATTGCAATTACTTCAAGCATGGTTGCTATTATGAAGTCTAAAATAAAATGTATAATTTTTATGACTTCTACTTTTATGATTGTCTTTACAAGTTGTATTTCCCTCTTGTCAAAAATATGTGTTTTGAAGGAAGAAAGAAATTATCCCCCCTTAGTGCAAAGGATTGCAACTTTTTAAGGTTCCTTATTTTCAAAAACTTGTTCTTTCTTTTTTATTACCCTAAAAGAGTAACAAAAGATAATTCAATCAAACAGATATTTAATGGCACCTGCCTGAAAATCCTCTTGAAGAGAAATAATCAGTTTGAGGAAAGTAAGCCAAACAAATAAGTGAATTAGGGGTTTTGATTTAGGAGAGAATATCAATTAATTTTGGCTTTAAATTTGTGCAAGGCTTTACACAAATTTGTGAAATTTTGGGGTTTAGTGTGTTCTTGATTCTATGACTTATAATTGCAAACAAGAAATAATGTAATAATCAAACAATAATGCCCACAAAATTTTTATCACCTAGGTGTCGGATGCAACCGAAAATGCACCTAATTTTCCAATGAAGGTGTCGAGTAAAATAAAAAATGCACCTTTTAATTTTTGCAACAAAATGTGGATTTGTGTTGTGCAAAAAATTGATATTTTTATGTCTCCTCCATTGTTTTACAATTTTGCAAAATAAATACAATGTGGTCTTCCCCCCTTTATTTTGCAAAATTAACAAATCGAGCACTCCTTCCAAGATAAGTCGACACACGACCCGCGTTTGAAAGGCTTCCAGACCAGTTGACAAACGACTTGGTTTTGATGGACCCAAGGCTTCAAGTTCTTCTCAAGTTTGCAAAAAAAATATGTGCAATTTTATGTCTTATATCCCCCTTTTGAGAAAACAAATGCACACTTTCAATTTTGATGTTTTGCAAATTTCTGTCTCCTTGTTTTCCAATTTGGCAAAAAAGAATTCAGGTTTGAAGCTTTATTTGATGCTAAATTAACAAGGTTTGAGAAGAGTTTAAAGGATTTCTAATTTTGCAACAAAAAATAGGTGCTCTTTTATGTCTTATATCCCCATTTGGAGAAAACAAAAGCTCATTCTTGATTTGTAAATTGCAAAAAAAAAAGGTCATTTCAAGTTGATTTTTAATTTGCAAATTAAAATAAAGTTGATTAAAATAATTTTAATTAATAATAAAAATAAAACAAATATTTTAATCAAATAAATTTAAAATTTAGAAAAAAATCGATTTAAAAAACACTTATTTAATATTTAAATTATTAAAAAACAAAAAAAAAACTTTAATTAAAAAATGCAAAAAAAATTCATTACCTTCCAAATGGGGCGCCGCTTTGTTTTATAAGGCAAAATAATACCTTTGTAGGGTCAGCGGGAGTCGAAATCGTGACTCCCCGCCACCCAAGGCCTTAGCCCAACCCCCTTGTCTAGTCGGGCTACAGGGCCCGACGTGAAGGGAAGGGAATTAATTTCCCTTTCCCTTTTTTCCTTGCACATGCGGGGAAAACATTGTGGGATTTATGCCACATTGCCTATGCAGGGGATGTTCTGGGCCTTAAAAGGAATTTCAAGCCCTTAATTTGTTGACTTCCTATGGGTAGTCACAGTCATCGTCACCCACCCTTTTGGTCACTGCCACATCGCGGCTAGGTCGAGTCGGGTGACACGTGGTAGATTCTAGGTCGAGTCGGGTGGCATGTGGCCAATATACCACGTGTCACCCACGTGTCAAGTCTGGATTAGGTGCCACATGGATAGTCTACCACTTGTCACCTTGTGCCTAGTCCAATCCCTATGGCTCTTCACCATGTGTCAAATCCAGTCAGTGTCCACGTGTCTAGTCTAGGTCAGCCCTCCTTGTCCTACTCACCATGGTCACCTCAAAATTTGTACCATGTGCGTGTTGAGTCAGAGGCTTAGGTTTTTGCCTACCTAGATCCGTATGCTAGATTTTGTCATCAAAATCATGTCAGAGTCAGAGTCTATCTATCCTCGCTTGTGATTGTTTGCCACATGTCTTGGGCCTGTCGCGTCAGTTGTCTGATCTCGGATTACATGCAGGCCCAGCATCGTAGGGTGTAGGTGGGTCTCATATGGCTCTGACAGGGCTATCTCCCTAATAGATTATCAGGTTTCCACTATGGGTTGGTTGCCGAAGGAGTTTCAATCATCGATCCGGTGACCTGCTGGTGTCTATCTGTAGGAGGGCACTCCTGCCCTCCTTTGTGGATCGATCACCTACATAGATCGATCATCGGATAAGGAGGGTACACCTGCCCTCACTTTATAGTCATCAAAAGGGCCTGCATTAGGCTGATCACTAGATAAGGAGGGCACGCCTACCCTCACTTTTTGATCGTTGGATGTTGATCATCGAAGCTTGGTCTCCGATCGCTGAGCCCAGTCTTGGGCCCGTAGGAGGGCGCTCGTACACTCCTTGGTGGGCTAGATTTGGACCGATTGTCAGGATCAGGTCACCCTACAGGGGGTAACAACCACCCTGGCGATAGGTGTGAGTCGCTTGTCCATTCATGGGGCTAACCACCCTGCTTGTGTCAGGCAGGAAACTAGCACCTATGGGCCCACATGCCAATGCAGCTGTCAATGCCTCACGAATGAAATGAGTAGCATGGTGAGAAGAATACGTCGAGGGAGGAGTCTTCACAGGTACCAGGTGGAATGAGCGATGCTCATGTTATCCACCCTAGCTTAGATGCCAATGTTAGAAATGATAGGTGAGAGCAAAATAATAATTAATCATTTCATTAACTATAGCATAGAATAGCTATAGGCTTAAGTAGGTTACAAAATAGGAATTAACAATAGATCCTATTTCCAAGCTAACAACTAACGCGCTATGAGATATAAGCGCCTAACCTACTAACCAACTAGGGAGTTAACGTAGTCAAGTTGACTACGACTACCTAGTTACCATAAGATATTCTAAACAGTGAATATCTTCATGGTAGAAAGTAAAAACATGTGGTAAAAATTAAGAAATTACTTTTTACCATTTGGTAAAATAAAAACAATCTAATGTAGGAAATAGGTAATTCCTGTGGTGATACAATGGATATATTCGAGATCACTGCTAAAAAACTATGTGATTTAAAGCATTGCTCCTTTGAATACAATGTAATATTACCTATTTTCAAAGCACCATAAACTTTGGTGGGTATGTATTTCCAACGCACTGCCTATCATCCTTGTGATTTTTCAAAGCAGATTTAATGCTCGGTGTACTTTCCTAGCAAAAGTAAATTTCCAAGGTGCAAGGCAAAGTGAATTCAATGACCAAATTCCCAATTTTTAGATGATTTTGCTACGTTCCAATGCACCAATTTCAAATATTTCTTCAAGCATTTACTCATGTTGACTTCTTTGTGTGATTCTTCCATCAAATCTGGATTGTGGTTTCCTTGCAGAATTTTTTAACTGAAGATGTCCCTGATACTAAGGAGAAAAATATGCACACTAGTTTATGATATACCAACATTTTTTTTGTATATGCATTAAATTAAAGAGGTGCAATCCTCTATAAATACTAAGCATTTAATTGTAAGGGAGGAGATTGGACATTCTGTGAGAAAACTTCCTAAGTTCTTTGCATCAATAGAAGAGAATTGGCTTCTAAAATTTGTAAGCATTCTTATGTGTGTGATTTACTTCTAATTTAAATCATTTATGTTTATGCTCTTGTTCCTACTGTTAAGTTTAAAATTTTATTTTTGGATTTAAAATATTGTTGGTGAGTGAGTGAGTTTTGACATGCAATCTAGAGGTTGTCTTTGGAAAGATGTGAGTGAAATTCTACTGTATTCCCTCTGTTACATGCTATTATAAAACTTAGTAGAATTCTTGCTGCTAGTCTGCCTCAAATCCTGCACTTCGGCCTGTGGCCATATTTCCCATTTCTTTTGACATTTTCTAATTTCTTTCCTGCATCTTTAGTTTTCAACCATTTTAGGATTAGTAAGGGAACCAACCCTCTCTAGATATTGACACGAAAGACATTCCTTTCCTCCGATATTTCAATGTTGGTCGTATCTAGGGTGCACAAACACAGTTTTGTTAATTAGACAGATATTTGACCAATAGACCTTAAAATTGTTTACGCTGTCCGTAATTGAAATTTAATTTTAAAAGGCCCATGTAATGCAATATGTTGAATTTAGGTATAATCCACTTTATAATATTACTCCTTAATGTGCATTGTGTTGATATATATAAAAGTTATGTGTGATTTTTAATAAGGGTCATTTCATCAAAATATTAAAATTTATATTTTTAATAAGTCATATGTGGCTTCTATTTGGGGCCACCCCCATCAAAATACTAAAATATTACATTTGTTGCAATATACCTTTTTATCACAATTTTTATTTTTTCTATTAAATATATTCAACTTCCTCGAAGTGCTATATTTCCACAATCAACTCCTTGACATAATTTTGATTAAGAGATAAAATTTCACTTGGCCAATTGTGTTTTAAAATTTAAATTTCACTTGGATGAAGATCAACACCGCAATTTGCTAATTTATCTACTACTTGATTTCCTTGTCTATATAAATACTCACACTTCCAAGAGATTGTCTCTAATAATAGATGATGAACATCAACAATAACCTTATTGTTTGTCTAGTATCCACATGCATTTTTGTTAATAGCATTGGTGTTCATTTGTGAGTCCCCCTTAATTGAAATATATTTCGATATTTTTTATATTGAAATTTTAATCCTTGTAAGAAGTGCCATAACTTCTACATAGTTGTTAGTTAAAGTTCCATATGATTCAAAATATGTGAGTAGAATTTGCCTTGATTATTTCGAATAACACCACCTCCATCAATTTTTTCTAGATTTCCTTTAGAAGCACTATCAAAAATTATTTTGATAAACCCCATTTTGGACATTTCTAGTTTACCATAGATTGAAGTAGATCCTTTATTTTAATTTCGTTGTGGTATGACTCTTCCATGTATGTTCAAATATTGTAGCCAAGTTATTAGCACATCATTTTTGTAATTGAGACTTCCCATGATGAGCACAATATTTGTAGATATTCTACAAGAGAGGTAATTATACAGTTTCAAACTTGGGCATGATTTTGAGTTTTATTTTTAAAAATTTTGTTATTTTTTAAGCCTTAAATTCCAAAAAATAATGGCAGGGCCAATCCTCCAAAGAATACGTAATTATTTAACTTTAAAATAATTAATCCAACATTTCATCAACTCTTTCAGTGTTGATGTAGCTACCCAATATAATTTCATATTTAAAAAATACAACCCCAAATGGTGTAAGAAAATGAAAAATGAAGAAGTAATTGGTATGATGTTTCTAAATCCTTCTCACACAAGGCACATCTAAAGCATCCATAATATCCTCTTCTTTGTGGACTCTCTTATGTAATAATATTACTTTGAATTGCTAACCAAAGGAATGTTGAGGTCTTAGGGAAAGCCTCTAACAACCAAATATTATCCGAAGGAAAATATTTAGGAGAAGGAAATTTTAATTGTTCTAAATTCTTATATCTCAACTTGACCAAGTATCCACCATTCTTTGATAAATTCCAAACCAAATCATCCTTTCATGTAAAAATTGACAAATAAAACTTTTGAAGTATATTTTGAAGTTCATATATAATTTGTTTGAGTTCCTCTCATTCAACGAGGTTACTAAAATAAACCCATGATCTAGAGTTTTTGCTCATAATAATATAGTATTTGACCTTTGAACCTTTACATGCTAGGCATGCTTGAGCCAATAGTTATCATTTTGATTCAAATATAAGAGGATAAGCCTTTGACCAAACATCGGTCCAAAAAAATTGTATAACTCCCTTCATCGTTTGACCATCTAATATGTTTCTTTATCAATTGCAAACTCTATGATATGAACCTTCATATTAACAATACTTTGGATGGAGTTATTTTCCTAAATAATTTCGTTGAATTAGGAGAACCTATATATTTTTGAATTAATATTTTTCCCAATTCTTTCCTTGATCTCTGAATAATCTCCACCTAAGATTTGCTCATAATGCTAATTTTACAATTATTTAATTCCACAAGCCCCCTCATCTAATATTCTTTCCTTTTCAAACCCTATAATATTTTTTTTTCATATCTACTTTCAAAAGCATACCTAGATTTTTCATGGAATGAAGAGAATGTATGGCCTCTTGTGCAATAATTATACCATCATAAATTTGTTTACAATATACAAAGCCACCATGTTCCTCTGTGATAAGACACCCTAGAATACCCTTCAACCTATTTGCCATAATTTTTGAAATGATATTATAAATCATATTACAAAGGTGTACTAGACATAAACTATCAAAATATTTGGTGTCACCTTTATTGGAAACCAAGGTTTTAAAATTATAATTGATCTTGCTTAAAATAGCCTTTTGTTTTTGCTCTTCTTCAACTGCAACAAACATATGATGCTTGAATAAATCCCAAATTTTTTGAAGAAAATTGCAATAAATCCATTGATGCCAAGTGCCTTGTTAGGATGGAGAGAGAAAATTGATTCATGGAGCTTCTCCATATATATCTTCTTCATCAAGATTTCATTGTCCCTGAGTGATAATTGATGGAATATTTTGTAGAAGTTTTTCTTGTGCCTCCTTATCTTGCCTAGACAAAATATTTTTTAATTGTTAATTACTCTCTTCCTTATATCTTCTTCATCCTCAATATTTCTTCCATCTTGAGTTAAAATATTTTTGATATGATGAAAATAAAAAAATGTTTTTGTTGTAGCATAACTTTTTTTTAGCCATTTCTCTTTAGATTTTTGCAACCAATATGACTATTTTTTAATGCATTATGATAATAAAAATAGTAGTTATATTTATTTCATGTAAGAATCCTTGTCTATTACATTAATTTCTACTATCCCTTGTAAATTGTTGATCTTGGATTCAATTTATTTCTTTTCTTTAAAAAATGTTACCAAAATATTTGGTATTACAAATCTTCATTTGCTCCTTTAAATATTTCAACTTTTGAACAAACCTGTGCATACATGATCCTTCAAGTTTTAATTAATCCTACCATAACGTAAGCATATGCAAAAAAAATAGGGAGCCACAAATATTGGAAGTAAATTTTCTTTGGATGACCATTATTAGGTAACTCAAAAGTCAAAAAAATGGGTTTGTGATATGATCCGAGTCACAATAAAATATCTAAAGAGATTGTATAATTTATTTCCAACAATTTATTGGTAACAAGAATATATCCAATATGTTTACTATATGATTCATCCAATGCATCTATCATCCGAAGTATATTGAAAACTTGAGGGACTAACATCCCAAAGATCATTTGAATTAATAAATGAAGCAAATATTGCATGAATTTAGACCATCCTAGAATACCACCATTCTTTTCCAAAGGAGATAGAATAGTATTAAAATAAACACCAATAATACATAAATCATAATGAATCATCATTGTATTTGATAAAAATATGCTAAGGTCCTTCCAACATCTTTTACAAGGAGTAACTATAGTTGAAGAATATACATTTAAAACCCCACATTTGATTCTTTCATATTTCCTACAAAATAATCCAGCAACCCAATTACTTTTTGCTTCTAATAATTTCCCATCCCATTTGCATTTGTCCCATATTATTTCATTATTGCTTGAAGCTCCAATAGAAGAAACTACTAAACAATCACCCATATTCTAAATCTTCTTAGAAATATCCTTACATTCCTCACTGATTAATTTTATTTCTTGTATTCAAAATAAACTCAAGACTATAACAACATTTAACTTTCTTAGTAACTATATTTTAGGGGTGTTATTCATACTACTAATATTCCATGATATCATTTTTATCATCAACACTTTTTATTTGCAGTAGTGGACTTAGCGTTACTTCTTATTAACACCGTCCTTTTGAGTTTATTTTTCTCTTTGTTCCTACTTTGTTGGGATTCCTCTCCTTCTTCCATTCCTACCACTCATATTCATCAATATCTTCTATTATTTATATTTTTCCATATTTTTAATAATTAGAATTATCTTCTAAGCATTTATATTTTTCTAAAGAGTTAAAAGTGCAAGGGATAGCCTCATTAGCATTTTCTTCTTTATGTTTCCCTGAAAATTCTAAATTGCATAGATGATCCTCCATAGTCATTACTTTCTTATGTTGTCCTAGAAACCCTAAATTTATTTGGATATCCTCCATAATATTTTCTTTAATGTCGTACTCTTGAAACCCTAAAGTGCAAGGAATGCACTTAATACTAGTTTAATTTTTATTATAAGAAGAAGATATTATGCTACTTGAGGAGAATAAAGATGTTTTACCTAGATTAAGCTTGACCTCCTTCACCTCATTTGCTTTAGAATTTACCTCACCATATTCCTTTGCTTTAAAATTTGAATTTCCCTCTTCCTTCACACCTTTAGCTCCTTCCATATTTGGGCTTGCACACTATACTTCCTTATGAATCATATCATTTTTTTATTCTAATGTTTGATTTGAGTGAACTATAATGGCCTTTGACATCTAATTATGTAGAGGGGTTTTTATATCCAGTTTATTAGGAGTGGAAAATCCTTGATTTGACCTAGCTTCTCCTATAATACGATTTTATTGTTTCAAATTGATGCTACCCTCATGTCAAAAACTTCCATATCTTTCTCCATCATTTTAACTTTGTAGTATCTTGCCATGTGCTCAATTTTATGATATTAATGACATTGGAATGCAATAATTTCATAATTCACTTATTGATCCCATTATCTTGATTTAGATTAATCCTGAAGGGCTATGATAAATATTTTGAAATATTTATTGCAACACACATTTGAGTGTATACATCATGCCTTCTCTCCTTAGTAGTTGATAAAGAAGCCAAAAAAACCTAACCCATACTAGAAGCATTTAATAATTTCTATGTCCATAGAAAAACTTTCAGTCTAGGATATTAAATATAATGCATATTTACCCCTAAACCATGGTCCTCCATCCATTATTTTATCCCTTATTTATGAACTGGAGAAAATAATGAGGAAATATTCTTTTAGAATAAAAGTAAGGGAGTAATTTGAATTTAATCTCCACTTCCACTTGATCCAATTTTGAATCTTGGAAAAACCTAGCTAGTATCTATGAAACTCACATAGTAACCCTTTGGTTTTAAAAACCATTATATCATGCTCAATCATCATATCCTTGATAATCACTTTTGGTGTAGAATCTACTACCAAGATAGGGTTTTTAATAGATTCATTTTTCCTCTTATTGCTAGTTAGGGCATCCATACTTATAACTTGGCCATTTATACTTTTCGTAAGTATTTTTACAATTGACTTTCTTTCCATGTGTAAAGTAAAAATGAACAACACCAATAAAGCAAGATATCAAAGAAAATAGCACAATGTATAAACAAAATAATAGTTATGAATCTATTAAAAACCCAAAGAGTCTGGATCTCCAAATTATACAATATATTTACCCTAAATATAGCATTACAATATACTTTATTGATTTTGATACAATATTATAATGATAGGGTGTGAAACCCTCATTAGAACAAGTACTGGTATCTTTAGTTTGTCTTAACTCCAAATAGTTTGTGAGTGGTCTTTGCATATCCCTATGGGGCCACTCGAGCTACAACAAGCATTAATAACTATGTATCATATAACTTGCAGATAAATAGATCAAACAATAGGTTAATAACACTTGCATGGCCTCCATAGTGTGAGGCATGCTAAATCCAAAAATATATAATATTTTTTTTTTTGGAGAAAACCCCAAATGGGATGCCACTTTTGGGTAAGTCCTAAGGAGGAAAACATATCTATTCTACTAAAAATACCCAGGGTTCACACTTGGCTTGCCTCCTTTGGCACATTCAATGAGCATTCTTAAAAAAAAATACAAAGACACAAACAAACATAAAAAACACAACATCAAAAAATAAATACAAATAAAAATAACATAAAAACAACAAAGAACTAAAAAACAAAAAACAAATTAAAATAAAATAAAAATAACAACAAAACACATAATAAAACCATAAAAACAAAAAAACAACACACAAACACTTTAAAAAACCAAAAACACAAAAAACAAAAAAACAAAAACATGAAAAACAACAAAAACATGAAAATCAACAAAAACACAAAAAAAAAAAACAGAAAAACATAAAAAGCAACAAAAACATAAAAAAACAACACAAAAACAAAAATATACAAAAAAAAAACACATACCCCATGAAAAAATAATAAAAATGGAAAACAAAAAACAAAACACAACTACAACCTTTATAGGCCAAAAGACTTTTAAGACAAGAATCAACAAAGGAAACATAAGAAAGAAATGACTAGCTAGGGAACTAAAATACCCTGACCAAACCAAAGAGAAGCAAAATCAAAGCAAAAAGAAACTAGGTAACTATAGTACTAGATCCATCCAATGAAATGATAAAAAGTAGAGCTTCCCTTATTTGTGAAGCCCACCATCTAGGAGGATGGTCATGGCAAGTAAGATCACCTTTTCCCAATGCCCAATTAGCTAAATCATCAAAACTTCTATTATATTCTCTAACAACATGATTGTAATCAACTTTCAAAAATCCCATATGGATTAATTGAATATTCTCAACAATTATTTTTATTCTCCAATCAACCTTATCATTCTTTGAAGGATTCTTGAGAAGATTAATCATGAGTTGAGAGTCAGATTCAACCAACACCTTTTCTCATCTAATATTAGTATCCTCTTGAAGGCCTTTTAGGATACCATACCCATCAAAAAGGTTATTGAAAAGCATACCCAATTCTCAAAAAAAATGAAAATCAGAGAATGATCAGAAAGCCTACCAATTCTTCCTACACTACCTTTTCCAGGGTCCCCCCTAGAGGCTCTATCAGTATTGACTTTTCCATAATCCTTAGGAGGAGGCTGCCAATTCCTTGTTCTTTTCATCTTGCAATTACTCACATTCCCTTTAATCTATTTGCCATTAAAAGAGTTAATATTCAATATTTGCATCACTCGATACCATATTTGATGGGAATTTTAGGGGTGATTAAGGAGTTGTTGAACTGATTAAAATAAGTTGACAATGGTATTTTGCCAGATATAATGAGTATCATTTCTTTCTTGATTGAAAATTTGGTTATATATTTCATTCCAAATATTCCAATGTAGAATGGTAGAACCCATCCAAACTAACTGCCTAATGAAATGATCAACACCCTTCTATTTAGGCCAATCCCTCCAAAGTTGTTCAAAAGTAAAAAAATTGAACCACTGTAAGCCAAGTAATATGGCCATTCTACTCCATAGATTAGAGGCTAAGGTACACTCAACAAAAATATGGCTAAGAGTTTCCACATTATATCCACACATTTCACATCTAAAAGGGCCATGAAAACCACTTTTCATAAGTTGCTCACCAATTAGCACCCTACGATGCAATAAAATCCAAGTAAAGAACCTCACCTTAGGCCAAATATTTCGAGCTCATAATTGAGAAAATATGTCATAAGAATGGTTGGGATTATTATGGCATAAGGTCAAATAAACATGAGCAACTAAATACTCACCCTTCAAAGTGTTGTTCCATCTAAAACAATTTTTATCATGGGACCAAGAGATAGATCTCATATGTAGGATACATTGGATGTCTTGTCTTTGTATTTATAGAATTTGAATGGGTCGGTACTTAATATGGATCCAATATCTACCAACCTCTAAATTACCAGTATGATATTGAGAGTAATTAGCCACCTTTATCGAATTAGCTTGGTGAAGCTCCTCCATCTAAGACCTCCACTGAGGAAACTGAGTTATCAAAGGTTGGTGACCATCCCAGGAATCTATCCAAAAAATTACCTCTTGACCATTATGAATGATCCAAAATAACTTTTTCTTAATCAAATCCTCACTAGTCTTACGAACCACTAAAATGAAAGAACCTTTGGTAGGCAATTTATAGCGAACAAGGTCTTCAGGAATTTTGTTCTCAATATATTTAGCACAAAGATTATTGGCCCAAAGAGCATTCAGGTTATGTAAAATCCTCCAATATAGTTTAGCAGCTAAATATTTGTTGTTATTAATAGCAAACCAAAATCCTAACCCCTCTTCATTCTTAGGAAGACATAAAGTGTCACATTTAACCAAGGTCCATTTTATTTTCTCCGTAGTACCACTCAAGAAGAACCGATCATTAATTTAATCCAATTATAGAAGAAAAACCTTTGGGATATTCAACACGGTAGAAACATAAATAGGTATAGCTTGAAGGAGAAATTTTACCAAGGTAATTCTACCCCCAAAAGAAAGCCACCTATTGGCCCACTTTCCGATTTTCTTCTTAACTTTGTCCAACAACCAAATCCAGTCTTTATTTTTTTATTTTTGAGTATTGATAGGGATTCCTAAATAAGTGATTGAAAGGGAGGTCTTCTTATATCTTAATTTATCCAAGACCATGGATTATTGTCTGGTAGAGCAGTGAAATAAAATAATTTTAGAATTATCTTCAATGATCAATTGCCTGGTAGCCTTAGAAAAATAACTAATGATTTGCTAAATTTTAGAAGCTTCATTAACTGTAGATTTATCTAATAAAGTAGAGTTATCAACAAATTGAAGATGAGATATAGGCCTAGCTCCATGAGCAATGGTAACTCTCTCAAGGATTTTCTTGTCCCTATTTTTTGTTATAGTCCTACCCAAGCATTTGATAAGAATGATGAATAAATAAGGGGAGAGGGTGTCACCTTGTTTAATACCTCTAGAAGCTAGGAATAGTTGCAAAGGCCTACCATTGATAAGAACTAGATAGGATACTAAAGAGATACAACCCATAATCCAATCCATCCAATCTTCAGAGAAACCAAATTGCCTCAAAACTTTGATAAGGAAGTGTCAATCCACACTGTTATAAGCTTTGGATAAGTCTAAACAAATGAACATAGAAGAATATTTTTGTATTTCCATGGAATGGATGGCTTCCTGAGAAAGAAATATCTCATACGCTATTTGACACTCTTCCACATAACCTCCTTTTTCAGGGAAAATAATATTATGCAAAAAAGTCTTCAACCTTTCTACCATGATCTTAGCAATGATTTTGAGAAGAACATTACATAAAGCAATAGGTCTAAAGTTGAGATATGATAAGACTCTTGAGATTTTGGGACTATATATATATATATATATATATATATATATATATATGTATATATATATATATATAAGTTTTATTTAATTTATTTGGCTTTCCTGGATTCTTCCACCACCTCTAATAAATCAGCATGAAGGATATGCCAGAACTTGGTAGAAATCAATGGGAAAACCATCAAAAACTGAGGTTTTTCCCTTTTTTTTTTTTAATTTTAAAAACCACTTGTTGAAGCTCATTAATAGTAATGTGAGTAGGTAAAATAGAGTTCTCCTCAGAAGTGATAATATAATGGATAACTTGAAGAATATTTTATTGATATTTCGAGGCAATAGTAGTAAAAACTTTTATTGGAAAAGTAATTCACAACAATAGAGTTCATGCCATCCCAAGTGTAGACAAAATTTACAGAATATGAATTTATAAAAGAAATAAAGTTGTGAGATCTTCGAGCTAGAAGATATTTGTGGAAGAGATTTGTGTTTCGATCTCCTTCTTTGAGCCATTGAATTCTAAATTTTTGCTTCCATAAGAGTTCTTATCTTTTTTCCCATTCTTATAACTGAGCTATGAGTCTAATTTCATATATACTTATACTCTCTATGAGGCCATCTAAAATATTTTTCTTATTCAAATTTGTAATTTGAGCAATAACTTCATGTATTTCCACCATTGTTGCACTCAAGGTATGAAGGATTTGTCTCCAAGCCACATTAATTGAAAGTGAAAAGGAGAGAAACTCACACCATTTTTCAAATTTTCCACCATGATTGACCACTAATATGAACCAAAATTGTTAAGAGTCTTCCTTTAGGAATGTGACCATGGATTAAGAAATGGTCAGAGAATAGAAAACTATATAATCTCTCCATAATACAAGCTAATATTTGCCTTATGTAAGACCAAGTCATAAGACCATTATCTAATTGGATATCCCCAAGATAAATGTTTGCAATATATTCATTCATTAGGGTAGTTATCTTGTCCAAATTTCTATTTCCCTTTATTTTCTCATTTATAAAAAGTATCGTATTAAAATATCCTCCTATCAAGATCCAAGCTTCAAGAAAATGAGAGATAACATAAGTTATATTCCTCCACTATCTTTTCTTTTCCTCTAAAAAAGTTAAAGCATAAATAGTTATACAAAGTATAATTTGGTTTGAATGCCTACTTTGAATAGCTATAGCTAAATACCCTAGCTACCAACCATATGGTGAATAACCACCTCTTTTGGG
This sequence comes from Wollemia nobilis, assembly GCA_028583015.1. Classification (NCBI taxonomy): domain Eukaryota; kingdom Viridiplantae; phylum Streptophyta; class Pinopsida; order Araucariales; family Araucariaceae; genus Wollemia; species Wollemia nobilis. The sequence continues at coordinate 2,959,411 of JAQPPZ010017236.1, read as the reverse complement.
TGCCAAAGGTAAGCAATACCACTCGAAATCCCCTATGAACTGAGGTAAACAAAATTTTCAGCTAGTTAGATTTTACTAGCAATTGAATCCATTTCCTCTATTGACATCTTCATTTCATGAAGGAAAACAAGATGTGGATGGTTTATCTAAATCATTATTCTAATTTCATTTTGTTTTGAAATACTCCCTTTGAGTCCTCTAATATTCCAAGTGATGATCCTCATTAATATCAAGGCTAAAATAGTTGGTAAGGGAATTAATCTTACCTTCCTCTATAGGCTTTTCACCTTATTTTACCATATGATGTTGATTGGTATTGTGACATATCTTTTGATTAGAATCCATATTCATTTTTTTTCCTATTTCTTGACTTACTCCAATTGAATCCGGGATGTCTTCTAACCTTGAAGAATGCATGTACAAAACCAAAATGTTGTTGGAAGATTAAAAAAAGTCTATCTTGGGACCTGTATTATTTGAAGTCTCAACATTTAAAAGATTGATTTTCTTATGTGTATTTTCTCCCTTTTTTATTGAAAACTTTTGATTTGTTGGTTTGTCTCTGAGTTATTCCTTCCATCTCTAAATTGTGTTTCTAATATTTTTGTTTCCATTGTTTCCTCTTCCTCACCTAGAGCATCATTTGTGGAAATAATTTTAAACATATTAGTTGATAACTTTGATTGATCCTTCATAACTGATTTTTTCTGAGTGTTCTTCTTAAGAATTTGAAAATTTATTGAATTTGTATCTTCTTTATTTTGATCTAGAATTTCATTTGGGCAAACACTATCCAAATGACCATATTCATGGTAAATTCTACAATGAAAAGGAATGTTCTCATAGTCCATTGCTTGCTCCCAAGTGTCCTCCCCAAATTGTAATGTGATATTTTTAGGTAGGGGTTTGTCAAAATCCATTAAAACACAAATTCGAGCATAAATAATATGTTCAAATTTTTGAGTACAATCAAAAGTCATCATAAAAGTTCCTAAAGAGTTTCCAATTGACGAAAAAATAGCCAAATTCCAGAATTGGGATGTTAAAGAGTCAAACCCACATGGGACCTGTAGAAGGCATTTCTTCTTCAGATCTAAATTTAGTATGCCAGGGCTTTATACAAAGCCCTGCCCTTCCAAAGAACCAGGGAACCCCTTGAAATTTTTTCTCTCTATCTTCATTATTAGCAAATAAAACAAGAAAATAACCATTTGGATAAATGGATATTTGTAACTCACATTTAGTTTTCTAGATTTTTGTAGTCCAAACTTTAAAAGCAGATAATCTCAGACAAAAATCCAAGAAACGACAAATTAGTCCTCTTTTTTCCAGATCTTCAATGCTAGTCTAAATGTCACCCATATCAAGCTTAACAATAGGAGTCCCATAAACTACTCAAAGATATCCTAACTCAGTTTTCCTCGGATCAATCTAAGGTATTATTAGAGATTTATGGGAAGCCCTAAGATTAATGTTAGCATTAGGCTAAGGTTGTTCATCATGGAGGACATCCCTAAAATTTATCTTTGGGGCCGAGTCTTGGAAATCCTTGCCTTTGAAAGGGGTTTCCATTGTGGATTTATTTTGGAGGTGCACCTTAGCACCAAATTCGCTTGAGATCTAAACTATTTTTTTATCAGTTGCTTGAAACTTATTTTGTGATCTCTTTAATCCATGCACTATACACCAAGGAAAGGTATGATTTTCACTTTTGTTTTGTATAAAAATTTGGAAGTTATTATCAATCAAGTTCACCACATAATATATTGAAAGATAAGTCTCTAATCTATCTTGGATCCCGTGCAACATATCCTACTAAAATATTGAGCAAAAGCAATAAAAATGTTTGCCACTAGGGCCAAAAAGCCCCGAAAAACAACCTCTAGAGCTGCATGCACTCAATCCAGATGAAACCCTTTCATAGTTGCTTCCCAAAAATCTTGTTCACACATAGGGTTGTGCTAGGATATATGTTGCTCCAAATGAGCTAAAAAATTGTGGATATGTTCTAGGGTTTATCAGACATCTACCCTCATAATTTTAGCTCAATTCGTGTTTGGATTGGTGAAATATGGCCGAAACCAGTTCGACAATTTGAGCTTTCTTGCAAAAAACGTCTCTTCCATCCACTTTCTAAGTTTTTGAAAAGAATGAATTACTTATGTATATATATATATATATATATATATATATATATATATATATATATAATATTAACCCTAACTAAAATGCTCGATAAAATAAAGTGCAGATATACCAAAAACATAAGTAAAGTAGTAACAAATAGCACCTTGTCAAAAATATACCTATGTTTTTTATCCACACTTTCTATTTTTGAGGAGTTTGAACTGTGAGTGCATGAACACTCGACAACATCTAGGGGATGGTTCACAAGTGTTGTAGCAAATCAACGACAGTGATAATAGCGATGGCTACTCTCTCCGGTAAAAATAAAATGTTCAACCTCCAATAAAAATAAAATGTTCCCACTCTCGATTCACAAAAATGAATCATATTTTATAATTTACCCTCGATCAATTATAAAACCAAGTCATAAGACCATTATGTAGCATGTATTAAGGAAAACATTGCATAGTATTTTATGAAATACTAATAATGTCTAGCTTGTGCTCTTTATTCTCGACTTTCAAAACATAAAATTAACCCCTATCCTTATATTTAGTGCACACCACTCATCCAACAGCTTATAAAATACATATTACTAATATTATTTAAAGACGCTTTTCCTTAACTTGGGGTACCTTCCTTCTCCTCAGTCGAAGATGTCCCGGGGCCATGGTCTTCTGGAGGTTTCTTCTCACCCTTTCCTTGGGAACTTTCAAGTTCCATAATCTTCTTCCTCTTCTCTTCGGAACTTTCACTTGGAGGTTTCTTCTCACCCTTTGCTTGGAAACTTTCATCTTTGTTCTCTTCGATCTCTCCATTATTCTTCTTCTTCTTCTCTTTGGAACTTTCACTGCAACCATCAGAGGGCAAAGATGGAAAGAAAGAGGACCAAGATGGAAAGCAACAGATAATAATTGCCACCATAAGTAAAAAGGAGCACAGAAAGCCCGCAATTTTTCCAACTCCGGAGTGACCCAACGACAGAAAGGAGAGCTTTATCCTCCACGACAGAAACCTGTTAACAATTGGCTCGTTTTGACAGCTTTGAAAGTCATTTGCCAATTTGTGAATTAGGGAAGGCAGACCCTGACAATCCTTAACCATTTTCCGAGCAGTCTCTTTCATTTCACTTGGAAATGGTATGCTTCGGCCGCTAAATGCCTTCCTGCAAAACAAATCCCACCCTTCTTCCTCTTTCAGCCCCTTCAATTCAAGGGTCTTTGCTCCTTCTACGGTTGAAACTCCATATTCACTGAGACAACTAAAAACCATTTTATACTCACCTTCGCGCAACGAAGGCAGCCCTAGGGTTTTTCGAAGCTCTCGAAGCTCTACTCTTCCTCGCATGCCATCCACAATAAGGAGTAATTTTTTCTCACCCAAAATACTGTAGAGATCACTGGGGGAGTCGCCCTCGTATCCAAGTTGGTTTGCAATGGACTTTCTAGCTTCCTCCATATCTTGAGAGGAGAGTGACGAGACCCAAAATATGTTATCGTCGAAAGCTTCTCTGACATTATCACTGTTATAGAGGAGACTCAGTAGCGTGGTCTTCCCCCCGCCTTCTCTGCCCCATACTCCTATAAATCGTACTTCCTGGTTGTCCTGGAGGAGCAATTTCTCGATCTCCAAACTTTTCTTTTCAAATGATTTGAGGATATAATCTGTTTCAACAGATCGAAATGTCAAAGATGGCACAGTTCCAAACGGAGTATTCAGCAATTTCTCCAACTCAGGGTCGAGATTCTTGATTTCTTGGTCGAGTTGTTTTACTCGGCGCAAGATCTTGAATCGATACCAAAAGTTAGGACAGGCGCGAATGCACCGTTTCTTTTCTTCTTCTTCAATCTTTTTCTGTGTCTGCATGAGCTGTTTTCTAATTTTTTCCAATTTCTGCATCACTATTTTCACCTCGTCTTTGGCCTTCATTCCTGATGTTTCAATCTTTTGTCTGGCATCGTTCTTTATAGCATCTAGCTGCTTCAATTTGCATAGCATCTCCTCAACTTTTACTTTGATGGGCTTCAAAGTACATGCCACAATGTCCATGGCTGTTGCCTGCAGACTGAACGAAAGCTCAAAGCTCACAACAATATCGGTCCCGTTCAGCCCTTGCTCTGATCTTCAGTCGCTCCTCCGGCAATTACTTAGGCCGCTCAACTCATTTAATCTAGAAAGTAATGTTTAACCACTTCCCACGTTTATTTTGTGGCCTCTTATTCTCAACCTGCTAAATTTAAAGCAATAACTACTTCATCCAACTTGGGCCTCCTATTCCATCAAAATTCCAAAACATTTTTCCACATAAATTCCACAAATATAGTACGAATGGTGAGATGATTTGATAACTACTCCATCTAACTTGGGACTCCTATTCCATCAAAATTCCAAAACATTTTTCCACATAAATTCCACAAATATAGCACGAATGGTGAGATGATTTGATTGAAGGTGGGAATCTGGAACTTCCAAGTTCACATTTACTTTTCGAAAGCAATAACGTCCTTATTAATAATTTATAGTAGAGAATGCGACTTCTATTACCCACCCCGAAGTGAACTTTAATTTTGTTTTGATATATAGAAGCAATGGTTACAATCACGATTTTTAGTAACTACCAACACAGCTGGTAGAGTTCAAATTATCTACGAAGGCTTCTAGGACTTCCACCGTCTCGCTACATGGTAACCCGGTGTCAGATGGGGACCCCCGAACGCACAGGGGTTGCACCGTCGTCATCAATCTGACGCACCACTCAGAGGAATCGGATCTAGGCTACTGTCTGTGCTTGAGCAAGCCCGTGGGATTTAAGTGAACTATAATTTGACGAAGGGGCATTGCTTGTCTATTTTTCCTTTGCTCCTCAACGTTGTAGGAAGAAGAAAGGGAGAGAAAAAAACAATCGTTAGAGAATTGATATTTTTTTTAGACACTCTAAAAGTGCCCATCAAAATAGTGTTAAATTAATATAATTGTTAACATTAGCCTCAAATATATTAATATTACATTGGTTTGGAAGATAATTCTTATTATAATAAATGTTATTAGCTCAACAATTTAGATTTTTCAACATTTTTCAAAACTTACCAAACAATATATAAATAATTGTCAAGCTTGTTCTAGTGCCACTATATCTTACGAGTGAGAAATTTTATATAATCATTTCAAAAGCTAAATTATAAAAAATAATATATATTTAAAAAAAAAAATTGTAAAGGGTAATTAAGTATGAAAAACCACATAGGTATATGTTATAAAGAAATTTTATATAATAAAGTTATAATATATAGTGAGTAATGTTCTAATTTTCATTTTAAATGGGAATTCCACTTCATATGAGAGGTCTTAAAATTGACTTCTTTGGACTTGGTAATTTTTTTATACTAATATATTATTTTCACTCGAAATGGAAAGCATGCTTCATATGAATATAAGGGTTTAATAGGCTTGACCTTCCGTATATACTAGAGTATTAATGTAAAATTGAGATATCAATAAATGAACAACATTTTTTATGTGCTAGAAAATAGCCACTTTCATTACATAGAAACCATCCAATAATTTGATAGATCTCAAATATTGAATATGTAAGTAAAAGTTTATTGATGAATGTAATAAGGATATAAGTTACAAGTTTTGATGCTATGAAAAAACTTCATATTGATGATCTGAATTTCAAAGAAGATTAAACACCATGTAATATTCCTATTGTGGGAGATAGAACAACATGGCTAGATTAGTTTATCTATGAGGGGTTATTATTCAAGGGATAATTATTATGTATACCATGGAAGACTTGCTAGATATTTTTGAATGAACAAATATATCACCATTTTTTAATATGGCTTATTTGTATACATATTATGATAGATAATAATATAAATAATAATACTTATTATTTGAATGAACAGGCTTAAGTCCTAGTTTTTGGCTTATCTCAAGAGGTATGATGTTTGTTGAGGCACCCGAATCAATCAAATAGTTGTTTAAATTCTTGCCTACGATCCTAACGGTTATGAAAAAAGGGGGTACCTCTGGTTTCTCTTTCCTCATAGCAAGTTGGGGTTCTACAAATTTAACCTCATGAATTTGACTCGAGGAATTCAATCTCTTCCTCCCGATTTTATCCTACCCCAAAAATTGAGAGACCTCATACATTGAGATATTGGCCTTGGTCTTTTTCATGTCTTCTTCCAATTTATAAGTGGATATTCCAGGATTTGACACCTTTGGGATTGTCCTAGGTGCTTCCAAAAATGGAGGTGGTTGATTCACATCACTTTTTGTATTAGGAGGAACTAAAGGGTTGTTTGGGTGGGTAGAGAATGTTTTGGGATCCTTAGAACTCCTAGTAAAATACTTGTGATTGGCTTCCCCAAAACATCCAAGGCTTCATCCTCTTCCTCTCCTAACACATGCATATATTCCTCCATCTCATCATTTTATAAATAATAAATAACTTCAGACACCAAAGTGTCTAAATTTCTATGGAAACAGTGATGCAATTCCTCATCACATGACTCTGACTGATCACAATCCCCTAACACATCAGCTTGATTGGCTATCGGATTGGGTACACACCCATTGTTAGGATGTGTATTATACGGTCCTGTTATCCTATGGTCGTGGTTTCGATTGGGCATGGGATTTTGGGCAACTTATTTTTATAAATGAATTATGGCATTGCCCTGATTGATGGTCATTCTCTTGAGCTCTTCCAGCTTAGAATTGGAACATTGTGACTGGGACATGACAGCCCCAGATCCACTGACATTTTTGATATTAGCAACCTCTGGATTAGGTACTAAGATTTGAATCTGGGTGTTTTGGGTCCACCATGGACCCTTGGACTGCAGAGGTACAACCATGGGATACGCATTTGAGTCTTGAGTACTACTCACCTCAAATCCTGGTAAGGTTATCTGATTAGCATCCATGATTTACGGAGTGGGTGGAATGGTGACATTAGGGTATGTTAGAAAATATAGAAGCATGGGAGTGAATGGGTATGACTGATGATATGGCAAAGCATTCATCATGGGCATCTGATGTGTTACAGCTTGATTCATCATGGCAAATTAATTGTAAGGGCCATATTGCCCTAACACGGGAAATTGAGACATAGTGCCACCTTGCGATGTTATTTGCTGCTCAATAGTCATGGTTTCAGCATAGGCTAAGGCCAACATTGCAACTTGAGGATTTATCTTGGTAAATATGGCTATCAGGTCTAAGGCTATGAGGTATAATTGCAATGCCATAGTAGTGTCTATTACAAAATGAGGAGTCACGTTTGTGTAAAAAATTTGGAATTTGGTATTAAATGTTCTGATAGGTTCATTAGGATACCTCTTGCATGACACAAATTGGTTATACATGATGGTAGGATCTAGAAATGACCTAAATTTATTAACAAAGATAGCTTCCAACTGGGCCCAAGATGTAATGGACCCTACAGGAATATTCTTATACCATTCATGAGCCATTTGGTCAAAGCTATTAGGGAAGAGTCGACAAGCGACGCCTTCATGACTGACTCCCTGCCTAATCATATGATCCTTGTAAATTTGAACATGCTCTTCAACTGAAATGGGACCATCATGGATAAAATTAGGGATAAACCTCTCAAGGTGCTTGGGTATGTCATGGACATCCCCAAGTATACTTAACGAAGAACTTTGGGTACCAAACCAGGGAACTTGTTGTTGTTGTTGCTATTATTGTGACACATTAACCAAAGATAATGACCCTACTAAAGCAGTTGACACACTCGAGATGACATATATGGGTACACTTGATGTAGCTCTTACGATGGAACTAATGGGTGCATACCCACTAAAGGTATTCAGATTCAGATGTCTGAGAGCTAGCCTTTGCAAATCTTGGCAAAGGATCTCTAAACCTAATGTATTAGAAGGCTTAGATGGGATTTCGAACCCCTAGATTTTGTATCTTGGTTTCCTAGGATTGGGAGAAATACTTTGAAAAATGGTTTCCTCCATGGTTTTAGACCTAGTAGAAATACGTCTAGGTGGGTCCAGCTTGAGAAACTTAAATATATTCTACTAAGGTTTCTCACAAACTAGTCAAGAGTAACATGTTGCACCTGCGAACACAATATTGTTGAACCAAAACTGACCACATTAGCATTAGCAAAAAAAACTAAATCACAAAGCATAAAATAAGGCCCTCCTTCTAGCTCCAAAGATGTTGAGTGTATATTTTGCCCAATTGCAAAATACCACCACATGCAGAGTATTGAATAGAAAACTCTCTCTTGAAAAGAAACCAAATGACAAACATTCAACTTCTCCAAGGTTCTGGTAAAATATCTAAATATTGTAATAGTTCCAAAAATAATTCAATAATGCATGTGACCATAAACAAGGGGGCTTTGTTGGTTCTAAACAATGCTTAGTGATTGAAATATCTAACTGAAAATCTAGTGTAAAATAAAAGCAGTTCTTTTAAGTTTTTTTTTTAATTGATACTACCCCGAATCCTTGTTAGTAAAGTTTTTATCTTCACTTAAAAGTTTTCAAATTATAAAATGTGGAATTGTCCACCTCATTTTAATTTCTGTGCCTTTAATATGAAGTAAGTCTTATATAGTTGAGTTCATTTTATCTTTCTTATGTTGATGCCGCTACCCTAATAGTAGTTAGTAGAAGTTAGTGTGTTAGCAATGTTAGCAAAATTAGATTTCATTTCTTATCTTAATTTAGTGTGAAATAGCAACTTATTATCCCTCCTAAACAATGTCTTTTATCTAAAATCTTAGATTAATGAACTTTGGAGGTGCAAAAATTCTACAAAGTGACCAGAATGGAAATAACTTGAAAGCTTAACAATTCTAGAAATGGACCAGAATAGAAATGAAACTAAAAATAAATTAGCAGAAATTCTTGAAAAGGACCAGAATGGAAATAAAAGAAACTGAAATTGTGGATGGACTAGAATGAAATGATTGAATGCTTAAAATAAAATGAACTTAACAAAAATGAATGAATAAACAATGCATATTTGGTTAGCTAAAAAAATCAAATTCTGAATTAGTTTAGCAAGCTCCTCCCTACAAAATCCCAAATTATGAGGTAATCATAAAACAACCTAAATTAATGGACCTACAACATAAGCACAATACCATTAAATCAAGTGCGACACTTAAAGGAAATAATAGAGAAATTGCATCATATTGACCTTCGCCTATTGCAACCCATTTCATGGCATAAGACAATGGCTAGAAGTCACTAAAATGCAGAAATGATAAGACACTAAAAATGTTAGTTTTATGATTAGAAACCCTCCTTTTGATTTTGCTCACAAAAGTTTGCTACCCTCTCAAAATATGGAAAAATCTTTTTCTTATTGCTTTTCAAAATGTTACATCATTTCCAGCCCCCCCTAAAAAGGTAAGATAGCAAGGAATAAATAATGCTTAGAAGTCCTTTCACTTCAACTTCTTTCACAATTAAAATAATAAATGGATATAAGAAAATAATACATCATAATTTTTTGGGATTTAATACAATAAAATAACTCTTCTAAACATTATTTTAAACAATAATAAAACAAAAAAATAATCTTACGTAGCTCCTTATGTCTCCCCTTTCTCTTATCACATAGGTATTCTACCCAAGAACACCCCTTTGCACCCATCAAAATGAATAATAAAAAAAACATTTAACTATACCTTATAACCCCTACGATTTTAGGCCTCCTTTAAAAAATTGAATATAATCAAACAACATTCATATTAAAATACGGTAGGTCAATCTCATTTAGAGAGATTTTCACTGTGCTCTTCGAAACCAATGCCTAATGGTATCTTTTCAAAGCCATACCAAGGATTGGGATGATGTCCCCCATCCTAGGTACTTTGGTTTCCATATAACCCAGTGAGACCATCACACCATCAATGCAGCCATGGTGTTGTCAACACCATGTCTTGATGCTATGATCGATGCAACCATGGTGCTATCAAAAAACATCACCATGGTGCTTCATTCGATCACAACCATGGTCCTATAAAAACAATGTTGGCATGGTGCTGCATTCGATCGTAGCCATGGCATTGTCAACACCACATTAGGGGAATAACATCAATGCAACCATTGGCACTGTCAACCCTTCACCATGGCTTTCGAGCTCCTTGATCTCACACTTATGTTGTGCAATACCAATGAAAAATTTTCCATGCTCTCGAGGTAGACATTTATCTCCATCGATTAGGGTTACGGGTTGCCCTAATAACGTTTCTTTTTTGGCTTGTTTGACAGTATGACTCTGGTTTTGACCGTTTCACTATCAAATCTGGTGACTTATGTGCTATCCTCATGAAACCCTAACACTATATTCAGACTGCTTCCTCTTTTGCCAGTGTTACATAGCCTTGAATGTTTTAGAATAACCACTCTTGCCTTCGATCATTTTGAATAATCGCAATCACCTTCTCCTGCAATCAAATGTAACATGGTCAAACATATTATTATCACATCCTTTGTAAAGTATACTATAATAATTTTATTATATACAATATAATAATATTATTATAATAATAATATTTTAGAACATTATGATATAATCATAATAATATTATAATAATAACATTTTAGAACATCATGATAATATTACTATTATATACATAATATAATTAATGTAATTATATTAGGTAGATAATATCATATCATTTTATATCACAATTTCTTTGTACCTTTTTGTATCCTCTTCTTGTTTTAGGTAATTTTTTGGTCAGGCCTTGCTTTATTAAACACATTCCATCACCTCAGATAGTATGAGGAACATTAAAATATATTTATAAAAATGGATTTTAATTAATCTAAGCATTAATGCCTAGATTAATTAATCATTAAATATCAAATAAATAAAGCAATTAAAATAATTAACATAAGCGGTCAAACATCACTATTCTTACAAGCCAAAGCAAACCAAAAACCTTTAATACCAAAACATGAGAAGTGGGTCCCCAAGAAGCTTGGGGTGGTTGTGGAAACTCCAAAACACTACCCTCATATAAAAAACTTCCATCTCTTCCTCCATCATTTTCACTTTGTGGTCTCTTGCCATGTGTTCAATTTTATGATATTTGTGACATTGGAATGCAATAATTTCCTAATTCACTTGTTGATCCCATTCTATTGATTTATATTAATCCTAAAGGGCTATGATAAATATTTTGAAATATTTATGGCAACACACATTTTAGTGTATACATCATGCCTTCTCTCCTTAAGTAGTTGATAAAGAAACCAATAAAACCTAACCCATACTAGAAGCATTTAATAATTTCTATGTCCATAGAAAAACTTTCACTCTAGGATATTAAATATAATGCATCTTTACCCCTAAACCATGGGCATCCATCCATTATTTTATCCCTTATTTATGAACTGGAGAAAATAATGAGGAAGCATTCTTTTAGAAGAAAATTAATGGAGTAATTTGAATTTAATCTCCACTTCCACTTGATCCAATTTTGAATCTTGGAAAAACCTAGCTAGTATATATGAAACTCACATAGTAACCCTTTGGTTTTAAAAACCATTATATCATGCTCAATCATCACATCCTTGATAATCACTTTTGGTGTAGAATCTACTACCAAGATAGGGTTTTTCATAGATTTAATTTTCATATTATTGCTAGTTAGGGCATCCATACTTCTAACTTGACCATTGTTTAGAACCAGTTAGATTCATAAATAATAGTTATGAATCTATAAAAACCCAAGGAGCCTAGATATCCAAATTATACAATAGATTTAACCCAAATATAGCATTACAATATACTTTATTTCTTTTGATACAATATTATAATGAGAGGGTGTGAAACCCTCATTAAAATGAATATTGGTATGTTTAGTTTGTCTTAACTCCAAATACTTTGTGAGTGGGCTTTGCATATCCCTATGGGGCCACTCGAGCTACAACAACCATTAATAAAAATGTCTAATTGCACACAAAAAAATCAGAAAATAGGTTAATAACACCTGTAGGGCCTCCATAGTGTGAGGCTTGTTAAATACAAAAATATATAATATATTTTTTTTATGGAGAATACCCCAAATAGGATGCCACTTTTGGGTAAGTCCTAAGGAGGCAAAGGTATCTATTCTACCAAAAATGCCTAGGGCTCACACCTAGCGTGCCCCCTTTGGCACACTCAATGAGCATGCATAAAAAAATACAAAGACACAAACAAACACAAAAAACACAACAACATCAAAAAATAAATACAAAAAAAAAACACAAAACAAATAAAAATAACATAAAAACATAAAAACAACAAATAACTAAAAAAACAAAAAATAAATTAAAATAAAATAAAAAATAATAACAAAACACATAAGAAAACCATAAAAACAACAAAACAACACATAAAAACTTAAAAAAAAAAAAACAAAAACACAAAACACAAAAAACAAAAACATGAAAAACAACAAAAACACAAAAAACAAAAAAAAACAAAAAATAAATAAAAAGCAACAAAAACATAAAAAAACAACACAAACAACACAAAAAAAAAAAAAAAATTAAGAAAAACACACACCCCACAAAAAAATAATAAAAAGGGAAAATAAAAAAACAAAACACAACTACGACCTTTCTAGGCCAAAAGAATTTTAAGGCAAGAATTAAAAAAGGAAACATAAGAAAGAAATGACTAGCTAGGGAACTAAAATACCCTGACCAAACCAAAGAGAAGCAAAATCAAAGTAAAAATAAACTAGGTAACTATAGTACTAGAGCCATCCAAAGAAAGGATAAAAAGTAGAGCTTCCCTTATTTGTGAAGCCCACCATCTAGGAGGGTGGTCATATCAAGTAAGATCACATTTGCCCAATGCCCAATTAGCTAAAGCATCAACACTTCTATTCTATTCTCTAACCAAATGATTGTAATCAAATTTCAAAAATCCCATATGGATTAATTGACTTCTTTGGACTTGGTAATTTTTTTATACTAATATATTATTTTCACTTGAAATGGAAAGCATGCTTCATATGATTATAAGGGTTTAATAGGCTCGACCTTCCTTATATACTAGAGTATTAATGTAAAATTGAGATATCAATAAATTAACAACATTCTTTATGTGCTAGAAAATAGCCACTTTCATTACGTAGAAATCATCCAATAATTTGATTGATCTCAAACATTGAATATGTAAGTAAATTGTTAGGTTATAGGATATTAACCTAGCATATTTACTCATTAATATTATACATAAAAAAAATCTCTAATATTAACTTATATTAATCACTTTCAAAGAAAATATTTTCGATGTCTGGTAGTAGTCAGGGAGAAGTCAATTTTAGCTTTGTCAGACTTTAACAAGGTTTTCCAAGTAGAATATGATGCAAGTAGATAATAATTACAAGAGATTTGAGACAAGAAGGTAAGCCTATTTCTTATTAAAAATTTAAATGAGACCAAGAGAAAATATTCAATATATAATCAAGATTCTTACGCTATTGTGCAAGCACTCAAGAAGTGGAGGTATTACTTATTATCAAAAGAGTTTGTGTTGTTTAAGGATCATCATACTTTACAATTCATTAACAACTAGGGCAAGTTGAACCAAAGGCATATGAAATGGGTGGAGCATCTTCAAAATTACTCATTTATTTTGAAGCACATAATGGGTAATTCAAATACGATAGCTGACACCTTGAGTAGAAAAATTTTATTGATGAATGAAATAAGAATATAAGTTACAGGTTTTGATGCTATGAAAAAAATTCATGTTGATGATCTGAATTTCAAAGAAGATTAAACATCATGCAATATTCCTATTGTGGGATATAGAACAACATGGCTAGATTAGTTTATATATGAGGGGTTATTATTCAAGGGATAATGATTATGTATACCATGGAGGACTTGCTAGATATTTTTGAATGAGTAGATATATCGTCATTTTTAATATGGCTTATTTGTATACATATTATGATAGATAAATGGATAGTAATAAATATTTCACTTCTAAAATTTTGATGGAATATTGGGTACAATAGTTATTAGAGAAATAGAGGGATGAGGTTGAAGCAATTATAGATTCTATAGTGGCCAAGAGGACAAGTAGAAGAAACTATTATGAGTATTTAGTCAAGTGGAAAATCAAGCAGTTAAAGAAGCAATGTGGATGAATGCTTCTAAGGTTTCTAAGTAAAAATTCTCAATTGAAAATTTCATAAAGTGTACTTGAGCTTTGTTCATGAAACATTTCCTCTTACTTAGCATGTATGATGCGGTAACATCTAGGTATATAGGCAATTTTGCATCAACTACTTAAAATAACCCCTCTGTATGCAGGTGTTTTGGAGACATCGGGAGTCGACATTGGAGCGTGTCAGTTTGGCTTCCCCAACACAGAAGAAATCGTCCCACCCAGGGACGATTTACAGTCAAAAATCATCCTACCCAGGGATGATTTCCAGTTGAAAGCAGATTGGCAGACTGTCTCAGTGGCAATGGCCTGTTGGTAACATTTTCTGTCTTCTGGCAAGTTTTCAGGCTGTTTAGAATCATTTTGTTTACTCGTTTTAGATAAATGTTTGCATGCATCTTTTGATGATTTTAGAAGAACGAACACTTTTCACTTGCAGCAGGTGCTACTGACATCTTGGTTGTTTCTTTGTTCGTAGGAGAAGCAGCGGAGGTGAAGAACTCATCGACATCAGCGACGACATCATCTTGGCCCGCCCATTGCAATCGTGGGCACGCGGAAAGAGGAACATTGAGTGATTGTAATCAAATTCTTTTAACGCTCCTAGCCCCCGAAAAGGGAGGAGACGTCATTGTAACAGAGATCAAGGGATATTAATGAAAGGGCTGTGTTTTCTCCATTTGCTTGTGTCTCTTCCAATGCGTTTCTTTTCCATTTCATGCACTTTACGTTTCTAGGACTTAAGCGCATTTGGTTTTGGTTATATTGCAATTAGTGTTTCCTTTGCCCGGAATCTCGTGCTTTCAGTGGCGATCACGGTGGGACCTGTTCCCTATTTTTAAGATCACGTAAAACTAATCGGGTTTTTGTGTTTTGTGTTTTACAGGTACATTTTTTTTTGCAGACTGTTAACCGTCTCTGACTGTTACGATTACTTTATCGGAAATCGTCTCACCCCGAGACGATTTTAAAATCGTCTCTGCCAGGGACGATTTTTGTTCTGTAAATCGTCTCACCAGGGGACGATTTTCTGTCTGCAGATTTTCAGAGCAGAAATTCAGAGGCAACTGGAGCAGGCAGAGAAGAGGTAGGGATTTTATCATCTCTGTTAAATTTTCTGTTTCTGTTTTCTGTTTCTTTGACTTGTTTTCATTTTATCCTGCATACTTAGGGAAAATCATTCATGCTTGTTTCATTTTCGCTAAATAAAATGAACCTCACACACTCCACGTAACAATTTTAAACCAAGGAGCTGGTCGTAAGACCCCAGCCCTTTATCAAGACCATTGGTGGATTTCATCACCACCTTGGCTTGATTTGCATCCATTTCCCGATTGTCAACTGTTGTTAGGCGTAAATCCTGACGAAGACAGACCGAGTGTCGCTGGGGTGATTCCCATGCGCGCGAGGATAAGTTTTCTATGGTAGGTGCCATTAACAGGACAATCCCCCTTCCGTACCGCCTACGTACCACGTACCTTCCGCTCTCACGTACCTATAGTCTCCCTCTCGTAAGGGCGGGTATATAGAGAGGTTGGTATATCGGCCTGGTTGGTATATTGAAGGGGCTACCATTTTGGGAGTTATATGAGCCGTCATAATGCATTTAAACGATCTTCAAAACCTACAAAAACAAAACAAAACACCAAAATGCACTAAACCAGTTTAGGGCACACCAATAATCCTTAAAAGAGATAATCACGGTTTTGTGAATGTGTGTGCTTAATTCTGCTTAGTGTAGACAAAAAAAAAATCATAAACAAGATAAAAACTTATTTAGATAGCATAGAAGCACCGCAATGGTGTACACCCGCAGTCAAGCCCAATCAAGGGCAGAAGCTCCGGAAGGTACACAAGAAGCAGGCACAAGTCGCCTTCGCTTCAGTCCCGAGGATTTGGTCATACCGCCTTATAGGTCTAACCTACAAAAGAATCCAATTCGGAATCCTCGGTGGGGTATGCCTATTCAAAGCAGCCCCTTTCGGGAAGATGCCTTACATGTAGACCTTGACATAAATAGAGAATCACCTCTTGAAGTTAGGCATGAGTGGCCACCGCGCGATGAAGCGCTAGACAGGCACACCGTCCATTTGGAGGGGCAACGTGGATATGGCGTCCCTTCTTTACCTATCATCAGAATAGAGAGACCAAATCCGGAGCGCAGGGCTCCTTACATAGGGCGACCTAACTCCGCCCACCCCCTTCACACCCATGAAAGGGAGTACGAGGAAAGCCATCGCATTCCTCGAGGGCAACAAACAACGCGGGAACCTTGCATTTCCGCACCAACAGGATATCATGATCACCCCTTGAGGCCAGAACCTCGAGCACATACCGCTTACCTCGACGGAGGGAAGCGACCCATTGAAACCTTAGATCAGCAAACTCGAGGTAAACACATAGGAGAAACATTCGAACCTCCTGAGCAAAATAGGGTAGACCAAATTGACCCAGCTGTCGCCAGATATACCACCCGTCAAGCCCAAACCATGCGGCTTAAACCAAGTCATCAAGAAATAGAGTACCGACACCGCTTGGATAGAGAACGCATGCAACGCGAAGCGGATGAGTTACGCTATGAACTACCTGAGAGGGGGCCAACCCCTCGCATCCAAAGAGCTGAACAATATGAGAGGCGTAATCCGTTGGTGCAGGACAGGTCTCCACGACCTCGTCAAGCTCTGCCTCCAAGACCTCATAGATTCGAGAGGGAGGCAACTCCCCGAAACAATGATGGGTACCTTCGAGCAAGAGCTTGATCGGGGTCATAGGTTTCGCCCGGAGACTCCTCAAGAATTTTATGAGGAGTATGAACCGGAGGAGGAATATGTTGAAACTCCCCATCAAGGCAGGAGGGATGCCATTCGGCCACCCCTCCATAGGCCTCCAGTTTACCGTAACTTGCAACAAGAGCGAACAAGAGAGGAAGAAATAAAATCTTCCGATGCATACCAAGCGCTATTGGAGCGTTTGGAGTCTATGGAGACAAAAGCTGCTGGGCATCAAAAACCCACATTACGTCTACTCCGCAGTAATCCGGTGCATCCCTCAGTGCCTACACCTCTTTACCCCGAACACTTCAAGTTGCCTCAATTGGCAGTTTTTAAAGGTGAAGAGGACGCACAAGAACACGTTACACGATTTCTAAGCCAATGCTTCGGCATCCAAGATAATGACGCATTGTTGCTTAGAACATTCATAACCACATTCGTAGGCCCCGCCTCGGATTGGTTCACACAACTGCCCAAACACAGCATAAGCAATTTAGATCAATTAGTAGACGCGTTTCTTGAACGCTTTGCCTTCAACACAAGGAAGAAGGCATCACTAAGTGATTTAGCGAGCCTCAAGCAATTTGAAGAGGAAACAATGGCAGCGTACGGGAATCGATGGAGAGCTTTGCTTTCTAGGTTACCCTACCGTCCTCCTATGTCTGATCTCACGCAGATGTTCGCAAAAAGTTGCTTAAAATCAATCTCTGGTCTATTGTTGCTGCGACAATACGACAGCTTAGAAGAAGCTTTGGCGCAAGCCAGAGTCATAGAAGAGATTAAGATAGGCGAAGGCGCAATTGCCAAGCCTAAGAAGAAAGAGTGGAATAAAACCACTAAAACTGGGACAACGCAACCACAACACGCTCGAGTCAACCAAGTTGCGATAAATGTTCCCACGCCTGTGCAAGAAACGCAGCCTCAAAAGGCTAACTACCAGGCAGTGCCTCCTGCTTATGAAAGAGATAATAGAAGACAGGAGCAGAATTACCCGCGTCGCCCTAGGCAAAATTTCACCCCATATGCGGAGTCTAGGGACTCCTTATTTGACCGCTTGTCGGCGGCAAATTTAGTCACTCTTCCGAAAATCCAAATTATAGACCCTAACATTCCCAAGCCTAGGGGGTACAGAGAGGAATTGTATTGTAGATTCCATAGGCGCGGAGGACATGACTTGAATGGGTGCTTGGAAATTCAAAGACCTAGTCCAGGATTTGATCGACAACGGAACATTGGTTGTGGACAACCCCATCGCACCAAACAACCAACAAATGGGGGTATTCAAGGACCCCTTGCCAGCCCACGAGGCACGGACAAAACCACTCCGGATTAACGAGGTGCGACAAGATCTTCCCACACGAGGATTTGTGGGAATGATTAGCATAGTAACAAGGAACAGAAGGTACCCGGTAGTTGCCCCCGAGGTAGCTACGAGGGAAGTTCGGCAACATCGCATCCTCAACAACGCCCAACGCGAGTTACCTCCGCCTAGACCCGAGGTCACGATACGAACCAAACTCACGCAGAGTTTGCGGACCACGTCGGCTAGGTCTGTCCATCTACGAGCTTATTCAACAATCGGCTCCCCATAGAGAAGCTCTTATGGACATTTTAAAAGCCATTGAATTACAACCCCACGAGGCAAATTCTTTCAACGCCTTCGTGGGACATGTGAAACAATGTACGGAGCCGGTCATCACATTCAGAGAAGATGAGGTCAAAACGATATCAAATGACATGGCGGATCCACCCCTGCACGTTATCGCGCGGGTCAACGGGATTCCGTACAAGAGAGTGCTGATAGATACTGGCTCGTCCAGTAACATCATAACCACTGCAGCCTTAAAGCATTTGAAGCTGCCAGCCTCTCACATCACAGCCTCCACGTACACACTGCGAGCTTTTAATGATGCAATATGCTCGACAGTCGACACAGTCGTTCTGCCAGTCCAGGTAGGACAAAAGTCAATACCTACACTGTGCCATGTGCTTGGAAGGTGAAATGGCTTATAATATACTGCTAGGGCGGCCTTGGATCAGGGACATGAAGTGTGTCCCTTCGATCGCCCACCTGTTTTTAAAGTATGCTTATGAAGGGGAAATACATGTAGTCCCAATGGACTTAGAGCCCTTCAAGTATTGCAATGCGGTACAATTCATACCTCAATCGACCCTCCCTTCAACGCATTTGGATTTCCAATTAAATCCATCTAAACAGGGTCCAATACCGCAAGCACCACTGGTGGCCAACAAGGCAAAATCCCGACCAGGTGAGACTTCATCACCTGCTCCTTCATCATCAACGCCACCTATCATGGCCCAACAGAAGGACAAGGGAAAACAAATCATGGAAGAGGTTAAGCCTCTAGAAGAAAGGTTGCCCACAATCTCAACGATATCAACAGAGGAAACACCCAACACAACAGAAACTAAGACTCTTGAACAACCAAACATGGAATGGACTCAGGAAGGACTACCGTTTCCTCCCACCCAATCATCAACAATCACTGTTGAAATGGCCAGTACGGGCTTGGGGGAGTACTTAGTGCAAAATATTGTGGCAACCCCCACATTGGAGTCAGTACAGGACATGGGAAGACCTCGCCTTCCCATAGGGACAATTGTTCCTCTAGGCTACCCTCCAAACCAGACAAATTTTGTGTATGGGGGCCTTGATCATGGTCTTGAACCATGCCAACAAAAGGAAACAGACGAAGAACCTTTTGTTGAAAACATCAATTATCTGTCAAACCCAGAATTTGCCCTAAAATATCTCGGCCAATGCAATTGGCATGGATACGGGCTAGGCAGATATGAGCAAGGGATGCGGATCCTTTGCCAACCAAGATATCAGATGCCATATGACAAGTCAGGGGTAGGGTTCAACCATCCCCTGCCATTAGACATCTTGGTTGAAAATATGCAAGGCCTAGAAATAGGCAACAAAGGGGGATTGGCATTAGACCCTTATGCCAATCCAAATACAGAATACACATTGGGAGACTACCTCCCATGGTCAACAAACACCCCTAGAAATAGCAATAATCCCTCTCCTTTGCTAGAGAGAGGTGAAAGTTCGGATAGTAATCCTCAAAGAGAACATCAATGGCTGTCGGACATCTTTCTGAAGTTGTTCCCCTTAGAGGTTCCGGATGAAACAATACAAGTATCAAGAGAATCAGGTCCCTCCACCAAGAGTGGAACAATCGCAATGGGACCAGATTAATTCACTGGAACAAGAAGAGTCCTCAACGTCGCAAGCAACAGATGCTGAAGAGGATGAACAATTTTGGATCTATGAAAGTGATTCAGAAGATGAGACTGAAATGGATTATCTCAGACATGCGCGACGACATCACCGTGCTCTAACTCATGAAGATCTAATGGGACAGATGGGCATACTGTTAGGGCATGAATGGCATGTAGACCCAGCGAGGTGGGACCAAGTGTTGGATCCATGGCTCCAAATTCAAGATGAGCATCGTCCACCTCGAGATCCCATCATGACAGCAGTGCCGAGGGAAGACCCCGCCCTCCTTTTCACAAAATTTGCACCTAGGGAAGATCCATTCGTGCCCATACCTCTAGAGCCAGATCCAGAGTGCAAAGACCATCAAGCTGGGGGTACCTCTATCCCTTGAAGAACCATAATTCAAACCAAAAATGCTCCAAGGATTATCGCAATCACTTGGTCACCCCAAAAGCTCCAAGGATTATCGCAATCACTTGGTCACCCCAAAAGCTCCAAGGATTATCGCAATCTCTTGGTCACCCAAAAAGCTCCAAGGATTATCGCAATCACTTGGTCACCCAAAAAGCTCCAAGGATTATCGCAATCACTTGGTCACCAAAAAGCTCCAAGGATTATCGCAATCACTTGGTCACCCAAAAAGCTCCAAGGATTATCGCAATCTCTTGGTCACCCAAAAAGCTCCAAGGATTATCGCAATCTCTTGGTCAATCCAAAAAGCTCCAAGGATTATCGCAATCTCTTGGTCACCCAAAAAGCTCCAAGGATTATCGCAATCACTTGGTCACCCAAAAAGCTCCAAGGATTATCGCAATCACTTGGTCACCCAAAAAGCTCCAAGGATTATCGCAATCTCTTGGTCAATCCAAAAAGCTCCAAGGATTATCGCAATCTCTTGGTCACCCAAAAAGCTCCAAGGATTATCGCAATCTCTTGGTCAATCCAAAAAGCTCCAAGGATTATCGCAATCTCTTGGTCAATCCAAAAAGCTCCAAGGATTATCGCAATCTCTTGGTCACCCAAAAAGCTCCAAGGATTATCGCAATCACTTGGTCACCCAAAAAGCTCCAAGGATTATCGCAATCACTTGGTCAAACCCAAAAAGCTCCAAGGATTATCGCAATCACTTGGTCAAAAAAAAAAAAAAAAAATAACAAAACAAAATAAAAAAATAATCAAAAACAACAAAAATTTGCATCTCAATTCTAGGCATACTCAAATTCATCATAAAATTCATATTCTCGCACCTCATATTCACATTCACCAAAATCAATCCATCAAAATTACAAAAATATGTAGCTGCATTAAGCATTGCATCCATACATTGCATATTTGTGGTCGTATAGGTCAAAGGCACCATAGGCTGCAATTGCTCTGCTAGTCCATCTTGTTCCGCATTGTTCCATTTTACAAAAACAACAAAAACACCATGCATAACTTTTACCACACTACAGTCAGTGGTCTGTAAATGTACCAAGAGTTTCAGTGATTCAGTCATCATTTTCCTCTTTAGCCATGTAATGTATCAAGTCGAACAGATTTTACGAAGGTAGAGTCATACTTGAAATACACCTTGTTACGTAACATCCCAACACAAATTAAAACACATAAAAATTCCCAAGTTGTGTGAACGAAAGATGAAACCTGCAAAGTAATCTAGGTCACCACAAGCGAAACGGTTATCTTGCTCATCCCCCTGTGCGAATGACCCCAAGAATGCTGAGAGTTGGCAAAAGGACAAGCATCCTCCCTACCCAATTCCCTAAGAATCCCTAAAGTTCTCAATAGTTGCAAAACATCAAAAAATTTGCAAAATGTCAAAACTCAAAAATTTGACATCCTACAGTGCACACATCAAAAGGCACAAACAATAGTGATTTTCATCACTCCATATCCCCAATCCCTTGCTCAAAAGAAAAACAAATCAAAATAAACAGTGATCTTATCACTACAATCGAGCAAGTATCCCAATACAATTGAAGAAAAGAAGGGAGTTGACCTTGAATCCTCGGAACTCTCGAGCATTCTAAAGGTCATAAGGCAAGCCTCAGTACCAATTTGGTTGATAGCCTATCGGTAACTGGAGGTAAACCTCTCGCATGACGATATATCTGTCACATTAACTTGCGTACAGATCAATGTTTGCATGTGGATGAGCTAGCTTATGGCATCCTGGATAACACCGTAGATTAATCTAACTACATACAACAAAGGAGTTAGTGGAGCTAATTAGGTGATCCTCAATACGAGTTCGGTTGAAAGCCCATCTGGCATTGGCGGTATCCTGACAAATACCACATAAATGAACTCAATTGCACACACAGGGATGTGAAATAGCTTGGTCAAAAACAAGTCCGATTCATACCTTGTTCAAAAGTCTTGTAAGATAAAGTACAGTCATGGCTAGTGAGTTAAAACCGTCCGAGTCTCAGAAAACCTTAGCTACATTTCTAAACCAACTGCGCTACTTTTCATCCTTACAATACCATCAAAAAAATACAAAAAAAGAAAAAACCACATGTATACATACAAAGTCATGCATCACAGCAATCGCCTAAAAACAAAATAACAGAGTTCTAAACAAGTCCTTGGTGCCATAGCCAAACATCACAAACCCCATTCATCCATTTCATATCTGCATATCACATATAAATCAAAAACATTTGCATTCATCATAGCATATGCATCCATCAAAATAAATCAACATGCATACATCCATATTCATCAACCATCATGCACAAGATCAAAGAAAATCAAAACAACAAAAACAACAAATAAATGCAACACAAAAACAAAAAGCAATAAACATTGCCAGACACAAGTGCTCTTGCACTTAACCTCTTGGCATAGAAAAACTGATGTCGGGGTCTACATTGTCACTATCCTACTCCCTAAGAAGGCTACCATAGCCGGACCGCTCCACGGGAAGATGGATTTTTGACAATTTCATCCCCAAATGACGTCACAAAAGGGTCAAAGCCCACTCAAAAACAACAAGAAAATCAAAACAACAAAAACAGTAATAAACATTTGCCGGACACAAAAAGTGCTCTTGCACTTAAACCTCTTGGCATAGGCAAAATCGATATGGGTTAAAAATTATCACTATCCTACTCCCTAAGAAGGCTACCATAGCCGGACCGCTCCACTGGGAAGATGATTTCACAAAAAAAAAAAAACAAAAAATGAAAAAACAAAGCAATAAACATTGTTGGACACAAGTGCTCTCGCACTTAACCTCTTGGCATAGAAAATCGATGTCGGGGTTCAAATTATCACTCTCCTACTTCCCCAAGAAGGCTATCATAGCCGGACCGCTCCACGGGAAGATAGGTTTTCGATGATTTCACCCCATTACGGCATCACCAAAAGGGTTAACACCCACCAAAAATAGGTCCAAATGTTGGAAAAATTGCACACGCTTAACGGTAAACCCTCTAAAGGCACCCTTGCACAAGTCATCTTGGGTCAAGCGACTCGTCGCTTCTCTCACGAAGGTCATTCCCTCATCGATTCGTCGCTTGAGGGGGTAGTCACACTTAGTCACCAACCAACAATCACACACCCAATTAAGGAAAACGACATGCATTCAAAGAATCATTGACAAAGACAATCACGCTCCTGCTTGGGGCAATAAACAAGCAACAATCAAATCAATCAAACACTTGGCATTTCGTGAATCATGAACACAAGGTTCCCCCTGAGGATAAAAACGCCCTTTGCCTGTTCATGATCGATCAATGTCTAAGTTCAAGTCACACCTCACCAAAACAGGTTAATACTTGAAATCAAATTCCTTAGCTCGTCAGAAGCAAGGATTCAAGAATGCATGCCCTTTCCATACTTGGGGCATCAAAAGTTGGTTAGGTTACCAAGAAACCCTAATCATTAGTGCTTTGGTTATCTATTTTTGCTCAACACTGCGTCACCCGCAGCGCTTCCCAAAAAGGGGCATCTGTAGACACCAAAACAGCACCAATCCGATTATGTGACTGCAAACACTGATCGCTTTGACAAACACAGCCCCCAGGGCAGCCCTCAGAGGTCAAACAGTGGTCTTAACCACTTTCATAGCAATTTTGTGAGGTCAAGAAGCAATTTGGCACACTTAGACACTTTGCCTAGTAATCGTCTCACCCAGGGACGATTGCTAACTTGAAATCGTCTCACCCAGGGACGATTTCTGAAATCGTCTCCGGTGGGACGATTTCCAAGTTTAACGGGCAAAAAGACAAATGAGGCCAAGTGGCAGCCCGAACGGTCGGTTGATGACTCCCGCCTCGCACGCGTGTGTGAGTGGACAAATAGGCCGTTTGAGGACCTGTCACAAGGGCGATTATGAAAGCCCAAGTCAATGGAGGACTCCCCTCCCTCATGGGAAGACAAGACCGCCACATGGCGCCTATGACCAACACATGGCATTTGTGCTTCCCTCCCAAAAGAGACCCCATGGGTCTATAAAAGGTGGGACTTTTCTCACCCAAAATATACGAAGTTGAAGGAGTTTTCAAGCAACGAAGTGCTTGCCGAGTTGAAGACCCACTTGCATCCCTTTTGGTTCACCTTCCCACATCCACCAATCTCTTTTGCAAGGGAGGTTGTTGGGTGGCTTTTGGAAGCTTGAATCGGACCTAAATCCAACACATGGACACCCGAATCAACCAATTCGCCGACCCCCCAATCCTAAGAGGTTTTGGGCCCATCCCTAGTGGATTGGCGCCGGAATCAAGTGCCAACGGTGGGAGGCCCACTTGGGCATCCCCGCACTTTTCTTAAGTTTTATTTGAGAAGCATTCTAGTTTATTTTCTCATGTTGCATATTGTGTTTTCTGTTTGGTGAATTCATAGCTGCAATTTCGTAACCTTTGATCAGATTCTAGTATGTTTTGTGTCGTTTTGTTGTTTCACTAACTTGCAGGAGGCGATATCAAATTCCCGAGGGTAGAGGCCAAATTGGGAGAATCCGACCATCTGGGTCGTCCCAAAATGGCCCCAATTACATAACCCCTCTGTCTGCAGGTGTTTTGGAGACCTCGGGAGTCGACATTGGAGCGTGTCAGTTCGGCTTCCCCAACACAGAAGAAATCGTCCCACCCAGGGACGATTTACAGTCAGAAATCGTCCTACCCAGGGACGATTTCCAGTTGAAAGCAGATTGGCCGATCTGTCTCGGTGGCAATGGCCTGTTGGTAACATTTTCTGTCTTCTGGCAAGTTTTCAAGCTGTTTAGAATCATTTTGTTTACTGTTTTAGATAAATGTTTGCATGCATCTTTTGATGATTTTAGAAGAACGAACACTTTTCACTTGCAGCAGGTGCTACTGACATCTTGGTTGTTTCTTTGTTCGCAGGAGAAGCAGCGGAGGTGAAGAACTCATCGACATCAGCGGCGGCATCATCTTGGCCCGCCCATTGCAATCGTGGGCACGCGGAAAGAGGAACATTGAGTGATTGTAATCGAATTCTTTTAACGCTCCTAGCCCCCAAAAAGGGAGGAGACGTCATTGTAACAGAGATCAAGGGATATTAATGAAAGGGCTGTGTTTTCTCCATTTGCTTGTGTCTCTTCCAATGCGTTTCTTTTCCATTTCATGCACTTTACGTTTCTAGGACTTAAGCGCATTTGGTTTTGGTTATATTGCAATTAGTGTTTCCTTTACCCGGAATCTCGTGCTTTCACTATGATGTTGTTGTCATCTATCATCTACCATTATCATCTTGTTGTTGTCATTTACCATTTATTGGCTATCATACTTTTCTTTACCATCTTTCCTACTACTATTGTATACTATTTTCCATCTATGGGTTGTTGTCTATTGTTTATAATTTGAGACTATTGTACAAACACATGGTAGTATAAAAATAAAATTTGAAGAAGGATTTGAATACAAAGGAACATAGCTTTTGGCCTTTCAAATTTTACCTTTATTTCCAATAATGGAAAAAAGCATAAATAGAATGTATGCCTATATTTTTTTATATACCTAACAATAAGAATTGTTTTATAATATTTTGTTGTTTTGTATGATTTTTTGGTTGTGAGTTGTCATGCAAATTATTTATTTCTAGAATTTTATTTCCAGAAGAGGTAGTCTTTCATTAGACCCCTTTCTCTAGACTACATCACAATTCATCTTATATGGTCTATGAACTCATGGACATTAAACTACTCAAAGATATATGCAATAGAAAATGTAACTTAGAATGTATTATTATTATATAATATGATGCATCAAGTCATGCTCCTTGTGTAATTATACTCTAAGAAGGGAAATTATTGGCCCTTAAGAGAAAATGTAATCCTACTTATGAAAGGGAAATGCAAGTCGTGATTTAAACTACTAAGAAAGGGCATCCATAGCATATGATACAAAATGTCAATATCAAATCTAATCATGAGGGTTTGAAGTATATTTTGAAGCAATGATAGTGATGAATAGAATAATAAAGCCAGGTCACAAAAATATTGGTTAATAAGAGAACCTCATAAGTAGTGGAGAAGTATAACTATACATTTATTTTGAAAGGATGAGTTGTTTTAGAATATATTAGAATTTGGTAGATACTCAATCAAGTTGGGATATATAGATTTATAGCAGTAATAATTTCCTACTTCCAAGGATTTAGGATAATTTTATGTCATGGGAGGCCCTATCTAAGGCCTCAACATTTATTTGGTTAATAGTCCAAAATTAAATTCTTACATGTGATATTTTACAAATAAAATATATTATGGACCTTTTAGATGTACCTTGTGTAAGAAGGATCTAGAAACATATCATTTACTTATTTATTGTCTTCTTGCTTCCACCATTTGGGGCTACTCTTTCAAGAAAATGAGGATATATTGGATCATTCCATTGATATGGAAAGAGTTGATGATATGTTGGATTCTTTAATTTTTTTTTATTAGATAGATGAAGGAATTTTGAAAGGATCTCCAAAGCTTGTACAAAAAGATTCTAATTATCACCTAGACGAAGGTGATAATAAAAGTATACATTTGAAACACTTACAAGCCTTAAAGCCAACAAAATCCAAACAATAGAAAATTTAGAAAAAGAGAATAATATAGAAAAACACAAAAAGATCCAAGTAAGGTTATAGAAAAAATAACAAACTACTAATCAAGATATACACGACATGATTCCAAACAACAAATAGAGAGAAACCAAAACCCTAACCAGAGAAGTCATTGTTTGGTGCCACTTGGTCCTACCTTATTCTCGGCTTTCTGCTTGAAATGAGCAGCAAGGTGATGATACCCATGATTTGCCATGATTGTGAAGGATTATTTTAACTTCATGTCTCCACCTCAACATTTGAGTAGGATAGGTATACCTAGACCAGTAGTTTGGGCCAATGCCATCACACCAAGGGTTGCTAGTCCATCCATCCTTTCACCTTGGGGATCCATGTCACTAAGAATGTCAAGTCATTCCTTCCCAATATTATTTCTTAATGCATCATCAAGATTTCATTTAGGATAGAACCATTACCATGGTTGTAATTATTTTCCCATGCTCTAAGAGGTATTGTGCCACTGATCCTTCTTGATAATTTCTAACTAGTAATTGATAAGACACTAATGTCATTCAAAATTATATTATTATTAGGGTGGTTGGTTCTATTTAAAAGTAGTTGATATCGTACCATGTTCCAGATTATCCTCAATAAGTAATTTTTGAGAACCCTACCTTGCCACCTAGGATGGGTATTATTCTTTGTCCATTGAGGTGAATGTCTTTTAGGGAGAGGATCAATATTACAAGGCACCAGAAAGAAGATCATGTTAGAACAATGAACAACAATTATAATATATTGAGAAGAATTTATACACAACAATTAAGCTAATCTGGGAGGTAGGTTGAAACAGTCCGGCAAGCTGAGCGTGAAGCCAAAAGACGTTCCAACTATACAACCGTATATGCTAACATCCCCCCTTATTACATTATTTGGGTAATGTAATAACTACTAGCTATCCTAACATCCCCCCATATTACATTATTTTGAAATACATAGAGAGTTGCGAAACAATTCAAATTTGACACGTGCAAGTGCCTTAGTGAAAATGTCTGCAACTTGAGCATTGGTGGAGATGTACTGAAGCTGAATTTGATGTTTTGGTACTTCGTCTCGAATAAAGTGGCATTGTGTATCAATGTGCTTGGTTTTCTCATGATGTACTAGATTCTTAACAAGATTCAAAACACCCATGTTGTCACAGAACAAGTGTATTGGAGATTTTGATGGAAGACCCATACTTGTTAGGATGCGACGCAACCATATCACTTCGCACACAGCTTCACATGCAGCATGATATTCTGCCTCTATTGATGAGAGAGCAACCACCTGTTGCTTCTTGTTGTGCCAAGAGACAGGATCGGATCCAAGATGAAAAATATATCCTGAAGTTGACTTGCGATCATCATATGACCCGGCATAGTCGGAGTCCGTGTATCCTTGCAAGAAGAATTTGTTGTTCTTCTTATATTCTAGGCCATATTCCATTGTGCCACGGACATAGTGAAGAACTCGCTTTGTTGCTTTCCAGTGTGTAGTCTTAGGTTCCTGCATGAACCTCGAAAGATAATTTACAGCAAACACGATATCTGGCCTAGTGTTGGTCAGATATATGAGACTCTCGATCAAATGTCGATAGAGAGTACCATCTACCTGCGGTGAATCATCATATCACGATAATTGTATCCCTGTTTCCATCGGAGTTGCCATTGGCTTACAATCAGTCATGCAATATTTTTCCAACAGTGTCTTGGCATATTTTTTCTGAGTCACTTTGATGTAGTGCTCCTTCTGGCTGACTTCCAGACCAAGACAATAATGGAGAAGTCTGAGATCTGACATCTCAAAAGATTGACACAAGTCTCTTTTGACAGTAGAGATCATAGTTTATGAACTCCCTGTAATGAGCAGATCATCAACATAGAGTACAAGCAACACTATCTCAGAACCTTGTTTCTTGAAATAGAGGTTTGCATCTGATGGACATCTCTTAAATCCATGCTGTAGGAGGTGATTATCCATTTTTATATACCAAGCTCGAGGAGCTTGTTTCAAGCCATATAAGGATTTGACCAGTTTGCACACTTTCTACTTTTGGCCTTCCACTTCAAATCCTTCTGGCTGAGTCATGTAGACTTCTTCTTGGAGATCACCATTCAGAAAAGCACTTTTGACATCCATCTGGTGAACTTTCCACCCAAACTGTGTTGCCATAGCACAAATAACTCGAATTGTGGTCATCCGAGTAGTAGGTGCAAAAGTTTCCTCGTAGTCAATGCCTTCTCTTTGAGCATAGCCCTTTGCAGCAAGTCATGCCTTATGCTTATCTATTGTCCCATATGCCTTATACTTAACTTTATACACCCATTTGCAGCCTATGGGCTTCTTTCCATATGGCAGATCGACAAGCTTCCAAGTTTTGTTTTTCATCAGAGACTTATACTCTGCATCCATAGCGGCTTTCCACTAAGGCTCACCAAGAGCATCTTGCACTGATGCAGGTTCAAGATCATATATTGAGGACATAAACACCCTGTCATCATCAATATCCATATCTTCTGTATCTCTCTTTGGATCTACAGAAAGTTCCTCAAAGGATTGACATAGATCATCAACATCAGTAATCTCAGTTGCAGCTTTCTCCTGTTGAGCCATGCTACGAGTACGAGGCCTATCCAATGTCAAATCTGGTGGAGTGGATAGCTTAGAATCTCTGATTGTATTTGTATACCACTTTGGATTCTTCTTCTGAGGTGTTGAAGAAGATGAAGAGGGACCTCCAGTTTGTGTTGACGAAGGAAACTTCTCTTCCTTAGATTCCACAAGATCTAGGTATACATTAGATGTGCTTTGTGATGTGAAATCTTCATCAAAAATAACATCTCTACTGACATGAATTTTCTTGGTCAAAGGATCTATCAAACGATAACCTTTAGAGTGCTCATCATAGCCAAGAAAAATGCATCTCAATGTTTTCTCATCTAGCTTCTTCCTTTTCTCTTTCGGTATGTGCATGAAAGCTTGACACCCAAAAATATGAAGATGAGATATGGAGGGTTTACGGCCACTCCATGCTTCCTGTGGAGTTATTCCTTTTAGGGCCTTTGTGGGTGCCCTATTCAATAGATATATTGAAGTGGTGACAGCTTCTACCCAATATTGTTGCCCAAGAGTAGCTCCTGTGAGCATACAACGAACCATTTCCATAATAGAATGGTTCCTCCTCTCAACAACTCCATTTTTCTGAGGAGTGTAAGCAGTAGTTAATTGTCTCGAGATTCCATGCTCAGTTAAGAATGCTGAAAATTCTTTAGAGGTAAACTCCCCCCCTCGATCTGAGCAGAGGGTTTTTATAGAAGTCCATGACTCCTTCTCAATAGATTTCTTGAATTTCTGGAAGAAATCAAAAGCCTCAGATTTTAGTCAAAGAAAGAAAACCCACATCTTTCTTGAGTAGTCATCTACAAATAACTAAAAATACCTCTTCCCCCCACAACTGTTGGGTGTGAAAGGACCGCACAGATCGGTGTGAATCAACTCCAGAGGTTTCTACGCTCTTGTTGAGCTCTTCTCAAAAGGTACTCGATGCTGCTTTCCTGCCAAGCAGTCAGAGCACACTGGCAATGTGGAAGAAAGGGAAGGAAGACCCTTTACCATCTCATACTTACTAAGCTCAAGTAAGTAGCCAGAACTAAGATGCCCATATCTCTTGTGCCATAGGGAAGTTGCCTCCTTGGTAGAGACTGTCATGGCAACATGGGGAGTAGAGATAGCATCTAGGGAAAATAATCCATGCTTATACGAAGCTGTTGCAATCTTCTTACCCTTACTAGTGATTGTACAACACTTCTTGCCATCCTCAACACGAAAGTTGACAACCATATTTTTATCCAGGATTTGTGTGACCGACAACAAATTGTTAGCCAATCCTGGAACATAGAGGACTTTGTCAATATGACACTTGCCATCAGGAAGAGTGACTAAAACTATACCCTCTCCCTGAACCTTGTAGGTTTTGTCATCAACAATAGTGATAGGTCTGCCCTCTTTGGCCACAAATGATTCAAACCACGATCTGTCGCCAGTCATATGCTTACTAGCGCCAGAATCGACATACCATACAGGATCCTTCTCCTTGGAGGCTATGGTAGTCATGAGCACCTTGTGTGCCCATTCAGAATCTGAGTCAGATTCTTCAACAACAACATTCACTTTGGGTTGCTTGTTCTTGTTTTGTGGTTTGTTCTGGCCTTTTTGCTTATTCTTATGCCAACACCTGTTGGTGTCATGGTTGTCTTTATCACAAATTTTGCAATACCTCTTCTTCTGTTGAGGTTGTTTCCCTTTTCCTTTTGAATCCTGTTGAGAATTACCTCCTTTCTAAAAATTACCTTTCTTCTTAGAACCCTGTCGGTTGGAGTATAGGGTTGTATTAGAAGAATCATCCCTATGAAGTTGGCGTGCCTCCTGTTGTTGAAGAAAATTGACCAACTCAATAAAGGTAATTTGTCGTTGTGACACCTGAATGGAGGTGATCAACGTATCAAAGGAATCAGGAAAAGCTCTCATGACTATTGAAGTGAGAAGCTTGTCGTCCACTGTATCTCCCAAAGAATTCAATTTGCCTTTCAATTCGAAACTCTGCAAAGAAAGAGTTCAATTGTCTCACCCCGTCTCAAACTCAGATTGTGAAGTTGTTTTTGAAGATGAAGAATGGTGGAATCATTCTTTCCCTCATAAATGGTTTGAAGGGCATCCCATGCCTCTTTACCACTTGCTTTGTCAGCTATATGAGGTTGAACTTCATCTAAAACAACAAACAAAATGAGCACTTTTGCTCGACTGTCTTTCTTATCAAATGCGATCTGATCAGCAGTGAGAGCTGTGGATCCAGCTGCTGGTGAAGGTCTTGTTGTTGCTCCAGAAACAACATCCCATAAATCTTCCATGATGAGGACTGCCTTCATTTTGTTTTTCCATGGTGTATAATTAGGACCTTTCAATAACTGATGAGCATCAGTCATTAACTTTGTAGCAGAAGCCATAGTGAAGGTTCCTTATATCACCAATTGGTCACCCTTTCTATATACCTTAATGCCAGGCCATTATACCATACAAAATACCTACCCTTACGTGAGGGAGACTATAGGTATTTTGAAAAATAGAAAAAATTACCCGCCCTTACGTGAGGGAGACTATAGGTAATTTTTAAAGATTATATGATACGTGGTACTTAGGCGGTACTGAAAGGGAATCGACTTGTTGATGGCACCTACCATAGAAAGTCATCAATCCTCATGCGTGGGGCGTAACTTCCCCTAAACACTGTGGATGTCAGAACTCTCGTCAGGATTTATGCCTAAACACAAGAACGATTAGGGTAGTGGATGGAGTAAAAAAAAATAGCAAAATGGCAAACTTATCTCTCCCCGACGATTGATAGAGAACAAGCTCAGACGTCGTTGTGGCAGCTATATTATATAGTAGCGCAAACACGAC
Source organism: Wollemia nobilis (assembly GCA_028583015.1). Taxonomy (NCBI): domain Eukaryota; kingdom Viridiplantae; phylum Streptophyta; class Pinopsida; order Araucariales; family Araucariaceae; genus Wollemia; species Wollemia nobilis. The sequence continues at coordinate 2,926,552 of JAQPPZ010017236.1, read as the reverse complement.
AGCTTTACCTATAAGTGTTGGCCAGAGGTATCACAAATACCGAACGTTGCAGTGCAATAAATTGCACGGATGGGTTTTAATTATTTCGGGGACTTAGGGAGTGAATTTGATTTTTAACTTTTAATGAAGTAGTGCAAAATAGAAAGAAAATGCAACCTACAACATAAAAGTGCCCTCAGGAATTACCCGCTAGGTGTCGGGCGCGGCCGAAAATGCACCTTTACAATAATGCCAAAAAAATTGCTTTTTTTCAAAAAATTACTCAATCCCCCCTTGATTTTCCAAAAAAAAATCACTTCCCCCCTTCGGATAAATTATTTTCACAATTTTTTTTTTTTTTTTTAATTAAGGTTAAAAAAAATACTTTTACTTTAATTTACCATAGTAAAAAAAAATATGGAATAAAAAAAAAATTAAAGTAAAAAAAAAAAATAATTTTTAACCTTAAATAAAAAAAAAAAAATTAAATGAAAAAAATTTACCTTTTTTTTTTTTTTTTTTGACGGAGGGGGTGAACGGGGCTTGAACCCGTGACCTCTGGGTTCCCAGAACCCACCACGCGGCTCACTTGCCAGTGAGCCCGTGGGCTGATCTGGGTATAGGAACCCAGGTCGGGCCCCTTATACCTCCCGGGCCACGACGGTGAGCACGCGGGGCCGCAGCTTCCTCTACTGTAGGCGACGGTGGGGCCGCGGCTTCCTCTGCTATAGGTGGTGGTAGAGGTCATTGCTTCCTCTGCTACAGGTGGAAGTAGAGGCCATAGTTTCCTTTGCTACAGGAGACAGTAGGGGCCATGACTTCCTCTGCTACAGGCGGCTGTCACGTGGCTGTAGTAAGGGTTGCATGGTTGGGGCAGCTGTAGGTAGCTCTTGGGGGAGGGGGGGCGCAAGGGTGGTGGCATGCAGGATGGCGTGAGGAGGAGGGACCATGTGAGGTGGCACACGGGTGGCGCCGGGGTGGCGCGGGGAGGATTTGACCGCGCGGGTGGCACCGGGGTGGGGAGTTCACGCAGGGGAGCTCTCCAGCCCTTAAAAAAAAAATTTAAAACTTCTAGCCTTAAAAATAAATTTCTCCAGCTCGCTTCCGACTGCACTTCTTCGTAAAAAATTCTGCCTCCTCTCAGACTGGCTCTGATGCCATGTTAGAACAACGAACAACAATTATAATATATTGAGAAGAATTTATACACAACAATTAAGCTAATCTGGGAGGTAGGTTGAAACAGTCCAGCAAGCTGAGCGTGAAGCCAAAATACGTTCCAACTATACAACTGTATATGCTAACAGATCATTTGAATTACATATTTACCAAAAATTTGTTATCTATATTCAAAGCATAGGAACAATATTGCAAGGCACCAGAAAGAGGATCATTTGAATTTAAAACTTGGTAGGTTAAGAAATTCAAACTTATATGGGTTGACTCTTGGGTAGATGAAGCCTGAATAGATAGTAAAAAAAGTTTGATTAATGTTCTATCTTTATCTGAAATCATTATCAAGGGAATCTAGACCCATTGAAAAATTTACAACCGAAATATTTAAATCTTTCAGGATGAGACCTTGATAGGCCATTCCACTGCTCTGTTTCCTTCTATGAAAGTATGCTTGACCTGGATGACTTCCAAATTTTGAGTTAGTATTTGGACCTCCAAGAGGAGGTTCGATATGGTCCAAGAGGACATATGGATTCCCTTAATCATATTTATAATATTGAGGGAGTTCCCTTCTACTATTATTTTCTTGTAATCCAAGGACTTAAGCTATGAATTTCCTTGATACAAAATCCTGGCTTTAGTGAAGTGGCTGGATTGGAATCCCATATTTTTGGCATAGGCTAATATAATATCCCCATTAGAGTTTCTAATAATCCTACCTACCCTAGTAGGTCCAGGATTACCTTTGGAAGCTCCATCGAAGTTCATCTTTAGCCACCCAAGTGAAGAAGATTTCCAAATGGTCTCGGATCTATCTAAGGAGACTCAAACATTCACCAATTATTCTTTTTCTTACAAAATATTTATAGTTAGGATGTTAATCATGGGAATTATTAGGTGTGGAAAAATATAGTAGCCTCTTGGTCATAGGGCTTAAAAATAAATTAAAAGAGTCATTTTTGACAATATATTTACCATAAATGATTTTTAAAATTTAGGTTCATCAAATTTAATTTTGACGGTGCTTCAAAAAAAACACATGAAAGATAGTGAAAGCAGTGTTTTTAAAAACAAAGGTAAAATTCTCCTTACTCAAAATTGTATAGAAATTCAACTAACTATGCAGAGCCTAGGGGACTCCTAACTTGGGTCAATATTACCATTGTAAAGGATAAAATAGTATATTTCAATTGATGACAAAACTTATTACCAATGTTATAAGGAAAATGGATATGGGGATTGGATTAAAAATATTAGAATTTCTAATGTCCATCAATTATTATTTGAGGTAATATTGGAAGATATAAAAGTGTATATAGGGAAGGAAATAATGTAGTAGATAATGTATCCAAACTTAATTTTTATCTTTGCACTAGCAAAATTAAAACTTTAGAAGGTGATTAGCCAAATGAGTTTTTTATCTCTTAAAAAATAATATCAAAGAGTTAGATATAAAAACATAGCATATTTAGGAAGATGAAGAATATCTTTAACATAAAAACCTAGATGAAATATGTTTGATATAAGAACAACCTATATATGTTTTAATTAAACTAACAACAAATGTAACATTATATTATTTGAATGGGAATGGATCCCAATAGGAACCACACACAACCCATTAAGGAAAAATAATACACTATGCAGTTATTTGATTCAAAACTTGGTTTTGGATGACCTATTTTTATTTTGTTAACCAATCATATATTTTCAAATAAAAGTGACTATAAGAAACTGTGTCATCTAAAATAAATAAGAAGAAACAAGTGATAATTAGCTTCAATATTATTAGATTTGATATAATTGAAAGTGGAAAACTAAAATATGGAAAGCAATGACATGATATAATTAAAATATTCAAATGCAATTAGTATAAAAAATAAGTTGCACCTTCAAAAATGCCTCCCAAAATATAATTAAATTTAAATATTGTACATCAAATATATCATATATTTGAATCCTTAAAAAATACATTTTTGATTTCATAGATTCATGGTTGTTGAAAATCATAGATATTTTCAATTATATATTAATAATTATAAGATGCAATAGGTGATTTATTAATATAAGAATGAGTATGACAAACCTTCAATTATATTGTTGAGAAGATCAAATAAATACTTATTTTTTTATTTTAATATTTATATAATTTCATTATATATTTTTTAATTTTAAAAATATATGTTATAAATAGTTTAAGATATAATATTATTAATTTGTCAAGATTTAAATAAATAAAAACAAAAAAAAATTCTTTTAAAAGTTTTTTTTTAAATAATAAGAATGAATTTTTTTAGCTAAAATATTATTCATTCACATTTGCTTTAGAATCAAAGTGCAATTGGAAGAGAAATATATAAATACATTAAACAAAAAAAACAATTGTTAGGTCTTTAATAAGTCTATAAGTAAAAATTAAAAAGTAAAAAAATAAAATAGATTTCATATATTAGTGTTACATAGATTTCTTATATTAGTATTACAACAATTACAAGTAATTTTATAATATTTGAATATAATATTATATAATATGAGTGACACCCATTTCAATTTCATATAATCAATTTAAAAACTAAAATTTAAAAAATAATATATATATATATATATATATATATTTTAAAAAAGATTGTAAAGGATGATTGAGAATGAAAACCCACATAGGTATACATTAAATGGGAATTCCACTCCACATGAGAGGTCCTAAAATTGACTTCTTTGGACTTGGTTTAGCAGAGTTCTTCCCAAGCGAACAGTCCTCAGAAATTTGAATTATCAGGAAGCGGTAAATTGAGCAAAAAGTTAGGTGGGATTCCAAGGGAAGATGTATATCTCAGTGATGGAAATTTGGATGGACCGAATGGTATTTTGGAGGTCATGGATGACAGTGGGGTCCCATCAGACCCACCCTAAAAAACCTAATATGCCTATTTCGTAGAGATATTTCAAAACATAGCAATTTATTTTTTGATTAGTATTCTCCAAGACTCTACTTCTATCTCGATTTTAATCAACGAAGTAACTATTCCTCAAGATTTTATGGCACCTCTAATTTATCAAAAATATTTGTCTTTGGTGGGAAAAAATTTTGGATCATGACAAGACATGAAGTCCATTCGTAGATGGGCATTCTCCAAGTGACACCCAATTAGAAATATGGAGCTGGTAGCTCTTCCCAGGGGCTCCTTATTCATATGGTTAAAAAACCCTAAGGAGACCAGATGAATCATCACTAGTGGACCCTAGTATTTTTATTGGAGAAGCCTTTTCATTTGAAGGTTGGGGTAGGATTTCGATCCTGAGATCCAAAGCATAAATATGGTCCTAATTTGGGTCAGATTACATATCCTCATGACTAAATTTTTGCATGCAAAAATAATAAAGGGCATAGCTTAAACCATTGAGGATATTGTTGCTCTAGATTTGGCAACCAAAGCAAAATATTGGATGACTTATGCTCATTTATGTGTTATTGCTAACCTGGATTCAGAGCTCCCCACTTATGTTGATCTCATTTTGGGTTCATACCACAAGTGACAGGTATTTGAGTATGAGAACAAGTTGGCATTTTGTATCAAGTGCCAAAAGTGAGGTATCTTTAGGCTCAATATCCCTTATTGAGAAGATATTTGAAAAGGGATGGATTTTAGGGAAAGAAAGGTTCAGATAGTAGCAAACTGACTCAATGGTACAAAAAAAATAATCAAAATGACAAAGGGAAACAAATGATGTCCAACATACCTGAGAATGACATTGACGAGGTACGTTTTTTCTTTTCCAAACTCAGTACATTCATTTTGTTAAGTTGTGAAGATAATGATTCTATAACTATATCACTTCGTGAAGCTTTTGAAGCCCCTATCTACAACCCTTTACCCCATGATTGAAAAGCTCATCTCTTAGATGTTGCAGCAAATCCTTAGTTCCTTGTTAGTAGTTTGTTTTTTTTCTCTGACCCTACTTGGGTATTTTGGTATTTTTTCATCTTCTCTTTCTATGAGTGTTCTAGTGTACAAATTTGGTTGGATTTCAGGCTTCTAAGTGTTTTTATGGTATACTTTTGTTATCACCTTCGTCTAGGTGATAATTAGACTCTTTTTGTACAAGCTTTGGAGATCCTTTCAAAATTCCTTCATCTAGCTAATAAAAAAATTAAAGAATAGAATATATCATCAACCCTTTCCATATCAATGGTGTGATCCAATATATTCTCATTTTCTTGAAAGAGTAGCCCTAAATGGTGAAAGCAAGAAGACAATAAAGAAGTATATGATATGTTTCTAGATCCTTCTTGCACAAGGCACATCTAAAAGGTACATAATATACTTTGATTTGTAAATTATCACATGTAAGAATTTTATTTTAGACTATTAACCAAAGAAATTTTGAGGCCTTATATATGGCCTCCATGACATAAAATTATCCTAAATTCTTGGAAGTACAGAATTCTTATTGCTGTAAATCTATATATCCCAACTTGATTGAGTACCTACCAACTTCTAATATATTCTAGACCAAATCATACTTTCAAAATAAATGGATAGTTATACTTCTCCACTACTAATGAGGTTCTCTTATTAACCAATATTTTTGTGACCTAATTTTATTGTTCTATTCATCACAATCATTGCTTCAAAATATATTTTAAAACCTCATGATTATATTTGATATTGAAATTTTGTATCATATGCTATGGATGCCCTTGATTAGTAGTGCAAATCATGGCTTACATTTTCCTTTCATAAATAGGTTTACATTTTCTCTTAATGCCCAATAATTTCTCTTTTTATTGTATAATTACACGAGTAGCATGACTTGATGCAGCATATTATATAATTTTAACACATTCTAAATTGCTTTTTGAATTGCATATATTTTTGAGTAGTTTAATATCCATGAGGTCATAGACCATATAACATGACTTGTGATGTAGGCTACAAAAAGGATTCTAATGAAATACTACCTCTTCTAGCAACAAAGAAATTTCATGACAACTTACAACCAAAAAATCATACAAAAAAACAAAATATTATAAAAATTACTTATTATTAGGTATATAAAAAATATAGTCATAGACTATATTTATACCTTTTTTCATTATTGAAAAAGAAGGTAAAATTTGAAAGACCAAAAACTATGTTCTTTCATCTTCAAATCCTTTTTCAAATTATATTTTTATACTACCATGTGTTTGTATGTAAAGAACCTCTCTTCTCATTCCACATATCTTTCAAAAATATATCAAAATATTTAACATGTATCCAAAAATAAATGAATTGCACAATAAATTACTCAATAAAATAGAGATTGATTATACCCTTGAGGTAGGGTAACACCATACAATGCTCCTTTTAGAAGGAATACACTCCACAATGTCTCTAGCTGCACAAGCATAGACTTATCCAAGAATACATCATAGATTGATTCCTTTCACAATGGGAGTACATCTCTCTTTATACAAGAGTGTGATGGTTCACCTTCCATGAGTTACAAGATCACACATGTGGAGGTTTACCTTCCATGAGTTACAAAGTTCATAATAATATGACAGTATTACTTACGGTTACATATGATAATATTCCCCCAATGGTTAAAAATATGATTCTATGACATACCTATTTCTATTTTGACATGTGACCTTCCTTACTCAATAATTAATTTATGGCTCATACTATTATACAATACAATATTAAATTATTCAATATTAAGTACCTATCTTGGTACCTAACATTCCATCCCCTTTACAAATGTTTCATCCTCGAAACATTAGAAGAGGTTAAATAATATGATATTCTGAGCTATACTGAATAATGGTACCAATCTCGATCATCCATCCATACATGTGGAACTATGATTGGTGATGGTCTTCATTGATGCCAATGTCATGTGTTGAAAACATATATTTCATATTTTTTCATCCATACCTACTTTTATTTATAACTTGTAGCATATCCAAAGGGTTGGCTCCTTTGGTTCCTTGTATGTTCCACATTATTCTTATGTTACCTAAAACCTTATCTCAAATATTATTGCCTCTAATGGTTGTGTGGGTGCTAATATGGTGCAAAATCAACTTGATGTTCTACTTTTTTAACTCTTCCTTCTTGCTTTTTTTATTTGTTTTATCCTTGTCTTTAACTTCTTCCTTGATATCCTATTGAGATTCTATTTCATATTCTTTTGCTTGTTCTTCATCATGTTCCTTTGTAATAGCTACCTGTTTGTCCTTACATTGAGAAATATCCTCTAATGTTATCTTCTTCTTTCGGTACCATAATTTCATGAATTTATTTTACATATAATGTTAATAGTACCTAAAGAATGCAATCAAGGATAACCAAGAACAATATTTACATCATTCATCTCAATAGCATGAAAATTTGAATGTAAAACATATTTATCCATGGTGAGCTTCAAATCTTCAAAAATCTAAACATTTTCTCCTTCAATTTGTATGTCCTTGATTTTTTTTTCTTGAAATTGCAACCTCTTAGTCAAATAAATATTGATAAAATTATATTTGTTGCTAGGGTTAACAGAAACAATATTTTTTTGGCTTTGAATGCAACCATAAACTTGCAAAATAGAATTTTTACATTCAAACAAATCTTTTTGACCACTATTTGTGTTTGATACACAAGGTGTAGTTTATGTAGCCTGCACATTATTATCATTTTATTTTTGTCCCCATTTGTTCAAAAATGCAACTTCAAATTCTTCCCATGTGTATGTACATTTATGGGCATCCACAAAGTCTAAAAACCAAGAAGAAGCTTTCTCTTGCATAGAAGAATAAAGGTCCAATTTCCTTAAAAACTCAAAAAAATATAAAGTAGATTCCTTAAACTTCTGCAACCATTCCCTGGTATTACTATCATCTCTTCCAATGAATTTCGGCAAATCCATGTTTTTTTTAATGATCGAATTGAGATCTCATCTATTTCTCTCTTCAAACAAGTAAATTTATAAATTTTCTTCAAAATAAAACAAACGAAAACTGATTTGCTTACCTGGATTGAAAGTTATGAATTTTTCCCTTTTATGTCAGCAACCCAAAAAATAGCACCAAAAGCCCAACTTGCAATAGATGTAACTTCCTCAATACTTATCAAAATTTCACTACTGAATAGTTATTTTTTTAGTACTCAAAATAACCTGCATGTTCATACACAAATATTCTGAAAATATTTGCTACAAAATCTAATACGAATTTGTTCTTTTTAAAAAAAAAAAATTGCACAGCCAAAAAACATCTTGAAGAACCCAACTTAAAACAATTGTAAATATCTCAAAACTTATCATAAATCCACAAATGAGGAGTCATTTTTATAGTACTCGAAATTTTCTATATGCTGGTGTCAATATATTTTGCAAATGACTGCTAAAAAATTTAATACAATTTTTTTTGTTTTGAAAAAAAAAATTGTGTGGCCAAAAAATTGTAAAAATAACTCAACTTCAAACAATTATAAATTTCTCAATAAATATCATATTTTAAAAATGAGTGGTTATTTTTGTAGTACTCAAAAATATCTACACAATGGAACAAAAACCTTTTGAAAATGATTGCTAAAAGAAATATGGCTTGTTGATGGCTGGGGGGCTCTAGCTTCTTCAACCGTTGGATGGACTTATGACCTTATGGAGGAAAAATTCAAGCCTTCCAGATGGTAGTGATTTATCAGATTCTTTCTTTTTAAATACATATTTGACACTATTTTTGTTAAGTAGCGGTTGTATTTACAACGGGTTTTAACTAGGATCCCAAAACCTGATTACATAAGAGTTGGTAATAACATGCCAAGAATAAACCATTACAACAAAATTCTGGGCCCAGGGCACCAATACCCTGAAAATGAAAAACAAATAGAAATCCCGCCTAGTGGGAACAGGTAAATTTGAACAATCCCGCCTAGCAGGAAGCCACCAATTTTGAAGGAAGATAAGTTTGAAGATCCCACCCAGCGGGGAGCAGTTGAAAACCACCATTGTGTTAATCCTGCCCAGTAGGAAGTAGCAAAAAACCATTATAATATAAATCCCGCCTAGCAAGAAGCAGTCGAAAAACCACCAAAGAGTGAATCTCGCCCAGCGAGAAGCAGCTGAAATCCATCCTAGTGTAGATCCTACCCAGCGAAAAGTAGCAAAAACCTCTACCAAGTGAATCCTGCCTCTTGAGAAAACTAACAGGAAATGAGAAAAACCCACCCAATGGGAAACCTAGCGGTTTTGGAGAATCCCGTCCCGCGGGAAACCATCTTGCCCAGCGAGAAACCATCCTACCCAAAAAAAATGGGGAATCCCACCCAGTAGGAAGTAGCTAAAAACCAGCAAAGAGGAGATCCCGCCCATCGGGAAGCAACCAGAAAGCACCATGAAGAGAATCTCGCCCCCAGGACAACCAGTAGGAAAAGACAACAGGTTAAGGGACCAGGGATACAGGGACTAGGGATCCCAGGTGGGAAGAGGTAACAGCCATAAATATGGTATTCCTGGGAGGCTATCCTGGGGGATCTAGGGTCTGTATGCATAGATCAGATCCCCCCAAGATGTAAAAAATGTAGCAGAACCTAGAGAACTCCAACAATAGGGGCCAAGAATCCCATCCTTGCACAAGAGAAACTTTAGGGAACTAGGACTAAGGCTGGGAACAACCCAGGCAGAGAAAAAGCCCCTCCCAAGGCCAAACAAATGCCTAGGGTGTCCACCAAGGAGCAGAACTAGCACGAAGAAGCCTCCAAGCGAGAAATCGAAGAGGGCCCTCCCCACAGGGATGGGACCAACAATAGCCACAGGATCCTAGAGAGGATTCACTAGCAAAACAATGAAAGAGGCCCCCCTAGACCACCCCCAAAGTAGTAAGGACCTAAAAGGAAACCCCAGGAAGATGTCAAAAACCCAACCAATCACCTCCGCCACCTAGAGAACCACAGGGAACCAGATCCATGCCAAAAATCTGTAGAAAACCCCAGGGGGAAGCTTGAGGGAAAAAAAAAGAATGGATCCCAAAAACAACAAGGAACCCTGGGAAGCCCAGGACAAAAACTAAAACAAGGGAACCCTGACCGATTGGGAGAGGTGCAGAAAGAGGAGAAGGATCTCCCTCAAGGAGATAATCTACAACAAACAATCCTAGGGAGGGATGACCTGGGATGAGCTAGGTACTGGGCAGGAACTAGGGGAGGGGGAGCGGGGAAGGGATTGAGACGCTCCCCTCTCTACTTTTTTCCCTCTTTTTATGACATATTTGACACTATTTTAGTGGTTGTTATCTGGATTTTTATCGACTGTTTCTGACACTCTTATGTACTCCTAACCATGGTGGTTAGTGTGTTAGATTACTTGGTGTTCTAATCTCATCCACCTATTTTTTGTATGATAAGACATTATTTTATTAATATAATGAATTTTCAATAAAAATTTGTTCCCTAACTGCAAAAAACAAACCCAATTTGTCCAAATCATTGCTCTGACACCAAATGTAATGAACCTCTCTTATCATTCCATATATGTTAGAATAAGTGAATATTCTCTTAAGTTTCACTAGGATACACACTTGAGTTTCCACTCCTCCATGTGTCAGGAGAACTCTCGGTGGTGTCTTCATCAGGTTTGATGAGTTGTTGTAATCCAACGACTCTCAATGATCAACTCTGCTATTTATACAGAGTTGATCCTAGAGATAAATCAATCAGTTCCACTCTTCTCTTCATCTTTTGTGTAATACTTTGCATATCTATTATTGTGAAATTCTAACATGGTACCAGAGCAGGATAGATTTTGCTAGTATTCTCTCTTGAAGGTTCTAGGATCTGATTCATTTACTTTGGATAATTTTTTTTTGGCTATCTAACTTCAAAGTTTGCATTAGTCTCCTTTTATCCATTGTTATTTTTTTACTCTTTCAACATATTTATTTTTATATATGTTGCATATTCTTTCATATCTATATTGAATTCGTGCTTGAAGAAAACTTTTAAGAAAATATAGCTATTTCCTTTCTTTAAAACACGTGGTTTACCCTATGTGAAGGCACTTTTCTCGCCTTTTTTTTCAAAGGAAAATAGCCTCTTTATTTTATTTATTTATTTTTTTCTCAACGTATTCATGTTATTCTAACACTTAGAGGCCCACATTTCTAGTTATATCCCTTTTTTCCGCTTATACTTATAGCAAAAATCTCGGATTAACTCCAAGTGTTATCTTAGAGATTTTTTTTGAGTTTCTTTTATTCGCTCGTGGAGGAAATAAAATCCCTCACTCATTATTATTAAACTCAAAGATCTCTGGCACTCTCGACGTTGGACCTCAAAGTTCTCTGGCACTCTGTATTATTATTAAATTCATAATATCGATGTTAGAGAGGGCCTGGCGCTCTCGTTGGTGCTATTATTAATTAACATTGAGTTACGGGTTTGTGGTGGATTAATAAGAGTTCTTGGTTCCGTTACTACTTGGACCTCTAACAATCTCTCTGGCACACTCAACGTTGAATTTAGACATCTCCCATTTTCCCGTCTGGTTCACTATTCCTCTCGGAGTCATTTTCCATCGATGCTCTCTCTCTCAGTCGGTATTTATATCAATCTCCCTACAGTTCATTTCAAAATATTATTTCTTTATGATTATTTTTGTTGTCTAAAGCGAATGTGAAATTGTGCTCCTTCCTTTTAGTCGTATTGTGCAGGTTCGCTCTTCGTCCAGGAAGCGCTCTAACTTTCGCCCATACGACGCTTTAGGAAGAGGCATCTCCTTTTAACGTATTCTGTAGGTCTCTCGGTTTTAACGTAGGCAACGACACATTTATTTGAAATATTTCACTGCTTTCATACGGTTTCCAAAACATTTTCTTTCTTTTGAAAATGCTTATTGAAAATTGTTTTAAATCATCATTTTTTATTTTATCTAACAATTTCTGCAGTGTTACGTGTTTAGAGAGCTAGGGCTATTTTATCTAATGATTTCTATAGCGTTACATGTTTTGAGAGCTAAGGATTGATCGTTATCTCTTTCACCGGTGTAACACCATAGTGACCTCTCTCTCGATGGTTTCCTCTCTCCACGTTCCCTGGTTTCGCTTTCCGCCACTTGCTGTTTCAGGCCGAAAGTTTGTAAATTTTTATTTTCGCATTTCCTTTTGTTAGCATTTGATTCCTTCGAATCGTGGTGTTTCAAAGTTCCTTTGTCTACATTTTTTGGAAGGCCTCAAATTAATTATTGTGGCTCTCCACAAAAATGGCAGATGACACATATTGTAAATTTTTAATAAAAGTTTTTTTTGGGAAGGGGGTGAGTGCATTTTTTGCACTCAATTGGTCCATCATTTAAGGGGGGTGTGCTTTCTTTTGTCTATCTTCATCTATGCCTTTTCTTTATTTCAAGTAAATTTATGAGGTTATATTTTTTAAATGTTAATTTAAATTTCATAGAGAAAATCACATTAAATCCTTAAAATTGCTTTATACAAAAAGGGGGGCCTATCTTTAAATTATTGCTATATTTGTCTTTTATTTGATTTAATATACACTTTAAAATTTCTCAAGTTTACTATTAAATTCAAAACATTTAAGAGGCCCATCTATTTTATACAAACAATTTTCTCTTTGGCAATTATAAATTATATTTGTTCATTATAACCTTGTTTATTTCATAGATAAGATTATTTTTTAAAAGAAAATTTTGTTTCTCCCATCATTTCCTTTTAAGTGTTTTTAAAAAAAAATCATTAATTTAAATTTACAAGATTTCAAAATAATTCCTTCTTTTTCAAATATCTTTTGCCTACGTTCCATGTATCAATACCTATAAAAACTTATAGTTTCCCTCTCGTAAGGGTGAGTTTTTTGAGGCAATTGGTATAAAGGCCTGGAAAATATTTTTCTATAATCCGTTTCTTTGGGTATCTCTCTAACTTATAGTTTCCCTCTCGTAAGGGCAAGTTTTTGAGAAAACACCAAATAAACTGATTGTTTCCCTACATATCAAGCCAACACCCTTCCAAATTCTTCTCTCTACTTACAGTCTCCCTCAAGTAAGGGTGGGTATTGTGAAGAATAAAAGGATTTGGCTCTCTCAAAGAAAACAATATTAAAAACTCATTATACTTATAGTTTCCCTCTCGTTAGGGCGGGTATTTTGAGTAATATATATTGAAAAGCTTCATATATTTTCTTTCTTCCATTTGCATTAATCAATTAATTGAAGTTCTAAGGGGGATATATTGGTTAATTATAAAACTTCAATCCTTTTAAAAATATGAATTCAATTGAACCTCTCACCCCTCATAACTTTCACACTTGGAAACCTAAAATTTTAAATCTTATCTCTCAAAAAGGTCTTACTCATTTGTTAGAAGAAAAGCAACTAGAATTTGATAAAGAATATGAAATATTTGTTCATAAAGGAAAAATGCATGAAACTATGGGTATTATTAGCTCTAATGTTCATGAAAGTTTGTGGTTTCATATTACAGATTGCAAAACTCCTTATGAAATTTGGGAGAAATTGAAGACTCTATTTGGGAAAGTAGATCAGATGAGATCAATGCAATTAGAAGCTGAACTCACATCTCTATCTCCTGAAGATTTTAGTAGTATTTTTGACTTCCTCACTAAGTTCAAAGAAGTCCTCACTCAATACAAAGGCAGTGGGAAGACTAAGACAGAAGAAGAATGCATTTATCTAATCCTTTCTAAGCTAAATGGTGTTTTTCAAATTTTTGCAACCACCTTCATATCTACTAAAGATGCTCTTGGTGCAACCTTTAAAATGCCCTCTTTAGAAGAATTTTGTGATAGATTAACTAGGGAAGAAACCAAACTTGCTAGATATGAAATCTCTTCTTCTTCTTCAAAAGCCTTAGTAGCCTCCACCTCCTCTAAAGAAAAATTCAAAAAGAAGGAAAAGACTCCCATTACCTGTACTCACTGTAAAAAGAATGGTCACTCTACTAACAAATGCTGGAAAATATTACAACAACTAGAGGCAGCTATAAAGGATCAAAATATAGAAAATAATAAGCAAATAGGAAAAGCCCTTAATGTTCAAGGAAAAACCTCCAATGCTTCCTCTAATTACTGGGTCCTAGATTCTGGAGCAACTCATCACATGTCTGCTTCAGACAAGTCTTTCTCTTCTATCTCCTCTAGCTCTACTCATAGCATAGAAGTAGGGGACTCTTCCTTCATCCCTGTCAAAGGGAAAGGGGATATAACCATTGATGGTGGCTCTATAAACAATGTTCTCTATGTTCCAGACATTGCCACCAATCTCCTATCCATTTATCAAATTTGTACTTCTGGAAATGGGAAAATTGTTCTCTTCTCCCCAACAGGAGTTGAGATAAGAGATTTTCAACTCCCTCATTCTCTTGTAGCTAAAGGGAATATTGATCATAAATCTCATCTTTTCCACTTCAAAGGCTTTCAAAATCCAGAAGGAGCCTCCTATTTTGTGGCTCATAGTAATCTTGAAAGTCAAATTTGGCATGAAAGGTTTGGTCATCTTAATTATAACTACCTAAAGGATTTGTGCACCCATAATATGGTTAAAGGATTACCCCAAGTCTCTTCCAGTGATGGGGTTTGTCCTGGATGTGCTCTTGGAAAGCAGCATCAAGATCCTTTCCACCCAAGTAGTTCTCTAAAAACCTCATCTCCTCTAGATTTAATCCATAGTGACTTAATGACCTTTCCTGAAACATCTTTCAAAGGAGCAAAGTATGCTCTTACCTTTATTGATGATTTTTCTAGAAGGTCCTGGGTCTACTTCCTCAAATATAAAAGTGATGTGTTATCCCACTTTAAAGTCTTTAAAGCCTTAGTTGAAAATCAGGCTTCTTGCAAAATCAAGAAGATTCATACTAATAATGGGGGGAATACTACAGTAATGAGTTCTCCATATTTCTTTCTAATCATGGTATAATACATCAAAATTCTGTCTCCCATAATCCTCAACAAAATGGTATTGCAGAAAGGAAAAACTAGACTTTAAAAGAGATGGCTAATTGTATGCTCCATTCAAGAGATCTTCCAAAAGATTTTTGGGCAGAGGCTATTAACTATGCAAATTATATTCAAAATCACACACCTCATAAAGATCTTGACCAAATAACCCCTGAAGAAGCATGGTCTAGCTTAAAACCAGATGTTTCCAATTTCAATATTTTTGGATGTACTACTTGGGCTCACATCCCAAAGAAGAAAAGGAAGGCTCTTGATAAGAAAAGCAGAAAGCTCATCTTTATCGGTTATTGTGAAGAATTGAAAGCATACAGGCTTCTTGATCCCTCAACTCATGAGGTATTCTTTCATAGGAATGTCCAATTTGATGAAACATTCCCTCAAAAAGATCCTCCAAAGGCCTCTTCCTCCATTGAGCCTTCTCCTATAGTAGAACCTCAATATTATGAAGAGCCAACCCTTGAAGTTAATTTGGTTATTGATAATCAAGATGAAGAACCTGTAACTCCTTCTCAATGTCTTTCAACTCCTTCAACTCCTTCTTCTATGCCAAAATGGGCCCACACCATTGTTAAAGAAGCTACTCCCTACATTCAAAATCTTCCTTCAAACAGATCATCCAACCCCATAGGTACTAGTCTTGTATGTCAATCCATTTCCTCTGATCCTCAATCCTTCAAAGAAGCCTCAGGTATAAAATAATGGGAAGATGCCATGGATAACGAATTTTCTTCCTTGATCAAAAATGATACTTGGGATTTAGTTCCCTTACCTAAGGGAAGAAAATTAGTTCATTGTAAATGGATCTTCAAAACCAAATATGGGCCTAATGGAGAAATAGATAAACACAAGGCTCATCTTGTAGCCAAAGGTTTTTCTCAAATAGAGGGTATTGATTATACAGAAACCTTTGCTCCTGTTGCTAAAATGGATTCTGTTAGATTGGTTCTTGCTCGGCCGCTTTCCATAAATGGCCGAGTCTATCAAATGGATGTAAAAAGTGCCTTTTTACATGGAAATTTAAAAGAAGAAATATTCATGGAACAACCCGTTGGTTTTACTCAAGACTCCTCTCTTGTTTTTCGGCTTAAAAAATCTCTATATGGCCTCAAACAAGCCCCTAGAGCTTGGTATGAAAATATGGACTCCTTCCTTCTTTCAACAAGTTTTTCTCATTGTGAGTCTGACAATACAGTTTACATTTGGAGAAGTAAAGGAAATATCACCATTCTTGTTCTTTATGTTGATGATCTTCTTCTCACTGGTAGTAACCTCACTCACATTCAGAATATAAAAGACTCCCTCTCTAAAAAAATTGAAATGACTGATCTAGGTCTAGCACATTTCTTCCTTGGAATTCAAATAAAACAAAATAAAGCAGGAATCACCTTATGTCAACAAAAGTACACTCAAGATCTCCTTCAAAAGTTTAAAATGATAGATTGCAAACCTTCTCCTACCCCCTTTCAATCTGGCATTCATCTCAGTACTTCTTGCTCATCCCCTCCTTGTGATGCTACTCTATACCGTCAGCTTGTAGGTAGTCTATTATACCTTACTCATACTCACCCTGATATCTCCTATGTTGTTGGGCTCATATCCAGGTTCTCTCATAACCCTCATTTCAGTCATTGGCAAGCAACTAAAATAATTCTTCATTATTTGTAGGGTACTACACACTTTGGGCTCATCTATAAGGGAGACTCCATGGATATCATTGGCTATACAAATTCAGATTGGGCAGGATCAGTAGATGACAGATGTTCTACCTCTGGATATGTTTTCTGCCTTGGTTCTTCACCAATAGCCTGGTTATGCAAGAAACAACAAACAGTAGCATTATCTTCTACAGAGGCAGAATACAGAGCAATAGTTTCAGCCAGTCAGGAAGCCCTTTGGCTTCATCAAATTCTCAAAGAATTTGGTTTCTTCCATAAGGGGCCTATAACTCTTTGGTGTGACAATCAAAGCACAATTCATATTGCACGCAATCCAGTTGAGCATCAGCGCACCAAACACATTGAGATCCACATGCACTTCATCAGGAAACATATTCAAAATGGGGATATACACTTGGAATATATTTCGATAGAGAATCAACTTGCAGACATCTTCACCAAGTCATTTCCTTCTCCGCGTTACCTTCAGTTGCAAGAAAAACTTGGAGTGTTACAACTGCATTGACAAAGAGGTCTTCCACCTCTCACTATATTGTACATGAGTACCTCATCAGGCCTTCTTGCCGGGACTCATATTTTATTTGTTAAAGAGGACAATCTTCACCATCCGAAGACAAGCCTCTTTCATACTTCTTTGCTTTTGATTGATGGCTTTTCCCACTAGGTTTTTACCATCATTTCAAAACAAAGGGGTGATAGTTGGTTTTTCCCCACAAGGGTTTTTTCCACCAACTATCTATGTTGTACATGAGTACCTAATCAGGCCTCGTTGTCGGGACTCATTTGTAGAATCTCCCCTAGTATCACTTAAGGGGGGTGTTAGAATAAGTGAATATTCTCTTAAGTTTCACTAGGATACACACTTGAGTTTCCACTCCTCCATGTGTCAGGAGAACTCTCAGTGGTGTCTTCATCAGGTTTGATGAGTTGTTGTAATCCAACGACTCTCAATGATCAACTCTGCTATTTATACAGAGTTGATCCTAGAGATAAATCAATCAGTTCCACTCTTCTCTTCATATTTTGTGTAATACTTTGCATATCTATTATTGTGAAATTCTAACAATATCTTTCTATAATATATCAAAATATTCAACATGCATCCACAAATAAATTAATTGCACAATAAATTGCTCAATAAAATAGATATTGGTTATACCTTTGAGGTAGGGAACACCATATAGTGCTCCTTTTGGAAGGAATCCACTCTACAAGATATCTAGCTCCATGAGCCAAGACTTATCCAAGAATACATGATAGATCGATTCCTTTCACAATGGGGGTATATCTCTCTTTATATAAGAGTGTGATGGTTCATCTTTCATGAGTTACAATATCACACATGTGGAGGTTCACCTTCCATGAGTTACAAAGTGCATAATAATATGACAATATTTATTTCGATTACATATGACAATATTCTCCAATGATTACAAATATGATTCTATGACATACCTATTTCTATTTTGACATGTGATCTTCCTTAATCAATAATTAATTTATGGCTCATACTATTATACAATACAATATTAAATTATTCAATATTAAGTACCTATCTTGGTACCTAACATTGTACGATTGTCACAAATGAAAAATAATCGACAACAACTGATAGATGGTAAATAGTATACGACAGTAGTAGGAAGATGACAAGAAAAAGTATGATAGCCAATAGATGGTAAATGACAACAACAAGATGATAATGGTAGATGACAGATGACAACAACATGATAGTAGTAGGTAGATGGTAGTTACAAGATGATAGCAACAAAAATAATGTATTTGATGATAATTCTTTTGTACAACAAGAACACTTGTATGATAATATTTATTTATTTATTTATTTTAACTAGTTGATATGAAATTACATGTATGCCTAGATGTTCCAACGTCATACATGCTAGGTATGAGGAAATGTTTCATGAACAAATCTCAAGCACACTTTATGAAATTTTCAATTGAGACTTTTTACTTAGCAACGTTAGAAGCATTCATCCACATTGCTTCTTTAGCTGCTTGATTTTCCACTTGACTAAATACTCATAATAGTTTTTTCTACTTGTCTTCTTGGCCACTACAAAATCTATCACTGCTTCAACCTCATCCATCTCTTTCTCTAATAACTATTGTACCCACTCTTCCATCAAAAATTTAGAAGGGACATATTTATTGCTATCCATTGATCTATCATAATATGGATAAAAATAAGCAGTATTAAAAAATGGTGATATATTTACTCCAAAAATATCTAGCAAGTCCTCCATGGTATACATAATTATTTTCCCTTAAATAATAATCCCTCGTAGATAAACTAGTCTAGCCATGTTGTTCTATCTTCCATAGTAGGGATATTGTATCGTGTTTAATATTCTTTGAAATTCAGATCATCAACATGAAGTTCTTTCATAGCATCAAAACTTGCAACCTATATCTTCATCATTCATCAATAAACCTTTTCTCCTT
The DNA here is from genome assembly GCA_028583015.1 of Wollemia nobilis. Taxonomy (NCBI): domain Eukaryota; kingdom Viridiplantae; phylum Streptophyta; class Pinopsida; order Araucariales; family Araucariaceae; genus Wollemia; species Wollemia nobilis. The sequence continues at coordinate 2,907,297 of JAQPPZ010017236.1, read as the reverse complement.
AATGTATCAACTATCATATTTGAATTACCAATTATGTTCTTAAAAATAAATGAGTAACTTTGAATATGCTCCACCCATTTCATATGCCTTTGGTTCAATTTTCCCTAGTTGTTAATGAATTGTAAAGCATGATGATCCATAAACAACACAAACTCTTTTGGTAATAAGTAATACCTCTACTTCTTGAGTGCTTGCACAATAGCATAAGAATCTTGATTATATATTAAATATTTTCTCTTCGTCTCATTTAAATTTTTAATAAGTAATAGGCTTACCTTCTTGGCTCAAATCTCTTGCAATGATTATCTGCTTGCATCACAGTCTGCTTGGAAAACCTTGTTAAAGTCTGACAAGGCTAAAATTGACTTCTCCTGACTACTACCAGTCATCAAAAATATTTTCTTTGAAAGTGATTAACATAAATAAATATTAGAGAATTTTTTATATGTATAAGATTAATAAATAAATATGCTAGGTTAATTTCCTATAACCTAACAATTTACTTATATGAGATCAATCAAATTACTGTATGGTTTCTATGTAATGAAAGTAGCTATTTTCTAGAACATAAATCTTGTTGTTAATTTATTGATATCTCAATTTTACTTTAATACTCTATATAAGGAAGGTCAAACCTATTAAACCCTTATATTCATATTAAGCATGCTTTCCATTTCGTGTGAAAATAGTAAAAAAAAGTTACCAAGTCCAAAGAAGTCAATTTTAAGACCTCTCATGTCGAGTGGAATTCTACTTTAAAATGAAAAGTAGAACATTACTCATTATATATTATAAATTTTTTATATAAAATTTCTTTATAATATATACCTATGTGGTTTTTCATCCTCAATTACCCTTTACAATCTTTTTAAAATATATATATATATATATATATATATATATATATATATATATATATATATATATTATTTTTTAGAATTTAGTTTTTGAAATGATTATATGAAATTTCTCACTCATAAAGATATAGTGGCACTAGAACAAGCTTGACAATTATTTATGTATTGCTTGGTAAGTTTTGAAAAAAAGTTGAAAATCTAAATTATTGTGCTAATACCATTTAATATATCTTATAACGGCTTATAAAAAAAAAATTAAGAATTATTTTTCAAACCAATGTAATATTAATATATTTGAGGCCTAATGTTAACAATTTTTAGTGTGTCTAAAAAATTATCAATTCTTTAACGATTGTTTTTTTCTCTCCCTTTCTTCTTCCTACAACGTTTAGAAGCAGAGGAAAAATAGACAGGTAATACCCCTTCGTCAAATTATAGATCACTTTGGGGTGGGTAATAGAAGTCGCATTCTCTGCGATAAATTATTAATAAGGACGTTATTGCTTTCGAAAAGTAAATGTGAACTTGGAAGTTCCAGATTCCCACCTTCAATCAAATCATCTCACCATTCGTGCTATATTTGTGGAATTCATGTGGAAAAATGCTTTGGAATTTTGATGGAATAGGAGGCCCAAGTTGGATGGAGTAGCTATTGCTTTAAATTAAGCAGGTTGAGAATAAGAGACCCCCAAATAAACGTGGGAAGTCGTTAAACATTGCTTTCTAGATTAAATGGGTTGAGCGGCCTAAGTAATTGCCGGAGGACCCACTGAATATTTTGGGTATCGTCACTCTCCTCTGAAGATATGGAGGAAGCTAGAAAGTCCATTGCAAACCAACTTGGATACGAGGGCAATTCCCCCAGTGACCTCTACAGTATTTTGCGTGGGAACAAATTCCTTCTTATTGTGGATGGCATGCGAGGAAGAGGGCGTGGGAACAAATTCCTTCTTATTGTGGATGGCATGCGAGGAAGAGGAGAGCTTCGAGAGCTTCGAAAAACTCCAGGGTTGCCTTCGTCGCGCGAAGGTGAGTATAAAATGGTTTTTAGTTGTCTCAGTGAATATTTGGTTTCAACCGTAGAAGGAGCAAATGCCATTGAATTGAAGGGGCTGAAAGAGGAAGAAGGGTGGGATTTGTTTTGCAAGAAGGCATTTGGGGGCCGAAGCATCCCAAGTGAAATGGAAGAGACTGCTCGGAAAATGATTAAGGATTGTCAGGGTCTGCCTTCGCAAATTCACAAATTGGCAAATGACTTTCAAAGCTGTCAAAACGAGTCAATTGTTAACAGGTTTCTGTCGTGGAGGATAAAGCTCTCCTTTCTGTCGTTGGGTCACTCCGGAGTTGGAAAAGTCGCAGGCTTTCTGTGCTTCTTTTTACTTCTTCTGGAAATTATTATTTGTTTCTTTCCATCTGGGCCCTCTGATGGTCGCAGTGAAAGTTACAAAGAGAAGAGAAGAGGAAGAAGAAAAATGAAAGTTTCCAAGGAAAGGGTGAGAAGATACCTCCAAGTGAAAGTTCCCAAGAGAAGAGGAAGGAGAAAAATGGAGAGATCGAAGTTGAAAAGAAAAATGGAGAGATCGAAGTTGAAAGTTCCCAAGGAAAGGGTGAGAAGAAACCTCCAGAAGACCATGGCCCCGGGACATCTTTGTCTGAGGAGAAGGAAGGTACCCCAAGTTAAGGAAAAGTGTCTTTAAATAATATTAGTAATATATATTTTATAAGCTGTTGGATGAGTGGTGTGCACTAAATATAAGGATAGGGGCTAATTTTAGGTTTTGAAGAACACAAGCTAGACAGGATTGGTATTTCATAGTCTATGCAATGTTTTCCCTAATACATACATGTTAAACACATATTTTTTATTTAATATATTTTATTAATATTTTATTTTAAATTGAAAACATTGTTATATCAAATTATTTTGTTGAATAATTTTTATGTAGTTATATTATAAGAATTTAAATTATAATAATTTATACAATGATATTTATATCTCTTTCATTTAGCAAGATGCAAAGCTAAGTTCTTAAATTCAAAGTTTATATTTTAACAATATAAACTCATGTTGTTTAATTTGTGAAGTAAATATTTACATTTTATAGTGTTTTAACTATTAGATATAAAAACAATGTATTTGAGATGTTTTTTTTTTTATATTTAATACATACAAATAAATAAAAAATAAAATAATTATGTGAAGAAAATATTAATAATAAAAATATTTATATAGTTTAATATATAATGAACATTTTCAAACCTCATCTTTAATTTTTTGATTATATTTAACTTTTAAGACATTACTTAGTTAATGAGGCCATGAAGTTTAAATCAATATTATCATTCTATGATAAGGTTATTAGACAAGAAAATTGGTTAATGCTATAAAATCTATTAAAAAATTTATTAACATTGTCCTAGATTTACAAAGAATTATTGAATATACTTTAGAGTTTTAAATTGAAAAAAATTATGTCACCCTACCTAAAAAGGATATTTGGATCTTTTGTTTGGATAGAATGAAAGCTTGCTTGTCCAATTGAAAAGGTCTTTTATTTGGATAGAATGAAAGATTGCTTGTCCAATTGGAAAGGTAAGTCCATAACCATGTCAGGATGGCTACAACTCATAAAGACAACCTTGCAATCCATCCCTTTTTATTATGATGTCATTTTCAAGATTATCAAAAAGTATAGTATCAAAATAAATAAAATACAAATAAAATTTCTTGGGAAAGGATGCAAGGAAAATCTTAGGTTTCCTCTTTGTAAGTAGGATAAGGTTTGTAAAGGAAAAAATATTAGAGTAGGCTTGTAGAATTATATACTTATGAGTTGGGATCAAATATTGGGTGGATATTATTCAAATATTAAGGAAATATTTGGGTAAAAGTGTTACTCCAATAATATATAGGTTATCTTGATGCATTAAAAATATTATGGAAAAAACCCTACTTAAAGGGTCATGGACATGGAACTTCATATTATGTAGTTTTCAATTGATCAAGAAATATATTAGATGGTCATTCAATAGAATAGCTTATGAAAGTTTTTGGTTTTATGGTTTTTTGAAGGCTTATCCTCTTATCTCTGACTCAAAATGATAAACATTGGTTAAAAGGTCAAAGATTATATTAATATGAGAAACTCTAGATCACATATTTCTATAAGAAATCTAGTTAAAGAAGAGAAACTCAAAAAAAATACAAACAAACTTTAGAATATGCTTAAGACTGCTATTTTTTCAATTTTTACACAAAAGGTTGAGTTGGTTTAAAATCTATCAAAATATGGTGTATACTTGATCAAGTTGAGATATGAGGATTTGGAGAAATCAACATTTTCTACTCCTAAATATTTTTTAAAAGAATGTTTAGTTATGAGAGGCTCTTTTTGAGGCCCCAATGTTCCTTTGGTTAGAAATTCAAAGTAAGGTTGTTTCAAGATAATGTCTACAAAGAAGAGGATATCATGGACTATCCATTTGCCGACATCATTTGAGGTTATTTTTTTAATTTGAAAATATGTTGGGTAGCTCCATCTATATTGAATGAGTTGGTGATGTTTTGGATTAGTTATTTTTAAAGATAAAGAATTATTTATTCTATGGAGGATTGATCTTGCCATTATTTGTTGGAATTTATTATAATTTTTTAAAATTAAATCTCAAAATCATGTCTAGGTTTGAAACCATATTATTACCTATTGCATAATTTTTACAAATATGGTGCTTGTCATGGGAAATATTAAGTGTGGAAAAAGAGGTGGTAACAACTTAGTTATACGGTTTGAATATACATGGAATATTCACCTTTGATAATGATATTAAAACAAAGGATCTACTTTAATCTAGGATAAAATAGAAATTTCAAGCTTTAATCAAAATTTATTTTCATGATGTTTCTAAAAGAATTTGAGAAAATCTAACATAGGTGGTGTTTTTAAAATTAATGAAGGAAAAATTCTCCTCACTTAATCAAAATTATTTGAAACTTCAACTACCAACTATGTAGAGGCTATGAAACTTACAAGGATGTAAATTTTAATTAAAAAATGATACTATATAGAGGTAGGTTCATAATTTTATCAGTTATGAGCTTACCTCAAATAGAGATCCCTTTCCAAGGATCTATGATGAATAGAAGGGCATCCTTGAGTCTATTTGTAATGACTTTGGATAAAAGTTTGTAAAAAAAATTGCAAAGAATGATAGATCTAAATTAAAATATGGATTTATAGTTATGGAGTTTGGGAATGAGGGAAATTATCGTAGAATTAATATCTCTAGGCAGCAACTTGGTCCTTTGAATACCATACACAACATTAGAGATGTCTTTGTAAAAAATATCCCAAAATGCTAAAATAACCGAGGAGGAAACTTGTCCAGTCCTTGGGATTTATTAGGAGATATGGAAAACATGGCTTCTTTGATCTCTTCATGAGTGAATTCTTTTAAAATATTCTCATTGAAATCCTAATCCTAGGAAATGATACATGGGATGTTCTAGATGAGAGCATTGTGAGCTTGGGGATTGTAATATGGGTGTGGCCTTAGGATATTTTTGAAATCGTTAATTTCTTCAAATATGATTTCTTGAATATTGCTAGTGTTTGTCTCATCATTCCTTAATAGTGCTCTAATTTTGTTGGTACTCCTATACCTGAGATTTGAGGTATAGAAGTATTTGGTGTTAGAATATACTTCTTTCAAACATAGCACTCTAAATTTTTATCTCTAGAAAAACTCTTCTTTGGCCAAGTATTATGATATTCTATTATAAGTATTTTTTACTTGCTTCTAAGGTCAGGATATAGCTCTCCATTTTGGAGTAAATTTTCTATATATTTTAACTATTCTGCAATTCACTATTTACATTAAAAAATATTTCCAAACACCTCTTTGTTCTACTTATTTAGATTAAGCTTAACAAAGCAGAGCTTTTTAGCAATTTAGGTTATGGGTGAGCCTAAAAATGTTTTATCCCACCATTCAACAACACAATTTCTGAGATCCTCATGTTGAAGCCACATAGATTTGAATCTAAAAGGTGTTTTAAAAGGGAGAACTGAATTCTGACTTTCCATGACCAAAGGCCTATGATCAGACCTAATATTTGGAAGAGAATGGAGGTAGTGTTTCTAAAAAACTGAATTGCTTCCTTGGATAGAAGAAACCTATCAAGTCTTAGTTGAATCAATTGATTGCCCACTCTTCTATTGCTCCAAGTAAATTTTACTCCTTTGAGGTGAATGTCCATCAATTCATTCCCATCAACAAATTCAGCAAAGTCTTCAAAACATCTTGGAGAAATGGGAACCCCTCCTCTCTTTTTAGATGGATAAAGGGGGGTATTGAAGTCACCAACGAGCATCCATACCTCATTCAAGAAATGACTTCTCATTTGGTTTATAGTGTTCCATAAATCCAGACATCATGGAGGATTGTTAGGCACATATATATTTGATAGAATCCATTGAATTTTAGAATATTTATTGAATAGAAGAATGTTGATAATTCTTTTTGAGGAAGAAATTATTCTACCTTCAATTTTTTTGGGATCCCACATGCAAAGGAGACCACCATAAGAGCCTTGAGCTAGGCTAAAAATAAATTCACTATTTTTCCACAATGACTTAGCAATCCTATTACTATTGTCCATATTAGTCTTGGTCTCTTGAAGTAAAATGATGTTGGGCTTGAGCTCTTTCCTCATGGACTTGACTAGCCTTTGCTTAGTAAGCCCATTGAGGCCTCTCACATTCCATTAGAGAATATTCCTCTATGTAGTTTTTTGAATATTTTTCCCTTTCACTACCTTGGGATGGAGGTGGTTTGGATCGCTTTCCATCATATTTCTTTATTTTATTAGCCAGCAATGATAAAATAGTAGACTAAATATTGTTTGCAATATCACACATAATATTTTGGATAGATGGTCATTCTTTCTTTTTATCAATCCCAAAATTAGCAACTTTATTTTGGATTCTAGTTGCCTATTTAATGGGGCTATAAAGTTGCTCCAAAATAGGGGAATTGTTGCTTGAAGGATAGGTAAAGGGTTCTTCCTGAGAAGGTGGGTCATTGAGGATGTTCAAGGAAACATTGGAGAAAGGGATACCTAATGGTCCTAACCTAGAGGGGGACTAGGGATAGTCCAAATTGGGAAAGGAATGGTCAAAAGGACTTGAAATAGCAGGGAAAAAAGGATTATTTGGAACCATTGAGTCAATTTGTTGTTATTTAAACCTTTCTTAACCTAAACCCATCCCTTTTTAAATCTCTTCTCAATAAGGGATATTGATCCTAAAAGTACCATCACTTTTGGAACTCGATACAAAAGGCCAACTTGTTATCATACTCAACTACCTGTCACCTATGGTAGGAACCCAAAATGAGATCAACATAGGTGGGGAGCTTTGAATATAGATTAGCAATAACATATAAATAGGTGTAAGTCATCCAAGATTTTGCTTTGGTTGCAAAATATATAGCAACAATATACTTAATGGTTTAAGCTATACCCTTAAGGGTTCTTACATGCCAAAATTAAGCCAGGATTTCAGGTAATATGATCCAAATTAGGACCATTTTTATTCTTTAGGTCTTAGGATTGAAATCCTACCTCCACATTCGAATGAAAAGACTTATCCAATGGAAAAAATAAGGTCCACCAGTGACAATTCATTTGCTATCCTAAGTGTTGTTTAAACAGATGAGGAAGAAGCCCCAAAAAGATTTAAATATTTGTGTTGGAAATTTTTCAATGGGTCTAGATTTTATTGATAATGATTTCAGAAAAATATAGAACATTAATCAAACTTTTGTGCTACCTATTCGGGCTTCGTATGCCCAAGAGTTGACCTGTAAAAGTTTAAATTTCTTAACTTACAATGTTTTAAATTCAAATGATCCTCTTTATGGTGCCTTGTGATATTGGTCCTTTTCCTAAAATGCATTCAACTCAGTGGCAAAAAAATGGTACCTATCCTAGGTGGCAAAGTAGGGTTCTCTCAAAAATTTCTTGTTGAGGACATTAGTGTCTTATCAATAGAATAATAGTATAATTTTGAATGATATTAGTGTCTTATCAATTTATAGTTATAAATTTTCGAGAAGTATCACTAGCACAATATCTGTTAGAGCATGCGAAAAGAATTACAACCATGGTAATGGTTCTATTCTAAAACCAAATCTTGATTATGCATTGGGAAATGATGTTGGGAAGGAATTGACTTGACATTCTCAATGATATGGATCCCCCAAGGTAAAAGTATTGGTGGAGTGACAAGACTTGGTGTGATGGCATTCGCCAAAACTACTAGTCTAGTTATACCTATCCACTCAAATGTTGAGGTGAAGACATGAAGTTAAAATAATTATTTTTCTAAATTGGAGGTTGGCTAACACACGCACCTTGTAGTGATGGTAAATTATGGGTATCCTCATCTTACTTCTCATTTCAAGCGTAATTCCAAGAATTAGGTGATACCAAGTGGCACCAAATAATGACTTCTCTATTGGGGTTTTGGTTTATCTTTATTTATTATTTGTATTCAAGTCATGTATGTCTTGGTTAGTATTTTATTGTTTTATCTCTGACCCTCCTTGGGTATTTAATTATTTTTCTATCTTCTTCTCTTTCTCTAAGTGTTCTAATGTCTATATTTGGTTTGTTTTAAGGCTTGTAAGTTTTTCAACGGTATACTTTTGTTATCACCTTCAACTAGGTGATAATAAGACTCTTTTTGTATAAGATTTGAAGATCCTTTCAAAATTTATTCATCTATATAATAAAAAAAATTAAAGAATCCAACATATAATCAACCCTTTCCATATCAATGAAGTTCTTAGATATATTCTCATTTTTTTGAAAGAGTTTCTCTAAATGATGGAAGCAAGAACACAATAAAGAAATAGATGGTATGTTTCTAGATATTTCTTGTAGAAGACACATCTAAAAGGTCCATAATGTACTTTTATTAGTAAAATGTCACATGTAAGAATTTTATTTTTGACTATTAACCAAAGAAATTTTGAGGCCTTAGATAGGGCCTCTGGTGCCATAGCATTATCCTCAATCCTTAGAAGTAGGGAATTCTTACTACTATAAATATATATATGCCAACTCGATTGAGTATCTACCAACTTCTATTATATTCTAAACCAACTCATCCTTTCAAAATAAATGGATAGTTACACTTCTTCACTACTTATGTGGTTCTCTTATTAAGCAATATTTGTGTGACCTAATTTTATTTTTCTATTCATCACAATAATTGCTTCAAAAAATACTTCAAACCCTCAAAATTATATTTTATATTGAGATTTGGTATTATATGCTATGGATGCCCTTGCTTGGTAGTGCAAAGCATGACTTGCATTTCCATTTCACAAGTAGGTTTACATTTTCTCTTAAGGGCCAATAATTTCTCTTCTTATAGTATAATTACACAAGTAGCATGACTTGATGCATCATATTATATAATAATAACACATTATAAATTTCATTTTGTATTGCATATATCTTTAAGTAGTTTAATGTCCATAAGGTCATAGACCATATAATATGACTTGTGATGTACTCTAGAGAAAGTGGTCTAATGAAAGACTACCTCTTCTAGCAACAAAGAAACTTCATGACAACTCACAACTAGAAAATCATACAAAACAACAAAATATTATAAATATTTCTTATTGTTAGGTATATATAGCAAATATAGCCATACATTCTATTTATGCTTTTCTCCATTATTGGAAATAAAGTTAAAATTTGAAAGGCCAAAAGTTATGTTCCTTCGTCTTCAAATCCTTTTTCAAATTTTATTTTTATACTACCATGTGTTTGTATGATAGTCTCAAATGACAGACAATAGACAACAACCAATAGATGGCAAATAGTATAAAATAGTAGTAGGAAAGATGGTAACGAAAAGTATGATAGTCAACAAATGGTAAATGACAACAAGAAGAAGATAATGGTAGATAGCATATGATAACAACATGATAGTAGTAGGTAGATGGTAGTTACAATGTGATATCAACAACAATAATGTACTTGATGATAATTCATTTGTACAATAATAACTCTTGTATGATAATATTTATTTATTTATTTTGTTTTTAACTAGTTGATGCAAAATTACCTGTATACCTAGATTTTCCCATGCCATACATGCTAGGTAAGAGGAAATTTTTCATGAACAAAGCTCAAGTACACTTTATGAAATTTCCAACTAAGACTTTTTACTTAGCAACCTTAGAAGCATTCATCCACATTGCTTCTTTAGCTACTTGATTTTCCACTTGACTAAATACTCAGAATAGTTTTTGCTTCATGTCTTCTTGGCCACTGTAGAATCTATCACAACTTCAACCTCATTCTCCTCTTTCTCTAGTAACTATTGTACATAGTCTTCCATTGTGGCTCCTTGAATAATAATTCCTCATAGATAGACTAATCTAGCCATGTTGTTCTATCTTCCAAGTAGGGATATTTCACTTAGTCAATGAGGCCATGGATTTTAAATTAAAATTATCATCCTATGAGAAGGTTATTAGACAAGACAAGTGGTTAATGCTATAAAATCTATTAAAAAAAAATATTAGCATTGTATTAAATTTACAAAGAATTATTGCATATACTTTAGGGTTTTAAATTGGAAAATTTTATGTCACCCTATGTTAAAGAAAAGAAAAAGGAGAATTGCGTCTTTTGTTTGGAAAGAACGAAATCTTGCTTGTCCAATTAAAAAGATATTTTTCTTGGATAGAATAAAAGCTTACTTGTTCAATTGGAAAGGTAAATCCATAACCATGTCATGAAGGCTACAACTCATAAAGACAACCTTCCAATCCATCCCTATTTATTATGATGTCATTTTCAAGATTATCAAAAAGTATAGTATCAAAAATAAATAAAATACAAAGAAAATTTCTTTGGAAAGAATGCACATAAAATCTTAGGTTTCCTCTTTGTAAGTAGGATAATGTGTGCAAAGGAAATAATATTGGAGTAGGCTTGTAGAATTATATACTTGTGATTTGGGATCAAATACTGAGTGGATATTATTCAAATATTAAGGAAATATTTGGGCAAAAGTGTTACTTCAAAAAAATATAGATATCTTGATGCATTAAAAATATTATGGAAAAAATCCTACTCAAAGGGTCATGGACATGGAACTTCATATTATGTAATTTTTAATTGATCAAGAAACATATTAGATGGTCCTTCAATGGGATAACTTATGCAAATTTTGGTTTTGATTCTTGGTTGAAGCCTTATCCTCTTATCTATGACTCAAAATGAAAAACATTCGTTCAAAGGTCAAAGATTAAATTAATATGAGAAACTCTAGATCAGGGATTTATATAAGTAATCTAGTTAAAGAAAAGAAAGTCAAAAAAATTACAAACAAACTTTAGAATATGCTTTAGAGTTTTATTTTTTCAATTTTTACACAAAAGGATGAGTATGTTTAAAATCTATCAAAATATGGTGGATACTTGATCAAGTTGAGATACGAGCATTTAGAGTAATAAAATTTTTCTACTCCCAAATATTTTTCTTAAAAGAATGTGTTCTATGGAGGATTTATATTGCCATTATTGTTGGAATCTATTATAAATTTTTAAAATTAAATATCAAAATCATGCCTATATTTGGAACCATATTATTACCTCTCTTGCAGAATGTTTACAAATATGGTGCTTGTCATGGAAAATATTAAGTGTGGAAAAAATACATGGTAACAACTTAGTTATAGGGTTTGAATATATATGGAATATTCATCTATGATAATGACATTAAAACATAGGATCCACTTTAATCTAGGATAAAATAGAAATATCAAGAAATTGGGTTCACAAAAATTAATTTTCATGATGTTTCTAAAGGAATTTGAGAAAATATAACATAGGTGGTGTTTTTCAAAGTAATAAAGGAAAAATTCTCCTTACACAAAATTATTTGAAACTTCAAATAACAACTATGTAGAGGCTATAACACTTACAAGGATATAAACTGTAATTCAAAAATGATTTACAAGGATTTAAATTAAAAATTAAAAATAGATAGAAATATATTTCAATTGAAGAGGAATCACAAATTATTATTAATTCTATTAACAAAAATGGATGTGGGGGTTGAATAAAAAATATATATTTTTTTTATTAATATTAAAAGAGGGTTTTGAAAGGAGCTCCACAACCTTATACAACAAGTAAGCCCGAAGGCTAATTAAATCACATGTCGGTCTCCGTAAGGGAGGACCACCCAAAAGGACAACAAGGTATTACAAAATGAGGCAAGCACCCCTCGAGGAAGGGGAACCAAGGGAGTTCACACCATCCCCACAAAGGTAATCTAGGGAGCAAAACCCAAACAACTCAGCCCTAAATAATTGTAGTACAATGCAGGTGGTCATAAACTACCAACCCGAATAAGTGCATCATTTAAAATTTAAAGTCACAATAGGCTACAACATTTGACAAGCCTGGGAATAAAAAGGGACGACGTCACAATGGGAATAGAAGGGACAATTAGGGAATGCAAGAACATACTGAAGGGATAGCATAATAAAGGCCAATACACACCATAAAGTGCTTAAAACTACAGGCACCTACAAAATCACCCAGATCTTCGAAACGAATAAAAAACTTATAAGAGTGAAGGAGATTCCTCCCTGACGCAAAGTACAATATCATTAGGAAAATCCCATTTCCATATAGATAAGCCTTCAGAATGAACTTCCAAGTTTTCTAAGAGATTAGCCACTGAATTACCTTCCCTAAAAATGTAGGAGAACTCCATGCTAGAAAAAGAATGAGCAAGCCAAGTTGCTTAATTAATTAAATTAGCTATTTTCCATATCATATGGGAAACTCCACAAAGCATGTTGATGATGGATAGGGAGTTCCATTCAATAATTGTATTTTTGATGCCAACATTCTTAAGTTAGTCCAAGTCAATGAAGGTCACTCTAGCTTTAGCCACCATGGAGGATTGGACTCTAAGGCAGTCTGTGTAAGCCATAATAAGATCATCATTGCTATACCTTATTGCACCACCCACACCAGCTAAGCCAAGGTTTCCTTTAGAGGTACTATCAAATTTAAGTTTGAACCAACCAACGGGTGGCAAAGACCAATGAACCTCCCTCCTCATATCAGGAGCAGGATGGGAGTAGGCTAACAACACAAAACCAAGATGTTTTTACAACATTTTCTCACTTGGGTATATCAAAGGAATTATTTTCAAAGGATTCAAATTGTTGAGAGCTGAAGCCAGATTTTCTAATACCTTCCACATTATTTTGAGGCTGATTTGGGTGATATGTTTTCCACTTATTTGAATACCCTTGAGTTCATTTCCTTCCACACTCCCCAAAAGGAGTGTGGGAGGAGGAATTTTTAAAAATATTTAAGCCAGGAAGAAAGAAATTGTGACTTGCATTGGATGATACAGTCCATTAAGGAATTAAGAAACAACCATGCAACATCCAACCAAGAGAGAATGGAAACCAGAATATTCTGCATACTATGATAGCTGAGCAAAATATGAGTCATCGATTCCCAATAATTATTTCATAAATAATACTTGTTGAAAAGGCACATATCCTCTTGAGAATATTATGGATCGGGAGGATTTTATTTTGCATAGCCAACAAATAGAAAATATTAATCTTTGCCATTAGATTTTTTAGCCAAATTTGATTTGTAGGAAAAAAATCTTCCTCCACTGAGCTAAGAGAAACATAGGTAGATTTAATCAAAAAGGATCCATTCGGGTCCCCCATCCACACCAATCTATCATATATTAAAATATTACGTACCATAATAAGCCTCGGCTCCACCAATAAAGTGTGCCATAATATTACATCTACATCAAAAACCAACTCTATAAGGGAGGGAGACTAAAATCTGCGTCCATATTAGACTAAAGTGAGGGTTATATAATGAGCAACAAGGGAGGCGTACCATGGATCATCCCCTAAGGGACTTTCCCTTGCCCAAATATCATCCCATAAATTAACCGCCTCACCAATTCCAATAATCCAACTGCAAAAAGACTTGAGGAAACTACGAGATTTGATGAGGTTCTTCCAGAAGGCTGACCTTCCACTAAGAAGGAAATATGCTAAAAAAAAATCAAAGTTATATTTAGCCTTAAGGATATTACACTAAAGAATATTAGAATTCATAGCAACTTTCCTTCCACGTTTTTCCACAAGAGCTTTGTTCATCATGACCACATTTTTGATATTGAGACTCCCTTGCCTCTTCCTCTTACAAATATGCTCCCACAAGACAAGGTGAAATTTTCCTTTCAACTCAGGGCTTGCCCATAGGAAGGATTTGCAGATGCTATCTAGTTTGGCAACCACCTTAGATGGTAAATGAAAGAGATAAAAAAATAGATGGGGATGCTCTGCAAGATTATTTGGACCAACACCACCTTCCTCACTTGACTAAGTAACGTCCCTTTCCAAGATCCTAATTTGCATTGGATTATTTCAACAATCAAGGTCCAAATATCATCCTTAATGTAGCCAACAAAAAAGGGGAGTCCCAAGTAAGTGGTAGAGAGAGAATAAATATGACAATTTAAAATTTTAGCTATTCTCCTTTATTGTGTCTCCAGAGTATTAACAAAATAAATGAAGTTTTTCAAAATTTATCTGCTTCTCGATGGCCTTCTCATAGCTTACCAAAATAGACTTCATATCCCTTGCATGAAACATCGATACCTCACAAGAGAGGATGGTGTCATCAACAAACTGTTTATGAGATATCGATGGGCAAGGGAGTGTTGGCCTTATACCAAAATAAAAGCTCTAGTGGGAAATCGAACGACCAAGAGCCTTCACCACGAGAATGAAAATGAAATGGGATAGAGGGTCACCCTGGTGTAGACCACAACATGATTGAAAAAACTCTTCTTCAGAGCCATTAACAAGAATAGAGAAGTAGGCAAAAAAAATGCAAGCCTCTATGAACCCCATCCATATTTCACTAAAACTAAATTCTCTTAGGATGCAGAATAAAAATTGCCATGAGATCCTATTTTAAGCCTTCGTTACATCCAGTTTGAGGAAGAATGTTTCCCTCTCACTCTTTTTAACCGAGTGGAGGAGTTTGTGTACCACAATTGCCCTATATAAAATTTATCTGCCAAGGACAAAGGCACATTGGGCACTATCCATGAGAAGAGGTAGGATAACTTTCAACCTATTGGCTAAGGCTTTAGAAAGAATCTTATAGATAGTTTTGCACAAACTTATAGGCCAAAATTCATTTATAGAGGACACATTGTCGTTCTTTGGCACCAGGGTCAATAACATCAAATTCACTGATTTAGGGATGATCATCGAAGCTTAAGAGTCTTGAACCACTGCATAAACGTTCGAGTTGCAGATATTCCAATACTTATGGAAGAACCTTGAAGGGAAACCATCAGGACTAGGCACATTAAGAGAGCTCATAGATTTTAATGCATTAAAAATTTCTTCATCTAAAAACATAGTAACGATCCCTTCATTCATATCCTCTGTTACGAAGCACGAGATTACCTCTAGCATGAAATTTTCATCATTGATTGCCCTTTCTAGGGTCAAGAATAAAAGGGAGAATAAGAACTCCATAGCCTCATCCTTTATTCAGAAGTTATCTGAATTCGAGCTACCATCACTAATATTAATTTCCTTTATGTAATTATAGCTCCTTCAATGAAGGATGCAGGTGTGAAAAATTTGAGAATTACGATCCCCTTCCTTAAGCCAGATTTCCTAAGATTTTTTCTTCTAGTGGGTCTCTTCTCTAGATTGAATATTATGAATCTCTGCAAGCAAATATTGCTCCTCCAAGATAAAATTCATAGAACCTCCCTGTGTTTCCAATTTGGATTTAATATCTAAATGTTATTACTAATTTTTATCATATATTATTGGAGAAAATATCTTGAAAGTGTGATCATATATATAGATAAATAATTTGGATAGCAAAGTATTTAGCTAACCATGATGTTGATCTTCATCATGATAAAATTTAAATTTTAGAAGGAAATGAGTCAAAAAAAAAATTATTAATGAAAATGATGTGAAGGATATGATTATCCAAACATAAAACTTTAATAAATATGAACAATATATTTGATAGAAAAAAGAAATAAAAAATATCTATAATAAAAGGTATGCTAGATATGTTTAATTGATCTAACAAAAAATATAATTTTTTAATATTTTGATGGATATTAGGAATGATTTGAAGTCAAAAGAGTGTAAACCAAGAGCAAGTGCAAGCTAGGAGTGAGGAGGAAGTGTGATAAGGGAAACATGAAGTAGAAAGTAAAGTGTGATCAATGAACAAGTGGCACTTCTTATTTTAGATCTTAGGAGAATTTAAATGATTCATTTGAAGAAAATTTAGGTAACATGGTGTAGACACCAAATCCTAGCCACTTGTCATATACGCATCCTCAAATCACAACCATCCATTATTTATATATATATTCATATAAATATAAATATTATATATATATATATATATATATATATATATATATATATATATATATATATAAATATATATATATATATATATATATATATATCTAAATATATATATGTATATGAATAAATCTCAGCTACCCAACATGTTTTAATCTCAACCATTCATTTCACATAATCCGTGTCACTTGCCCAATATCCATCTCAATCCCTCATTATATTTTAATCATGGCATCTTCTTGATGTCATCGAGACCCTAACATGATCGAGGGTAAATTATAAAATATGATTCATTTTTGTGAATCAGGAGTGGAAATATTTTATTTTATCGAAGGTTGAATATTTTATTTTTACTGGAGGTTGAACATTTTATTTTTACTATAGAGAGTAGCCATTACTATTTCCATCATCGTTGGTTTGCTACAACACTTGTGAACCAGACCCTAGGTGCTACCGAGTGTTCACACACTCATAGTTTGAAATCCTCAACAAAAATAAGTTTGAATTAGAAAAACAATTATATTTTTGATAAGGTGCTATTTTTTACTACATTAATTACATTTCTGGTAGGTCTACAATTTATTTAATCAAGTATTTAATTTAGGGTTATTTTATATATTTTTGGATTTAATGGGCCTCACACTATCAAGGCGTGTTATTAACGTATTGTTTTATTTGTTTGTGTGTAGGTTATAGTAGATATCTTTATTAACAATTGCTATAGCTCGAGTGATCCCGTAGGGATATGCAAAGCAACTCACAAACTATTTGGAGTGAAGATGAACTGAAGATATCAGTATTTGTTTTAACGAGGGTTTCACATCCTCTCATTGTAATATTGTATAAAAAGTAATAAAGTGTATTGTAACCCTAGATTTGGGGTAAATCTATTGTACAATTTGGAGATCCATGTTCTTTAAGTCATAATAAATTAGATCTATTATTTTGTGTATACATTGTGTTATTTTCTTTACTATATTGCTTTATTGGTGTTCATTTTTACTTTATACATGGAAAGAAAGTCACTTGTAAATGTCCTTATCGAAAGTATAAATGACCAAGTTGGAATCATGGATGCCCTAACTAGAAGTAAGATGAAGAATAAATCTATAAAAACCCTATCTTGGTAGTATATTCTATGCCAAAAGTGATTATCAATGATGAGATTATTGAGCATTATATAATGGTTTTTAAAATCAAAGGGTTACTATGTGAGTTTCATGTATACTGGCCAGGTTTTTTCAATATTAAAAATTTGATCAAGTGGAAGTGGAGATTAAATTCAAATTACTCTCTTAATTTTCTTCCAAAAGAATTATTCCTAATTATTTTATCTAGTTCATAAATAAGGGATAAAATAATTGATGAAGGCCCATAGTTTATGGGTAAAGATGCATTATATTTAAGATTTTGGATTGAATTTTTTTTTATGGACATAGAAATAATTAACTTCTATGGATTAGGTTTTATTGACTTTCTTATCAACTACTAAGGAGAGAAGGCATGATGTATACACTCACACATGTGTTTTTAACAACCCAAAACCAAAGAAACAAGAACACACAAAAATATAGAAAGACTTTTTTTTGACTAAGGAGAGGGATTCATAAATCTCTAACCAATGTTAGATTAACTTAATGTTTAACAAACCCCTAATTTTCTCAAGAACTATACCACACAAGATTCCCCTTATGCAAGTCCCTTCTGTGTAGGCCTATCTCATATTATGCACATAAGTCCATCTATCTCATCATCCTTAATGAGCTAGACTTATCACCTTCAAGCATTTGAAGGTGTACACACATCTCCATATCCTACACAATCCATTACATGTAGGTATGCTAAGTGTATTGAGATTTAAGCTATCAATATTATCCTCTGACAAGCTATCTTAAATTAGGTACGATCTTCTTTAAACCTAGTTACCATTTTCCCTAAGGGGGTCTCAAGCCCTTAGGTTACCCTCTATTTTCACCCTAGAACTTACTACTATTTTCTCATAAAATTTATTCAAACAAAGAAGGAAAATATAGATTTAGATACTGAATCTAACAAAACATAATTTATTAAACAATAAAAGAATAGCTAGAAATATGAAGTAGTAATTAAAAAATAAACATGCTTAAGAAAGGGTTTAAATACATTTACATTCAATCGATAGAGTACAAAGGTACATCAATTATATTGTTCATTTATTACATAAGCATGTATAGAAAAATCTCCATACCTTTAAACAATACATTACATTAGTTTCATCAAGGAAATATTCCCACATTCTAATCTATTTAAATAAATAGTCAATATGTAAGGTAGAGAGCAAACTTGTCCTCCCATTTTTCCATCGATCAAGTGAGGATAGTAAGGGATCCGGACACTCATAGTTCAGGATAGACATGCTTCTAAATGCATTTAATCATTTCATTGCCAAATTGTAACTATACAAATAACCCAAGCAATTCAACTTTCTAAAGCATAGTTGATATCATAGAAACTACTCTTTCTATTTTCCCTCTCATATTCTTATGAGAGTTATTCAACAATGCATCAAGATCATATGATTGCTTGTAATATACAACTCAATATTTATTAAACAATCAAATAATTACCATATAATCTAGGTTCACTATTATTTATCAAATTAAATCCAACTACTTTAATCCACAAATAATTTTTCTTCTTTTTATTTCATAAATTAAATTCCCATACCTTTAATTTACAAAACAAACCATATTCATATTTATTTATTCTATTAAAATAACTAGTTTAATCCATAATAAACCTTTTTATTCATTTCTTAAATTAAATTCAATACCCTTAATTTACAAAAAAAAATTCCTATTCATAATTATTTAATCAATTAAACCCAACTACTTTAATCCATAAATAATATTTTTCTTTTCATTTCATAAGTAAAAATTTTGTGGTTCCTAACGAATGAAAACATGTAAGGATTATTTTTCCACCATCTAAAATTCACTATTTTAAATAATTAAATCTATCGAGAGCCTTTATTTTCATTGATATAAAATCTACTATTTTAAATAATGAAACTTATATAAAATAAGCCTTTCATTTCCATTAATCTAAAATTTATCATTTTAATTAATGAATCTATATAAATGAAGTATTTTATTTCCATTAATCTAAAATCTATCATTTAATTAATGAAACTATATAATAAGGTTTCCTACCTAAACACTCTATGACCTCCCATTCAGAAAATAACCTGCTACTAAATATGAAAAGCAAGGGATGAAAACTATAGAATACTAAGCCATAAAGATAGCAAGAGTGCAATTTGAGGTAATGTACAACACAAAACTAGCTACAATGATGGCAGAGTGCTCAAGGGTCGCGGTTGATGTTGGATGACATGCAAATGTAGTTTTTGGTTCATCACGGGTTCGCTCAACCTAAAGCCCATGGTGTGGACTATACAAGCACGAGACGCCCAAGGGAGAGGATATCCTTGGGAACCCAAAACTAATGACTCACCTCAAGGATGTTTATATCTAATCATTGCCTACCTTCTACCCAACATAGTCTAAAAATAGAGTTGAACGCCTACAATAGGGAGATAGGGAGCGACACGAGCCAACTGGCCAATAATGAAGACCTATCTATAGAGGGCCACTTGCTAAAAATATTATCTAACTCATAGAGATATGGACTAACCCCATACTTGGAAAACATGAGAGTCTGGTCACAAAGGCTTAACAGAGCCTTAATAGAATTAAATATTCACAAGCATAACTACAACGATGATGACCCATGAACCACTCTAACGACTCGGTACTAAAACTTCATAAATGATGAGGCCTATATTAGTCAAAGGGATGATGTACACAATGAAAACCTATAGTACAAAAACATACTAAAAACCAACGACAAAAAACCTCAAATACAACTATTTTAAATAATTTCATGAACCCAACCTGGTTATTTAAGTATTGCCTAGCTTTCTCAGTTGCACTAACGAATGTCTATCTCCTTTTCCTCCTCTTCATGTGGTTCATCACCTTATATTTTATGGTTGTTGCTATCCATACTTCTCTTAGTGCTCATTTCTCTCTCCCACCTTCAATGCTCATCTCCTCCCTATCTCTTCCCTTGGATTATGTCCACGTATCATAAATTCTCATCAAATGAAATCTATTTATCATTCTAAAATAAATCAACCATTTATTAAAATAAAATTCATTTATGATTTTAAAATAAATCAACCATTTTTTTAAAATGAAATCTATTTATCATTCTAAAATAAATCAACCATTTATTTAAAATAAAATCTATTTATCATTATAAAATAAATCAACCATTTATTTAAAATGAAATCTATTTATCATTTTAATATAAATCACCATTTATTTAAAATGAAATCTATTTATCATCCCATTTACCAGAGCACACAAGGATTTATGAAGACAACCTATTCATTCGGTGGGGAGCAAGTATAGCACACAAGTGCTGACTTCTCAAATTATTGAGGCAATAGTGCTAAATTAAAAGACAATCAAGCATGTGTAACACACAAACAGGAAAATATTTCCATCAATTTAGCCACCTATCTCAGCCTCTAGAACTTATGATAGCTACTAGGCCATCATTCTAGGTCTCAATATGGCTAACTGATCATGATTATCCCTGTAAGCAAAAGAAGACAACACCTTGCAAATAAAATAATGAAAGACAAGCAATTGCAAAATAAATGAATTTTATATTGAATTTTATTGGAGCCTTAGTCTCCTCTTTACAAGTGATTTTCCCCAAGTGCATAAGGGTATGATTACAATAAGTGAATGCTTACTTTCACATGATACAATGAGCATAAAGAGGGAAAAGAAACCCCTTTGGCTAATCAGATTATTGGTGGTGTCTTTGGTCTTCTTTCGCTCCAATCCAATTGGTGAGTGGGCTTTGGTATCCAATGTAGGGACCACTCCTAGCTTCAATAGATCTTCAAATACCTACCTCCTACACACATGGAAGTCAAACAAGGATTAGTAGCACCTGTATACATGATTAGAAACTAGTGCAAATAAAAACCCTTGAAGAAATACTTGCATAAAACATTAAAACTAAACTGAAAATGCTTTGCTAAAAAATGAATAGCTTACTAATATTTGCTGCTCCAAATGTATTGAAAATTTTTGGAGATGTTCTAATGGATGTTAGGAACCTACCCTCAAAATTTAAGCTCAATATAATCCCAGACGAACGATATATGTCTAAAAAAAGTTTGGCAGTTTCTACAGAAACGCGGGTCCGTGGTTGTGACTGTGTAACCGCGGGTGTGTGATTTAGAAACCATAGGACTGCGTTTGGGACTATATAACCATGGATGTGTAGTTTATAAACCATGGTAATATAGTTGGTACTGTGTAATCATGAATACGCGATTGTGCAAAGATGGGAGAAAACCTCGAAACTCAGATCCGGGACCTCGATGGCTCGAACTCCGTGATCGTTGGCGATTCCTTGCAATAATTTTGACAATGTGATGACGTATTTTCTAGCCCTCCTTGCTTTATGGAATGGTGTTTATTTTATAGGTATTTTTGGTTTTTGAGGGAAATGAGAGGTGGCAACCCAGCGCTACCAAGTGGCAATCCTAGGCTGCCAAATGGAGGGGGGCAGTTAGAGTGAGTCACCCAGGGTGTCTCACTTTACTAGGGTGATGTGGGTGCAAGTGAAGTGAGGTGTAAGGGTTGTCCCATGTGAAGGGACAAATGGGAAAAGGGTGTATGAGATGTGGCAAGGTGGGGTAGTGAGGTGGCTAGGACACATGTCTAGTGGGTAGGCAGGGTATCTTAGGGGGATTTTTTAGATTTATTAAAATCTAGAGAAAGGATAATGTGTATGATTTTTATGCCTAAGTTTAGACTTAGGCATATATTATTATGCATAATTGTGGTGTGTAATGTGGGTGAAGTGTACATGAATTAATATACCTAATTTTATACCTAGGCATATTTTTTATTATGCAAAATTATGTGGTGAGTTGTAAATGCCTAGATTTTGGTGTCTACAGATGCCCATTTTTGTACCATGTTGTGTAAAGCACAATGCGGTGTAAAAAAAAGTGACACCCATCTTCATTGGATGCATGGAATCAAATATTCTCGACACACAAGAATGGATGATTTTTTAAAATTTTGACTTTTTTTTTTTCTTACCCCCTAAATTGGAGAATGCGTAAAGGATGAAACCCACGAGCTGATTGACCAAATGTGGATGATGAAATCATGTGGTTGATTGAATGATATGGATGTGATGCAAATGTATGTCATTTTGAACAACTTGATGCCCAAGTTTGGGGTTTTGTTTTGTGTTCTTGCAAATTTACCTTTGGTTTCATGATGTGCTAAATATGTGGTAAAATATTTAACTACATTTGGAGTTCTTGTTCCACTGTAACTTTAGCAATTCCTTCCAAATGATGGATTCAAGGAACCAGTCGTTCGGGAATTTGATACTCAAGTGATTTATGATTATTATCAAATTGTGTTTGGTTGTTTTTAACTTTTAACCCAATGGAAGGGGTTGAAGGATAACCTTGTGTAAATTTTTTTTAAACACATATAAGCTCAAATATTTAGGGACCTAGTTGATTTAATGTCATAGTGATTTTATGTTGAATGTTTGAATGAGTTTCCTTATGGTGAACTACCCATCCAACCAGATTGTATGGATTGTCAGTCACTGCAACCACTAGGTTTATAGGTTAATCCACTAATACAAGGTTCGCTATATGATGTGATGATGATGATGAAGATTTTTGTGGAAATGCATGATGTGATTGATATAAATATTGGATACGAAAACAAAAAGGAATATGCCACAAGAAAGAACAAGAAAGAACATATACGAATTGACACAAGATAAAAGCAATATGAAATATGGTAATCTCTTTATTGATACGCTTTTTAAAGTGTGTTACAATACGTCTCCTTCCTTTTTAGGGGATAGGAGCGTCAAATATGTTTCTCGTCACAACATCCATGGATAACAATCCTTCTTCCGCGTGCCCACATGTAAGATGGGCGGACCAAAATGTCACCGCCACTTGTGTATGTGATTCTTTGTTCCTTCCTGCTCCTCTGATGTCAGAAACCTGCGTTCAAAGAAACAGAAAATATTAGTAGCACCTGCAGATAAAATAAAGCATGTATTTCCCAAGGCCTACTGTCAGTGTATGCATGAAAATATTAAAACGACTATCAAATGACCTCGGATTGACCTAAAATTTTGATAGAAGCATAAATATATTATCAGAAGACCACTGCAAAAATAATAGTCTAGAAATTCCTCACAGATTTGTATTCGCTCCAGGGTGGGACGAATAGGCCTGCAATAATTTGTCAGAAAGCACCCTCTTCAATGTCCTGCTTAGGAAGCTCCAAATGACCTGCAAAGTTGGGGTTAGCTAATTGGGGGTGTTTTGGGAAGACCCAGATGGTCAGATTTCTCCAATTTTTCCTCTAGGACCCAGATTTTTTTGGTGCCATCTGCAAGTTAGTGAAGGCGAGAAATGACAAAAACCTGGTCAAAATTGCTCAGAATGAAATGAAATTTGAACTGTAACCTATTTAACATATCTAGAATCAAATGCAAAAGAAAAACTAGAGAAATATATCACAGATTTCTAATCATCCCGGGGTGGGGCGAATAGGACTATGATAGTTTGGGGAGCGCCCGGGGGCAGGACGCCCACCGTTTGGGACACTGTTTCGGCACCAATCCACTTGGGATGGGTCCAAAACTGATTATGGGGTGTTGTCGACAAATTTTGTGGATAGTTGTGGCCAAAAATTGGGTTTTGGGTCCGGATTCGTGCTTCCAATAGTCACCCAATAACCTCCCTTTCGAATGAGAGATTAAGGATGTGAAGGCACAAATCGCAAGTAGGTATGTAAATTGGCAGCACTTCATTGCTCAAATGCTCCTTCTCTGTATATCTTTTGGGTGAGAAAACTCACCAATTTATAGACCTTAGGGTCTCCTTGTTTGAATTGCGCATGCGAGGGCGCCACTTGAGTTGTTTGTCCTATTTTCAGAGAAAAGCTAACTCCCTGATTTAGAATCTCCTTGCATGAGGTTTCTAAAATAAAGACATTCATGACTGAAGTCTCTCTTCTTGAATAAAAGCTATTCCTCGCAATTGCATGGCCTGAAGCCTCAGTTAACTGGCGGAGTTACCGAGGTTTGACTTTTTGCCAGTCAAACTTTCTATTCGCCTCACCCTGGGGTGAATGCTACTATTCGTCCCTGGGTGGGACGAATGCCAGTTTGTATTCATCCCTGGGTGGGACGAGCAGAGAGCAAGGTGCCAAAAAGGTGCCAAATTGACCTCTGACCTCTAAAACTACTTTTGGAAGTGGTTAGGACCATTGTTTAACCTCTGGGGGCTGCCCTAGGGGCTGTGTGTGTCAATGCGATCAGCGCTTGTTGTCACATAATCGGATTGGTGCTGTTTTGGTGTCTACAGATGCCCCTTTTTGGGAAGCGCTGTGCAAGGCGCAGCATCGAGCAAAAATAGATAACCAAAGCACTAATGATTAGGGTTTCTCAGTAACCTAACCAACTCTTGATGCCCCAAGTATGGAAAGGGCACGCATTCTTGAATCCTTGCTTCTGACGAGCTAAGGAACTTAATTCAAGTGTTAACCTTGTTCGGTGAGGTGTTACTTGAGCTTGGACATTGATCAGTCATGAATAGGCAAAGGGCGCAACCTTTTGTCTATGGGAACCTTGAGTTCATGATTCATGAATGCCAAGTGTTTGATCAGCTTGTGATAATTGCTTGTTTGCTGCCCCAAGCAGGGGCACGATTGTCTTTGTCAATGATCCTTTGAATGCGTGTCATTTCCATGATTGGGTATATTGTTGTTGATTGGCGACTAAGTGTGACTACCCCCTCAAGCGACGAATCGATGAGGGAATGACCGACATGAGAAAAGCGATGAGTCGCTTGACCCAAGATGACTTAGGTAAGGGTGCCTTCAGTTGTTTACCATTGAATGCGAAAGCAGTTTCGAACATTCTGACCTATTTTTGGTGGGTTTTAACCCTTTTTGTGACGCATTTTGGAGCTGAAATTGGCAAAAATCCGTCCTCCCGTGGAGCGGTCCGGCTATGGTAGCCTTCTTAGGGAGTAGGATAGTGACAATTTGTAACCCCAATGTCTGTTTTGGATGCCAAGAATGTCAGGCACAAAAGCGCCTTCGTTCGGCAATGTTATTGCTATTTTTGGATGGGTTTTGACCCGTTTTGGTGACGCCGTTTGGGGATGAAATTCTCAAAAATCCATCTTCCCGTGGAGCGGTCCGGCTATGGTAGCCTTCTTAGGGAGTAGGATAGTGAGGATTTGTGACCCCGACATCTATTTTGCATGCCCGAAATGTCAAGTGCAAAAGCACTCTTATCGGACACTTTTAGGGCTTGTTTTGGTGCATTTTTGTGCATTTTTTTGCTGTTTTTGAAATTTTTGCTCTGTATTCATCCCTGGGTGGGACGAATTCCTATTTAGTATTCATCCCAGGGTGGGACGAGCGCTAACCAGAGTGCTCATCCCAGGGGGAACGAGTACAAGCTCAAAAATCCTATTTAAAGGCCAAAACTGAGTTTTGGGCTCATTTGCATTTGTTTTTCTTGGCGATTTGGAGCTCTGAGGAGGAGGAGGTCAATTCTACGAAGCGAAGCACTGCCAAAATTTTCTTGCGACCATGAGTTCACACACCGGATCGAGCGGTGGAGCCGAAGCGATACCAGTGAGTGCCCTTCCTCTTTATTATTTTGTGTTGCAATTGGAAAACCGCAGTTTGCTTATTTCTTATGTTTTTTTGTTTTTTTGTTTTGTTTGTTTATGGTTAAAAATGAAAACCCTAGTCTATGAACACTTAACTAAAAACTTAATTTAACCCTAGTTAAACACAGATCAAAAGTTTAGTTGAAAACTGAGCTTAGAAACTTAGTTTAGAACATAACTTAAAAACTTCGTTGAACCTGAATGGAACCAAGATCAAAACTTAGGTTAAAAACGTAGGGTAAAACTAAGCGGAAAGCGTAGCGTGAACCCTAGTTGACTGTTGTTTTTTTTTAATATATCAGTTAGAGTTAAAACCCTAGTTCTGAAATTATTTTTGTTTGTTGAATTGAATCGGTCTAGAGTTAAAAACCCTAGGTCGACAAATTTGGAATTTTATAGTTTTGTTTTTGAATTTATGGTTAGAGTTAGAAAACCTAGATTTAATTGTTTTTTTTAATTATATTAGAGTTAAAACCCTAGGTCTGAAAAATTAGGTTTTTTGATTGTTTTGGTTATGTTTGATGCATTGTTGTATATTCATTAGTAGTGTTGTACAGTTTTTTCATTGTTTTTAATGTTTTTATGTTGTTTTCTTTTGCAGGTTGTGAAGAGCCGGTACCGGGTGCCTACTATGTTCATTGAAGCACATGCGACGCTGACTTTGGCTGACTGGGACTGGCTTGACGCCCTTGGGCTCAAGCAGGTGACTCGACTGGAGCCGGTGGTCGGGGATCGGGCCTATCTGATGGCCCTGATCAATCTGTGGGATCCCCGGACCAATACCTTCCATCTCCCAATAGGGGAGATGACGGTGACCTTGGAGGATGTCTATCGGATTCTTCGGATTCCAATAGACGGACTGTCGATCCGGACGACGCCATGGGATCGGAGGACAACAGTACTGATACGCTATTTTGGGCATGGAGAGGAGTTGGGTGTGGAGAGCCCCGTGGAGAGGGCGGAGAGCGATTGCCAGATTGGTGGCATACTGGTGCGATGGTGGCTAGAGAGGGGTGTGTTGGGAATGAGGCATGCATTACTCATGGGCCTCATTTCCAACATGCTGCTCCCCGACTCTTCGGGTGCGAGGTTCCCGTGGAACCTGCTAGAGGTGGTGTTCAGGTTGGTGGAGTGTCCGATAGATGCTTCGATGATTATGAGATGGGGATAGACTCTACTGGCATAGCTCTATGATGAGTTGTACGAGGTCCACTATCGAAAGTGGAAGGGGATCAGTTGCAGCTACTTGTTGCAGTGTTGGGCTTGGCAGCACATAGCAGTGGAGAGGCCGACGGGGCTGCCCTGGATGACGCGAGCGGAGATGGCAGATCGGGAGATTGGATATGGGGTACTATGGTGGAGGTCGAAGGAGCAGGGATAGAGTTGATGATGGGCAGGTGTCGTAGGGCACTATGTCGATGCCTTCGCTCGGCTTACTCCTGGGGAGGTGTTCTGGCACCCCTACTGGGACTGTCTAGCCTGGCTTGAGGCTGGAGAGTGGCTCTGATGGGTACGGAGGGGCGATGGCTGATTGGAGGCATGGGACTGAGTAGGAGTTCTTCCCATATGGTCGGGTGACCCGATAGTTTGGGGTGCGCTAGGGGATGCCTAGTGAGCCCGTGGTCTATCGACGTCGAGGGGATGAGAGGACTCTGGACCGGCCAGTCGTTGCGCCACTTGGCGAGGATTCAGATACGGTGATTGATGTCCTAGATGTGGATGACATCGGGGTTACTACCGAGTATGAGCAGTGGTGGACTCTATGGTGATGGCGAGGCGAGGGGCCTCTAGGGGGTGCAGTAGGGGATGAGGGTGCAGAGGCATCGGGAGAGGGTTGGGGTGTTCCGTGATGATGTGGACTTGGTGGAGGTTGAGGATGTTGGAGGGGAGTTTGGGGTACCGGATCAGCCGGAGATGCAGGACGTCCCGGAGCAGTGGGAGCCAGAGCAGGCTGCTGTCCCGGATTCGCCTATGCCTCAGGCAGGTTCGGAGGATGTGGAGGCAAGGCATGGCGTTGAGATAGCATGATTGGAGGACCTGCTATGGAGATGATATGGGGAGCTGGGAGAGGCTTTGCAGGAGAGAGATCTCCTATGGACTCAGCTGGCGAAGTGGGAGAATGCATGGGCTGCGTCTCACTGGTAGGAGGGGGATACCGATGTTGCATGGGAGAGGGATCTCTTGCGGGCGTAGCTAGCATAGCGCGATGATGTAGTAGCTTACTACCATCGGTGGGAGGTAGAGTGGGGTCGATGGGAGGTAGAGTGGGGTCGATGGGAGTCAGAGTGGCATCGGCATCGATTGGATATGGAGGGAGAGATTATCCGCCTTGGTGGGTGGATACCTGAGCCCCTTGGAGGTGGCTCTTCGCGTCGGACGAGAGACAACGATACTGAGCAGTCAGCATCGTCCCGTCGTAGGTGGCTAGATGAGGGGGGCGCTAGTGGGCGTGATGTAGGGGCGAGCAACAGTCGCCCTGAGAGGTCCCATAGGACCCACACCATGGGGGGTAGTTCTCGTCGCACCGATCCTGCGTGATCATGGTGGCCGACGCCCTAGGCTTGGGGGTTTTTGAGTTTTTGGATTTTTGTTGCGAGGTCAGAGGACCGGTTCATTGTAGCTTACGGGCATTTTTGTTATGATATATATACAGATGACTCTTTTTTGGTGTTTATGCACTTTTCATGGTTTGTTTTTATGTACATGTTTTTACATTGATGTATGCATATGCGATTATGAATGCGATGTTTCTAATTTGTATGATGTATGCATATGGAATGAATGAAATGAGTTGTTGATAACTTGTCGATGCACCATAGACTATGCAAGATTTGACTGACTTGTTGTACTAATGGGATGACTTTGTGGAATGACTTTGCATGTGAAAACTTTGTTTTTGTATTTTGCATATTTTTTGATGGTGATGTACGGAATGAAATGTACCAGTTGTTTTAAAATGTAGTTAAGCTTTTCCGAGATTCAGATATTTTAACTAACTAGCCAAGACTGTACATTTATCTCGCAAGACTTTTGAACAAGGTATAAATCCGACTTGAATTTAACCAAGTTATTTCACATCCCTGTGTGTGCAATTGAGTTCGTTTATGTGGTATTTGTCAGGATACCGCCAATGCCAGATAGGCTATCAACCAAACCTGTACTGAGGATCACCTAATTAGCTCCACTAACTCCATTGTTGTATTTAGTAAGATTAATCCATGGGACAATCTAAGGTACCATAAGCTAGCTCATCCACATGCAAACATTGGTCTACGCACATGCAAAGCTAATGTGATAGACATATCGTCATGCGGTTAGGATACCACCATTGCCAGGTAGGCTATCCACCAAACCCGTAATGAGGATCACCTAGATGGTTTTTCGAATGCTGAGAATTCCAGAGATTCAAGTTCAGGTTATGTGTTTGCTCAATGATTTGGGATACTTGCTCGTCTATATAGTGATGAAAATCACTGTTTATTTTTCTCTTTGTTTTTCTTTTTGAGCAAGGATTTTGAATAGTGGTGATAACCACTGTTATTTGATTTTGTATTTTGAGCTTTGTAAGGTTGAGCTTGTGAATGGCCTTGATCCTGTTGGCCTTGGGGATGACTACCCATCCTGTTCAGGGACGTGTAGTATGAATCCTTACGACTTTGGGAACCAAGGGGATGATGGAGATTATGAAGTAAGGGCATTGATATTTTAGGCCTTGGGGATGACTACCCATCCTGGTCAGGGACGTGTAGTACGAATCCTTACAACTTTGAGACCAAAGGTGAGTGGAGATGGTTGTGATGATGGTTTGTTGGAATTTTTGTTTTTGAATGGCGTTGATCCTTTTAGGTCTTGGGGATGACTACCCATCCTTGGCAGGGACGTGTAGTACGAATCCTTACAACTTTGGGGACCAACTATGATTGGGATTTGTGGGAGTGGTGAAAACCACTGTTTATTATGGGGAATGGATAGGGAAGAGCTCGTCCTTTTGTCAATTCTCAGCATTCTGGAACCATTCGCACAGGGGGATGAACAGGCTAATCTTTCACCTATGGTACCCTAGACTGCTTTGTAGGCTTCTCTTGCGTTCACACAACTTAGGAATTATTTTATGTGTTTTAATTTGTGTTGGGATGCTACGTAACAAGGCGTGATCCAAGTAAAACTTTCCCGTGTAAAATCTGTTTAACTGTGTACAGTTTTGGCTAGAAATTTAAAGACAGTTGAATGACGAAAACCCTATATACATTAGGAGACAACTGACTATGCTAAAAATGGTGATGGTGTTATTCTGGATGTATGCATTTATGAAAATGGATTTGATGTGGAAAATGATGGAATTGCCAAGTAATGACAGTCTATGGTGCTTTTGACTTGTATGACCTAGCAAATATGCAATGTATGGATGCGATGCCTAATGCAACCTATATTTTTGTATTTTGATTTTTACGAGTATGCATGGAATTGAAATGCAATTTTTTTGTTATTTTTGATTTTTATGAGTATGCATGGAATTGAAATGCAATTTTTTTGTTATTTTTGATGATTTTATTGTTTTTGTTTGTTTTTGAATATGTATTTTGACCAAGCAGTTATGGTAACCCTTGGAGCTTTTGGTTTTGACCAAAGGGTTTATGGATACCTTTGGAGCATTTTGGGTTGACCAAGCGATTATGAGAATCCTTGGAGCTTTTGGGTTGACCAAAGGGTTTATAGATACCTTTGGGGCATTTTGGGTTGACCAAGCGATTATGAGAATCCTTGGAGCTTTTGGGTTGACCAAAGGGTTTATAGATACCTTTGGGGCATTTTGGGTTGACCAAGCGATTGTGGGAATCCTTGGAGCTTTTGGTTGGACTATGGCTCTCTAGATGTGGAATGGCCTCAAATGACTGATGTTCAAGGGTTCTGTTTCCTTGATTCCTTCAAGAGAGGCAAGCCGGTATGTTCCAGGTCCTATTCTACTGTCAATGACATAAGGACCTAACCAGTTTGCCATGAACTTGTCCCTTAGATGGGATGACAAATTAGAATTCTGTTGGTTCTCTTTTAAGACCAAGTCACCAACCTAAAATTCCCTTAGGTGGACCTTCATGTTGTATGCTTTCTTAAGTCGCTCTTGATAGATACGCAAATGCTCGAGAGCATTAACGCGTCGTTCATCGAGCAACGTCAGTTGGTCTAACCGGGCCTGCCATGCAGTGTCATCATCGATGAACTCTTGCATTGAAATGCGTAGGGAAGGGATTTCCAACTCAAGAGGCATGACTGCCTCGGAGCCATACACCAACGAAAATGGAGTTGCCCCAGTGGGCATCCGGATGCTAGTGCGATAAGCCCATAGGGCAAGTGGGATCTGAATGTGCCAATCCTTATGATTGTCTGTGACTATCTTTTTGAGGATGGCGACTAGCATTTTGTTTGACGCCTCTGCTTGCCCATTTGCCTGCGGATAATAGGGTGTTGAAAAACTATGCTAAATTTTGTACTTTGTGGTCAAAGCACGCACATCTTTGTTCTTGAATGACGTCCCATTATCCGACAGGATCTTGGATGGAATACCAAAATGACATATGATGTTATGCAAAATAAACTCCGCAATGCGGGATCCAGTCGTAGAGGTTAGCGGAATTGCTTCCACCCACTTGGTGAAGTACTCTGTGGCCGTTATGATGAATGTGTGATGACCAGATGACGCAGGGGAGATCTTTCCAATTAGGTCGAAGCCCCACTACAAAAAAGGCCAAGCCGATTGGATCGGCTGCAAGGCCTGAGAAGGTACGTGTGTCAAATTAGCATGGTGTTGACACTTCATGCACTTCTTCACATATGCACAACAATCTCGCTCTAAATATGGCCAATAATAGCCCATGCGAAGAATGCGCTTTGCGATGGCCATACCATTGAAGTGGCCACCACATGTACCATCGTGTGCTTGGGTGATCGCCCAAGCGGACTCTTGCTGGTCCAAGCAATGGAGGAGGATTCCTTCATAGCTCCGATGATACAAAATGTCTCCTAACAAGACATGCTTTGCCGCTTTCTATTTGAATGATCTTTTCGCGGCTTGTGTCAATCCAAGTGGGAGGTTACCTAGCTTGAGGTAATCCCTAATGGGTGTGTACCAATCCTGCTGATCAAAAACCTGGATAGTATGAACGACCAATCCCTCTTGAAGTCCATCCCTAGCAAAAGCTGAGCGGGAAAGAACTTGTAAAAATAGCGTTGTGTTGCTATTAAGAGGGGTCGAGGAGAACAAAGACCCCCAATTGGCTCGAGTCAGACAATCATGGATTTGAAAGAACTTATCCGAAGATGGTTCAATCTGGATCAGGTGGATTCTTGGCATTAGGTCAGAGCTTGCACGCTCCATCATGGATTGTGATAATGTTTTAACCTGAATGGTTGTCATTTCACCAGAAGGGTCTTGCGGGATTAATGACCCCAAGGAGGCCATAGTATCCACAAAATGATTCGATGATCGAGGGAGTGCCTCGATGTCATACCATTCAAGTTGTGCCAGGAATTTGTCCACAAGGGCTTTGTAGGCCTACAGAACTGGACATCTACATTGGAATATCCCCTTGACTTGATTGACAATCAACAACGAATCACCAAAGATGTTTAAACGTTTAATGTTCATGGTGATTGTTGTCTCGAAGACCTATGAGCAAGGCTTCGTATTCTGCATTGTTGTTGGTGCACGGGAAGTCTAATTTAAATGACAGAGGCATTGGAGCCCCTTGTGGAGTGAAGAATACAATTCCCGTGCCACCTCCTTGCTCACATTTAGAACCATCAAAGAATAGGGTCATGTCAGCCTATGACTCAGGCTCATCAGAATCTGGCGATTCTGAAACATGAAAAACCCCATCGTCCGATAATTCTATGGTCAGAGGTTGATCGTCTTCAAGAGGAGCCTCTGCCAGTTGATCGGCGATGACTTGACCTTTTATGGATTTTTGTCCAATGAACTCTATGTCAAACTCCGTCAACAACATGATCCATTTCACCGTGCGGCTACTATGATAAGTATGACTCATCATGTATCGCAATGGATTCTCCTTAGACACAACATACATCGTATTGTTCGAGCATGTAGTGGCATAGCTTTTTGGTAGCAAACACCACTGCCAAGCAGAGCTTCTCAACGTATGCATAGTTAAGTTCATAACTAACCAGGGTGCGGCTAAGATAGTATGTAGCCTGTTCTTTGTGTAGTTCATTTTTCTGGGATAGCATGGCGCCCAATGCCACCTCAGTAGCTGAGATGTATAAATAGAATGACACTCCTGGTCTAGGTGGTGCCAATACTGGCGATGAAGCCAAGTATTGTTTAATGTCATCAAAGGTTGATTGGCACTCGTCATCCCAATGAAATGTGACCCCCTTATGCAATAATTTATTCATGGGTCGGCACTTGTCAGATAACTGTGCTATGAAGCGCTTGATCGATGCGACCTTTCCCTGCAGACTCTTGAGCTGCTTGATGGTAGTTGGGGGAAGCATTTCAAGGATTGCCTTGACTTTGTGTGGGTCTACCTCGATTCCTCATTTAGAGACTATGTAACCCAAGAGCTTTCCAGATGTGATGCCAAAGATGCACTTCTTGGGGTTTAGTCTGACCTTATGCTCCATGAGGCGATCGAGGATCTTGCTTAAGTCATCGAGATGATCTGGGCGCAAAAGAGATTTGGCCAACAAATCATCCATGTAATCCTCCAAATTTTTGTGCATGTAATCATGGAAGATGTACGTCATGGCACGTTGGTAGGTGGCACCAACATTTTTAAGGCCAAAAGGCATGACCTTATAACAAAATGTCCCCCAAGGCGTTGTGAATGCCATTTTTAGTTGGTCCTCGGGATTGATACGAATTTTATTGTATCCTGAGAAACCATCCATGAGGGAAAGCATTTCATGGCCTGTTGTAGCGTCTACCAATGCGTCGATGCTCGGCAAGGGAAAATCATCCTTAGGACTCGCTTTGTTTAGATCTCAAAAATCGGTGCATATGCGAATCCTCCCGTCGGGCTTCTTGATGGGAACCATGTTAGACAACCATGGTGGATAATCCACGCAGATGACAAACTGTGCATCCAACAACTTTTGTAACTCATATTTGACCATTAAGGCCACTTTTGGGTGCATCTTACGTAGTTTTTGCTTTACTGGCTTGATTTTCGGATCAAGCGTTAGATTATGCATGACTAGCTGTGGGTCTAGTCCCGGCATGTCTTTGTATGACCATGCAAAAACCTCCTTCTTCTCTTTGAGAAGGGCAATGTAGTCGGCTTGCTCTTCGGGGGATAAACTTACCCCTAGCTTGATGATTTGCAAATTCACTGGATCTGAGCCGATGTCTACGTCAGTCATCTCCTCGACCGACATGTGGGACCCATCCTCCAACTGGTGTGGAGTTGGGATCAAATGGATATCATTTGCTGAATTTAGATCATCGTTTGGAATGTCAGGTTCCTCTTCAGCATGGAAGACATCCTGAGTCTATCCTGGGGTGAAATGGAACATTCCTCCGCAAGGCCAGTACTCTGATGGGGATGGTGGTGTGTCAGCGTGATCCCAGTCGATAGCATCTAGATCTAGATACAATGACCATGTCGGGTCGGCTGGATCATGGATGGGGGTGATTAGGTCAATGGAGATCATGTTGATGAAATGATTGTGGTCTCCATTACCGTGGGTGTTATAACTCGAACATCCTAGATAATCTGTGTGCTCCGAATCTGGCTCTGTGGGCACTGGCACAAATGGATCAGCCCTATGCATGGAGATGAAGATAGGGTCCGCCCTAGGCACTGATGGTTTGATAGGGTCTCCAGGCGGAAGATGCTCTCTGTGTACCTGGAGTGGCGGGTGCAGTAATTGCTATAACTATGTCGGGTTGAGGTGCCACCTATGCCTTGGCCCTATGTGTAAGTGTTCAAACATGTCATCTATGTCCAAAGGGTATCGTTGTTGCATCTATCGCATGTGGTTGAGATAGGCCATCTCAGTTTCATCTTTCGAATCACTGTCGGAGATCCAAAAGCCTTCGTTAACTCCAACGATTGCTTGCGACATATGAGGCTCATCTTGTTCGAGCAAATTGATGTGGTCCCATCGAGGTTGTTCTGCTCTCTATGGGGGGACCTGATTCTCTTGAAGTGGCATGTGCTCAAATGGAGCATCCAATGGGAACATTGTCAGGAAGCTTTCCTGATCATCATTCATGGGATATACTTGCGAATGATTGCTATCAAACTCGAAAGGATCCCAAGGGGCTACCTCGTACTCCGACTCATCCTCTGAAGACCCTTCTTGGTCTTGTCCATATCCCTCTTGTGGGTGAGTCCTTGAATTTTCTCCTTGTTCGGCCGAAGGGAGAGGGTTGTTATGGTCAACAAGGTTGGTTGTTAGCAATGGGAGATAATCTCCCAATGTATAGTTTGTGTTAGGATTGGCATATGGACCTGATGCCAACCCATCCTTGTTGCCTATCCCTAGGCCTTGCATGTTCTCCACCAATATGTCTAGGGGCAAGGGGTGGTTGAACCCTACTCCTGACTTGTCATACGACATTTGATATCTCGGTTGGCAAATAACATGCACTCCTTGCTCATACCTACCCAACCCATATCCATGCCAATTGCATTGGCCTAGATATCTTAAAGCAAAATCAGGGTTGGATAGATAGTTGACATCCTCAAAAAAGGGCTCTTCGTCTTCATCTTCTTGCATACAAATCTCAACGCCATTATCCAGGCCCCCATAAACAAAGTTTGTCTGATTGGGTGGGTAGCCTAAAGGAACCACCGAGCCGATGGGGAGTCGAGGTCTCCCCATGTCTTGCATGGACTCAAGTGTGGGCATTGCTTTATTTTTCTTTATTAGATCCCCCCCAGGCCCGTGTTGGCCATTTCAACGGTGACCATTGGTGGTTGAGGGGAAGCGAATGGGAGTCCTTCCTGAGTCCACTCCATGTGGGGTGAACTAGGCGTCTCGACTTCCATTCTGCTAGGCATCTCTTCTGTCGAGATGGTTGAGACTAGAGGTGGTTCTTCTTCTAAGGGTTTCTTTCCCTTGTCCTTGGATGTGGCCACCGTAGGTGGCATCATTGTGGAAGGACTAGTGAAAGAAGATGGACCCGGCTGAGGACTCGATGGATTAATCATTGGAGATGCCTGTGGAATCGGACCCTATTGAGATGGATTCAACTAAAAATCCAAATGTGTTGATGGAAGGGTCGATTGCGGCATGAATTGCACTGTATTGCAGTATTTGAAAGGCTCCAAGTCTATCGGGACTACATGCACCTGTCCTTCAAATGTATACTTTAGGCATTGATGAGCTATTGAAGGGACACACTTCATGTCCCGAATCCAAGGCCGGCCCAACAGGATATTATAAGCCATCTCGCCTTCCAAGATATGGCACAATGTATGAATGGTCTTTTGTCCCACTTGGATAGGTAGGACAATTGTGCCAACTATCGAGCAGATTGCATCGTTGAATGCTCATAGTGTGTAAGTGGAAGCCACGATATGAGATGTTGGCAACTTCAAATGCTTCAGAGCTACTGTAGTGATGATATTACTGGACGATCCAGTGTCCACCAACACTCTCTTATACGAAATCCCATTGACCCATGTGATAACGTGCAGGGGTGGATCCGCTACATCACCAGTTACTATTTTCAATTCATCTTCTCTAAAGGTGATGATTGTTTCCGTACATTGTTTTACATGCCCCACAAAATTTTTGAAAGAGTTCACTTCATGGGTCTGTAGATCGATTGCTTTTAAAATCTCCATTAGAGCCTCCTGATGAAGCGTTGATTGTTGAATTAGCTCGTATATGGAAATCCTAGCCGATGTGGT
Source organism: Wollemia nobilis (assembly GCA_028583015.1). Lineage (NCBI taxonomy): Eukaryota > Viridiplantae > Streptophyta > Pinopsida > Araucariales > Araucariaceae > Wollemia > Wollemia nobilis. The sequence goes on along the minus strand of JAQPPZ010017236.1, from coordinate 2,870,249 downwards.
CCTTAGACTTTGGGTAAGTCTAGTTTGAATCATGGCCACTGGTCTAGGCAGGGGAAGTTGTGTAGGGTGTTGTTGAGATTGTGACGTTGATGGAGCCTCTCTTGTGGCTGTCGCGGGAGCAGATCCTGGGTACTTCTTTTTCCTAGTCACTATGCTTATCATCCCCACATATCCCTGCATAGGGCAATTCTGTTGCACCTCATTGACTTGAAGGGGTTTTTTTGGTGCCTCATGGGCAGGCAAGGGGTCTCTAAATACTCCCATATGTTGGTTTTTTGGTGCTATGGGGTTGTCCATCGCCAATGTCTTATTTTCAATGAGATCTTGTACCAAACCTTTGAACTTCCAACATGCATTAAGATCATGTCCTTTACGCCTATGGAACCTATAGTACAAGTCTTCTCTATACCCTTTAGGCTTTGGTGCATTGGGATCTATAGTTTGAATCTCTGGAAGGTTGTTATGCGTAGTCGTTATACCATCATTAATTCTTAATGAATCTGTCAATCCAGGGTAGTGTACAAGGCTATCTGTGGGAGAAGAAGTGAAACAACTATAACTTAGGTCAATCTAGGGCAACAAGTCTTATTGGTGGAACTAATTGTGTGGGGGGTTTTGGAACATTCCTATATCTAAATTGCATAAATTAAAATTGAATCTAAGTTGCAGAATTGGAAACTAATCATTAACTGTAGAAATGAAGTCCTAATTACAATTGCAGAATGAGACCTAATTATATTGCAAAATTAACAGTTGCATAATTGAAAGTCTGATCCTAATTGCTGAAAGGAAATCTAATTATTTTTGCAGTAATGAAAGTTTAGATCTAATGTGGAAATAAAAACTATCAAATTTCTGTAACAGAAGGTTGTCAATCTTCGTTCGATTTTGACAAAGAAACATAAAATGCAGGAAATTGCTGAAAAACAAGAAATTCTGGAAATAACAATTTGAAAATAAAGTGGAAACTTTGTTGAAAGTAAGATTGCAACTAAAAATTTAAGCACAAGATTAATCTAAGCATAAATAAACTAATACTGCAAATATTGTCAACTATTTACAAGCAATTGACATAACAAGTTCTACAACTCATTCTGTTGCAGCAAAATCAGAATAAAAACCTGCTTTGTTAGTCCTCCTCCTAGGTCTAGAAGTGGCCAGCCTCTTTGTCCAGAAGAAGGTGTAAGTCTCTCTCTTTTTCTAAATATTAATCACATTCATTTACAAGTAATTTGAAATAGAACTGGTGCACTTTATTGATCAAAAGACATGATTACAAGAATTCTGCTAAAAAACTGTTACAGGACTGTAACAGTCAATTTCTAGTTATACTCTGTATTTTTTGCTAGCTTCCTTACTCTATTTTCTACCTCCTTTTTCTATATATATCGCTCAACCTGAACGGGAGAAATATTTATAGCTATCCTATGATCTGATTACAAACAAAGAATATCAAAAATATCTAATCCTACAATGCTGCAACAAATTCTGGTTTTATCCTAAAAGAGGACTAAAACTTGATATTTTTCTTAATGATGGCTTTGGTCAGCAATGACGGCAAAGACAGATGGAAGATATTTCTATTTACTTTTTCCAACCTTTATTTCCATTTTTTTGGCTTTAGAAATCAGTCAAAAGGTCAAAAACACATTATGTTCTTCATTCCGAAGATAAGTGGCTTCATTCCGAAGACAATGCAATTTTCATTCCGAAGATCACTCATTCCAAAGATACTGCATTCTCATTATGAAGATCACTCATTCCGAAGATATTGCATGCTTCATTCTGAAGATCCTCTCATTTCGAAGATGCTGCATTCTTCATTCCGAAGATTCGCTCATTCCGAAGATGTTGTGTTCCTTCATTCCGAAGATATCTGTTCATTCCAAAGATATCTTGGTATGAACAAATATATGCTTTTCCATTGATTTCTTCTGCATCTCTCAGGTGGGTTATCTCCTAAGATCAAATTCTAATGGTCTTCATCCCTTTCCTCATGTGAATTCCATGCCTTGCTATTTATGGACAGCTGGTTGGAATTTACATGGAAAAGACCAGTTTTTGCTGCACAACAACAGTTTGCTTGCACTGTTGCCAGATTTAGGTGAAGTAAATGCTTGAGATAAATCAAAATATGATTAGTGAAATGCTGCTATTATTCTAAGCATATCCCATTGTAGCAAATTATAGCAAAAAGAACACAAAACTATGCAAAAAGCTATAAAATCAACATATAATATTTCAAATACATTGATCATGCAAAATGGTTAATATACAACATATTAAATCAACTTAACTAACATATCAGATAAAACATAAGAGTTTATAGGCATTTTTAGTGTACAAAACATGTTATAATTGAGGCATTTCCAGGCCTCATCATTTTCCCCCCAACTTATATTAATGCATGCCCTCATGCATTCTGTTGGGCTATGGAATCGCATATGTCCATGTTTAGATTCCATGACCTATAGAATAACTTCTTGCCTATGTAATACCCCCTATTTTCTTGAATGTTTTTGAGCCAATCTTCAAATTGTTCATCAGGCTAGGCATCTTCCTCAAAGTAGAATGGAACTGGAGTAATGATGGTTGGAGGCCTGAACCTGAGACCTATCCAGTTATGTTGCATGATCTGGATCAGTTGGACTACACCTTCTGCTCTTCTTCTGGACCATTCTAGATTGATGGGGGAGATAGGTTCTCTTTTCCTCAAAGACATGGAAAGTTCATTCCATCTGTCTCTGCATACTGACAATGTTGGGAAGAAATTGTGATCACAGAAATTGTTAAATCTGGCGACACAGTCCCTCAAATTGTTCAAGTACATTCTCTTAATATCATCCTTGTTCATCATTGAGAAGTGTTGCTGAGTGATATTTAGGTGATTTGGCTGGATTGCTCTGACTAACAACTCAGCCCTTGTTTCAATCACTTTATTCTGCATTTTCTCGTGATCCCAATAAAGCTGATTTTGTAAAGTAGACAAATGCTCTCAACTGAACATCTCCAATGTAGATTTGAGGATGAGAGTCAACTTCCTTTGGAATGAAGAAACTGTGTAAAAACAGTTCACACAGGAGATTTTTCTGCTCAAAAGGACTGTTAAAATATGCTTCCAGAAAATCTTCAATAGTGTCCAATTTATAGGGAAGATTTGAAGTAATCCTCATGACCTGCCATCTGAGGTACTTTTCCTTCAAAATAAGGCTGTAAAACTTGGCTGGTCATCTAAATTGGACTAAAAATTCAGCAATTTGACATAAGTTAGACACCTTTTCTTTCAATGCCTGAATTTATGTGTCCTTGGCTTCTAGCTGTTTTGCTTCCAATTTGAATTTTTTAGTTTTATTGGCAAGTTGTTCATATCTAAGCATCTAGCTAGCTATGTCTGCATTGTACTGCTCTAGAGACACAGTATTAGGTGGTCTTACTATAGGGGGGATCCTAGGCAACAGATTTGTCTGAACTCCTTTTTCTGCCACTTCCACTAGCTATTCATCTGTCAATAACTCTACTTGCACCCCCTTATTTGCTATTTCTATGGGGTTGTCATCAGATAGTATTTCTACTTGTACCCCCTTATCTGTTGTTTCTACTGGAAGTGTAGCAAGTTGAAATGCAGGGACCTCAGTAGGAGTACTTACTTGAACATTTTCTTGTTGTTGGGACTGTTTCTATGTTGGTGGCTCATTTTCAACATCCTTTGCAATATTCCTCACCATTTCTGAAGTATCTTCTGAACAAGAAGGCAATGCTTCAGAATAATATGGTGTTGCTTCAGAATTAACAAGCACTTCTTTAGAATGAAGGAGTGCTGTTTCAGGATGGACTCCCATGTCTGCTTCATCAGAATCATCTGCTCTTGATAAACCCAAAAGCAATTGAGCCAAATTATCTTCATCATGGGATATAGCTGGCTGTTTTTCAGATTGTGACAACAACAATTTTTTTAGTTCTGCCACTTCCTACTAAAGTTCTACAATTTTTCTTTCTTGCATCTCAATGATGCTTTCTTTCTCTGTGATCCATTTGGTCTATGTTTTGACAACACTTCTTACTACCCTCAACTGCTCAGTGATGTCTTCCACTTATGTTTCTGCTTCAGAAGCTGATATAGACAAATCAATTGCAGTTGGCAACTCAACCAATATTTCTTCTTCTGCAACAGGTTGTTCTTATTCAGGAGGCTCTATGAGACTATCTATAAGGATATCTACCATATCTGTAGCCTATTTAACTGTAGCCTCTTTCAAACCAACTTATTCAGTTTCTGCCTCAGCTGTCTGTTCAGGGAATTCTAGAAAGTTGTCAGATGCTGGTTGTATCTCTGTGACATTTGGGCTACTTGGTCTATCTTCTTCCTCCATGACCTGTTCTGTAGTTTCTTTCAAATGGATTCTTGTAGACCTCCTAGTTCCAGATGCAAACTTCTTATTTTTGCTCTATTTTCTGGTGACAGTAGGGGTCATGGGGTCAGTTTTAGATGCCTCTATTTCCCTTGTTTCACTTCTCTGTTCTGACAAATCAGTTGCAGTTTTAGCAAACCAAACTTTCTTTTGTTTTTCTGCTCTGCTGCTAGTTCCAGATCCTCTTCTCTTTTGTCTCTTAACTTGTGAAGTTGAGGGTTCAGGAGCAAGGTTTTCTGCTACTACTGTGGGGTGTAGTTCTATAACAGCTTCAGGGGCACCTTCTGCAGCTTCTTCTGCAGCATCCTCTGCAACATTTTCTATAGCAACTTCTACAATACTTTTTGTAGCAATTGTTTCCTCTTCTGTAGCAACATCAGTAGTATTTGGTTCTTCTTATTCCTTATTTTCATCCCCAAAAATGACATCATTTAGGTTAGAGTAAAATCTTTCAAAACTCCTAGGGTTTCCTCTAAAATGGTGTTGGCAAACTAATTTGATGAGGCCATGATGGCGAAGGCTTCCTTTACCCTCTTGATATCTTTTTGTCATGTTCTTTAACTCTTGATACAGATACAGGGGAATATTTACCCTAACTTTTGGTTGTTGTCTACCATGTCTGAGATGGTTTAAAATTCACAGATGATGCCCTGACAACAACACATACTACCCTTCACAGGTCAAAAACTTAATCACCCAGGTGGCTACTTCATCCCAGGGTTCCTGCAGGTTGGCCCTTTTTAACCCTTTACATGTGTTGTTATGGGTTAAGTATTCAGGTTCTCTATAATTTTCTTCTACAAACTGATTAACTACATTTGCCAATGTGTTCTTGCCAGATCTAGTAATTGAAATCCCTTCTAATGGCAGCTCTGTAATATGACTTAAAATTTTAGGGCTTACCTCAATAGACATGTCGTTGACATGTGCTCAGTTGTTTCTAAATGTATGGGCGAACATGCCAGCTAAATCTTCAGAAGACCCATTGAATTTATCCATAAATGTCATAAACCCTCCGTCTTCAAAAATCTGCACAATTGCCAGATTTTCTTGGAGGTAATTGGTATCTGTAGGCTCTGTTTTGATCTTTCGCCCCATTTTTCTCTGGTTAAAAATTGTACACTGTGGTTGTTGTTCTACTATCGCAGGATTTTTGGCTGTTTTCTGTTGCAAATTTGCAGAGTTTTAAGTTAAAACCCTCGTTGCCCTGTTTCTCGTCTTCTTCTTTAGAATGAACCGTATCTTGTGCACTGTACCTCGCAACACATCTTCGAAAAGAAAGATGGCACACATTTCTACTTTTGCACTGTACACCTATTTGTTGATAATTGCATGGATGTCCTTGCCGTCAGATCCACCTCATTAGTTTTACAAATTCTCACGTGCAAGTTAATTGACATTAAAAACTGGTGGCATATGGTTGGTCATGTTCTCCGTATTTCCAATGAGTTCAAAAACAAACTTTGTGCTGATTGACACGTGTCCCTTCCTCGCATGCAACTAAGAAAAAATCTTGATTTTGTCGTATCTTACCTTCTTGGATGCCACATGGAAATGCTCTTTCCGAAGATTATAACTTATTGTGCAAACAAAATTTCATTCTGAAGATTATGACCTCATTCTGAAAACAGGTCTTCATTTCGAAGACAAATCCTCATTCCGAAGATTATGACCTCATTTCGAAGATAGGTCTTCATTTCGAAGATAAATCTTCTTTACAAAATTTTCATTCTGAAGATCAATCCTCATTTCAAATATTAATCCTCATTCCGAATATCAGGCTGTATTGTGAAAGTAAATCGTCATTTCGAAGACAGACCCCCATTCCGAAGACAGATCTTCATTCCAAAGACATCTTCATTTCGAAGATGATGCAGCAAGTCGTCATTCTGAAGACCAAGTTTCATTCTGAAGACAAATTGTCATTTCGAAGACAAAGTTTCTTTCTGAAGACAAAGTGCAACATTCATTTTGCTGTCATTCTGAAGACAATTTCATTCCGAAGATAATACAGCAGGTATTGTTTTTGGCATTCTTGTTCCGAAGATTAGGCAGAAATCAATATTTTCATTCTCAAAACATGTTTTTAGGTATGCCAACTCTTATGAATACCTTTTATGCTAATGGTTAATTGTCACATACTATATACCAATAATTTTACAATGAAGAAATGTAAGAAATATATACCTGATAAAAACAGTTAATGCCAGTTTTTGAAGAATGACAGCTTTTGTTGATATTCTGCTGAGATTTTCTGCAACATTTCAAAACAAGTGCACTAGGTGAATTTGTACAATGATGGTTCATAAATTTCTCAAGGTTATGCATGCCAAAAATTGGTTTTCATGCACACCAACTCAGTAGTGCCTTAAGAAAAGGTTTTCACTGCTGGGTTATTCATTTTTTTTTTTCTTCATTTTTTTTTTTTTTACCTCTCCTTTTCTCTCTTTTTTTTTCTTGATCCTGACTATGCCCATGAAGGAATTTCATGATTTCCTCTGAAACCATGCCCATGAAGGAATTCATACTCAGAATTTATTCATCTTTTTGTTTTATATTTTTCTGATTTTTTTTTTTTTTTTTTGTTTTTTCTTGAAATCCACTGATCATGTTGATTGTTTTCAAGTGGAAGAAGGAATCTCTTCCACCTGCTGTGTATCCAAACTATCAAGTTGCTGCAAGAATTCTTCTTTAGTCAGAGGTGTATGGTATACCCTGAGGCGATGTCCATTCACTACCAACTTTCTTTGTGACCCATCAATGGGGGATAAACGAGCTGCTCCGTTGTTAAATACCTCTTCAATCCAGTAAGGTCCCAACCATCTAGTTTTTAGTTTTCTAGGGAAGTCTTCATATTTATAATCGAACAGTAAAGCCCAATCTCCTTGTTGAATTTTCCTCTGCTGAATGTGACTGTCATGCCACAACTTCCTCTGCTCCTGAATTACCTCAGTTTGGTGCAGAGCATCAAATCTAAGTTCATCCAATGCATTCAGCTACAGAATCCTATCTGTCTGTGCCTGCGACAATTCAATTCCAATTTCCAGTGCTGTAAGCAATGTTAATAGCTCAAATTCAATAGGTAAGAGAGGCTTTTTACCAAAGACTAGTTCATAAGGTGTGAATCCAGTAGTGGAATTCCAAGTAGTATTGTAGGCCCAAACTGCTTCAGGTAATTTCTCTAGCCAATTTTTCCTATGAAAAGCTACTGTTTTTGTCAAGATGCGTTCTAGTTCCCTGTTTGTTACTTCAACCTAGCCATTTGCTTGTGGGTGGTAAGGTGATGATTTCCTATGTTTGATTTCATACAATTTTGTAAATGCTTTTATGACTTTGGATGCAAATTGGGGTCCTTTGTCTGTGGTGATAGACCGTGGAGCTCCAAATCTCTAAAAAATCTGAGTATACAGGAAATCAGCGACCTTCTCTTCATGAGCATGTTTGAAAGCACGAACCTCTACCCACTTTGTCAGGTAATTAGTGCATACTAGAATATGCACCTTTCCTTGAGAAGGTGGATCAATAGGTCCTACAAAATCAAGCCCCCACCTCTCAAATGGTTCTAAAACCATTTGAGGCTGCAGTGGCATCTCATTTGTATGAGTGGGTTTCCCCATTCTTTGGCATGCATCACAATGCCTGATGTACTTTTTCACATCCTTGTGAAGAGATGGCCAATAATATCCTATCCCCAAGATTTTTCTAATTGTGCTTTTTACGGAATAGTGTCCACCTGAGGGTTCATCATGACAAGCTCTAAGGATATCATACACTTCATCCTTTCGGATGCACCTACGTAACACATGGTCAGGACTACACTTAAAAAGCATACCCTTAATCCATTCAAAAGAAGAACTCTATTTGATCAATTTTTTTTTTGTTTTGAAGTAAAATGTGGAGGAACTTTCCCTATGACCAAATAATTGGCTATATCTGCAAACCAAGGTAATTGAACTGATATAGCAAATAGTTTTTCATCAGGAAAAGTGTCATCAACTAATTCCCCTTCATCTGTGTTCTACAACCTAGACAAGAAATCTACCACAACATTAGCTTTTCCTGGTTTTTTTATTATGGTCATATCAAATTCTTGCAGCAACAAAGAACCAACGAATAATTCTTGCACTTACCATAGGTTTATTCATCAAATAATTAATGGTTGTATGATCTATGTGAATAAATATTTGATAACCTGTGATATAATGCCCGAATTTGTTGATGGCATAAATTACTGCTAGGAATTCTTTCTCGGTTGTATAATTTTTCTCTGCTTCTGTCAAGTTCTTGCTAATGTTGTAGATGGTATAATGTTCACCATTATCAATTTGACCTAATGCTGCTCCAATTGTTGTATTGGAGGCATCAGTCTGAATGTGAAATGGTAATGTCCAATTAGGTCCTCTGAGCACAGGTGGAGTTATCAATTTCTCTTTCAAAGCTTCAAATGCTTCCTGACATTTTGCAGTCCAGGAGAATTCAGAATCTTTAGTCAATAAGGCAAACATAGGACTGGCTATTGTACTAAAGTTGGGAATAAACCTGTGGTAAAAACCAATGTGTCCTAGGAAGCTTCTGACATTAGTCTGAGTTTTAGGAGGAAGGAGATTCTTGATAATTTCAACTTTCTTTGGATCAACTTGGATCCCTTCAGGAGAGATGTGATGACCAAGAACTATCCCTTCCTTCATCATCATGAAGCATTTATCTGGATTTAAGGATAAGTGGTATGTTTCACGATGAGTTAAGACTTTGTCAAGATTTTCCAATGTAAAATCAAAAGTTTGTCCACATACTATGAAATCATCCATGTAAATTTCAACACTTTTGGTGGTCAGATCAGCAAAAATTGCTAGGACTGCTCACTGAAAAGTTGCTAGGGCATTACACAAACCAAAAGGTAAAACCCTATAGGCAAATGTTCCCCATGGACATGTAAAAGTTGTCTTTTCTTGATCTTCGGGTGCAATCTGAATTTGATTATATCCACTAAATCCATCAAGAAAACAAAAGTATCTTTTTCCAAAGAAGAGTATCTAACACTTGATCTATGAAAGGTAATGGAAAATGGTCTTTGTATGTCACCTTATTCAATTCTCTATAGTCTACACATACTCTCATTTTTCTATTTTTCTTAGGAACTATTACCAATGGAGAAACCCATTGGCTATTAGAAATTGGGTAAATGAATCCTACTTCCAAGAGTTTTTCAATTTCTTCTTTCACAATATCTCTTAAGGCAGGATTCAATCTTCTTTTAGGTTGTCTGACTGGCTTGACTTCTTCAATATAGATTCTATGGGTACATATATCGGGATGAACTCCTGACATATCTTTGTAGTTCCAAGCAAAAACATGAACATGCATCTGCAAAACAACTATCAATTTTTCTTCCTCTTCCCTAGTAAGCTGGCTGTAGATGTTCAAAAATTTGCCTGGCTGGACTTCTATTTGTTTTGTATTTAGAAGGATTGAATTCACTTCTTCATATTTGGTGTTTAAGGGATTAAGAGGACATTGCTGAGATGGGAGAAACGAAGCAGTTTCTGTTTCATTACTGCTTGAGGGAAGCATATCTTGTATGGAACAGTGAGAAGGAAAAATCAGATGATGGTGCCATCAATGTGGTAGTGAAACAGAGTTTCCCTTTGATAGCATAGATGATTCATCTTCAGATTTTTGATTCTCCTCATTACTTATCAATTGTTGGATATTTGTTGCTTCCCCTTCTAAACCTTGTTCATGCAGAACATTCATCAAGATTGTTTCATTTTCTAAGTTTTCTGTGTCACTGAGGTCTTCTGTGTGTTCTCTTACTACTAAGGTAGCTAGTGTAGAAATGACCTCTTCCGGTTCTTCATCTGAGTCAGAAAACCATAACTGACCTGAAAATTTGCTAGATGGTTTTGCAGGAGGATATAAAGAAATTTGTTTCAGCTTAATACCATTTGAAATAGTCATATTTCCAGATCTGCAGTCTATGAAGGCCGCTGCAGTTGCAAGCCAAGGTCTTCCCAAAATAATGGGATATCCATGTGCTGAATTTCTTGGTTGTAAAACCAAAAAATCTGCAAGGAATTCCCAAGAAGAAACTTCTATAGGGACATCTTCAATGATTCCTTTAGGTTTTGCAACTGACCTATCAGCCATTTCTAAAATTGTAAATGTGGGGCTAAGATGTTTGAGCTATAATTGTTCCATTGTATCTTTAGTCATGACATTTATTGCAGTTCCTAGATCCACTAAAACATTTGATATTGGTACTGAACCTATGGTGACTGTGATAACTGGGCTTCCTGGATCACTATACTTTGGAGGTAGTAGTTTTCCAGATAAGAGATCAACTATCTTCCCTTCAACCTGCACAGTGTTGGGGAATTCTTTCTTCTTTCTTCCTACTCTTTTAATGCACAAATTTTGGACAGTACTGTTAATTTCTGGTATTTCCTTAATGGCTTGCAATAAGGGTAATGAGATAGTCAACTTTTTTAGTTCTTTGACCAATTCTGACTCAGAAATTTTTGGTATTGCATTAAGTCTTTCAAGATATGGAACTATCCTTGGTAATTGTTCTGCTTGTGTCTCTTTTTCTATTTTTGGATCCAATTTTTTTGTTTCTATTATTGGTTGGATTCTCTTTGGTTCTGATGATTCTTGCTTTTCATTATCTTTGATTTCCATTAAAACTTGTTCAGGTACAACTTTCCCTGAACGTAGTTGGATATCGCTACAATCAAGAATATTAATTTCAATATTTTCTTCAGCTTCAGCCACATAGACAGGAGGTGTCTGTCTTACACTATTTGGATTAGTGATCGGTCGAGATGGCAATTGAGGTTGTTTCACTTGTTGTGTTTGTTGTTGTTTTTCTTGAAAATTTTGATTAGGTGCAGGCAACAAATGCTGAGTTTGACCTTGATTCCTTTGCTACCTTGGATAGGACTGGTATTGCTAATTCCACTATGGTTGGTTTTGCACCCAATGTGGATTAGTCTGATTCTGATTCCAAGCTGAATTGTTTTGATTCCATGAGGGGTTGTTTTGATTCTGATTCCAGGCTGGGTTACTCCAATTTTATTATGGCCATTCTTGGGAATTTGTCCATTGAGGATAATTCCAAGGACGTTGGGGTGGTTCTGATTGTCCCCAAGGCATAGTACCAGGATTATGCCCCCAATTTGTAGGAAAATGAGGGGGATTTTGATATTGAGAGAAATTCCCCCCTTGTTTTGGTCCAATATAGTTGAGTTCCTCAGTATGGTTTTCTAATACAATTTTGAGTTGTGGTAGCAGGTGGCATTGATCAGTTGAATGCCTTTTTGAATATATACTACAAATGGCTGAGATAGATGTTTTATTCAAAGGACATTCCTGCAAAGCATGTTTACTTCTACATCTTGGGCAATAAATTGCCAAAGGTTCTATGTTTTTAGCTTTTGCAGAGATTTCCCCTAAAGTAGTGTTTAGATGCACTAGGATATCAGTTTTGAAATTTGCAAGTTCCTCTATCAGGTCCTTTACATCAGTGCCATTTGTGCGGATTTTTCTTCTTCTCTACTTAGTGTGAGAGTAATTCCTACAGAGATCTATAATTTCCTCATTACTGAGAGTGGTTACATCCCCTTTTCCCATTAAATCCATAACTTCTCTGGATTCATCTTGCAATCCTCTCAAAAAGATAGTTTTACACAATTCTGGTTCTACTAGTCCATATCTCCTTTGAAAAAAGGAGAACCTATCAAGATAATCTTCCAAGGTCTCATCATATTCCTACTTGATTCTAAATAACTCATATTTTCTATTCCTTACACAGCAGTATTCCTGATATTTGTCTAAAAATACAGTCTCCATTTGATCCCAGGTTCTTATAGAATTTGGCTCTAAGCTCATGAACCAGCGTAATGCTGAATCCTTGAGAGTTGAGAGAAAAACCTTAAGTTTTTTATTGTCATTTATATAATCATAGGTCTGACACACTACCTTGAATTCAAACAAAAATTGATCAGGATCTTCAGATACAACACCTCGGAAGGTTGGAAGTACCGAAGGTGAAATGGTCTTCATGGGAGAGTTTTGTGTTGGATTCAGATGAATAGGATATTCAAATGTTTTGGATGGTTGGAGTATATCCTGATCATCCCCTTCATTATGAACATAGCCATGCTGGCCATCTACATTGCCTCCTTTTGCCATAGTTTCTTGTTTCCTAGGAGAAGTTAAAGCTTTCCAAATTGTTCTCTCAAGAGGTCCAAGCTTCTCTATTGATGAGTCTAATGAATTATCTTCCTTAAGATATTCTGTTGATAAAATTGGTGATTTTCCTTTCTCAAAATGTTCTACTAATGGTGAGACTAGTGATTTTTCTATCAATATTTCAGGTAGTTCAAACACAGGTGATTCACCCCTTAGGCATGAAGATCTCCTTAATGGGACAAGCCAGGGATCCTTTGGAGTATCCCTAGACTTACTCATTCATGTTTACTCCTAAATGACATAAATTAAGTCAATAGTTGTTATCTTACTCTGCTGTTATATTCAGATTTTAACCTGAATGTTCACAGTTTAGTCTGATTACAGCTATTGGACTATTTGTTTTCTTCTGACAACACTATTCCCTGGAAACGATGCCAAAATGATGTGTAGTCATTATACCATCATTAATTCTCAATGAATCTGTCAATCCAGGGCAGTGTACAAGGCTATCTGTGGGAGAAGAAGTGAAACAGCTATAACTTAGGTCAATCTAGGGCAACAAGTCTTATTGGTGGAACTGATTGTGTGGGGGGTTTTGGAACATTCCTATCTCTAAATTGCATAAATTAAATCTGAATCTAAGTTGCAGAATTGGAAACTAATCATTAACTATAGAAATGAAGTCCTAATTACAATTGTAGAATGAGACCTAATTATATTGCAGAATTAACAGTTGTAGAATTGAAAGTCTGATCCTAATTGCAGAAAGAAAATCTAATTACTTTTGTAGTAATGAAAGTTTAGATCTAATGTGGAAATAAAAACTATCAAAGTTCTGTAACAGAAGGTTGTCAATCTTCTGTTTATATTTTGACAGCAAAACATAAAATGCAGGAAATTGCTAAAAAATAGTAAATTCTGAAATAACAATCTGAAAATAAAGTGGAAACTTTGCTGAAAGTAATATTGCAACTAAAACTTTAAGCACAAGATTAATCTAAGCATAAATAAACTAATACTGCAAATATTGTCAACTATTTACAAGCAATTGACATAACAAGTTCTACAACTCATTCTGCTGCAGCAAAATCAGAATAAAACCCGCTTTGTTAGTCCTCCTCCTAGGTCTGGAAGTGGCCAGCCTCTTTGTCCAGAAGAAGGTGTAAGTCTCTCTCTTTTTCTAAATCTTAATCACATTCATTTACAAGTAATTTGAAATAGAACTGGTGCACTTTATTGATCAAAAGACATGATTACAAGAATTCTGCTAAAAAACTGTTACAGGACTGTAACAGTCAATTTCTAGTTATACTCTGTATTTTCTGCTAGCTTCCTTACTCTATTTTCTACCTCTTTTTCTATCTATATCACTCAACCTGAATGGGAGCAATATTTATAGCTATCCTATGATCTGATTACAAACAAAGAATATCAAAAATATCTAATCCTACAATGCTGCAACAAATTCTGGTTTTATCCTAGAAGAGGACTAAAACTTGATCTTTTCCTTAATGATGGCTTTGGTCGGAAATGACGGCAAAGACAGATGGAAGATATTTCTCTTTACTTTTTCCAACCTTTATTTCCTTTTTTTGGCTTCAAAAATCGATCAAAAGGTCAAAAACACATTCTATTCTTCATTCCGAAGATAAGTGGCTTCATTCCGAAGACAATGCAGTTTTCATTCCGAAGATCACTCATTTTGAAGATGATGCATTCTCATTCCAAAGATCGCTCATTTTGAAGATACTGCATGCTTCATTCCAAAGATCCGCTCATTCTAAAGACGCTGCATTCTTCATTCCGAAGATCCGCTCATTCCGAAGATGCTGTGTTCCTTCATTCCAAAGATATCTGTTCATTTCGAAGATATCTTAGTATGAACAAATATATGTTTTTCCATTGATTTATTCTACATATCTCAGGTGGGTTATCTCCTAAGATCAAATTCTAATGGTCTTCATCCCTTTCCTCATGTGAATTCCATGTCTTGCTATTTATGGACAGCTAGCTGGAATTTACATAGGAAAGACCAGTTTTTGCTGCACAACAACAGTTTGCTTGCACTGTTGCCAGATTTAGGTGAAGTAAATTCTTGAGACAAATCAAAATATGATTAGTGAAATGCTGCTATTATTCTAAGAATATCCCATTGTAGCAAATCATAGCAAAAATAACACAAAACTATGTAAAAAGCTGTAAAATCAACATATAATATTTCAAATACATTGATCATGCAAAATGGTTAATATACAACATATTAAATCAACTTAACTAACATATCAGATAAAACATAAGAGTTTATAGGCATTTTTAGTGTACAAAACATGTTATGATTGAGGCATTTCCAGGCCTCATCAGGTTGATCAAATTCACTGCGAATAAGTGGTCAAACAAAGAGTCCCTGGACTTTGTGTAAGGAGTAAATTGTAGCCTAGGGTGATGCTGCTGATTTTGCTCCTGCCTTTGGTTTTCTCTCTCATAGTTTTTGGGAGGCACCGCCTGATAGTTAGCATTTTGAGGCTATGTTGCTTGTGTAGGCTTAGGGACATTGATGGAAACCTGATTAACCGCAAAAAGTTTTGGTTGCGTGGTCCCCGGTTTAGTGTTCTTTGTCCATTATTTCTTCTTAGGTTTGGCGATCTCGCCATCCTATATCTTAATCTCTTAAATGACCTTGGCTTGCGCCAGAGCTTCCTCTAAACTGGCATATTGTTGCAGCTACAATAGCATAAATATTGATCTCAAACAGCTTTTCGAGAACATTTGGGTTATATCTGACATGGGAGGGAGGTAAGGTAGCTTTGAAAGCAACGTCCTCCACCAGTTCTCGTATGCCACAATGGTCTGTTCCTCATACTGCTTGAGGCTAGCTAGATCACTCAATGACACATTTTTATTAGTATTGAAGGCGAAGCATTCGAGGAACGTGTCCACTAGCTGATCCAAGTTACTGATGCTATGTTTTTGGTAATTGGGTGAACCAATCTGAGGTAGGGCCTACGAATGTGGTTATAAATGTTCTTAACAACAAAGCATCATTGTACTGAATACCAAAGCACTGGCTCAGGAATCTGGTCACATGCTCTTTGGCATCCTCCTCCCCTCTAAAGAGTGCCAACTGGGGTAGCTTAAAATGTTTCGGGTATGGAGGTGCCGACACTGACGGATGCACAGGATGGCTACGGAGTTGGTGTAAAGTGGGCTTTTGGGGCCCAGAAGTATTGATCAACATAGACTCTAAGCGCTCTAACAACACTTTATATGCATCAAAGGACTTAATTTCTTCCTCCTTAGTTTGCTCCCATTGTGGGTTGTGGGGAACTTGAGGCCTATTGAGAGGTAGCTGGATAGCACCCCCTCTGCCTTGATAGAGCATTTCAACCCACTCTTCTTCTTTTTCATACTCTTCATAAGCTTCCTGACGAGTGGTTGGTCGAGACCTATACACATGGGTAGGTGCCCACGGAGGGTGCCCATCATTGTTTTAGGGAGTGGCCTCCCGCTCAGTTCTAGGAGGTCTCGGAGGCAATACTTGATAAGGTCACATGGACCTCTCTCGTACCAAAGTGTTATGCCTCTCATACATTTCTACTTTGTGCACGTGAGGTTATGGAACCTTCATAGGTACATTGTTATGCAATAGTTCAGCTATCTGACGTTGAATTTTCTCTTTGTTAAGCTGACAAAGATGCTCTAACTATTCTTGATCTTGCCTAAGCTGAATGATTTGCGCTTTGCAGGCGACACATTTGGAAAACACCAAGTCACTTTGTTTTGTCGTCTCTTACTTAGGAAGCCTAGATGCCTCTCCTATATGTCTACCTCAATCGTGGTGATCTGAGACTTCTATGGGCTGCTTTCCTCTGTCGAGGTTAGCTGCATTAACCTGAGGCTATAGCCTCAATGGGTGATCTTGATACATGGCAGGCACGAAGGTACATCGCTCTCATGCTATGTACTACTCTTGAGGAACGTGGTAATCTTCCTCATCCTCTCTTTCATATGCATAAAATGTGCGGGAAAAATTGTCTTGCTCGATCTGGAAAGCTTGATATTCTAGACATTGTCTAGTGTTTCTAACAGTAATGCAGGGTAGAGGAGGGATGACAAAATCTTGTGGCCCTTCTGTTTGGACCCTCTATTGCTCTAGCACTTCATCACTAGGCCACCCATAACGAGCTTCTAAGGGAGGTCTCCTGTCTACATTAAGTGCTACATGTAGGTTCTCTTCTTGGAAGGACCTATGTTGAGTAGGGGTGCCCCTCAAAGAGGTGCCTCTATAGTCTTGTTCTGTTATGGCATGATGTGGACTCTCTTGTGTGTCAGGCCGCCAAGACGGGATGACCAGGTCCTCAAGACTATATCAGAGGTGACTTGTCCCCCTTGGTGCACTTTCTACAGTGCTTTCCCGTGATTGGGCTCGGCTACGAGTGAACACCATGGTGATGTTCTCCTAAAGACGAGTAGATTTTATCTTTTTTTTTGGATTTTTTACGCTACACTTAAACAGAAAGGAAACACACAATCAATGCAGTGGTTATCTCGTTTAAAGATTTAAAATTGTGCCCTAAAATATGGTTTTAGTGTGTTTTGATGCTATTTTGAAAGCTTTTTGAAAGAATGTTTAAATGCAAAATGAGGGCTCTTATGACTCCCAAAAAATGGTTGCCCCTTCAATATACCGTTGCCAGACCGATATACCAACCTCTCTATATACCCGCACTTACGTGAGGGAAACTATTGGCACGTGAGAGAAGATGGTATGTGGAACATATGCGGTACTGAAGGGGGATCACTCATTTTATGACACCTACCATAAAAGACTTATCCTCATGTGCTAGGAATCACCCCCACTACACTTGGTTAGCTTTCGTCAGGATTTACGTCTAGCAACAGTCGCGATCGGGGTAATGTATGCAATATCTCAAGCCAAAGTGATGATGGAATCCACCTTTGGTCTTGCTCAAGGGTTGGGGTTTTATGACAAAATCCTTGTTGTTTCAGTTACCATGTGGTGTGTGGGGTTCCTTTTAAGTTGCATAAATGAAGCACGCAAGCATTCAAAATCTCCTATGCAAGCAAATAACTAGAGAACATAAAGCAAAGAATTGAAAAAAGGTGTTTAAGACCCCTACCTCTTCTCTGCCCAAGTCGGATGTATCTAAATTTTTGCTCTGAAATAGTCTAGTGTTGGAAAACTTGGTACCTGTAAGAAAAAGAACAAGCAACTTTAATCAGAAATTTAATCTTAAAAATCAAGGGACAGAGGTCCCACTGTGATCGCCACTGAAAGCACAAGGATACAAAAACAAAAAGGAATATGCCACAAGAAAGAACACATATGAATTGACACAAGATAAAAGCAATATGAAATATGGTGATATATTTATTGATATGCTTTTTAAAGTGTGTTGCATTACGTCTCCTTCCTTTTTAGGGGATAGGAGCGTCAAATATGTTTCTCGTCACAACATCCATGGATAGCAATCCTTCTTTCGTGTGCCCACATGTAATATGGGTGGACCAAAACATCACCACCACTTGTGTATATGATTATTTATTCCTTCCTACTCCTCTGATGTCAAAAAATTGCATTCAAAGAAACAGAAATGATTAGTAGCACTTGCAGATAAAATAAAGCATGTATTTCCCAAGGCCTACTATTAGTGTATGCATGAAAATATTAAAACGACTATCAAATGACCTTGGATTGACCTAAAATTTTGATAGAAGCATAAAAATATTATCAAAAGACCACTGCAAAAATAACAATCTAGAAATTCCTCACAGATTTGTATTCGCTCCAGGGTGGGATGAATAAGCTTACAACAATTTGTCAGAAAGCACCTTCTTCAATGTCTTGCTTAGGAAGCTCCAAATGACCTAAAAAGTTGGGGTTAGCTAATTGGGGGTGTTTTGGGAAGACCCAGATGGTCATATTTCTCCAATTTTGCCTCTAGGATCCAAATTTGGCTAGTGCCATCTACAAGTTAGTGAAGGCGGGAAATGACAAAAACCTGGTCAAAATTGCTCAGAATGAAATGAAATTTGAACTATAACCTATTTCACATATCTAGAATCAAATGCAAAAGAAAAACTAGAGAAATATCATATATTTCTAATCATTCTGGGGTGGGGCGAATAGGACTATGACAGTTTGGGGAGCGCCCGAGGGCAGGATGCCCACCGTTTGGGACACTGTTTCGGCACCAATCCACTTGGGATGGGTCCAAAACTGAGTATGGGGTATTTTTGACAGATTTTGTGGATATTTATGGCCAAAAATTGGGTTTTGGGTCCAGATTCGTGCTTCCAATAGTCACCCAATAACCTCCCTTTCGAATGAGATATTAAGGATGTGAAGGCACAAATCGCAAGTAGGTATGTAAATTGGCAGCACTTCATTGCTCAAATGCTCCTTCTCTGTATCTCTTTTGGGTGAGAAAACTCACCAATTTATAGACCTTAGGGTCTTCTTGTTTGAATTTCGCATGCGAGGGTGCCACTTGAGTTAACTGTCCTATTTTCAAAGAAAACCTAAGTTCCTGATTTAGAATATCCTTGCATGAGGTTTCTAAAATAAAGACACTCATCACTGAAGTCTCTCTTCTTGAATAAAAGCTATTCCTCACAATTGCATGGCTTGAAGCCTCAGTTAACTAGCGGAGTTACCAAGGTTTGACTTTTTGCCAATCAAACTTGCTATTCACCTCACCTAGGGTGAATGCTGCTATTCATCCCTGGGTGGGACGAATGCTAGTTTGTATCCATCATGGGGTGGGATGAGCAGAGAGAAAGGTGCCAAAAAGGTGCCAAATTTACCTCTGACCTCTAAAAACTACTTTTGGAAGTGGTTAGGACCACTATTTAACCTCTGGGGGCTGCCCTAGGGGTTATTTGTGTCAATGCGATCAACGCTCGTTGTCACATAATCAGATTGGTGCTGTTTTGGTGTCTACTGATTGATATAAATATTGGAAATCAATATCAAGTTGGATGCCCCAAGTTTGAGGTGGACTTATGTTGTCGTAAATTTACCTTTTGGTTTGATTGACATGCAAGATGATGAAGTAAAGGAACCAATCACCCTAGGAGCTCATTGTCCTAGTGACTATTAGCAATTCCTTAATGCAAAATGATGAAGTATAAGTTTTCCATGTTTTGTAACCCCATGGAGTAGGCGTCAATGACAACCTTGGACAAATCTGCTTGAATGCAAGTCACTCAAAAATTGAAGGATCAACTTGATTTGATTTCAAACGTGATGATATGAAATGATTTTGAATAAGTGTCCTTATGGTAATTTATTCATCCTACCGGATTGCATGGACAACCAATCGCTGCAACCGCCAGGTGTCTAGAGTAAATCACTAGGTAGAAGGTTCACTTGAGATGATGATGATATGAGATGATTATTTGGAGGGTTTTACAATGTTTTTGTAGCCATTTGCATTTGAAGAGGAGTTGTGTAAGATGATCACAAATAAAAGTCAATTTGTGTTGCCCCAATCATGGAAAATATGCTCATTTTTAATGAGCATAATTTGCATGATTAAGTGTTTGGGTGTTGACTTTGATTATGAAACTGAATTTGTTGATTTTGTCTTTCCCTTCAAGCGATGATTCGATGGAGAAGATATGAAATGATGAAAGCAATGAAACAAATGATAATGGTTGGAATGAAATAAATGTTTTTGTTTTTGTTTCAACTGTGATTTTGACCTTTGTTGATAATTGTGCACTTCTATCCCTTGGAGCAGTCCAGTCGTATGGCTTTCTTAGGGAATTGAGATGATAACAATTCAGTTTTTGCATGAGGTGAATCACTTTTCAAGGGCCTTATGGTAATTTATCCATCCTACCGGATTGCATGGATTGCTAGTCACTGCAACCGCTAAGTATATAGGATAAGTTACTATATACGAGGATCACTTGAGGCTAAGTGGAAGAAGGAAATGTACACCTCTATCCCTTGGAGCAGTCCAGCCTCATGGCTTTCTTAGGGAGTTGAGATGAGAACACTTCTATTCTTTCAAGAGCTTGTTGAATTTGTTTTTGACCAAAGGAATTGAGATATCTTTGGAGTTTTTCTTTGTTTTTTTTTTTGTTTTTTTGAGAATGCATGATTGTTTTGTGTTTTTGTTTTGTTTTTGTATGACAAAAGATGCATGGAAATGTTTTTGGTGTTTTATGTTTTATATGACAAAATATTCATGGCAATGTTTTTGTTTTTTTATGGTTTTGTAAGACAAAAAATGTATGGAAATGTTTTTGGTGTTTGATGTTTTTGAAATGGAAAGAAAGCACAAGATGTTTTTTTTTTATGTTTTGATGATTGTTTTTTTTTTTTTACCAAAGGAATTTGAGTACCTTTGGAGCATTTTGGATTGATTTGACCAAAGGGGTTATGCTGGAATTATCTCCTCCCACAGAAAGGAAAGAAGGAAATGCATTATCCCATGGAGTAGCAATGGAGTGAGATTATAGTATTTCAATTTTTGAAAGCCTTGTTGAGATTGAATTTGACCAAAGAAATTGTGTTACCTTTGGAGTTTTTTTTGTATTGAATGTGACCAAAGGGTTTGATTCCATTGGAGCTTTTTGAATTTGATTATTTGAAATGTTAATGTTTAATGTGATTGTTGGGGTAGGTGTGAGACCTTGAATCCCCCCAAGTTGTTTGATTGATTGTTTGATGTGATTGATGGGGAAGGTGTGAGACCTTGAACTCCCCCAAGTTGTTTTGTGATTGTTTATGTATGTGTAATGATTGATTGTTCAAATTATTATTTTTTTGTATATGTTATGAAATAAATATGTTATGAATGAATGCAAATGAATGAAGGGTGTTGCTTTATTAATCATTGTTCAAAGATATTTTTGAATCATTTGAATGAATTGTGTTGCTTTATTGATTGTTGTTCAAAGAGATTTGAAACTGTTTGAATGAATGATGTTGCTTTATTGATCGTTGTTCAAAGAGATTTTGAACTATTTGAATGAATGATGTTTCTTTATTGATCGTTGTTCTGTTTTTCTTTGCTTTGTTTTTTTTTGTATTGTTTTTGTAAATGGAAATTTGAGACCATTATTGCGATTTTGTAAAATGGATTAAATGAAATGAGATGTGCAATGAATATAGGTGAGGTTTTTATGAGACTCAAACATTCTAGCTGTTTTGATCAATGTTTGTATACTGACTTTTCAAGACTTTTTGACAAGGTATGAATCTTGCTATGACGACCAAGGTACATCATATCCCTGTGTGTGCAAGTGAGTTCATTCTTGTGAGATGCATAAGGATACCACCAGTGCCAAGCAGGCTCTCAACCAAACTTGTACTGAGGATCACCAAATGAATGCCACCATCCTAGGTTTTGTACTAAGTATGACTAGACCACTAGGCAATCTAGGTTACCAAAGCTAGCTCGTCCACATGCAAACATTGGTCTGCACACACACCGAAGCTAATGTGATAGACATATCGTCATGCGTAAGGATACCGCCAGTGCCAAGTAGGATATCAACCAAACCTGTACTGAGGATCACCTTATGGTTTTCCAAATGTTGAGAGTTCCAGGGATTCAAGTTCGACTCCCTTATTTTCTTCAATTTTATTGGGATACTTGCTCTCATATATAGTGATAAAAATCACTGTTTATTTTTCTCTTTTTTTTAGTGACAATAATCACTGTTTATTTTGAGTTTTTTTTTTTCTTGAGCAAGGGATTTGAATTTTGAGTGATGGGGATCACTATTTCTTGTGCTTTTTGATGTGTGCACTTTGAGGGTTTTGATGTCTAACTTTGGAGTTTGTACTTTGACTTTTGCAATTTTTTTATGTTTGCAACTTTTTGAGAATTTGGGATTTCTGATAGTGGTGAAAACCACTGTTTATTTTGGGGAATTGGGTAGGGAAGATGCTTGTCCTTTTGCCAACTCTCAGCATTCTTGAACCATTCGCATAGGGGGATGAGCAAGATGACCTTTTCGCGTAAGGTAACCTAGACCACTTCATGGATTTCATCTGTCTTTGTGCAAAACTTGGATTGTTAATGTTAAAATGTGTTTGGGATATGATGTACACAAGGCATAATCTAAGCAAGACTCTACCTCCTAAAAATCAAGATAGTTTTCTACGAAACCTGAAGAGAAGCTAGAAATGGTTGAGTGACCAAAACCCCTAATGACATTCTACAACAAATGATTAGGTGAAGCGGTGGACACAAATATGGAATGTAAAAAAATGTGGGTGGAAATGATAAGTATAACATTGAACTATGATTATTTTCACTACATTGATTTTGAACGGTAAGTGGTGTACCATCATGGTGCTAGACACGTATGAGCAACTCTAAAAATGTAAAGTGCTAATGATGAGTATGTCTAAATGCAAGCGATGATAGAATGCAATGGGATGCAATGTGATTTGATGCAATTTTTTTGAATTTTTGATTGATTTATATGTATGAAAAATGCAATGCGATGCAATGTTTTTGTATTTTGATGTTTTGATGATTTTTGAAATGCAATGCGATGCGATGTTTTTGTATTTTGATGTTTTGATGATTTTTGAAATGCAATGTGATGCAATGTTTTTGTATTTTTATATATGTATGTACATGTGACCAACGGGCTTATTTGGGGCCATTGGGGCATTTGGGGGGACCAAAGGGCTTATGGATGCCTTTGGGGCTTTTTGGTTGACCTAGACAGTTTTTGACCGCCTAGGAGCGTTTTAGGTTGACCAAGCGGGATGTAGGCACCCTTGGAGCATTTTGAAATGAAATTTGACCAAAGGGGTTAGGTTCCTTTGGGGCCTTTTTGAATTGACCAAAGGGGTGTTTCCCTTGGAGCATTTTGAAATGAAATTTGACCAAAGGGGTTAAGTTCCTTTGGGGCTTTTTTGATTGATTTGACCAAAGGGATTTGGTTCCTTTGGAGCCTTTTGATTTGATTTGACCAAAGGGGTTTTGTTCCTTTGGAGCCTTTTGATTTGATTTGACCAAAGGGGTTTGGTTCCTTTGGAGCCTTTTGATTTGATTTGACCAAAGGGATTTGGTTCCTTTGGAGCCTTTTGATTTGATTTGACCAAAGGGGTTTGGTTCCTTTGGAGCCTTTTGATTTGATTTGACCAAAGGGATTTGGTTCCTTTGGAGCCTTTTGATTTGAATTGACCAAAGGGGTTTTATTCCTTTGGAGCATTTTGATTTGATTTTTTTTTGATTTTGATTTTTGATTTTTTTTTTTTTGTAATTTTGAGGTTTTTGAATTTTTTTGTTTTTTTTAGGTGTTGTACCTTAATCATCACCAATTTTTTTTGTGCCTGGTGAGCATGGGGAAGGTGCGATGCCTTGAGTATCCCCACAATAGTTTGTGCTTGGTGAGCTTGGGGAAGGTGTGGTGCCTTGAGTATTCCCACAATGGTTTGTGTTTGGTGAGCATGGGGAAGGTGCGATGCCTTGAGTATCCCCACAATGGTTCTGTTGACTACCAGGGTTTTGATCGGATGCGATGAGTGGACTTTCACTAGAAAAGACTCCCTTGTCGATAAGATCTTGGACCACATTTTTAAAGGCTTTGCAATCATTGATGTCATGGCCCACTTGTCGATGATAGAGACAATAACGGTCTTCCCTATAC
Organism: Wollemia nobilis; assembly: GCA_028583015.1. Lineage (NCBI taxonomy): Eukaryota > Viridiplantae > Streptophyta > Pinopsida > Araucariales > Araucariaceae > Wollemia > Wollemia nobilis. The sequence goes on along the minus strand of JAQPPZ010017236.1, from coordinate 2,846,004 downwards.
GATCTAGGTTTATGTATTTTGGTATCTGCAGGACGTATGTCAGGTAAAATGATTGTTTTTGCATCCTGCAACTTTTGAAAGATGATTGACATGGGCTCAAATAGAGGGGTCCAAGTACGGGGCTGATGATTTGGACGAGATTGGCCATGTGGACGAGGTTGATGAGGTTGTTGAGGTGGGTGAGGTTGATGAGGTTGTTGAGGTGGGTGATTTTGATGAAGTTGTTGATGACTCAATTGTAGCTCAATGCTTGTGAGGCGGTTCAATATTTGTTGTAAAATGAGCATAGTGCATTGGTGAAATGGTTGTTGTTGATGAGGAGAAGGTGGAATGATGGTGTGTTGTGTTGATGAAGCACCATACATGTGATTGATTGGATGTGTGGGTATGGTTATAGTTGGGGGGTGCAACACCCAAGATGGATCTTGGGTGAAGAAGGTGGGGGGTTGATGGGATGTTGATGGTGGGTAAGTGGAAAATTGCATTGCTACTGAAGGAGGGGGGTTATGGACCATGGTGCTTATGGGTGCTATGGATGGAATGGACACAGGAATTTATGAAACAACACTAATGGGTGCTTCATAAAGGGGGTTTGTGCAAATGACTTGTTGATTTGGTATGATGATGGGAGGTTGATTAGATGATGATGGATGGGTATGGGCTATGGTGGTAGCAGTGTGCTCAAAAAGTGGATTTGCAAAGGCTTGGCTAGACTGTTGTGGGTGTGGGAAGGTGACTTCCTGATGGAATGATGGGATGGTATGGGGTGGAATGGTAAGCGGTGGTAGCAATGGAAAAACCCTTCTAGCTGCACTCAGGTACATCCTAACTGCATCCATGTCTACAAGTGTGACACGATCATCAGTTATGGTAGGTGGTTCACTCATAGGAGTCTCGGGAATAGCAGTGTGAGTAGCCCTATGCATAATATCTATGTCTAAAATGGGGGCACCACTAGAGGGTCCTACATTTAGGCTTTGGTACATAGTAGAGGGCATGTTGACTTGCCCTAGCACCGAAGTGTTAGGGGCCTCACTAGACTGGGTTGCCATGGGGGAGGACCACTGACTCTGTATCAATGCTAATTTTCTTGCTTGACTACGAGTTACTACCATACGCTAATATGCAATCTATGTGAATGAAAAATAAAGTACAATGCAATACAAAACACCAAGCAAATAAACATACAAAGTGTTTGACCCTAGTTTGCACTAAGTTTTTGGATTTGCATCACGGTGTGTTTTTGTGTGTGTTTTTTTTTGGTGGGGGTTGGTGATGAAATCCAACCTGACCAATGTTTTGATGATACATGTGTGTGTGAAGGTTTTGTTTTCTATTGTGTGATGCAAATCTAACATGCAATTCTATTTTTATGCCTAATGCAAAAAAATGAGGGAAACAAAGAATAGCAGATAGAATAAGATCAGGGGAAAAAATTGCAACTTTAGGTAAGATTCGACCAAATTCTGTTTAACAGGGCTAACCGCGGGTGGGCGGTTAGTTCTGGTAAACCATGGGTACGCGGTTTGCCAACCACATGTGCGCATTTGGGAGATCCCAACCGCGGGTGCGTGGGTCCTTTCTGTCAATAGAACAAAGTCGAATACAAGCCCAAACCCCGAAAAAGAAATACCTAAGTTATTTCTAACCTGGTACATGCAAGATGATTATTCCCTACTGTGCATATGCAGATCCTCGTTTATTTCGCTTTGTTATTGTGTGTATGAATTCAATATTTAAGTAAATTTTTCTATCCTAAGACCTAAATTCAAGCATTGGCATACATAACTGAAACCCTTAATCTACTTAAATGCTGCCTAAAACCAGAACTGAAGGAAAAATTAAAAATATGAAACAGGGTACAAACTTGTGTTCCTTTCAATGTTCCTTCCAACTTTCAACCATCGATCTACATTTCCATAGACAACAACCACGGATGTGCGTTTCCTCAAGAGGTAAACCACGGATGCGCGGTTCCACAGTAATAGGTTAAACAATTCGAAATAAAATTCTCATGTGTTTCGAATTCTTGACACCTGTGCACACAAATAGAGATCAGTAAAATTAAAAATAAGCAAGGCAAAACAAAATGGAACCCTTGGGAGGTCCCATCGTGATCACCATTTTGTAAGTAAAAGAAGACAACACCAAGCAAATAATAATGAAGACACAAGCGATTGCAGAATAAATGAATTTTATATTGAATTGTATTAGAGCCTTAGTATCCTATTTTATAATGATTTGCCCCAAAGTATGAGGGTAATATTACAATACTTATTCTTGCTTTCCATGATATTACTTAAAAGGCAAAAGAAATGAGGCTTCTTTGGCAAATCAGATTAATGGGATGTCTTTGGTCTTCTTTCGCTCCAATCCAATTGGTGAGTGGGCTTTGGTATCCAATGTAGGGACCACTCCTAGCTTCAATAGCTCTTCAAATACCTATCTCCTACACACATGGAAGTCAAACAAGGGTTAGTAGCACTTGTATAAATGATTAGAAACCAATACAAATAAAAACCCTTGAAAAAATGCTTGCAGAAAATATAGAAACTAAATTAAAAATGCCTTGCTAAAAAATGAATAACTTACTAATATCTGCTACTCCAAATGTCTTAAAAATTTGTGGAGATGTTCTAGAGGATGTCAGGAACCTACCCTCAAAATTTTAGCTCAATATGAGTTCGTATGAGTGAGATATGGCCAAAATAAGTTTGGTAGTTTTTGTAGAACCGCGGGTCCGCAGTTGTGACTGTGTAACCGCAGGTGTGCGGTTTAGAAACTATGGGATTGTGGTTGTGATTGTGTAACCATGGATGTGTGGTTTAGAAACCGTGGGACTATGGTTGGGACTATGTAACCGTGGATGCGCGGTTGTGCAGAGATGGCATAAAACCTTGAAACTCAGATCCGGGACCTCGATGGCTCGAACTCCGTGATCGTTGGTGATTCCCTGCAATGATTTTGATAGCGTGACGATGTATTTTCCAGCCCCCCTACTTGATGGAATGGTGTTGCTTTTATAGGCAATTTTTGGTTTTGGAGGGAAATGAGAGGTGGCAAGCCAGGGCTGCCAAGTGGCAATCCTGGGCCGCCAAATGGAGGGGGTAGTTAGAGTGAGTCACCCAGGGTGTCTCACTTAACTGGGGTGATGTGGGTGCAAGTGGAGTGAGGTGTAAGGGTTGTCCCATGTGAAGGGACAAAGGGGACAAGGGTGTATGAGATGTGGCAAGGTGGGGTAGTGAGGTGGCTAGGACACATGTCTAATGGGTAGGCAGGGTATCCTAGGGGGATTTTCCAGATTTATTAAAATCTGGAAAATAGGATAATGTGCAGGATTTTTATGCCTAAGTTTAGACTTAGGCATATATTATTATGTAGAATTGTGGTGTGCAATGTGGGTGAAGTGTACATGAATTAATATACCTAAGTTTAGACCTAGGCATATATTTTATCATGCAGAATTATGCGGTGAATTGTAAATGCCTAGATTTTGGTGTCTACAATCCCCAATCGAATGCATACCTATATGAAGGTAAATTGGTATCCATCCTTATTACTTTCAATTTTACCTTATCATAATTTACCCAAACTTAAGTACCGTAACCTTTAGTGGATGACTAAACTTCTTCCACTTATGAGTGTACCTGATCCTACACATTGGCAATTTGTTAGTGATATCATAATATTCAATATCTACTAACATCATATAACTACTTAATTGCACAAAATTCAAGTATTATAGCACCATTATTTAATACATTGTTTTCATGTTGAAAATTCCATCTAGGAGGGTCATGACATCCTACCCCACAAGGACTAAATACCATCCTAATGTTTCTCAATTTTACAAAATTACAACATAGTCAAAAGCAATTTATTACAATTTAAAGATCATCAAACAAAAAAGAAAAATATTTTTGCATATTTGTCACTTTCTCCCAAGTGGCATTTAGTTTTGATAAATGGTCCCATTGCACCTTAAATTTCTCAAGAGTTTGATTTCGCATAGTCTTAGAGCGAAATTCGAGAATATTTACTAGCATCACTTCAATTACCTTTGGATTTGCCATCTACAAATTAGAAACATACCACACCTACTTAGGGTCAGCAATATATTTTCTAAGCAAAGATATATGGAAAGTGTCATGGAGTTTTGACAAATTAGGAGGTAAAGCAAGTCAAGATGCAACCAGACTCATATTTCTAAATATATCAAAGGATCCTACAAACAATGGACCTAGTTTTGTAGATTTAATCACACTTTTCATTGGTTTGACCCTTAGGAATACTTTGTCTCCTACTGATTACTCCCTTGGAGTTATATTTAAATCAACATAACTCTTTTACCTATCAGCAACTTCCTTAAGTCTTTGCCTAATTACCTTTAATTGCTCTTCCATTTCTATGATCACTTTTGGTCCAATCACAACTCTATCCTCTTACATTTAATTGCTCTTCAATTTATATGATCATTTTTGGTCCAATCACAACTCTATCTTGTAGGTTATCCCATGAAAGTGGTTTTCTACATTTTTTTTCATACAAGGTGTCAAAAGGTGTCATTCCTAGAGATGAGTGATACCCATTATTATAGGTGATATCTACCAAAGGTAGGTAATATTCCCAATGAGACTTGTGATCCATACAATACATGCAAAGCATATCTTTCTAGTACTTGGTTTACCTGCTCTATTTGATTGTTTGTATCAGGGTGGTATGCCAAACTCATATTTAGCTTTGTTCCTATTGCCTGATGAAGGGATTTTCAAAATTGATAAGTGAACATGGAATCCCTATCTGAGATAATTATCTCACGTAATCCATGCAATCTGAATACTTCCCTAGAAAATCTATTAGTCATCGCCTTAGCATCGTCCTTGGTACTTCCAAGTATAAATTGTGCAACCTTAGTCAATTTGTCGACTACTATTAGGATTCCATCATGCTGGTACCTGGTCTTAGGTAAACCTACTATAAAATCCTTAGATACGACCTACATTTTTTGTGTAGGTATACTATGTGGATACAACTGTCCTATAGGGTGTTTGCATTCCACCTTAACATTCTATCAATTTAGGCATCGAGCGATGCAATATATAATATCCTTCTTCATTCCTACCTAGAAGAAGGTTATTTTTAGATTTCCCTTCATTTTTACCCTTTTGAGGTGAGCTGTATAAGGAGATCTATAGAATTCTTGCATGATTAGATTTTTTAAATCCCCTAATTTTGTTATGATGACTCTATATTTAGAGAAAAAAATGTTATCTATCACCTCAAAATTCTTAATGCCCTTAGGGTCTCTATCTATTCTAGCTCAAATTTCTTAGAAGTATTCATTTAGATATTGCTCGTACATCACTTGGTCCATGAGCTTTATGTGACTCCTAGTTATGGCTACTACGTGCCTTCTTCTACTCAAGGCACCACCAACCTTATTCTCTTTTATCTTTAGGTACTCAATTTCAAAGTTATACTTAGCAAGAAACTTGATCCACCTTTTCTGTCTTGCATTGAGTATTGTTTGGTTAAATATGTACCTTAGACTTTGATGATCTAATTTTAACTCAAAATGTCTCCCCACTAGATAGTAGCATGAGATCTTTAGAGCATGCACCACAATGACCACCTCAAAATCATGAGTAGCATAATTGACATCATGATTTTTAAGTTTCCTTGAAATTTAAGCTACCTCTAACTCTTCTTGCATGAGTACTCCTCCTAATCCTTCCAGCAATGCATCAATGCATACTAAAAAATCTCCTTGAAGATCTGGAATCTTCAATTTTGGTACGTTAGTGAGTTTCTACTTCAAAAAAATAAAATTATTTTCACACTTTTCCATCAATGTGAATTCCTTCCATTTCTTCTTAAGGTTAGTTACTACCGAAGAAATTTTTAATAAATCCTTTATATAACGTCTATAATAACCCATTAGCCCCATAAGCTTTTTACTTTAGTAATTTTGGTAGGGGGCAACAAATTTAGTATGGATTTGATATTCTTTGGATCCACAATAATCCCTTCTACTAATAAGATATGCCCTAAATATCATACTTTGAAAACATAGAAATTGCTCTTGGCTAGATTTTCATAAAGTTGATTTTCCTTTAGTAACTCTAACATGATCTTGAGATGCTTATCATGCTCTTCCTTTTCCTAAGAGTATATTAGGGTATCATCTAGAAATACAAGAAAAAAATGGTCGAGGTGCCTTCTAAACACACCATTTGTTAAATTCATGAATGTGATTGGAGCATTAGTCAATCTAGAGGGTAGGACTGTGAACTCCTAGTGTCCATACCTAGTCTTAAATGTTGTCTTGTGGGTATCCTCATCATATATTCTTAACTAGTCATACCATGACCTCAAATCTATCTTAGTAAACACTGTGGAAAATCTCAGTTGATAGAATAAATATTTAATTCTAGGAATGGGATATTGATTCTTGATTATAGCTTTATTCAGCATCTTGTAATCAATACATAATCTTAAACAACCATATTTATTTTCACAAATTAAATAGGTACACCCCAAGGTGACACACTTAGTTTTATCAACCCTTTATCTAATAACCCTTGCAATTGTACCTTTAATTCTTGTATCTCTATAGGTATCATCCTATATGAATATCTATAAATTGGTTACACTACGGGCTTACTATCAATAGTGAAATAAAATCCATGCACATGAGGGAGCCCAAGTAAATCCTCAGGGAATACATCCTTGAAATCCTATAAAATTGGATGTGTCTACAACAATTCTTTCTTTCAATATTCAAAAAAATTATTTATATTTATTACATAGACAATCCCTCCTTTCCTAAGGGCTTACTTCAACTACATAGCTGACAAAATCTAGGGTTTGAATGCCCCTTATTTTGTATGAATCTGTAGCATTTCCTTACCTTCAAAATATTTGATCCATATATTCTAAAAAATTAATTATGGTTGTATGTACTTGTAGCCAATCCATCACTAGGATCACATCGAAGGCATGAAGTGGATCCATGTATAAGCAAACTTTCGTGGATCCACTAGATAAAGATATTTCTATAATAGGAAAACACTAGTTTATAAAGTAGGTCTCTCCAAAACCATACTCAACCTTCTATCCATGAGCCAAATCCCCTGGCCTTTTTGACATATCTTTTTATAATTTACAAGAAATAAATATATCAATGGCTCCACTATCAATTAATATATTTACTTTCTTGTAAAAATATTACCTTTTATAATTAATGGGGTGGTTTGCCCCTCAAGATTCTGACTCCCAATTGCAGCGTAGATCTAGTGCATAGGTTATTTTCCTTTAATACTATATTTTCTTTGTCCTCGTTAGTGTGAGCATTGGTTAGTAAAATGTGGTCCCCTACAATGGTAACATCCATCCTTCGACCCGTGTTGCTTCTCTAGGTTTTTCTCCTAGCATTTTATTACTAGAACTAAAACTTGTAGTCTCTACGGTTGAGGCTTAGCATTATTAGGGTTGTTGTATTTCTTATCAAAGTTCTTCTTGAAGCTCTTTTGTATTCCATTAGATTTATTTTTAATATTTTTGGTATTTTTCATCTTTCAATCTTATTCAACCTCCCATTTTACAAGCCTATTGCTATTACTCTTGTTTAGTTCCTGTCGATATTACTCAAACAAATTTTTGTATATATAATGAAAGTGTGACTCTAATTTATTTTCTAGGTCATATACCCTTTGCAATAGCCTAGGTTCTTGCATCTCCACGTCGTGCTTTATCCTATATTGCAATACATGGGTAAACTTATGGACATAAATCTTCTCATTATAAGCAGGTATATACTTCAATAATTTTAACAACTTTTTGTAGTATACTCCCACTAAGTTGGTTCCTTGCCTTAAACTAGAAAACTCCTCAAATTTTAGGGCATAAAATATTCTGTGAGTTATGTCTTTTTAAAGATGATTATAAATTTCTTCCATGGAGTATCTACTAGTTCAATATTAGTTTAGTCTAGGGCAACTCCTTCAAGGTAGATAGTAGCCCAAAACGTTTATGTCCCTGAATAATACCCCTTTAATGTGAAGTAAAATTCTAGATTCCTTAACCAAGCCTCAGTTGCATCTCCATCTCTTTTTCCATATAACTTGGAAATACAAATATTTTTTAGATATCTTACCATTTCTTTTTCCAAGAGGGTTCTAGTTTGTAACTTATTCGTAGTCAGCCCTTCAGATTGGTTAAATTCAAAACCTCTAGCTTAAATTTTTTTTTTTGTAATAGTTTCTAACACTTGTCTCAACTAATCTTGCATTGGAGTAACTATGGTAGTGAGATCTTCCATTCCTGTATTGGGAGTTTCTAGACCCTCATTATGGATTCCTTCTTCAACATTACTTTTTTGAGTCTATCTAGGTGTAGGCCTTTCTCTTCTAGCCTTTGATGAAATATTAACTTGGTTTCAACCAAGAAAAATAAAAAGATACAGTTGCATATCAAATTGTACCACTAATTCAAGCCATATTACAGAGTCCTTCATGCCAAAACATTAGTAATCTAAGTAGGATAATGCTCCAAGATTACGATGTATCATTAATATCAAAGGCCATACTAAGGTATTGTAGCATTCATCTACCGTTGGGATAAACTCCTATATATTATAATAAGTAGATACTCTAGGTCATCCCATCCTTTAACTTAAACTTAAGAAATCCTTCATTGGAGACTTTCAAATCTCTTTTAGCACATAAGAAGCTCTATACCCTCGTGCCTAGAGCTATGATACCAAATGTAAAAATACAAATATCAAGAAATAAGAAAACATAAAAATATAGAAAGAAATGTTTTTTTTTACTATGGAGAGGGATTCAAAAATCCCTAACCAACCTTAGATTAACTTAATGTTTAAAAAACCCCTAAGTTTCTCAAGAACTATACCACACAATATTCCCCTTATGCAAGTCCCTTTTGTGTAGGCCTATCTCATATTATATACATAAGTCCATCCATCCCATCATCCTTTATGAGCTAGACTTATCACCTTCAACCATTAGAAGGTGTACACGCATATTCATATCCTATGTGAGCCATTATGGATAGGTATTTTATGTGTATTGTGAGTTAAGCTATCAATCTTGTCCTCTAACAAGCTATCTTAACTCAAGTATGATCTTATATAAACCTAGTTACCATTCTCTCTAAGGGGTTATCAAACCCTTAGGTTACCCTCTAAGTTCACCCTAGAAATTATTACTATTTTCATATAAAATTTATTCAAACCAGGAAAAGATAGATTTAGATACTAAATCTAACAAAACATAATTTATTAGGCAAGCAAAGAATATGTAAAAACTTGAAGCAATAATTAAGGAATAAACATACATAAGAAAGGGTTTAAATACATTCACATTATATCGATAGAGTACAAAGGTACATCAACTATATTGTTCATTTATTACACAAACATGTATGGAAAAACCTCCATACCTTTAAATAATGCATTACATCAATTTCATCGGGGAAATCTCTCCATATTCTAATCTATTTAAATAAATAGTCAAGATGTAAGATAGAGAGTAAAATTTTGCATTGATTAATTTGTAACTTTGGTCCTCTCACTCTTCCATCGATCAAGTGAGGATAGTAGGGGATCAGGACACTCATAGTTCAGGATAGACATGCTTCTAAATGCATTTAATCATTTCATTATCAAATTGTAACTATACAAACAACCTAAGCAATTCAACTTTCTAAAGCATAGTTTATATAATAGAAACTACTCTTTCTATTTCCCCTCTCATATTCTTATGAGAGTTATTCAACAATGCATGAATATCATATGCTTGCTTGTAATAAATGACTCAAATTTTATTCAACAATCAAAGTCCCATATCCTTAATTACAAAATAATATAGGTTCAGTATTATTTACCAAATAAAAGCTAACTACTTTAATCCACAAATAATTTTCTTTTTTTCATTTCGTAAATTAAAGTCTCATACCCTTAATTTACAAAACAAACCATATTCATATTTATTTATTTCGTTAAATCCAACTAATTTAATCCATAAATAAAACATTTTCCTCATTTCATAAATTAAAGTCCATACCCTTAATTTACAAAACAAACCCTATTCATAATTATTTAATCAATTAAAGCCAACTACTTTAATCCATAAATAATATTTTTCTTTTCATTTCATAAAGTAAAAATTTCGTAGTTCCTAACTAATGAAAACATGTAAGGTTTATTTTTCCACCATCTAAAATTCACCATTTTAAATAATGAACTCTATAAAGAGCCTTCCTTTTCATTAATCTAAAATCTACTATTTTATATAATGAAACTTATATAAAAGAAGCCTTTCATTTCCATAAATCTAAATCTATCATTTTTATTCATGAGACTGTAGAAAGGAAGCCTTTTTTATTTCCATTAATCTAAAATCTATCATTTAATTAATGAAACTCTATAATAAGGTTTCCTACCTAGGCACTCTACAACCTCCCATTCAACAAATAATCTACTACTAAATCTGGCGAGCAAGGGATGGAAACTACAGAGTACTAAGCCACAGAGGTAGCAAGGATGCAGCTTGAGGTAATGTATAACACATAGCTAGCTATAGTGAGGGTGGAGTGCTCAGAGATCACGATCGGTGTTGGATGATAGTTAGACATGGTAGTGTTGTGGCTACTCCACAACTAGCCCCAAACTTTGAGGACCCACTTTTAATTTTGATTTGGAGAGTTTTATTTGTCTTGGGTGGTCTTTGAGTGATAGTGTCAAGGGGTTTCACTCATGAACTTGCAAAGTTCATTCGGATAGTGACCCCTTCCATTTATATTCTTGCATTTGCAATTTCGGGTACTTCGGATGTTCCTGAGCGATCATATCTAGTAGAAGCATAGCCATATGTTTACCTTGAAGATTTCGAGGTTCCGCGATTGGTGGCATCTTCTTGGCTTCATTTGAGAATATTTGGTGTTTTGCTTGAGTCAATAGGTTTAGTCTGTCGGGTTCTTATTGCTTCTTTCGTTGTGGTAAGTTTTGTTTGGTTTGATAGGTGTAAATATCTTAAAATTAATTAGTGCATCTTTTAAGGTCAATTGAACTCTTAGTGTTTTTTTTTTTTTTTAAACATTGTTATTATTATTATAATATATTTTCTATGGCTTCAAAGTTTGACAGCCCAGCATGAGAGTAGCACATCAGCGTGGGAATTCGGTATTGAATAGGTGGCTTCGATGTTTGATAGCGGATTGGAGAGGTCATTCGAAAAACAAGGAAAATACGAATGTCGGCACAATTGTAATAATTCCAACCAACGACGAATGGGCACTGCGCAGTCGACGAAAAGACACCGGATGGGCTGATAGAAACAGGCGAATACAATGGCGGAGAATACTCGCGCGACAACAAAATTCGAACCAACGAATTTTTGTTTGGGCAAATAGCCTGGCCACCTGATAGTGATAGTGTTAGAGGCTTTTCACTGGAGGAAACCGCGACAGTACAGGTTTAATGTGTGGGTTAAAAAATTGGTGGTTACGAAACGGCAGCGTTGGTAGATGAGAGCCATTTGATGAAGATAACAGATGCATGTTTGTTAGACAAGGCATGAAACTTCGACAGGGGTCATCCAGCGAACCAACAACAATTCCGGTCGTCGACCGCTATTATCAACCATCGGACGGGGCCAAAGCAACGATGAGTTTCAATGCCGACGACGTCGTGGAAGTACAGCATGGCGAGGAGTGGTTGGCTCACATAGACAATGGAGGTGGAAAGGGCTATGTCTCCAACATTCATTAAAACATGGCCATAATTCGTTTGCAGGATAAAATTGGAAGTTTAATGATAAAGTGAGAAGTTTAATTTGATGATTGAAAACCTCAAACAATTTGGGGTTTTGTTTTAAAATAAAAGGGGTTTACTAAAAGGAAGTAATGGATGTCATAATAATAGCCATGTTAAAGTAAAGACTTTTTGAAAAATGGTACGTGGAGGTCAAAAGGGGAAAGACATGATAAGGGAAAATGAAACCGTTACTTAATGAAAGGATTTTGAAACCAAAATCAAAGAAGCAAAACGAAAAGCCTTTTGGAAACCAAAACACATGCATGTACAAAGGAAGGAGAAAACGAACAGTTTTGGAAGGGGAAACAAAATTTTTCAGAAGTTTCAAATATGTCATTCAAAGAAGAGAACAGGGTTGGAAAATGTTGCAAGTAGAGTCATAGATTTGAAGGCAAGACGGTCATTCTGGATCTATTTGGGCTATTTTTCTTCCATGGACTGGTTTGGGAAAACCAAAATTTTTTGTTATTGTAAAATGACAAATTTTTAATACAGAAAATTTCAGAAATTTGTATCTTATGGGCAAGATAGGGGGAGATTTTTCCTGCATGCTAGATTCAACTGTCTATTTTTCCCCTTTCAGATTTTAGGCTTGTAGATGAAGTTAATGCAAGTTTCTTGGTTGCTTCATGTGAATGCTTGAATCTGAAATTTATTTTGAACCCTAGGAGCCAACACTTAGTCTATTTTGATTGTGCTTGTTTTGCAGGTCTAATAGGCTAGGTTGCATGCATGGAATGTCTCATATCTTCGGTTTTGCTAAAATAGGATGGCATCAAACTGATTGTTGTGTATTTCGCATTTTCTGTTTTCAATTTTCAGTTTTTCAAATTTTATTTTTCAGAATTTTTTAATTTTTTTTTAAATTTTCGGACATTAAAATAAAAAGTAAAAAATTTTCAAAATCCAAAAATAATTGCATGGCTGCGTAGATTACAACTCATATTTCCATTACACACTTAGATATTTTTACTTCGGAGTCATTTCATATTTTTAAAAATTATCCGAAGTTGTTGTATTAATGCAGATTTTTAAATTTCAAAATTGCAAAATTTCCATTTTGAAGCCAAATTTCATTTTTTCAGTTTCAGATTTCATGTATGAGCCTATGATGACATTTCCTTCATGAAAATTTCAATTTCATTGAAGGGGTTATGTTTTATGGCATTTCACAAATTGGCATCTTGGGAGCAATAAATGCACCTTTCTTCATGAAAATTTTGATTTCATGGAAGAGGGGGAGTTTTATAAATTACATTAAAAGGACATTTATGAGCCTACATTTTAAGGCAAGGAATTATCATTTCTTTGTGAAAATTAATTTCACTAAAGATGGATAATTTCTCAATCACATTAAAGGCTTGCTTAATCTCCATGATTAGAAGCTACATTTGAAGACCCTATTCATCATTGAGGATTTCACATTCATAAATAGATTTAATCTTTACTTTCAATGCTTAAAGTAGAATTTATGCAAGATAAAACTTGTTTAAAACTCACTTGATAAGGAAGATAAATCTACTTTAAAATCCTCAAGATAAAAGGAATTAAGACACTACCTCGTGGTCATATGAGGACCAACTCACATTTTTTTTATTTTGGTTTCATGAACAATAATTATAGTGTAGTAAAATAAACCAAAATTTCCTCTTGTTTACAGTTACTTGCAATCACTAAGGTGTTCCAAGCATTAAATTGATACATTTTTAATGAGATTACTAATACACATATGCAAATGCTAATACATCGGAGACCTTGGAGAAGTTGTTTTATTTAATTTCTTTGCAAGAGAGGGTTTTGGGATCCAAATACTAAGGGAGAGTGTAATTTCACAAATGGGTAAAATTAACATTGAACAGGTAGTTGGTTCATCATGGGTTTGCTTAACCTAAATCCCATGATGTGGACTATACAAGCACGAAGAACCCAAGGGAGAGGATATCCCTAGGAACCCAACATTGACGACTCACCTCATGGACGATTAGATCTAAGATCTACCTAACTTTTACCCAACAAAGTCTAAAAGGTGAACATCTATAATAGGGAGATAAGGAGCGACACAAGCCAAATGACCAACAATGATGACCTATCTACAAAGGGATACATATTCAAAGTATTATCCAAATCATAGAGATATGGACTAATTGCATACTTAGACAACACAAGAGTCTAGTCACAAAGGCTTAACATAGCCACAACACAATGAAATATTTACAAGCATGGCTATAGCGACAATGAGCTATGAATAACTCTAACAAATCAGCAAAAAAACTTCATAAAGGAGGAGGTTTATCTTGGTCAAAGGGATGACATACACAATGAAAACCTATAGTCCATCAGCAAACTAAAAAAAAGTGGCAAAAAACCTCAAATTCAACTATTTTAAAGAATTCCATGATTACAACCTAGTTATTTAAGAATTGTTTGGCTTTCTCAGTTCTGCTAATGAATGTTCATCTCATTTTCCTCCTCTTCACGTAGTACCTCACCTTTTATTTTATGGTGCTTACTTTTCATCCTTATCTCAATGCTCACTGCTCTCTCCCACCTTCAATTCTTGTCTCCTCCCTATCTCAGCGCATCACTCTCCTCCTTCTCTCTCAGTGCCTATCTCTTCCATTATCTTTCGTCCATCGCCTACCCATCACAACTTCTCATCTACCCATTAGGTGGTAGAGTGGACAAATTCTTCCTTTTCACCTTCATAAGGTGCTGCCAAAATTGAAGCCATTCTTCCATGTCGATGACTGCATCCCTTCATGTCGATGAAGCCATACCTTTACGTTAATGAAGCCATCCCTTCATGTTGGTTGGAAATTTTTCCTAGTTGGCTCGATTCCATTCTGAATATTGGTTCTATTTTTTTAAAACTAATAGTAGATTATTATTTTTTTAAGCAAATCCTCATATAATTATAACAACAACTTTCTTAATGAGTTAAATGAATTCCCTTTGCTACTATGAATGGAGCAACCATCATTATCATAGAAATTCTTTTATTGCTTAATATGAAACATTGTTTCTTTCTTCTTTAAAATAGGTTTCTTTATCAATTATGAAATAAATCAACTTTTTATTTAAAATAAAATCCCTTCATCATTCTAAAATAAATCAACCATTTATTTAGAATGAAATCTATTAAAATAAATCAACCATTTATTTAAAATGAAATCTATTTATCATTTTAAAATAAATCAACCATTTATTCAAATGAAATCAATTTATCATTTTAGAATAAATCAACCATTTATTTAAAATTAAATCTATTTATCATTCTAAAATAAATCAACTATTTATTTAAAGTGAAATCTATTTATCATTCTAAAATAAATCAACCATTTATTTAAAACGAAATATGTTTATCATTTTAAAATAAATCAACCATTTATTTTAAATGAAATATATTTATCATCCCATTTACCAAAGCACACAATGAGTTATGAGGATAACCTATTCATTCATACTTCTCAAATTATTAACGTAATAGTTCTGAAATAAAATACAATAAAGCATGTGCAACATACAAAAAGGGAAATATTTCCATCAATTTAGTCACCTATCTCAGCCTCTAGAACTTACAATAGCTACTAGGCCATCAGTCTGGGGCTCAAGGTGGCTAACTATTGACGATTATCCCTAAATGAATGCATATCCATTCTTGTTTATTTCGAGTTTGACTTATCATCATTTTTCAAACCTCAAATACCCTCACCTTCGGTGGATGACTCAAATTATTCTATTTATGAGTGTACTTGATCCTACACATTGGCAATTTTTTAGCAGTATCATAATATTAAATATGTACTAACATCGCATAGCTTCTTAATTGTATAAAATTCAAGTATTATAGCACCATTAATTAATATATTTTTTTCATGTCAAAAGGTCCATCTAGGAGGATCATGATAGTGTTGCCATAGATATTTTAAAACCTTTATTGTAGCCCTTTAGGATTAAATCTGAATCAATAGAATGGTATCAACAAGTGAATTATGAAAATATTGCATTCCAGTGTCACAAATGTCATAAAATCAAGCACATGGCAAAAAACTACAAAGTGAAAATGATGGAGGAAGAGATGGAAGTTTTTTGACATTAGGGTATCTTCAATTTGAAATAAGGAGATCATATTATAGGAGAAGTTAGATCAAATCAAGGATTTTCCACTCCTATGAAAATGGCTATAAAAACCCCTCTACATAATCAACTGACAAAGGCCATTACAGTTCACTCAAATCAACCATTAGAAGAAAAAAATGATATGAGGGATGAGGATGTGCAATGTGCAAGTTCAAATATATAAGGAGCTAAACATGCAAAGAAAGAGGGAAATTCAAATTTTAAATCAAGGGAAGATGGTGAGGTGAATTTGAAAGCAAATGAGGTGAAGGAGGTCAATCTTAATCTAGGTAAATCATATTTATTCTCCTCAAGTAGCATAAAATCTTCTTATTAGAGTAAAAATGAAAGTAGTATGGAGTGTATTCCTTACACTTTAGGATTTCACGAGTACTACAGTAAATAAAATATTATGGAGGATATCCAAATAAATTTTGGGTTTCTAGGACATATAGGAAAGAAATGACTATGGAGGATCATCTATGCAATTTAGATTTTTGAGGGCAACATAAAGAATAAAATGGTAATGAGGCTATCCCTTGTACTTTTGACTCTTTAGAGAAATATAAATCCTTAGAAGATAATTATAATTATTAAAAATAAGGAAAAATAGAAAGAATAGAAGATATTTATGAATATGAGTGGTAGGAATAGAAGAATAAGAGGAAGCCCATCAAAGTAGGAACAAAGAGAAAAATAAACTCAAAAGGATGGTGTTAACAAGAAGTGAGGTTAAGTCCACTACTACAAATAAAAAGTGTTGATGATGAAAATTATATCATGGAATATTAGGATTATGAATAAAACCCCTAAAAATTAGTTACTAAGATATTAATAGTTTGTTATAGTCTTGATTTTATTTTAATACAATAAATAAAATTAATTGGTGAGGAATGTAAGAATGCTTTTAAGAATATTTAGAATATGGGTGATTGTTTAGCAGTTTATTCTACAAGAGCTTCAAGCAATATTGCAATAATATAGGACAAATGCAAATGAGATGGACAATTATTAGAAGTAAAAAGTAATTGGGTTGCTATATTATTTTGTAGATAAGACAAAAGCATCAAAGTTGGGGTTAGAAATGTATATGCTTCAACCATAGTTACTCCTCGTAAAAGATGTTGGAAGGACCTTAGCATATTTTTGTCAAATACAATGATGGGTCATTATGATTTATGGATTCTTGAGGGTGATTTTAATATTGTTCTATCTCCTTTGGAAAATAATGGTGGTATTCTATGATGGTCTAAATTACTACAATATTTGCTTCATTTATCGATTCAAATGATTTTTGGGATGTCAGTCCCTCAAGCTTTCAATATACATGGGATAATAGATGCATTAGGCAAATCATATAGTAAAAATATTGGATAGTTTCTTGTTACCAATAAATGGTTGCAAATAAATTGTACAATATCTTTAGATATTTTATTGTGACCATGATCATATCAAAAATCTATTCTTTTGACTTGTGAGTTACCTAACAATGGTCATTCGAATCCATTTTTATTTCAATCTATGTGGCTCCAAGACCCTAATTTCCTTCAAGATGGTTATATTATAGTGGGATGAGTCAAAATTTGAAGGATCATATATGTTCAAATTTTCTCAAAATTTGAAATATTTAAAGGAGCAAATGAAGATTTGGAATGCCAAATATTTGGTAACATTTTAAAGAAAAATAAATAAATTGAGGGTAAGCTGACTACTATAAATAAAAAAATTTGATGATGAAAATGATATCATGGAATATTAGGAGTATGAATAAAACCCATAAAATAAGAGTTATTAAGGAATTAATAGGTTTTTATAGTCTTGAGTTTATTTTTATACAAAAATTAAAATTAAGCAGTGAGTGTTAGTTTTTGATGTAATGAGCACTAGGATATAACAATCATATATGCAGAATAATATGAAAGAAAGTAAATATGCTAGATGACTAAAACATGTTGCAAATAGAAATGATATAAAAGAATACAATGTAGCTATAGAGGAAATGAAAACTCCATTAATAAAGGTACTGAACTACATTGCACCCATCACCAATGGATGGTGATCTATAGAAAAACTGTACTATTGCACCCATCACCTTGGAATATACATCTACATGACCCAAATGATTTAATATACTCTATTTCTAACACCCCCTTGTATTACATTATTTGGGTATTGAAGACTTTAGTCTTCAATATAGATATTCTTCTTCTTTTTCTTCTAGAAATTTGTACTCTTCCTTTGCATTCTTTGTGTTTAGGTTTAGTAGGTAATCTATGTCTGCATATGATGAATAGTAATTTGTACCTAAAGATTCTTCTTTCAATTGAATTTACATTGTATTTCTCCTTTATTTGCTATGTATTATTCTTCATATTTGGCTTTGTATTTGATTATATTTTTTGTGTTCTCACAGGAGGTTGAGCTGTTGCTGGGTTCTTGTGAGGAAGATTCTCCTTTCCCATTATTAATCTATACAAAAGTTTCTGAACAACCAATTAAGGCATCATGATAGAATTTTGAGTTAGTATAACATGAAGTATGATGTTGCATGAGGATTGAAAAGCTTTTCTAGATATGATTCATTAAGTTCTACCTTCTTTTTCAGTGATTATATCAATCCTTTTTGTTCTTCATTTTCTGCCTTGTAGTATTTATATGTGTCAAGTTCCATGTATAAATGCTCACAAAGTCTAAGGAATGTGAAATATCAAATTTTCCATTTTCAATTGCTTCATTGGGACGAGTTTGAAGATAGCATTCTATAGTATCAAAATTATCTTCTAAGGCTTCACTATGAATTACTTTTGAAGTTAGATCTAAATTTCCTTCCAATTTCTTGAGTAGATTCATGATCCCAAGTTTTATGGTACTAGCTTTTTATTTTCTGAAGCAATTATTCTTTTAGGTATTTTTGGAAGTAGACATCCTTATAGATCCTTATAATAAGATATTTGATCCCTAATTTAAGTATATAAGTTTGATTTGATAAATTTTTTATTAATTCTTAGGTTTTTAGACTTCCTTATGTCTCCCTAGGTATGAATACCTAATTCTATGTTTTGAAGAAAGCTTATATCTTCCCAACTTGATAGTCTTTAATGGATATTATTATTATCAAATTATGTAGAATGCCTTAAGACTCCCAAATATTTTTGGAGTATGATATAGTGCTTTTGTAAAATATAATTCAAATTTTTTTTTTCTTGTATAGTTTTTGTAAAGATTAAAAATCAACTTTTCTGACACCTTATTTAATGTTGGATTTCATTTGTCCCTTTTGAGATATTTTTAAGACAAGAATTTTATAAATTTCCAAATTTAACAAAATATCTAAATAACCCCTTTTTGTAACCCTTAGGATTTTATTCATGTGTTTCCAATTTCCAATAACCAAGTTTGATTTTGTAACCCTTATCACTCCCAACTTTGGAAACTTAAAAACACATTAATATTTGCAAAAATTAAATGAGTTAATTCCAAGTAGTATACCTTATTTTCTCCTAAGTTGTGTTTTGCAAATATTATATTAATTTCCCTAAGTTTTTTTTTTAAATAAATATTGATTTCATTTAATATATCAACCTTAACATATAACCTTATAACTCCCTTTTGGAATGAAAGGAAATTATATGAGGAAATTTTTCCTTAATAAGGTTTTGTACCTTTATGAAGTTGAATTAATATGGTAGTAGTTTATCCTTCTTGAGCATGAATGCTTATGCTTTGGCATGAATTCTATCCTTTAATACTAGTTGAGTGAGAGTGATTTAAAATACCCTTGACTTCCTTTGGATCACTACTAGATCACTTTCAAATTGTTGTCAAACTTCTACTGAACTACCGTTAAACTATCTTCAAACTACTACTGAATTGCTCTGTTTTATAAGGTTTAAGGTACCTTTAATAGGTGATGTGATAAGTGTCATGATAAGATTTTTTTTTTAAAGCAAAAAACCCCTTACGGGGCCTCCTTGGTATAAGAGACCACGAACAGGGGGTTCTACACCGTCAAAGTCACCCGAGAGTCGTGCCCGACCCTGCTCGCACCAAAATTATCAATTGGATTTTGGATACCCAATTCAGCTTTTTGGTAGGGTGGAGATTTGAACCTGGGACCTCCCTTAGAGGATTGCCCTCTCCTCTCCAACTCACCTACAACACCTAGGTAAAAAAAAACTAATTTATAATGGAAAACACCCCTTTTGAGGTGCCACTTTCAACAGTTTGGGCATATGAGGAATGGAGCCTTTTCGGCCTCTACCAGCACATAGGACATTCCTAACTATACCATATATCTACAAGATGGAGACAAGGGTAATGGAACCTAGGTCAGCCTCTACCAGCACCTAGGGCATTTACCACTGCACCACAACAAGAAGATATGTCATGATAAGATTTTTAACACTCCGTAGATGCTTCAATTGTTTGGTGGAGACACCAAACTTATACATTGCTTGTGATAAATATCACATATAGTTGAGACATTTTTATTCTCATTTGAGTGTTGTGTAATAAATATTTCTTCTTCAATGCCTATGACACTTCCTTGTTGTAATAGACATATATCAAGCTTTTAGCTATAAGTAACACCTATTTTACATGGCGTACAGATGTTAAGATAGTATTGTAACATCTTTTTTGTGAGATTTATTTAGAATTCCTTTGGAGAATTACAAGTGGTATCTACTTGCCCTTGTCTTTATCAACGTCTTCTTGGAGGTTTTCCAACACATTTTTCCACCTTGTTCTTTGTTGTTCTATGTAGATGTAAAAATATCTCTAGCCAAGTAATGCTTATGGTGGAGCTTTGGTGGTTATATTGAGGAGCTTTGTTGGAGCCTTGGTGGCCCTTGTATGGAATCTGAATGACAGTGCTTAGATGAAGACTCTGTGATGCTCCAATTTGGTATTAAATGCTCCTTGATTTTTATGTGTAGTTCCACTTTGCTTGCTTTGATTTCCTTTTATTCTACACTACTTAATTTCTCCTTGGATTTGTGCCTTATATTTTTCAGGTTTGGCCATCCAAGATACGTAGAAGATGAGCCTATATGAGTGGCTCTTTGGTATTCTTGGGAGAATGCTAGCTTTCAAAAACTTTTGGTTTATTCAACCTACTAATATTATGTCTTTGAGGCACTTTCCAGTCTACCTTTTTCTTACGTAGAATGAGTTGTAGAAATACAATACAATGTAACAATACTTTTAAATAATATACCTTTTCCACCCTTTCTTGCATTCCTTTTTGCAGGTCTAATTTTGCATTTTTTTTAATTTAGAAAAAAACCCCTATGGGACCACCTTGGTTTGAGAAACCATAACCAGGGGGTTCTACACCATCAAAATCACCCAAGAGTCATGCACAACCCTTACCGCACTAGCATTATTAACTAGATTTTTGGATACCCTATTGGAAATATGAGCAGGATTTGTTGTCATTGATGTCAAGAGTCAGTTTCAGTGAGCAGGACAAAAGGAAGGATGTCAAGGAGTCAGTTATGCAAGAAAAATATTGTTTCTAGACCTAAGGAAAATAATATTATAATGCCCCTAATTATAATATTCAAGGTGGTCATATGAGGTCTAAAGAGCAACAGGAAGGCCCAAGAAAAATAATATTATAATATTTTATTATAATATTAGAGGTCTAAGGTTGAGACCTAAAGATTAAATTAATTATAATAATTTCATTATAAATTAATTTATAATTTAATTTTATTAACTCTAAAGAGTTATTAAATTAATTATAAGTTAATTATAATTTAATTATAAGTTAGTTTATAACTTAATTTAATAAACCCTAGAGTTAGGGTTATAAAGGGCATATGCAAAGTGTCGACATCATATTCCATCTCCTCCGTCGACATCAATAATTTTCAAAGAATGGGTATAAATACCCCAAGCCTAAAAGGCTTCAAAATCATCCGCGATTTTAATTATCTCCTAAGAAAAAATCATGTGCGCAATTTTTGTAAGCAAGAGAGGGAAGAAGTCCCCATTGACCCTTTTTGGTAGTTAGCAAAGGAATAAAAGGCACAAGGCACGAAGGCCTTGTCACCACCTAGCCAGGTGGGCTAGCGGCAAGTGGAAGCACCTTGGGAACGTGAGGTTCCACATTCGACTCACAGCAGGGTTGGTTGTGTAGTGTTTTTGGGTGCCAACGATGCCAAAGATTTTTGCTTTGGGCATCAAAGTAGAAGACAAAGCACCATGGGTGCTTTTGCCTTCCACATGAGCACTTAGCTCACGCGGCTTGGCTGCCACGGCTAAGGCACTGGAGGCATTGTGTTGTGGGATCGAATCCCACTGGGAGCACTTTGTGAGGTAATAAAAATTTTGTTATAAATTGATTTGTGCTTCTAAGGTTGTATGGTGTATTTATGAGCTTAGGGAGATATAAGGTTGATAAAATTAAATAATTTTTTATTTAATTATTTGGTGGTTTGAGTTGTTTAAGAGTGGAGTTATAAGGTTTAATAAAAGATTTATTTTTATATGTTTTGGTGAATGCTTATTTTAAAGGAGTAATAAGGTGTATTTGAGTTTAATTATTTTTGTAATTGTGAAATATCTTGAGGGAGTGTTAGAGTGATAATTTTTGTCATCTAACCTTTGAAATTGGCAAAGAGGGAAATTGTGTTTGAGATAGGTTTTGAGGTCAATTCTTCAACAAACAAAAGGTATGGGCACATCTTCCTTGTGAGTGATTGTTGGATGTTGTGAATGCTAAGTTGGAGAGAAAAGGGTTGTTTGATAAGCATTGTTGAGTTTGATTGTTAAAGGTTTTTCTGAGTGAAAGTTGATGATAAGAAACCTTGTTTGATAAGCATTGTTGAGTTTGGTTTTCTGGAAATAAAGTTGATACTAGAAACATTGTTTGATAAGCATTGTTGGAAATATTGAGTAAAGATTTCATATACTTGACTAGGGTTTGTGCAAAGAACATGAGTATCATTGTTATGTGAATTTGAGAGCTATCTTGAACTAGGGTTTGTGCAAGAACATGAGTATCATTGTTATGTGAGATTGTTTGACAAGCATTGTTGGAAATAATTGAGTGAGTGTTCATATGCTTGGACTAGGGTTTGTAAGCAAGGAGTGTTTCATTGAGTGATTGATTGAGTGGAGTTGATTGAGCCTAGTCAAGTGGAAGTGTTGAAGTGATAGTTCAATTTCTGTGAAACAAATTGTTCTATATTCTAAATTTTATTTGAGAAAGAGATTGAAAGTGATTGAGCATTGTTGTGAGTGTGAAACATATTGAGTCTCTAACAATTCTCTATATGTTTTATGAGATTGAACAAGATTTTGTGTGAAGCTTGTTTGTGTGATTGAAGAGGATTTTGTGTTAGTTTGAGTTTAGTTGAGTAAGATTTTGTGGAAGCTTACAATACATATTTGAGGTAAGTCTTGGTGAAGACTTGTTGAGAAGATTGGATAAGTTCTAGTGAGGACTTGTTGAGCAGATTTGAGGTAAGTCTTGGTGAAGACTTGTTGAGCATATTGGACAAGTTCTAGAGAGGACTTGTGGATATATTAGTGTGAGCTTTTGTGGAAGCTTACAAGGCATATTTGAGGTAAGTCTTTGAGAAGACTTGTGAGCAGAGTTGATTGATTGATTTGTTCAAACCTTGGGTTAAGGTTTGGGGTAGATCTAATCGAAGGATTGATGTTTAGTGCAGATTTAAGGACAAATATTGAGGATAGATTTGTGCTAGACCGAAGGACTATGTTTAGTGCAGATTTGAGGATAGAGATTGAGAAGATTTGTGCTAGACCAAAGGACCATGTTTAGTGCAGATTTGAGATAAAGCTAAGAGTAAGATTTGGAGGTGACAGAGTATAGAGGATGACAATCTCTAGTGGATAGAGGTCCATTAGCTAGGGTAGTGAAGACAGGTCTTCTAAGTGAGGACAGGAGTCTTCAGTGGATAGAGATCCATAAGCTAGTGCAGTGGAGGTAGTAGTTCTTCTAGAAGATCACCAACCAGAGCAGAGGGGATTGGTGTCTCCTGTGGATAGAGATCCATGAACTTGATTAGGGGATTGGTGTCTCCTTTGGATAGAGGTCCATAAATATTGTAATAGGGAAGGATTCCCAAAGATATTTGTTGAGAAAATATTAGTGAAATATTTTCTCCGTGGAGTAGCCCACATTGGGTGAACCACGTTAAATTGGTGTCTCTATTGTGTGTGGTGATTTGTGCATTGCTTTGATTACTATTTTTGATATTTCCATTGATATATTGCATATTATTGATTGGGAAAGAAAAGTAAAAAGTGGTCTTATACTATTCACCCCCCTCTCAGTATAAGCTTGTGTTCTTCAATTGGTATCAGAGTGGGTTCCTTCGGAAGAGTTTAACAACTTGAAGGAAAAGCTTACAAGAACACAAA
The DNA here is from genome assembly GCA_028583015.1 of Wollemia nobilis. Lineage (NCBI taxonomy): Eukaryota > Viridiplantae > Streptophyta > Pinopsida > Araucariales > Araucariaceae > Wollemia > Wollemia nobilis. The sequence goes on along the minus strand of JAQPPZ010017236.1, from coordinate 2,821,652 downwards.
TGGATTCTAAGAGTGGATCCTCAGATAATTTAGCACCAATATTTTATGGGAGTGATTATGTATTTTGGAGTATGAGAATGAAGATTCACCTGATGGCACTTGGCAATGAAATATGGGAAGCAGTTGAAAATGGATACACACCACCAGCTACTCCACCTATAGATAAATATGGTAAGCTTCTACATCATTACAATTCAAGAGCAATGAATGCAATTTTGAGAGGTTTGCATAGAACAAAGTTTGTTAAGGTTATGCATTGCAAATCAGCAAAAGAAATTTGGGATAAGTTGCAAGGCATATATGAAGGAGATAAAAAGGTCAAAAAGGTAAAGTTGCAAAATCTCAAGGGACAATTTGAAGATCTAAAAATGAAGGATGAGGAAAACATTAGTGCTTATCTACTTCATGTAGATGAGGTTGTTAACTCCATGCAAGGACTTGGACTTGAGGTTCAATAATATGATGTTTGTGACAAGATCTTAAGATCACTCCCAAAAAGGTTTAGTGAAAATATTTCAGCTATAGAGGAATCAAAATATGGTGATATTTTGACAAGAGATGAATTACTTGGCATTCTTATAGCTTTTGAGATGAGAACAAAAGAGGAACCTAATATCCAAAAATAAGCAGCCTTCAAAGATACTAAGAATATTAAGGGTAAGAAGTTAGATTCAAGCAATGAGTCATCCAATGATGAAGAAGTAAATTATGGTAGAAGGAACAAAGATCCAAGAAATTTTAAAGGTATGAAATCAGTTAGATGTTTCAATTGTGGAAAGTATGGTCACTATGCAACTGATTGTCAAGAAGCTAGAAATAGCAATGATGATGAAAAATAGGATCATAAGAATAGGGAAACAAAAAAATATAGGTACAAAAAAGAAAAGCAGGGATGGACAAGGCAAGCAAGGAAATAAGTTCTTTCAAAGACATAAGAAGAGTTTCTATGCAGACAAGGCAAGTAAGTACTCAACTGATATTGATGATAGTTCCTCATATAATGATAAATATGAAGTTCTATTTTTGGAAAAAGAAAAATAAGAGGTTAAGAAAAGGTCACCAATAATTCTCAAGTATTTTAGATGTGGTAACTTTGGTCATCTTGAAGATAGTTGTACAAGGAATGGTTTCAGTTTTAGTGATGATGAATATGAAGATACACTTGAAGGACCAGAAGAGAATATTATAATGGCATTAGAAGAAGAAGGAGGTGATCCTATAAAATATGAGTAAAAAAGAATGAAGATGTTTTCAAAGGTAAACAAATAGAGGAAGAATCAGAGGAAGGAGAAGTTGATCTTGAGGGAGAGCTTATTCATGCCCTTGATGCATTAAATAAGGTAAGAAAGCAAAACTCCCAACTTAAGCTTCAGTTTCAAGAATGTGATGAAGAGAAAGGAAATCTTATAGAGGATCTAAATAAGTCAATGGCTAAGACAAGAAAGTTCAAAGACAAGTTAGAAGCAAAGGTCTTAGAATGTGAAAGGTTAGAGCATGAAGTAGCTTCACTAAGGAAGGAAGTAAAAGAGTCTAAGGACAGGTTACACAGGTTTGGAAAGAGCTCAAAAATCATAGATAAGATGATCAAGGTACAAATATGGTCAACAAACAAGACAGGTCTTGGTTTTGAATAGGTACAAAAGAAACAAGGAGAGGAGTCAACCTCAAGTTCTGAAGAAGAAGAAACTTTAGAAGAAGAGAGTGTAAGAGAGAGTGAGACTTATGAGGATGAGTTGGACAACAGAAATTTCAAAAAGGAAAGGAACAATGCACAAAAGAGGAATAGATGGAATAGGAACCAACATAGGGTAAAAGAGACTAAAATACCCATGGGGTCAAGGCAAGGCAATTTCAATGGATGATGCTTCTCATGTCATAGGTTTGGGCACAAAGCTTCTTAGTGCAGGACACATGAAAGATAGGAATATGGGAACTTTAGAAATAGGCAACTATTTCAAGGGTATTTCTACTCTTGTAATCAATTTGGTCATAAGGCAATGAATTGCAGGGTTCATAACAGGAATAGATATGGCTTCACTAGGAGAAATCCCAAGATATTTGCACCTCCAAGGAATAATAACATTAAGTGTTATAAGTGCAATAATGATGGACATACAACAAAGTGGTGTAGAGCAAAAATTCCAGAGACAAGCAGAAACAAGAATAGTCAGAGGAATCAAAAGGATCAGATGAGAAGGAAAGTGGACAAAGGTAAATATCAGTGCATGTTGGGAGTAGAAATACTCCCACCCCAGAATTAACCACCTCAAGAGGAGGTGGGGGAGGGGCTAAGCTAAGAGTTTCATTCTTAGCCTCGAGCCCCAAAGGTGACCCTTTGCCATTGATGAAAAATGGGGAGATATTTGAGTTAGGAGGAGAGCATTCAGTCATGGGGAGCAGTTTCTCAGGGGGAGCAGAACAAGAAAAGGTAAAAGGAATGATAAAAAGAAAGTGGGTTGCCATCAATGACAAAGGGGGAGATTGTTGGAAATATGAGCAAGATTTATTGTCATTGATGTCAAGAGTCAGTTTCAATGAGCAGGACAAAAGGAAGGATGTCAAGGAGTCAGTTATGCAAGAAAAAGATTGTTTCTAGACCTAAGGAAAATAATATTATAATGCCCCTAATTATAATATTCAAGGTGGTCAGATGAGGTCTAAAGAGCAACAGGAAGGCCCAAAAAAATAATATTATAATTATTATAATATTAGAGGTCTAAGGTTGAGACCTAAAGATTAAATTAATTATAAATTAATTATAATAATTTCATTATAAATTAATTTATAATTTAATTTTATTAACTCTAAAGAGTTATTAAATTAATTATAAGTTAATTATAATTTAATTATAAGTTAGTTTATAACTTAATTTAATAAACCCTAGAGTTAGGGTTATAAAGGGCATATGCAAAGCATCAATGTCATATTCTATCTCCTCCGTCGATGTCAATAATTTTCAAAGAATGGGTATAAATACCCCAAGCCTAAAAGGCTTCAAACTCATCCACGATTTTAATTATCTCCTAAGAAAAAATCGTGTGCACAAATTTTCATAAGAAAGAGAGGGAAGAAGTCCCCGTTGACCCTTTTTGGTAGGTAGCGAAGGAATAAAAGGCACAAGGCATGAAGGCCTTGTCACCACCTAGCCAGGTGGGCTAGCAGCAAGTGGAAGCACCTTGGGAATGTGAGGTTCCACGTTTGACTCATAGCAGGGTTGGTTGTGCAATGTTTTTGGGTGCCAACGATGCCAAAGCTTTTTGCTTTGGGTGCTGAAGTAGAAGATAAAGCACCATGGGCACTTTTTCCTTCCATGTGAGCATTTAACTCACGTGGATTGGCTATCACGGCTAAGGCACTGAAGGCACTGTGTTGTGGGATCGAATCCCACCACGAGCACTTTGTGAGGTAATAAAATTTTTGTTATAAATTGATTTGTGCTTCTAAGGTTGTATGGTGTATTTTTGAGCTTAGGGAGATATAAGGTTGATAAAATTAAATAATTTTTTATTTAATTATTTGGTGGTTTGAGTTGTTTAAGAGTGGAGTTATAATGTTTAATAAACAAATTATTTTATATACTTTGGTGAATGCTTATTTTAAAGAAGGATTAATAAGGTGTATTTTGTTGAGCAAGGTGCAGAGATTGTTGAGCAAGGTGCAAAAATAGTATTGTCATTGTTGTCAACACATAAATATAGATCAGTTGATGCAGTGGACAGGAGCTCAGAGGTCAGTCAAAGCATGTATAGTGAATATCCAAGAAGACAGAAGTAGTCAACATTCAAAAGATCAAAGAAAAAGACAAGTAAGAAAATTGTCGCAATATCGTGACATGTTTGGTCGGAAAGAAAAACTGTCACGATATCACGACATATCAAAGAAGAGAGAAAATGCTGGCAAAACTGTCGTGGTATCGCGACATATCAGCGGAGAGAGAAAATGCTGGAAAAATTGTTGTGATTTTGTGACATATCGGAGGAGAGATAAAATGCTGGCAAAACTATCACAATTTTGCGACATGTTCAAAGAGAGAAAGCGCAAGGAAAAATGTCAGGATTTCACGACATGTTGGACGAAAGAGAAAGCACAAGGAAAACTATCACAATTTTGTGACATGTTCAAAGAGAGAGAAAGCACAAGGAAAACTGTCACGATTTCGTGACATGTTGGACGAAAGAGAAAGCACAAGGAAAACTATCACGATTTTGTGACATGTTCGAAAAGAAGGTGCAAGCAAAGAAAATTGTCGTGATTTCGTGACATGTTCGGGGAGAAGGCTCAAGCAAAGAAAATTGTCACGATTTCGTGACATGTTCGAGGAGAAGGCTCAAGCAAAAAAAATGTGTCGTGATTTTGCGACATGTTTGAGAGAAGGAGCTCACAAATAAAAGTGTCACGATTTCACGACAATCTGCAAGAGAGGCAGTACGGACGAAAATGTATCACGATTTCGCGACATGTTTGAGAGAAAGAGCTTGCAAGGAAAAGTGTCATGATTTTGCGACAATTTGCAAGAGGAAGCGCTAAGGAGAAAAAGTGTCACGATATCGCGACATGTCAGGTTTTCATGACCCGAAGGGAAGAAAAGTGCTAAGGCAAAAATGTGTCACAATTTTGTGACATGTTCCATTTTCATGGGTGAAAGGTAGAGAAAGGCACAAGGCAACGAAAGTGTCACGATTTCATGACATGTTCTATTTTTTGCAGATGCATGCCGACAAGAGTGCAAGGAAGTGAAAAGTGTCATGATTTCACGATATGTCATGTTTTCATTGGTGCATGCCGAGAAGAGTGTACGGAAGCAAAAGGTGTCATGATTTTGTGACATGTCATGTTTTCGCTAGTGCAAGCAAAAAGGAGTGCAAGGAAGTAAAAGTGTCACGATTTTGTGACATGTTTCATTTTTGCGGGCAAGAGACAAAGAAGAGCTCAAGGTAGCGAAAGTGTCACGATTTCATGACATGTTCTGTTTTCACGAGTGCAAGCCAAGTAGAGTGTATGGAGGCAAAAAGTGTCGTGATTTCGTGACATGTCATGTTTTCATGGGTGCAAGCCAAGAAAAGGACAAAGAGGCAAAAAGTGTTGCGATATCATGACAGGTCGCAATAGCATGATTACGGATAGTTAACTAAAGTAGAACGACAGTTAAAGGGGCCATTGTAGAGGAAAATCATGCAGCCAAAATAAGAAGAGTTAACTAGAGTCAGTGCTATAGTTACAGGTGTAGTTATAGATAGAAATCATGCAAGCTAAAAAAAGAACAAAGCATTAAAGGAAGAATGTTAGTTACAAGACACGAGACGTAGTGAAACCATCAAGCAATCATTACACTATCAGTCCAAAACAAGAGACAGAACTATTAATAGGTTGCATGCAGAAATACTGTGCCAAAAAGGAGTTACTCACAGAAATGGCTATTGATAGTCTGCATGAGTAAATATGGAAATTAAAAATAGAGAGAAAATCTTGTTATAAAAGGAGGTCTGCGTGGAGTTTTAAGGTACCGCTGAATGTGTGAAAGTGTTGCCAAAATAGGGTTAGAAGAGTGATGTAAGAGAGCGACAAGTAGATCATTAAGTGTTTACTAATTTTTGATAAATTGTAGACCATTCAGGGTCTTGTAAAAGTGAAGGCATTTTTTATGTCATTGATATAGCTTTCAAAATTGTGATCCAAGTTGGTGCTTGGATAGGGGTTGGTGCTCCTTTCTGTTGGTGTAGATAAATCATGGGTTGGTGCTCCTTCTAGTGGGTGCTGGTAAACGAATTGTAAAATTGGTGTTTTGCAAAGGCTGGATTTGGACCATAGTCCAAGCAGTCATTCTTGAGGAGTAGCCAAATTGGTGAACCTTGTTACATTGTGTGTTGTGGTGTGCTCTCTTGTGATAAATTACTTTACCTACTTTTAAGTTCTCTTTGCTTTAGCTTTAAGATTTGTAGATTTGAATTTAAATAGCTACACTGATTCACCCCCCCTCTCAGTGTCATTATGAGAATATCAATTGGTATCAGAGTAAGGTTCCTGAACAAGCTTAATCAGCTAACGTGATATTAGAAGAAACACAATGGTAGGTGGTGAAGGATTCTCATAAAACAAAGCTCCTTTGTTTGACGAAACTAATTACTCATTTTGGAGACTCAAGATGTAGACATATCTGCGTGCATTGGGATACAAAATTTGGGAGTCAGTAGAAAGTGGATACATAATACCCGCTACTCCTCCAACAGGTACTACCGAGAAGAAAAAGTTTGAGAATAACTCCAAAGCAAAGAATGCCATAATGTGTGGGCTAGTAGACAGTGAACTGATAAGGATCATGAGCTGTAAAATGACAAAAGACATGTGGGACAAACTGAAGAGCATTCATGAAGGAGACAACAAGATCAAGGAAGCCAAGCTACAAACGCATTAAGCTCAGTTCGAAGCATTAAAAATGAATGATAATGAGAATATAGAGTCCTATATGCTGAGAGTCAATGGAATCATTAATGCGATCAGAGGACTCAATGAAGAAATCAAAGATGCGGTTCTTTGTGAAAAAGGTACTTAGAACTCTTCACAAAAGATTTAATTCTAAAGTTTTTGCAATAGAAGAATCTAAAGATCTAAATAATTTTAGCATGGACGAGATGCATGGTTCTTTGATTGCATACAAAATGAGAATAGGAAAAACTAATCCCATAAACAGAGAAGCTACTTTTAAAGCACACAAAAATATAAAAGTTGAACAAGAATCTGAGGATGAAGAGACATCGAATGAAACAGAAGCTAACTTTGTTCGAAAACTTATAAATGGAAAAGGAAAATATAGAGGAAAGTTATAATTTAAGTGCTTCAATTATGGAGGCATCGGTCACTTTGCAGCTAAGTTTCCAATGAATGAGAAAACCAAAAGTGATGAAGAGTCACACCAAGAAATAAGTGACTAGAAGAAGAAACCAAATTTTAGAAAAAGCAACTTCAAAAAGAAAAGTTTCATATCCAAGAATGTCAGCTCTTCTGAAGATAGCTCAGGTGAGGATTCTAAAGAAGAAATAGGTGAAGCTCTATTCATGGCATTTGAAGAAGAAAAAATAGAAGAAAAATAGGAAGGTGATAAAAACATTAAGGATGAGGCTGAAGTATATCTTGAGGATGCGAATGACATAATAAATAGTTTGAAAGTACAGACAAAAGAATTTAAAAAAATGTCTGAAGAACTTGAAGTTCAATTAACCATGAAAATAGATGAGTGTAACAAATTGGAAGAAGATATTGTTGTCTTAAGAATGCGACTAGAATAAAAGAATAAAAATTGAGTTGCTATCACAAACTTGAAAGAAGTTCTATGAAGCTTGAAAATATTATAAATAGTCAGAGGACTAGAGGCATAAAATTTGGCTTGGGCTTTGTCGAAGGAGAATTGTCAAGTGGATCAAAGGCCATAACTGTAGAACTAGTAAAGAAAGAAGATAAGATCAAGGTTGATCAAGGAAAAATGAATCATGCAAAAGAAAGCAACAATGCCAGACATGAGAAGAGTGCTGACAATGAGAGATTCACAAACGTCACACATCAAAGGAGAAGAAAATTTGTGGCTTCTACTAAAAAATGGAAAAGACCAACTCCCAGGTTCAATCAATCCTTTTCTGGTTATTGTTTTAAATGCAATGCTTATGGTCATAAGATTTTAGATTGCATTTATAATATAGGACAAAGAAATTTCACCAGTAGAAATGTCTTTTCACCCTTGATGGATTATGCAGTAGAATGCTATAACTGTCATAACTTTGGACACATTGCAAGAAATTGTAGAAGTACATATGCAGTAAATAAATATCAGGGAAGAAAATCTCAACCAAATGGTTTAATACAAAACAAAAAATTCCCAGAAAAATATGCACAGGCCACTGACAAAGAAAAGTCTAAACAAGTGACCAAAAATGTAGTGGAAATAAAAGGAGCGATCCAAGGAAGAAAATAAATCCTTGATTGTACAGACAACATTCAAAGCATAGAACAAATTTGCACCATGGATACTAGATAGTGGATGCTCCAGTCACATGACAAGCGATAAACAAAATTTTGAAAAGTTACAGAAATATGAAGGTGGCTCAGTTAAATTTGGAAATAATGATGGAGCCAAGATAGTTGGCAAAGGATCAATCAAGATAAGTGATGGAAAAATCAATTCCAAAGAAGTCCTATTTGTGATTAGTTTGAAGCACAACCTACTGAGCGTAAGACAAATTTGTGACAGAGGTCATGAAGTCATTTTTAAGAAGTAGGGCTATGAAGTCAGACAAGCACACAGTGGGAAGCTGATAGCTACTAGATCGAGGACTTCTGAAAACCTATATACTCTCTCAGATTCTTTAGAAGGAGCATGTTTGATTGGACAGGAAGATGAAAATTGGTTGTGGCACAAGAGGCTTGGTCATATTAGCTTTGACAATCTGGTAAAAATAAGTTCAAGAAGGGTAGTAAGAGATATACCCACCATTGGCAAACCATTAAATAACATCCATGATTCATGCCAAAAGGGGAAGCAAAATAGATCCACATTTAAATCAAAGGAATACTTCACCAGCAAACTTTAGAGCTAATTCATACTAACTTATGTGGGCCCATGAGAACAAAAAGCATAAATGTTGACAAATACTTTATGTTGTGCATAGATGATTATTCCAGGATGACATGGGTACTATTTTTATAGCTTAAATTAGATGCTTTTGAAATGTTCAAGAATTTCAAACACCAGGTTGAGAATCAAACAGGAAAAAGAATTAAATGCTTAAGATCATATAGAGGAGGAGATTTTATCTCAGAGGAGTTTGCAGAGTACTATCAAATATATGGGATCATAAGGCAGTTTTCAGCAACAAGGACACCTCAGTAGAATGGTGTTGTTGAAAGAAAAAATAGGATAGTGCAGGAAATGGCACGGACAATGTTGATAGAGAACAAAATAGTAGGCAGATTCTAGAAATAGGCAGTTCATACTATGGTTTACATCCAAAATAGGTGCATGCTGAGGACACATGAAAGCAAAACTCCTTATGAGCTATTGTTCAGCAAAAAGGCAACAACAAGATACTTCAAAGTCTTTGGCAGCAAGTGCTACATCAAAAGAACTGAAGATAATCTTGGTAAGTTTGAAGATAGAGCTGATGAAGGAATTTTTCTTGGCTATTCGACAAAAAGCAAAGCCTAAACATGCTATAACAAAAGGCTAAAGAAAATTGTGGAGAGTGTCGATGTTAAGGTTGATGAAGGTAGGGAATGAGAAATTAGCTATGAAGAAAACTACCCTATTTATGAAGAAGTTATTGAAGGAGATGAAGAAAAGGAAACAAAATAGAATAAGGAAATTGACCCAGATGATTTAAGTATTGATCTAGAAGTAGAAGAAAATAAGAAATTCAAAATAGGCAGCTAGCAGAAAAATCATCCTAGAGAGCAAATTATTAGGGACCCCACAGTTGGTATTCAGACAAGGAGAACAGTAGTAAGGAACTACTCTCTATTATCCAGCATTGAGCCCAAAAATGTTGTTGAAGCAAGCACAGATGAAAGTTGGATGAAGGCAATAAATGAAGAACTAGATCAGATTGAGAAAAACAAAACCTGGGAGTTAGTACCAAGGCCTACAAATAAAAACATAATCGATACTAAATGGATTTTTCGAAACAAATTGAACGAAGACAGACAGGTTGTCAAAAATAAGGCAATATTGGTCTGTAAAGGCTATGCTCAAGTTGAAGGTATTGATTTTGAGGAAACCTTTGCACCATTAGCTATACTAGAGGCAATAAGAATGTTTCTGGATTTAGCAGTTCATAAAAATTTCAAAGTATATCAAATGGACGTGAAATCAGCATTTCTAAATGGAAAACTAGAAGAAGAGGTTTACGTTGAGCAGCCAGATGGTTTCCAACTCGGTGATAATCCCAAATTTATTTGCAAGTTGAAGAAATATTTGTATGGCTTGAAACAGGCACCCAAAGCATGGTATGCAAGGCTTGATAACTATCTTATTCAACAGGGGTTCAAGAAAGGTATGGTGGACAACAATCTGTATGTTAAAATAGAGAATGGTCATCTTATTGTCCTTGTTGTTTATGTAGATGATATCATTTTTGGCAGCAGCAATGATAACTCATGTAGAGACATAGCAAATAAAATGATGAAAGAATTTGAAATGTCGATGATTGGTGAACTTTCATATTTCCTCGGACTGCAATTCAATCAAAATGAAAAGGGCATTTTTATCTCTCAAGTTAAATATGTGAAAGAAATGCTGAAAAAGTTCACAATGGAGGATAGTAAACCTGTTAGAACTCCCATGATGACAAGTTGCAATTTGAGTAAGGATGACAAATCTCTAGATGTTGATCAAACCATGTATAGATCTATGATTGGGAGCCTACTATATTTAACAACCACTAGACTAGATATCTTGCAGGCAGTTTGCATGGTAGCAAGATTTCAAGCTAGTCCCAAGGAGACTCATGTGATAGCTTTGAAGAGGATTCTTCGGTACCTCAAGGGTACTATGGAGTATGGATTATGGTATCCAAAAGGTAAGGACTTCACTCTTATTGCATATTCAGATGCATATTGGGTAGGATGTATAGATTACAAAAAGAGTACCAGTGGAGGAGCATTTTATCTTGGAGACAGGCTGGTAGCATGGCACAACAAGAAACAAGAATCAATCTCTCTATCAACAGCAGAGGTAGAATACATTGCAACAACAACGTGTTGTACACAGATATTATGGATGAGACAAACCCTGAAAGATCTTGGTATTCACTTCAAAGAGCCAATTTCAGTTAAATGTGATAACACCAATGCTATTAACATCTCAAAGAATCCGGTTATGCATTCTCGAACCAAACATATTGCAATCCGGTATCACTTTTTGAAGGATAAAGTTGCGGAAGGTGAGGTTAAATTGGACTTTGTTCCAACTACAGAGCAAGTAGTGGATATCTTCACAAAACCTTTGCCCAAAGAAGTTTTTGAGTACCTTCGGAGTAAGTTGGGCCTGGTCACATTTCCCAAGTATTGACTAGCAATCGGGACCACATTCTCAAGGGGAGCATTTATGTCTGTGTTTATAGTTTTTCTCATATTCATGATTTTTGCTAACTATAACAATGTTTGTCTGAGAATGTTGTGCATAGACTCAGGGGGAGTCTACAGCAGCCCTTTGGTATTATTTTCAAAGGGGGAGAAGAATTACAAGAAATTGCACGTGTTGCCAACAATTCCAAAGGGGGAGATTGTTGAGCAAGGTGCAGAGATTGTTGAGCAAGGTGCAAAAATAGTATTGTCATTGTTGTCAACACAGACAGATAGATCAGTTTATGCAGTGGACAGGAGCTCAGAGGTCATTCAGAGCATGTATAGTGAATATCCAAGAAGACAGAAGTGGCCAACATTCAAAAGATCAAAGAAAAAGACAAGTAAGAAAATTGTCGTGATATCACGACATGTTTGGTCGGAAAGAAAAACTGTCATGATATCATGACATATCGGAGGAGAGAGAAAATGTTGGCAAAAATATCATGATATCACGACATATCGGAGGAGAGAGAAAATACTAGCAAAACTGTCATGATTTCGTGACATATCAGAGGAGAGAGAAAATGCTGGCAAAACTGTCATGATTTCGTGACATGTTCGAAGAGAGAGAAAGCGCAAGGAAAACTATCATGATTTCATGACATGTTGGACAAAAGAGAAAGTGCAAGGAAAATTGTCACGATTTTGTGACATGTTCAAAGAGAGAGAAAGCACAAGGAAAACTATCATGATTTTGTGACATGTTGGATGAAAGAGAAAGCACAAGGAAAATTGTCACGATTTCATGACATGTTCGGAAAGAAGGTGCAAGAAAAGAAAACTGTCATGATTTCATGACATGTTCAAGGAGAAGGCTCAAGCAAAGAAAACTATCACGATTTCATGACATGTTCAGGGAGAAGGCTCAAGCAAAATAAATGTGTCGCAATTTCGTGACATGTTTGAGAGAAGGAGCTCGCAAAGAAAAGTGTCACGATTTTGCGACAATCTGCAAGAGAGGCAGTACGGACGAAAATGTGTCATGATTTTGTGAAATGTTTGAGAGAAAGAGCTTACAAGGAAAAGTGTTGTGATTTCGCGACAATTTGCAAGAGGAAGCGCTAAGGAGAAAAAGTGTCACGATATCGCGACATGTCAGGTTTTCGCGACCCAAAGGGAAGAAAAGTGCTAAGGCAAAAATGTGTCACGATTTGGTGACATGTTTCATTTTCATGGGTGAAATGTAGAGAAAGCCACAAGGCAGCGAAAGTTCACGATTTCGTGACATGTTCTATTTTCGCGGATGCATGCCAAGAAGAGCGCAAGGAAGCGAAAAGTGTCACGATTTCACGACATGTCATGTTTTCGCTGGTGCATGCCGAGAAGAGTGTACGAAAGTGAAAGATGTCACGATTTCATGACATGTCATGTTTTTTCTAGTGCAATCAGAGAAGAGTGCAAGGAAGTGAAAGTTTCATGATTTCACCATATGTTCCATTTTTGCGGGTAAGAGACAGAGAAGAGCTCAAGGTAGCGAAAGTGTCACGATTTTGTGACATGTTCTATTTTTGTTGGTGCAAGCCAAGTAGAGTGTACGAAGGCAAAAAGTGTCATGATATCATGACATGTCATGTTTTCACGGGTGCAAGCCAAGAAAAGGACAAAGAGGTGGAAAGTGTCACGATATCGCGACAGGTCGCAACAGCATGATTATAGACAGTTAACTGAAGTAGAACGACAGTTAAAGGGGCCGTTGTAGAGGAAAATCATGCAACCAAAATAATAAGAGTTAACTGGAGTCATTGCTACAGTTACAGGTGCAGTTACAGATAGAAATCATGCAAGCTAAAAAAATAACAAAGCATTAAAGGAAGAACGGCAGTTATAGGGCACGAGACGCAGTGAAACCATCGAGCAGCCGTTACACTATCAGTCCAAAATAAGAGACATAACTATTAATAGATTGCATGTATAAATACTATGCCAAAAAGGAGTTACTCACAAAAGTGGTTATTGATAGTCTGCATGAGTAAATACAAAAGTTAAAAATAGAGAGAAAATCCTGTTATAAAAGGAGGTCTATGTGGAGTTTTAAGGTGCCACTGAATGTGTGAAAGTGCTATCGAAAGTGGGTTAGAAGAGTGTTGTAAGAGAGAGACAAGCAGAGCAGTAAGTGTTTACTAAGTTTTGAAAAATTGTAGACCAGTCAAGGTCATGTAAAAGTGAAGGCATTTTTTATGTCATTGATATAGCTTTCAAAACTATGATCCAAGTTGGTTCTTGGATAGGGGTTGGTGCTCCTTTATGTTGGTGCAAATAAATCAGGGGTTGATGCTCCTTCTAGTGGGTGCTGGTAAATAGATTGTAAAATTGGTGTTTTGCAAAGGCTGGATTTGGACCGTAGTCCAAGCAGTCATTATTGAGGAGTAGCCAAATTGGTGAACCTCATTACATTATGTGTTGTGGTGTGCTCTCTTGTCATAAATTGCTTTACCTACTTTTAAGTTCTCTTTGCTTCAGCTTTAAGAGTTGTAGATTTGAATTTAAATAGCTACACTGATTCACCCCCCCTCTCAGTGTCATTGTGAGAATATCATATTTGAGTTTAATTATTTTTGTAATTGTGAAATATCTTGAGGGAGTGTTAGAGTGATAATTTTTTTCATCTAACCTTTGAAATTGGCAAAGAGGGAAATTGTGTTTGATACAGGTTTTGAGGTCAATTCTTCAACAAACAAAAGGTATGGGCACATATTCCTTGTGAGATATTGCTGGATGTTGTGAATGCTAATTTTGAGAGAAAAAGGTTGTTTGATAAGAATTGTTGAGTTTGATTGTTAAAGGTTTTTTTGAGTGAAAGTTGATGATTAGAAACCTTTTTTGATAAGCATTGTGGAGTTTGGTTTACTAGAAAGAAAGTCGATACTAGAAATATTGTTTGATAAGCATTGTTAGAAATATTGAGTAAGGCTTTTGTATACTTGACTAGGTTTTTTGTAAAGAACATGAGGTATCATTGTTATGTGAATTTGAGAGCTATCTTGAAATAGGTTTTGTGCAAGAACATGAGTATCATTGTTATGTGATATTGTTTGACAAGCTTTGTTAGAAATAATTGAGTGAGTGTTCATATTCTTGGACTAGAGTTTGTAAGCAAGGAGTGTTTTATTGAGTGATTAATTGAGTGGAGTTGATTGAGCCTAGTCATGTGAAAGTGTTGAAGTGATAGTTCAAGTTATGTGAAACAAATTGTTCTATATTCTAAATTTTATTTGAGAAAGATATTGAAAGTGATTTAGCATTGTTGTGAGTGTGAAACATATTGATTCTCTAACAATTCTCTATATGTTTTTGTGAGATTGGAAAAGATTCTATGTGAATCTTTTTTGTGTTATTGAAGAGGATTTTGTGTTAGATTGAGTTTAGTTGAGTAATATTTTGTGGAAGCTTACAACCATATTGGACAAGTCTTGGTGAAGACTTGTTGAACAGATTGGACAAATTCTAGTGAGGACTTGTTGAGAAGATTTGAGGTAAGTATTGGTGAAGACTTGTTGAGCATATTGGACAAGTTCTAGATAGGAATTGTGGATATATTAGTGTGAGTTTTTATGAAATATGACAAGGTAGATTTGAGGTAATTCTTTGAGAAGACTTGTGAGTAGATTTGATTGATTGTTTTATTCAAACCCTGGGTTAAGGTTTGGGGTAGATCTAGCATAATTGTTTTGTGATTGAGTCAATATTTGTGTTAAGGCTTGAGGATAGATTTGTGCTAGATCGAAGAACTATGTTTTGAGCATATTTGAGGATAGATATTGAGGATAGATTTGTGCTAGACCGAAGTACTATGTTTATTGTATATTTGGGGATAGAGATTGAGGACAAATTTGTGCTAGACTGAAGGACTATGTTTAGTGTAGATTTGAGGTTTGAGATTGAGAATATTTGTGCTAGACCAAAGGACCATGTTTAGTGTAGATTTGAGACATTTTTAAGAGTAATATTTAGAGGTGATAGAGTATAGAGGATGACAGTCTCTAGTGGATAGAGTTCCATTAGCTAGGGCAGTGAAGATAGGTATTCTAAGTGAGGATAGGAGTATTCAGTGGATAGAGATCCATTAGCTAGTGTAGTGGAGGCAAGATTTCTCCTAGAAGATCACCATATAGAGTAGAGGGGTTTGGTGTCTCCTGTGGATAGATATCCATGAACTTGATTAGAGGATTGGTGTCTCCTTTGGATATAAGTCCATGAATATTATAATAGGGAAGGATTACCAAAGATATTTGTTGAGAAAATATTAGTGAAATATTTTCTCCATGGAGCAGCCCACATTGTGTGAACCATGTTAAATTGGTGTCTCTATTGTGTGTGGTGATTTACTCATTTCTTTGATTACAGATATTGATATTGCCATTTATATATTGCATATTATTGATTGGGATGGAAAAGTAAAAAGTGGTCTTATACTGTTAACCCCCCTTTCAGTATAAGCATGTGTTCTTCATACCATATGTGCATTTTTTAGGGTGGATATTCAAACCAGGGACCTCTCTTGGAGGATTTCCCTAGACTCTCCAACTCACCTATAGCATGTAGGTTAATATTCTAATTTATATGGCAAAATTTTTAATGTAGTGTACGGGTTTTGAGGTTGTCTCTTTGCTTAGATACCTTCCCCTTTTACTTGGATATTATGATGATAAATATAAGCTTAGATAGAAGTAGATAGAAGCTTTGTATAAGATGCAATTTTCTACACTTTTCTCCTTGCAACTGATCCTGTAATGCTTTGGATTTAAGACTCACCAAGTCTTAATATTTGAATATTTTATTTATGATTTTGGTTAGTTGTTTTCTTCTCCAAGTTTTGGAGGATTCTAACCTATTTTTGGTGGCCTCACTTGGCCATAATGTGTTGCAAATTTTTGTGCTTTAATAGTGTCTTTAGACACTTGATACAAATCAAATTTTGTGCTCTTGAAAAACACAAAATTAATTTCTTTTTTAGAGTAGTATAATAGCACAAATAAATATAATAATATTTCACTTTTAATGCACTAATTACACCTTATCACTCCATTCAACTCATAAATTAATGCACTTAATCAATTTACTACAACTAATAAAGAATAATCTGAAATTAATCTTCTAGAGTTATTTTGCAATTTCACTACAATTAATATTTTAGGACATAGTATTCTTTTTATTTTTCCAAATTAAATTATAGGTATTTGATAGATATAATACTATAATATAATAAAATCTTAATTAATGTGCAAATGAACCTTGAAAAAAACTTTTCTCTTTTTTCACTTTTCAAAGACTGTAATCCAATTTTTATTCTTCTTGCAACTTTAATCTAAAATAATGTGCTTTAACAAATATAATAAATAATCCAATTAACAATTTTATTTGCACCAAAAGTTGCTCACATTCTTAAAGATTCTATATCTTTTTTACCACTTCTATAGAGGATGTGAATATTGGTGTCTAAGACCATAAAGTTGTTGCTTCAAGTAGGACATTGCAACATTTTGTAGGCTGTCCTGAATAGCTCCTTCTTCACCAAATAATGGTCTCAAAATTTATTTCATGAGACTAATATTTGGTGGCTTGTTCTCCTCTTGTGATATCCTTCTTCTACTACATATTTTGGGAAGTATTTATTTCTAAAGTAGTGCCTTCTTGCTATGAGAGACAATATTCAAATCTTCAAGATGTGGAACATGGTATGCAATATTTTTACCCCCACTTCTATGGATAAAATGACAATGTCATCTGTGGAACAAAGAGCATCATTAAATGCTCTTAATATGAATGTGGATTTGGTTATGTGTGATGGTGTAATATTGAGATGTTCAAAATTTAATATGGTGATGATGTTGATGGAGGAGCTCGTGTCAATTAACACTCATTTAAATGGCATCCTATCAACTTGAGATATAATATGTAGTGGAGGGTCCATCGATTTGGATGAAATTTGATTTAATTTCAAAATCATAGAATGTGATGGAAGGCTCCATGCATGTTCAAATACTCCCCACAAAATTATTGAATACATATCTTGGGATTGTAGTTCAATGTGAAAGCATGAGGATACAAAAACTAAAACGAATATGCCACAAGAAAGAACAAGAAAGAACATATGCAAATTGACACAAGATAAAATCAATATGAAATATGGTAATCTCTTTATTGATACGCTTTATAAATTGTGCTACAATACGTCTCCTTCATTTTTAGGGGATAGGAGCGTCAAATGTGTTTCTTGTCACAACATCCATGGATCACAATCCTTCTTCCATGTGCCCACATGTAAGATGTGCGGACCAAAACGTCGTCGCCACTTGCGTATGTGATTCTTTTCTCTTTACTGCTCCTCTGCTATCAGAAACCTGTGTTCAAAGAAATAGAAAATATTAGTAGCACTTGTGGACAGAATAAAGCATGTATTTCCCAAGGCCTACTGTTAGTGTATACATGAAAATAATAAAATGACTATCAGATGACTTCTGATTGACCTGAAACTTTGACAGAAGCATAAAAATATCATCAAAAGACCATTGCAAAAAGAATAGTCTAGAAATTCCTCATAGTTTTGTATTCGCTCCAGGGTGGGACGAATAGGCCCTTGACAGATTGGTATTCATTCCAGGGTGGGATGAATAGACCTGTAATAACCTGTCAGAAAGCACCCTCTTCAATGTCCTATCTTGGAAGCTCCAAATGACCTACAAACTTAGGGTTAGCTAATTGGGGGTATTTTGGGAAGACCCATATGATCAAATTTCTTCAATTTTGCCTCTAACACCCAGATTTTGAAGATGGCATCTGCAAGTTAGTGAAAGCGGGAAATAACAATAACCTGGTCAAAAATGATCAGAATGAAATGAAATTTGAACTGTAACCTATTTAAGCTATCTAGAATCAAATACAAAATAAAAACTAGAAAAATATATCATAGATTTCTATTCATCCTAGGGTGGGGCAAATTTTACTGTGACAGATTGGGGAGTGCCCGGGGGCAGGACACCCACCGTTTGAGGCACTGTTTCAGCACCAATCCACTTGGGATGGGTCCAAAACTGATTATGGGGTGTTGTAGAAAATTTTTGGGAATTGTTGTGGTCAAAAATCAGGTTTTGGGTCCAGATTCATGCTTCTAATAGTCGCCCGATAACCTCCCTTTTGAATGAGAGATTAAGGATGTAAAAGCTCAAATCGCAAGTAGGTATGTAAATTGGCAGCACTTCGTTGCTCAAATGCTCCTTCTATGTATATCTTTTGGGTGGTAAAACTCCCCAATTTATAGACCTTAGGGTATCCTTGTTTGAATTGTGCATGCGAGGGTGCCACTTGAGTTAACTGTCCTATTTTCAAAGAAAAGCTAACTCCCTGATTAAAAATCTTCTTGCATGAGGTTTCTAAAATAAATACACTCATCACTGAAGTCTCTCTTCTTGAATAAAATCTATTCCTCACAATTGCATGGCCTGAAGCCTCAGTTAACTAGTGGAGTTGCCGAGGTTTGACTTTTTTTGCCAGTCAAACCTTCTATTCGCCTCACCCTGGGGCAAATGTTGTTATTCATCCCTGGGTGGGACGAATGCCAGTTTGTATTCATCTCGGGGTGGGACGAGCAGAAATCAAGGTGCCAAAAAGGTTTCAAATTGACCTTTGACCTTTAAAACTGCTTTTGGAAGTGGTTAGGACCACTTTTTTACCTCTAGGGGCTGCCCTAGGGACTGTGTGTGTCAATGCGATCAGCGCTCGTTGTCACGTAATCGGATTGGTGCTATTTTGGTGTCTACAAATGCCCCTTTTTGGGAAGCATTGTGCAAGGTGCAACGTCGAGAAAAAATATATAACCAAAGCACTAATTATTAGGGTTTCTCAGTAACCTAACCAACTCTTGATGCCCCAAGTATGGAAAGGGCATGCATTCTTGAATCCTTGCTTCTGACGAGCTAAGGAACTAGAGTCAAGTTTTAACCTTGTTCAGTGAGGTGTTACTTGAACTTAGACATTGATCAGTCATGAATAGGCAAAGGGTGCAACCTTTTGTCTATAGGAACCTTGAGTTCATGATTCACTAATACCAAGTGTTTGATCAGCTTGTGATGATTGCTTGTTTGCTACCCCAAGTAAGGGCACGATTGTATTTTCTTTGTAGCCTATGGTTATCAAGTTCTTGATAAGCAAAATTTTAGGAGTCTCCCTGTCACATGGTGGAAAAAGGAGTGGAATAGATTTGCTTGGCCGAAATGTAACTTTTTTCTTTGGCTGGTAGCTCGTAATAAATGCCTCACTTGGGATAACTTGAGGAAGAGGGGATTTCAGGGTCCCTCTTTATGTGTCCTTTGTGGTAAGAATGAGGATGACTCTTCTCATTTATTTTTCCAATGCTCCCTTGCCGAGAGAAATTTGGCACTGTTGGTGGAGTGCCCGGAACCATCATTGTTTTCATGTGCTCTCCCTAGTGGAGTTTTGGAGTAGTCTGGGCAGACCTCCGACCAAGGCCCCCTTCCTCCAAGTGGCTTGGAATTTGGGCCCTTCTTGCATCATTTGGCAGATTTGGCTTGAATGAAACCGATGCATTTTTTAGGGAAGTCATTTGGTTGTTCAACAGATCTGGCAAAGGATCCTATGTATGGTTCAAGAAACTATCCATAGTAAATGTGATGTGGACCCTCATTTGGACTCTAGGGAGGAGAAGGTACGACAAGCCCTTGGTTTGTTTGGGGTTGGTGTGAATTCTTCTAGCCCTAGTAGGATTCCTCAGCTTAGCCCCCTAGAGGAGTTTTAAAAATTAATATTGATGGGTCATCCAGGGGCAATCTTGGACATGCTGGAATTGGTGGTGTTGGGAGAGATTCTGCTGGTGTGGTCAGTTTTTTCTTTTCCATTTATAAAGGTGTTCACTCCAACAATATTATGGAAGCTCTGGCGATACTTGAGGCCTTGCAAAGGGGGTTTTCTCTTGGCTGGCACAGGATTCTTTGTGAGTCTGACTCTCAAAATTTGGTTAATCTTTTAAACAGCAAAAGAGTGGAGGATGTTAATTGGCAGTTGGCCTCTGTGACCATTCAGATTATCAGAATGAGTGAAGAGTTTGAATTTATATCCTTTGTGCACATTCCAAGGGAATGGAATGGGGTTGTTGATTACCCGGCCAAAAGGGCTTCCGAGCTATTGGATACTCAGAGGATTGATAACTGGGAGAGTCTCCCATCTAGGGATTCTCAACACCTATGGGAGTTGATCCATAAGGATGTTCAGACTTAATGTGGTTTGTTTTTTTTGGTTTTCTTTGGGAGTTGACCTTGTCTGGTGATTTAGCCTGTCTTATTGCTTATTTGAGTCCTGGGTGGGGGCTCAACTGTACTTTGTAATCCATAATTTTTATCAATAAATTTTTACCCCTTTATTTAAAAAAAAAAGGGCACGATTGTCTTTTGCAATGATCCTTTGAATGCGTGTCATTTCTAGGATTGGGTATGTTGTTGTTGATTGGTGACTAAGTGTGACTACCCCCTCAAGCGACGAATCGATGAGGGAATGACTGACATGAGAAAAGTGACGAGTCGCTTGACCCAAGATGACTTAGGTAAGGGTGCCTTCAATTTTTTAGCATGAAATGCGAAAGCAGTTTTCGAACATTCTGACCTATTTTTGGTGGGGTTAAACCCTTTTTGTGATGCATTTCAGAGCTAAAATTGGCAAAAATCTGTCTTCCCGTGGAGTGGTCTAGCTATGGTAGCCTTATTAGGGAGTAGGATAATGACAATTTGTGACACCAAAATCTGTTTTTGATGCCAAGAATGTCAGGCACAAATGCGCTTTCGTTCGGCAATGATATTGTTATTTTTGGGTGGGTTTTGACCCATTTTGGTGATGCCATTTGGGGATGAAATTCTCAAAAATTTGTCTTCCCGAGGAGCGGTCCAGCTATGGTAGCCTTCTTAGGGAATAATATAGCGAGGATTTGTGACCCCGACATCTATTTTGCATGCCCGAAATGTCAAGTGCAAAAGCACTCTCATTGGATAGTTTTAGTGTTGTTTTTGGTGCAAGTTTGTGCAGTTTTTTGTTGTTTTTGAAATTTTTGCACTGTATTCATCCTAGGGTGGGATGAATTACTATTTAGTATTCATCCTAGTGTGGTACGAGCACTAAGTAGAGCGCTCATCCTAGGGGGGAACGAATACAGGCTCAAAAAGTCTTTTTAAAGGCCAAAACTGAGTTTTGGGCTCATTTGCATTTATTTTTCTGGGCAATTTGGAGCTCTAAGGGGGAGGAAGTAAATTCTGTGAAGTGAAGCATTGTGGAATTTTTCTTGCGACCATGAGTGCACACACCGGATTGAGTGGCAGAGCCGAAGCACTACCAGTGAGTGCCCCTTCCTCTTTATTGTTTTGTGTCGTAGTTAAAAAACTGCAATTTGTTTATTTCTTATGTTTTTTTTTAATGGTTAAAAATGAAAACCCTAATTGATGAACACGTAACTGAAAACTTAATTTAACCCTAGTTAAACACAGATCAAAAATTTAAGTGAAAACTAAACTTAGAAAATTAGTTTAGAACAAAACTTAAAAACTGTAGTGAACCTGAATGAAACCAAAAGCTAAACTGTAAGTTAAAAAACGTAGAGTAAAACTAAGCGAAAAGCGTAGCGTGAACCCTAGTTGACTGAACCCTAGTTGTGTAATTGTTTTTGTTGTTTAATTAATCAGTTTAGAGTGTAAACCCTAGGTCTGACAAATTAATTTTTGTAAATTTTTGTTGTGTTTTTGAATTTATCAGTTAGGATTAGAAACCCTAGGACTGACAAATAATTTTATGGAATTTTGTAATTGTTTTTGTTGTTTAATTAATCAGTTTAGAGTGTAAACCCTAGGTCTGACAAATTAATTTTTGTAAAGTTTTGTAATTGTTTGTGAATTTATCAGTTAGGATTAGAAACCCTAGGACTGACAAATAATTTTATGGAATTTGTGCTTCCTTTTTTTGTTTTTGGTTGTACAATTTGAATGCATTATTTGTATATACATGTTAGAGTTGTATAGTTTTTCATTTTTTTTAATGTTTTTGTGTTGTTTTCTCTTACGGGTTGTGAAGAGCCGATATCGGGTGCCTACTGTGTTCACTGAAGCGCGTGCAACATTGATTGTGGCTGACTGGGATTGGCTTGATGCCCTTGGGCTCAAGCAGGTGATGTAGTTAGAGCCGATGGTCGGGGATCGGGCCTATCTGATGGCCCTGATCAATCTATGGGATCCCCAGACCAAAACCTTCCATCTCCAAACAAGGGAGATGACGGTGACCTTGGAGGATATCTATTAGATTCTTCGAATTCCAATAGACAGATTGTCGATCTGAACGTCACGAGATCGAAGGACAGTGGTATTGACATGCTATTTTGTGCATGGGGAGGATTTGGGTGTGGAGAGCCTAGTGGAGAGGTCAGAGATTGACTTCCAGATGGGTGGCATACTAGTTCGATGGTGGTTAGAGAAGGGTGTGTTGGGAGTGAGGCATGCATTACTCATGGGCCTCATTTCCAACATGTTGCTTCCTGACTCGTTGGGTGCGAGGTTCCCATGCAACTTGCTAGAGGTGGTGTTTAGGCTGGTGGAGTGTTCGATAGACACACCAATGATTATGAGATAGGGATAGACTCTGTTAGCATAGCTCTATGATGAGTTGTGTGAGGTTCGCTGTCAGAAGCAGAAGGGGATCAATTGTAGCTACTTGTTGTAGTGCTAGGTTTGGCAGCACATAGCAGTGGAGAGGCTTGCGAGGCTACCTTAGATGATTTGGGCAGAGATGGTAGACCAAGAGATCAGATATGGAGTACTGTGGCAGAGTTCAGAGGATCAGGTTTAGAGTCGATGATGGGTAGGTGTCATAGGGCACTATACCGATGCCTTCGCTCGGCTTACTCCAAGGGAGGTGTTCTAGCACCCCTACCAGGACTGTCCAGCCTAGCCTGAGGCTGGAGAGTGGCTTCGATGGGTACGGAGGGAGCAATGGCTAATTGGGAGGCATGGGACTAAGTAGGATTTTTTCCCATACAGTCAGGTTACATGACAGTTCGGGGTGCACCAAGGGATACTTGGTGAGCCCATGGTCTATCGACATTAGGGGGATGAGAGGACACTAGACCAACCAGTCATTGTGCCACTTGACAAATATTTGGATACGGTGATTGACGTCCCAGATGTGGATGACGTTGGAGTGACGGCTGAGTATGAGCATTGGTGGACCTTATGATAGTGGCAAGGCGAGGGGCCTCTAGGCGGGGTAGAGGCAGCAACAGTAGGAGATGAGGGTGTAGAAGCACCAGATGAGGGTTGGGGAGTTTCGCATGATGATGTAGACATGGTGGAGTTTGAGGGTGTTGGAGGGGATTTTGGGGTACTAGATCAGTTGGAGATGTAGGATGTCCCGAAGCAGTGGGAGCCAGAGTAGGCTACTGTCCCGAATTCGCCTATGCCTTAGGCAGGTGCGGAGGATGCAGAGGTAATACAGGGCACAGAGATAGCATGATTGGAGGAGCTACTATGGAGGAAACATGGGGATCTGGGAGAGGCTTTGCAGGAGAGAGATATCCTATAGACTCAGCTAGCAGAGCAATAAATTGCATGGGCTGTGTCCCATCGGTAAGAGGGGGATACCGATGCTGCATAAGAGAGGGATCAACTGCGGATGCAGCTAGCATAGCGCAACGACGTAGTATCTTACTACCATTGGTGAGAGGTAGAGTGGGTTTGACGATAAGCAGAGTGGGGCCGATGGGAGTCAGATTAGAAGTGGCATCGACTGGATATGGAGGGAGAGATCATCCACCTTGGTTGGCGGTTACCTGAGCCGCCTGGAGGTGGCTTTTCATGACGGATGAGAGACAGTGATACTGAGCAGTTAGCATTATCCCGTCATTGATGGCTAGATGAGGGGGGCACTAGTAGGCATGATGTAGGGATGAGCAGCAATTGCCCTAAGAGGTCCCATAGGACCCACACCATAGGGGGTATTTCCCGTCGCACCGATCCTGCGTGATCATGGTGGTCGACACCCTAGGCTTGGGTGTTTTTGAGTTTTTGGTTGTTGTTGCGGGGTCAGAGGACCGGTTCATTGTAGCCTGTGGGCATTTTGTTGATGATATATATATACAAATGATTTTATTTTTGTTTTTATAAACTTTGCATGATGCGTCTGTCTATTTATGCACATTGATTTATAATGATGGATGCATATGGGATTATGATTGCGATGTTGCTAATTAGATGATGTATGCATATGGAATGAATGAAATGATGGGTTGACTGGCTTGCATATTTACTAGCTTTTTGTACTTATGGGATGACTTTGTGGAATGACGTTGCATGTGACAACTGTGTTTTTGTATGTTGCATTTTTTGTTTTTTTTTTTTATGGGGATGTATGGAATGAAATAGACCGGTTGTTTTTGAAATGTAGTTAAGCTTTTCTGAGATTCAGATGTTTTAACTAACTAGTCAAGACTGTACATTTATCTCGCAAGACTTTTGAACAAGGTATAAATCCAACTTGGAGGTTAACCAAGTTATTTCATATCGCTATGTGTGCAATTGAATTCTTTTATGTGGTATTTGTCAGGATACCACCAGTGCTAGATAAGGTATCAACCAAACCTATACTAAGGATCACCTAACTAGCTCCACTAACTTTGTTGTTATATTTAGCAAGATTAATCCATAGGACAATATAAGGTACCATAAGCTAGCTCATCCACATGCAAACATTGGTCTGCTCACATGCAAAGCTAATGTGATAGACATATCATCATGCGGATAGGATACCGCCATTGCCAGGTAGGTTGTACACCAAACCTATAATGAGGATCACCAAGATGGTTTTTGAATACTAAGAATTCCAAGGATTCAAGTTCAGGTTTTTTTAATTGGCTCAATGGTTGAGGATATTTGCTCGTACACAAAGTGATGAAAATCACTATTTATTTTGTTGTTCTTTTTTTTTTGGTTTGAGCAAGGATTTTGAATAATGGTGAGAACCACTGTTATTTGATTGGGCTTGTGAGCTTTTTAAAGTTAAGTTGGTATGCTTGTGATTGTTAAATAACCTTGATCCTTTTAGGCCTTGGGTATGACTACCCATCCTTGGCAAGGACGTGTAGTACAAATCCTTACGATGTTGGGAACCAAAGGGTAGGATGGAGATGATGAAGTAAGGGTATTGATATTTTAGGCCTTTGGGATGACTACCCATCCTTGGCAGGGACGTGTAGTACAAATCCTTACGACTTAAGAAACCAAAGGTGATTGTGATGATGGCTTGTGGAAATGTTTTTTTTTTTTTGGAATGGTCATTGATTCTTTTAGGCCTTGGGGATGACTACCCATCCTTGGCAGGGAGGTGTAGTACGAATCCTTACAACCTTAGGAACCAATGGTGATTTTGGAATTTTTGTCAATGATGAAAACCACTATAGATTAGAAGGAATGGATGGGGAAGAGCTTGTCCTTTTGTCAATTCTTAGCATTCTTGAACCATTCACACAAGGGGATGAACAGGCTAAGCTTTCACCGATGATACCCTAGATTGCTTTGTAGGTTTCTCTTGCATTCACACAACTTAAGAATTATTTTATGTGTTTTAACTTGTGTAGGGATGTTACATAACAAGGCATGATCCAAGTAAAACTTTCCCGTGTAAAAAGTTGTTTAATTGTGTACCGTTTTTGGCTAGAAATTTAAAGACAACTGAATGACGAAAACCCTAAATACATTAGGAGACAACTGACTTTGCTAAAAATGAAGATGGTGTGATGCGGGATGTATGCATTGATAAAATGGATTTGATGTGGAAAATGATGGGATTTTCAAGTAAGGACAATCTATGGTGCTTGTGACTTGTATAACCAACAAATATGCAATGTATGAATGTGATGCCGAATGCAACCTATATTTTTGTATTTGTTTTATGTTTTATGAGTATGCATGGAATGGAGATGCAATTTTTTTTTGTTATTTTTGATGATTTATGTTGTTTTTGTTTTTTTTTTTTTTTTTTTTTTGAATATTTGTTGTGACCAAGCGGTTATGGTAACCCTTGGAGCTTTTGGTGTGACCAAAGGGTTTATGGATACCTTTGGGGTGTTT
The DNA here is from genome assembly GCA_028583015.1 of Wollemia nobilis. Lineage (NCBI taxonomy): Eukaryota > Viridiplantae > Streptophyta > Pinopsida > Araucariales > Araucariaceae > Wollemia > Wollemia nobilis. The sequence goes on along the minus strand of JAQPPZ010017236.1, from coordinate 2,795,436 downwards.
GTGGGGTTGACCAAGTGATTATGGGAATCCTTGGAGCTTTTGGTTTGACCAAAGGGTTTATAGACACCTTTGGGGCATTTGGGGATTGACCAAGCGATTGTGGAAATCCTTGGAGCTTTTGATTGGACCAAAGGGTTTATGGACACCTTTGGGGAATTTTGGGATTGACCAAGCGATTGTGGAAATCCTTGGAGCTTTTTGTTGGACTATGTTGCTCTAAATGTAGAATGGCCTCAAATGAATGATGTTCAAGGGTTCGAGCTCCTTGATACCTTCAAGAGAGGCAATCCGGTATGTTCCAGGTCCTATTCGACTATCAATCACATAAGGACCTAACCAGTTTGCTGCAAAATTGTCTCTCAGATGGGATGGTAAATTAGAATTCTGCTGGTTCTCTTTTAATACCAAGTCACCAACCTGAAATTCCCTCAAGTGGACCTTCATGTTGTATGCTTTCTTAAGTCACTCTTGATAGATACGCAAATGCTCAAGAGCATTAACGTGTCATTCATCAAGCAACGTAAGTTGGTCTAATCGGGCCTGCTGTGCAGTGTCATCATCAATGAACTCTTGCATGGATATGCATAGCGAAGGGATTTCCAACTCAAGAGGCATGACAGCCTCGGAGCCATACACCAGTGAAAATGGAGTTGCCCCAGTGGGTGTCCGAATACTAGTGTGATAAGCCCATAGGGCAAGCGGGATTTGAATGTGCCAATCCTTATGATTATCTGTGATAGTATTTTTGAGGATGGCGATGAGCATTTTATTAGACGCCTCTACTTGCCCATTTGCCTGCAGATAATATGATGTTAAAAAACTATGCTGAATTTTGTACTTTGTGGTCAAAGCACGCACGTCTTTGTTCTTGAAGGGCGTCCCATTATCCGAGAGGATATTGGATGGAATACCAAAATGACAAATGATATTATGCAAAATAAACTCCGTAATGCGGGGTCTAGTCATAGAGGTTAACGAAATTTCTTCCACCCACTTGGTAAAATACTCTATGGCTGTAATGATAAATGTGTGATGACCCGACGACACAGGGGAGATCTTTTCGATTAGATCAAAACCCCACTACAAAAAAGGCCAAGCTAATTGGATCTGTTGCAAGGCCTGAGAAGGTACATGTGTCAAATTGGCATGATGTTGACACTTCACGCACTTATTCACATATGTGCAACAATCTCGCTCTAAATATGGCCAATAATAACCCATGCGGAGAATGCGCTTTGCGATGGCCATACCACTGAAGTGGCCACCACATGTACCATCATGGGCTTGGGTGATCACCCAAGTAGACTCTTGTTGGTCCAAGCAACGGAGGAGGATTCCTTCATAGCTTCGACGATACAAAATGTCTCCTAGCAAGACATGTTTTGCCACTTTCTGTTTGAATGATCTTTTCATGGCATGTGTCAATACAAGTGGGAGAGTACCTAGCTTGAGGTAATACCTTAGGGGTGTGTACCAATCTTGCTGATTAGAAACCTTTATGGTATGAACAGCCAATCCCTCTTGAAGTTCATCTTGAGAAAAAGCTGAGCAGGAAATAACTTGTAAAAATAGCTTTGTATAGCTATCAAGAGGGGTAGGGGAGAACAAGGACCTCCAGTTGGCTTGAGTCAAACAATATTGGATTCGAGAGAACCTATCCAGAGATGGTTCAATCTGGATCAAGTGGATTCCTGGTGTGAGGTCAGAGCATGCATGCTCCATCGTGGGTTGTGATAATGTCTTGACCTAAATAGTTGTCATCTCACCGGAAGGGTCTTGCGGGATTAGTGACCCCAAGGAGGCCATAGTATCCGTAAAATGATTTTATGATCGATGGAGTGCCTCGATGTCATACCATTCAAGTTGTGCTAGGAATTTTTCCACAAGGGCTTTGTAGGCCTATAGAATTGGAAATTTACATTGGAATATCTCCTTTACTTGATTGACAATTAACAACAAATCACCAAAGATGTTCAATCATTTAATGTTCATGGTGACTGCTGTCTGAAGACCTATGAGTAAGGCTTCATATTCTACATTGTTATTGGTGCACGAGAAGTCTAATTTAAATGACAGAGGCATTGGAGCCCCTTGTGGAGTGAATAATACAATTCCCATGCCACCTCCTTGCTCACATTTAGAACCATCAAAGAATAGGGTTATGTCAGCTTGTGACTCAGGCTCATCAGAATCTAGCGATTCTAAAACATGGAAGACCCCATAATCAGGTAGTTCAAAGGTCAAAGGCTGATTATCTTCAAGAGAAGCCTCTGCCAGTTGATCGGCAATTACTTGACCTTTTATGGATTTTTGTCCAATGAATTCGATGTCAAACTCTATCAACAACATGATCCATTTCATCGTGCGGCTACTATGATAAGTACGACTCATCATGTATCACAATGGATTCTTCTTAGACACAACATACGTCTTGTTGCTCAGCATGTAATGGCATAGCTTCTTGGTAGCAAACACCACTGCCAAGTAGAGCTTCTCGATGTATGCATAGTTAAGTTCATAACTGACCAGGGTGCGGCTAAGATAGTAAGTAGCCTGTTCTTTGTGCAATTCATTATGCTAGGATAGCATGGCGCCCAGTGCCACCTCAGTAGCTGATATGTATAAGTAGAATGACACTCCTGGTCTAGGCGGTACCAATACTGGTGGCGAAGCCAAGTACTGTTTAATATTGTCAAAGGCTGACTGACACTCGTCATCCCAATGGAATGCTACCCCCTTGTGCAATAATTTATTCATGGGTCATAACTTGTCAGATAATTGTGCTATGAAGCGTTTGATCGATGTGACCTTTCCTTGCAGACTTCTAAGCTGCTTGATGGTAGTTGGGGGAAGCATTTCAAGGATTGCCTTGAATTTGTTGGGATCCACCTCAATTCCTCATTTGGAGACTATGAAACCCAAGAGCTTTCCAGATGTGATGCCAAAGACACACTTCTTGGGGTTTAGTCTGACTTTATGCTCAATGAGGTGATAAAGGATCTTGCGTAAGTCATCGAGATGATTAGGGCATAAAAGATATTTGGCCAACAAATCATCCATGTAATCTTCCAAATTTTTGTGCATGTAATCATGAAATATGTTCGTCATGGCACGTTGGTAGGTGGCGCCAGCGTTTTTAAGGCCAAAAGGAATGACCTTATAACAAAATGTCCCCCAAGGCATTATGAATGCCATTTTTATTTGGTCCTCGGGATTGATACAAATATGATTGTATCCCGAGAAACCATCCATGAGGGAAAGCATTTCGTGGCCTGCTGTAGCGTCTACCAATGCATCAATGCTAGGCAAGGGGAAATCATCCTTAGGACTCGCTTTATTTAGATCTCAAAAATTGATGCATATGCAAATCCTCCCTTCGGGATTCTTGATGGGTACCATGTTAGACAACCATGGTGGATAATTCATGCAGATGACAAACTGTGCATCCAACAACTTTTGCAATTTGTCTTTTACCATTAAGGCCATTGTTGGGTGCATCTTGCGTAGTTTTTGCTTTATTGGCTTGATTGTCAGATCCAGTGTTAAATTATGCATGACTAGCTATGGGTCTAGCCCCAACATGTCTTTGTATGACCATGTAAAAACCTCCTTCTTTTCCTTGAGAAGGGCAATGTAATTGGCTTGCTCGTTGGGAGAAAGACTTACCCCTAGCTTGAGAATCTATGGATTCATTAGATCTATGTCAATTTTTACATCAATCGTTGCCTCGACTGACATGTGGGATCCGTCCTCCAACTGGTGTGGATTTGGGATCAGATGGATATCGTTTTCTGAATTAAGATCATCGTTAAGAATGCTAGGTTCCTCTTCAACATGGAAGACATCCTGAGTCTATTCTAGAGTGAAATGAAACATCCCACCGCAATGCCAGGACTCTGATGGGTATGGTGGTGTGTTAGCGCGATCCCAATCTATAATGTCTATGTCTAGATGCAATGACCGTGTTGGATCGGTTGGAGCATGGATGGGGATGGTTAAATCAATGGATATCATGTTGATGAAATTATTGTAACCTCCATTACCGTAGGTGTGATAACTCTAACATTATGGATATTCTTGATGCTTTGGATATGGATCTATAGGCACTGGAACAAAGGGATCATCCCTATGCATGGACATGCAGACAGTGTCTACCCTAGGCACTGATGGTTTGATAGGGTCTCCAGTCATAAGATGCTCTTTGTGTACCTGGAGTGGCGGGTGCAGTAATTGCTATAACTATGTCGGGTTGAGGTGCCACCTATGTCTTAGACCTATGTGTAAGTGTTCAAACATGTCATCGATGCCTAATGGATATTGTTGTTGCATTTGTCACATGTGATTGAGATAGGCCATCTCGATTTGTCTTCATAATCACTGTCAGAAATCCAAAGGCCTTCATTTGTTGCAACAGTGGTTTGCGAAAAATGGGGCCCATCCTATTCGAGCAAATTAATATGGTCCCATCAAGGTTGTTCTACTCTCTGCGGGGGGACCAAATTTTCTTGAGGTGGCCTATGCTCAATTGGAGCATCCAATGGGAACATGGTCAAGAAGCTTTCTTGATAATCATCCATGGGATGCATGTGGGAATGATTGTTTCCTGACTCAAGAGGATCCAAGCTACTACCTCGTACTCCAACTCATCATCCAAAGGCCCTTCTTGGTCTTGTTCATACCCTTCATGGAGGTGAGTCCTTGAATTGTCTCCCGTTGTGACCAAAGGAAAAGGGTTGTTGAGGTCAACAAGGTTGTTTGTGTGTAATGGGAAATAATCCCCCAATGTATAAGTTGTATTTGGATTGGCATATGGTTATGATGCCAACCCATGCTTGTTGCCTATCCCTAGGCCTTGCATGTTTTTGACCAAGATATCGAGGGGCAAAGGGTGATTAAACCCTACTCCTGACTTTTCATAAGGCATTTGGTATCTTGGTTGGCACAAAACATGCACTCCTTGTTCATACCTGCCCAACCCATATCCATGCCAATTGCATTGGCTAAGATATCTTAATGCAAATTCTAGGTTAGATAGATAATTGACATCCTCCACAAAGGGCTCTTCATCTTCCTCTTCTTGTAGGGAAGGTTCAACACCATTATCCAGGCCCCCAAAAATAAAGTTTGTCTGATTGGGTGGGTAGCCTAGAGGCAGCACAGAGTCGATGGGGAGTCTAGGTCTCCCCATGTCTTGCATAGACTCAAGTGTGGGCGTTGCGACAACATTGCGCACTATATACTCCCCCATGCCTGTGTTAGACATATCAACAGTAATCGTTGGTGATTGAGAGGAAGCAAATGGGAGTTCTCCTTGAGTCCACTCCATGCGGGGTGAACTGGGCGTCTCGACTTCCATTCTATTAGGCATCTCTTATGTTAAGATGTTGGAGACTAAGGGTGGTTCCTATTCTAGGGGCTTCTTTCCTTTTTCCATTGGTGTGACCACTGTAGGTGGCATCGTTGTGGGAGGATCATATGAAGAAGATGAACCCGCCTAGGAATTTTATTGATTTGGTAATGGAGATTCTTGCATAATTGGACCCCTTTTAGATGGATTTAATTGAAAATTCACATGTGTTCAAGGGTCTACTATGGCATTAGTTGCACTGAATTACAGTATTTAAAAGGCTCCAATTCCATAGGGACCACATGCACTTGTCCTTCAAATGTATACTTTAAGCATTAATGAGCAATTAAAGGAACACACTTCATGTCCCGTATCCAAGGTCACCCCAGCAAGATATTGTAAGCCATCTCACCTTCTAAAATGTGGCACAATGCATGAATGGTCTTTTGTCCCACTTTTATGGGTAGGAAAATGGTGCCAACTGTCGAGCATATCGCATCATTGAATGCTCAAACAGTATAAGTGGAAGGTACGATGTGAGAAGCCAAAAACTTCAATTTTTTTTATGCGGCAGTTGTAATAATGTTACTGGACAAACTAGTGTCTACCAACACACGCTTATATGGAATCCCATTGACCCATGCAATAATGTGCAGGGGTGGATCCGCCACATCACCAGCCATCGATTTTAATTCATCTTCTCTAAAGGTGATGACTGGTTTCGTACATTGTTTCACATGGCCCATGAAGTTGTTGAAAGAATTTGCTTCATGGGGATGCAGCTCAATTGCCCTTAAGATCTCCATGAGAGCCTCCCAATGGGGCACTGATTGCTAAATAAGCTCATATATGGAGAGCCTAGCCGACATGGTCCTTAGACTTTGAGTAAGTCTAGTTCGAATCGTGGCCACTGGTCTAGGCAGGGGAAGCTATGTAGGGTTCAGTTGAGTTTGTGACATTGATGGAACTTCTCTTATGGCTACCACGGGGGCAGCTCTTGGGTATTTCTTGTTCTGAGTCATAATGCTTATCATCCCCACATACCCCTCCATGGGGTGATTCTATTGCACCTCATTGACGTGAAGAGATTTTGCTTGTGCATCATGCATGGGCAAAGGGTCTCTGAAAATACCCATTTGTTGGTTGTTGGGTGCTATAGGTTTATCCACTGCCAATGTATTATTGTCAATGAGGTCTTACACCAAACCTTTGAACTTCCAACAGGCATTAAGGTCATGTCCTTTTCGTCTGTGGAACATACAGTACAAGTCCTCCCTGTACCCCTTAGGCTTTGGCATGTTAGGATCTATCGTTTGAATCTTAGGAAGATTAATCAAGTTTGCCACTAACAAACGGTCAAACAAGGAGTCTCTGGACTCTATGTATGGTGTAAATTTCCGCCTAAGGCGACGCTACTAATTTTGTTCCTATTTTTGGTTTTCTCTATCATAATTGTTTGGAGGCACCACCTGATAGTTAGCCCTATGAGGCTATATTTCTTGGGCAGGCTTAGGGGCGTTGATAGCAACTTGATAGACCATGGCGGGTTTTTGTTGCGTAGTCCCTATTTTAGTGGTCTTATTCCATTCTTTTTTCTTAGGCTTGGCAATTTTGCCACCCTGTATCTTGATCTCTTTGATAATTCTAGCTTGCACCAGTGCTTCTTCTAAAATGGCATATTTTTGCAGCTGCAATACCACAGAGATCGATCGTAAATAGCTCTTTGCAAACATTTGAGTTAGGTCAGACATAGGAGGGAGGTAGGATAGCTTTGAAAGCAACGTCCTCCATCGATTCCCATATGCCACCATAGATTCCTCCTCATACTACTTGAGGCTAGCTAGATCACTTAGTGATGTCATTTTCTTTTTGTTGAAAGCAAAACATTCTAGGAACGCGTCCACTAGCTGATCTAAGTTATAGATGCTATGTTTTGGTAAGTGGGTAAACCAATCCGAGGTAGGTCCTATGAATGTGGTTATAAATTTTCTTAATAGCAAAGCATCATTATTCTGAATACCAAAGCATTGACTCAGGAATCGAGTCACATGCTCTTGAGAATCTTCCTCCCCTCTAAAGAGTGCCAACTAGGGCAGCTTAAAATGTTTGGGGTATGGAGGTGTCGACACTGATGGATGCACAGGATGACTATGAAGTTGGTGTAAAGTAGGCTTTTGGGGCCTAGAAGTCTTTAGCTCCATAGTCTCTAAGCGTTCTAACAACACTTTTTATGCATCGGAGGACTTGATCTCCTCCTCCTTGGTTTGCTCCCACTATGGGTTGTGGGGAACTTGAGGCCTTTGGAGGGATAGCTGGGTAACACCCCTTTTGCCTTGATAGGGCGTTTCAGCCTGCTCTTCTTCTTGTTCATAATCCTCATAAGCTTCTTGAGGAGTGTCTGGCCTAGGCTTGTAAACATTGATGGGTGCCCACGGAGGGTGCCCATCATGGTTTCAGGGAGTGGCCTCCCGTTCAGGTCTAGGAGGTCTTAGAGGCAATGCTTGATGAAGTCGCAGAGACCTGTCTTGCACTAAGGGGTTGTGCCTCTCATACACTTCTAATTTATGTGCACAAGGGACTGGGACCTTCTCAGGAACATTGTTGTGAAGAAATTTAGCTATCTTATTTTGAATGCGCTCTTGGTTAAGGCGACACAAATGTTCTAATTGATGTTGGTCTTGCCTAAGCCGCATGATTTGTGCTTGGTGGGCGGCTAGTTTGGCAAATTCCAAGTCACTTTGTTCCATCGTCTCTTATTTAGGAGGCCTAGATGCCTCCCCTACATATCTTTCTTGGTCATGGTACTCCGAGACCCCTATATGTTGCTTCCCTCTATCGAGGTTAGCAGCATTGACTTGAAGCTCTGGTCTCAATGAGCGATCTGGATATAAAGCGGGTGTAGACATGCATTGTTCCTGCACTGTGTACCATTCTTGAGGAACGTAGTGATCTTCCTCACACTCTCTGTTATATGCATAAAAGGTGTGGGCAGAATTGTCTTGCCCTGTCGAGAGAACCTGATACTTTGGATATGGTCTAGTGTGTCTGACATTAATCAGGGGTAAATTAGGAGTAACAAAATCCTATGGTTCCTCCTTGTGGACCCTTTGTTGTTCAAGCACTTCATCACTAGGCCACCCATAACGAGTTTCCAAGGGAGGCCTTATATCTAGGTCGAGTGCTACATGTAGGTTGTCTTCTTGAAAGGATCTTTGCTGAGTGGGTGTACCCCTTAAGGAGGTGCCTCTAAAGCCATGTTTTGTAACTGCATGATGTGGACTAACTTGTGTATCCTGTCGTCAAGTCGGGATGACCAAGTATTCAATACTATATCGGAGGTGACTTTTCCCCCTTGGTGCATTCTCTACAGCCTTTGCCCGTGATTGGGCTTGGATACAGGTGTACACCATGGTGATGTTAACCTAAAGATGCATAGATTCTATTTTTGGATTTTTCTTTTTATGATTTTTTTGATACACTAAACAGAAAATAGCATACACACACAAGCAATGATTATCTCTTTTAAAGATTAAAAGTGTGCCCTAAATATGGTTTAGTGTGTTTTGTTGTTTGCTTTTGAAATATTTTTGAAAACTGTTTAAATGCAATTATGAAGGCTCTTATGACTCCCAAAATGGTCGCCCCTTCAATATACCATTGTCGGACCGATATACCAACCTCTCTATATACCCGCCCTTATGTGAGGGAGACTATAGGTATATGAGAGCAGATGATATGTGGAACATAGGCGGTACGGAAGGGGAATCACTCTGTTTATGATACCTACCATAGAAGACTTATCCTCATGTGCTGGGAATCACCCCAAGCTACACTTGGTCAGCTTTCATCAGGATTTACATCTAGCAACAGTCGCGATTGGGGTAATGTATGCAATATCTCAAGCCAAAGTGATAATGGAATCCACCTTTGGTCTTGCTCAAGGTTTGGGGTTTTACGACCAACTCCTTGTGTTTAAAATACCACGTGGTGTGTGGGGTTCTTTTTAAGTTGGAAAATTGGAACAAGCAAGCCTCTAAACTCTCCTATGCAAGCAAAAATCAGAGAATAGAAAACAAAAAATTGACAAAGGGTGTTTAAAACCCCTACCTCTTCTCTGCCTAAATCGGATGGCTCTGAATTTCTGCCTAAAACAATCTAGCATTCAAAAACTTGGTACCTGTAAGCAACAAAACAAGAAACTTTAATCATAATCTTAATCTTAAAAATCAAAGGACACATGTCCCACCGTGATCACCATTGAAAGCACAAGGATACAAAAACAAAAAGGAATATGCCACAAGAAAGAACAAGAAAGAACATATGCAAATTGACACAAGATAAAAGCAATATGAAATATCATAATCTATTTATTGATACGCTTTTAAAAATGTGTTACAATATGTGTCTTTCCTTTTTAGGGGATAGGAGCATCAAATGTGTTTCTTGTCACAACATCCATGGATCACAATCCTTCTTTCGCGTGCCCACATGTAAGATGGGTAGAACAAAACGTCGTCGCTGCTTGCGTATGTGATTTTTTGCTCTTTCCTGCTCCTCTACTGTCAGAAACCTATGTTCAAAGAAACAAAAAATATTAGTAGCACCTGCAGACAGAATGAAACAAGTATTTCCCAAATCCTACTGTCAGTAAATGCATTAAAATATTAAAATGATAATGAAATGACCTCAGATTGACCTGAAAATTTCATAGTAGCATAAATATGTTAATAGAAGACCACTGCAAAAAGAATAGTCCAAAAAATCTTCATATTTTTGTATTCGTTCCAGGGTGGGACGAATAGACCCTTGATAGATTTGTATTCATTCCAAGGTGGAACGAATAGACCTGCAATAACTTGTCAAAAAGCACCCTCTTCAATGTCCTATCTTGGAAGCTCCAAATGACCTACAAACTTGGGGTTAGCTAATTGGGGTGTTTTGGGAAGACCCAGATGGCCATATTTTTCCAATTTTGCCTCTAGCACCCATATTTTGATGATGGCATCTGCAAGTTAGTGAAAGCGAGAAATGACAGAAACCTGGTAAAAATTGCTCAAAATGAAATGAAATTTGAACTGTAACCTATTTAACCTATCTAGAATAAAATGCCAAAGAAAAACTAGAGAAATCTATCATATATTTCTATTCGTCATGGGGTGGGGCGAATTTCACTATGACAGATTGGGGAGCGCCCGGGGGCAGGACGCCCACTGTTTGGGACACTGTTTCAGAACCAATACACTTGGGATGGGTCCAAAATTGGTTATGTGGTGTTGTTGACAAATTTTGGGAATTTTTGTGGCCAAAAATCAGGTTTTGGGTCCGGATTCATGCTTCTAGTAGTCGTCCAATAACCTCCCTTTCAAATGAGAGATTAAGGACGTAAAAGCACAAATCACAAGTAGGTATATAAATTGGCAGCACTTCGTTGCTCAAATGCTCCTTATTTGTATATCTTTTGGGTGGGAAAACTCCCAAATTTATAGACCTTATGGTCTCCTTGTTTGAATTGCGCATGCAAGGGTGCCACTTGAGTTAACTGTCCTATTTTCAGAGAAAATCTAACTCCCTGATTAAAAATATTCTTGCATGAGGTTTCTAAAATAAATACACTCATCACTGAAGTCTCTCTTATTGAATAAAAGCTATTCCTCGTAATTGCATGGCCTGAAGCCTCAGTTAACTGGTGGAGTTGCCAAGGTTTGACATTTTTTGCTAGTCAAACCTTCTATTCACCTCACCCTGGGGTGAATGCTATTATTCGTCCCTAGGTGGGATGAATGCCAGTTTGTATTTGTCTCGGGGTGGGACGAGCAGAGAGCAAGGTGCAAAAAAGGTGCCAAATTGACCTTTGACCTTTAAAATTGCTTTTGGAAGTGGTTAGGACCACTGTTTTACCTCTGGGGGCTGCCTTAGGGATTGTGTGTGTCAATGCAATCAGCGCTCGTTGTCACGTAATCAGATTGGTGCTGTTTTGGTGTCTACACAATGGACTTAAATTTTTCATTAATACCTTATGGTGTGGCGAAGATTGTTGTATTAGCTCATAGATAGATAGTTTGGTTGAATTTATTTTAAGACTAGTTTTTATCCAACTACTTAGTCAGATGATGGGTCTTTGTGGAAGGTTTGGAAGATGAGTTGGTTGCGATGGGTGACTTTTACGGTGAATGGATTGGGATGAATTGGCAAAACAATGGACGAGTGATGACAAAATAGCAGGTTGTGGAGACACAGAAGCTTGAGGTGTTATAGGAGGTTGAACTACTTTTTGTTGTTCATTTTATCAATTGGTGCTTCTTTGAACCTAGGTGACTACATGAATAGACCCCACACAACCTTTGTATTATTGTACATGATTAATTTTTTTAGGAGGAGCCATAGTGTTTGGTCCCCCTATTATCTATTGTTGTTCCTCATGCTGAGGAAGTGGTTTTTGGTATATACCAAGGTTTTGGTTTTGTTGTGCCAAGGGACTATCAAACTTGGTTTTGGTTTGGAAGATGATTTGGTTGCGATGGGTGATAAAATAAATAACTCCTTACATCGATGATCTTTGGACATTTAAAACACCCTGTTCTGTGCTTCTATTCTTCCATAACTGAGATCCAGTGGTCATAACCATCGGTTGTGTATGCCTCACAGTGCCTCTCATCTTTGATCCAATACCCATGGTATTCCAACACATGAAAATTCTTTTTTGAACTCACTCTGACAGATTCATAACACACAAAAAGAAAAAACAATTTGCTCTACATCTTAGGATCATATGGGTTCTTGTTAGTTTTAGGATTTTGGTATACATGGACTGAGCCACCTACATTTTCTATGTTTCTTTCTAACTATGCTACTTATTTTGGTATCTGTCCACCAAATCTCTGGAAAATTATCCGTTATATCTATCCCATAGAACGTGGCTATATCACCTTCATGACCTGCATTTTTCCCTAGTGATCGAGTGGGTCTTTTCTTAATGCTACTTAACCACTGCATATGCCATGGATATTCTAGCCATCCTCTATCCTGACGTCTCATCAAGTAGCGTATTTCTTGGTCACCTACCTCCTCTTCATGTCACACATGTGGAGTCCCAGTTATCTCCATCTCAATTTTCCCTATTGCTAAAATTGTTGAACATTCTACTGTGTTTATGATCCCCAAATTGGCTTCCGCTTATGGGTCCCACTTTGTTTTCTTTCATAGAGTGAATTCATCATCGACGTTGTTATTCAATGGTTAGGCCTCTTTATATATGCTGCCAAGTCATCTAATCATACCATAATGCCACTGTGTATAGCTTTGCATCGTCCTTGTCATACTATCGATGTATCCTATATTCTTTTTCATCTAGCCATGCCACGTTAGGGTTTTAATCTAGGTTCGATGTCCCCCTGTAATCCATTCGGCATTTGTCGTATAGCTACTTTCCTTTCATGGTTCAATTCTATCATTGTTCACTGTTGAATTTATTATGCCATATTTCCTCTCAATGGGTGCCATTGTGGCTTTTCCTCCATGATGTAGTATGCTATTGAAAATCAGTTGACTATCTACATTGTCATGGGTTTCGTTTGTCTTATTACTGCATAACACATAATTATTCAAAGTTTAAAACTACTACCCCTATCACATTTATTTTATTGACCATCGATCATTGTCCCAACATGATTTTTCTAACAAGTCATCGTAGACCCTTGTGCGAGTTTACCCTGGTGACTTCGTGATATATCCACATCACGATACTTGTCTTCGTCAACTTCAATGAGGCCTTGGTGTGTCGTCTTCCATGATTTGAGCTGGGTAGGGTCCACATGAGCAAGGCCAAATACAATCACCCTCAAATCGTGAAGGAATCCATCCATTGCTATGCTTATCCATTGATGTTCTATTGTCAATCGTATTGCACCATGGTGTCCTTCGAAAAGGATGCAAAATTTTTGGAAGGACTAGAATGGAAAAACAAAAATTCTAGAATGGACCAGAATAGAAAAAAAAACAAAAAAAATGCAAAAATTTTGGAAGACCAGAATGGAACAAACATAAATTCTGGAATGGACCAAAATAAAAAATATGCAACTAAAAAAATTATTCTAATTACAAGAACAAAAACATAATCTACAAGGTTAGCTGGAAAAACAAATGACATCAAATTTGGTTAGCAATCCCCTCCATACAAAACCCCAAGTTGTGAGATGAATCTAAAATAACTTGACCTAATGGACCTGCAACACAAGCACAATCAGATTAGACCAAGTAAGAGACTCAAAGGATAAAAAAAAATTACATTATGTTTAGCATTCACTTATTGCAACCCATTTCATGGCATAAACAAATAGATATAAGCAAAAAATAATGCAGCAAAAGAATACACAGTAAAACAGTAGTCTTAGACGTAATCTCCCTTTGATCTTGCACACAAAGGTTGCTCTTGCCAAAATGAAAGTCTTATATTTCGAAAATCTCCTTGGTTACAAAATTTCTAGCCCCTTGTTCCTAAAATCTTGAGGGATTAAATAATGAAACCCCACCAAAACCTGACCCTTGACTTCCTCTCTCTTGGTCTTCTCATTTCTTCAAATACAAAAAAAAAGGATAATAATAATATCTTTTCCTTTTATTATATTCATTCCTTCTTTTTTATTATTGCCTTATAACTCCCCTTTAAATGCTATAGTATATTATAAGGTATATATGATAAACTAAAAAAAACGTAGATTTTCCCTTTCCTTATAACTCCCAAATATATAACCAACAAATCTTTTAAAATACCCTATATACTATGACATGAAATAAACCTCCATGTTCTTGCCCTTATACCTCTACGTATTATATACATTGTAAGAAGGCAAAACCCAAAATTAATTAATCCTCATCTTCATCCATTATATCTTCTATAATTAATCCTCATCTTCATCCATTATATCTTCATAAATTATATTGAGCGAATATAATATTTGGAACAATGGAGATTTGATAAAATAAAGAACTCCTTACATCGATGATCTTTGGACATTTCAAACACTCTGGTCTGCGCCTCTGTTCTTCCATAACCGGGATCCAGTTTACATAACCATCGGTTGTGTATGCCTCACAACGCCTCTCATCTCCGATCCAACACCCATGGTATTCCAACACACGACAATGCTTCTCTGAACTCGCTCCGACAAATGCATAACACACAAGAACAAAGAAAAAAAAAACATCCGCTCTACATATCGGGATCATATGGGTTCTTGTTAGGTTTTAGGGTTTCGATATATGTGGACTGAGCCACCTACATTTCCTGCGTGTCTTTCTGACTATGCTCCTTATTTTGGTCTCTGTCCACCAAATCTCTGGAAAATCATCCATTATATCTGTCCCTTAGAACGCGGTTGTATCGCCTTCGTGGCCTGCATTTCTGCCCAGTGATCGAGTGGGTATTTTCTTAACATCGCTTAACCACTACCTATGCCATGGATATTCTAGCCACCCTCTATCCTGACATCTCAACATCTTTCTTGGTCACCTACCTCCTCTTCATACTGTACATGTAGAGTCCCAATTATCTTCGTCTCGATTTTTCCTATTGCTGAAATTACTGAGCATTCTACTATGTTTATGATCCCCGAATTAGCTTTCGCTTATGGGCCCCACTCTGTTTTCTTTCACACAGCGAATTCGTCGCTGACGTCGTTGTTCAATGGTGAGGCCTCTTTATTTACGCTGCCAAGTATCTAATCAAACCATTATGCCACTGTGTATAGCTTTGCATCATCCTTGTAATACTACCGGTGTATCCTATATTCTTTGTCGTCTAGCCGTGCCGCGTCAGGGTTTTAATACAGGTTCAATGTCCCCCTGAAATCCATTCGGCATCCGTCGTGTAGCTACCTGCCTTTCGTGGTTCAATTCTGTCACTGTTCACCGCTGACCTTATTATGCCACGTTTCCTCCCAATGGGTGCCATCGTGGCTTTTCCTCCATGACGTAGGATGCTGTTGAAAATCAGTCGACTGTCTACGTTGTCGTGGGTTCCGTCCGTCATATTACTGCATAGCACAAAATTATTCGAAGTTGAAAACTATTGCTCCTGTCATATTTATTTTACCTGTCGTCGATCGTTGTCCCAACATGGTTTTTTCGACAAGTCATCGTAGACCCTTGTTGTGCGAGTTTACCCTGGTGACTTCATGATATATCCACATCACGATCCCTATCTTCGTCAGCTTCAATGAGGCCCTGGTGTGTCATCTTCCGCGACTCGAGCTGGGTAGGGTCCACATGAGCAAGGCCAAATACCGTCATCCTCAAATCGTGAAGGAATCCAATCCACTTCTATGCTTATCCGTTGATGTCCGATTGTCAATCACATCGCACCACAGTGTCCTTCGAAGACGTGTCGAAATTGTCTAAACATTCTGGGACTTCCTCTACGTAAACTTGGTCGTGACAAGTGAGCCGCTGTCGTCTGCCTGCTAATGTTCTTTGACAGTGCTACGAGGTCGGCATTAAACGCTGCTGCTTGAAACCGAATTGTGAGTTTCATGTGACGAAGCTATATTGCGTGCTTGTGAGACATCCACCGTGTTTGTTCCTCATTCGACGTTTAGCTGTCTGCCGTGGGGTCCATTGCTGGCGTGTCCACCGCTTTTTTTATCGCCGACTCACTCAACCGCAATCTCCGGTCCTGTCACTGACATTCAAAACCCTAGTGCGACGTCTCTCTTCGAGTATCCTGGACATAAAACAAAACATCAAGATTAAAATAATGGTAAAAACAATGAAATACCTTTTAATTCTAATTTTTGTAATTTTTTTTATATTCTTATTTATTCTTTTCATTTTATTATTCTATATAGGTCATAAGATATACAAACATATATAGAATTTATTTATTTATCTATTTATTTATTTAATTTAATTTTTTTTAATTTATTTATTATTATTATTTTTAACGGAATGACATCAAAGTTTTGATTTATTTTCATTTAATTGAAATTAAATATTTTAATTCATTTAATGTCAAGACATTAAAATTGATCACAACAACACAAAATAAAAGGGAACACACTAAAATAAACATTTAAAATTTAAAACAAAGTTTAAACCTAACAAACTAACCAAAATCAACATCAAAGAAAAGTCATGAAACACAAACCAACGAATACATCATCCGCTTCCAAACAAAGACAAGAAGACATAACAAATTTAGAAACCTCAAAATTTGCATGGCTAACCTATGTCTATGCTCCTATGAGACATGATTGCTCAAAAGACATCTGAAATACCCAAAATCCAAAATTTCAAAGGTGGGTCCCCAAGTTTTGGGGCTAGTTGTGGAGCAGCCACAACAAGAATCTCGCTCGAATTGTCTAAGGTTGTACAAGTCAATCAATATGGGTTTTTATAAACATTGATGGAAAACCTCTCCAAAAATGTATCTACCAATTGTTCAAATGCGTAAATGTTGTGGCGAGGTAGATGATTAAACCAATCCAAAGCATCTCCCCCCAATGTCTGAAGTAAGGTTCTGAGCATCAAAGCATATTAATCTTGAATATGAAAGCATGAGTGGATGAATGTGATGATGTGCTCTCTAGGGTCCTCGGTCCCTTTAAATTTATCAAATTTTGGTATTGTGAAGTCTACTAGATATGACGATGATGGTACCAAAAAAGGGAATAGTTGTCTCACGGTAGGCTTTTGGTATATCATATCAGGAGTACGTAGAATCAAACTATCAATATTTTGTTATATTACTTTGATTTTAGGGTCTTCTCCATGTGTGTAGAAGCCTTGAATTGTTTGATAATTGTGTGAAGGTGGGGTGTGTGGAGTGGTGAATTGTTTATATGGCATCTGATGTTGGTAATTGGATGGATTGGAGGGTACTTGATGACATTGGTCATGATGTTGAGGTTGGTGATAAAATGATTATTGTTGATGGAGTGAGGATGAAGTTTTGGAAATGTGAATGTGTTGCGTTGTGGAAGTGGGGTTGATATAGGTGAATGGGGGTGTGGATATAGCAACCTGAGAAGATGGCGATACCTAAGATAAATCAGGTGTGAAGTAGGTGTGTTGGCTTGGAATCGAATGGGGTGTGAAATCTTCTATCTATGTTTGCTATTGGGAACAAGAACAGGCATCTTGTTGGCCCATGAGCAATTGGTTAATGTGTTGTCATGCTTGTTGTATGGGAAATTTTGAAGTAGATTATGTGAGTGTGATGGAGGTGGATATGGGTGAGGTGTAGGTGTTTGCAATATTGGTGGATATTGGTGGAGGGTAATTTGCGAAAGGAATCACAACTAAATAAGGGGTGGTTGATGGAGTGGTGGATAAAATCTATGAAGCAACATTAACTTGTGCTTCGTAGAGTGGATTGGTATAGGTAGTTGTATAAGTAGATGAAATGAAGGTGATTTGGCTATATTATGGTGGGTGAATTTTATGTGAAGGAGTAGATGTTACCTCAAAAAGAGGGTTGGTGTAGACGTAGATGAAGTTGGTGGGACGTGAATGAGCAAGTTCCAACTTAGAATAAAGAATTTAGCAGTGTGGGGTGTGAAGTTGTTCTAAGATTGGTTTGGTTGATCTTAAGTAAGCTCTAATTTTATCCATGTCTATATAGGTGATGCAAGAATCAATGGGTGTGGATATCTTAAATTTTAGGATGGAGGTGTGAATGGCTTTGTGCATCACATTAGCATATAAAGTGAATATTATATGTGAAGGTCCTGCAAATAATCGAAAATGACTTTTTTGTGTTGTGTTGGCTGGGCTAGCCACAAAAGTGGTTGAGAAAGAAGTGGAACAATTCATGGATGAGGTTGTTGTTTGATTTATGGCTCTACCTTGATTTTTGATCAATTCCATAAGCTATGAGCAAGCAAGAGTAGTGTATGTGAGAGATGTTTGTGGAAAGGTGCAATGACAATGAAGAGCACACAAAATCAAACAAACAATTGAATCCTATGTCTTGAAACAATATTTTTATGTTGATTTTTTTTTGTGCGTGGTTTGTGTGTTTTGATGTACCTAATCCTAAACTACTATGCATGGTGGATTCCTAAGGTAGATGGAAAGTGATGATTTTCATGGTAATGAAATCTAGAAAAATAACTCATGGATTGCTAAGGTGTCTGTGGGGCGAGATAGAAGATAGAGATGAAGTCCACCATCGCTAATCTCGATCAGTGGTTGGTGATGAAGTCCAACTCACTGATGTTGAAAGTGAAGTGTGCAATTGTGTGTGATTATTTTTTAAATTTATGTTGTCTATGGTGTTCAGTTTGTAAAGAAACCCTCTTACACTCAACCAAGTTGATGACTAAGAACACCAATACTAAGCCCCTCAAAATAATCTAGGCCACACCTCTTAAGATCCACCCTAAATCAACAAGTGATTCCAATAGTGGAGGGTTCACCTAGTTCTTCCACTCTAAATCAGCAATGTGTTTCCAACAGTGGGAAAGACTTGAGTACCAATGATTTATTCTAGCTTAGAAAGTGTAAAGTGAGAAATGTTAACCTACAGTGCAACTACTATGCTTTTTTTTATTTGTTGCATTAAAAACTTAAGAAAAAAAGTAAAAACACCATGAAAGACAACAAAAACTTAAATCTAGTGTAATGAATGTCTAATTTAACTAAGATGAATATGCGAATGCAAATCTATCTCTGTGTGCAATTCTATATGATTTTGAAAATGTTGATGAATATCTAATATGCCTATCAATGCAAATGTTGCTTTTTAAACAAAAATAGATATTTCTTTTATTTTCCTTCTTTTTAAAAAGCAAAAAAACGTAATCAAAGTATAAACAAAACTTACAAGAAGTTGTACATATTTTTTTGCTTCAACTTTGCAAACATGATGAGAATCTCATAGTTTTTCTAGCAAAAACCATAATTTTCTCTATTAAAACCCATATTTTTCTCTGTGGAAACTTGTATATACTCTTGAGCATCCACCTGGATGCGTTATGGCATCTCCCGAATGCAGGATGACATTTAAATGAGCACATATTGAATCTTTCTACTTCCAGAAACCCTAGCCCTAGATCTTCCATTTTTTGTGTGAACTAATTTCTAAAACCTGCAATAGAAATAGAAAATGTAGATTAGATTGACAAGGTGTATTAGAATTGATATAACAACAATATTGCAATGGGTTTGGTACTCATACCAACTAAGGAAGCTCCACATTCTGAAATGAGTAAAACTAACAAGATGGGGACAATCACCATAGAGAATCATGACGCAATCCAAAAAATAATCTCTCAATAAGGGAAAAATAAGAGGGAGGACTAAAACACAATGAGGGTCACGTGGGAAAGGAAGGCGTGGAAGGTGGAGGTGGTCGGGTCGAAGGTAAAAGAGGTGAAAGCATAGGAAAAATGGGAAAAAAGAGGTAGGGGTGATCAACAATGATGAAACTACATGAAAAGGAAAACTGACAATGAAACACAAGTGAGAAATGACACAAAAAAACTACCTCAAAGGTAGGGATACCGACTATCTTGGAAGACATCGCAAAGAGACATGAGAGAAACTCGAGATAAAAAGGCAAAAGATGAGGCACTAAAGGAATTAAATCTCATTGACATGAGGATCATCTTGAATGATGTTGACCAACTCCACGTCAGCTGAAGGATGAGCATGTCTTGAAGACACTTTGTATTTTTCAGTTATGTGAAGTAAAAATTAAGGCGGATCAGACGTCCATGTCATAACATCGCATATGAAAGTGCCAAATTTGGCAAGAGCATCAGCAGCTTTGTTGTTTTCTTGAAAATTATGCTGGAAAATGATTTCTTGAAATTGGATTTTGAAAAATTTAGCTTCATCAATGCAATTACGAACATTCCATGAAGCTATTTTGTTACTTTTAAAGCAGTTGATGGTGGTAAGAGAGTCACCTTCCATAGAACGCGGTTGTATCGCCTTCGTGGCCTGCATTTCTGCCCAGTGATCGAGTGGGTCTTTTCTTAACACCGCTTAACCACTACCTATGCCATGGATATTCTAGCCACCCTCTATCCTGACATCTCAACATCTTTCTTGGTCACCTACCTCCTCTTCATACCGTACACGTAGAGTCCCAGTTATCTTCGTCTCGATTTTTCCTATTGCTGAAATTACTGAACGTTCTACTGTGTTTATGATCCCCGAATTAGCTTTCGCTTATGGGCCCCACTCTGTTTTTTTTCACACAGCAAATTCGTCACTGACGTCGTTGTTCAATGGTGAGGCTTCTTTATTTACGCTGCTAAGTATCTAATCATACCATAATGCCACTGTGTATAGCTTTGCATCATCCTTGTCATACTACCGGTGTATCCTATATTCTTTGTCGTCTAGTCGTGCCGCGTCAGGGTTTTAATCCAGGTTCGATATCCTCTTGAAATCCATTCGGCGTCCGTCGTGTAGCTACCTGCCTTTCGTGGTTCAATTCTGTCACTGTTCACCGCTGACCTTATTATGCCACGTTTCCTCCCAATGGGTGCCATCGTGGCTTTTCCTCCATGACGTAGGATGCTGTTGAAAATCGGTCGACTGTCTACGTTGTCGTGGGTTCCGTCCGTCATATTACTGCATAGCACAGAATTATTCGAAGTTGAAAACTATTGCCCCTGTCATATTTTATTTTACCGGTCGTCGATCGTTGTCCCAACATGGTTTTTTCGACAAGTCATCGTAGACCCTTGTTGTGCGAGTTTACCCTGGTGACTTCTTGATATATCCACATCACGATCCCTATCTTCGTCAGCTTCAATGAGTCCCTGGTGTGTCATCTTCCGCGATTCGAGCTGGGTAGGGTCCACATGAGCAAGTCCAAATACCGTCACCCTCAAATCGTGAAGGAATCCAATCCACTGCTATGCTTATCCGTTGATGTCTGATTGTCAATCACATCGCACCACAATGTCCTTCGAAGACGTGTCGAAATGTCTAAATTTCCGTCCAGGACCGAATTCTTCGTCGTCGCTGCTAAACATTCTGGGACTTCCTCTACGTAAACTTGGTCGTGATAAGTGAGTCGCCACCATCTGCCTGCTAATGTTCTTTGACAGTGCTGCGAGGTCGGCATTAAACACTGCTGCTTGAAACCGAATTGTGACTTTCCTGCGACGAAGCTATATTGCGTGCTTGTGAGACATCCACCGTGTCCACCACTTTTTTTATCACCGACTCACTTAACCGCAGTCTCCGGTCCTGTCGCTGACATTCAAAACCCTAACGCGACGTCTCTCTTCGAGTATCCTGGACATAAAACGAAACATCAAGATTAAAATAATGGTAAAAACAATGAAATACCTTTTAATTCTAATTTTTGTACTTTTTTTTATATTCTTATTTGTCCTTCTCATTTTATTATTCTATATATGTATATACGTCATAAGATATACAAACATATATAGAAATTATTTATTTATTTTTTAATGTATTTATTATTATTATTTTTTTTTAATGAAATGACATTAAATTTTTTATTTATTTTCATTTAATTGAAATAAAATATTTTAATTCATTTAATGTCAAGACATTAAAATTGATCATAACAACACAAAATAAAAGGGAACACACTAAAATAAACATTTAAAATTTAAAACAAAGTTTAAACCTAACAAAATAACCAAAATCAACATCAAAGAAAAATCATGAAACACAAACCAACGAATACATCAGATGCTTCCAAACAAAGACAAGAAGACATAACAAATTGAGGAACCTCAAAATTTGCATGGCGAACCTATGTCTATGCTCCTATGAGAGATGATTGCTCAAAAGACATCTGAAATACCCAAAACCCAAATTTTCAAAGGTGGGTCCCCAAGCTTTGGGCTAGTTTTGGAGCAGCCACAACAAGACTCTCGCTCGAATTGTCTAAGGTTGTACAAGTCAATCAATATGGGTTTTTGTAAACATTGATGGAAAACCTCTCCAAATGTATCTACCAATTGTTCAAATGCGTAAATGTTGTGGTGAGGTAGATGATTAAACCAATCCAAAGCATCTCCCCCCAATTTCTGAGGTAAGGTTCTGAGCATCAAAGCATATTAATCTTGAATCTGAAAGCATGAGTGGATGGATGTGATGATGTGCTCTCTAAGGTCCTCAGTCCCTTTAAATTTATCATTTTTTTGTACTGTGAAGTCTACTAGATATGACGATGATGATACCAAGAAAGGAATAGTTGTCTCAAGGTAGGATTTAGGTATATCATATCAGGAGTATGCAGAATCAAACTATCAATATTTTGTTGCATTTCTTTGATTTTAGGGTCTTCTCCATGTGTGTGGAATCCTTGAATTGTTTGATGATTTTTTGAAGGTGGGGGTGTGTGGAGTGGTGAATTGTTTATATGGAATGTGATGTTGATAATTGGATGGATTGGAGGGTACTTGATGACATTGGTCATGATGTTGAGCTTGGTGATAAAATGATTATTGTTGATGGAGTGAGGATGAAGTTTGGGGAATGTGAATGTGTTGCGTTGTGGAAGTGGGGTTGATATAGGTGAATGGGGGTGTGGGTATAGCAACCTGAGAAGATGGCGATACCTAGGATAAATCAGGTGTGAAGTAGGTGTGTTGGCTTGGAATCGAATGGGGTGTAAAATCTTCTATCTATGTTTGCTATTGGGAACAAGAACGAGCATCTTGTTGGCCCATAAGAAATTGGTTAATGTGTTGCCATGCTTGTTGTATGGCAATTTTTGAAGTAGATTATGTGAGTGTGATGGAGGTGGATGTGGGTGAGGTGTAGGTGTTTGTAATATTGGTGGATATCGGTGGAGGGTAAGTTGCAAAAGGAATCACAACTAAATAAGGGGTGGTTGATGGAGTGGTGGATAAAATCTATGAAGCAACATTAACTTGTGCTTCATAGAGTGGATTGATATAGGTAGTGGTATAAGTAGATGAAATGAAGGTGATTTGGCTATATTATGGTGGGTGAATTTTATGTGAAGGAGTAGATGTTACCTCAAAAAGAGGGTTGGTGTAGACGTAGAATAAGGAATTTGGCTATGTGGGGTGTTAAGTTGTTCTAAGATTAGTTTGGTTGATCTTAAATAAGCTCCAACTTTATCCATGTCTATATAGGTGATGCAAGAATCAATGGGTGTGGATATCTTAGTTTTTGGGATGGAGGTGTGAATGGCTTTGTGCATCACATAAGCATTTAAAGTGAATACTATATGTGAAGGTCCTACAAATAATACAAAATGAATTTTTGTGTTGTGTTGGCTGGGTTAGCCACAAAAGTGGTTGAGGAAGAAGTGGAACAATTCATGGATGAGGTTGGTGTTTGATTTATGGCTCTACTTTGATTTCTGATTAATTCCATAAGCTATGAGCAAGCAAGAGTAGTGTATGTGAGGGATGTGTGTGGAAAGGTGCAATGACAATGAAGAGCACACAAAATCAAACAAACAATTGAATCCTATGTCTTGAAACAATATTTTTATGTTGATTTTTTTTGTGTGTGTGGTTTGTGTGTTTTGATGTACCGAAGCCTAAATTACTATGTATGGTGGATTCCTAAGGTGGATGGAAAGTGATGATTTTCATGGTGATGAAATCTAGAAAAATATCTCATGGATTGCTAAGGTGTCTATGGGACGAGATAACAGATGGAGATGAAGTCCACCATCGCTAATCTCGATCAGTGGTTTGTGATGAAGTCCAACTCACTGATGTTGAAAGTGAAGTGTGCAATTGTGTGTGATTATTTTTTAAATTTATGTTGTCTATGGTGTTCAGTTTGTAAAGAAACCCTCTTACACTCAACCAAGTTGATGACTAAGAACACCAATACTAAGTTCCTCAAAAGAATCTAGGGTACACATCTGAAGATCCACCCTAAATCAACAAGTGATTCCAATAGTGGAGGGTTCACCTAGTTCTTCCACTCCGAATCAGCAATGTGTTTCCAATAGTGGGAAAGACTTGAGTACCAATGATTTGTTCTAGCTTAGAAAGTGGAAAGTGAGAAATGTTAACCTACAGTGCAACTACTATGCTTTTTTTATTTGTTGCAAAAAAACTTAGGAAAAAAAGTAAAAACACCATGAAAGAAAACAAAAAATTAAATCTAGTGTAATGAATTTCTAATTTAACTAAGATGAATACGCGAAAGCAAATCTATCTCTATGTGCAATTCTATAGGATTTTGAAAATGTTGATGAATATCTAATATGCCTATCAATGCAAATGTTGCTTTTTAAACAAATAATAGATATTTCTTTTATTTTCCTTCTTTTTAAAAAGCAAAAAAATGTAATCAGAGTATAAACAGAACTTACAAGAAGTCGTACATATTTTTTTGCTTCAACTTTGCAAACATGATGAGAATCTCATAGTTTTCTCTAGCAAAACCCATAATTTTATCTATTAAAACCCATAGTTTTCTTTGTGGAAACTTGTATACTCTTGATCATCAACGTGTATGCGTTGTGGCATCCTCCGAATGCAAGATGAAATTTAAATGAGTGTATATCAAATATTTCTACTTCCAGAAACCCTAGCCCTAGATCTTGCATTTTTTGTGTGAACTAATTTTTGAAACCTGCAATAGAAATAGAAAATGTAGATTAGATTAACAAGGTATATTAACATAAGGAACCCTTTTGGGGTCTCACCATGACTGCCATTTTGTAAATTAAAAACGAAAAACACCAATTAAGTAATAGATCAAAGTAAAAGATAATATATGCACAAAATGATAGATTTGATTTATTATGACTCAAGGAGCCTT
The DNA here is from genome assembly GCA_028583015.1 of Wollemia nobilis. Classification (NCBI taxonomy): domain Eukaryota; kingdom Viridiplantae; phylum Streptophyta; class Pinopsida; order Araucariales; family Araucariaceae; genus Wollemia; species Wollemia nobilis. The sequence continues at coordinate 2,770,340 of JAQPPZ010017236.1, read as the reverse complement.
TATCTCCAAACTATATAATATATTTACCCCTGTTGAGTGGTATTTTCACCCAGTTGTGAAAACACACTCTCCGATAGGATTTGGGTTCTAAATCCTCTCTTGCAAAGAAATTAAACAAATAACTTCTCCAAGGTTTTGCTATGTTAGCATTTTGCATCTGTGTATTAATAATCTCAAATAAAGATATTCAATTAAAATGCTTGGAACACCTTAGTGGTTGCAAGTAACTGAAAACAAGGGGCACTGTGGTTTATTTTACTGTGAAACTTTAATGATTGTTCATTGAACCCGAATAAAGCAAATGTGATTTGGTCCCTATATGACCATGCTATAACTTCAAAATGAAATTTGATGAAATGCCATAAATGATGGAATTATTTTGGATTTTGAAGTTTTTTTAATTTTTTTATTTTATTTTAATGCCTGAAAAATAAAGTTGGAACTTCTAAAAAATAAAGTGCAGAAAAATGAAAATAAAATGCAAACAGAAAAATGAAAATAAAATTGCATTCAGTTTGATGCTACCCTGTTCCGGCAAAACCGAAGATGTGAGGTTTCCATGCATGCAACCTAACCTATTGGACCTGCAAAACATGCACAATCCCCATAGACTAAGTGCTAGTTCCTAGGGTTTTGAAATAAAATTCAGATTTCGAATATTCGCCTAATGCAACCCACAGAAGTGGCATCTAACATTATCTATAAATCCGGAAATCTAAAAAAGTGAAAGAATAAAACATTAAATCTATAGCATGCACAGAAGATCTCCTTCTTTCTTGCCCATAAGATGCAAATTTTTGAACACTTCTGCATTAAAAATATATCATGTTACAATAGCAGAATCTCTGGTTTTCTCAAAACCGAGAAAAGGGGAAGAAAAACACTCCAAAGCGAGCCCAGAATGGCTTCTCGCCTTCGGCTCTACAACTCTGCTCGTAGCGGTTTTTGACCCCCATACCAATCTGTGCCTCTGCATTTTATACTTGTTGTCCTTCCATGACGGTTCGTTTTGTTTCCCAGTGGCTACTTGTTTCACCCCCGTCTCATCGTTATCTTTGACTTTCTGTTCTATGTCGAAACGTTTGATCTTCTCTGTGAACTGTAACGCTTCGTAGCCCTTACACCTTTATGCCACGTGTTCCGCACTTTTCTACATGTTCCATAATGGCCCCCTTGTAAATCGTGACAAAAAATAGCATGTCACGATATCGTGACGTTTTTCTGCATGCAACTTTGCTCCTCTACTTTCATCGCAAAAATAAGACATGTCACGATATCGTGATGCTTTTCATCCAACAACCTTGTCCGCCATCATGCACAATGAAAATGAGACATGTCATGAAATCATGACATTTTCCTGTATGCAGCCTTGTCATCCTTCATGCATCACGAAAATGATACATGTCACGATATCACGACATTTTTATGCTATCGGGCCGTGTGGGTGCAACCTGTCACGAAATCGTGATGTTTTTCTCTATCGCTAGGTTTTGTTGCACTTAGCCGCGAAAACGTGACATGTCACGAAATCATGACACTTTTTCTCTTCTGCATCATCTTCTACTTTCTGTCACGAAATCGTGACACTTTTTCATTCTGTACCACTTTGCCAACTTTTTATCATGAAATCGTGACGCTTTTCTATTTCGGGCTGCTCTTGTTGTATTTGACCGCAAAAATGTGACATGTCACGAAATCGTGACATATTTTCATTTCGTACCACTTTGCTGCTTCTGTCGTGAAATCACGATGCTTTTCATCTTTGGCATGTCTTACTGCTTTAGGTCGCGAAAATGCGACATGTCACGATATCGTGACAACTTTAGTGCCTTGCCCTATTTGATTGGTTTGATCGCGATTTTGTGACATGTCGCGATATCACGACAATTTTCCATTCTGTATTTCTCTCTCCTCTTTGGACCGTGATTTCATAGCACGTCGCGAAATCACGACAATTTTTGATCAACACCTCTTTCTGCTTGTCTGGGTCGCGAAAGCTTGAAATGTCGTGATATCGCGATGTTTTTTAATTTCTGGCCACGACGGAGCAACATGTCGCGATATCGCGACAACTTGTCTTTTCTCAACAGCGAAAGAGCAACACGTCATGAAATCGCGACACTTTATTTTTATTAGCAGCGACAGAGCAACATGTCGTGAAATCGCGACAACTTTTCTTTTCTCAGCAGCGACAGAGCAACATGTCACGATATCGCGACAACTTTTCTTTTCTCGCCGCGACAGAGCAACATGTCGCGATATCGTGACAACTTTTCATATTTTCGCCGACGAGAGCAACATGTCACGATATCGTGACAACTTTTCATTTCTGCCACGATGGAGCAACATGTCGCGATATCGCGACAACTTTTCTCTTTTGTGAAATTTTGCCTTTTTCCTTGATTTTTAGCATCTGGGCCACTGCAGGTCTTCTTTGAAAGCATGCAAAAAAGGTGGGTCCCCAATTTTGGGGTGTGTTGTGGATCAGCCACAACAAATGGCGACTCTGCTATCAAATGCTCCCGAGCATTTTGGTGAGAACCCAACCTGGAAGTATACAAACTTAGATACCAAGCATTAGCACATAAGAAATATAAACAAATGCCCATAGATCAAAAATACATGAAACATCAGAATCATTAAGTATCAGCTCGGTGTGTGCAATGTGTTTTCATTCCCTATCGCTTGAACTTGATCAACATTCCATTGTCAGTTTCACTTATGATTTGTATGCAAGGCTATGAATGATTTGTGCAGGATTTGATGCATGATGAAGATGCTAGAGATATAACAACCTGCTTTGCAAAGGCTCAAACCTTCTAATATCATGAACAAACATATCAAAGCTGTCAAACCCTCTTAGGACCAAATATATGTATACTGAATTAATTTACTAGATCCCAAAGTTGGTTATGTGTCACTACCATCTTGAACCCATGTGCAAGTGTAAGTGAAATCAGAACTTTGGGGAATAGGATTCCCAACCTAAGCGAGATGGGAATTTAACCCTATCCTTACTATTCTGATTTGGAGTTCATTACCTCATCTTGAACAAAATGATTTAACCTCGTTATGGATGAAATGGTCGAGGCTAGTCTATCCATATGAGCAATCAGTGGTCTTGCTTTTAGACAAGACATGTTGCCACGCATGAGCATACTCAACCCATAATCCATGACTTGGCTTTCATTCATTCTTTTTTCTTTTATTTCTTGGACCTTTGGGATGACTACCCATCCTTTCTAGGGACATGTAGTACGATCCCTCCAATCCAATATTAAGATGAAATGGAAAATATTATCTTTTATCTCTTGGACCTTGGGGATGACTACCCATCCTTTGCAGAGGACAGTAGTACATCCTTCCAATCCAATATTGAGATGAATGGGAAAATTTTTTCTTTTTTTTCTTCCAATATTAAGATGAAATGGAAATATTATTTTTATTTCTTGGACCTTTGGGATGACTACCCATCCTTTGCAGAGGACATGTAGTACGATCCTTCCAATCCAAGCTTTATGATGAAATGGGAAAAATGGAAGCTTTGGGGAATCGGATTCTCAACCTAAGCGAGATGAGAATTATGTCCTATCCTTACTACTCCATGTAGGTCAAATCAGAGCTTTGGGGAGTTGGATCCTCAACCTAAGTTCGATGAGGATTTAACCCTATCCTTACTACTCTGGTTTTAGGCTTTAAGCTTTATGGGAGTGGTAAAAACCACTATTTTAAGGATTATGTTGCATGATAGGACAGACATGAAATATTCTTTTCACCTCACCTTTTCATCCAAGTATGGTTTTGACCATTTTGCTCAAGATTCTTTTTAATGTGCATGGAATGTGCTTGGTTCAAGATAGTTCGGGCAGCAGTTCCCAACCTTAGGATCCTTTTAATATGTTTTATGTTTAGAATAATCCTAAGAGGATTCGACACCTTCTCAATGATTGCACATGAAATGAAAATGTAACTGAGATGACATGTATATGCAATGTGGAATGTGACATGAGATATGAATGCACTGCTTCTTTTGGAATATATCATCTACTTTACCATAATGTGCAAAACTGACAACTTCATGCATCACAAGATTCAAACGATATTATTTAAAATGTTTGTGTTACTTGTGGAGCTTTCTACAACACAATTCCAATGTTTCATACTCTCCTGATCTTAGGCATAAGTTGACATCTCAAATTTTCTTCTTTTTTTTCTTTTTTTATTTTTTATTTTTATAAAAACAAACTAAACATGTCAAATGAAATCAAACACACAACTTAAATCCAAATCCAAATAGCAATCCCTAAAAAGGAAACTTGAAAACACAAACCAAAACCAAAAACCAAAATCTATATACAAATGTACAATATAATACAAGATGATGCAAAGCTTGGATTATCACTTTCCTGGATCCCAAACATGATTAGAACAATTCAAAAAACATATGACACAATACACATGCCAAATTTTGTAGGAATCCAACAATAATAAGATCAAACCAAGCAATGCAACAAATTTCAACTTGCCATGCTCACCATACCAATTTGATTTAGTTCTATTACCAACATCATAGGTGAGATTCAAATCACATTGATTAGACAATGGTTGGTATTCAATTTTATCTTGTCTATTCTTTAAAGTGCAAGTTTCATCATTCCATTCATGATTTAGAAGTAGGCTTTCCTTTTCAAATGTGAGATGTTGCAAACAAGAGCCTATTTCTAAAAGTCTTGAATTCAAATCATTTTCCAGGATTTTAAAGCAATCAAAATCATTCCAAACTTGACAAGCATCAACAAAATTTGGCATTTCCTCATTAATGATGTTAGCATCCAAAGGGACATCATGTAACCTGTCACTTGAAATCTTTGTAGCTACTACCAAAGGTAGAGATTTCACCTTGTCATCCCTACTCAACCCATCATGGTTAGAATTTACCACAACTTGATGAGTGTTAGTAGCTTTTTCTTTTTCTTCATTGTCTTCTTCATCATCCAACACCTGTTCAAAAACACCAAAGTTAGGCACCCAATCAAACATGCGTCCATCCTTTTCAAAACAAGAGCCTAGTTTTTCAAGATATGTGTCGCGTGACACCTTTCCATGATCAATGGCTTGAGTTGCCTCAAAATCCATATTTTCATTAGGATCATCAATAGTATCAAACCCACACCACTTAGGTTTTGTAATTTCATCATTTTGAGATGGCATAGACATTGTAGAAACAATAGGTGGATCAAGATTTTCGATTTCTTGCCCCCCAAGGGGAACAAAAACAATTGATTCTCCTTCTTCATCCATGGTAGTAGAATCATTATCCTTCTCCAACCTTTGATGAGATTCCAACCCTTCTTCCAAAACATTCTCGGATTGTATAGGACTTGTAATATCCTCATGTGAAAGGGCAATTGTATTATCCCGCATATCAATAGGCACACAAATTTCATCAGAAGGTTTGGAGTGAGCATACTCTTCCCAAGAATCATAATGATCATCTTTCAAAATCAAATTGTGATGCTCAACTATTTCTTCATCATCTTTTAATTCATCAACATGTTTCTCATCAAATTTATCTTCTCCTTCCTTAGATGGTTCAATTACTTCCAAAATTGGGTTATTGCTTGTATTCAAATTGATAAGGTTATCATAATCCACATGTGTAACCCATGATTCATGTTTAACATAATTTGGAAGGTGTGAATTTTCTGGGCCATTACTTTCAACAATGTCATCCAATGTGTCATCCGAATCAGATTCATCCTCATAGAATTCATCTTTTGGTGAGTCAAGGGTTTCCAATCTGTCACATGTTTCCATACTAGTTGGATCTAGTACTCCTCCCTTGCCTAAAATCATATTCTTATGAAAATCATTGAAATTGATTTTAGAAACATCTTTTGAATCAAGATGAGTATTTTGAAGTTGATTCATACTTAAGAAAGATGGTTGATCTTGCATAGTAGGTTGAGGATTTTGAAATTGATTGAAGCTTGGGAATGATTGTTGATTCTGAAATTGATTCACACTTGAACTTGGTTGAGGTGGATAAATCATTGGGTGGGTAAGGGAGGTATTAAATGATTGAATATTATATGATCCAAAACCCACACCATAATTTTGATAACTCAATTGTTGCTCAATTGCCATTGCTTGAGTATAGGCTTGTGACAAAGATGTGATTTGAGGCATCCCTCGCAAATATGTGGAAATGAGTGGGTCAAGAGCATTGATGTATATTTGGAGAGCCACTTCTTCTTGAAGAACATAAAATGTCACTAATTGAGTATATAATCCAAAGAACCTTTCAGAAAATGACTTCACATTTTCACTCGATTCTTTTCTAATATAGACCAACTGATTGTACATGAGGATTGGGTCAACTCGCTCTTTGTTGAATTGATTAAGAAATGTTGCCTCTAACTGAGCCCAAGAAGTGATAGACCCTAAAGGCAGACTTGTAAACCAATCATATGCCACTTTGTCCAAGGTGTAAGGGAACATTTTACAAACAACATCATCATACCAAATTGTTAAGTGATTCACAACAAATTTGAATGCTTGAATATGTTCTTCTGCAGTATTTGTCCCATTAGACAAAAATTGAGGAAGACATCTCTCAAAACCAATGGGAAAATAATGTTGAACTCCTGGTATGTTCAATGGGCTACCTGTCATCCAAGGTGTAAACATAGCCATTAGTGAATCTTAAAGAATATAACTTTAATACCCAAATTTTTATTTTTATTTTTATTTTTATTTTTTATTTTATTTTTTATTTTTATTATTTTTATTTTTAAATCAAATCAAATCACATTATTCTTGTATGAACAATCAAAGCGTTAGGAAAGTGCATAGCAATTCATGTTCTCCTTTTAACAGTACAGAGTTGTATTGTTAAAAGAGAGCTAAAAATAATAACCAATAGGGCATGAAATATTCAAAATTTAAATCCCTATAGCATTTAAATCACACTGAAATAAACCCATTCATGCCCTCCTTCTAGCGCCAATCTGTTGAGTGGTATTTTCACCCAATTGTGAAAACACACTCTCCGATAGGATTTGGGTTCTAAATCCTCTCTTGCAAAGAAATTAAACAAGTAACTTCTCCAAGGTTCTTGTTATATTAGCATTTTACATCTGTGTATTAATAATCTCAAATGAAGATATTCAATTAAAATGCTTGGAACACCTTAGTGATTGCAAGTAACTGTTAACAAGGGGCACTGTGGTTTATTTCACCATGAAACTTTAGTGATTGTTCATTGAACCCTAATAAAGCAAATGTGATTTGGTCCCTATATGACCATGCTGTAACTTCAAAATGGAATTTGATGAAATGCCATAAATGATGGAATTATTTATGGATTTTGAAGTTTTTTTAATTTTTTTATTTTATTTTAATGCTTGAAAAATAAAGTTGGAACTTCTGAAAAATAAAGTGCAGAAAAAAGAAAATAAAATGCAAAAGAAAAATGAAATTAAAATTGCATTCAGTTTGATGCTATCCTGTTTCGACAAAACCGAAGATATGAGGTTTCCATGCATGCAACCTAACCTATTGGACCTGCAAACATGCACAATCCCCATAGACTAAGTGCTTGGTTCCTAGGGTTTTGAAATAAAATTCAGATTTCGAATATTCGCCTAATGCAACCCACAAAAGTGGCATTTAACATTATCTATAAATCCGAAATCTGAAAAGTGAAAGAATAAACATTAAATCTATAGCATGCATAGAAGATCTCCTTCTTTCTTGCCCATAAGATGCAAATTTTTGAATACTTCTGCATTAAAAATATGTCATTTTACAATAGCAGAATCTCTAGTTTTCTCAAAACCAAAAAAAGGGGAAGAAAAACACTCCAAAGCAGGCCCAGAATGGCTTCTCGCCTTCGGCACTACAACTCTGTCCGTAGCGGTTTCTGACCCCCATACCAATCTATGCCTCTACATTTTATACTTGTTGTCCTTCCACGATAGTTCGTTTTGTCTTCCAGTGGCTGCTCGTTTCACCCCCATCTCATTGTTATCTTTGACTTTCTGCTCGATATCGAAACGTTTGATCTTCTCTCGTGAACTGTAACGCTTACGTAGCCCTTACACCTTTATGCCACGTGTTCTGCACTTTTCTGCATGTTCCATAACTGTCCCCTTGTAAATCATGACCAAAAAATAGCATGTCGCGATATCGCGACATTTTTATGCATGCAACTTTGTTCCTCTGCCTGCACAGCGAAAATGAGACATGTCACGAAATCACGATGCTTTTCGGCCAACAACCTTGTCCGCCACCATGCACAATGAAAATGAGACATGTCATGAAATCATGACATTTTCCTGTATGTAGCCTTGTCAGCCTTCATGCATAGCGAAAATGAGACATGTCACGAAATCGTGACATTTTTATGCTATCGGGCCGTGTGGGTGCAACCTGTCACGAAATCGTGATGTTTTTCTCTCTCGCTGGGTTTTGTTGCACTTAGCCGTGAAAACATGTCATGAAATTGCAACACTTTTTCTCTTCTGCATCATCTTCTGCTTTCTATTGTGAAATCGCGACAAATTTTCGTTCCGTACCACTTTGCCAGCTTTCCATCGTGAAATCGTGATGCTTTTCTATTTCGGGCTGCTCTTGCTGTATTTGGCCATGAAAACGTGACATGTCATGAAATCGTGACATATTTTCCTTCTGTACCACTTCGCTGCTTCCTGTCGCGAAATCGCGACGCTTTTCATCTTTGGCATGTCTTGCTGCTTCAGGTCACGAAAATGTGACATATTGCAATATCGCGACAACTTTAGTGCCTTGCTCTATTTGACTGGTTTGACCACGATTTTGTGACATGTCACGATATCACGACAATTTTCCATTCTGTCTTTCTCTCTCCTCTTTGGACCGCGATTTCACAGCACGTCGCGAAATCGTGACAATTTTTTATCAACACCTCTTCCTGCTTGCCTGGGCCACGAAAGCTTGACATGTCGCGATATCGCAACGTTTTTTCATTTCTAGCCACGACAGAGCAACATGTCGCAATATCGCGACAACTTTTCTTTTCTCAACAGTGATAGAGCAACACGTCACAAAATTGTGAGACTTTATTTTTCTCAGCAGCGATAGAGCAACATGTCGCAAAATAACGACAACTTTTCTTTTCTCAACAGCGACAGAGCAACATGTCACGAAATCGTGACAACTTTTATTTTCTCAATAGCGATAGAGCAACACGTCGCAAAATCGTGACACCTTATTTTTCTCAGTAGCGACAGAGCAACATGTCACGAAATCGTGACAACTTTCATTTCTGGGCAGCAACGGAGCGACATGTCACGATATCGCGACAACTTTTCTCTTCTGTGAAATTTTGCCTTTTTCCTTGATTTTTAGCATTTGGATCACTGAGGTCTTCTTTGGAAGCATGCAAAAAAAGTGGGTCCCCAATTTTGGGGTGTGTTGTGGATCAGCCACAACAACCCCAAATATGGGGTTACAATATACTTTATTTCTTTTGATACGATATTACAATGAGAGGGTTTGAAACCCTCATTAAAATGAATGTTGGTGTCTTCGATCATATTCACTCCAAATAATTTGTGAGTGGGATTTTGTGTATCCCTAATGGACCACTCTAGCTATGACAACTATCAAGTAAGATATCTTCTGTATTTGTAACCTACACAAAGATCACAAAATAAATAAGTTAGTAGCATATGCGAGGGCTCCGCTATGTGAGACCCTATGAACAATAAATATACAAATCCTAGGTGTAGTAATCATGAAATCCAAGTAAAACACAGAAAAAATAAGTTGAAAATCTATGATACCTATTTTTTGGATCGGTTAAATATATTAGATTAAAAAGAGGTTTTAACAGGGACCTTGGTGAAGTTCAACAAACAAGAAACACATCATGCATAAGGGTTTTCCCTTTGATAATGTCAAAAACCAGCCTTTTCCATTACTTTTCAGAAGAAGAGGATACAAAAATGAAAAAGCCCCTTTTACAATTTTGAATTTTCCACTAATACCTTGTTTTCTCAATTTTCCTCCTAAAACAATGCATTTGAAATTTGAATTTCAAAGGCAAACTTTCGAGGGTCATAACTTCGCGGTCGTTGCTTCGATTGACTCACAAGAGACATTTTCGGAAAGTGCACAAGCCAAACTATACCAAATAGGACTTAGCTAAGTCTTGTGACCAATTTTAGAATTACCAAATTCAACTTTTAAGACCCTCAAAATCCACCTACAAGATCGTGTACATTAATTTCATTATTTTTGGGAGGATTTTGCCATAAAACGTACATAACTCCCAAACCATTCAAGGTATTGGGGTGATTCTTTCACCACTAGCTCTATTTTCCTATCATATAGAAAAATAAATACAATTGGAAATAATTAAAGAAATTGTAAATTTTGGGTGATGCAAGATCACTCTTACACCGTTGGATGCTCCTACATCAGACACCCAAGATAAATTAAGAAGTGACCTTCACTTCTTTGATGTCAAAGGAAAACCCAGGTGGTCAACCTCTATCTTGGACAACCAAGTTGAATCCTATATAGTCCTAACATTCCACTTAACCAAATATTCTTCGTATTGTCTTTGCATTGTGCTCTTGCCGATGTGGGTATCTAAGATCTCTTCTATCTCTTCTGACTCTGGAGTAGACGATGGAATACTCCACATTTCTGTGACTAGCCCATCATGGTTGTCACCTTCATGATACTCTGCCAAATCTGAAACATTGAACATAGGTGATATGTTCAGCCCACTTGGCAACTCTACCTCATAGGCATTCCCTAAATCTCGTCTCCATAAGAACCTACATGGCCCAAACTTCTTTATTTTTAACTTGTTATACGATTTAGTAGGAAATTTTTATTTCCTCAAGCGAACCATAACTTGATCTCCCAGTTGGAACTCCTTAGGTCATCGCTTCTGGTCTACTTTTGTCTTGTATTGAGTGTTCATATTTTTAATATACTGCTTTACTGTGTCATGTAAGCTTTGTAGGTGCTCAGTAAAGTCCTCAACCTCAGCATTGCAATTTCTCCTCTATCCATATTCCTCAACTTAGAAGCATTTCTTAGACTTCTCCCATATAAAATCTAGAATTGAGATTTGTTAGTACTCCTATTGACAGAATTATGACATGCAAATTTTGCCTATGACAAAACCAAATCCCATCACTTGGGCTTATCTCCTACCAAGCATCTTAGTAGATTACCCAAACTTCTGTTCACCACCTCTATTTGTCCATCAGTCTGTGGGTGGTATGCGGAACTAAATTTTAGGCTTGTCTTCAATTTCTTCCATAGGGTCCTCCAAAAATACCCAATAAACTTGGTATCTTTGTTGGAAAAAATAATCTTTGGTAGACCATGTAGTCATACCACCTCTTTGAAAAATAACCCTACAACATGAACTGCATCATTAGTTTTCTCGCAGGGAATAAAACATGCCATATTTGAAAAAATTTCAACCACCAAAAATATGGAGTCATTCCCCACTGTGTCCTTGGTAGACCAAGAACAAAATCCATGTTGATGTCCTCCCATGATCTCTTTGGTATAAGAAATGGCTGATATAATCCAATGTTTTGTCTCACACCCTTGGCCATCTGTCATACTCTGCAACATTTTACAAACCTCTTCACATCTTGCTGCAACTGTGGCCAATAGTAGTTGTCATTAATGATGGCAATGGTCTTATCTCGACCAAAGTGTCTAGCCAACCCTCCACTATGCTTATCCTTGACCAGATTCTCCCTCATTGAACACCTTGGAATGCATAATTGATTTCCTCTTAAAAACATCCCATATTGGATTAGAAAATCCAACCACTTAGTCATGTCTAAAGTAACAAGTGCTAAGAAAGCCCTCCAAGCCTCTACAAAATCAAGATATTCAAGGTACAAACCCTTAAGTTCATCAAACCCTACAACTTCCACCTTCATTTATATCAACAAAAACTACCTTCTACTTAGGGCATCTGCAACTCTATTTGACTTCCCACTCATATGCTTCAACAGAAAGGTATAACTCTATAGAAACTCAACCCACTTCAAGTACCTCTGATTTAGCTTCCCTTGGCTATTAATATATTGTAAGGCTTGATGATCAGTATATAGAACAAACTCTTTTGGCAACAAATAATGCCTCCACTTCTTTAGAGTCTAAACTATAGCATAAAACTCCTAATCATATACAAAATACTTCTTCCTAGCATCATTGAGTTTCTCACTAAAATAAGTAACAGGTTTACCATCTTGACTCAACACAGCTCCTATGGCACTACCACTAGCATTAAAATCTACCTGAAATACCTTATTAAAATTTGGAAGTGCCAAAATAGGTTGCTTTGTGACCTTATATTTCAACATATCAAAGATTTTATCTGCTCCTAAGATCCATTTGAATTCTTTCTTATCCCCTCTCATTGTTTCTGTTAGGGGTGCACAAATACTGCTAAAATTTCTAACAAATTTTATGTAAAAACTAGATAGACCATGAAATGATCCTACCTCTATAATGCTCCTTCTAGTAGTCCATTCGATGATAACCCTCACTTTTTCTAAGTCTATTTTTAGACCTTCAACTGAGATGATGAATCCTAGAGACACACCAATTCCTTCTTCACAAAGCTAGAGTTTCTCAAATTAATTAGCAACTGTCCCTCCCTCAAATTCTCAAAAATCCTTCTGATATGCATCAGGTGCTCTTCTAGGGTCTTGATAAATATTAAAATTTCATCCAAATATACAATGACAAATTTTCCTAAAAACTCCATCAATACCTCATTCATCAACTGCATGAATGTGCTTGGTGCATTGCTTAGTCCAAATAGCATGACCAATCACTCATACAAACCCTCTCTAGTCTTGAAGGTTGTCTTCCACTCATCTCCTTATCTAATGCGAATTTGATGGTACCCACTCTTCAGGTCAATCTTAGTGAAGTACTAGGCTCCACTCAAACAGTCCATTATATCATCCATCCTTGGTAGTGGAAATCAGTATTTGATGGTGATCTTGTTAATAGCTCAGGAATCTATACACATCCTCCACTCCCCATCCTTCTTTGGGGCTAAAACTATAAGTACTGCACATGGGCATTAAGCTCTCCCGAATTAGTCTCTTCTTCAATAACTCTTGGACTTGCCTATTTAGCTCCTCAATTTCTACAGGAGTCATTCTATGTGCTACCTTATTGGACAAACTAGCTCCCATTACCAAATCAATATGGTGACTGATCTTCCTCGTTGGTGGCAAACCCTTAGCCACATTATTTGATATAATATCTAGAAATTATTTTAACAAACCTGAGACTTCTACTGGGGTATATTTGCATTCTTATTCCCTAACTCTAGGAATTAATGCATAGCACTTATGCTCAAGCTTCAAACCATTCAAAAACATTCTACCTTCAACTAAACATATTTTGGCACTGCTACATACATTTTTTTCCACCTCCTTCAGGAGCTTCAGCTTATGGCACACTCCATTCTTTTTCAGGGAGTAAGTATTGGCACGCCCATCATTCATTGCACATCGATCAAACTGCCACAACCTTCCCAACAAAAAATGACAAGCATCCATAGGCAAGATATCACACAGGACCTCATCACAGTAATTCCTAATATTAAATTTTACTAGGCACTACTCACTAAAAAAATCCCCATGGTCTTTCTACAACCATACAATATGATATGGATGCGGGTTTCTCTTTATCTCTAATTACAGTTTGGTAACCATTCCTTTTGCAACTAGGTTATCTATGCTGCCATTATCTATGATAACATTATAGACCTTATCTGCACATTTACACCTTGTGCAAAATAAGCTCTTCCTCTAATCTATATCTCTCTCCTAATTTAGAAAGGCCCTCCTTATGATCAAAACTTCTCCTCTTTCTACTTCTTTAGAGTTCTCAGACTCAGCACCTTCATCTACAACAATAGCTCAAGCATTACCTTCAGGCCTTGTTGGTCCGAAATCTGCCACAGGAAAGGATTTTTACAATTGCACCCTAGACCCGGCCAACATTGAAAGGCTGGAAGCAAGAAATGGCTTCCAGACCAATCTCCAGAGTGGGTTGGTTCCCTTTACTATTCTAAATTTCTGGTTAAAGATAAGGGTTGCTGGAAAGAAATCAAAAGTTGCAGAAAGGAATGGGAAATATAGCCACAGGCCGAAGTGATGGGATCGGAAGATAACAGCAGGAAACTTAAAAATGCGACAACAACAAGTAACATAAGATGTCAACTCAATTCTCACACAACTGTATGTAGCAAATCTCTCCAATATTACACTCCAAAAATCATACTCTCACGGCAAGCACTTAAATCCAAGATGCAGAATTTAAATACAACAACCATTAAGAAATACGAATACTATAAGAAATGCAACTCGACGTAAAATAAAATCACTCATACAACCATTGCTGAAAATATGAAGCCAATACTTTTATTCCTGCAGATACAATTCCAGTTTCTAGCAGAGAACTCTCCAACCACCCTTTCAAATGAAGCTTACATTGGTTTTTATAGAGGGCCGTCCTCTTTGCAGCATTAAATATTTGAAACCGACTTCCTTGTGATCTACAATTATGCATTGGAAATTATGCACACGATCCCCTTAATTGCAGCCTTGGAGACCCACAAAATTGAATGCAATGTACATGTCAACTTCGAAGAACCACCTTCATTAAATTTGTTTTTTAAACATGTGCATGAAAAACCGTTAAAATGATCCACGACCAGCAGTTTCGAACCAAGAAAATCTTTAATTTTGGTGGCCTGGGTGCTCTTCGACCTTGACCGCATTGAAAATCCGCAAAGCATTTAATTCGGGGCAGCATTTAATCTTCAAAAATTGGAAAAACCTCCTCGAAACTCACAAAACTGCTTTGGGCCAACAATTTAAGCATTAATAATTAATAATAACAATAAATGTGGCAAAAATGCCAACATTCTTGGTGGCTCGTGGGGTATACAGCTCGCTGTATGCAAGAATCCAGGCCTGAATCCATTGGGCTCAGAGTCAAGAAAACTTAAAGTCAGCTGCTGTGGTACATCTCAATGAACTGCTGCAATAGAAACTTTTGCTGAAAAAGCTAAAACTAAAAGAACCTGCATATGACTGGTTATGAAATGTGACAAATGGAATGCGATAGTGGAGTGAGCTCCTGCGATTGCTCAAGCGGTGAATGCAATGGAGTGATGACAATAATGAAATGATAGATTGACAAAGCAATGTGGTAGACACAATAACACAATGCTGTTGTACTACCATCTACAATGGATGGAATGAAAGTGAATGAATGGATGGAATGGAAATGGAAGTATGAAAAGTGTGGAATGAAAATGAACTAGACTGTAAAATAAATGCATAAAATGATAGAACTTAGAGGAAAGGGATAAGAAGGAACGGGAATAATAGGAATGGGGAAAAGAAACAACAGCCGTGGCTTGTTTCTTAACTGCAGAAGAAAAAGAAGTAAAAGAAGGAAGATGAAGAAGGGAAAGGAAGAAAAGGAGAGGAGAAAGAAGAAATTTCTAGAAAGCCACCAACTGCTGGGAGGAGAAAAACAAAGGAAAAACAAGCATCTACGGCTCGCAGGCAACAAGAGCCGAGATGAATAAATAAAAACAATACCTTTTTTTTTTTTTTTTCTACTCTTTCTATTTTTTTTTTTTTTAAATATTATATACAATAGTTCACGACATGATTGGCATGTCGCCACCAGACACCTAGTCTCAGAGGGTTATCCGGTAAATCTGCAATGTCCCGACCATATCTGATCATACTTAAGTCGGTCCTTGAAATTGGGCTGGCTTCTTCCTGAAGTTCTCCATGTTTCAGACACTGGCAAGTTATCATGCTGTATACCAGTACCGACACAATTTACAAATAATGCAAAAAAGAAACCCCACCATCTTGAAGAGTTCTTTGAGTGTGGACTGAGAACAGGTTCCTCCAACTCTTGGATCTGATCACAGAAATTGTCCAGCAACAGTCCTTTCTTCAGGATCTCTGCAGACTCTACCTGTTGATCTGACATATTTAACAGGTTCTGACTAAATGCTTGTATGTCGTGCCCTGGGATACAAACAGGGTGCAAATATGTGACCTCCTTGTGCTCAGGTTCTGCCACTTGAATCTCTTCTTCTTCTTCGCTTATATCCTCTGGATCCATCTCCTTATGAAAACTGCAAGCAACCATATTGTTCATTGCCAGGAAATTTCTTGCATAGTCCAATCCTTGGCTTTGGATGAGATCTGTCCCTTGAGCTCCACACAACTGCATCTTAGGTTTCTGCTCAGTATAAGGGATCTGGCATGAAAAAGACTACACGGGATAGACAGGAGCAGCAACTACCGGAGAAAGTAATGGAGTTTCTCCCCACGGTAATTTACCTGATAAGAGCAAAAGTTGTTCCGCTCGCACTGCTTCCTCAAAGATTTGCGGGAACCTTTGTTCACCTGATTGCAGAAAGAGGAGGCCTATGTCAGAATGGAAAGCTCGAACATAGAAGAGGTGGGCTTGGGTGGGTGATGGTCGGATCTTTTCTGGAATTCTCTTCCAGCTTCTCAAGAATCGGACATTGAAGTCCGTGATGCTCTCTAGAGGTGCTCTCTTGATGTACATTAAAAATTGATAGAGATCCAAAGAACTGTAAAAGGGATCTTCGTCAAATATTCTGATTAGTGCTCCCGCTAGATCATCCCATGAGCTGATGCTTTGACGCCTGAGCAGTCTATACCACTGCAATGCCCTTCCTTCCAAAGACTGAACCAGAAGTCTAATCATGATATCCTCGTGATTTATGACATGGATCATTGACAAAGTAGCAATATCTTCAACATGCGCCAGAGCCATGCCTTCGGTACCATCATATTTTTCTAGGGCCTTCAAGGCACCTTTGGGAATTTCATGCCGGATTTGGAGATTCAGAGGGCCAGGATCATCCCATCTAAGAAAAACCCTCACCTTTGTGGCAGTGGTCTACGGGATCACGGCTATCGCCATTAAGTCAGAGTCGCCAGATGAACATTCTTTGAACTTAAAAAAAAATAGGCGTCCACGATCAAGAAATTTGGATCTTCAACTCAGCAAAGTCGCCAGATGAACTTACAAATCTCCGCTGTGAGGCCAAGACAACTCATCAAAAATCTTGAGACCTCCGGTGTTAAAAAAAAATGTGGATCTTTTGAGACAAAAGAAGTCTGTCCCACCGGGCGTGCCAAAACTGTTGGCACCGGTGGGTTTATCACTTTGGAAAATTATGCTTATCCCACCGATTATGAATTCTTGGAGACAGAACTTGTCTGTCCCACCGGGCGTGCCAAAAATTGTTGGTCCGAAATCTGCCACAGGAAAGGATTTTTACAATTGCACCCTAGACCCGGCCAACATTGAAAGGCTGGAAGCAAGAAATGGCTTCCAGACCAATCTCCAGAGTGGGCTGGTTCCCTTTACTATTCTAAATTTCTGGTTAAAGATAAGGGTTGCTGGAAAGAAATCAAAAGTTGCAGAAAGGAATGGGAAATATAGCCACAGGCCGAAGTGATGGGATTGGAAGATAACAGTAGGAAACTTAAAAATGCGACAACAACAAGTAACATAAGATGTCAACTCAATTCTCACACAACTGTATGTAGCAAATCTCTCCAATATTACACTCCAGAAATCATACTCTCACGGCAGCACTTAAATCCAAGATGCAGAATTTAAATACAACAACCATTAAGAAATATGAATACTATAAGAAATGCAACCTGACAGAAAATAAAATCACTCATACAACCATTGCTGAAAATCTGAAGCCAATACTTTTATTCCTGCAGATACAATTCCAGTTTCTAGCAGAGAACTCTCCAACCACCCTTTCAAATGAAGCTTACATTGGTTTTTATAGAGGGCCGTCCTCTTTGCAGCATTAAATATTTGAAACCGACTTCCTTGTGATCTACAATTATGCATTGGAAATTATGCACACGATCCCCTTAATTGCAGCCTTGGAGACCCACAAAATTGAATGCAATGTACATGTCAGCTTCGAAGAACCACCTTCATTAAATTTGTTTTTTTAAACATGTGCATGAAAAACCGTTAAAATGATCCACGACCAGCAGTTTCGAACCAAGAAAATCTTTAATTTTGGTGTCCTGGGTGCTCTTCGACCTTGACCGCATTGAAAATCCGCAAAGCATTTAATTTGGGGCAGCATTTAATCTTCGAAAATCGGAAAAACCTCCTCGAAACTCACAAAACTGCTTTGGGCCAACAATTTAAGCATTAATAATTAATAATAACAATAAATGTGGCAAAAATGCCCTTGGTGTTGTGGAAACTCGTATGCTCGATGTCCTTCTTCTCCATAGTGGAAGTAGGTTCCACAATATCCTCCTCTTCCAAAACCTCGTCCAGACCTTCCTCTTCCTCTCTGGTAACCATTATTCTGGTAGTTATTATTTTTCTCGTGGGGGCAGTAAGCATTTTCCACCTTCTGGTCCTGGCTGTTGCTTGTCTCCCCATTTTTATTTTGGTCCTCATTTCGTCCTCCATTTTTTCTCCCACCAGTTATTCTACCATGATCTCTTCCTCTCTGTTTGATTTCAAACCCCCTGTTCAGGTTGTCTTCTACCTTCAAGGTAATCTGTTAAGCATCTTCAATGGTGGTCATCCTAACCAGACTCAACTCCTCTTGAATACTTGCTCTTAACCCATTAATATAACAAGCTACCTTATCCTTGTTGGCCTTAGAATGGTCTGTTCTGATTAAATTTTTATAAAACTCTTATGTATATTCCTTGACAGAATTACTTGACTACCTCAAAACTTGCATTTTCTTGAGTAGATCCAACTCATAATAAGCTGGAATAAATTGTCTCTTGAATTTCTCCACCATCCGCTCCCACCTGGTTATCCTTTCCTTCCCTCTTTTGTTTCTTTCTAACTATACTCCCTTCCACCAAATATTGGCATGACCCTTCAACTTTGTCTTAAAAAATCTAACCCTCTCAAGGTCTTCCACCTCCTCATACTCAAAATATTCCTCCATATCATTGATCTAGGCGATCAACTCTTCTGGGTTGATGTTTCTAGAATAAGTAGAGATATCAAACTTTGGTCTCTTTCCAATCTGTGATATGGCCTTATATAATATGGATTATGTAGGATCTACTACCTCTTATTCTTTCTCGAATTGGGCCTCTTCTTCTTCAGCTTCATCTTCACTCCCTTCTTCTTTCCTTGGATCAAACCCTCTATATAGTGCCTCTTGCAGAGCTTGAACTTACCTTTGCAAGGCTATGAAATCTTCTTCTAGCACCATATTTTTGCCACCACCATGGTTTCTTCATGGAGGTATTATTCTCACTTCTCCCACAAATCCTAACCACAGATCCTGGTGTTAACTACCTGACATCCAGTGCTCTGTTTACACACTCAGGAACTCCAACTCTGATACCACTTGGTGAAGTTCAACAAACAAGAAACATACCATGCATAAGGGTTTTCCATTTGATCATGTTAGAAACCAACATTTTCCATTAAGTTTTAGAATAAGAGGATACAAAAAAGAAAAATCTCCTTTTACAATTTTGAATTTTCCACTAATACCTTATTTTCCAATTTTCCCTCCTAAAACAATGCATTTGAAATTTGAATTTCGGAGGTAAACTTTCAAGGGTCATAACTTCGTGCTCGTTGCTCCGATTGACTCTCACAAAACATTTTTGGAAATGGCACGAGCCAAAATATAAAATTACAAGAGGATCTAAGTCTTGCAACAAATTTTATAATTTCCAAATTTGACTTTTAAGACCCTCAAAATCCACCTATAGGATCGGGTACATTAATTTCACTATTTTTGGTAGGGTTTTACCATAAAATGCACATAACTCCTAAACCGTTTAGGGTATTAGGGTGATTCTTTCACCATTGGATCTATTCTCATATCCTTTAGAAAACTAAATAAAATTGGAAATAATTAAAGCAATTATAAATTTTGGGTGATGTAAGATCACTCTTACACCGATGGATGCTCCTGCATAAGGCCCCAAGGGTAAATTAAGAAGTGACCACTTCTCTGATGTCAGAGAAAAACCCAGGTGGGAAACCTCTGTCTTCGGTAACCAAGTTGAATCTTCTATAGGCCTTTCCTTCCACTTGATAAAATATTCTTCATACTGTTTGTGCCTTGTGCTCTTGTCGATGCGAGTATCTAGGATCTCTTCTATCTCTTCTGACTCTAGAGTAGACGCTGGAAAACTCCATATTTATGTGACTAGCCCATCATGGTTGTCATATTCATGATACTCTATCAAATATGAAATATTGAACATAGGTGATATGTTCAGCCCACTTGGAAACTCTACCTCATATGCATTCCCTGAATCTTGTCTCCCTAAGACCCTGCATGGCCCAAACTTCTTCATTTTTAACTTGTTATAAGTTTTAGTAGGAAATATTTCTTTCCTCAAGTGAACCATAACTTGATCTCCCACTTGGAACTCCTTAGGTCATCGCTTATGGGATTCTCTTGTCTTGTACTGAGTATTCATGTTGTTAATATGTTGCTTTACTATGTCATGCAAGCTCTTCAGGTGCTCAGCAATGTCCTCAACCTCAACACTGCACTTTTCCCCTCTATTCATATTCCTCAACTCAGAAGAATTTATTGGGATGCTCCCATATACAATCTGGAATGGAGATTAGTTTGTACTCTTATTGACATAATTATTGCATGCAAATTTTTCCTGTGGAAAAACTAAATCCCATCCCTTGGGCTTATCTCCTACCAAGCATTTTAACATATTACCCAAACTTCTGTTCACCACCTCTATTTGTCCATCAGTCTGTGGGTGGTATGCAAAACTATTTCAGGATTGTCTTCAATTTCATCCACAGGGTCCTCTAGAAATACCCAATAAACTTGGTTTTCCTGTTGAAAATAACACTCTTTGGTAGACCATGTAGTCATATCACCTCTTTGAAAAATAACCCTGCAACATGAACTGCATCATTAGTTTTCTCGCAGGGAATAAAACGTGCCATCTTTGAAAATTTGTCAACCACCAAAAATATGGAGTCATTCCCCATTGTGTCCTTGGTAGACCAAGAACAAAATCCATGTTGATGTCCTCCCATGATCTCTTTGGTACAGGAAATGGTTGATATAATCTAGTGTTTTGTCTCACACCCTTCACCATCTATCATACTCTGCAACTCTGTACAAACCTCTTCACATATTGCTGCAACTGTGGCCAAAAGTAGTTCTCATTAATGAGGGCAATGGTATTATCTCGATTGAAGTGTCTAGCCAACCCTCCACTGTATTTCTCGTTGACCATATTCTCCCTCATTGAACTCCTTGGAATGCATATTTGATTTCCTCTAAAAAACATCCCATATTGGATTAGAAAATCCAACCACTTAGTCATGTCTAAAGTAACAAGTTCTAAACAAGCCCTCCAAGCCTTTACAAAATCAAGATATTCAGGGTACAAACCCTTAAGTTCATCAAACCCTACAACTTCCACCTTCATTTATGTCAACAAAAACTACCTTCTACTTAAGGCATCTACAACTCTATTTGACTTCCCACTCCTATGCTTCAACACAAAGGTATAACTCTATAGAAACTCAACCCAGTTCAAGTACCTCTGATTTAGCTTCCCTTGGATTATAATATACTATAAGGCCTGATGATCAATATATAGAACAAAATATTTTGACAATAAATAATGCCTCCACTTCTTTAGAGCCTGAACTATAGCATAAAACTCCTAATCATATACAAAATACTTCTTCCCAGCATCATCGAGTTTCTCACTAAAACAAGTAACAGGTTTACCTTCTTGACTCAACACAGCTCCTATGGCACTACCACAAGCATCATAATATACCTGAAATTCCTTATTAAAATTTGGAAGTGCCAAAAGATGTTGCTTTGTGACCTTATTTTTCAACATATCAAATATTTTATCTGCTCCTAAGATCCACTTTAATTCTTTCTTATCCCCTCTCATTGTTTCTGTTAGGGGTGCACAAATACTGCTAAAATTTCTAATAATTTTTTTGTAAAAACTGGATAGACCATGAAATGATATTACCTCTGTAATGCTTCTTTGAGTAGGCCATCAATGATAACCCTAACTTTTTTTGGGTCTATTTTTAGACCTTCAACCGAGATAATGAATCCTAGATACACCAATTCCTTCTTCACAAAGCTGCACTTTCTCAGATTAATTAGCAACAGCTTCTCCCTCAAATTCTCAAAAATCCTTTTGATATGCATCAGGTGCTCTTCCGAGGTCTTGCTAAATATTAAAATGTCATCCAAATATACAATGACAAATTTTCTTAAAAACTCCTTCGATACCTCATTCATCAGCCACATGAATGTGCTTGGTGCATTGGTTAGTCTAAATAGCATGACCAATCACTCGTACAAACCCTCTCTGGTCTTGAAGGTTGTCTTCCACTCATCTCCTTATCTAATGCAAATTTTATGGTACCCACTCTTTAGGTCAATCTTAGTGAACTACTGGGCTCCATTCAAACAATCCATTATATCATCCATCCTTGGTAGTGAAAATCAGTATTTGATGGTGATCTTGTTAATAGCTCGGGAATCTGTACACATCCTCCACTCCCCATCCTTCTTTAGGGCTAAAATTATAGGTACCACACATGGGGTTAAGCTCTCCCAAATTTGTATCTTCTTCAATAACTCTTGGACTTGCCTATTTAGCTCCTCAATTTTTGTAGGATTCATTCTATGGGTTGCCTTATTGGGAAAACTATCTTCGAGTACCAAATCAATATGGTGACTGATCTTTCTCATTTGTGGCAAACCCTTAGGCACATTATCTGATATAATATCTAGAAATTCTTTTAATAGACTTGAGACTTATACTGGGGTATCTTTGCATTCTTCTTCCCTAACTATAGGAATTAATGCATAGCACATATGCTCATGCTTCAAACCATTCAAAAACTTTCTACCTTGAACTAAACATATTTTGGAACTACTACATACCTTTTTGTCCACTTCCTTTAGGGACTTCAGCTTATGGCGCACTCCATTCTTTATCAAGGAGTAAGTGTTGGCACGCCCATCATGCATTGCACACTGATCAAATTGCCATAGCCTTCCCAACACCTTCTACTTCTTCAAAGTGCTCAGACTCAGCACCTTCATCTACAATAGTAGCTCAAGCATTACCTTCGGGCCTCTTATTTGCTCCTCCTTGGTGTTGTGGAAACTCGTATGCTCGATGTCCTTCTTCTCCATAGTGGAAGTAGATTCCACAAAATCCTCCTCTTTCGAACCCTCGTCCAGAACTTCCTCTTCCTCTCTGGTAACCATTATTCTGGTAGTTATTATTCTGCTCACGGGGGCAATAAGCATTTTTCCCTTTCTGGTCCTAACTGTTGCTTGTCTCCCCATTTTTTTTTGTCCTCATTTCATCCTCCATTTTTTCTCCCACCAGTTATTCTACCATGATCTCTTCCTATCTATTTGCTTTCAAACCCCCTATTTAGGTTGTCTTCTACCTTCAAGGTAATCTGTTAAGCATCTTTAATGGTGGTCATCCTGACCAGACTCAACTCCTCTTGAATACTTGCTCTTAACCCATTAATATAATGGGATACCTTCTCCTTGTTGGCCTTAGAATGGCCTGTTCTGATTAAAATTTTATAACACTTCTATGTATATTCCTTGACAGACTTACTTGACTACCTCAAACCTTGCATTTTCTTGAGTAGATCCAACTCATAATCAGCTGGAATAAATTGTCTCTTCAACTTAGCTGGAATAAATTGTCTCTTCAACTTCTCCACCATCCACTCCCACCTGGTTATCCTTTCCATCCTTCTTTTGTTTCTTTCTAACAGTCCTCCCTTCCACCAAATACTGGCATGACCCTTCAACTTGGTCTTAGCAAATCTAACCCTCTTAGGGTCTTCCACCTCCTCATACTCGAAATATTCCTCCATATCATTGATCTAGTCGATCAACTCTTTTGGGTTGAGATTTCCAAAATAGGTAGAGATATCAAACTTCGATCTCTTTCCAATATGTGATATGGCCTTATACAATCTAGCTTGTGCAGGATCTACTGCCTCTTATTATTCCTCGAATTGGGCCTCTTCTTCTTCAACTTCATCTTCACTCCCTTCTTCTCTCCTTGGCTCAAAACCTCTATGCAGCTCCTCTTGCAGAGCTTGAACTTACCTCTACAAGGCTATGAAATCTTCTTCTAGCACCATATTTCTGCCACCACCATGTTTTCTTCATGGAGGTATTATTCTCACTTCTCCCACAAATCCTAACCACATATCATGGTGTTAACTGCCTCACGTCCAGCGCTCTGTTTACACACTCAGGAACTCCAACTCTATTACCACTTGGTGAAGTTCAAAAAACAAGAAACACACCATGCATAAGGGTTTTCCATTTGATCATGTCAGAAACCAGAATTTTCCATTACTTTTAAGAAGAAGAGGATACAAAAATGAAAAGCTCCTTTTACAATTTCAAATTTTCCACTAATACCCTATTTTCCCATTTTTCCCTCCTAAAACAATGCATTTGAAATTTGAATTTTGGAGGTAAACTTTCGAGGGTCATAACTTCGCGCTCGTTGCTCCGATTGACTCGCACAAGACATTTTTGGAAAGGGCACGAGCCGAACTATACAGAAGAAAACTTAGCTAAGTCTTGCAACCAATTTTAGAATTTCCAAATTCGACTTTTAAGACCCTCAAAATCCACCTGCAAGATTGGGTACCTTAATTTCACTATTTTTGGCAGGTTTTGCCATAAAATGCACATAACTCCTAAACCGTTCAGGGTATTAGGGTGATTCTTTCGCCACTGGCTCTATTTTCCTATCCTTTAGACAACTAAATAAAATTAGAAATAATTAAAACAATTATAAATTTTGGGTGATGCAAGATCACTCTTACACCGATGGATGCTCCTGCATCAGGTACCAAGGGTAAATTAAGAATTGACCTTCACTTCTCTGATGTTGGAGGAAAACCCAGGCAGTCAACATCTGTATTTGGTAACCAAGTTGAATATTCTATAGGCCTGCCCTTCCACTTGACAAAATATTCTTTGTACTATTTGTGCCTTGTGCTCTTGCCTATGCGGGTATCTAGGATCTCTTCTATCTCTTCTGTCTCTCGAGTAGATGTTGGAATACTCCACATTTCTGTGATTGACCCATCATTGTTGTCACCTTCATGATACTCTGCCAAATATGAAATGTTGAACACAAGTGATATGTTCAGCCCACTTGGCAATTCTACCTCATAGGCATTCCCTAAATCTCGTCTCCCTAAGACCCTGCATGGCCCAAACTTCTTCATTTTTAAATTGTTATAAGTTTTAGCAGGAAATATTTCTTTCCTCAAGTGAACCATAACTTGATCTCCCACTTGGAACTCCTTAAGTCATCACTTCTGGTCTTCTCTTGTCTTGTACTGAGTGTTCATCTTGTTAATATGTTGCTTTACTGTGTCATGCAAGCTCTTTAGGTGCTCAAAAAAGTCCTCAACCTCAACACTGCACTTTTCCCCTCTATCCATATTCCTCAACTCAGAAGCATTTCTTGGGCTGCTCCCATATACAATCTGGAATGGAGATTTGTTAGTACTCCTATTGAAAGAATTATTGTATGCAAATTCTACCTATGGAAAAACCAAATCCTATCCCTTGGGCTTATCTCCTACCAAGCATCTCAGTAGATTACCCAAAATTCTATTCACCACCTCTATTTGTCCATCGGTCTATGGGTGGTATGCAGACTGAATTTTAGGTCTATCTTCAATTTCTTCCATAGGGTCCTCCAGAAATACCCAACAAACTTGGTATCCCTATCAAAAATAATACTCTTTGGTAGACCATGTAGTCGTACCACCTCTTTGAAAAATAACCCTACAACATGAACTACATCATTAGTTTTCTAGCAGGGAATAAAATGTGCCATATTTGAGAATTTCTCAACCACCACAAATATGGAGTCATTCCCCCTCTGTGTCCTTGGTAGGCCAAGAACAAAATCCATGTTGATGTCCTCCCATGGTCTCTTTAGTATAGGTAATGGCTGATATAATCCAGTGTTCTGTCTCACACCCTTGGCCATCTGGCATACTCTGCAACTCTGTACAAACCTCTTCACATCTTTCTACAACTATGGCCAATAGTAGTTCTCATTAACGAGGGCAATGGTCTTATCTCGACCAAAGTGTCCAGCCAACTCTCCATTATGCTTCTCCTTGACCAAATTCTCCCTCATTGAACTCCTTGGAATGCATAATTGATTTCCTCTGAACAACATCCCATATTGGATTAGAAAATCCAACCACTTAGTCCTGTCTAAAGTAACAAGTACTAAGAAAGCCCTCCAAGCCTCTACAAAATCAGGATCTTCAGGGTACAAACCCTTAAGTTCGTCAAACCCTACAACTTCCACCTTCATTTCTGTCAAAAAACACTACCTTCTACTTAAGGCATCTACAAATATGTTTGACTTCCCACTTCTATGCTTCAACACAAAGGTATAACTCTGTAGAAACTCAACCCACTTCAAGTGCCTCTGATTTAGCTTCCCTTGGCTATTAATATACTATAAGGCTTGATGATCAATATATAGAATAAACTCTTTTGGAAAAAAATAATGCCTCCACTTATTTAGAGCCTAAACTATAGCATAAAACTCCTGATCATATACAAAATACTTCTTCCTAGCATCATTGAGTTTCTCACTAAAATAAGTAATAGGTTTACTTTCTTGACTCAACATAGCTCCTATGGCACTACCACTAGCATCACAATCTACCTGAAATACCTTATTGAAATATGGAAGTGCTAAAATAGGTTGCTCTATGACCTTATTTTTCAACATATCAAAGCTCTTATCTACTCCTAAGGTCCACTTAAATTCTTTCTTATCCCCTCTCATTGTTTCTGTTAGGGGTGCACAAATACTGCTAAAATTTCTAATAAATTTTTTGTAAAAACTGGCTAGACCATGAAATGATCTTACCTCTGTAATGCTCCTTGGAGTAGGCCATTCGATGATAGCCCTCACTTTTTTTGGGTCCATTTTTAGACCTTCAACTGAGATGACAAATCCTAGATACACCAACTCCTTCTTCACAAAGCTGCACTTCTTCAGATTAATTAGCAACTGCTCCTCCCTCAACTTCTCAAAAATCCTTCTGATATGCATCAGGTGCTCTTCCAAGGTCTTGCTAAATATTAAAATGTCATCCAAATAGACAATGACAAATTTTCCTAAAAACTCCTTCAATACCTCATTCATCAATCACATGAATGTGCTTGGTGCATTGGTTAGCCCAAATGGCATGACCAACCACTCATACAAACCCTCTCTGGTCTTGAAGGCTGTCTTCCACTCATCTCCTTCTCTAATGCGAATTTGATGGTACCCACTCTTCAGATCAATCTTTGTGAAGTACTTGGCTCCACTCAAACAGTCCATAATGTCATCCATCCTTGGCAATGGGAATCTATATTTTATGGTGATCTTGTTAATAGCTCGGGAGTCTGTACACATTCTCCACTCCCCATATTTATTTGGTGCTAGTACTGTAGGTACTACACATGGGCTTAAGCTCTCCCGAATCAGTCCCTTCTTTAGTAACTCTTGGACTTGCCTATTTAGCTCCTCACTTTCTATAGGAGTCATTCTATGGGCTGCCTTATTGGGTAAACTAGCTCCCGGTACCAAATCTATATGGTGACTGATCTTCCTCATTGGTGGAAAACCCTCAGGCACATTATCTAATATAATATCTAGAAATTATTCTAACAGACCTGAGACTTCTACTTGGGGTATCTTTGCATTCTTCTTCCCTAACTCTAGGAATTAATGCATAGCACATATGCTCATGCTTCAAACCATCCAAAAACATTCTACCTTCAACTAAATAGATTTTGGAACTACTACATACCTTTTCGTCCACCTCCTTCAGGGGCTTCAGCTTATGGTGCACTCCATTATTTGTTAGGGAGTAAGTGTTGGCACGCCCATCATGCATTGCACACTGATCAAATTGCCACGGCCTTCCCAACAGCAAATGGCAAGCATCCATAGGTAGGATGTCACACAGGACCTCATCACAGTAATTCCCAATATTAAATTTTACCAAGCACTACTCACTAACCAAAGCCCTATGGTCCTTTTGCAACCACACAATCCGATATGGATGTGGGTGTCTCTTCCTCTCTAACTGCAGTTTGGTAACCATTCCTTCTGCAACTAGGTTATCTGTGCTACCATTATCTATGATAACATTATAGACCTTACCTGCACATTTACACCTTATGCGAAATAAGCTCTTCCTCTGATCTGGATCTTTCTCCTCATTTAGCAAGGCTCTCCTTGTTATCAATACTTCTCTCTTTCTACTTCTTTAGAGTGCTTAGATTTAGCACCTTCATCTACAACAACAACTCGAGCATTACCTTCAAGCCTCTTATTTGTTCCTCCTTGGTGTTGTGGACACTTGTATGCTCGATGTCCTTCTTCTCCATAGTGGAAACAGGTTCCACGAAATCCTCCTCTTCCAAACCCTCATCCAGACCTTCCTCTTCCTCTCTGGTAACCATTATTCTGGTAGTTATTATTCTACTCATGGGGGCGGTAAGCATTTTCCCCCTTCTGGTCTTGACTGTTGCTTGTCTCCCCATTTTTCTTTTGGTCCTCATTCTGTCCTCCATTTGTTCTCCCACCAGTTCTTCCACCATGACCTCTTCCTCTCTATTTGCTTTCAAACCTCCTGTTCAGCTTCTCTTCTACCTTCAAGGCAAACTGGTAAGCATCTTCAATGGTGGTCATCCTGACCAGACTCAACTCCTCTTGAATACTTGCTCTTAACCCATTAATATAACGAGCTACCTTCTCCTTGTTGGCCTCAGAATGGCCTATTCTAATCAGGATCTTATAGAACTCCTCTGTATATTCTTTGATAGACTTACTTGACTATCTCAAACCCTGCATTTTCTTGAGTAGATCCAACTCGTAATCAACTGGAATAAATTGTCTCTTCAACTTCTCCACCATCCGCTCCCACCTTGTTATCCTTTCTTTCCCTCTTTTGTTTCTTTCTAGTTGCACTCCCTTCCACCATATGCTAGCATGACCCTTCAACTTGGTCTTAGAAAATTTGACCCTCTCGGGATCTTCTACCTCCTCATACTCGAAGTATTCCTCCATGTCATTGATCCAGTCGATCAACTCTTCTGGGTTGAGATTTCCAGAATACGTGGAGACATCAAACTTTGGTCTCTTTCCAATCTATGATATGGCCTTATATAATCTGGCTTGTGTAGGATCTACTGCCTCTTCTTCTTCCTTGAATTGGGCCTCTTCTTCTTCAGCTTCATCTTCACTCCCTTCTTCTCTCCTTGGCTCAAACCCTCTATGCAGCTCCTCTTGCAGAGCTTGAACTTGCCTCTACAAAGCTATGAAATATTCTTCTGGCACCATATTTCTCCCACCACCATGGTTTCTTCATGGAGGCATTCTTCTCACTTCTCCCACAAACCCTAACCACAGATCCTGGTGTAAACTACCTCACGTTCGATGCTCTATTTACACACTCAGGAACTCTAGCTCTGATACCACTTGAAGTGAAGTTCCAAAAAAAAAGACACACACCATCCATAAAGCCTTTGAACATGCTAGAAAGCAACCTTTTCCATTACTTTTTAGTAAAAAGAGGATACCAAAAGAAAAATCCCTTTTACAATTTCAAAATTTCCACTAATACCCTGTTTTCCCATTTTTCCTCCTAAAACAATGCATTTGAAATTTGAATTTTGGAGGCAAACTTCTGAGGGTTTTGCCATAAAATGCATATAACTCCTAAACTATTCAGGGTATTAGTGTGATTCTTTCACCATTGGCTCTATTTTACTATCCTATAAACAACTAAATACAATTAGTTTTAAATAATTAAAGCAATTATAAATTTTTGGGTGATGCAAGATCACTCTTACACCGTTGGATGCTCCTGCATCAGGTACACCTAGGATAAATTGAGAAGTGACCTTCACTTCTTTGATGTCAAAGGAAAACCCAAGTGGTCAACCTCTGTCTTTGGTAACCAAGTTGAATCTTCTATAGGCCTGCCCTTCCACTTGACCAAATATTCTTCATATTGTCTGTGCCTTGTGCTCTTGTCGATGCGGGTATCTAGGATCTCTTCTATCTCTTCTGTCTTTGGAGTAGATGTTGGAATAATCCACATTTCTATGACTGGCCCATCATTGTTGTCATCTTCATGATACTCTACCAAATCTAAAATGTTGAACATAGGTGATATGTTTAGCCCACTTGGCAACTCTACCTCATAGGCATTCCCTGAATCTCGTCTCCCTAAGACCCTGCATGGCCCAAACTTCTTCATTTTTAACTTGTTATAAGTTTTAGTAGGAAATATTTCTTTTCTCAAGTGAACCATAACTTGATCTCCCACTTGGAAATCCTTAAGTCATAGCTTCTGGTCTGCTCTTGTCTTGTACTGAGTGTTCATCTTGTTAATATGTTGCTTTACTTTGTCATGCAAGCTCTTCAGGTGCTCAGCAAAGTCCTCAGCCTCAACACTGCACTTTTCCCCTCTATCCATATTCCTCAACTCAGAAGCATTTCTTGGGCTGCTCCCATATACAATCTGGAATGGAGATTTGTTAGTACTCCTATTGATAGAATTATTGTATGCAAATTCTGCCTATGGCAAAACCAAATCCCATCCCTTGGGCTTATCTCCTACCAAGCATCTCAGTAGATTACCCAAACTTCTGTTCACCGCATCTATTTGTCCGTTAGTTTGTGGGTGGTATGCAGAACTAAATTTTAGGTCTGTCTTCAATTTCTTCCATAGGGTCCTCCAGAAATACCCAATAAACTTGGTATCCCTATCGAAAATAATACTCTTTGGTAGACCATGTAGTCGTACCACCTCTTTGAAAAACAACCCTACAACATGAACTGCATCATTAGTTTTCTAGTAGGGAATAAAATGTGCCATCTTTGAGAACTTGTCAACCACCACAAATATGGAGTCATTCCCCCTCCGTGTCCTTGGTAAGCCAAGAACAAAATCCATGCTGATGTCCTCCCATGGTCTCTCTGGTACAGGTAATGGCTGATATAATCCAGTGTTCTGTCTCACACCCTTGGCCATCTGGCATACTCTGCAACTCTGTACAAACCTCTTCACATCTTGCTGCAACTATGGCCAATAG
The DNA here is from genome assembly GCA_028583015.1 of Wollemia nobilis. Classification (NCBI taxonomy): domain Eukaryota; kingdom Viridiplantae; phylum Streptophyta; class Pinopsida; order Araucariales; family Araucariaceae; genus Wollemia; species Wollemia nobilis. The sequence goes on along the minus strand of JAQPPZ010017236.1, from coordinate 2,739,034 downwards.
TAGTTCTCACTAACGAGGGCAATGGTCTTATCTTGACCAAAGTGTCTAGCCAACCCTCCACTATGCTTCTCCTTGACCAGATTCTCCCTCATTGAACTCCTTGGAATGCATAATTGATTTCCTCTGAACAACATCCCATATTGGATTAGAAAATCCAACCACTTAGTCCTGTCTAAAGTAACAAGTGCTAAGCAAGCCCTCCAAGCCTCTGCAAAATCAGGATCTTTAGGGTACAAACCCTTAAGTTCGTCAAACCCTACAACTTCCACCTTCATTTCTATCAACAAACACTACCTTCTACTTAAGGCATCTGCAACTCTGTTTGACTTCCCACTCCTATGCTTCAACACAAAGGTATAACTCTGTAGAAACTCAACCCACTTCAAGTGCCTCTGATTTAGCTTCCCTTGGCTATTAATATACTGTAAGGCCTGATGATCAGTATATAGAACAAACTCTTTTGGCAACAAATAATGCCTCCACTTCTTTAGAGCCTGAACTATAGCATAAAACTCCTGATCATATACAAAATACTTCTTCCTAGCATCATTGAGTTTCTCACTAAAATAAGCAATAGGTTTACTTTCTTGACTCAACACAGCTCCTATGGCACTACCACTAGCATCACAGTCTACCTGAAATACCTTATTGAAATCTGGAAGTGCTAAAATAGGTTGCTCTATGACCTTCTTTTTCAACATATCAAAGCTCTTATCTACTCCTAAGGTCCACTTAAATTCTTTCTTATCCCCTCTCATTGTTTTTGTTAGGGGTGCACAAATACTGCTAAAATTTCTAATAAATTTTTTGTAAAAATTGGCTAGACCATGAAATGATCTTACCTCTGTAATGCTCCTTGGAGTAGGCCATTCGATGATAGCCCTCACCTTTTTTGGGTCCATTTTTAGACCTTCAACTGAGATGACAAATCCCAGATACACCAACTCCTTCTTCACAAAGCTGCACTTCTTCAGATTAATTAGCAATTGCTCCTCCCTCAACTTCTCAAAAATCCTTTTGATATGCATCAGGTGCTCTTCTAGGGTCTTGCTAAATATTAAAATGTCATCCAAATAGACAATGACAAATTTTCCTAAAAACTCCTTCAATACCTCATTCATCAGCCGCATGAATGTGCTTGGTGCATTGGTTAGCCCAAATGGCATGACCAACCACTCATACAAACCCTCTCTGGTCTTGAAGGCTGTCTTCCACTCATCCCCTTCTCTAACACAAATTTTATGGTACCCACTCTTTAGGTCAATCTTTGTGAAGTACTTGGATCCACTCAAACAGTCCATAATGTCATCCATCCTTGGCAATGGGAATCTATATTTTATGGTGATCTTGTTAATAGCTCGGGAGTCTGTACACATTCTCCACTCCCCATATTTCTTTGGTGCTAGTACTACAGGTACTACACATGGACTTAGGCTCTCCCGAATCAGTCCCTTTTTCAACAACTCTTGGACTTGTCTATTTAGCTCCTCACTTTCTACAAGAGTCATTCTATGGGCTGCCTTATTGGGTAAACTAGCTCCCGGTACCAAATCTATATGGTGACTGATCTTCCTCACTGGTGGTAAACCCTCAGGCACATTATCTAATATAATATCTAGAAATTCTTCTAACAGACTTGAGACTTCTACTGGGGTATCTTTGCATTCTTCTTCCCTAACTCTAGGAATTAATGCATAGCACATATGCTCATGCTTCAAACCATCCAAAAACTTTCTACCTTCAACTAAACATATTTTGGCACTACTACATACCTTTTCATCCACCTCCTTTAGGGGCTTCAGCTTATGGTGCACTCCATTCTTTGTCAGGGAGTAAGTGTTGGCACGCCCATCATGCATTGCACACCGATCAAACTACCATGGCCTTCCCAATAGCAAATGGCAAGCATCCATAGGTAGGATGTCACATAGGACCTCATCATAGTAATTCCCAATATTAAATTTTACCAAGCACTGCTCACTAACCAAAGCCCTATGGTCCTTCTACAACCACGCAATCTGATATGGATGCGGGTGTCTCTTTCTCTCTAACTATAGTTTGGTAACCATTCCTTCTGCAACTAGGTTATCTGTGCTACCATTATCTATGATAACATTACAGACCTTACCTACACATTTACACCTTGTGCGAAATAAGCTCTTCCTATGATCTAGATCTCTCTCCTCATTCAGCAAGGCTCTCCTTGTGATCAAAACTTCTCCTCTTTCTGCTTCTTCAGAGTGCTCAGATTCAACACCTTCATCTACAACAATAGCTCGAGCATTACCTTCAGGCCTCTTATTTGTTCCTCCTTGGTGTTGTGGACACTCGTATGCTCGATGTCCTTCTTCTCCATAGTGGAAATATGTTCCATGAAATCCTCCTCTTCCAAACCCTCATCCAGACCTTCCTCTTCCTCTCTGGTAACCATTATTTTGGTAGTTATTATTCTTCTCATAGGGGTGGTAAGCATTTTCCCCTTTTGGTCCTGACTGTTGCTTGTCTCCCCATTTTTCTTTTGGTCCTCATTCCATCCTCCATTTTTTCTCCCACCAGTTCTTCCACCATGACCTCTTCCTCTTTGTTTGCTTTCAAACCTCCTATTCAACTTCTCTTCTACCTTCAAGGCAAACTGGTAAGCATATTCAATGGTGGTCATCCTGACCAGACTCAACTCCTCTTGAATACTTGCTCTTAACCCATTAATATAATGGGCTACCTTCTCCTTGTTGGCCTTAGAATGGCCTATTTTGATTAGGATTTTATAGAACTCCTCTGTATATTCTTTGATAGACTTACTTGATTGTCTCAAACCTTGCATTTTCTTGAGCAGATCCAACTCGTAATCAGCTGGAATAAATTGTCTCTTCAACTTCTCCACCATCCGCTCCCACCTTGTTATCCTTTCTTTTCCTCTTTTGTTTCTGTCTAGCTACACTCCCTTCCACCATATGCTAGCATGACCCTTCAACTTGGTCTTATAAAATCTAACCCTCTTGGGATCTTCTACCTCCTCATACTCAAAGTATTCCTCCATGTCATTGATCCAGTCGATCAACACTTCTAGGTTGATATTTCTAGAATACGTGGAGACATCAAACTTTGGTCTCTTTCCAATCTATGATATGGCCTTATACAATCTGGCTTGTGCAGGATATACTGCCTCTTATTCTTCCTTGAATTGGGCCTCTTCTTCTTCAACTTCATCTTCACTCCCTTCTTCTCTCCTTGGCTCAAACCCTCTATGCAGCTCCTCTTGCAGAGCTTGAACTTGCCTCTGCAAAGCTCTGAAATCTTCTTCTGGCACCATATTTCTCCCACCACCATGGTTTCTTCGTGGAGGCATTATTCTCACTTCTCCCACAAACCCTAACCACAGATCCTGGTGTAAAATACCTCATGTTCGGTGCTCTGTTTACACACTCAGGAACTCTAGCTCTGATACCACTTGAAGTGGAGTTGCATTAAAAAAAAACATACAATCCATAAAAGCCATGAAATGTCTAAAAGGAGCAAAGCTTTTCCATTACTTTCTAGCTATAAATGAGGATACAAAAATGAAAAATCCCCTTTTACAATTTTGAAAATTCCCTCTAATACCCTGTTTTCCCATTTTCCCTCCTAAAACAATGCATTTGAAATTTGAATTTCGGAGGCAAACTTTCGAGGGTCATAACTTCGGGCTTGTTGCTCCGATTGAATTGCACAAGACATTTTTGGAAATGGCACGAGCCAAACTATACAAGAAAATGTCTAGCTAAGTCTTGCGACCAAACTTATTATTGCCAAATTCCACTTTTAAGACCCTCAAAATCCACCTGCAAGATCGGGTACATTAATTTCACTATTTTTGGTAGGTTTTGCCATAAAACACTAACTCCCAAACCTTCGGTATTGGGTGATTATTTACCACGCTCTTTTTCCTATCCCCTAGACAACTAAATACAATTAGAAATAATTAAAGCAATTACAAATTTTGGGTGATGCAAGATCACTCTTACACTGTTGGATGCTCCTGCATAAGGCACCCAGGGTAAATTAAGAAGTGACCTTCACTTATCTAGTGTCAAAGAAAAATCCAGGTGATCAACCTCTGTCTTGGGTAACCAAGTTGAATCTTCTATAGGCCTGTCCTTCCACTTGATAAAATATACCTTGTACTATTTATGCCTTGTGCTCTTGTCTATGCGGGTATCTAGGATCTCTTCTATCTCTTCTGACTCTTGAGTAGATGCTGGAAAACTCCCCATTTTTGTGACTGGCCCATCATGGTTGTCATATTCATGATACTCTACCAAATCTGAAATATTGAACACAAGTGATATGTTCAGCCCACTTGGCAACTCTAAAACGTGCCATATTTGAGAATTTTTCAACCACCAAAAATATGGAGTCATTCCCCTTCTGTGTCCTTGGTAGACCAAGAACAAAATCCATGTTGATGTCCTCCCATGGCCTCTCTAGTATAGGTAATGGCTAATAAAAGCCATTGTTCTATCTCACACCCTTGGCCATCTGGCATACTTTTCAACTCTATACAAACCTCTTCACATCTTGCTACAACTGTGGCCAATAGTAGTTCTCACTAACGAGGGCAATGGTCTTATCTCGACCAAAGTGTCCAGCCAACCCTCCACAGTGCTTCTCCTTGACCAGATTCTCCCTCATTGAACTCCTTGGAATACATAATTAGTTTCATATGAAAAAAATCCCATAATGGATTAGAAAATCCAACCACTTAGTCATGTCTAAAGTAACAAGTGCTAAGAAAGCCCTCCAAGCCTCTACCAAATCAGGATCTTCAGGGTACAAACCCTTAAGTTCATCAAACCCTACAACTTCCACCTTCATTTCTGTCAACAAACACTACCTTCTACTTAAGGCATCTGCAACTCTGTTTGACTTCCCACTCCTATGCTTCAACACAAAGGTATAACTCTGTAGAAACTCAACCCACTTCAAGTGCCTCTGATTTAGCTTCCCTTGGCTATTAATATACTATAAGGCCTGATGATCAGTATATAGAACAAACTATTTTGGCAAAAAATAATGCCTCCACTTCTTTAGAGCCTGAACTATAGCATAAAACTCCTGATCATATACAAATACTTCTTCCTAGCATCATTGAGTTTCTCACTAGAATTAGTGTCAGGTTTACCTTCTTGGTTTACCTTCTTGACTCAACACAGCTCCTATGGCACTACCACTAGCATCACAATCTACCTGAAATACCTTATTAAAATTTGGAAGTGCCAAAATAGGTTTCTCTATGACCTTATTTTTCAACATATCAAAGATCTTATCTTCTCCTAAGGTCCACTTAAATTCTTTCTTATCCCCTCTCATTGTTTCTATTAGGGGTGCACAAATACTGCTAAAATTTCTAATAATTTTTTTGTAAAAACGGGCTAGACCATGAAATGATCTTACCTTTGTAATGCTCCTTGGAGTAGGCCATTCGATGATAGCCCTCACTTTTTTTGGGTCCATTTTTAGACCTTCAACTGAGATGATGAATCCTAGATACACCAATTCCTTCTTCACAAAACTGCACTTCTTCAAATTAATTAGCAACTTCTCCTCCCTCAACTTCTCAAAAACTCTTCTGATATGCATCAAGTGCTCTTCCAGGGTCTTGCTAAATATTAAAATGTCATCCAAATAGACAATGACAAATTTTCCTAAAAACTCCTTCAATACCTCATTCATCAGTCGCATGAATGTGCTTGGTGCATTGGTTAGCCCAAATGGCATGACCAACCACTCATACAAACCCTCTCTGGTCTTGAAGGTTGTCTTCCACTCATCCCCTTCTCTGACAAGAATTTGATGGTACCCACTCTTCAGGTCAATATTATTGAAGTACTTGGATCCACTAAAATAGTCCATAATGTCATCCATCCTTGGTAGTGGAAATCTGTATTTGATGGTGATCTTGTTAATAGCTCGAGAGTCTATACACATTCTCCACTCCCCATATTTCTTTGGTGCTAGAACTATAGGTACTACACATGGGATTAAGCTCTCCCAAATCAGTCCCTTTTTCAATAACTCTTGGACTTGCCTATTTAGCTCCTCACTTTCTACAAGAGTCATTCTATGGGATGCCTTATTGGGTAAACTAGCTCCCGGTACCAAATCTATATGGTGATTGATCTTCCTCACTAGTGGCAAACCCTTATGCACATTATCTGATATAATATCTAGAAATTCTTTTAACATCCCGATACTTATACTGGGGTATCTTTACATTCTTCTTCCCTAACTCTAGGAATTAATGCATAGCACATATGCTCATGCTTCAAACCATCCAAAAACTTTCTACCTTCAAGTAAATAGATTTTGGCACTGCTACATACCTTTTCGTCCACCTCCTTTCAGGGGCTTCAACTTATGGCGCACTCCATTCTTTATCAGGGAGTAAGTGTTGGCACTCCCATCATGCATTGCACACCGATCAAACTGCCATAACCTTCCCAATAGCAAATGGAAAGCATCCATAGGTAGGATGTCACACAGGACCTCATCATAGTAATTCCAAATATTAAATTTTACCAAGCACTGCTCACTAACCAAATCCCTATGGTCCTTCTACAACCACACAATCTGATATGGATGCGGGTGTCTCTTCCTCTCTAACTATAGTTTGGTAACCATTCCTTCTACAACTAGGTTATCCGTGCTACCATTATCTATGATAACATTATAGACATTACCTGCACATTTACACCTTGTGCGGAATAAGCTCTTCCTCTGATATGGATCTCTCTCCTCATTCAACAAGGCTCTCCTTGTGATCAGAACTTCTCCTCTTTTTGCTTCTTTAGAGTGCTCAGATTCAACACCTTCATCTATAACAACAACTCAAGCATTACCTTTAGGCCTCTTATTTGTTCCTCCTTGGTGTTGTGGACACTCATATGCTCGATGTACTTCTTCTCCATAGTGAAAATTGGTTCCACAAAATCCTTCTCTTCCAAACCCTCGTCCAGACCTTCCTCTTCCTCTTTGGTAACCATTATTATGGTAGTTATTATTCTGCTCACGGGGGCAGTAAGCATTTTCCCCCTTTTTAAAATTGACTATTGCTTGTCTCCCCAGTTTTGTTTTGGTCCTCATTATGTCCTCCATTTGTTCTCCCACTAGTTCTTCCACCATGAACTCTTCCTCTTTGTTTGCTTTCAAACCCCTTTTCAACTTCTCTTCTACCTTCAAGGCAAACTGGTAAGCATCTTCAATGGTGGTCATCTTGACTAGACTCAACTCCTCTTGAATACTTGCTCTTAACCCATTAATATAATGGGCTACCTTCTCCTTGTTGGCCTTAGAATGGACTATTCCATATATTTCTTGATAGACTTACTTGACTGCCTCAAACCCTGCATTTTCTTGAGTAGATCCAACTCATAATCAGTTGGAATAAATTATCTCTTCAACTTCTCCACCATCCACTCCCACCTAGTTATCCTTTCCTTCCCTCTTTTGTTTCTTTCTAATTGTACTCCCTTACACCAAATATTGGCATGACCCTTCAACTTGGTCTTAGAAAATTTGACCCTCTCAGGGTCTTCCACCTCCTCATACTCAAAGTATTCCTCCATGTCATTGATCCAGTCGATCAACTCTTCTGGGTTGAGATTTCTAGAATACGTAGAGACATCAAACTTTGGTCTCTTTCCAATCTGTGATATGGCCTTATATAATCTGGCTTATGTAGGATCTACTACCTCTTCTTCTTCCTCAAATTGGGCCTCTTCTTCTTCAGCTTCATCTTCACTCCCTTCTTCTCTCCTTGGTTCAAACCCTCTACGCAGCTCCTCTTGTAGAGCTTGAACTTACCTCTACAAGGCTATGAAATCTTCTTCTGGCATCATATTTCTCCCACCACCATGGTTTCTTCATGGAGGTATTATTCTCACTTCTCCAAAAAATCCTAACCACAGATCCTGGTGTTAACTGCCTCACGTCTCGGCGCTCTATTTACACACTCAGGAACTCCAGCTCTGATACCACTTGGTGAAGTTCAACAAACAAGAAACACACCATGCATAAGGGTTTTCCCTTTGATCATGTCAGAAACCAGCCTTTTCCATTACTTTTTAGAAGAAGAGGATACAAAAATGAAAAATCCCCTTTTACAATTTCGAATTTTCCACTAATACCCTGTTTTCCCATTTTCCCTCCTAAAACAATGCATTTGAAATTTGAATTTCGGAGGCAAACTTTCGAGGGTCATAACTTCGCGCTCGTTGCTCCGATTGACTCGCACGAGACATTTTTGGAAAGGGCACGAGCTGAACTATACAAAAAGATACTTAGCTAAGTCCTGCGACCAATTTTAGAATTGCCAAATTCAACTTTTAAGACCCTCAAAATCCACCTGCAAGATCGGGTACATTAATTTCACTATTTTTGATAGGGTTTTGCCATAAAATGCACATAACTCCCAAACCGTTCAGGGTATTGGGGTGATTATTTTGCCATTGGCTCTATTTTCCTATCCTCTAGACAACTAAATACAATTGGAAATAATTAAAGCAATTACAAATTTTGGGTGATGCAAGATCACTCTTACACCGTTGGATGCTCCTACATCAGACACCCAGGGTAAATTAAGAAGTGACCTTCACTTCTCTGATGTCGAAGGAAAACCCAGGTGGTCAACCTCTGTCTTGGGCAACCAAGTTGAATCTTCTATAGGCCTGCCCTTCCACTTGACCAAATATTCTTCGTATTGTCTGTGCCTTGTGCTCTTGTCGATGCGGGTATCTAGGATCTCTTCTATCTCTTCTGTCTCTGGAGTAGACGCTGGAATACTCCACATTTCTATGACTGGCCCATCATGGTTGTCACCTTCATGATACTCTACCAAATCTGAAATATTGAACATAGGTGATATGTTCAGCCCACTTGGCAACTCTACCTCATAGGCATTCCTTGAATCTCGTCTCCCTAAGACCCTGCATGGCCCAAACTTCTTCATTTTTAACTTGTTATAAGTTTTAGCAGGAAATATTTCTTTCCTCAAGTGAACCATAACTTGATCTCCCACTTGGAACTCCTTAGGTCATCGCTTTTGGTCTGCTCTTGTCTTGTACTGAGTGTTCATCTTGTTAATATGTTGCTTTACTGTGTCATGCAAGCTCTTCAGGTGCTCAACAAAGTCCTCAGCCTCAACACTGCACTTTTCCCCTCTATCCATATTCCTCAACTCAGAAGCATTTCTTGGGCTACTCCCATATACAATATAGAATGGAGATTTGTTAGTACTCCTATTGATAGAATTATTGTATGCAAATTCTGCATGTGGCAAAACCAAATCCCATCCCTTGGGCTTATCTCCTACCAAGCATCTCAGTAGATTACCCAAACTTCTATTCACCACCTCTGTTTGTCCATCAGTCTGTGGGTGGTATGCAGAACTGAATTTTAGGTCTATCTTCAATTTCTTCCATAGGGTCCTCCAGAAATACCCAATAAACTTGGTATCCCTGTCGAAAATAATACTCTTTGGTAGACCATGTAGTCGTACCACCTCTTTGAAAAACAACCCTGCAACATGAACTGCATCATTAGTTTTCTGGTAGGGAATAAAATGTGCCATATTTGAGAATCTGTCAACCACCACAAATATGGAGTCATTCCCCTCTGTGTCCTTGGTAGACCAAGAACAAAATCCATGTTGATGTCCTCCCATGGTCTCTCTAGTATAGGTAATGGCTGATATAATCCAGTGTTCTATCTCACACCCTTGGCCATCTGGCATACTCTACAACTCTGTACAAACCTCTTCACATCTTGCTGCAACTATGGCCAATAGTAGTTCTCACTAATGAGGGCAATGGTCTTATCTCGACCAAAGTGTCCAGCCAACCCTCCACTGTGCTTCTCCTTGACCAGATTCTCCCTCATTGAACTCCTTGGAATGCATAATTGATTTCCTCTGAACAACATCCCATATTGGATTAGAAAATCCAACCACTTAGTCCTGTCTAAAGTAACAGGTGCTAAGCAAGCCCTCCAAGCCTCTACAAAATCAGGATCTTCAAGGTACAAACCCTTAAGTTCATCAAACCCTACAACTTCCACCTTCATTTCTATCAACAAACACTACCTTCTACTTAAGGCATCTGCAACTCTGTTTGACTTCCCACTCCTATGCTTCAACACAAAGGTATAACTCTATAGAAACTCAACCCACTTCAAGTGCCTCTGATTTAGCTTCCCTTGGCTATTAATATACTGTAAGGCCTGATGATCAGTATATAGAACAAACTCTTTTGGCAACAAATAATGCCTCCACTTCTTTAGAGCCTGAACTATAGCATAAAACTCCTGATCATATACAAAATACTTCTTCCTAGCATCATTGAGTTTCTCACTAAAATAAGCAACATGTTTACCTTCTTGACTCAACACAACTCCTATGGCACTACCACTAGCATCACAATCTACCTGAAATACCTTATTAAAATCTGGAAGTGCCAAAATAGGTTGCTCTATGACCTTCTTTTTCAACATATCAAAGATTTTATCTGCTCCTAAGGTCCACTTAAATTCTTTCTTATCCCCTCTCATTGTTTCTGTTAGGGGTGCACAAATACTGCTAAAATTTCTAATAAATTTTCTGTAAAAACTAGCTAGACCATGAAATGATCTTACCTCTGTAATGCTCCTTGGAGTAGGCCATTCGATGATAGCCCTCACTTTTTTTGGGTCCATTTTTAGACCTTCAACTGAGATGATGAATCCTAGATACACCAATTCCTTCTTCACAAAGTTGCACTTCTTCAGATTAATTAGCAACTGCTCCTCCCTCAACTTCTCAAAAACCCTTCTGATATGCATCAGGTGCTCTTCCAGGGTCTTGCTAAATATTAAAATGTCATCCAAATAGACAATGACAAATTTTCCTAAAAACTCCTTCAATACCTCATTCATCAGCCACATGAATGTGCTTGGTGCATTGGTTAGCCCAAATGGCATGACCAACCACTCATACAAACCCTCTCTGGTCTTGAAGGTTGTCTTCCACTCATCTCCTTCTCTAATGCAAATCTGATGGTACCCACTCTTCAGGTCAATCTTAGTGAAGTACTGGGCTCCACTCAAACAATCCATTATATCATCCATCCTTGGTAGTGGAAATCGGTATTTGATGGTGATCTTGTTAATAGCTCGAGAGTCTGTACACATCCTCCACTCCCCATCCTTCTTTGGGGCTAGTACTGTAGGTACTGCACATGGGCTTAAGCTCTCCCGAATCAGTCCCTTCTTCAATAACTCTTGGACTTGCCTATTTAGCTCCTCACTTTCTACAGGAGTCATTCTATGGGCTGCCTTATTGGGAAAACTAGCTCCGGTACCAAATCAATATGGTGACTGATCTTCCTCATTGGTGGCAAACCCTCAGGCACATTATCTGATATAATATCTAGAAATTCTTCTAACAGACCTGAGACTTCTACTGGGGTATCTTTGCATTCTTCTTCCCTAACTCTAGGAATTAATGCATAGCACATATGCTCATGCTTCAAACCATTCAAAAACTTTCTACCTTCAACTAAACAGATTCTGGCACTGCTACATACCTTTTCGTCCACCTCCTTCAGGGGCTTCAACTTATGGCGCACTCCATTCTTTGTCAGGGAGTAAGTGTTGGCACGCCCATCATGCATTGCACACCGATCAAACTACCACGACCTTCCCAATAACAAATGGCAAGCATCCATAGGCAGGATGTCACATAGGACCTCATCACAGTAATTCCCAATATTAAATTTTACCAGGCACTGCTCACTAACCAAAGCCCTATGGTCTTTCTGCAACCACGCAATCCGATATGGATGCGGGTGTCTCTTTCTCTCTAACTATAGTTTGGTAACCATTCCTTCTGCAACTAGGTTATCTGTGCTACCATTATCTATGATAACATTACAGACCTTACCTGCACATTTACACCTTGTGCGAAATAAGCTCTTCCTCTGATCTGGATCTCTCTCCTCATTCAGCAAGGCCCTCCTTGTGATCAGAACTTCTCCTCTTTCTGCTTCTTCAGAGTGCTCAGACTCAACACCTTCATCTACAACAACAGCTCGAGCATTACCTTCAGGCCTCTTATTTGTTCCTCCTTGGTGTTGTGGACACTCGTATGCTCGATGTCCTTCTTCTCCATAGTGGAAATAGGTTCCACGAAATCCTCCTCTTCCAAACCCTCGTCCAGACCTTCCTCTTCCTCTCTGGTAACCATTATTATGGTAGTTATTATTCTTCTCATGGGGGCGGTAAGCATTTTCCCCCTTATGGTCCTGATTGTTGCTTGTCTCCCCATTTTTCTTTTGGTCCTCATTCCGTCCTCCATTTGTTCTCCCACCAGTTCTTCCACCATGACCTCTTCCTCTCTGTTTGCTTTCAAACCTCCTGTTCAGCTTCTCTTCTACCTTCAAGGCAAACTGGTAAGCATCTTCAATGGTGGTCATCCTGACTAGACTCAACTCCTCTTGAATACTTGCTCTTAACCCATTAATATAATGGGCTACCTTCTCCTTGTTGGCCTCAGAATGGCCTATTCTGATTAAAATTTTATAAAACTCCTCTGTATATTCCTTGACAGACTTACTTGACTACCTCAAACCCTACATTTTCTTGAGCAGATCCAACTCGTAATCAGCTGGAATAAATTGTCTCTTCAACTTCTCCACCATCCGCTCCCACCTGGTTATCCTTTCCTTCCCTCTTTTGTTTCTTTCTAACTGTACTCCCTTCCACCAAATACTGGCATGACCCTTCAACTTGGTCTTAGCAAATCTAACCCTCTCAGGTTCTTCCACCTCCTCATACTCAAAATATTCCTCCATATCATTGATCCAGTCGATCAACTCTTCTGGGTTGAGATTTCCAGAATACGTAGAGACATCAAACTTTGGTCTCTTTCCAATCTGTGATATGGCCTTATATAATCTGGCTTGTGTAGGATCTACTACCTCTTCTTCTTCCTCGAACTGGGCCTCTTCTTCTTCAGCTTCATCTTCACTCCCTTCTTCTCTCCTTGGCTCAAACCCTCTACGCAGCTCCTCTTGCAGAGCTTGAACTTACCTCTGCAAGGCTCTGAAATCTTCTTCTGGCACCATATTTCTCCCACCACCATAGTTTCTTCGTGGAGGCATTCTACTCACTTCTCCCACAAATCCTAACCACAGATCCTGGTGTAAACTGCCTCACGTCCGACGCTCTGTTTACACACTCAGGAACTCCAGCTCTGATACCACTTGGTGAAGTTCAACAAACAAGAAACACACCATGCATAAGGGTTTTCCCTTTGATCATGTCAAAAACCAACCTTTTCCATTACTTTTCAGAAGAAGAGGATACAAAAATGAAAAAGCCCCTTTTACAATTTTGAATTTTCCACTAATACCCTATTTTCCCATTTTCCCTCCTAAAACAATGCATTTGAAATTTGAATTTCGGAGGCAAACTTTCGAGGGTCATAACTTCGTGCTCGTTGCTCCGATTGACTCACACGAGACATTTTTGGAAAGGGAACGAGCCAAACTATATAGAGTAAGAACTTAGCTAAGTCCTGCGACCAATTTTAGAATTGCCAAATTTGACTTTTAAGACCCTCAAAATCCACCTGCAAGATCGGGTACATTAATTTCACTATTTTTGATAGGGTTTTGCCATAAAATGCACATAACTCCCAAACCGTTCAGGGTATTGGGGTGATTCTTTCACCACTGGCTCTATTTTCCTATCCTCTAGACAACTAAATACAATTGGAAATAATTAAAGCAATTACAAATTTTGGGTGATGCAAGATCACTCTTACACCATTGGATGCTCCTACATAAGGCACCCAGGGTAAATTAAGAAGTGACCTTCACTTTTCTGATGTCAGAGAAAAACCCAGGTGGTCAAACTCTATCTTGGGTAACCAAGTTGAATCTTCTATAGGCCTGCCCTTCCACTTGATCAAATATTCTTCGTACGGTTTGTACCTTGTGCTCTTGTCGATGCGGGTATCTAGGATCTCTTCTATTTCTTCTGACTCTAGAGTAGACACTGGAAAACTCCATGTTTTTGTGACTGGCCCATCATGGTTGTCATCTTCATGATACTCTTACAAATTTAAAATATTGAACACAAGTGATATGTTCAGCCCACTTGGCAACTCTTCCTCATATGCATTCCCTGAATCTCATCTCCCTAAGACCCTACATGACCCAAACTTTTTCATTTTTAACTTGTTATAAGTTTTAGTAGGAAATATTTCTTTCCTCAAGTGAACCATAACTTGATCTCCCACTTGGAACTCCTTAGGTCATCGCTTCTAGTCTGCTCTTGTCTTGTACTGAGTGTTCATCTTGGTAATATGCTGCTTTATTGTGTCATGCAAGCTCTTCAGGTGCTTAGCAATGTCCTCAGCCTCAACACTACACTTTTCCCCTCTATCAATATTCCTCAACTCAGAAGAATTTCTTGGGCTCCTCCCATATGCAATATGGAATGGAGATTTGTTAGTACTCCTATTTATACAATTATTGTATTCAAATTATACCTATGGAAAAACCAAATCCTATCCCTTGGGCTTATCTCCTACCAAGCATCTCAGTATATTACCCAAACTTATGTTCACCACCTCTGTTTATCCATCAGTCTGTGGGTGGTATGCAAAATTGAATTTCAGGTCTATCTTCAATTTCTTCCACAAGGTCCTCTAGAAATACCCAATAAACTTGGTATCCCTATTGAAAATAATAATATTTGGTAGACCATGTAGTCGTACCACCTCTTTGAAAAATAACCCTGCAACATGAACTGCATCATTAGTTTTCTGGAAGGGAATAGAATGTGCCATCTTTGAGAATTTGTCAAAAACCAAAAATATGGAGTCATTCCCCTCTGTATCCTTGGTAGACCAAGAACAAAATCCATGTTGATGTCCTTCCATGGTCTCTCTGGTATAGGTAATGGCTTACATTATCTAATTATCTATATCAAACCCTTGGACATATGGCATACTCTGTAACTCTGTACAAATCTCTTCACATATTGCTGCAACTATGGCCAATAGTAGTTGTCATTAGTGAGGGCAATAATCTTATCTCGACAAAAGTGTGTAGCCAACCCTCCACTGTGCTTCTCCTTGACCAAATTCTCCCTCATTGAACTCCTTGGAATGCATAATTTATTTCCTCTTAACAACATCCCATATTGGATAAGAAAATCTAACCACTTAGTCATGTCTAAAGTAACAAGTGCTAAGAAAGCCCTCCAAGCCTTTGCAAAATCAAGATATTCAGGGTACAAACCCTTAAGTTCATCAAACCCTACAACTTCCACCTTCATTTCTATCAACAAATACTACCTTCTACTTAAGGTATCTGCAAATATGTTTCACTTCCCACTCCTATGCTTCAACATAAAGGTATAACTCTGTAGAAATATAACCCACTTCAAGTACCTCTGATTTAGCTTCCCTTGGATATTAATATACTGTAAGGCCTAATGATCAGTATATAGAATAAAATATTTTGGAAACAAATAAGGCCTCCACTTCTTTAGATCCTGAACTATAGCATAAAACTCCTAATCATATACGAAATATTTCTTCCCAGCATCATTGAGTTTATCACTAAAATAAGTAACATGTTTACCTTCTTGACTCAACACAACTCCTATGGCACTACCACTAGCATCACAATCTACCTAAAATACCTTATTAAAATCTAGAAGTGCCAAAATAGGTTGCTCTATGACCTTATTTTTCAACATATCAAAGATTTTATCTGCTCCTAAGGTCCACTTAAATCATTTCTTATCCCCTCTCATTGTTTTTGTTAGGGGTGCACAAATACTGCTAAAATTTCTAATAATTTTTTTGTAAAAAATGGATAAACCATGAAATGATCTTACCTCTGTAATGTTCCTTCGAGTAGGCCATTCGATGATAACCCTCACTTTTTTTGGGTCTATTTTTAGACCTTCAACTATGATGATGAGTCCTAGATACACCAATTCCTTCTTCACAAAGTTACACTTTCTTAGATTAATTAGCAACTACTCTTCCCTCAACTTCTAAAAAATCCTTCTGATATGCATCAAGTGCTCTTCCAGGTTCTTGCTAAATATTAAAATGTCATCCAAATATACAATGATAATTTTTCCTAAAAACTCCTTCAATACCTCATTCATCAACCGCATGAATGTGCTTGGTGCATTGGTTAGTCCAAATGGCATGACCAATAACTCATACAAACTCTCTCTAGTCTTGAAGGTTGTCTTCCACTCATCTCCTTATCTAATGCAAATTTGATGGTACCCACTCTTCAAGTAAATCTTAGTGAAGTACTTGGTTCCACTCAAAAATTCCATTATATCGTCCATCCTTGGTAGTGGAAATCAGTATTTTATGGTGATCTTGTTAATAGCTTAGGAGTCTGTACACATCCTCCACTCCCCATCCTTCTTTAGGGCTAAAACTATAGGTACTGCACATGGGTTTAAGCTCTCCTGAATAAGTTGCTTCTTCAATAACTCTTGGACTTGCTTATTTAGATCCTCAATTTCTACAGGAGTCATTCTATGGGCTGCCTTATTGGGAAAACTAGCTCCCAGTACCAAATCAATATGGTGACTGATCTTCCTCATTGGTAGCAAACCCTTAGGCACATTATCTAATATAATATCTAGAAATTATTTTAACAGACCTGAGACTTTTACTTGGGTATCTTTGCATTCTTCTTCCCTAACTCTAGGAATTAATGCAAAAATTTCTACCTTCAACTAAATATATTTTGGCATTTCTACATACCTTTTCCTCCACCTCCTTCAGGGGCTTCGGCTTATGGTGCACTCCATTCTTTGTCAGGGAGTAAGTGTTGGCATGCTCATCATGCATTGCACACCAATCAAACTGCCACAACCTTCCCAATAGTAAATGATAAGCATCCATAGGCAGGATATCACACAGGACCTCATCATAGTAATTCCCAATATTAAATTTTACTAGTCATTGCTCACTAACCAAAGCCCTATGGTATTTTTTCAACCACATAATCTGATATGGATGTGGGTGTCTCTTTCTCTCTAATTGCAGTTTGGTAACCATTCCTTTTGCAACTAGGTTATCTATGCTACCATTATATATGATAACATTACAGAACTTACCTGCACATTTACTGAAGAACATGAACTTATACTGGGATGGGAGATGAACAGTATAAGACTTAACCATTTTATAATTTTAATTTCAGATAGCAGTGGCATCAACACAATATTGAACAAGACAGAAAACATCACACATTGAAGAGCCATTTTTAACGTGGTTCACCCAGAATGGTTGGGCTACGTCCACAAAACTTTTCTCTAAAAGTTTATCTCAAATTCTTTGAGACCTTCCCAATTACAAAGTTTATGAGCCTCAGCTCAAATGAGATACCTTCCCCTAACTCTGCTTTGGCTGGTGATCCTCTAGAAGACCTCTGCCTCTGCTGCCCTTAGCAAATGGAACTCAATCCATAGAAGACACCTATCTTCCCTGCTCTGGCTGGAGACCTCTATCCTCAACTCTATCACCTCAAAGCTGGTCCTCAAATTTGCACTAAACACAGTCTTTCGGTCTACCACAAATGTCCTCTTTCTCTTTCTCTGATCTGCACCAAACACTGTCCTTCAATCTGGCACAATTCTGTCCTCTTCCTCTTTCTCTGGTCTGCACCAAATACTATCCCCAATAGGTCTCTCTGCTTTGTCACAGCGACACTTGGTCGAAACCAACTTTCGCACTGTCTGCGCAAACACAATAGCACTCAACACTCTGCAATTGAACTTATCACTCTACGCATCAACTCGCCACTTCTGTGCTATTTACGCTGTTATGGCTGCATCTTGCACACTTCGCTTGATTCGACTCGACTCGGTCTCTGCACATCGCGGACTTCACTTGCTCAAGTTTGATACTCAATCAATACCTTCAATCTCAAAATAGCCCTCCTTTTATAGCATATATTCCAAGATAAAAACACTCAATATTAGTCAGCTGTAACCCTAGATTCTGTCGGCTACAAAACCCTAATCTTCATCGGCTCAGATTTAACTCTGTCGACTTCACTGCCTCTGCAACTCTCCTGTAGCTTCTACCGTGAAACTACAACATGTCGCGATATCGCAATGCTTTCACCTTTGAGCTCTTCCTTCTTGAATTCGTCATGAAATCACGACGCTTCTTTTGTTGAAGACTTGCTTCCTATTTCTATCGTGAAATCGTGACACTTTCTCCAACTTAATGCTGCCATCTCAACCTGTCACAAAATTGCAAAATTTTTTGTATCCATACGCTTCCTTTTCTGCCTGTCACAAAATCGTGACACTCTCTGCATTCGTATGTTTTTTCTTTAGCCTGTCACAAAATCGTGACGCTTTCAGCTTTCGTACGCTTTCTTTGTACCCTGTCGCAAAATCACAACGCTTCTCATTTCAAACTCTTCCCTTTGTTGTGTGTCGCAAAATTGTGACAGTTCTCACTTCGAGCTTTTTAGCATGTCGTAAAATTGTGACAGTCCTCACCTCGACCTCTATAGCATGTCACAAAATCATGACATTTTTCATGTTACTTTCTCTCTCTTTGAACTTGTCGCGAAATCATGACAGTTCACACTATGGACTCTCTCTTTAGCATTATGTTGCGAAATTGCGACACTTTTTTTTCCGTACAACCTTCTTTGCAGAATGTCACAAAATCATGACACTTTTCCTTCTCTGCCTTCCTGCACTTTCTGAGTCACGAAAATGCGACATGTCACGAAATCGCGACACTTTCCATCTTGCTCTCCTTCTCTGCCAACATGTCACAAAATCGTGATAGTTTTGCCAAAACTTTCTCTCTCCTCAAACATGTGAAATCGTGACAGTTTTGCCAACACTTTCTCTCTCCTCAAACATGTCACGAAATCGCGACAGTTTTTCTAGCCGCCTGCATACTTTTTCTTACTTGTCTTTTTCTTGATCTTTTGCAACTGGGCTACTCTGATCTTCTTGGAAACTCACTGTCCAAGCTGAAACCTTCATCAAAACAAATTCTTTGACATCAAATAAAATTGCTTCAAGAACTTCTTGACATCAATGAAAACATCTACACTTTAGCAAATGCAATGAACCCAAGGTACCCAAAATTGCCAACAATCTCCCCCTTTGTCATTGATGGCAAACCTTTACTGAAACACATCTCAAGAGTCAAAAACTGAAACCAACTGAGCCAACAACTGAGAATCTACCTTTGAAGTTTTTGCTCCCCCTGACTTGAAGCTCTCTTCTTCACTCATATCTCCCCCTTACTCATATCTCTCTCCCTTTGTCATCAATGGCAAAGGGCCACCTTTGGGACTCAGGACTAAGAAAGAGCCTCTTGGCTTGGTCCCTCCCCTACCTCCTGATGAGGTGATTAATTCTAAGGTGAGAGTACAACTCCCAATTTCTCCCTTAGATACTCAAACATATCTCTTGGAAGAGATTTTGTGAAGATATCTGCAATTTGCTCTTTAGTAGGCACATACTCTAGCTTGACCTACTTCTCTTACACTTTCTCCCTTCGAAAATGATATTTTATGGAAATGTGCTTCGTCCTTGAGTGCATTACTAAATTTTTAGAAATACTTATGGCACTTGTATTATCACAAAGAATGGATATAGGTTGTTCATGCTTGACTTTGAAATCCTCCATGGTGGTTTTCATCCATAAAACCTGTGTGCACCCAACCACTATTGCTATGTATTCAGCTTCTGCTGTAGTAAGGAAACTGAAGGTTGTTTCTTACTTAGCCAAGAAACCAAACTCTTTCCCAGAAAGAATGCTCCACCACTAGATTTTCCTATCATCAATACTGCCTGCCCAATCTGCATCTATATAGGCTGTGAGGGTGAAATCATCACCTTTGGGATACCAAAGCCCAAAGTCCATAGTGCCCTTCAAATATCTGAATATCCTCTTAATTGCTATAACATGAGATTCTTTTGGAGCTACCTAAAATCTTGCTACTAATCCAACGACCTGCATGATATCCGGTCTGGTAGCTGTACTATATAGTAAACTACCAATCATAGATCTATACAACTTCTAATCTACCGCTGGAGATTCATCATCTTTACCCAGATTGCACCCTGTAATCATTGGAGTACAAACGAGTTTGTTGTCCATCATCCCAAATTTCTTCAACATTTCTTTGATATATTTTTCCTGAGAGTGAAATATACCATATTTTTATTGCATAATCTGTAGCCCTAAAAAGAATGATAGCTCTCCAATCATAGACATCTCGAATTCCTTCTGCATGGTGTTAGCAAAAACTTTGCACATCTGAGTATTATTTCCCCCAAAAATAATATCATCAACATAGACAACTATAATCAACATATCATCATCTTCATTATTAATATATAGGTTGCTATCTGCCGTGCATTTCCTGAAGGCTTGCTCATGAATATAATTGTCAAGTCTTGAGTACCACGCCCTTGGTGCTTGCTTTAACCCATATAAGGCCTTTTTCAGTTTACACACATAGTCTGACTGTTCTGTGAGAGACACTCCTTCTGGTTGTTCTATGTAAACTTCTTCTACCCACACCCCATTTAGAAAATTCGACTTTACATCCATTTGATATACCTTGAATTATTTGAAGCTTGAAAGGGACAAAAATATTCTGATAGCTTCAAGACGAGCAATAGGCGCAAACGTCTCTTCAAAATCAACACCTTCTACTTGAGCATACCCTTTGCAGACTAACCTAGCTTTGTTTTTGACAATATTTCCATCCTCATTGAGTTTATTTCTGAATATCCATTTTGTGCCAATGACATTCTTGTCCTTAGGTCTTGGAACCAAATCCCAGGTTTCACTTTTCTCTATTTGATTTAGCTCTTCATCCATTGCTTTTACCCAAAACTTATCTGTACATGCTTCACTAATTTTTTTTGGCTCAATCTGAGATAACAATGAAACATTCGTAGAATCATATGAAGGAATGACTCTTCTTCTTGTTTGCCTACTATTTGGATCACCAATGATCAAATATTTGGGATGATGTTTCTGAACATATCATGAAGGAGTTTTGGGAAGTAGTTGTTGTCTTTCTTCTTCTTCATCTGAAACCTCTATGAATTCTTCTTGACAAATTTCATCACTGAGTTCCTTGACCGGTTCTCTTATCCCTGTATTTTCATCTACTGTTACATTTATGCTCTCTACAACTATATGAGTTCTTTTGTTGAAGCATCTGTAGGCCTTGCTTTTGCTATAATATCCAAGAAAAATTCCCTCATCACACCTGGGATCAATCTTACCCAAATTTTGATCTTCCCTTCTGATGAAGCACTTAATCCCGAACGCTTTGAAGTATTTTACTGTAGCTGGTCTTCCTTTCCACAAATCATAGGGAGTTTTATGATGATTGACTCTGAGTTGAGCCCTGGTGATGATGTAAACTGCTGTATTGACTGCTTCTCTTCAAAAACCATCTAAAAGTTTTGACTCATTTAACATTGCTCTAGCCATATTTTCAACAGTTCTATTTTTCCTTTCAACTACTCCATTTTGTTGAGGAGTTCTTGCTGCTAAATATTCTCTTTTGATTCCATGTTGCTCACAGTATTTCACAAATTCATTTGAAGTTAACTCTCCTCCTCTATCTGATCTTAAGCATTTGATTCTCTTGTCAGTCTCATTTTCAATAATTTCTTTAAAAGCTTTAAATTTTTCAAAAGCTTCAGATTTTTCTTTGAGAAAAGTAACCCAAATCATTATAGAATAATCATCTATAAACAACATGAAGTAGATTTCTCCCTGAATGCTCTGAGTTCGGTAGGACCACACAAATCGAGTATGAATAAGATCCAATGGTTTTGAAGATGTATATCCTTTTGATTTGAAACTGGTTCTGGCCTGTTTTCCATGTTGACAAGGACCGCAAATGATGTTATGGGGCCTTTTTATTTTGGGCAAGTCTCTAACTGCTTCCTTGTTACTAATATTGACAAGATTATCAAAACTCAAATGTCCCAATATTTTATGCCATAACCAACTCTCATCTTCTTGAGTTATAAAACACTTTTCCCTTTTTATCTCACTTAGCATGTAAAGATTGTTTGGAGTCCTTGTAGCACTAGCAATGAGTTTTCCATTTTTTTTTTTACTTATCTCATATTTATCTGAAAAGAAAGATACTATGTGCCCTTGATCACAAAGTTGACTCACACTAAGAAGATTATGTCTTAGGCCTTCTACATAGAGCACATTTTCTGTTTTGGATTTCCCATCCAAACTAAGAGTCCCTTTACCATAGATTTTTGCGGACTTGTTATCTCCAAAACTGACTGTTCCTCTGTTTGTTTCTTTTAAAACCAAAAACTTTTCCTTTTCACCAGTCATATGTTTTGAACAACCACTATCAAGATACCATTCTTCTACTTTGTCTTGAGCATGAAAAGTAGTTTGAACTATCATTGACTTAGATTTGATCTCATTCCTCTTTTTAATGAACTCAAGGCTAAATCTATCCAAACTGCACATCCTTGCTATACGCCCAAAATTCTTGCACTTGTAACACATGATATTTTTATTCATAAGAGGTGCAAATGAGTTAACATTTTCCTTACTATGGCTATTTAGAGACTTATTGCAATGCATAGCTATGTGACCAAATTTCTTACAGGAAAAACAATAGCCATGGAAGGTATTATGTAACTTGTTTTGATGCCTTGGATGATTGTTCTTCTTGCGATCAACTGGAATCCACTGCTCTTTAGGATGAAGATTGATCTTGCTTGAAGACCCTGTTTCATGAATGATGATACCATCCTTCTTTTGCTTTTCACACAGAATATTCTGTCTGAGAGTCAACTATTCCAACTTCACTCTAAGAGACATAATCTCTTCTTCTAGTTTCTCACAATCAGCTTCCTTTCCTTTTAGAGCCTCTATTAGAACCTGTTCAATCTTCTTCCCTTCTTTAGCTAGAATTTTGAAATCTATAACACTTTGAGACAATTCTGATCTTGCTATCTCTTCTTCCTGACATTGATGCTTGAGAACAAAATTCTCTTCCCTGAGTTTCTCGAGCTTTCTCAAAGCCAAGAAGAATTCACTTTTGAGATCGAACTCAACCTCTTCATTTCTTTCTCGAATTTATATGTTCCTCTGATAGATCCTTCTCCAAGCTGTTAGGCTCCTTCTGGAGTGACCTGCTATGATACCAATTGAAGAACATGAACTTATACTGGGAGGGGGGGGGTGAACAGTATAAGACTTAACCATTTTATAATTTTAATTTTAGATAGCAGTGGCATCAACACAATATTGAACAAGACAGAAAACATCACACATTAAAGAGCCATTTTTAACGTGGTTCACCCAAAATTGCTGGGCTACATCCATAAAAATTTTCTCTAAAATTTTATCTCAAATTTTTTGGGAAACCTTCCCAATTACAAATTTTATGAGCCTCGACTCAAAGGAGATGCCTTCCCCTAACTCTGCTTTGGCTGGTGATCCTTTAGAAGACCTCTGCCTCTGCCGCCCTTAACAAATGGAACTCAATCCACAGAAGACACCTGTCTTCCCCCGCTTCCGGCTGGAGACCTCTGTCCTCAACTCTATCACCTCAAAGCTAGTCCTCGAATTTGCACTAAACACAGTCTTTCGATCTAGCACAAATGTCCTATTTCTCTTTCTCTAATCTACACCAAACATTGTCCTTCGGTCTGGCACAAGTCTGTCCTCTTCCTCTTTCTCTGGTCTACACTAAATACTGTCCTCAATAGGTCTCTTTGCTTTGTCACAGCTGCACTTGGTCGAAACCAACTTTCACACTATTTGCACAAAAACAATAGCACTCAACACTCTACGATCAAACTTCTCACTCTACGCATCAACTCGCCACTTCTACGCTATCTATGCTATTATGGCTACATCTCGCACACTTTGCTCGAATTGACTTGACTCGGTCTCTACGCACAGTGTATTTCACTTGCGCAAGTTTGATACTCAATCGATACATTCAATCTCGAAACAGCCCTCATTTTATAGCATAAATTCCAAGATCAAAACACTCAATCTTAGTCGACTGTAACCCTAGAATCTATCAGTTGCAAAACCCTAATATTCGTCGGCTCAGATTTAACTTTTTCGGCTTCACTGCCTCTGCAACTCTCCTATAGCTTCTACCACAAAACTACAACATCTCACGATATCGTGACTCTTTCACCTTTGAGCTCTTCCTTCTTGAATTCATCGTGAAATCGTGACACTTCTTTTGTTGAAGACTTGCTTCCCATTTCTGTCACGAAATCATGACACTTTCTCCAACTTAATGCTGCCATCTCAACCTGTCATGAAATCATGACATTTTCTGCATCCATACGCTTCCTTTTCTTCCTGTCGTGAAGTCACGACACTCTCTGTGTTCGTACGCTTTTTCTTCAGCCTGTCACAAAATCGTGACGCTTTTAGCTTTCGTACGCTTTCTTTGCAGCCTGTCGTGAAATCATGATGCTTCTCATTTCAAACTCTTCCCTTTGCTGCATGTCACAAAATCATGATGGTTCTCACTTTGAGCTTTTTAGCATGTCGCGAAATCACGACAGTCCTCACCTTGACCTCTACAGCATGTCACGAAATCGTGACATTTTTCATGTTACTTTCTCTCTCTTTGAACTTGTCGTGAAATCATGACAGTTCACACTGTGGACTCTCTCTTCAGCATTATGTTGCGAAATCGTGACACTTTTTCGTCCGTACAACCTTCTTTGTAGAATGTCACGAAATCGTGACACTTTTCCTTCTCTACCTTCCTACACTTTTTGAGTCGTGAAAATGCAACATGTCACGAAATCGCAACACTTTCCATCTTGCTCTCCTTCTCTGCCAACATGTCACAAAATCATGATAGTTTTTCTAGAACTTTCTCTCTCCTCAAACATGTCATGAAATCATGACAGTTTTGCCAGCACTTTCTCTCTCCTCAAACATGTCACGAAATCGTGATAGTTTTTCTAGCCGCCTGCATACTTTTTCTTGTCTTTTTCTTGATATTTTGCAACTGGGCTACTCTGATCTTCTTGGAAACTCACTATCCAAGCTGAAACCTTCATAAAAACAAATTCTTTGACATCAAATAAAATTGCTTCAAGAACTTCTTGACATCAATGACAACATCTACACTTGAGCAAAGGCAATGAACCCAAGGTACCCAAAATTGCCAACATTTATATCTTGTGTATAATAAGCTCTTCCTCTGATCTAGATCTCTCTTCTCATTCAGCAAGGCCCTCCTTATGATCAGAACTTCTCTTTCTTCTTCTTCAAAGTGCTTAGACTCAACACCTTCATCTACAACAACATCTCAAGCATTACCTTCAGGCCTCTTATTTGCTCCTCCTTGGTGTTGTGGAAACTCATATGCTTGATGTCCTTCTTCTCCATAGTATAAATAGGTTTGAAAAAATACTCCTCTTCCAAACCCTCGTCTGGACCTTCCCCTTCCTCTTTGGTAATAATTATTCTGGTAGTTATTATTCTACTCACGGGGGCGGTAAGCATTTTCCCCCTTTTGGTCTTGATTGTTGCTTGTCTCCCCATTTTTCTTTTGGTCCTCATTTCGTCCTCTATTTGTTCTCCCACCAGTTATTCCACCATGATCTCTTCCTCTCTATTTGATTTCAAAACCCATGTTTAGCTTCTCTTCTACTTTCAGGGCAAACTGGTAAGCATCTTCCAGAATCAACTCCTCTTGAATACTTGTTCTTAACCCATTAATATAACGAGCTACCTTCTCCTTGTTGGCCTTAGAATGGCCTATTTTGATTAAAATTTTATAAAAATCCTCTATATATTCCTTGAAAGACTTACTTGACTACCTCAAACCTTGCATTTTCTTGAGTAGATCCAACTCATAATCAGCTAGAATAAATTATCTTTTCAACTTTTTCCACCATCCACTCCCACCTAGTTATCCTTTCCTTCCCTCTTTTGTTTCTTTCTAACTGTACTCCCTTCCACCAAATACTGGCATGACCCTTCAACTTGTTCTTAGAAAATCTAACCCTCTCATGGTCTTCCACCTCCTCATACTCAAAATATTCCTCCATATCATTGATCTAGTCGATCAACTCTTTTGGGTTGATATTTCCAAAATACGTAGAGATATCAAACTTTGGTATCTTTCCATCTGTGATATGGCCTTATATAATTTATCTTGTGTAGGATCTACTACCTCTTATTCTTCCTTGAATTGGGCCTCTTCTTCTTCAGATTCATCTTCACTCCCTTCTTCTTTCCCTGGATCAAACCCTCTACGCAGTGCCTCTTACAGAGCTTGAACTTACCTCTACAAGGCTATGAAATCTTCTTCTAGCACCATATTTTTGTCACCACCATGGTTTCTTCATGGAGGTATTATTCTAACTTCTCCCACAAATCCTAACTATAGATCTTGGTGTTAACTGCCTCATGTCTGGTGCTCTGTTTACACACTCAAGAACTCTAGCTCTGATACAACTTGGTGAAGTTCAACAAACAACAAGCACACCATGCATAAGGGTTTTCCCTTTGATCATGTCAGAAACCAACCTTTTCCATTACTTTTTAGAATATGAGGATACAAAATTGAAACATCTCCTTTTACAATTTCGAATTTTCCACTAATTCCTTGTTTTCCCATTTTCCCTCCTAAAAAAATGCATTTGAAATTTGATTTTTGGAGGCAAAATTTTGAGGGTCATAACTTCACGCTCATTGCTCCGATTGACTTGCAAGAGACATTTTTGGAAAGGGCACGAGACAAAATATATGATAAAAAACCTAACTAATTCTTATGACCAATTTTAGAATTTCCAAATTCTACTTTGAAGACCCTCAAAATCCACCTACAAGATTGGGTACATTAATTTCAATATTTTTGGCAAGGTTTTGCAATAAAATGCACATAACTCCTAAGATGTTCAAGGTATTAGGGTGATTCTTTCGCCAATGGATCTTAATTTCTATCCTCTAGACATCTAAATACAATTGGAAATAATTAAAGCAATTATAAATTTTGGGTGATGCAAGATCACTCTTACACCGATGGATGCTCCTACATAAGGCATCCAGGGTAAATTAAGAAGTGACCTTCACTTCTTTGATGTCAGAGAAAAACCCAGGTGGTCAACCTCTATCTTGGGTAACCAAGTTGAATCTTCTATAAGCCTACCCTTCCACTTGATGAAATATTCTTCGTACTATTTTTTCCTTATGTTCTTGTCGATGCGGGTATCTAGGATCTCTTCTATCTCTTTTGACTCTAGAGTAGACGTTGGAAAACTCCATATTTTTGTGACTGGACCATCATGGTTGTCATATTCATGATACTTTGCAAAATCTCAAATATTGAACACAAGTGATATGTTCAACACACTTGGCAACTCTACATCATATGCATTCCCTGAATCTCGTCTCCCTAAGACCCTACATGACCCAAACTTCTTCATTTTTAACATGTTATAAGTTTTAGTAGGAAATATTTCTTTCCTCAAGTGAACCATAACTTGATATCCCACTTGGAACTCCTTAGTCCATCACTTCTAGTCTGCTCTTGTATTGTAATGAGTGTTCATATTGTTAATATATTGCTTTATTGTGTCATGCAAGCTCTTCAAGTGCTCAACAAAGTCCTCAGCCTCAACACTGCACTTTTCCCCTTTATCCATATTCCTCAACTCAGAATCATTTTTTGGACTGCTTCCATATACAATCTGCAATGGATATTTGTTAGTACTCCTATTGATAGAATTATTGTATGCAAATTATGCTTGTGGTAAAACCAAATCCCATCCCTTGGGATTATCTCCTACAAAGCATCTCAGTAGATTACCCAATATTTTGTTCACCACCTCTTTTTATCCATCATTCTGTGGGTGGTATGTAGAACTAAATTTTAGGTCTCTTTTTTTTTTCCCACATGATCCTCCAAAAATACCCAATAAACCTGGTATCCCTGTCAAAAATAATAATCTTTGGTAGACCATGTAGTCGTACCACCTCTTTGAAAAATAACCTTGCAACATGAACTGCATCATTAGTTTTCTGGCAGGGAATAAAATGTGCCATCTTTGAGAATTTGTCAACCACCAAAAATATGGAGTCATTCCCTTTTGTGTCCTTGGTAGACCAAGAATAAAATCCATGTTGATGTCCTCTCATGGTCTCTGTAATACAGGTAATGGATGATATAATCCAGTGCTTTGTATCACACCCTTGGCAATCTTGCATACTCTACAACTCTGTACAAACCTCTTCACATCTTGTTGCAACTATGGCCAATAGTAGTTCTTATTAATGAGAGAAATAGTCTTATCTTGACCAAAGTGTCTAGCCAACCCTCCACTGTGCTTCTCCTTGACCAGATTCTCCCTCATTGAACTCCTTGGAATGCATATTTGATTTCCTCTGAACAACATCCCATATTGTATTAGAAAATCCAACCACTTAGTCATGTCTAAAGTAACAAGATCTAAGCAAGCCCTCCAAGCCTCTCCAAAATAAAGATATTCAGGGTATAAATCCTTAAGTTCATCAAACCCTTACAACTTCCACCTTCATTTCTATCAACAAACACTACCTTCTACTTAAGGCATCTGCAAATCAGTTTCACTTCCCACTCCTATGCTTCAACACAAAGGTATAACTCTATAGAAACTCAACCCACTTCAAGTACCTCTAATTTAGCTTCCCTTGGATATTAATATACTGTAAGGCTTGATGATCAGTATATAAAATAAACTCTTTTGGAAACAAATAATGCCTCCACTTATTTAGATCCTAAAATATAGCATAAAAATTCTAATCATATACAAAATATTTCTTCCCAGCATCATTGAGTTTCTCACTAAAATAAGTAACAACTTTACCTTCTTGACTCAATACAGCTCCTATGGCACTGACACTAGCATCACAATCTACCTGAAATACCTTATTAAAATCAATAAGTGCCAAAATAGGTTGCTCTGTGACCTTATTTTTCAAAATATCAAATATTTTATCTACTCCTAAGGTCCACTTAAATTCTTTCTTGTCCCCTCTCATTGTTTCTGTTAGGGGTGTACAAATACTGCTAAAATTTCTAATAATTTTTTTGTAAAAACTGGATAGACCATGAAATGATCTTATCTCTGTAATGCTCCTTCGAGTAGGCCATTTGATGATAACTCTCACTTTTTTTGGGTCCATTTTTAGACATTCAATTGAGATGATGAATCCTAGATACACCAATTCCTTCTTCATAAATCTGCACTTTCTTAGATTAATTAGCAACTACTCCTCCCTCAACTTCTCAAAAATCCTTCTGATATGCATCAGGTGCTCTTCCAGGGTCTTGCTAAATATTAAAATGTCATCCAAATATACAATGAATTTTTTTTCTAAAAACTCCTTCAATACCTCACTCTTCAGTCGCATGAATGTGCTTGGTGCCTTGGTTAGTCCAAATGGCATGACCAATCACTCATACAAACCCTCTCTGGTCTTGAAGGTTTTTTTCCACTCATCTCCTTATCTAATGCGAATTTGATGGTACCCACTCTTTAGGTCAATCTTAGTGAAGTACTGGGCTCCACTAAAAAAATCCATTATATCATCCATCCTTGGTAGTGCAAATTAGTATTTGATGGTGATCTTGTTAATAGCTCAGGAGTATGTACACATTCTCCACTCCCCATCCTTCTTTGGGGCTAAAACTACAGGTACTACACATGGGCTTAAGCTCTCCCGAATCAGTCCATTCTTCAATAACTCTTGGACTTGCCTATTTAGCTCCTAAATTTCTATAGGAGTCATTCTATGGGCTACCTTAGTGGGTAAACTAGCTCCCAGTACCAAATCAATATGGTTATTGATATTCATCATTGTTGGAAACCCTTAGGCACATTATCTGATATAATATCTAGAAATTATTTTAATAGACCTGAGACTTCTACTGGGGTATCTTTGCATTCTTCTTCCCTAACTCTAGGAATTAATGCATAGCATATATGCTCATGATTCAAACCATTCAAAAACTTTCTACCTTCAACTAAACATATTTTGGCACTACTACATACCTTTTCGTCCACCTCCTTCAGGGGATTCAGCTTATGGTACACTCTATTATTTGTCAGGGAGTAAGTGTTGGCACGCCCATCATGCATTGCACATCGATCAAACTGCCACAACCATACCAAAAGCAAATGACAAGCATCCATGGGCAGGATATCACACATGACCTCATCACAATAATTCCCAATATTAAATTTTACTAGGCACTGATCACTAACCAAAGCCCTATGGTATTTATGCAACCATGCAATATGATATGGATGCGGGTGTCTCTTTCTCACTAATTGTAGTTTGGTAACCATTCCTTCTGCAACTAGGTTATTTGTGCTACCATTATCTATGATAACATTAAAGACCTTACTTTCACATTTACACCTTATGCACAATAAGCTCTTCCTCTGATCTAGATCTCTCTCCTCATTCAGCAAGGCCCTCATTTTGATTAGAACTTCTCCTCTTTCTACTTCTTTAGAGTGCTCAAAATCAACACCTTCATCTATAACAAAATCTCGAGCATTACCTTCAGGCCTCTTATTTGCTCCTCCTTGGTATTGTGGACACTCGTATGCTCGATGTCCTTCTTCTCCCTAGTGGAAATAGGTTCCATGAAATCATCCTCTTTCAAACCCTCATTCAGACCTTCCTCTTCCTCTCTGGTAACCCATTATTCTGGTAGTTATTATTTTGCTCACAAGGGCAGTAAGCATTTTCCCCCATCTGGTCCTAAATATTGCTTGTCTCCCCATTTTTCTTTTGGTCCTCATTCCATCCTCCATTTTTTCTCCCACCAATTCTTCCACCATGACCTCTTCCTCTTTGTTTTCTTTCAAACCTCCTATTAAGATTCTCTTCTACCTTCAAGGCAAACTGGTAAGCATGTTCAATGGTGGTCATCCTAAGCAAACTCAATGCCTCCTGAATACTTGCTCTTAACCATTTAATATAATAGGTTACCTTCTCCTTGTTGGCATCATAATGGCCTTTTCTAATTAAAATTTTATAAAAATCCTCTGTATATTCCTTGATAGACTTACTTGACTGCCTCAAAACCTACATTTTTTTGAGTTGATCCAGCTCGTAATTAGCTGGAATAAATTCTCTTCAACTTCTCCACCATCCGCTCCCACCTGGTTATCCTTTCCTTCCCTCTTTTGTTTCTTTCTAACTGTACTCCCTTCCACCAAATACTGGCATGACCCTTCAGCTTGGTCTTAGAAAATCTAACCCTCTCAGGGTCTTCCACCTCCTTATACTCAAAATATTCCTCCATATCATTGATCTAGTCGATCAACTCTTCTGGGTTGAGATTTCCAGAATACGTAGAGACATCAAACTTCTGTTTCTTTTCAATATGTAATATGGCTTTATATAATCTGGCTTGTGCAGGATCTACTACCTCTTCTTCCTCCTCAAAATGGGCCTATTCTTCTTCACTCCCTTCTTCTCTCCTTTGCTCAAACCCTCTATGTAGCCCCTCTTGCAGAGCTTGAACTTGCATATGCAAGGCTCTGAAATCTTCTTTTGGCACCATATTTCTCCCACCACCACAGTTTCTTTGTGGAGGAATTCTACTAACTTCTCCCACAAATCCTAACAATAGATCTTGGTGTAAACTACCTCATGCCTAACACTTTGTTTACATAGTCAGTAACTCCAGCTCTGATACCACTTGGTGAAGTTCAAAAAATAAGAAACACACCATGCATAAGGGTTTTCCCTTTGATCATGTCAGAAACCAAAATTTTCCATTACTTTTAAAAATAAGAGGATACAAAAATGAAAAATCCCTTTTACACTTTCGAATTTTCCACTAATACCCTATTTTCCCATTTCCCCTCCTAAAACAATGCTTTTGAAATTTGAATTTCAGAGGCAAACTTTCAAGGGTCATAACTTCACGCTCGTTGCTCTGATTGACTCGCACAAGACATTTTAGGAAAGGGCACGAGCCGAACTATATAGAAAAAAATGATGCTAAGTCTTGTGACCAATTTTAGAATTGTCAAATTCAACTTTTAAGACCCTCAAAATCCACTTGCAATATTGAGTACATTAATTTCACTATTTTTTGCAGAGTTTTGCCATAAAACGCACATAACTCCCAAACCGTTCAGGGTATTTGGGTGATTATTTCACCACTGGATCTATTTTCATATCCTATAGACAACTAAATATAATTAGAAATAATTAAAGCAATTACAAATTTTAGGTGATGCAAGATCACTCTTACACTACTGCATGCTCCTGCATCAGATACAAAACCTGATTACAAAAGGCAAAAACAAGCTATAGGAGCACCAACCAAAAGTATTAAAGAAACATGGAAAAAAACTTGAGGCAATCATCGACATGCACATAATACATAGCAGAAGAAAACAAAAGGCTATCCTCAACTATCTTGAAGAGAAGGAAAAGTGAAAGCACAGAGAAGCAGGAGAAAAGGGAAACCAAAACATTGAAGAAACCACAACAACCATCATTTTTTCTTAGAAGCAGGCTTTGCTGTGAGATATTTTAGGCTTACAGTGAAAAATTTTCTTTAGCATCATTGTCATTAACATGGGAATCCTCAACCTTGACCTTATTATTTTTCTGTTTAGCACCAGGTGCATTATCATACTTTTTATAGAAATATCTTCTAAAAAATAGAGACTTAGGGCATTGTGCAAATCAATAAGTTGAGTGATATTATTAGAAGTATATTTGATAATATACTCCTGCAAATAAAGATTAGGGTCATCCTTGGTGTCTTCATCAGAGTCAATGACCAAGGACTCATGTTGCTTGGCTTTGTTCTTCAGCTACAAAGAGACACAAAGCATTTTTTACTCAGGTTCAATATTATGATCTTGTTCATGATCACTATCACTATTGGTGGGAGTATCTCTAGCCCTTTTTCTCAATTTATCCACTTCCTCAACAATTTTATGTTTCTTAGCAGATAACTTAAGTCTTTTGGAGGACAGAGGAATCGATTGAGAGGAGCAAGCCTTAAGATAACTCGACTTGGGATTAGGGTTAGGGGTGGGGGTTAGGACAAAAACTTCATGGCAATGAATCAACCAGTACTTATAAATGATATTAAACAAGCCATGATGGGTGGGTAATTTAGTACTTTGTTTATTCCTAGACTCCTCAATGGAATGACTGACAAAATTGTAAATAAACTTTGGAATGTTCAACACCCTAACCTCATGAAAATGATTATAAAAATAAAAGTGAAAAATATTTAAGGGCTTATCTAGATCATCAACAGTAACATACTCCATTATTGGCTTGAGGACATTCCCCCAAGGAAAAGGCAGCTCATCATAGAACATACCAAGCTTGGCTCTTCTACAAAGATCTTTGTCACAAATATCCTTCAACTCAACATCCCAGTTATGTTTCTCCCTTCTTATAGACCTTCCCTTCAGAAGTTGACCAGTAAGCTCTGCAATATTATGGATATCTAGAACATAGGATTTGCCTTAGATGGTGACCTTCCCATCATCCCAAGATTCCATGAAGTCCAGAGTAATTTTAGGGTCTTCCCCTTCAAATTTTTAGAAGAACGAAAGAAAATTCCTACCATCAAGGAATCCCTTTAGCAATTGAATCAATACTCAGGTTTGAAGGGTCAATATAAGTATCCATGATGCTTAAGCACATAGAGAGAATTACAGGAAATACCTTCAAGGAAGAAAGACAATGATAGGAAGACAAAGCAAAGCAACCAAAGAAGCCACAAAGAATTGATATAACATCAATATTGAAGTGGGTTTGGCACTCATGCCAACTAAGGAAGCTCCACATTCTGAAATGAGTAAAACTAACAATATGGGGACAATCACCATAGAGAATTATGACGCAATCCAAAAAATAATCTCTCAAAAAGGGAAAAATAAGAGGGAGGACGAGAACACAATGAGGGTCACGTAGGAAAAGGAAGATGTGGAAGGTGGAGGTGGACGAAAACAAATGTAAAAGAGGTGAAAGCATAGGAAAAATGGGAAAAAATAGGTAGGGGTGATCAACAATGTTGAAACTACGTGAAAAGGAAAACTGAAAATCAAGAAAGACACAGGTGAGAAACAACACAAAAAAAACTACCTCAAAGGTAGGGATACCGACTATCTTGGAAGATATCGCAAAGAGGCATGAGAGAAACTCGAGATAAAATGGAAAAAAATGAGGAACTAAAGGAATTGAATCTCATTGACATGAGGATCATATTGAATTATGCTGACCAACTCCACGTCAACTAAATTATGAGCATGTCTTGAAGACACTTTGTATTTTTTAGTTATGTGAAGTAAAAATTGAGACGAATCAGACGTTGATGTAATCAAATCACATATGGAAGTGCAAAATTTGGCAAGAGCATCAACAACTTTGTTTTTTTCATGAAAGGTATGCTGGAAAATGATATCTTGAAATTGGATTTTGAGAAATTTACCTTCATCAATGCAATTATGAAATTTCCATGAAGGTATATTTTTACTTTTAAAGTAGTTTATGGTGGTTAGAGAGTCACCTTCAACTCGAATACGATTGGTCACCTCATGAGCTAGAAATAATCCACGCCAAAGATCATGGGCATCAGTAACCTGGTTAGACTAGATGCTAAGAAATTAAGCATAGGAAATGATCACTTTACCTAGATTGTCTCTGATGACTCCATTCGCACCTGCACGACCTAGGTTACCCTTGGTAGACCCATCAAAGTTCAATTTGAGCTATCTAGGAGGGGAGGAATCCAAGATAAAACACCTTGTAAGAATATACCTAATTTATCTAATTCATGCTTATGCTTCTATGATCTAATGGTTCATGAATTCCCACAAGCGTTTGAGGGTTTATCGATGATAAACCAAGGACTAGAAAATATCTTGGAGCACCCTGGAAGGGATGTGAATGCTTTTAAAAATTCTTGGAATGCTAAAAAAAAATTGGGAAATGCTTGAAAGCATTTGAGAGTGATGGGGGATGCTTTGTGAAACCTAAATCTGGTTTTCTAGGATTTTTGATGATAAAAAAGGAGGATACAACGATGACGAGGGGGAAGGTTTTAGTAAAATGCTAAGGTTTTGGATAACAATGTATGCCAAAGATCTAATGATATCTCACCTTAGGAATCAACAAATTAACCCCTTAATTTCTTAACCATCATTCACAAAAGTGAATGATCCTTTATTACTTACCTTCAATATGTTAGGGTTTTCACGACACCAACGGGTGATCAAGATTAAAACATGATGGATGGCTAAGATTATAACTTTGATATGTGACACAAATAAAGTTAAATGGATGGATGATATTGAGATGTGATGAGTGGTTGAGATTTATTTATATATAAATATATATTTTAATATAAATATAATAACATAAATATAAATAAATAAATATATATATATATATATATATATATATATATATATATATATATATATATATATATATATATATATATATATATATATATATATATATATATAATGGACGGTTGTGATTGGATGATGCGTGGAATACAAGTGGCTAGGATTTGGTGTTGACAAGAATTAAAACACAGGATCTAATTTGATCTATGGTAAAGTAGAAATTTCCAAAAATTAGGTTGATTAAAATTAATTTTTGTGGTGCTTCTAAAAGAAATCTAGGAAAATCTAGTGGAGGTGGTATTTTTAGAAATCGTGAAGGCAAAAATCTCCTTGCTTATTTAAAATCATATGGATCTTCAACTAACTTATTCAGAATCATATGGAACTTCAACTAGCAACTATGCAAAGACTATAACAATTCTTCTAGGGATAAAAATTTGTAGTACAAAAGGATGGGAATATATTTTAGATGAGAGGGATTCACAAATTATTATCAGTGCTATTAGAAAAAATTGATATGGAGACGAGATAAAATATAATATATTATTGATATTATTGATGTCCATCATCTATTGCTAGAGGTAATCTCTTGGAATAGTGAGCATATTTATAGAGAAAGAAATCAGGTAACAAATAAATTGGCAAGTTATGGTGTTGATATTCATCCCATAAAAATTTAAATTTTAAAAGGTAATCGACTAAGTGAGATTTGATATCTTAATCAAAATAATGTCAAAGAGCTAATTGTGGAAACATAGCACTCCGTATAATTTTAAGAATATATTTAAGAGTAAAATAAACTAAAAATTTATGATAAAAAGGTATGTTATACAAAATGTAATATTTTTTGTATTTTGATGGGATTTGCCCCAATAAAAGCATCATATAACTTAAAAAAAACATTATAATTAAACCATATGTAAAATTGAGGAGGACCTGAGTGGGATCTAAACATTATTATATCATAGGAGTGACATCCAAGTGAGATCTAATAAGAGGAGGGGGATCTGAATGGGATCTAAGTAGAGGAGCAGGATCTGAGCAGATCTAAGCAAGATTTGAGCAAAGGAGTAGAATCTAAGCATATCTACATGAGATGGCTTCAAATATTATTAGGGTAGTATAATAAGACTGGAAAAATATATAAAAATAGATGGAAAAACTTCTAATAATGATCCTTTAAGGTCATTTGATCCAAGGAAAAATTTCTAAGGAAAAAATCTTGATTTTTCTAAGAATATAAGGTTTCAATAGTTTTGGAGAATGATAACTTTGTGATTTGGATTCTATTCAAAAGTGAATATTTTTAAAATGGAATCCAAAGGATTCTTTGCAAGTTATAGCTCTCCCTCATGGTTTTATTCTTTATAATTTTACTTATAATAAATATTTAAATAGGGTCTTGATCGAAGGACCATGGTTTTTTAGTAGGAGGGGATTATGTTTAAACAAATGGTTTTTAATTTACAATACATTAAAGGTAATATGGAAGTTGCATCTATCTGGGTGAGTTTACCATTTTTTCTATTGGATTTTTTCATGAAAATATTTTAACAATAATTTCAAGCTCTATTGGACCTCTCCTATATTTTAATCATTCAACTAAAGTGAAGTCAATGCTTGTAGTAGGTAGAATATGTGTGCATGTAGACATAAGTAAACCCTTATCTCAATCAATGAAAATTGTGTTAGATTATCGAGAATAGAATCAAAATGTGGAAATTTAAAATTATTATGCTCTTTATGAGGTATGCGATTGAGCTAGGTAATTTTATATAAATTACCATAAAATTAAGAAGTAGGATATTGAGGCATGCAAACCCATTACTAAGGTTTGGAGGAGAAAATTGGGAAAATGAGATAATGGGTCATGGCAAGATGAAAATGTAGATAATAATTTTAAAATTTGCAATAAGATTCAAATTTTGAAACAATTGGAAGAGGAATTGGTGCCAAAAGGATGAATTTATATGGTTTGTTATCTTTAAAAACAAAAATACAAATTGAGGGACCTAAAAAAGTTTTAGAATATATGGATACAATACTCAAAGGTCATAACAAAATTAACTTTAGCAACAAAAATACAAATTGAGGGACCTAAAAAAACTTTAGAAAATATGGATATAAATACTTAAAGATAATTATAAAAACTACAAAAGTCCTGGGAGGATATTTAAATTCAAGAAAAAATAACACAACCATCGAAGAAAATGCTCCAAAAACTGCAATAGAGTGTAGGAGATGTGCAACAAATAGAAAGAGCGTGATAGTATAAGGAAGAGAATTAGTAACAAATGATATGTGTGAGGATGCAAACTAAGAATCAATAGTGAGGGGATAAATTGAAGCTAGATGAAGAAGACAACACTGAAGAATGAGATTCTTTAGATGATTCAGAGGTTGATAAATAAAAATATTGTCTAAAGATATTGATCCTAACTAGAAATTCAAAGAATACAATTGATGTTGGTGTGTCAGATCCAAGAGAAATACCAAAAATAAGAGATGTAAGATCTATAAATATAGCTAAAAAAGTGGTTAATGGTTCTCAAAAGACTTTATTAAGTGGGGGTAAGAACCCACCAAAAAAAATGAAATTGTTTCCTTGGAAAATTAGGGGTATGAATGCCCCAACAAAGCAAATCGGTTTTAGAGAATTGAGGAAAGAGCATAAACCATTTTTTTTAATTCAAGAAACCCGTATTGATGAACCAAATTTTTAGTTAGATAAGAATGCTATTTGGAAGGAAACAAATTTTGTTAACAATTCAGATTCAAAAGTTTTTAATGGAATTTGACGCTTTGGGATCTATTAAAAAAAATTACTTTGAAAGTTGACAAAATAATTTCAAAAAAATAAAGACAACAAGTTTGTCTCTATTGTTATTGTTACTCTTTGGTTATCTTTTGTTGTTGCAATTTTGATTTAGATATGTTTGTTATTCATTCTAGTTTTTTTGAACATAATTACTTATCTTCTATTAATATTGTATATAAGGGTTGGGACCCTTTCAAAAACCCCATAATTTACCATAATAAATATATATATATATATATATATATATATATATATATATATATATATATATATATATATATATATATATATATATATATATATATATATATATATATATATATATATATATATATATATATATATATATATATATATATATATATAACTTATGTAAAATTGTAACTAAACCACATGTAAAAAATTGTTGATATCAATAATTTTTTATTAAAAAATAATTTGAAAAAACTAAAATATTAATTTTAAAAATTATTTAAAAGAAAAAATACAAATACAACATAAATAAGTGAAACAAGATTAAAATATGAACACAAGTTAGCTACAAGAGATATTTATATTTAATATACCCTTTCTCGCTCCTGCAAAGTGAAACCATTTTATACAAAGAGGAATAAGATAAATTCTCACTACCAACATCAACAAAAAAGTTATTTGAACTTCTAGTTATCCCTTTTAGAGGTCTTGAATACTCCCCAAAAACTAAAGGATTAGTAGTGCTGACAGGTGATAAAATGGGATCATTCTTGATAGGAAGGTTATTGAGCAGGTCCATAGAATCATTGTAAGTGCTTGACCTTAAATGGGATTGGGGATGAATCTCCAAATTAAGAAAAAGTTTTATAAGTAGATTAATCTAGGAAACTAGAACACATTTTTCACCAATTGGATCTACTTCACCGTGAGAGTGTTGAGGTCCAACCAAAGGTTTGAAAGGATTAGGAATAGAGAAGAGAGCACATATCTAAGGAGGAGAAGTATCAAAGGAGAAAGGTACTAGTGCTTTCCTTTAGACTTTGACACAACATATTTGCTTATTGAAGTCGTTTGGATCCTCTTCTAGGGTTGTTTAGTGGTTGACTAACCCCCTACATTTTTTAGCATAGAATCACTTATTATTAGATTATTTTCTAAGGGAGAGGTATTGAACCCTAAGTTATGCTTGCTTTCAACACTCGATTCTTATTTAAGGGAGGGGCAAAATGAAGACCATAAAAATTAGAGCATTGTGGTTTGAGCCAATTCTTGGAAGGGAGTGAAGGAAAGCATCACCAAAGAGAGTGTAAGGTTACAAGTACCACTATTTTCCTTTGCCTTCCTTGATCCAGAATATTTAGATTAACAAAAAATTCATATAATAACAAAAACGATATATTAAATCAAACACACAAAAAAACCAATATGGAGCGATGAAGATATAAAAAGTATAATTAATCAATGCATCTTAAGGAGGGTTGGTCCTCGCTGCTAGGAGGGCTCAGTCCTCTCCAAACTTGCAAATGATAGATTTGATGATAAAAATAACAAACTAATTTAAATTTTCCTTATAAATAATGATTAAAAGCATTTCTTTGAAATATAGTTGATGGCTACGTTTGGATTGTAGCATGGCTCCCCTCCTCGGAAAGCTTTGTCCTAAAATTTAGAAATGTCTGGAATATACTTTCAGGTTCCCATGTAGCATCTTCTTTAGGTAGGTCCTACCATTTGATGAGGAATTATTGGATGTTATGATATCTCAGTACGCATGTTCTGCTTTGTAAAATTGCTTTAGGCTGGAGATATATTCGTCCTTCTTCATCGAGTACTGGTAATTCTAACTGAGATTGTAATTTTTTGTCGATCACCTTCTTGAGACATGAGACATAGAATACTGGATGTATACGAGGTGAGGGAGGAAGCTCTAGTTGATATGTCACTTCTTCAATGCGATGCACAATTTTGTAAGGGCCATAAAATTGTGGGGCCAACTTTTGACTGGTCTTGATTTTTAATGATAAATGTTTGTAGGGCTACAAACATAGGAACACCATATCACCTATATTAAATTGTCTTTCCAAATGGTGTGAGTCTTGTTGCTAGTTCATACGATTCTATGCTTGGACCAAGTTGTATTTGATAATATTGAGCATTTAATGTCGATGTTAGAACCAAACATCTACTTGAGCCACTTTGGAAGAACCTAGTATATAATCTTCCATTGTTGGTGATTTAATTCCATACAACACTTCAAATGGAGACATCTTAGTGGAATAGTGGTACGAAGTGTTGTACCACCATTCTACCAAGGAAATCCAGTGACTCCATTGATATTTTTTATCTTGAATAAAACATCTTAGATAAGTACCCAAACATTTGTTAACTACCAATAGTTTGGCCATATTTTTATAGATGGTATGCAGAGGGCATATTCATTTTGGTACCGCTAAGATGAAATAATTATTTCCAAAAATTGCTAGTAAAGATAGGATCATGATCACTTACAATATTTTTTGGTATTCCATGCAATTTGAAAATTGAGTCCATAAATATCTTAGCCACTTTACTTGCTAAAAATGGATATTGTAGAGCCTGGAAATGAGCATATTTTGAGAGGTGATCTACTACCATGAAAATTACTATTTTGCCTTTCAATTTAGGAAGACCTTCAATAAAATCCATTGAAATATGTTTCCACTGACGATCTGGAATAGGTAATGGTTGAAGCAATCCTAGTGATTTGACTATTTTACTCTTATTGCATTGGCATACTTCACATTCAACCACCCATTTTTTGACCTCTACTTTTAATCCTTTCCAACAAAAGGATTATTTTATCCGCATATAGGTTTTAAAAAAATATGAATATCCTGCTGATGGAGAAGCATGCGATTCATCTAGAATACTTGACTTGATTGTAGAATTGTATGGAATATAAATGTGATTATTTCTTCTTAACACCTTCTCCTCATACGTAAAAAGAGGATGCTTGGATGAACCCAACAAAAAATCCTGAATTATTATAAGTATTTTTTGTATTGGACAACTATTCTTCTTATAGCTGAGATACCCATTGGGAACAAGGACCTAAAATAGCATTAATAACCACTTCATCTTTATATTTTCATGATAATGCATCTACTACCACATTTTCTTTCCATTTCTTATATTCGATAAAAAAATCATATCCCAACAATTTTGTTAACCACTTGTTTTGTTCAAGATAAGAAAATTGTTGTTCAACAAAGTGCTTGAGACTACTATGATTGATTTTGATAATGAAGCAGCTATTGATTAGGTAGTGTCTCCATTTCTCCAGTGCATGTAGAATAGCAAAAAATTATTTCTCATATGTGTATCTTCCCAAAAAAATTTCTGAAATTTGTTTACTTTTGAATGCTAAGGGATGACCTTCCTACATTAATACTTCCCCAATACCTATTCCTGAAGTATCACATTTGAACACAAATGGTTTGTCAAAATCCGAAGTTTCTAGTACTAGAGTAGTACACATTGCTTCTTTGAGTGCCTCAAAAGCTTGAGTGGCTTCTTCTGACCATTGAAAAGCTTCCTTTTTGGTAAGAGTTGTGAGAGGAGCTGCAATTTTACCATATTTACGCATAAAATTGTGATAGTAGCCAGTGACACCCAAAAAACCATGAAGTTTCTTGATGGTTTTAGGTAAGGGCCAATCTTGAATGGCCTTTATCTTGTTGGGATCCACTTTAACACCTTCCTAAGAAACTATATGACCTATGTAATCAACTTATTGAACATCAAAAGAGCATTTAGAGCATTTGAAAAATAATTTTCCCTTGTGTAGGATATGAAGAACCCTTCGCACATGGAACATATGATCATTCCATGATTTACTATATATGAGTATATCATCGAAGAAGACTAGGACAAATTTGTGAAGGAATAGATGAAACACATGGTTCATGAGACTTTGGAATGTGGATGGGGCATTAGTGAGACCAAAAGGCATGACCAAGAACTCATAGTGACATTCATGAGTATGAAAAGCTATTTTAGGAATATCCTCTTCCTTAACTCTAATTTGGTGAAACCCAAAATGTAAATCCAATTTTGTAAAACTTTTGCACCATGTAGTTCATCTATTAAATCATCAATGACAGGTATAGGGAATTTATCCTTGATGGTGATTTTATTAAGGGGATGAAAATCCAGACACATGCCAAGAATTGTCTTTGCGACAAGCCAAAACCACTAGTGAAGACTAGGGACTAGTGATGTCATGGATGACACCATGTTCTAATAGTTCTTGGAAAATTTTCTCAATTTCTATTTTCTAAGGTTGGGGATATCGATAAGGATGACCATTAGGAGTAAGACTTCCTGGAATAAGGTGTATGGCATGGTCATGGGATATTTTGGTTCTTTGAAGACCTTGTCATAGTTGGCCACAATTTTTTATAAATATTCTAATTGGATTTCTAGCATATCTTGTGCTTGCTTTTCCATACAATTAATTTGAGCAATGAATCCGTAATTACCTTTTCTTAATATTTTTTCCATGCTCTACGAACTTACTATATTTTATGGAGGTGTTGGAATTCCTTAGAGGTGAATGCTCTTCCAATTTTCTTTCCATTCAACAAAGCACTGCTTGTAATTAAAACCGACCATGGTTTCCATTTGTTCTAACCATGTAACTTCCAAGATAACTTCTAAATTCCCTAAATTTATAACAAAAATAGGACGATGCCAAGTATAACTTTCCATTCACAATGAAATTGAAGATATTCTACCTATACATTGACCACTTCACTCATTTGCAGTTATAACTTGAAATTTATCTTGATTGGAGGAGTTGATGTGCAAGTTCAATACCCTGGAAATCTTTGTGTCAATAAAGTTATGAGTACTTCCTAAATTAATTAATACAATTACCTTCCTTTGTCGAATAAAACTTGATACCTTGATTTTATGGTGAGCTGATAAACCCATAAGAGCATGTACTGAAATTGCCATAGTGTCTTCTTCAACTATGGCCTCCTCAAGTTCAATTTGGTCTTCATTTATGGGAAAATCATGTGAGATGGTATCCTCTATTTCTTCATCTTCCTTGTCAACATATTCAATTTGAAAGTTTTGTCATGGTACACATGCCTGAGATTTTTTATGGTTGTTGCAATATTTGTAACATAAGTATCTTGATGGTTAATCATTTCTACGAAAATAGTTGTTGCAGTATTGAGGTTGACCATAGGAATCACGTCATATAGATATCCTAATTTGCACCTTCTTATTAGCAAACTTGGCAATCCTTATATAGGTATCTAAAGAGGATGGATCTTGTAGGTCAACTTCAACTTGAATATTCTATTTCAACCTATTTCTAAAAGCAGATGCCACCACGTTAGCTGGTAAGTTTCTCGCATAGGAAAGCAGACTATTGAATTTTGAAATATACTCCCTTAAAAATCATGTTTGCTTAAGTGATAACAATCACACCATGTAAGAATATGAGGGTCCTTCATCAAATATTTCAAGAAAATATGTGGTGAAATCATCCTAGTAGATG
Source organism: Wollemia nobilis (assembly GCA_028583015.1). Lineage (NCBI taxonomy): Eukaryota > Viridiplantae > Streptophyta > Pinopsida > Araucariales > Araucariaceae > Wollemia > Wollemia nobilis. The sequence continues at coordinate 2,695,211 of JAQPPZ010017236.1, read as the reverse complement.
GTATTTCCATTCTCACATTTGAGCCATACAAACCATTAATAAGCTTCAGTATTGAGTTTGGAGGTAGCAAAAGAAACTTTTTTTGAATTGTGAATTTGGTATAAGTCTAAAATGCCTTCCATTTTAGCTATTAAACCACATGGATCATGACCCTCAAGAGTGGGCATATCAATGCATGGAAAATTGATACCATTAGGACCTCTTGGTTGTTGGTAAAATTCATCTCTATCTTGGTCCTCATTATGCCTATGTCTATGGAAGCAATTTTGGGTATTATCATTATGACCTCTTTGTTGTTCATAGAATTCTTCTCCATCATAATCCTCATTGTTCCATTGTCAATGGTAGCGATTTGGGTTAGGAGGGATTGGTTGGATTTGTTTTTCCACTAGTTAATTCACTAATGTGATCAATCTTTTCATGCTATATACTAATGTTTGCATAGTTGGGGTGTTGGTATTGGGGTTTCCTGTTTTCTCATGTGTGAGGTTTTCATGGGAAGAAGTAGGAGAAGAATTGGATGCCATGGTGTTAAGTAGTGGATGATCAGGATAAAAAATATTAATGTGTAAAGGAGAATAATAATTTGTACCTTTGTTTCATGGAGGTCTCCTTTGTGACTTTAATATCCCTTCATTTAAATTCTTCGAAATTGTTAACCGATATTTTGGTCCTTTTGTCCACCTTCCGCTCACGTAATTGTCAATATTTATTTCTTAACAAGTCTCGTCTTTAATTTATGCAAAATAATTTGGTAAATTTGGGAAAAAATTTATTATTCTCTGCTTCAACTATTTCTCCAACTGCGATGCAAAATTTTGAATTCAAAATTTTGAATTTCAATGGTAGTTGCTCAATGGATAGATTCAATGGTTCAAGATGCACACAAAATAGTTATTTCCAATGGCTTCACAACACATGACCAATATCTAGTTTTGGGAGTCCAACAATACTACACAACCAACAACTACCACTAATATAAAACTGACCAGTCACAACACCAATGTGACCCAAACTAATATAATAGATATTGAACCAGAGATTGAAAAAAACTAGATTGATCTGATAGCACATGCCCTGATACTGATGTGAGAGGGACCAACTAAGCAATAGGAAAATAGAAATAGAGGAAGTGAGATAGTTGGACGATACGAAAGATCCATGGGTAAAGACAATGGATATGATAGCTAGGCTAAATTGACTCGACACACACAATGAGCATGACACGTGAGATGACAACTAACTTGACACACACAATGAGTACGACATGTGAGATGACAAATTGAATTGGATGCCGGACACAACAAGCACGACACATGAGATGAAAAACTCACTATACATACACAATGAGCATGACATGTGAGATGATAACTCGGATTGGGCGTAGGACACAATGAATAGAATGAACAACTCAAATTGGATGTAAGACACAATGAACATAGCAGACACGTGTACGAAGGACAAAACTTTGACAAGATTTGCACAAAAATAAGGATGGTCATGTGATCGAAGTCACACCCAACTAGGGGTGTATACTTTATTATAAAGACCTCAATGTCTTCCCCACACTCCATGTGGGATAAATCCCCCGATAAATTTATTTTTTTAAAAAACAACCTTAGGAAGCCCTTTAATTTTTTTATTTTATCACCTCCTGATTGGTGAAGAAGCTCGCGATCACGTTGTGTAGGAGAAATAACCAAAAAAATTTGGTCGAATGATGTATTTTATGGGATGTTCTTTGTTTGGGAATGTCATAGTTTTAACATTCTTGGGGACGCACTAGCCACATGTTCACAACCTATAATTTTAGCTTCCCTCCTACGGTGATTTACTGTGTGATCTGCTATTCTGCTACAATGTGCATGGGTAGAAAAAATAAATTTATATTTTATTTATCTAGAACCATTGTCTCTTGATACCACTTACAAGGGTACAACTACCCTTGTTGTCCTTTGCCTTCCCTAATATGGAATATTTAGATTAACAATAAATTCATATAATAACAACAATGATATATTAAATTGAATGCACAAAAAAACCAATATGGAGTGATGATGAAGATATGAAAATTATAATTAATCAATACCTCTTAAGGAGGGTTTTTCCTCACTGCTAGGAGGGATCAGTCCTCTGCAAACTTGCAAATGATATATTTGATGATAAAAATAACAAAATAATTTAAATATACCTTATAAATAATAATTAAAAGCATTTCTTTGAAACATAGTCGATGACTATGTTTGGATTGTATTAGAGAGGGATGGCTTCATTGGATAGGAGAAATCTGTTCAATTTGAGCTAAATATTTTTATTTCCCACCCTTCTATTTCCCCACATGAACATTTATCCTTTTAGTGGAATGTCCATTAATTAATTGCTATCAATAAAATTTGTAAATTTCTCAAAACATCTAGATGATATAGGGGCCTCTCTAATTTTTTTTGAAGGGTAGAGATGTGAGTTGAAATACTCAATAAGCATCTACCCTTCATTTGAAAAAATGTTTTTTATTTTACTTATGGAGCTACATAATTCTAGGCATATCGGAGGATTATTGGGAGCATAGGTATTAGAAAGTACCCAATTTACATTAGCATGCTTTCAATGAAAAATTATGTTAATAATTCTATCTAAAGAAGAGAGGAGTCTAAATTTGATCTTGGTTGGGTTCCACATGCATAAAAGGCCTCTAAAAGAATATCGACATAGGCTGGATATAAATTCATTGTTTTTTCACATAGCTCTAACAATCCTTTTGGTGCTCTCCTCGTCAATCTTGGTTTCTTTAAGTAATAAAATACTGGGTCTGAGATCTTTCCTCATGGATGATACCAACCTCTTATTTGTTGATCCATTAAGTCTTCTCACATTCCATGAGAGAATCTTTGTTTGTGAAATTTAATGAAGTATTTCCCTCCTCCCCTTATTTTGAGGATGGGGATGTTTGGATCTCTTTTCATCATTTTAGGAAAGTCTTTGCTTGATTTGTCTATTAGAAAATACAAGAGGGTACAATGAGTGCCATTAGCAAAGTCCTCTTCAATTTATCTTCTTATTTTTTACTAATTGGAAGTTCTACCCTTCTTATTATCACTATCAACATCGATAGAAAGTTTCTTTTGACTCATGGTTATCAGTTTGAAATGGCTTGAAGACTCTCCCAAAAATAGAGGATTAGTAGTGCTGAAAAGTGATAAAATGAGAGCATTCTTGAAATAAAGGTTATTGAAGAGGTCCACAAAATATTTGGAAGGGCCTAACCTTGAAGGGGATTGGGGATGAATCTCTGGATTAAGAATAGGTTCCGTAAGGATATTAATATAGGAAACTAAAACATAATTTTTACCAATTGGATATGCTTTGTCATGAGAGTGTTGAGGTCCAACCAAAGGGTTGAAAGGATTAGGAATAGCAAAGAGAGAAAATACCTGAGGAGAAGCAGGTATTAGAGGAGGAAGGTATCATTTTCTTGCCTTTGGACTTTGATGCAACATATTTACCTTTTGAGGTAGCTTGGCTCCTCTTCTGGGGGTATTTAGTGGGCTAACTAACCGCCTAAGTTTTCTTAGCATGGAATCACTCCTTTTATTATTTCAAAGGGAGGGGTATTGAGACCTAAGGCATCCCTACTTTCGACACTCAATGCAAAATATTGACTTATTTTCATATTTAATAGCTTGACATTTACAAAAGGATCTAGAAACTAGATCAATGTATGTGGGTAACTATGACTCCAAGTTGGCATTAATGCATAAACAAGTATAGACCATTTGGGTCTTAGTCTTACTTGTTGGGTAAAAAATGACCAGGTTCCCAATGGACTAAGCAATAGTCATTAGGATTCCATCATGCTAGAACTAAATTGGGAGACCTGGGAGCTTAATCCGTATAAGGGTCAAGTTGATGATTTGAGTTTTTGGGTCTAAATTAGCATCCTACCTTCTAATGAAGAGACTCCTCTGACCAAAGAACCATGGTCCACCTATGAGAAAATGGTTTGTTTTCTCTAGGTTGTTTAATATGATGAGAAAAAAAACCTTTGGCAAGAGCCACCAAATCCATATTGCAACAATGTTACCACTTGAAAAACACCCATCTTTCGATCAACTCTATATCTAGATGAGAGTCAACAAATTTTCCAAAAAGTGATAAAGAGTCCAGGAAAGCAAGGAAAACCATGATTTTGGGTGGTATGACCAGTACTCTATAGTTTGAAGAGAGTATTATGATATAATGATAAGGAGGAGGTGACTAAGACCTCGCATTCTTTTGAACTATCTCCATAATGAAAACAAGGCTAGGTTTATGAGGTGGATCCATTGGTGGTCCTACCTAACACCCATTAATTCCAATATATTGTTTGATAAATAATTATTCTTCATTTATCCATCGCTAGACTAGATAATTTTCATTCCATCACTGCCCAACTTCTGATTTTTCATTCCTCCATCACAAGCACTTGAGTTCCCACCTTCATGAGATTCAAATTTTGAGGGGCACTTGATCACATAAGGTGGTATTCTTGCCATTGATCTAGTTGTCTACGTGTGTTTTTTTGAAGTTAGATATGAACAAAGCATGTGATAGGATTTTCTAAAATTTCTTACATGTTATTCTCTTAAAGTTTAGCTTTGATTATATATTGTGTGATGTGGATTAAATGTTATAGCACTACAAAAGTTTTTATTTTGATCAATGGTTCTCCTACTAGTTATTTCAAGTTATATTATGGACTTGGTCAAGCTTATATACTTGTCCTTATCTATTCATTATTTTTGTAGAAGCATTAGAGAGAGCCTTTTCAAAGGTAAAAATAGAAGGAAAAATCAAAATTATTCAAGTTGCAAAAAAATTATCCCTCCAAATCTCATCTCCATTTTGTTGATGCTGCTTTTCTTTTGGGTCATCCCTTAGTCAGAGAGGCTGTGGAGTGTAAATAAATATTATAATTCTATGAGAACGCTACTAGATAATTGATAAATACTAATTAATCCAATATTTTTCATTAATACTACTTTAGATTTACATTTAAAATTGAAAACTTTTCATAAACCTACTTAGATATTCCTTTGTTTGATAAAGGAAACTAAAAGAAGCTTTGGATCTCATTTTTTGTTAGAATGAAAACTTACTTGGAAGGTTGTAAAGGTAAGTTCCTATCCATGGTAGAAGGCTACAACTCATAAAGACTACTTTGCAACTCATCCATATTTATATGATGTCAATTTTAAGATTTCCAAAAGCTATAGCATCAAAAATTGATAAAATTCAAAGAGGCGTTCTATAGAAAGGTTGTGAGGAAAAAATTAGGTTTCCTCTTTGTAAATGGGATAGGGTTTGTAAATAAAATAATATTGGAGGAGAAGGCTTGTGAAATTGTAGATTTTAAAATTTTGCATTAGTACCAGAGCTTGGATGGAGATTATTCAAATATCAAGAAAAGAGTACAGGAAAAATATTAATTCAAAAGTATGTAGGTTCTCTTGATGCAATGAAATTATTTAGGAAAATAACTCTACCTAAAGAATCAACAACATGGAACTTCATATTAGAGAGTTTTCAACTAATAAAGAAACATATTAGATGGTATTTCAAAGAGGGAAGCTATCCAAATTTTTAGTTGAGCAACCATTGACTCAAGCATACCTAGAATGCAAATATCCAAAGTTCAAATACTATGTTATCATAAGAAACAAAGCTAGATCATAGATTTCTTTTCGTAATCAATTTGAAGAAGAGGAACTCAACCAAATTGTAGATGAAATTCAAAATCTACATCTAGATTTTAATTTACCATTTTTTACACAAAAGGATGAGTTGATTTGAAATTTATCAGAGGTGTTAGAATATATTTCAATATTTTAATTGTTAATTAATTCAATTGTAACAATCTTATATTGCTAGATTGATTAATATTAGGCTAGTTGTTATTTGTTACAACTTCGCGTATATTTGTCTCGGGTGGTTCCACAACCTCCGGGCTAATCCTGGCCCTATTGTTTGTATTTATACTTCGTCAAATTAATCAAATGTGTTCCTCTTCTCCCATGGTATCAAAGCCATGCTACTCTCTCCGCAACTCTCATTTTTTTTAAATGATCTCATAGTAGCGTTGAGAATCACCGCTCTGGAGGCACATTTTGGGAGTTTGAGAATTTTTTTCTCAAAATTTGATAGGCTAGGGAGGTTGAGAATTTTTTTTTAATTTTTCATTTTTTTCATTGAATTTTTTTTCGACCATTTGGTCGAAGAGGTGAAGCATTCGACTGAAGTCGAAAGAGGATCGAAGGTCGAAAGAGGAGATCGAAAGGGAAAATATTGACCGCATGGTTGATAGACGAAAGGGCCTACATGTCGTGGGAGCCAACACCACGGCTACCCCATGACCCTCTCGGGTGAGAGCCTCTCCCCAAGAAGAGATACTCCATTGTGAAGTAAAGGGTCTAATAAACCCTTCTAAGATTGCCATTCCCATCCATGTGGGATAAAATACATCGAAGCCTCCAAAAAAAAGAAATCAAACCAACATAGCACATCATTTTCTTCTCTGTCACATACAAACGATGTCAAACTGGTATTGCACCTCCTATTTTTCATAAACTATGGTCATAGTGCCTTCGAAGGAGGAGTATTTTTTTGGAAGGTAGAGGCCAATCGAAGAACATTTGATGGATCAAAATTTTATCCAAGTCCTACAAAACCCTCCAATACCAATTTTCTTCACACATCGGGTATCAAAGATAGACATCAAGCTGGTTTGTTCTCCCCTATTCTACATTTTTTAAAGATTTTTATTGGTCTAAATGCTATTGCACAGGAGAAAGGAGCTCAGAGAGCTTTGAGTTGAGTGATTTAGCTAGGTTTTTTGGCTCACTGTGAGCTTGCAACCTCTCAGCCACCCGCATGCCACCACAGCACCTCCTCTGCACCACCCCTGAGCTACTGATGGATCCACCCGAGTAGTGCCATCTACGCTCTGCCCGAGCGGTGGTGGAGGAGGGAGCGTCGCCATGGAAGGCTTTACGCCTTCGAATGCAGTTTAAGGTGGAGGAAACCGAGGATTACTCCCAGATCAGCCCACTAGCTCACCGGTTGTGAGCTGAGTGGTAAGGGCTCCGGGAGCCCTCAGGTCGTGGGTTCGAGTCCCGTCGACCCCCCCTTGCACAAAGGTATAATTTTTTTTTTAATTTTTTTAAAGTTTTTTTTCTTAATTATTTAATTTTTAGTTAAATTAAATGCAACTTTAATTTTATTTAAATAGTTTTTTAAAGGTTATTTTTTTGAGTAATATTTTTTTTACTATGAAAATTAAAATTTGTTTTTTTTAAACTATTAATTATAAAAGAATATTTGAAAATTTCTTTATAAAAGAAAATTTTAAAGGGGGGAGTTTTTTTTTTTTTTTGACAAATCAAGGGGGGATTGGGAGTGATTTTTTCTCAAAATATTGAAGGAAAATAGTGAGATATTTGTTTTCAAGCATTTCTACAAGAAACTTGGCAAAACTTGTAATAGGTGCATTCTTGGTGGTAACTGAAACCTGGGGTCATTTTTTATGCTTTAATGTTGTATGGATGCTTTCATTTTTCAGCATTTACTTCTAAAGCATAAAGCATAAAAAAAATAAAAAATAAAAAATAAACCCATTTTTTTCTACAAATTCACATTCAGCAGAGAGATACAGAAAGTGCCAGTTTTTTTTGCTATTGTTTCACTCCATCCACTACCCCAATCACTCTCGTGTTTAGGCTTAAATCCAGATGAAATTTTGGATATCCAAAGTTTTTAGGGGAAGTTATGCCCCACGTATGTGGATTGAAGGCTTTCTAAGGTCTGTGCCATCAACGACGTGATTCCCTTTCAGTACCACCTAAGTACCACATATTGTATAATCATTAAAATTACCTATAGTCTCCCTCACATAAGGGCGGGTAATTTTATGGTTTTTCAAAATACCTATAGTCTCCCTCATGTAAGGGCAGGTATTTTATACGGTATAACGGCCTGGCATTAAGGTATATCGAAGGGGTGACCATTTGGTGTTATAAGAAACCTTCACAATGTCTACAAAACTAATGACTGATGGTCATCAGTTATTGAAAGGTCCAAATTATACACCATGGAAAAATAAAATGAAGGTAATCCTAGAGATGTATGATCTTTGGAAAATTTTTTCTGGAACAACAGTAAGACCTTCATCTACAGTTGGAGCAACAACTCTAACTACCAATCAGAAATACTTTGACAAGAAAGATAGCAAAGCAAAGGTGCTCATTTTGCTTGTTGTTTCTGATGAAGTTCAACCTCATATTGCTGACTTTCCAAATAGTAAAGCGACATGGGATGCCCTTAAAACTATATATGAAGGGAATAATGACTCCACCATTCTATTCCTTTAATCTCAATTACACAGTCTAAGCATGAAACAAGGAGATACGGTTGAAAATTTTCTTTGCAGAGTGTTTGAGTTGAAAGGAAAATTGAATTCCTTAGCAGCACCAGTTGATGATAATCTCCTTACCTCAGTGGTAATGAGAGCTCTTCTAGATTATTTTAGAGTGTTGATTACCTCCATTCATGTATCACAGAGACAAGTTACCTCTGTTGAGTTGGTAAATATGCTTCAAGAAGAGGAGGTATGCCAACTATAGTGAGATGATTCTTCTAACACTGCCCTATACACCAACAGGAAGGGGTAAAATAAGAAGAAGGGTAATTTTCAAAAGGGAGGTAGTTATCAAAAGGATTCAAAAGGGAAACAAACTCAACCTCAACAGAAAAAGAGATATTGCAAGATATGTGACAAAGAAGGTCATGATACAAACAGATGTTGGCATAAGAATAAACAATCAAAATACAAAGGCCAAAACAAACCACAAAAGAACAAACAACAACAAGTGAATGTTGTTGTTGAAGAATCTGACATAGATTCTGAGAGAGCACACAAAGTGCTCATGACTACCACAGTATCCAAGTAGATAGATCCTATTTGGTATGTTGATTCTAGAGCCAGTAAGCACATGAATTGTGAGAAATCATGGTTTGAGTATTTTGAGGCAAAAGAAGATAAACTTGTCACTATTGTTGATGATAAAACCTACAAGGTTCAGGGAGAAGGAACAATCTCTGTTACTCTTCCTAATGGCAAGTACCATATTGAGAAGGTTCTCTATGTTCTAGGATTGGCGAACAACTTGTTAGTCACACAAATTCTGGATAAAAATATGATTGTAAAATTTAGTGTTGAAGGGGGCAAGAAGTGTTGTTCTATCACAACGAGGGGTAAGAACATTGCAACCACTTCATATAAGCATGGCTTATTTACCCTAGATACTGTCTCTTCTCCAGATGTAGCCATGATTGTCTCTATAAAGGAGGCAACTTCTCTATGGCACAAGAGATATGGACATATGAGTTCTAGTTACTTAATTGAGTTAAGTAAGAAATGGTAAAGGGTATTCCTTCCATTTCTACCATATTGCCAGTTTGCTCTGATTGCTTGGTAGGAAAGTAGCATAGAGTACCTTTTGAAAGGAGATGTACACGAGAATAAAAACCTCTGGAGTTGGTTCACACCGATCTGTGCGGTCCTTTAAGTCCCAATAGTTGTGGGGGTAAGAGGTACTTTTAGTTATTCATGGATGATTACTCACGAAATATGTGGGTATTTTTTCTTAAAATGAAATCTGAAGAATTTGGATTTTTTTAGCAATTCAAGAATTTTTTTGAAAAGGAGTCAGGGACTTCTATCAAGGCCCTCCACTCAGATCGAGGGGGGGAATTCACCTCTAAAGAATTTTTTGAGTTCTTGACTGAAAATGGGATCACACTACAATTGAATACTGCTTATACTTCTCAACAAAATGTTGTTGCTGAAAGGAGGAACCGTTCCATCATGGAAATGGTTCGTTGCATGCTCACAGGAGCTAGAATTGGGTAACAATATTGGGCAGAATCAGTCAACACAAAAGTATATCTGTTGAATAGGGCACCCACTAAGGCCCTAAAAGGAATGACTCCACACGAAGCTTGGAATGGTAGAAAACCGTCCTTCTCTCATCTACACATTTTTTGTTGTAAAGCATTCATGCACATACCAAAAGAAAAGAGGAAGAAGCTAGATGAGAAGATACTGAAGTGCATTCTTCTTGGGTATGATGAGCACTCCAAGGGTTATCGATTGATTGATCCCTTAACAAAGAAGATACACACCAGTAGAGATGTAGTTTTTGATGAGGCTTTCACATCAGAAAACACATCAGATGTATACCTAGACCTTGTGGAAACTAAGGTTGAGAAGTATCCTTCATCCAAGGTTGGAGGTCCTTCTTCATATTCTTCATCTCCATAGAAGAAGAATCCAAAGTGGTATACAAGTACGATTAGATACTCTAAGCTATCCACTCCATTTTATTTGACTTTGGATAGGCCTCATACTCGCAGCATGGCTCGACAAGAGAAAGTTGCAACAGAGATTACTGGGATTGATGATCTATGTTAGTCTTTTGAGGAACTTTATGTAGATCTAGAGAGAGATACAAAAGATATGGATATTGATGATGATAGGGTGTTTATGTCCTCAATAGATAAACTTGAACCTACATTAGTATGATATGCTCTTGGTGAGCCTTAGTGGAAGGTCGCTATGGATGCTGAGTATAAGTCTCTGATGAAAAACAAAACTTGGAAGCTTGTCGATCTGCCATACAAAAAGAAGCCCATAGACTACAAATGGGTGTATAAAGTTAAGTATAAGGAAAATGGGATAATAGATAAACATAAGGCCCAACTTGTTGCAAAGGGCTATGCTCAAAGAGAAGGCATTGACTATGAGAAAACTTTTGCACCTCCTTCTCGAATGACAATCATTCGAGTTCTTTGTGCTATGGCAGCACAGTATGGGTGGAAAGTGCACCAAATGGATATCAAGAGTGCCTTTCTAAATGGTGATCTCTAATATGAAGTCTACATGACTCAACCAGAAGGATTTGAAGTGGAACGCCAACAACAAAAAGTTTACAAACTGGTCAAATCCTTATATGGTTTGAAACAGACCCCTCGGGCTTGGTACATAAAAATGGATAATAACCTATTACAGCATGGATTTAAGAGATACTCGTTAGATGCAAACCTCTATTTCAAGAAGCAAGGCTCTAAAATAGTGTTGCTTGTACTCTATGTTTATGATCTGCTCATAATAGGGAGTTCAGAAACAATAATCTCTTTTATCAAACAAGATTTGAGTGAATCTTTTGAAATGATAGATCTTGGACTTCTCCATTACTATCTTGGCCTAGAAGTGAACCAAATGGAGCACTACATCAAAGTTTCCCAAAAAAAATATGCCAAGACACTACTAGAAAAATATCACATGACTGACTGCAAGCCGATGACAACACCAATGGAAACAGGTCTTCAGTTATCACGATATGACAAATAACCTCAGGTAGATGCTACTATCTATCGTCAGCTGATTGGGAGTCTCATATATCTAACCAACACTAGGCCAAACATCATATTTACTATCAATTTTTTTTTGAGGTTCATGCAAGAACCTACTATAAAGTAGCAAAGCGAGTTCTTCACTATGTCCATGGCAGAATGGAATATGGCTTAGAATATAAGAAGAACAATGAATTATTCTTACAAGGATACATAGACTCCGACTATGTCGGATCATTTGATGATCATAAATCAACTTCAGGATATTTGTTTCATCTTGGATCTGGTCCTATCTCTTGGCACAACAAGAAGAAACATGTGGTTGCTATCTCATCAACAGAGGCTGAATACCACACCGCACGTGAGGTTGTGTGCGAAGTGATATGGTTGTGTCGCATCTTGACAAGTATGGGTCTTCCATAAAAATATCCAATACACTTATTATGTGACGAAATGGGTGTTTTGAACCTTGTTAAGAATCTAGTGCATCATGAATGAACCAAGCACATTGATACACAATATCACTTTATTCAAGATGAAGTACCAAGGCATCACATTTAGCTTTAGCACATATCCACCAATGCTCAAATTGCAAAAATATTCACTAAGGCACTTGCACATGTCAAATTTAAATTGTTTTGCAATTCTCTATGTATTTCAAAATAATTGGGGGAATGCTAGTATAGCTAGTAGTTACATGTTTCCTGAAATATTTTAATAAGGGGGGATGTTAGAATATATTTCAATATTTCAGTTGTTAATTAATTCAATCATAACAATCTTATATTGTTAGATTGATTAATATTAGGCTAGTTGTTATTTGTTACAACTCCACCTATATTTGTCTCAGGTGGTTCCAAAACCTCCGGGATAATCCTGGCCCCATTATTTGTATTTATACTTCGTCAAATTAATCAAATGTGTTCCTCTTCTCACAAGAGGATGGTGGATACTCGATCAAGTTGGGATATGAGAATTTAGAACAATCAAAATTTCCTTCTCCCAAATATTTTCCTTGGAAGAATGTTCGGTCATTAGAGGCTCTCCCTAAGATATCAGGATTCCTTTGGTTAGTAGTTAAAATTAATATTCTTACAAGAGAGATCCTACAAAGAGGAGGATATTATGGATACTTTAGATGTGCCTTGTGTGAGAAGGATTTAAAAACATCACACAATTTACTTCTTTATTATTTGTTTTCTCATACCATTGGGGATTAATTTTTTAAAAATATGAAATTATGTAGCTCCATCAAAATTGAAAGAGTTGACAAAATTTTGATTTAATTAATACAAATATAAAGAATTATGTATTCTTTGGAGGATTGACACTGCCATTTTTTATTGAAATTTATGGCTTAAAAGAGTAAAAAAATCAGGTCTGAGTTGTAGACCAATTGGTTTGACCAAAACCCATAAGGGGGGTAGATTTCCAAGGTTCAAATGTTGGGCCCTGTCAAACTAAATGTGTGTCCCTTTCCTGGTGATTTTAACAGCGTAAAGGGTTTAAAATTATTGTGGCATGGTGGTTATAGGGTCGGACTGCATGAAGAATTATGTGGCAAATTTTGGGTTGGATAATGTAGAATACTATGGTGACCATAAAAGCTGAATAGCCTTCTCAGATTCATGGCAGCTACCAACTCCACCATGTAAATTCAAGAAAAAAATTAACAAAATATTTAAATATAAATCTTAAAATCATACTCAATATTGGAATTGTATTATTTTCTCTTTTACAAAGTGTCTACAAATATGATGCTTATCATGGGAAGTCTCAATTCCAAAATCAAGCGGTGCTAGTAACTTGACTATAGGATTTAAACATTTATCGAACAGTCATATGTGATAATGGAATTAAAATAAAGGATCTGCTTTGATATATGGTACAATATAAATGTTCAACAATTGGGTTTATCAAAATTAACTTTGGTGGAGCTTCTAAAAGAAAACTAGGAAAAGCTGGTGGAGGTGGTATTTTTAGAAATAGGGAAGGTAAAAATCCCCTTGCTTATTTCAAATCATATTGAACTTCAACTAACAACTATGCAAAGGCTATAACAATTCTTCTAAGAATTAAAATTATATTACAAAATAGGATGAATATAAATTAGATGAGAGGGATTGAAAAATTATTATCAATGCTATTAGCAAAAAGTGATATGAAAACTAGATAAAAAAATAATATATTGTTGATGTTAATCATCTATTACTAGAAGCAATCTCTTGGAAGTTTGAGCACATTTATAGAGGAAGATATTAGGTAATAAATAAATCAGTGAATTATGGTTTTTATATTCATCCCATTAAAATTCAAATTTTAAAAGGCAACCGACCAAGTGAGATTTTATATCTTAATCAAAATGATGTCAAAGAGCTAATTGTGGAAACATAGCACTTAGTAGAAGTTGAAGCATATATTTAAGAGTATAAGAAATTAAAAAAATGTGATAGATGACAGGAGGGAAAAACTGAAGGGATTAAATTATTCATAAAAATGTGTTACATAAATAGGCACAAGGCCTATATGATAAACTGACAAGTGTCAGTATAAACTGACAAGTGTCAAGGAAGGCATAGTGCACTTTACTTTAACTCTAACATTCCCCCTTAAAGTGCACTATCCTAACTAAAGAAAAACAAAGCAAGTCAACATTAGGTAACATTCCCCCTTAATGTTGAATTCTCTAAAAAATAACCTATCATCCTCTTTTTTGTCTAGGCTCGTGCTCTCTGCGCTTGGCTCTCCAACTATGAATAATGCTAGATTCACTGTGTATACATCTCGGTCTGTTGCCTCAGGGTCAGCCACTTCCACGGGTGCATTGCCACTTGGGTCGACCATCTAAGTGCCTCGGGGTCATCATGGGTGCCTCAGGGTCGACCACTTCTGGGTCTGTTGCCTTTGCAGGTCATCCTCAGAGGATGTTGCCTCTCATAGGTCACTGACTAGATTCACCATGAGTATGAAATCCCTTCTCATGGTGAACTCAATCTAGAAGGTGTCGGTCTCTACCGAAAATGCACCTAATGAAAGGAAAAACGAGCCATATAAGAGTGTCGGTCTCTGTCGAAAATGCACTCAATACAATAAAATGAGCCATAGATCCAAATAGGAGAGAAGAAGAAAAGAAGAGAATATTCTGAAGTGTCTTCGTCTGTAGTCTTCAGAAGTAGATCCGAAAAAACCTCGGATAGAGTCTAGGGTGTCTATGTCTGTAGTCCCTAGTATAAGTGTCCTTATGGTGACCATGTCATCCCATCGAAATGCATGGGTAACCAGCCGCTGCATTCGCCAAGTGTATAGAAAAAGTCACTAGGTACAAGGATCACAAATAAAATTACCTTGGGAGTGTCGGGTTCAACCAAAAGTGCACTCCAAGGTAGAAATACTTTGAGGCTTATAAATTGAAATGAAAAAGCCTCAAAATTACAATATGACACCTCCATTGTGTCGGTCGCTGAAAAACGTTTCCAACGACTATAAATACCCCTATATTCCACCATCAAAGGGGCCTTCATCATGTGGAAAAAAAAACATCATGCCTATCTAAGGCAGCAAAATAAACCTCAGGAATATGATATTCCTGGCATTGCACTCTGGCGGAAAAAAAAACAGTCAATTTCCCTCGCAGGGGAATTACATAGGCCATGTAGGCCTTTTACGTCGACTCTTCATTTGGAAAAATACAAAAAAAATGGCCTGATGCCATACTGTCGGCCAATAAGCATGGACACTTCAATAAATTCTTCATACAATTTTTTTAAAAAATAAAGTGGTCCTCCACTTTTAAAAAAAATTGCCCCTTACTTTTCAAGAAATAAAAAAACCCCTTCACTCTTTATGAAATAAATTAAGTGCCCCGTGCTTTAATTGTAAGCGGAGTAAACAATAGAGGACGACCTCACAACGTCGCCGTTACCGATTTTGACGCCTCCCGCTGTAGTTTCTGTTTCTTCCGTATTGGATGCCTGCACCACTTGTCAGTCCTCCGTATTAGACAGCGTGAATTTACTCGTTGGACGTTGAAGGAAAGTATCCCGGCAACGGCGCCATATCTCCACCACTGTGATCTCTAGTTTGCTTAACAAACTCCATCACGTTAAAAAACAAATGGTACCCAACGCTTCGGTTTTCCAGCAAATGCCAAATCTCAGCAAAATAAATCGCTCAAACTCTCGGCGCTGAGATATTCGACCTCCGGCCGTAGGACTCGAACGACGCCCCCGCTGGAATGGCAGAAAAGGATAAAAAAAATCTCCCGGATGTCTCTGTCCTCTTCTGTGTAAAAATCTCCCAGCCTTACCGTACTGTGGCTGCCATCATCGACGACCGACGTGTTGTAACTGTCGGCATGAAGGCTCGCCGACGGAGGCGAAATGACCGGCGCACAAAAGTTTCTCGATAACACCAAAGCGGAACTGCAAAACTTCGTGGCCACGATTCGACAGAACATTACGAACACAATATCTTCCGCCACGGACTCTGCCTCCGTCGTGATCTCCCCGGCTCTGGCCAGCTTTGGCAGCACCGCTATGATCCACCGCAGCATAACAGAACAAAAAAAATCAATGCTATAGAATTCCTCGAGCTGCTACAGTGGGCAGAAAAACTTATTTTGGCGTCGCAGTCTTCAAAGCAGAACGATATCGCGGCTCTGCTCAGGAGGCGGACCGCAATAAGCTCGAATTGCCGGACGTCGCTGCAGCTGCCGGGATTTCGGCGGCTCGAGCTCAATGCTCAAGATTTCTTAAAACAATCCTGGCAAACACTTTGGCCTGAAGTGCTGCTGTTGCTGCTGCAGCCGCAGCCCTTAGAGTGCGTCCGGCTCCTGCTTTTTGCAAAAGACTGGCATGATGCATAGTATGCCTTCCCCCAGGCATGGTAAACTACTGTATTGGCTACTGTTGTATCCCGATATTCGTATGTCACATCAGGTATATGTCCATTATGGGCAGAAGCTCCCCAAGCAATAGTGGAATAGCTTAGAGACATGACTGCTATAGAAAGTGAAATCCCTGCCACAACATTAAAATATTTTGAGAACCTGTAACAGGAAGCCAGTCATCGACAGATCTGCCTTTTCCATCAGTGTTCTTTCCATCAATTTCCATCTCTGTAACCATGGCTGATTAGAGATTCAGGGACAAACACCCAAATGGAGATAGTCAATCAAAATCAGCTCCCAATGTGAAAATTGGGCTTGGAATAAGAATTGATATGGGAACCCACGTTCTCCCGGTAGTAGACCATTCTCTGAATGAAATTTTCCAGCGGCGACGACAGCTGTAGCAGATGCGAGAAAATCATCGATTCACCGATGTCAACGGCGTTTGTCTTTGTTGTGTGCATCAAAAAAATAGATCAGTATCTCCACACAGATAAAATAGCCACATATTCAAACTCCCGTGCTTGCACCAGAACACCTCTTGGGACATCAAATTCATTGTAGATAATCCCACGCCTCCTCAAGCTGTCGCTTCTCAGACGAACTGGGAGTTTATCCAACATCACCAAAACGGAGCTTCTGGTGAACAAACAGATCCTCGGTGCCATCATCGGGGGTAATAAACCCGTAACCCTTCTGCGCGTTGAACCATTTTACGGTTGCCGACTTCCGTGCCTCGACCTTAGCAAGCAGGCCGCCTGTTCCCTAACGCCGCCCATGTTCGAATCCAACAAATGCACCAAATAACCGATATCCCCCTCTTTCGCCACCACCTGGAGAATGGCCATTCAGCTGAGGACGGTGGGAAGAGAAATCCGGATCGTCGAGATCGTCGGCAGCGTTGTCCACGAAGCCGTAATCCCCATCGTCGGCGTCGTCATCAAAATCCATAACTGCGTCCTCATCGCTGTCGTCCAGGTATTCTGCGTCGTACGCATCATGCATGTCCTCCTCGGAATCCATGTTGCTCGACGAAAACAACTGGCGCTGCTGATTATGCTGCTGCTGCACGGGGAAGGTTTCAGGGCGTCTAGGGGTTTCGAACGCGGGTTTCTGGGGGCGAAAGGATTCGCGTCATAAGGAATTGCGTTTAAACGAAATCAGACGACAGCTCCAATTGAACGGACAAGGCAAAGAAGCATATAAAAAAAAAATAGTCGTGATCTGGATAAACCTCGTCCTCAATGATTCATTCTAAAAAAATTTCAGATCCGGCAGCCATGAAAAAACTAAAAAAATAACCTTTTTAAAAAAAAATGGGGGACAGCCATTAATTTTCAAGCTATCTGGTTTCTGATCCATTTTTAAAAAATGGAGAGCATACTCCCTAGGCTTGAAAAAAAATGGGGGAAAAATGATGAGGGGGAGGGAGGATTTCCATGAGGGAAATCCCCCTCAAAGGTTTCACAGGTAGGAGAGCGAACCGCTCTGATACCAAATGACAGGAGGGAAAAACTGAAGGGATTAAATTATTCATAAAAATATGTTACATAAATAGGCACGAGGCCTATATGATAAACTGACAAGTGTCAGTATAAACTGACAAGTGTCAAGGAAGGCATAGTGCACTTTACTTTAACTCTAACAATAGAATGTATGCTATAGCAAATGTAATATTCTGATATTTTGATGGGAGTGGCCCCCAATAAAATCCACATATAACTTATTAAAAAAACTATTATAATTAAACCATATGTAAAATTGAGAAGGACCTAAGTGAAATCTAAACATGATTGGAATATAGGAGTGATATCCAAGTGGGATATGAGCATAGGAGGAGGAAATAAATGGAATCTAAGTAGAGGAGTAGGATCTGAACAAATCTGAGCAAGATTTGAGCAAAGGGGTAGGAGTAGAATCTAAGCAGATCTATATGGGATGGCTTCAAATATTATTAGGATAATATAATCAAAATGAAAAACTCTACAAAAATATGGAAAAGCTTTTGATAATTATCCTTCAAGGTTCTTTGATCCAAGGGGAAAATTTGAAGGAAAAATTCTTTATTTTTTTAAGAAGTTCAAGGTTTTAACAGTTTTGGAGAATGGTAATTTTATGATTTGAATTCTATTCAAAAGTGAATATTTTTAAAATTTTCAAATTATAGCTCTCCCTCATGGTTTTATCCTTTTTAATTTTACTTACAATAAATATTTGGTTAGGGTCTTGATGGGAGGACCATGGTTTTTTGGTAGGAGGGGATTATGTTTAAAGAAATGGTTTTTGAGTTTTAATCCATTAATAGATAATATGGAAGTTGCTCCTATCTGGGTGAGTTTGCCATGTTTTCTAGTGGATTTTTTCATGAAGACATTTTAGCAAGAATTAAAATATCTATTGGAACTCTCCTAGATTTTAGTAATTTAACCAAAATAAAGTGAAGTCAATGCTTCTAGAAACTAGAATATGTGTGAATGTAGACATAAGTAAACCCTTATCTCAATAAATGAAAACCATGTTAGATTATTGAGAATGGGTTCAAAAGGTGAAAATTTAAAACTCTTCTACTCTTTATGGGATATGCAATCAAGCTAGGTATTTTGCTAGAAATTACCATAAAAAAGAGTAGGTGGTTGAGGCATGCAAACCCATTACTAAGGTTTGGAGAAGGAAATTGGGAAAAGAGAATAACGGGTCATGATAAGATGAAAATATAGATAACAATTTTAAAATAGCAATAAGTTTCAAATTTTTAAATAATTGGAAGAGGAATTTGTGTCAAAAGGATGAAGTTAGATGGTTTGTTACCTTTAATAATAAAAATACAAATTGAGGGACCCAAAAAAACTTTAGAACATATGGATATAATACTCAAAGGTCATTACAAAGTTAACATTAAGAAAAAAAATACAAATTGAGGGAGCTAAATTTTTTTTAGACATATGGATACAAATACTTAAAGATTATTTTAGAAACTACAACAGTCCTGGTAGGAGATGTAACTTCAACAAAAAATAGCACAACAACCATCGAAGCAAATGCTCCAAAAACTACAATAGAGTGTAGGAGATGTGCAATAAATAGAAAGAACATGATTGTTAGAAATATTGAGTTGTCATTGATGTCAAAGGAGTATGGTATCCATGGCAAAAATATTTTTCAAGGGTGAAAATTTTATAAGGACGAAAAATATATCATTGAGGTCAAAGATGGGCTTGTTCATCTAGGGCAAATATATTTTACAAGGAAAAATTAATGTAAAGCAAGGAAATTATTTTTAAGGATTATAATATTTAAATATCAAATTTAAATATTATAAAAGAGATGGACTAATATGTAAAAGTGCTTGGGAAAAAGAAAGATAAAAGTTTAAAATCTTGGGATAAAATTTTTAAATCATAAAAGGCTTTAGACAAAGGTTTAAAAAGTAAAATATTATAATATTTAAATCCCAAGATTTAAATATTTTAATACAAATGAGTTTAAGTTTGAAAGGTGCCAAAGTCATAAAAGGTAAGCATAAAAATATATAAGAAAAATATAGCACCGACATCCATGGAGAATAAAAAATGCATGTTTAAATAAAGAGTAAAAATCAAGTGAGAGTCATAGGGTTGAAGAGCGTAACTCGATATTATTCTAGTGCGTAGAATTCAGCGAATAATGAGGGAAGGGAGCGTAGTGAGAAAATTCAACAATTGATGAAATATGAAGCATAATATATACTCATTTGCATGTCTTAGTCCCCATTTGTTGGGGTGTCCCAACTGGTTGGTTGACTTGTGATAGGGTGTTGTTGTGCAGTGAGACAAAGGTTCGAATGCCACCGTAAGATTTTTGTTGTACATTATTTATATGAGAGTATAAAGCTGCAAGGGTCACAAATATTGATGTCGAGCCCTTTGGTTTCAAGCACTGGATTAGCTTTGTTGGTTGGAGGTCCCTTGGGAGAGCGTTGCATTTTGTAAGGTGTGGAGACTGAATCTTCTCCACGACGATTAGAGAGTTTTGGCTATTGAGATAAGGGTAAATTATTTTTTTTTATTTTTATTAGAGTGAGATTTATAAGGTGCAATGATAATATTTGAGTTTATATTTTGCATTGTGTAAGCAAGAGTTATAAGGTATATTGGGATAAATTGAAAATTATTTTTTACACATTGTGTAAGTAGGAGTTATAAGGTATATTGGGATAAATTGAAAATTATTTTTTGCACATTGTGTAAGTAGGAGTTATAAGGTATATTGGGATAAATTGAAAATTATATTTTGCATATTGGGTGAGTAGGAGTTATAAGGTGTATTGGGAAATATTGAAAATTGTCTTTTGCATATTGTGTGAGGGAGTTATAAGGTGTATTATGGTTTATTTTTAATTGTATTTTTGCATGATGGAAGAGGGAAATTTTAGGGTTTAGTCATTATTTAAAGCTTTATTTTGTGAGACTGAAAATAAGTTATAAAGTATTATTTTCAAGCCTTATTGAGAACATATTTTTTAGAAGAGTTTTTAATATGGATGATTTGAAGAAAAGATTTGCTAATCAGTTTTGAAGTGGCACAAGAAAGGCAAATTATTTTTGTTAATACAGGTTTTGAAGGTACATCATTATCAAGCATTTTTAGAGGTATGGTTATTTAATTCCTTCTCAAGGGTGGTTTGGTTTTGTTTGAGGAAAATATTTTTGATGTCATAAGGTTGGAGATATAAGGAATTATTGGATGTGCATTATTTTTGCCTAAAATTGGGAATAATTGATAAAGAGTTATAGATCAGTTTTGAGAGCAAAGTTATGCATTGGTTTTGATTGAAAGAAGAGAGTGAATGTGCAAGAGTTATAGATCAAATTTGTAAGCAAGTTTGTGTATTGTTCATAATTGATTTTGGGAGTAGATGAGATGGACAAACTTGTGCATTATGATTGGTTTTTGAAGTAAAGGTGGAAATTAAAAATTACCAGGTTAGTTATCTAGTGCTAGACTAAAGCTACCTTTTGATGCAATAAATGTGAGAATGTGAAAGCGACAGACTTAATGAATATGAAATAACATATTGGGTATTTGATATTGCATATCACTCTCTCTATGTTCTTAAATATGAAATAATTCTGCGTAGAATATGTCTAAATTACTTTAGTTGAAGAAAGCATGTTTAGGAAATATATGAGTATTATTTGTATGCAATATTTGAGAAGAATTGAACAGGTTGTATGAGCAAATTTGAGCAGGTTTTGTGAGTAAATTTGAGCAAGTTTATGAGAAGGATTGAGGAGGTTAGTGAGCAAATTTAAGCAGGTTTTATGAGTAGATTTGAACAGGTTTTATGAGTATATTTGAGTAGGTTTGTGAAAATTTATGAGTATATTTGAACATGTTTTGTGAGTAAATTTGAGTAGGTTTGTGAGAAGGATTGAGTAGGTTAGTGAGCATATTTAAGCAGGTTTTGTGAGTAGGATTGAGCAGGTTAGTGAGTATATTTAATCATGTTTTATGAGTAAATTTGAACAGGTTTTGTGAGCATATTTGATCAAAGGAGATTGAGGTCTCCTATGGATAGAATTCCATGAACTAGAGTAGAGAGGATTGATATCTTCTATGGATAGAGGTCCACGAACCAAAGTAGATGGGATTGAGGTCTTCTATGGATAGAGGTCCACAAACTAGAGAAGATGGGATTGCTGTCTCCTATGGATAGAGGTCCATGAATATAATAAAAGGTGATTGAGATATTCTATGGATAGAGATCCACAAACTAGAGCAGAGGGGATTGAGGTCTCCTATGGATAGAAGTCCATGAACCAGAGCAAAGGGGATTGAGGTCTCTTGTGGATAGAGGTCTACGAACAAAATTAGAAGAGGTCCACAAACCAGAGCAAAAAATATTGAGATCTCATATGGATAAAGGTTCATGAACCAGGGCAAAGAAGACAAGTGTCTCCTATGGATAGGTGTCCACAAACATTATAATAGGAAAAAATTTATCAGTGGATGTAATCCACATTGGGTGAACCACGTTAAATCTGTCTATGATGATTTATGCATTGTGTTTGTGTATTGTTTCATTATTGCAATTGATTTATGCATTATGCATTGTTTCATTATTTCAATTGATAATATTTATTTGTAAATAAAAGTAAAAGTTTGATCTTATATTGTTCACCCCCCTCTTAGTATAAGCTGATGTTCTTCTTCAATAGTCCAAAAACCTCTCAGTATAAGGTTGTGTTCTTCAATAGTCTAAGAAAGAGAATTAGGAACAAATGATAGGTCTGAGAATCAATAATCAAGAGATAAATTGAATCTAGATGAAGAAAACAACATAGAGGAATGTGATTCGTTAGATGATTCAAAGGTATATAAATCAAAATATCCTCTTAAGATATTGATCCTAACTAGACATTCAAAGAAGAAAGTTGATGTTGGTGTGTTAGATCCAAGGGGAAGACCAAAAATAAGAGATGTAAGATCTAGAGAGATAGCTAAACAAGTGGTTGATGGTTCTCAAAAGACTTTATTAAGTGGGGGTAAGAACCCACCAAAATGAAAAAATGAATTTTTTTCCTTGAAACATTAGGGGTATGAATGCCCCAACAAAGCAAAGGGTGATTAGAGAAATGAGGAAAGAGCATAAACCAAGTTTTTTTTTTTAATTCAAGAAACCAATATTGATGAACCAAAATTTTAGTTAGTTAATAATGCTATTTGGAAGGAAACATATAGTGTTGGCAATTGGGCTTTAAAAGTTTCTAATGGTATTTGGATGCATTGGAATCTATAAAACAAAAGTTTTGAGCTTTGACAGTTGACGACAATTTTTCAAAAAAAACAAAGACAACAAATTTGTCTCTGTTGCTATTATTATTATTTGGTTATCTTTTATTGCTACAGTTTTGATTTAGATATGTTTGTTATTCATTTTAGTTTTTTTTTACCTTAATTACTAATCTTCTATTAATATTGTATACAAGGATTGACACATTTTCAAAAATCCTTATAATTTACCATAATAATTATATTAAAAAAAAGAATTATATAAAATCATATCTAAACCACATGTAAAAAAAACTGCTGATATCAATATATTTTTTATAAAAAAATAATTTGAAAAAAACTAATATATATATATATATATATATAAAATAGAAAACAAAGCCCAATACAACTTAAATAAGTAACATAAATAAGTGAAACGGTGTTAAAATTTAACGCAAGTTAGCTACAAGAGATCTTTATTCTTATTCTTAATATAGGCTCCTCCAAAGTGAAACCATTTTATACAAAGAGGAATCGAATAAATTTTCAGGGCCTTCAAATGCAGGAAAGTTTAGTAGTGATCACACCCAGGTTGATCACTTCCTGGACCTCCGTAGTAAAAGACATTGTCAAATTCTGGACCTTCATCGTCAACTTGAATTTTGGAAGAACCATCGTCCCAATATCCATCAGTAGTCGATTCGTTGTAGCAAATTGGGTTACTCACATAATAGCCAACATCACAATCTTTCTCACTTCCACCCACAGTAGTGCTTATCTTTACGTCTGCAACGTACGCCGCACGGGAGTAGCCCTGTTGAGGGAAGCGCCCACTACCCATGTCGGTTGTTGATGCTTCTGTTTTACGAGGACGGAATTGAACTACTCCTCCAAAATCTACACGGTTTGCATAATTCACCATGGATCTGAACAACGATACAGGATAATAGCCTACATTGTAGCCCATTACATATAATGCCCACACTGCTTGATTACCTCTGGCTTCCTGCACATCAAATTTATATCAATTGTTAACCAACAACATAATTTATTCTTCTAATGTTTAGCTTATAGTTTTAGCGGTCGTAAGATTTGTTGTATTAGTGATTGAAACGGAAGACATTGAAGTATAGTATAATATTGAATAAAAATAAAAACCGTCTCAAAAATTCAAAACAGATTTGGTTTTAAAACCAGCTTACTCGAGTCACTCGAATAAGGGTGTGACGTTGAGTGTTGATGTCGCCATATCGAGACACATCGAAAGGGATGCCCATATAAATTCCGCCGGAATTGTTTTCCGCCACAAATCCAGGGCAATAGAGGTTGTCGCAGCCTGTTTTGTTGTAGCCGTCAGTCTACAACAAGGAAAAAAAAAAAAAAAAAATAGCAGTCATCAAACTTAATAAAATTATTTTTATAATTATAATTAATGTGATGATGCAAGTTTAATAATATATTTTATGATTGAAATTTTATCCCCTTAATATTATCTATCTATAAGCTTTGCTTTAAAACAAAAAACAAAAAATCTATTACATCTAAACTTTAATAGAATATTTAATAAAATAATATTAAATAAAATAAAATAAAAATTAAATTAAATAAAATTTAAAAAATTATGAAGATTGCATCCTTACCGTCCAACCTGCAATAAGTCTAGGTCTCTGGTCGCCCTCAAACAAAGCCGGATCAACCTGGTCACAAGATCATAATTTCCATTTAACTTGTCCAATGTTCAATACTTTAAAAAATGTGTAAGAATATCAAAATTGAATATTTAAATATATATCGCTTAAGCGATTTAAGCTCTACTTTTCCTAGACAAGTTCCCTTTTATCTTTTCCCAGACTTAATCCACAATAAGAAAATCAGATAAGGTTATATCTTTGATCAGTATTCCGAATTCTATTTTTAAACATTAAATTTAGTGTTGTTTCACAAACTTAAATCTATAATAAATAACACTCGCAAACAAATATAACACCGTTTGATAGCCTTGAAACACATCAGAATTCATAGCGAAGGCATTAAATTATATGGTACTTACAGCCCAACAGGCTTGGAGTTCATCCTCTGTTGCTCCGCCCTCAACTGTAAGCCAGACTCCACCACCACTTCGAATACCTTCGTTATAATCCACAGAAGGTTGCCAAACAGAAAAGTTGGCTTGTGCTGAATTCATCCCATAAGAATATCTCCATATTCTCTTGGCAAACTATAAAATAAATGGAAAACATCAGACTCCTCATAAAACCAAAAGAAATGTAATAACACAAAGAACTGAAGATATCTTGATAATAGAAACAGTGATACCATTTGAACGAGCCAGGGATCAAACACAGATGAAATCGGAGTGTTTTGTGCCATTCCAGCTGTAACCCTTTTTCTTCTCAAAAAAGAAGCCAAAGATCCTGCTGCTTTTACCTGTTCATGCTTTACCTCCATAATAGGTACTGTTCCCTCTGGACACCTCTTTACAGAGCCTACGGCTGAATTGTGTAACAAGGGTCTTGCTACTCCATTAGCCTTCAATCTCTATAAAGAATTGAGAATTGAGACATTGCAAATCATAGCTATATACTCAACTTTCCTCAACAACCGAGATTTAAAATGACAAACTCATGCACATTCCATATTAAAAAATATATATATATATATAATAAAAGTCATACCTCATTACGCTTATTCTTTTTCATATGTCTGAGGGAAATTTGATCTTCATGATTTACGCAGAGTATGCTATCTCCATACTCATTCTGCAAGAAAAAACAAGGCTTATAAAATGCATGTTAAAGATATACTAGATTACTAGACGACTTCAATGTGTCGTTAAAATTCGTATAATCGATTAAAATAGTTTAATTGAAACTAAAAAAATAAAAAACAACACAAAGACGGCACCTTAAACTTAAGCACTGCTGGAGGATTGATGTAATTTATATATTCTTCTATGGTCATCTTCTCCAAATCAGGTGACGATGTCAGAACCACAAACAGCATATGGAATAAGCAAGCAATCCACAAAATGTTTTTAGAACCCATATCTCACCAAGAAAAAAAATTCATGAAAACTGTTATTGGTGCCAAAGGATATTTTTCTCAATTTCAGCAATGCTTTTATGATAAGGGAGATGAAAGTTGCCAACAATAGAGATAAAAGTTGTTGATGATAAGATAAGAACGAAGGAGCTCACTAATTTTAAAAGCAAAAAAAGAACAAACTCACTAAATTAAGCTTACCGAAGATAGATCTTCTAAAAATAACTCTTTATTTACTCAATAAAAAATAAAAAAATAAAAAAATAATTTTTGATTTATGTCCACAACTCAATATTTTAAAAAATAACTTGATAAAAAAAAAATTATTATTAATATTTAAGGCTGGATATTTTTTTTATTATAATTTAAAAAAAAATTAAATCTATTAACAATTTTTTTTTAAGAAAACCACACACAAAACCTTAAATTTTTTTAAAAAATTAAAACATATACAATTATACTGTCTCAAAACTATTAACAATATAAAACATAAACAATTATACGGTCTCAAAACTATTAACAATATAATGATAATTTAAACTTACTAACAGACGTTTGAGAGGATCTTCAAAAACAACTAGATATTGTTATAAAATTTGCGTTGATAAAAGATTGCCAAGCGTTACATAAGTAAAAATCTCCTAAATCTCCTCTCAACTAGGTATATTTTTATAGAAGTTCCGTTAATAAAAGATAGCTAAGTAAAAAAAATTCTCATACAAATTAATTATTTTTATAATTTTTTTTTTTTATAAAAGATAGCTAAGCATTAAATAAATTAAAATTTATATTTTTGTAAATAATTTATTATTTGATTTGTTATCTTTTATGTATATAGTATATTTGTAGTATGAGAAGGGAGAGATTTGAACATGAGTCTTTCTATTTCAACTGAAGAGTTTTGACTACCCACTTGCTCTCCAAATCTTTTACATAAACGAATTATAAACAATTTATTAATAAAATTTTGATATAAATTATTTTATTTAAATAAAATTTTATGGATATATATGTTAATTTTATAAATTTTTATTTCATATTTATATATAATTTTTTAATAATCTTATGTACCTTGTAGTGGATGTCTCACATAAATATATATATAAAATATAAACATATTTTAAAAATTATATAAAATAAATTTTAATATTAAAATTAATTCTAAATAAAAATTTAAGGCTTATGGGCAAATAGTAGAAATGAGATATGGATAAAATTAGTTGATTTTATTGAATTGTTATAGTATATTTAATACTAGCCACTACATCATGATCAATGATAAAATTTCAAACTAATGTAATAAGATATTTTTAACGTCCGTCATTTATTAGATTATTTGGTAATATTTGCCATCATCCTTTATGAAACAATGCATCTCTAACTTGGATTTGGACTAGGGTTGAGCATGGGTTGTTGGCTCTAGTTGTGGCTCTCAACTCTAAGTGTTGGCTTTAACTGTTCCTTTGTCTCATATAACTCACAAAATTCTCAATGTGAATTTTGTATTTGTATTTTACTGAGAAGTGTTGGTTACTATTAATCATGGACTATAACACACAAGCATATCTTAAATGTTTATAATCCTTTTAATATATATAGTTTTAAAGATTCAATGTTACAACCCAAAATTCCAATCTACTATAGAATTATTTTTCTTTGTGTTAAGGAACTGTCTCATTCTTACTCTACAAGAACTTTTATTAAGAGATTGTCTTATGTCTTTAGCGATCCTTGTCAAAGTTGTATATCCCATATTTGCTATATGTCAACTTATTCTTCTAGAACCAACAAGAGATACATGATCCCTACTCCTTACATAAGTCCTATGTAAGTGTACTAGATGTAATATATGATAGCTATCTTTCTCATTCTTTAAATGAGCTAGCCTATCCCTTTCTATCCAGTGGAAGGTGAATACTAATATGTACACCTACATATGTCCATCTATGTACAAGCACTTAGTGAGTTGAGTTTTAGACTATCCATCACATCTCCACGATGAGCTAGCCTTTCCATCAAAATTCTTATTCTATATCTTATTTAATATATAGTTTGTTAGAGCTCTTTCAATTACTTCATTAAGGTTCATCAATCAAGATTTATAATTATATGGTAAATATTTATCTAAAATAATTAAAATATAACTAAAGAAATTATAAAACCATAATGAATTAACCATTAATTAAAGAGCATAAAGTTTTATTAATATTTCTATTAAATCAAACCCATAAGTAAAAACTCCACTCATAATCACATAACACAACATATATCCTAGGAACTCTTATGGGGAATAAACTCAGCCTTAAAATATTTCTTTAGTTTAATTCATAAAGTGATTGGTTCCATAAAGAGTCAAAAGCACCCCATAATGCCTTCTATTCCAACATAAGAATTTTTTAATAATTATTATGGTATTACATTATGATTTAGTCTTTCAATTCATAAGTGTGAAATGGTCCTAAACATAGAGTCAAAGGCACCCCATAATGTTTTTTCTTCCAACATAAGAAAACCTTAAAACTTATGATGTTACATTGGGAATTAGTCCTTTAATTCATAAGTATAAAAGAAGATATTGGTTCCATGGAAATTGTTGCTATATAAGGCATGTTATTTTATACCTTAAAAACATTAATCAATCATGGAAATACTACATGAATTATCTCTAAATAAATTATATTACCCATATACTATTCTAATATATCATCCATATTCTAGCATCACCTATCAATAATCACCTGCAATATTGCTCACTTTCAACATTAATTAATCATTCATGACCTTTATTAATCCTCAACAATATTCAACATTTATCACATAGTAATTATTCATAACATTCCTCATCTTCAACATTGATTAATTGTTAGAGTTAGAGTATATTATATCATTTGTATCATGTAATTGTACCACCTTTTGTACATTGTTAGAGTAGGAGATTACTTTAGGGGAATGTTAGATAGTTACCTTAAGCAATATAATAAAAGCACATGTGTCAATGTGCAAGTTGTAATGTGTGAGGTGTCCCTTTGTGCAACTAGGTAGAGTGTTGGCCAAGGAATACTTCTTCCTATAAAATGTGTCCCATAGAGACATATCAAGACAATCAATTACATTGTAGTAGAGAGTAGTAGATATTAGTAGCACTCTTGTATGGAGTATAATTTAGTACATTAGCTTATATTTATGGAGTAATCATTACCTCCATATTGCATTATATTTTTACCACTTTTTATTTATAGTATATTTTAGTCATATTGTACAATTAATTTCTTTTATATTTTTGGTATCTTATTCGGACCTATGATAGATATATCCCACTGCATATATCCTCAAAATTTAATAGTGGTATCAGATCCACGATGAATCAATATAGGAATAGGGAGAGTCAAAAGTGAATACTAAAATAAATCTCAATTACAAAATTTTTGAGATTACATATGTCTAGAGTATTTTCATAAAGTTGGAGGAAAACTTGTGAAGACTAGGACTCAGTATTCATTTTACTCATTTGATGGATCAAATAGGAAAGACTACTGATATTAAGAGATCTAGATCTTTCCATACTAACTATTATCTAAATTTCTTTATTGTAGAAAAATATATAATATGGAAGAGACTTCAGGAGTACAGTCTTGGTGAAGTTTGGAGATTGGAGATATTCATTTCTAGATTAAAAAAAACTTCACATTACAAAAATATCATAAACTAACAACTTGTTGAAGGAAAATGAGATTCAGTAAAATGTTGGGAAGCTTCTTACAAGAGAGCTAGGAAGAATATCTTCTTAGAATCATTTCAGCACTTGTAGCAATAAGGATAAGACTAAGTATTTCAAAGAACTTAAAAAAAGGGTATCATTACAAGAGCTGCAAATCTTACAAAATGAAAAAGTAAATAAAATGTAACAATAGCTTTATAACAGACTCAAGAAAGAAGAAGAATCCATAATATAAGTCAATGAGGAGATAGGATATTGGTGATCTCCATTAAAGATCAATACTCAGAGTGCAGAAGTAGAAAATGCCATAAATGTCTTAATTATAAAGAATACTTCAAAGAAAAATTCCTATTTTAGAAGAAGAGTTATTGATTCATAAGAAGACTCCAGAGAGGAGTTCCTAAAGAAGACTACAAAGAAGAGTCCAGAAAATAGAATATTGGTGATCTCCATTAAATATTGCAAATTATAGAATAAAAGAAGCACCAGTAAGGTCCCATTTCAAAATCCAAAAGTAGCAAATTTTAGATATCCAAGAAGAATATCTCATCACCAACACTTACAAAAGAAAAATGTTGAAGAAAATATCTCAGTTTGAAGATCAAAGAAGCTGCAAGATAGAAGATATTAGAGATGTCTCAAGGAGAAAAAATAAGAAGCCTTAGAGAGCCTTATTATAGATATTGTAGAAGCATCATCGAAAGAGTTTGTAGGATAAATCTACTACCATGGAGAAGTTGCTGATAGTGAAATATAGGAAAATTATCACCATCTAACAACAAGACCAATAAAAGAAGAATTTGGTAAAGAGTATCAAATACTGAATAATAATCTAGTGAAGACCTCAAGATATTTAAAATCTTGAGAAAAAGAAGACTTTTTTTGAAGTCAAAATTCAACAAGAATATTGAAGGAAACTTCATATAAAATAAGCCTACCAAATCCAAGATATTTGGAGATTACCTCTCATATCAGGAATGCAAAGTTCAAAGATAAGAGTTCTATGAATATACAACAGAAGATCAAAGATCATTGGAAGGATCAAGCCACAAAACCCTAGGCTTA
Source organism: Wollemia nobilis (assembly GCA_028583015.1). Lineage (NCBI taxonomy): Eukaryota > Viridiplantae > Streptophyta > Pinopsida > Araucariales > Araucariaceae > Wollemia > Wollemia nobilis. The sequence goes on along the minus strand of JAQPPZ010017236.1, from coordinate 2,664,300 downwards.
AGATATAAATTTCAATACCACATTTTGGTGAAGCAAGAAGCTATTTAGGACAACCAACAAGAAGCTACAAATTCATCCATTACAAGGCATCAACTTGGTGAATCAAAACACCAAGATCTACATCATCTACATAATCCATTAAAGGTAATAAAATTGGATGCACTTAGTTGAACCTTAAATTAGGTTTCATTATCAAATTTTTTTAAACACCGTATTTGGATTATATTTGCAATAAAAATAGGTTATATTATAGTCTTCAAGAAAGTGCAAAAATGAAAATTCATTTTAATATATATTTACACATTAAATTGGGAGTTGGATATTTTTAAAAGAAATAAAATTATCACCTACCTATTATCTATCTAGAAAGCAAGAAAACTACATCCTACAATATTAATTATTGTGAAAATTGTAGAATATTCATTTTGGGTTCTTTACAGATTACTCTTAAAATCTTCAAAGATTATTTAAGTGCATTTGAAATTATTTTGAGAGTTTATTTACAAGAGAAATAAGGTGAAATTATTTTTACCATTATTCATTATTAATCCATTACCACTATACTAATTGATGTTTAACTATTTAATCTCAAAAGGGATAGTTTGTGTTTGTTGTTTGTTAAAATATCAAGGACATAAAACCAATAAATTATAAAAGTGTCTAGAGACACTATTTGGTGCATAGATCTTGCAGCATTTTGTAGCTCAAAGTATCCATCAAAATTAGATCAGATTCCTCCAAGGATTGGAGAAGAAAGACATAATAAAAAATAGTAAAAGAATCTACAAATCAAGACTTGGTGACTCTCATATTTGAGGTGCACTAAGCGCTATTTACAAAAAACAAATAGTGCAAAAATTATGTCTACAAACGCTTTAATTTATGTGGTTATTAGCTTGGGTTTATTATCAAAGTAACAAAGAAAAGGAGAGAGTTTTCTAGCAAAGGATACAATGTCAAAACAACCATTTACTATAGGAAAGCCTCCATTAAAACCAGAAGAAAGATATTGCAAAAGGATGTGGAAAGAAAAGGTATTATATTCATGATTTTATTTACATCATCTTACACCATACTAATATATCATATGTAGGAATAATGACAAGGTTTAAGTGCCACAAAGGAACATTCTTCACAAGGATAAATCATCTCAAAATGGTCGTGTAAAAGCATCCTCCAAGAAAGGTAAAAGAACCTCTCAAAGAGCTCATATTATCCACGGTTTTGGATAGTCGTATCAAGGTACCTGCAAGAAAATATATCATAATACAAGGAAGGAGAATTATTATCTACAAATGCAAATACATAGCATGTTGAAATAAGGAAGAAAACAAAGTGCAAAATAAGTTAAACCAACTAGATGTACATCCACAAGGAGCACTCAATGGCAAGGAGTATCCCAAAACTCCACCAAAGTATTATCCATAGCCATCGAAGCATTGCTTAGTACTACAACTAGAACTAGTTTGCACCCAAGCACCATCTAAAGCATACAAAAAAGGAGAAGATGACCATAATACATTGATAAAATAACCTTGCAAATAATATTTTAAGGATTGAGATACATTGATAAGAGAAGGCTCATGCAAAAAGAGAAGGTGACACTTGGCACATTGAAGGCAACCCTAACATCTCTCATAAGAGCGCTCACCCTTTGCATATTTTAAGGAAATCCCAAGTAGGCATTACACAAGAGGAGGTTGGAAGTGCTAGAAGAGAAGTAACACTTGTCACCAACTGTAACACTCATTTTCCATTCTACAAAAAAAATCCAAGTTTCAATAAGGTTCTATCTCTCTCCTAGGTGTTCAAGTGAAACTAATGTGACACTTGTCACCCACTATGATAATTTATCCCTATTTGAGGTACAAAATACCAAGGAGGAAGGCATATTCATAGCAACAATGAATAGCAACAAAAAAAACATTTAAAGCTCTTGGTCAAGGTGGTCAAACTTGAGGCATCCGCTATCCAAATATTGCAATTAGAAGAGAATAAAAAATTAGTTGCCATCCATCATAGAAGGATTTCAATACAAGCATTAAAGTCTATCAATCTCATCTACTCCCATACATTGGAGAATACAAAGCTTACCATTGGTCATAATGGCCAGGAGGAATACTAAATATTGTTGTCATCTACGTCTAAAATTCAGCATCGAGTACGGAGGGGTTTACAACATTATAAAGGTAAGAATTTACCTTATATAATTTGCTTTCCTTAATAGGAGTTATAAGGGTTTAATATAAGGTTGAAACTACAAGGAAATCAACCATATTTGAAAGCTAAATTTAAGGATAATTATAGCTTAATATTTGCAAATTAAAACATAGGAGAAATAAGGATTTCTTCCTGAAAAAATTGAAATTCTATTATTACAAATATAATTGTTTTCTAATATTCCAAATTAGGTAGTTATATGGAATACTAAACTAAAGTAGGCTATTGGAATTTAGAAACATTAAACATCAACTATCAAAAGCTATAAAATAAGATTCATTAAGAATTATCAAGAGTTGGAAATTAATTGGTATACTTATCTCAAAATCACATTAAAAGGATAAAAGAAATCCAATCATTAGAATCACATCAAATTAGAAAGTGCTTAAGTTCCATAGGAGTTATGAGGTGTTATAAAATTTTATTTTTACTATTCACAAAACATTACAAAATAAACCCAAAATTGAACTACTATTATCAAAAGCACTTTATCAATCATTTAGTATATACAAAATCACTAGGGAGAAATAAGGTATTCTAAAAAGTTGATAATAATAGCATTCATAAAATTTTATCAAGCACTCAATCCATTTGAGAGTCATATGGTCTCTACAAAACTTAAATTCTACAAGAATTATATAAAATCTCTTAACTAGGGAGACAAGGAAGCTTACAAAATCTAAGTTCTACAAAATTTTTTTATCAAATCAAGTTTATACACTCTTAGCTATGGAGTTATAAGGTAGAATACTACAAATGTTCTATGAAATCCATTCCTAAAACCCTAAGGAATAGAAATAAATACTACCTCAAGCATATCAAGAAGGAATATTGATGAAATAATAAGAAATACCTTTATTAGTAAAGAATTATTTCATGAAATGAAATTGTATTCTCAGAATTTGATAGGTACCTTTGAAGGATATGATAATATATCAACTAGTGATAAGGAGAGACTCTCCTTATTTCTTAAAGAAGCAAAAGAGGGTATCTTTGAAGCATTAATTGGTTATCTTCATGAAAACCTATTCAAGGCATGGTGAAATTCACAAAATATAGTTATATTAACATCTAAGGAATGTTTGATGATTTACCTATCATTAATTGTGTTTGTACTCACTCAACACATGAAGCAAGTTGGCAATACAAATCAATATTATTGTGATGATAAATTAACTCCTCATGAAGTAGAAATTCCCCTAGTATTAATGTAGAATCATAGGAGAAGGAGGAAAAGGAAGAAAATAAATGCTAAAGGAGATCATAGCAAAGAAGACTTGAATAGCAAATAAATCATAAATACTAAACCAGATAAGCATTTTTAAAATATTGAAGAACCATTAGCTAAAAATCTCTTTGCATCATATGAAGACACTCACCACCTGCTTGATCAAATTACAGTAAGCAATAAATAAGGATACAAGTTCCAATACCCAATAGAAGAAGATCCATATTAAATATTGAAATCTTCAATACCCAAATAATGTAATACAAGGGGGTGTTAGAGTTAGATATTATTACATAATTTGGATCATGTAAATGTATCACATTTGGTACATTGTTAGAGTAGGATATTACTTTAGGGGGAATTTATCTAGTTGCTTCAAGCAATGTAATATATGCACAAGTATCAATGTGCAAGTTGTAATGTGCAAGGTGTCCCCTTGTACGACTAGGTAGAGTGTTGGCCAAGGAATCTATCTTCCTATATAAAGGGCCTCGTAGAGACATATCAAGAGAATCAAGTGCATTTTTGTAGAGAGTAGTAGATAGTAGTAGAACTCTTGTATGGAGTACAATGTTTTCCTTTAGCTTATATTTATAAAGTGACCATTACCTCAATACTGTATTGTATTTTGGCCATTTTCTATTTATAGTATATTTTAGTTATATTACAAAATTACTTTCTTTCATATTTTCGGTATCTTATTAGGACCTATGATAGATCTCTCCCACTACATATACCCTCAAAATATAACATTAATATCATCCATGTTGTATTCCACATTAACTAGGAAAGTGTATCTTTTCAACTTAACCTAATCATGTGCTAACTAAGATTCTACCTCTATTAAATCAACAGTCTACTATTGCATAAAATATTACAATATTGTATTTTACATTAATAAATTACAACATGGTTTACATTACCCTAGTTTATATACTACTAAAAATGCATTGACAAATTTTAACTAGAGTAACATTATTAAAATTTTACTTAATCAACTTTACTAAACTTCATAAAATCAACATGACACAAAAATATTCAACACGTGAGCTTAATAAATTTCATTAATCAAACATAGTATTATTAGTCCTCAACAATTGACCCACCCCCAAAAAGGGTTTCCATATAAAAGGGCATGTGGAATCCACTGGGCTCACAACCAGGTAATTCTATAAGTACGAGGACACATGGCAGATAGGGTAACAATCATCAACGAGTCACAACCAATAAGGTTGCAATAACTAGCATGTATAAGCCACTAAGAGGGAGCCTTCCCTACCACCATAAAATAGTTATTAACATAAGGAGTGAGGTGCTTTAAAATGTGTCCATCAATATTTCTCCTACACCATGTGGGATAATGGGGATGTGTCTCTAGTCTAGTTGTAACCTCAAAGCATGAAGGTAACACATGGAGTGGTGCATTAATGGAATACCAAACTCATACACCTGAATAAACATTGGGCTATACATTTCTTCTAGACTTACCTTGGGCTAAGAAAATTTTGAAAGAGCAAGTGCATAGGAGGAAAAAATCACTAGAAAAATGAGTCCATCTAAAGCATTTTAATCTCAAGGTATTAAAGGTGATGTTTAGTGTTGCAATCTTCAACGGATAGATCCCTAAGGGATGTTTTATTTGGATAGAATATGAACAATTTAATACTTTTTGAGTTACCTATCCTCAACCAAAAAGTAAGAATGCAACAACATAAGTGAAAATTATGTTTTCAATAACTCCAAATGAAGTATGGTCTTATACCTATTTTTGGACATCAAATTATACTAAAATAAAAGTACAACTAAGTACTATTTTCTTTTAATATGGTTTCCATAAAATGAGGATGTAGCATAATAATTATACTAAAATATCTATACAAAAAGTACATTTTCATGCATAAGTTAAATATCATTAGGTTTAAAAGAAGTACAAAACATTATTTTTGTTGAAAAAAAACATGGTCTCATACACATTTTAAAACACCATTTTAATTTGACGAAAACATAGCAACATGAATTCAAATAATTAAAAGTCATCCGCTATAGCCAAACGAAGTACATTTCATCCATAAAACATATCATTTTGACAAAAATAACAAGAATTCATGTATTTACACAATTTCCATTATTGCCAAAGAGAACACAATTCAAATGTTTTTGTTCAAAAATATTATCTAAAGGAAATACAACAAAACTCAATAACTTATACATCATTGCTACAGTCAAATGAGACATAGCTTTCAAGAAAATTGTAAACATCATTTGTTTAAACAAAATACACAATTTCATATACTATATACCACCATTTCTAAACATGTATAAGCAAAAATTTCACATACATTTGAACATAATTATATCCCCTCCTCTCGCTAACATTCCTTGGATAGCATAGTATCACATCCTTACCCACTCCATATGCCATTACCTTACTAACTGCCAACACATGATTGCTTTCCCTCTCCACTTTATTTCTTTTTTTTAATTATTTTTTCTTTAAAAAATAATATAATATATTCATACAATAGTTCAAAGATAAAGGAATTCAATAGATTTCGTTTCTTTTTTATTATTATTTTTTATTTAAAAAATAATATAATATATTCATACAATAGTTCAAAGATAAAGGAATTCAATACATTTCAAATACCAACTCTTCTGATTAATTAATTTACTTCAAAATAATTACTTTACACATAATGATCATATCAAATCAATGTGTTAGTATTTTCAAAACCAAAATAAGATGAATTTGGAAAGCATATACAAAATATTTCATTAATCAAATCATTTGTAAACACCTTGCAAAAAAATGAATAGAAATAAAATACCATCTCCATAAACGTAATGTTTTTTGTAAGCATTTTACACATCCATCATGTAATCTATGCTATGTAGTAAAACTAATAACAAACATAAAAAATACTTTTTATAAAGATAAATCCTTCCAAGGTAGGATATTACATCCTCCCCCCTTAGATTAAACACATTTTGTTGTGTTCACCCTTTACCATAGTATTACTATCATTCAAAAAAAAAAAAAAAGTGTTTTCTCATGGGGATATATTTTGAAACTCAAAGGAAAAAATTCTTATTGCCTTTTCTAAAAACATGGATCACCAAACCAACCATTTCGTTGAATCTTGGGCATTATTTCAGGGTGTTTCCCAACTAAAGTTAGTGAATTGTAGCAAACTAATCATAGAAGGAAATTCACTCAATGTTATCAATATGATTAATGAAAACCAAAATATTTTTTGGACTATTGTAAATTTTATAATTGAAGCAAGAGAATGATTCAAAATTTAGAAGAAGTCTAATTCAAGCACTAGTTCAGGGTAGGTAACAAAGCTATGGACTTCTTGGCTAATCAAGGTATTACGCAGCAAGTTCTTCACATTTGAAGATGTAATTTCTCATATGGACTTAGATCGTTGGAAAATGAATTTAGGCAAAGGTCAAACTCGAGTAAACATAATTAGGGTGGGTTGCTAGAACCCTCCCCATTGGATTTTTTTTTAATGTTTTGATCAGGCCTGTATGCCCAGTTTTTATCTCTTTTTATTTATGTGGTCTTGTATGCCCAACTTTTATCTCTATTTGGCTTATGTGGCTAGGTATGTTCGGTTGGTACATGTTGATTTGGGTGTAGATAGTTGTGTCCAAGGGTTGGATTGCTTTAATTTTTTAAGTGTCCTGGGTCTCCTAGAGGCTGGAGATTAGCTTCTGTTTGTTATAAGGTTTGGAGGTCCTTTCAAAACTCCTTTCATCCAACTAATCAAAAAAATGGAATAATGACCTTTTATATGTCTCCACATTCAAACCTCTTAAAAAAATAAAATTAAACTATATCATTTAATCCTATCCTATAAATTATTGATACCAATAATTTTTCTTATAAAATATTTAATCTATATGATATTTAAAAGTTTAGTCTTTATTAAGAAAACTAAAAACTCAATTGAAACAACTTAATTAAAACAAGATAAAATTATTTTCTTTTTAAAATTTATATATTTAATATGTTTAAAATATATTTTTAGTGTTACATAGAAAAAAAACAGATATTAGAATAGAGCGATAAAATTATGTCATTGCAAAGTAAAATTAATATTTAAAAATAAAAGAGGAAGAAAATAACACTATAAATATAAATTAAATTAAATTTAAATTATTAAAAAGAGTCGTAAAAAATATGTTTCATGTAATTAAAGTTCAGAAGAGCAAGTCACCCAAAACAAAATAGAAGGAAATAGAGTGAAAAGAGGAAGATAGATTAATCATGGAATCTTAGAAAGTAGGACTAAGGACTTGTACTTATAAGATTATTATTTTATTGATAAAGATTATGATAAGTGTTAGGTTTATAAACCACTCAAGTCCCATAACACAGTTAATATGGGATTATTCACAAACACACAAATTTGTTAGATAGGTATTAACATGAACAAAATTCCAATCTTAAAATATACCATTAAACTTGCATCATTATCATAAAAAGAATAATTTTTAAGTCTCAGGAAACTAACATTAAACATAATCATAATAATAACCATAACGATAACAATATATATTATATATACATCTACCCAATAAAGTGGAACTCAAACAGTATCGATGGTTTCTATGGATATGGTTAAGGACTAGGGGAAAATGCGTGCGATACCCTTCAATTGCAGTAATGTTTATCAGCAATCAGCTTCATCATCACCTCCCGGCCCTCCAAAGAAAAAGATATTGTCCCAACCACTTATGGAAACGGGAGTAAATATGTCGTAGCAACCTGGGTTAGTCAACAATGGCGATACAGTGCAATCTTTCTCACTTCCATCGTTTATGGTGACTATCCTTACGTTTCCAATGTATGCTGCTATTGAGTAGCCCTCTGTAGCGAAATAGCCACTACCCATGTCGGTTCTTGTCATTGAATTTGCAGCATTAGGAGGGGATTCAACTACTCCTCCAAAAGATGCAACGTTTGTAAAATTCGTCATGGATCTGAACAACGTTGCAAGCCAGTAGCCTACACATTTGCCATTTACATATAACACCCACGCTTCATTGTTATCTCTGGCTTCCTGCACATCACATTGTTTATTTATATCAATTCAATTACACTACTCACCATAATTTATCTCTTCTTAATAATGTTTGTTTTAATTTTGTCTTGCATTTATAAAAAGTTGACATTCAAAGATATTTATGATACTTGGAAATATTTAAACAGATGAAATATCGACTCTAAAATTTAAATCGGTTTTATTAAAAAAATAAAATAAGAGGAGACTCACTCTAACCACGCGAATATTGATTTGGACTTGCGCGTTCTTGTCCCCAAATTTAGATGTACGTGGAAAAGGCATACCCAGATAAAATCCTGAAAAGGGTTCCGCCACAAACCCCGGGCAGTCACTGTTGTCGCAGCCTGTTTTGTTGAAGCCGTCAGTCTACACCATGATAGAAAATATCAGAAGCCATGACAAAAAAAAAAAAAAAAAAAAATCTTTAAAACGTTGCTGTAATGAGAAATAACTTTTCTCCAGCGGTGATAGTTTTAATAATTGTGAGTCCTACATTTATGTAAGAACTTTAATTTCGTCTAAGAAATAATGAAATCTACTCTAATAAGGATTTAATATAATATTATATAAAATATTTAATACTAGCCACTATATCATGATCAATGATAAAATGTCATAATAAAATATTTTTAACATTCGCTCTTTATAGATTATTTGGTAATATTTGACATCATACATTATGAAACAATGCATGTCTAACTTGGATTTGGACTTGGGGTTAAGCATGGGTTGTTGGCTTTAGTTGTGGCTCTCAACTCTAACTCTTGGTTTTACCTTTTCCTTTGTCTCATCTAGCTCACAAAATTCTCAATGTGAATTTTGTACTTGTATGTTATTGAGAAGTGTTGGTTACTATTAATCATGGATTCTAACACACACGTATATCTTAAATATTTATAATACCTTTAATATATATAATTTTAAAGGTTCAACGTTACAATCCAAAATTCCAACCTACTATAGAATTCTTTTTCTTTGTGTTAAGGAATTATCTCATCCCTACTCTAAAAGAACTTTTTTTAAGATATTGTATTATGTCTTTAATGATCGTTATCAAATTTGTCTATCCCATATTTGCTATCTGTAGACACCAAAACAGCACCAATCCGATTATGTGACGACAAGCACTAATAGCATTGACACACACAGCCCCTAGGGCAGGCCCCAAAGGTTAAACAGTGGTCCTAACCACTTCCAAAAGCAGTTTTAGAGGTTAGAGGTCAATTTGGAACCTTTTGGCACCTTGCTCTCTGCTCGTCCCACCCTAGGACGAATACAAACTGGCATTCGTCTCACCCAGGGATGAATAGTAGCATTCGCCCCAAGGTGAGGCGAATAGCAATTTTGACTAGCAAAAAGTCAAACCTCGGCAAGTCTGCCAGTTAACTGAGGCTTCAGGCCATTCAATTACGAGGAATAGATTTTAAATCAAGGAGAGAGACTTCTGTCATGCATGTATTTATTTTAGAGACCTCATGCAAGGAGATTCTAAATCAGGGAATTAGCTTTTCTCTGAAAATAGGACAATTAACTCAAGTTGCGCCCTCGCATGCGCATTCCAAACAAAGAGACCCTAGCTCTCTAAATTGTTGAGTTTTATCACCTAAAATATGGACAGAGAAGGAGCATTTGAGCAATGAAGTGCTGCCAATTTACATACCTACTTGTGATTTGTGCCTTCACATCCTTAATCTCTCATTCGAAAGGGAGGTTATTGGGTGATTATTGGAAGCACGAATCCCGACCCAAAACCCAATTTTTGGCCACAATATTCCACAAAATTTGTCGAAAACACCCCATAAGGAGTTTTGGACCCATCCCAAGTGGATTGGTGCGGAAACATTATCCCAAACGGTGGGCGTTCTGCCCCGGGGTGCGCCCCAAACTGTCACAATCCTATTTGCCCCACCCCGGGATGATTAGAAATATGTGATATATTTCTCTAATTTTTATTTTGCATTTTATTCTAGATCTGATAAATAGGCTGTAGTTTAAATTTCATTTCATTCTGAGCAATTTTGACCAGGTTTTTATCATTTCCCGCATTTACTAACTTGCATATGCCATCATCAAAATTTGGGTTCTAAATGCCAAATTGGAGAAATATGACCATCTGGGTCTTCCCAAAACACCCCCAATTAACTAACCCCAACTTTACATGTCATTTGGAGATTCCTAAGTAGGACATTGAAGAGGATGCTTTCTGACAAATTGTTACAGGCTTATTCGTCCCACCTTGGAGCAAATACAAATCTGTGAGGAATTTCTAGACTGTTATTTTTGCAGTGGCTTCCTGGTAACATATTTATGCTACTGTTAAACTTTCAGGTCAATACAAGGTCATTTGATTATCGTTTTAATATTTTCATGCATATACTGATAGTAGGCCTTGGGAAATACATGCTTTATTCTCTCTGCAGGTGCTACTAATATTTTCTATTTCTTTGAACATAGGTTTTCAACATCAGAAGAGTAGGAAGGAGTGAAAAATAATATACACAAGCGACGATGATGTTTTGGTCCGCCCATATTACATGTGGGCGAGCGGAAGAAGGATCACTATCATGGATGTGATCAAAAACATATTTAACGCTCCTATCCCATAAAAAAGGAAGGAGACGTATTGTAACATGAATTTGAAAGCACATCAATAAAGAGGACCCTATTCCATATTGATTTTATCTTGTGTCTATTCGCTCATGTTCTTTCCTTTTATGCATTTTTCAATACATAGGCTTTTGGCATTATGTTTGGTTTTAGACACATCGTATTTAGCATATTCCTTTTTGTTTCTGTATCCTCGTGCTTTCAGTTGCGATCATGGTGGGACTTCTATCCCTGGATTTTTAAGATTAAATTTCTGATTAAAGTTGCTTGTTCTTTTGCTTACAGGTACCAAGTTTTCCAATGCTGGACTGTTTCAGAGCAAAAATTTAGAGACATCCGATTTGGGCAAAGAAGAGGTAGAGGTCTTAAACACCTTCTATCAAAATTTTGTTGTTTGTTCTCTGGTTATTTTCTTGCATAGGAGAGTTTGAATGCTTGTTTGCTTCATTTATGCAACTTAAAAATAACCCCACACACCACGTGGTAAGTTAAAACAACAAGGAGTTGGTCACAAATCACGCAGCTCGGGCAGGATTAACAATAGTTAGAGCATCTGTACCGCCTTAGCAAAGAGCGCATTCGATGTTAGACAACCAAATTGCTTCATAACAATGTTCCTGCGAAGGTTCCAATCCCTCATGTGCATAAAGTAGAAGTGTATGAGAGGCATAACCCCTTGGTACGAGATAGGTCCACACGACCTTATCAAGTATTGCCTCCGAGACCCCCTAGACCTGAGCAGGAGGCCACTTCTCGAAACAATGATGGGCACCCTCCATGGGAACCCACCCATGTGTATAGGTCTCGGCCAGGAACTCCTCAAGAATCCTATGAGGAGTATGAACAAGAAGAAGAGCGGGCTGAAATGCTCTACCAAGGTAGAGGGGGTGCTATCCAGCTACCTCTCAATAGGCCTCAAGTTCCCCGCAACCCACAATGAGAGAAAACTAAGAAGGAAGAAATTAAATCCTCTAATGCATACAAAGCGCTGCTAGAGTGCTTAGAGTCTATGGAGATCAAGACTTCTGGGCCCTAAAAGCCCACTTTACGCCAACTCCGTAGTCATCTTGTGCATCCATAAGTGCCAACACCTCCATACCTGAAACACTTTAAACTGCCCCAGTTGGCACTCTTTAGAGGGGAGGAAGACGCCAAAGAGCATGTGACTAGATTCCTGAGCTAGTGCTTTGGTATTCAGGACAACGATGCTTTGTTATTAAGAACATTTATAACCACATTCACAGGCCCTGCCTCGGATTGGTTCACCCAATTACCAAAACATAGCATCAGTAACTTGGATCAGTTAGTGGACACATTCCTTGAATGCTTCACCTTCAACACTAAGAAAAATGTGTCATTAAGTGACCTAGCTAGCCTCAGGAAATATGAGGAGGAAACCCTGGTGGCATATGGGAACCAGTGGAGGACGTTGCTTTCGAAGCTGCCTTACCTCCCTCCCATGTAAGATCTAACCCAAATTTTCTCAAAAAGCTGTATGAGATTGATTTCTGTGCTATTGTAGCTACAAAAATATGCCAGTTTAGAGGAAGCTCTGGCACAAGCCAGAGTCATTAAAGAGATTAAGATGCAAGATGGTGAGATCGCCAAACCTAAGAAGAAAGAATGGACCAAGAACACTAAAACAAGGACCATGCAACCGAAGCCCACTGCGGTTAATCAAGTTGCCAGCAATGTCCCTAAGCCTGCACAAGCAACCCAACATCAAAAGGCTAACTATCAGGCGGTGCCTCCTAACAACTATGAGAGAGAAAACCAAAGGTAGGAACAAAATTAGCAACGTCACCCTAGGCAACAATTTACTCCTTACACAGAGTCCAGGGACTCTCTGTTTGACCGCTTGTCAGTGGAAAATTGAACAACCTTCCAAAGATTCAAACTATAGACCCCAATGCACCGAAGCCTAAGGGGTACCGAGAGGACTTGTACTATCAGTTCTACAGGCATAAGGGACATGATCTTAACACATGTTGGAAGTTCAAAGGTTTGGTACAAGATCTAATTGAAAACAAGACATTGGCAGTGGACAACCCCGTAGCACCAAACAACCAACATATGGGAGTATTCAGAGACCCCTTGCCTGCCCATGAGGCACAGGAAAAACCTCTTCAATTCAATGAGGTGCAACAGAATTGCACTATGCAGGGATATGTGGGGATGATAAGCATAGTGACTAGGAACAAGAGGTACCCAGGAGCTGCCCCCATGATAGCCACAAGAGAGGTTTCGTCGACGTCACAAACTCAATAGCACCCTACGCAACTTCCCCCACCTAGACTAGTGGCCATGATTCGGACTAGACTTACCTAAAGTCTAAGGACCACGTCAGCTAGGCTCTCCATATACGATCTCATTCAACAATCAGCGCCACATCGGGAAGCTCTAATGGAGATTTTAAAGGCCATCGAGTTGTAGCCCCACGAAGCGAACTCTTTCAACAATTTTGTGGGGCATGTAAAACAATGTATAGAACCAGTCATCACCTTTAGAGAATATGAATTGAAAATAGTGACTGGTGATGTGGCGGATCCACCCCTGCATGTTATTGTGCGGGTCAACAAGATTTCGTATAAGAGGGTGTTGGTGGACACTGGCTCGTCCAGTAATATCATCACTATAGCATCCCTAAAACATTTAAAGTTGCTAGCATCTCACATCATGGCCTCCACTTATACATTATGAGAATTTAATGATGCAATCTTCTTGACAGTTGGCATAATTGTCCTACCTATCCAAGTGGGACAAAATACTATTCATACATTGTGCCACATCTTGGAAGGTGAGATGGCTTATAATATCTTGTTGGTTCGGCCTTGGATTAGGGACATGAAGTGTGTCCCTTCAATAGCTCATCAGTGCCTAAAGTATACATTTGAAGGATAGGTGCATGTAGTCCCGGTAGACTTGGAGCCCTTCAAATACTACAATACAGTGCAATTCATGCCGCAATCAACCCTTCCATCAACACATTTGGATTTTCAGTTGAATCCATCTCAACAGGGTCCGATTCTGCATGCATCTCTAGTGATTAATCCATCGAGTACTTAGCTGGGTCCATCTTCCTTCGCTAGTCCTTCAACAACGATGCCACCTACAGTGGCCACATCCAAGGACAAGGGAAATAAAACCCTAGAACAAGAACCACCTCTCGTCTCAACCATCTTGACAGAAGAGATGCCTAGAAGAATGGAAGCCAAGATGCCTAGTTCGCTCCACATGGAGTGGACTCAGGAAGGACTCCCATTCGCTCCCCCTCAACCGCCAACGGTCACCATTGAAATGGCTAGCACGATCCTAGGGTAGTATTTAGTGAAGAACATTGTAGCAACGCCCACACTTGAGTCCATGCAGAACATGGGGAGGCCTTGACTCCCCATCGACTCTGTGGTTCCTTTAGGCTACCCACCAAATCAGACAAACTTTTTTAATGAGGGCCTAGATAATGGCATTGAAATTTGTATGCAAGAAGATGAAGATGAAGAGCCCTTTGCTGACGACGTCGACTATCTATCCAACCCTAATTTTTCTTTAAGATATCTAGGCCAATGTAATTGGCATGGATATGGGTTGGGTAGGTATGAGCAAGGAGTGCGTGTTCTTTGCCAACCGAGATATCAAATGACGTATGACAAGTTACGAGTAGGGTTCAACCACCCCTTCCCCCTAGAAATCTTGGTGGAAAACATGCAAGGCCTAGGGATAGGCAACAAGGATGGGTTGGCATCAGATCCATATGCCAATCCTAACATAAACTATACATTGGGAGATTATCTCCCATTGTTAACAACCAATCTTGTTGACCATAACAACCCTTTCCCTTCGACCGAACAGGGAGAAAATTCGAGGACTCCCCTACAAGAGGGATATGGACAAGACCAATAAGGGTCTTCAGAAGGTGATTCAAAATATGAGGTAGCCCCTTGGGATCCTTTTGAGTTTGATAGCAATCATTCACAAGTATATCCCATGAATGATGATCAGGAAAGCTTCCTGGCAATGTTCCCATTGGATGCTCCATTTGAGCATATGCCACCTCAAGAGAATCAGGTCCCCCCATAGAGAGTGGAACAACCTCGATGGGACCACATTAATTTGATCGAGCAAGATAAGCCTCATATTTTGCAAATAGTCGTTGGAGCTAACGAAGCCTTTTGGATCTCTGATAGTGATTTGGAAGATGAAACTGAGATGGCCTATCTCAACCACATGCGATAGATGCAACAACGGTATCCCTTGGACATAGATGACATGTTTGAACACCTACACATAGGGCCCAGGCATAGGTGGCACTTAAACCAAGCGCATTTATAGCAATTACTACACCTTCCACTCCAGGTACACAGAGCATCTTCCACCTGGAGACCCTATCAAACCATCAGTTCTTAGGGCAGACCCTATCTTTGTCTCCGTGCATAGGGCTGATCCATTTGTGCCAGTACCCACAAAGCTAGATCCAGAGCACACAGATTGTCTAGGATGTCCGAACAGTCACACCCATGGTAATGGAGACCACAATCATTTCATCAACTTGACATCCATTGATTTAACCACCCCCATCCATGATCTAGCCGACCCAAAATGGTCATTGCATCTAGACCTAGATGCTATTGACTGGGATTACGCTGACACACTGCCATCCCCATTAGAGTACTGGCCTTGTGAAGGAATGTTCCATTTCACCCCAGGATAGACTCAGGATGTCTTCCATGCTGAAGAGGAACCTGACGTTCTGAACAATGATCTAAATTTAGAAAATGATATCCACTTGATCCCAACTCCACACCAGTTGGAGGACGGGTCCCACATGTCAATCGAGGAGATGACTGACGTAGACATCGGCTCAGATCTAGTGAATTTGCAAATCATCAAGCTGGGGGTAAGTCTATCCTCGAAGAGCAATCCAACTACATTGCCCTTATCAAATAGAATAAGGAGGTTTTTGCATGGTCATACAAAGACATGTCGAGACTAGACCCGCAGCTAGTCATGCATAATCTAATGCTTGATCCGATAGTCAAGCTAGTAAAGCAAAAACTACGTAAGATGCATCCAATAGTGGCCTTAATGGTCAAATATGAGCTACAAAAGCTATTGGATGCATAGTTTGTCATCTACGTAGATTATCCACCATGGTTGTCTAACATGGTTCCCGTCAAAAATCTTGACGGGAGGATTCACATATGCATCGATTTTTGAGATCTAAACAAAGCGAGTCCTAAGGATGATTTTCCCTTGCCGAGCATCGATGCATTGGTAGATACTACAATGGGCCATGAAATGCTTTCCCTAATGGATGGTTTCTCGGGATACAATCATATTTGTATCAATCCCGAGGACCAACTAAAAATGACATTCACAACACCTTGGGGGACATTTTGTTATAAGGTTATTCCTTTTGGCCTTAAAAATGCTGGTGCCACCTACCAACGTGCCATGACGTACATCTTCCATGATTACATGCACAAAAATTTGGAGGATTACATGGATGATTTGTTGGCCAAATCTCTTTTGTGCCTAGATCATATCGATGACTTAAGCAAGATCCTCGATCACCTCATGGAGCATAAAGTCAGACTAAACCCCAAGAAGTGTGTATTTGTCTTCACATCTAGAAAGCTCTTGAGTTACATAGTCTCTAAACGAGGAATTGAGGTAGACCCACATAAATTCAAGGCAATCCTTGAAATGCTTCCCCCAACTACCATCAAGCAGCTCAGGAGTCTGTAGGGAAAGGTCACGTCGATCAAGAGCTTCATAGCACAGTTATCTAACAAGTTCCGATCCATGAATAAATTATTGCATAAGGTGGTCACATTTCACTTGGATGACGAGTGCTAGTCAGCATTTGATGACATTAAACAATACTTGGCTTCATCGCCAGTATTGGCACCACCTAGACCAGGAGTGTCGTTTTACTTATACATCTCAGCTACTAAGGTGGCACTGGGTGTCATGCTATCCCAGAAAAATGAACTACACAAAGAACAGGCTATTTACTATCTTAGCCACAACCTGATCGGTTATGAACTTAACTATGCATACATTGAAAAGCTCTACTTGGCAGTGGTGTTTGCTACCAAAAAGCTACGCCATTACATGCTCGACAACATGATGTATATTATGTCTAAGGAGAATCCATTGTGATACATGATGAGTCGTACTTATCATAGTAGCCACATGGTGAAATGGATCATGTTGTTGATGGAGTTTGACATAGAATTCATTGGATAGAAATCCATAAAATGTCAAGTCATCACCGATCAAATGGTAGAGGCTCCTCTTGAAGATGATCAGCCTCTGACTGTAGAACTGTCTAATGATGAGGTTTTTCATGTTTTAGAATCACCAAATTCTGATGAGCCAGAGTCACAGCTGACATGACCTTATTCTTTGATGGTTCTAAATGTGAGCAAGGAGGTGGCACAAGAATTGTATTCTTCACTCCACAAGGGGCTCCAATGCCTCTGTCATTTAAATTAGACTTCCCGTGCACCAACAACAATGTAGAATACGAATCCTTGCTCATAGGTCTTCATACAACAATCACCATGAACATTAAACATTTAAACATCTTTGGTGATTTGCTGTTAATTATAAATTAGGTAAAGGGGATATTCCAATGTAAATGTCCAGTTTTGCAGGCCTACAAAGCCCTTATGGACAAATTCCTGGCATAACTTGAATGGTATGACATCGAGGCAATCCCTCGATCATTGAATCATTTTTTAGATACTATGGCCTCCTTGGGGTCACTAATCCCACAATACCCTTCTAGTGAAATGACAACCATTCAGGTTAAAACATTATCGCAATCCACGATGGAGCGTGCAAGCTCTGACCTAACGCCAGGAATCCACCTGATCTAGATTGAACCATCTCATGATAGGTTCTCTCGAATCCACGATTGTTTGACTCGAGTCAACTAGGGGTCCTTGTTCTCCTTGACCCCTCTTAATAGCAACACAACATTGTTTTTACAATTCTTTTCCCTCTTAGCTTTTGGTAGGGATGAACTTCAAGAGGGATTGGCCATTCACACCATCAAGGTTTCTGATCAGCAGGATTGGTACACACGCATAAGAGATTACCTCAAGCTAGGTAACCTCCCACTTGGATTGACACACGCCATGAAAATATCATTCAAACAGAAAGTGGCACAACATGTCTTGTTAGGAGACATTTTGTATCGTCAAATCTATGAAGGAATCCTCATCCGTTGCTTGGACCAGCAGGAGTTCGCTTGGGCGATCACCCAAGCATGGGATGGTACATGTGGTGGCCACTTTAGTGGTATGGCCATCACAAAGTGCATTCTTCGCATGGGCTATTATTGGCCATATTTAGAGTGAGATTGTTGTGCATATGTAAAGAAGTGCGTGAAGTGTCAACACCATGCTAATTTGACACATGTACCTTCTCAGGCATTGCATCTGATCCAATCGACTTGGAATTTTTTGCAGTGGGGCTTTGATCTAATAAAAAAGATCTCCCCTACATCGTCTCGTCATCACATGTTCATCATAACGACCACAGAGTACTTTACCAAGTGGGTGGAAGCAATTTCACTAACCTCTATGACTAGATCCCACATTGCGAAGTTTATTTTGCATAACATCATATGTCACTTTGGTATTCCATCCAAGATACTATCGGATAATGGGACGTCATTCAAGAACAAATATGTTAGTGCTTTGACCACAAAGTACAAAATTTAGCACAGTTTTTCAACACCCTATTATCCGTAGGCAAATGGGCAAGCATAGGCGTCAAACAAAATGCTAGTTGTCATTCTCAAAAAGACCATCACAGACAGTCATAAGGATTGGCACATTCAAATCCCACTTGCCCTATGGGCTTATCGCACTAGCATTTGGATTCCCACTGGGGCAACTCCATTCTCGCTGGTGTATGGCTCCGAGGCGGTCATGCCTCTTGAGTTGGAAATCCCTTCACTATGCATTTCAATGCAAGAGTTCATCGATGATGACACTACATGGCAGGCCTAGTTATACCAACTGACGTTGCTTGACGAACGATGCATCAATGCTCTCGAGCATTTGTGTATCTATCAAGAGTGACTTAAGAAAGCATACAACATGAAGGTCCACTTAAGGTAATTTCATGTTGGTGACTTGGTCTTGAAAGAGAACCAATAGAATTCTAATTTGCCGTCTCATCTAAGATACAAGTTCACAGAAAACTGGTTAGGTCCTTATGTCATTGACAATAGAATCGGACCTAGAACATACTGGATCACCTCTCTTGAAGGAATCCAGGAAACAAAACCCTTAAACATCAGTCATTTGAGGCCATTCCATATTTAGAGAGCCATAGTCCAACCAAAAGCTCCAAGGATGCCCACAATTGCTTGGTCACCCCAAAATGCTCCAAAGGTATCTATAAACCCTTTGGTCAAGCCAAAAGCTCCAAGGATTCCCACAATCACTTGGTCACCCCCAAAAAAGCTCCAAAGGTATCCATAAACCCTTTGGTCAAGCAAAAAGCTCCAAGGATTTCCACAATCGCTTGGTCACCCCCAAAAATGCTCCAAAGGTATCCATAAACCCTTTGGCCAAGCCAAAAGCTCCAAGGATTCCCACAATCGCTTGGTCACCCCCAAAAATTATCCAAAGGTATCCATAAACCCTTTGGTCAATCCACAAGCTCCAAGGATTCCCACAATCACCTGGTCACCCCAAAAATTCTCCAAAGGTATCCATAAACCCTTTGGTCAAGCCAAAAGCTCCAAGGGTTACCATAACCACTTGGTCAAACAATAAATATTCGCAAACAAGAAAAAACAATAAAATCATCAAAAATAACAAAAAAAATTGCATTTCAATTCCATGCATACTCCTAAAAATCAAAATACAAAAATATAGGTTGCCTTAAGCATCGCATCCATACTTTCCACATTTGTTGGTCATGCAAGTCAAAAGCACCATCGACTGTCATTACTTGGCAATTCCATCATTTTCCACATCAAATCCATTTCATAAACGCCTACATCTATAATAACTCCTCCATTTTTAGCATTAGTCAATTGTCTCCTAATGTATATAGGATTTTTATCATTTAGCTATCTTTAAATTTCTAGCCAAAAACTATACATGTTTAAACAAATTTTATACGGGAAAGTTTTACTTGGATCATGACTTGTTACATAACATCCCTACACAAGTTAAAACACATAAAATAATTCCTAAGTTGTGTGAACGCAAGAGAAACCTACAAAGCAGTCTAGGGTACCATAGGTGAAAGATTAGCCTGTTCATTCCCCTGTGCGAATGGTTAAAGAGTGCTAAGAATTGACAAAAGGACGAGCTCTTCCCCATCCATTCCCCCTAATAAACAGTGGTTTTCACCACTACCAAAAATCCTGATCACCGTTGGTCCTCAAAGTTGTAAGGATTCATACTATACGTCCCTGCCAAGGATGAGTAGTCATCCCCAAGACCTAAAAGGATCAATGCCATTCAAAAAAAAATTTCCAACAAACCATCACCACAACCATCTCCACTCACCTTTGGTCTCAAATTTGTAAGGATTCATACTACACGTCCCTAAACAAGATGGGTAGTCATCCCCAAGGCCTAAAATATCAATGCCCTTACTTCATAATCAACATCATCCCCTTGGTTCCCAAAGTCATAAGGATTTGTACTACACGTCCCCGAACAGGATGGGTAGTCATCCCCAAGGCCAACAGGATCAAGGCCATTCATAAGCCACAAACTTACAAGCTCAACCCTACAAAGCTCAAAATACAAAATCAAATAACAGTGGTTATCACCACTATTCAAAATCCTTGCTCAAAAAGAAAAAAAAAGAGAAAAATAAAAAGTGATTTTCATCACTATGTAGACGAGCAAGTATCCCAAACCATTGAACAAATACATAACCTGAAATTGAATCTCTAAAATTCTCAGCATTTGAAAACCATCTAGGTGATCCTCATTACGGGTTTTGTGGATAGCCTACCTGGCAATGGTGATATCCTAAACGCATGATGATATGTCTGTCACATTACCTTTGTGTGTGTGCAGACCAATGTTTGCATGTGGATGAGCTAGCTTATGGTACATTAGATTGTCCTGTGGATTAATCTTACTAAATACAACAACGAAGTTAGTAGAGCTAATTAGGTGATCCTCAGTACAGGTTTGGTTGATAGCCTATCTGGAATTGGCGGTATCCTGACAAATACCACATAAACGAATTCAATTGCACACACAAGGATGTGAAATAACTTGGTTAAATTCAAGTCAGATTTATACCTTGTTCAAAAGTCTTGCGAGATAAATGTATAGTCTTGGCTAGTTAGTTCAAATGTCTGAATCATAGAAAAGCTTAATTACATTTTAAAACAGCTGGCACATTTCATTTCGTACATCACCATCAGCAAATATGCAAAATACAAAAACAATGTTTTCACATGCAAAGTCATTCCACAAAGTCATCCCATTAGTACAGCAAGTCAGTCAAATCTTACACAGTCTATGGTGCATCGACAAGTTATCAACAACTCATGTCATTCCTTCCATTGGCATACATCATACAAATTAGAAGCATCACATTGATAATCGCATTTGCATACATCAATGTAAATACATAAAAACAAACCATGAAAAGTGCATAAACACCAAAAAAGATTCATCTGTATATATATCATCAAAAATGCCCATAGGCTACAATGAACCGGTCCTCTAACCTCGTAACAAAATCCAAAAACTCAAAAACCCCCAAGCCTAGGGCTTCAGCCACCATGATCACGTAGGATCGGTGCAACGAGAACTACCCCCCATGGTGTGGGTCCTATGGGACCTCTCAGGGCGACTACTGCTTGCCCCTGCATCATGCCCACTAGCGCCCCCCTCATCTAGCTACCTATGACGAGACGATGCTGACTGCTCAGTATCGCTATCTCTCATTCGACACAAAGAACCACCTCCATGGGGCTCAGGTATCTTCCCACCTAGGTAGATAATCTCTCCCTCCATATCCATCTGATTTCGAAGCCACTTTGCCTCCCGTCGACCCAACTCTACCTCCTGCCGATGGTAGTAAGCTACTACGTCATCGCGTTGTGCTAGCTGCACCCTCAAGATATCCCTCTCGTGTAGCATCGATATCCCCCTCATACTAGTAGAACGCAGCCCATGCATTCTCCCACTCAGCTAGCTGAGTCCGTAGGAGATCCCTCTCCTATAAAGCCTCTCCCAACTCCTCATATCGTCTCTACAATAGGTCCTCCAATCGTGCTATCTCAGCACCATGCCTTGCCTCCACATCCTCCAAACCTGCCTGAGGCCTCGATGAATTTGGGATAGCAGCCTGCTTTGGATCCCACTACTCTGGAACATCCTCCATCTTTGGATGATCTGGCACCCCAAAATACCCTCCAACATCCTCAACCTCCACCATGTCTGCATCGTCACGCGGAACACCCCAACCCTCATCTGGTGCCTCTGTACCCTCATCCCCTATTGTTGCTGCCTATGCACAACCTAGAGGCCCCTCGCCTCACCATCATCATAGAGTCCACCATAACTCATACTCGGTAGTAACCCTGATGTCATCCACATTTGCGACATCAATAGTTGTATCTGAATCCTCTCCAAGTGGTGCAATGACTGGCCGGTCTAGAGTCCTCTCATCCCCCTAGCGTCGATAGACCACGGGATCACTAGGCAACCCCTGGTGCACCCCTAACTATCATGTAATCCAACCATATGGGAACCACTCCTGCTCAATCTTGTGATGCCCAATCAGCCATCGTCCCCTTCGTACCCATCGGAGCCACTCTCCAGCCTTAGGCCAGGCTGGACAGTCTCTGTAGGGGTGCCAGAACACCTCCCCTAGAGTAAGCCAAGTGAAGGCATCGACATAGTGCCCTACGACACCTGCCCATCATCGACTCTGTCCTTGCTCCTCCGACCTCTACCATAGTGCCCTGTATCCGATCTCCTAATTTGTCATCTCTGCCCGAGTTGTCCAGGGCAGCCCCATCGGCCTCTCCACTGTTATGTGCTGCCAAGCCCAACATTGAAACAAGTAGCTACAACTAATCCCCTTCTTCTTCCAGTAGTAGACCTTGTACAACTCATCATAGAGCTGTGCCAGTAGAGTCTATCCCCATTTCATAATCATCGGTGCATCGGTCAGACACTCCACCAACCTGAACACCACCTCTAGCAGGTTCCATAGGAACCTCGCGCCCGACGAGTCAGAAAGCAGCATGTTGGAAATGAGGCCCATGAGTAATGCATGCCTCATTCCCAATACACCCTTATATAGCCACCATCGAACCAGTATACCACCAATTTGGTAGTCACTCTCCGCCCTCTCCACTGGGCTCTCCACACCCAAATCCTCCCCATGCTCGAAACATCCTCCAAGGTCACCGTCATCTCCCTTGTTGGGAGATGGAATGTGTTGGTCTAGGGATCCCACAGGTTGATTAGGGCTATCATATAGGCATGATCCTCGACCATCAACTCCAGTCGAGTCACCTACTTAAGCCCAAGGGCATCAAGCTAGTCCCAGTAAACTAAAGTCAATGCCACACATGCTTCAGTGAAAACTATGGGTACATGGTACCGGCTCTTCACAACCTACAAAAGAAAACAACACAAAAAAATTAAAACAATGAAAAAATTGTACAACAATACCATGAATATACAACAAATGCATCAAAATGTATAGCAAAAAAAAAATAATAACATTCAAAAACCTAATTTGTCAGATCTAGGGTTTTTAACTCTAACTGATAAATTAACAACAAAAAAATTACAAAACAAAAAATCATTTGTCAGTCCTAGGGTTTTAACTCTAACTGATAAATTAAAAAACAACAAACATTCAAAAACCTAATTTTTTAGATCTAGGGTTTTTAACTCTAACTGATAAATTAACAACAAAAAATTAAAAAATCATTGGTCAGTTCTAGGGTTTTTTACTCTAACTGCTCACTTAAAAAACAAACAAAAAAAAAAAGTCACAAAATAATTTCTCAGACCTAGGGTTTTTAACTCTAAATTGGAAAATTAGAAACACCAAAACAACAAATAACTAGGTTTAAGCCACGTTTTTCATTCAGTTTTACCCTCTGTTTCTCACCTAAGTTTTGAACTTTGTTAAAATCAGGTTAAGCGAGGTTTTAAGTTACGTTCTACACTAAGTTTTTTTAGCTCAGTTTTCAACTAAATTTTGATCTTTGTTTGACTAGGGTTATACTAATTTTTAAACTAAGTGTTAATTTTGATAGACTAGGGTTTCATTTTTAACCTTAAACAACACAATAAACAAAAACACAAGAAATAGGTAAATTGTGGTTTTCCAATTGCAAAGCAAAACAATAAAGAGGAAGGGCACTCACTGGTATCGCTTCGGCTCCGCCGCTCGATCTGGTGTGTGAAATCATGGTTGCAATAAAAATTCGATAGTGCTTCGCTTCACAAAATTGACCTCCTCCTCCTCAGAGCTCCAAATTGCCAAGAAAAACAAATGAAAATGAGCCCAAAACTCAGTTTTGGCCTTTAAATAGGCTTTTTGAGCCTGTACTCATTCCCCCCTGGGACGAGCACTCTGGTTAGTGCTTGTCCCTCCCTGGGATGAATACTAAACATGAATTTGTCCCACCCAGGGGTGAATATAGAGCAAAAATTTCAAAAACAGCAAAAATTGCACAAAAATACACCAAAACAAGCCCTAAAAGTGTTCGATAAGAGTGCTTTTGCACTTGACATTCCGGGCATGCAAAACAGATGTCGGGGTCACAAATCCTCACTATCCTATTCCCTAAGAAGGCTACCATAGCCAGAGCTCTCCAAGGGAAGACGGATTTTCAAGAATTTCCACACCAAACGACGTCACCAAAAGAGTCAAAACCCCACCAAAAATAGCAATAACATTACCGAACAAAGGCGCCTTTGTGCCTGACATTCTTGGCATCCAAAATAGATGTTGTGGTTACAAATTATCACTATACTACTCCCTAATAAGGCTACCATAGCTATACCACTCCACGAGAGGACGGATTTTTGCTAATTTTAGCTCCAAAATGCATCACAAAAAGGGTTAAAACCCACCAAAAACAGGTCAGAATGTTCAAAAATTGCTTTCGCATTCAATGGTAAACAACTGAAGGCACCCTTACCTAAGTCATCTTGGGTCAAGCGACTCGTCACTTTTCTCATGTCGGTCATTCCCTCATTGATTCGTCACTTGATGGGGTAGTCACACTTAGTCATCAATCAACAAAGACATACCCAATCATGGAAATGACATGCATTCAAAGGATCATTGACAAAGACAATCGCGCCCTTACTTGTGGTAGAAAACAAGCAATAATCACACGCTGATCAAACACTTGGCATTCGTGAATCATGAACTCAAGGTTCCCACAGACAAAAGGTTGCACCCTTTGCCTATTCATGACTGATCAATGTCCAAGCTCAAGTAACACCTCATCAAAAAATGTTAACACTTGAATTAATTTCCTTAGCTCTTCAGAAGAAAGGATTCAAGAATGGATGCCCTTTCCATACTTAGGGCATCAAGAGTTGGTTAGGTTACTAAGAAACCCTAATCATTAGTGCTTTGGTTATCTATTTTTTTGCTCGGCAATGCACCTTGCATAGCGCTTCTCAAAAAGGGGCATTTGTAGACAACAAAATAGCACCAATTAGATTATGTGACGACAAGCACTGATTGCATTGACACACACAGCCCCTAGGATAGCCCCTAGAGGTTAAACAGTGGTCCTAACCACTTCCAAAAGTAGTTTTAGAGGTTAGAGGTCAATTTGGCACCTTTTGGCACCTTGCTCTCTACTCATCCCACCCCAGGACGAATACAAATTGGCATTCATCTCACCCAGGGATGAATAGTAGCATTCACCCCAGGGTGAGGCGAATAGCAAGTTTAACTAGAAAAAATTCAAACCTCGGTAAGTTCGCCAGTTAACTAAGGCTTCAGGCCATTCAATTACGAGGAATAGCTTTAAATCAAGGAGAGAGACTTCTATCATGCATGTCTTTATTTTAGAGACCTCATGCAAGGAGATTCTAAATCAGGGAATTAGCTTTTCTCTGAAAATAGGACAATTAACTCAAGTGGCGCCCTCACATGCGCATTCCAAAAAAAGAGACCCTAGGTCTATAAATTGGTGAGTTTTATCACCCAAAATGTGGACAGAGAAGAAGCATTTGAGCAACGAAGTGCTACCAATTTACATACCTACTTGTGATTTGTGCCTTCACATCCTTAATCTCTCATTCGAAAGGGAGGTTATTGGGTGATTATTGGAAGCATGAATCCTGACCCAAAACCTAATTTTTGGCCACAATATTCCACAAAATTTGTCGACAACACCCCATAAGGAGTTTTGGACCCATCCCAAGTGGATTGGTGCCAAAACAGTGTCCCAAACGGTGGGCGTTCTGCCCTGGGACGCCCCCCAAACTGTCATAGTCCTATTCGCCCCACCCCGATATGATTAGAAATATGTGATAGATTTATCTAATTTTTCTTTTGCATTTTATTCTATATCTGTTAAATAGGCTGTAGTTTAAATTTCATTTCATTCTGAGCAATTTTGACTAGGTTTTTATCATTTCCCACATTTACTAACTTGTAGATGCCATCATAAAAATTTGGGTGCTAAAGGCCAAATTGGAGAAATATGACCATCAAGGTCTTCCCAAAACACCCCTAATTAGCTAACCCCAACTTTGCAGGTCATTTGGAGCTTCCTAAGTAGGACATTGAAGAGGGTGCTTTCTGACAAATTGTTGCAGGCTTATTCGTCCCACCCTAGAGCGAATACAAATTTGTGAGGAATTTCTAGACTGTTCTTTTTGTAGTGGCTTCCTGGTAACATATTTATGCTACTGTTAAATTTTTAGGTCAATCCGAGGTCATTTGATTATCATTTTAATATTTTCATGCATATACTGATAGTAGGCCTTGGGAAATACATGCTTTATTCTCTCTACAAGTGCTACTAATATTTTCTATTTCTTTGAACATAGGTTTTTGACATCAGAATATCAAGGAGTGAACAATCATATACACAAGCGGTGGCGACGTTTTGGTCCGCCCATCTTACATGTGGGCACGCGGAAGAAGGATCGTTATCATGGATGTGATCAAAAACATATTTAACGCTCCTATCCCCTAAAAAAGGAAGGAGACGTATTGTAACACAACTTTGAAAGCACATCAATAAAGGGGACCCTATTTTATATTGTTTTTATCTTTTGTCGATTTGCTCATGTTCTTTCCTTTTATGCATTTTTCAATACATAGGCTTTTGGCGTTAAGTTTGGTTTTAGACGCACATGTGGGCACGCGGAAGAAGGATCGTTATCATGGATGTGATCAAAAACATATTTAACGCTCCTATCCCCTAAAAAAGGAAGGAGACGTATTGTAACACAACTTTGAAAGCACATCAATAAAGGGGACCCTATTTTATATTGTTTTTATCTTTTGTCGATTTGCTCATGTTCTTTCCTTTTATGCATTTTTCAATACATAGGCTTTTGGCGTTAAGTTTGGTTTTAGACGCATCATATTCAACATATTCCTTTTTGTTTTCATATTCTCGTGCTTTCAGTGGTGATCACGGTGGGACCTCTGTACCTTGATTTTTAAGGTTAAATTTTTTATTAAAGTTGCTTGTTATTTTGCTTACATGTACCAAGTTTTCCAACGCTGGACTATTTCAGAGTAGAAATTCAGAGACATCTAATTTGGGCAAAGAAGAGGTAGAGGTCTTATACACCTATCAAAATTTTTTTGTTTTTTATATGGTTATTTGCTTGCATAGGAGAGTTGGAATGCTTGTTTGCTTCATTTATGCAACTTAAAAAGAACCCCACACACCACGTGGTAAGTTAAAACAACAAGGAGTTGGTCGTAAAACCCCAACTCCTCATGCTTTCATTATCAACTTATTCTTCTAGAACCAAAAAAAATACACCCATCCCTACTCCTTACATAACTCTTTCTATGTAAGTATACTAGATGTAATATATGATAGCTATCTTTATCATTCTTTAAATGAGCTAGCTTATCCCTTTCTATCCAATGGAAGGTGAACACTAATGTCTATGCCTACATATGTCCATCTATGTATGAGCACTTAGTGAGTTGAGTTTTAGACTATCCATCACATCTCCATGATGAGCTAGCCTTTCCATCAAAATTCTTAGTCTATATCTTATTTCATAGATAGTTTGTTAGAGCTCTTTCAATTAATTCATTAAGGTTCATCAATCGAGATTTATAATTATCTAGTAAATATTTATCTAAATTAATTAAAATATAGTTAAAGAAAATATAAAACCATAATGAATTAACCATTGATTAAAGAGCATAAAAGTTTCATTAATATTTCTATTAAATCAAACCCATAAATAAAAACTCCACTCATTATCACATAACACAACATATATCCTAGGAACCCTTATGGGGAATAAACTCAGCCTTAAAATGTTTCTTTAGTTTATTTCATAAAGGGATTTGTTCCATAAAGAGTCAAAGGCACCCCATAATGCCTTCTATTCCAACATAAGAATTTTTTAATAATTATTATGGTATTACATTATGATTTAGTCCTTCAATTCATAAGTGTGAAATGGTCCCAAACATAGAGTAAAAAGCACCCCATAATATTTTTTATTCCAACATAAGAAAACCTTAAAATTTATGATGTTACATTAGGAATTAGTCCTTTAATTTATAAGTATAAAATAAGATATTGGTTCTATGGAAATTGTTGCTATATAAGGCAAGTTATTTTATACCTTAACAACATTAATCAGTCATGGAAATACTACATGAATTATCTCTAAATGAATTATATTACCCCTACACTATTCTAAGATATCATTCATATTTGAGCATCACCTATCAATAATGACCTACAATATTTCTCACTTTCAGCATTAATTAATCATTCACAACATTTATTAATCCTCAACAATATTTCACAAAGTAATTATTCATAACATTCCTCATCTTCAAAATTAGTTAATTGTTAGAGTTAGAGTATATTACATCATTTGGATCAGGTAAATGTACCACCTTTTATACATTGTTAGAGTAGGATATTACTTTAGGGGAAAGTAAGCTAGTTCCTTAAGCAATGTAATAAATGCACATGTATCAATGTGCAAATTGTAATGTGTGAGGTGTCCCCTTGTGCAACTAGGTAGAGTGTTGGCCAAGGAATACTTCTTCCTATTAAATGTGTCTCATAGAGACATATCAAGACAATCAATTACATTGTAGTAGAGAGTAGTAGATAGTAGTAGAACTATTGTATGGAGTATAATGTAGTACTTTAGCTTATATTTATACAGTAATCATTACCTCCATATTACATTTTAGTTTTACCATATTTTATTTATAGTATATTTAAGTCATATTGTACAATTACTTTCTTTTATATTTTTGGTATCTTATTAGGACCTATGATAGATCTCTCCCACTGCATATATCATCAAAATCTAGTAGTGGTATCAGAGACACGATGAATCAATATAGGAATAAGGAGAGTCACAAGTGAGGACTAAAATAAATCACAATTACAAATTTTTTGATATTACATATATCTAGAGTATTTCCATAAAGTTGGAGGAAAAATTGTGAAGACTACGACTCAACATTCATTCTACTCATTTGATGGATCAACTAGTAAAGACTACTGATATTAAGAGATATAGATCTTTCCATACTAACTATTATCTAAATTTCTTTATTGTAGAAAAATAAATACTATGGAAGAAAATTTAGGAGTAGAGTCTTGGTGAAGTTTGGAGATTGGAGATCTCTATTTCTAGAATAAAAAAACTTCACATTGAAAAAGACCATTTTTAACAACTTGTTGTGGGAAAAGGAGATTTAGTTAAAGGATGGGAAGCTTCTTACAAGAGAGCTAGGAATAATATATTCTTAGAATCATTTCAGAACTTGTAGCAACAAGGAGAATACTAAAGATTTCAAATAACTCAAAAAAAGGGTATCATTACAAGAGCTACAAATCTTACATATTGAAAAAAAAAAGGTAAAAACAGCCTTATAATAGATTCAAGAAAGAAGAAGACTCCAGAAGATAAGTCAAGGAGGAGATAGGATATTGGTGATATCCATTAAATAGCAATACTTGTAGAGTGCAGAAGTAGAAAAGGCCATAGAAGCCTTAATTATAAAGAAGACTTCAAAGAATAATTCTTATTTTAGAAGAAGAGTTCTTGATTCAGAAGATGACTCTAGATAAGAGTTCCTAAAGAATACTCCAAAGAAGAGTCCACGAAATAGAAGATTGATGATCTTCATTAAATCTTGCAAATTATAGAAGAAAAGAAGAACCAGTAAGGTCCCATTTCAGAATCCAAAAGTAGCAAATTTCATATATCCAAGAAGAATATCTCATCACCAACACTTCCAAAAGAAAAAGGTTGAATAAAATATCTCAGTTTGAAGATCAAATAAGTTGCAAGATAGAAGACCTTGGAGAGGTCTCAAAGACGAAAAAAAAGAAGTCTTAGAGAGCCTTATTATAGAGATTGTAAAAGCATCATCGAAAGAGTTTCTAGGAGAAATCATTGTAGAAATCCACTACCAAGGAGAATTTGTTGATAGTGAAGGACTTGGGAAAATTATCACCATCTAACAATAAGCCCAAGAAAATAAGAATTTGGTAAAGAGTATCAAATACTGAATAAGAATATACTGAAGACTTCAAGATATTCAAAATCTTTAGAAAAAAAAGATCTTGTTTGAAGTAAGAATTCAACAAGAATATTGAAGGAAGCTTCATATAAAAAAAGCCTATCAAATCCAAGAGATTTGGATATTACCTCTCATATAAGGAATGCAAAGTTTAAATATAAGAGTTCTATGAATATACAATAGAAGATAAAATAACATTGAAATGATCAAGCCACAAAACCCTAGGCTCAAGATAGAAAGTTCAATACCACATTTTGGTGAAGCAAGAAGCTATTTAGAACAACCAACAAGAAGCTACAAATTCATCCATTACAAGGCATCAGCTTGGTGAATCAAAACACCAAGATCTACATCATCTACAGAATCCATTAAAGGTAATAAAACTGGATGCAATTAGTTGAACCTTAAATTAGGGTTCATTATAAAATTTAATTAAGCACCATATTTGGATTAGAGTTTCAATAAAAAGAGGTTATATTATAGTCTTCAAGAAAGTGCAAAAATGAAAAATCATTTTAATAAATATTTGCACATTAAAATGGGATTTGGATATTTTTAAAAGAAATAAAATCATCACCTACCTATTATCTATCTAAAAATCAAGAAAACTACATCATACAATATTGATTGTACTGAAAATTGTAGAATATTCATTTTGGGTTCTTTATAGATTACTATTAAAAGTTGCAAATATTATTGAAGTGCATTTGAAATTATTTTGAGAGTTTATTTACAAGAGAAATAATGTGATATTATGATTACCATTAAAGTGCATTATTAATCCATTACCACTGTACTAACTGATCTTTAACTATTTACTCTCAAAAGGGATAATTTGTGTTTGTTGATTGTTAAAATATCAAGGGCATAAAACCAAAATATTATCAAAGTGTCTAGAGACACTATTTGGTACATAGAACTTGCAGCATTTTGTGGTCCAAAGAATCCACCAAAATTAGATCAGATTCCTCCAAGGAGTGGATAAAAAAGACATAATAAAAAATAGTAAAAGAATCTAAAAATCAAGACTTGGTGACTCTCATATTTGAGGTGCACTATGCGTTATTTACAAAAAAAAAATAGTGCAAAAATTACATCTACAAAAGATTTAATTTATGTGGTTATTAGCTTGGGTTTATTATCAAAGTAACCAAGCAAAGGAGAGAGTTGTCTAGCAAAGGAGACAATGTCAAATCATACATATCAAGAGAATCAAGTGCATTGTTATAGAGAGTAGTATATAGTAGTAGAACTCATGTATGGAGTACAATGTTGTCCTTTAGATTATATTGATGAAGTGACCATTACCTCCATACTGCATTGTATTTTGGCCATTTTCTATTTATAGTATATTTTAGTTATATTACAAAATTACTTTCTTTCATATTTTTGATATCTTATTAGGATCTAGATAGATCTCTCTCACTACATATATCGTCAAAATATAATATTAATATCATACATGTTGTATTCCATATTAAATAGGAAAGTGTATCTTTTCAACTTAACGTAATCATGTGCTAACTAAGATGCTACCTCTAGTAAATCAATAGTATACTACTGCATAAAATATTTCAATATTCTATTTTACATTAATAAATTACAACATGGTTTACAGTACACTAGTTGAGATACTACTAAAAATGCATTGACAAATTTTAACTTGAGCAACATTATTAAATTTTTACTTAATCAAATTTACTAAACTTCATAGAATCAACAATGACATAACAATATTCAACAAAATGTGAGCTTAATAAATTTCATTAATCAAACATAGTATTATTAGTCCTCAACAAGTGACCCACCCCCAAAAAGGGTTTCCATCTGAAAGGGCATGTGGAATCCACTGGGCTCACAGCTAGGCAAGTCTACAAGTACGAAGACACATGGTAGATAGGGTAACAATCATCAACGAGTCATAAGCAATAAGGTGGAAACAACTAGCATGTAGAAGCCACTAAGAGGGATCCTTACCTACCACCATAAAATAGTTATTTAACATAAGGTGTGAGGTGCTTTAAAATGTGTCCATCAAGATTTCTCCTACACCATGTGGGATAATGGGGATGTGTCTCTAGTCTGTTTGCATCCTCAAAGCATGAAGGTAGCACGTGGAGTAGTGCATTAGTGGAATACCAAACTCATACACCTAAATAAACCTTGGGCTATACACTTCTTGTAGACTTACCTTGGGCTAAGAAAATGGTGAAAGAGCAAGTGCATATGATGATAAAATCACTAGAAAAATGAGTCCATCTGAAGCATTTCAATCTCAAGGTATTAAAAGTGATGTTCAGTGTTGTAATATTCAATAGATAGATCCCTAAGGGATGTTTTATTTGGATATAATATGAACAACATAATAATTTTTGAGTTACCTATCCTCAAAAAAAAAGTAAGAATGCAACAACATAAGTGAAAATTATGTTTTCAATATCTCCAAACAAAGTATGGTCTTATACCTATTTTTGGACATCAAATTATCCTAAAATAAAAGTACAACTAAGTACACTTTTATTTTAACATGGTTTCCATAAAACGAGAATGTAGCATAATAATTATACTAAAATATCTATACAAAAAGTACCTGTTGATGCATAAGTTAAATATCATTTGGTTTAAAAGAAGGACAACACGGTATTTCTGTTGAACAAAAACATGGTCTCACACACCTTTTAAAATACCATTTTAATTAGACGAAAACATAGCAACATGAATTCAAATAATTAAAATTCATCTTCTATAGCCAAACGAAGTGCATTTCATCCATAAAACATATCATTTTGACAAAAATAACAAGAATTCATGTATCTACACAATGTCCATTATTGCCAAAGAGAACGCAATTCAAATGTTTTTTTTCATAAATATTATCTAAAGGAAAAACAAAAAAACTCAATCACTTAGACATCATTGCTACAGTCAAATGAGACATAGCTTTCAAGAAAATTGTAAACATCATTTGTTTAAACAAAATATACAATTTCATATACTATATACCACCATTTCTAGAAATGTATAAGCACAAATTTCACATACATTTGAACATCATTATATTTCATCGGGGACTTGGTTTCATAAGATTCTAATCTATTATTTCCTCCAAACATATATAATTTTAACTATATATATATATATATGGAGAAGCCAAAGGGTAAGAGAAAAATATTACTCTAGTGTCTTGTTCTAGTCTCTCCTTTTTGCCCAAAATAAAAACCATGTTCTCTTATCCTTTTTATATTTTTCCTTTTTTCTTATCCCCTCCCCTCGCTAACCTTCCTTGGATGGCAGAGTATCACTTCATTCCCCTCTCCATATGTCATTACCTTACTAACTACCAACACATGATTGCTTTCCCTCTCCACTTTGTTTCTATTTTTTTGAATTATTTTAATTTTTAAAAATAATATAATATATTCATACAATAGTTCAAAGATAAAGGAATTCAATATATTTCAAATACCAACTCTTCTTATTAATTGATTTACTTCAAAATAATGACTTTACACATAATGATCATATCAAATCAATGTGTTAGTCTTTTCAAAACCAAAATAAGATGAATTTGGAAAGCATATACAAAATCTTTCATTAATCAAATCATTTTTAAACACCTTGCAAAAAAATGAATAGAAATAAAATACCATCTCTATAAACGTAATGTTTGTTGTAAGCATTTTACACATCCATCATGCAATCTATGCTAGGTATTAAAAATAATAACTAACATAAAAAATAATTGTTAAAAATATAATCCTTCCAAGGTAGGATATTACATCCTCCCCCTTATATTAAACACATTTTGTTGTGTTAACCCTTTACCATAGTATTACTATCATTCAAACAAAAATAAAAGTGTTTTCTCATGGGGATTTATTTTGAAACTTAGAGGACAAAATCCTTATCGCCTTTGCTAAAACATGGATCACCAAACCAACCATTTCATTGAAGCTTGGGCATTATTTCATGGTGTTTCCCAACTGAAGTTGGTGAATTGCAGGAAACTCATCATAGAAGGAAATTCACTCAATGTTATCAATATGATTAATGACAACCAAAATCTCTTTTGGATTGTTGTAAATTTTATAATTGAAGCCAAGAGAATGATTCAAAATTTAGAAGAAGTCTAATTCAAGCACCAGTTTAGGGTAGGTAACAAAGCTATGGACTTCTTGGCTAATCAAGGTCTTACGCAGCATGATATTCACATTTGGAGAGGTAATTTCTCATATGGACCTAGATCGTTGGACAATGAATTTAGGCAAAGGTCAAACTCGAGTTGAGATACTTAGGGTGGGTCATTGGAACCCTCCCCATTGGATCGTTTTTTGAATGTTTTGATTAGGCCTGTGTGCCTAGTTTTAATCTAGTTTTTATCTCTATTTTTCTATGCAGGCCTACATGCCCAACTTTTATCTCTATTTGGCTTATGTATATGGGTCTTTTCGGTTGGTACATGTTGATTTGGGTGTAGATAGTTGTGTCCAAGGGCTGGTTTTCTTTAATGTTTGAAGTGTCCTCAATCTCCTAGTGGTTGGAGATTAGCTTATGTTTGTTATAAGGTTTGGAGGTCCTTTCAAAACTCCTTTCATCCAGCTAATAAAAAAAATGAAATGATGACTTTTTATATATCTTCGTTTTCAAACCTCTTAAAAAATTAAATTAAAATATATCATTTAATAATATCTCATAAATTATTGATACCAATAATTTTTCTTATAAAATATTTAATCTTTATGATATTTAAAAGTTTAGTATATATTAAGAAAACTAAAACTCAATTGAAAGAACTTAATTAAAAAATATTATATTATTTTCTTTTTAAAATTTATATATTTAATATGTTTAAAATATATTTTTAGTGTTACATAGAAAAAGAAGAGACATTACAATAGAGCGTTAAAATTATGTCATTGCAAAGTAAAATTTATATTAAAAAATAGAGGAAAAAAATAACATTATAACTATAAATATAAATCTAAATTAAATTAAATTAAATTAAAATATTAAAAAGAATTAAATAAAAAATATTTGAATTCTTAAAATATGTTTTATGTAATTAAAGTTCAGAAGAACAAGTCACCAAAAACAAAAACATATAGAAGGAAATAGAGTGAAACCATTTTTATAAAGTGGAAGATAGATTAATAAGCAATTATGGAATTTTAGAAAGTGGGACTAAGGATATGCACTATTAAGATTGCTATTTTATTGGTAAAGATTATGATAAGTGTTGGGTTTATAAACCACTCAAGTTCCACAACACAGTTAATATGAATAGATTATTTAGAAACACACAAACTACACTAACAACGTGATTGGAATTCCAATCATGAAATATACCAGTAAACTTGCATCCAGAATAATTTTTAAGTCCCCAAACTAACATTAAACATAGTTATAACGATAACAATATATATTATATATACATCTACCCAATAAAGTGATTAGTGGGCAGAAACGCAAACAGTATCGATGGTTTCTATGGATATGGTTAAGGACGAGGGGAAAATGCGTGCGATGCCCTTCAATTGCAGTAAGATTTATCGGCAATCAGCTTTATCATCACCTCCCGGCCCTCCAAAGAAAAAGATATTGTCCCAACCACTTATGGAAACGGGAGTAAATATGTCGTAGCAACCTGGGTTAGTCAACAAAGGCGATACAGTGCAATCTTTCTCACTTCCATCGTTTATGGTGACTATCCTTACGTTTCCAATGTATGCTGCTATTGAGTAGCCCTCTGTAGCGAAATAGCCACTACCCATGTCGGTTCTTGTCATTGAATTTGCAGCATTAGGAGGGGATTCAACTACTCCTCCAAAAGATGCAACGTTTGCAAAATTCGTCATGGATCTGAACAACGTTGCAGGCCAGTAGCCTACACATTTGCCATTTACATATAACACCCACGCTTCATTGTTATCTCTGGCTTCCTGCACATCACATTGTTTATTTATATCAATTCAATTACACTACTCACCATAATTTATCTCTTCTTAATAATGTTTGTTTTAATTTTGTCTTTCATTTATAAAAGGTTGAGATTCAAAGATATTTATGATACTTGGAAATATTTAAACAAATGAACTATCGGCCCTAAAATTTAAATCGGTTTTATTTAAAAAAAAAAAAATGAAGAGGAGACTTACTCTAACCACGCGAATATTGATTTGGACTTGCGCGTTCTTGTCCCCAAATTTAGATGTACGTGGAAAAGGCATACCCAGATAAAATCCTGAAAAGGGTTCCGCCACAAACCCCGGGCAGTCACTGTTGTCGCAGCCTGTTTTGTTGAAGCCGTCAGTCTACACCATGATAGAAAATATCAGAAGCCATGACACAAAAAAAAAAAAAAATCTTTAAAACGTTACTGTAATGAGAAATAACTTTTCTCCAGCGGTGATAGTTTTAAAAATTGTGAGTCCTACATTTATGTAAGAACTTTACTTTCGTCTAAGAAATAATGAAATCTACTCTAATAATAATTGAATATAATATTATATAAAATATGATTAAAAAAAAATGAAATTTTAGCAATTTCATCGTTACCGTCCAAGATCCCATAAGCCTCGCCGGGTTTTCACCCTCATAAGCATCCTGACCATCCACCTGGCCACAACATAATATTGTCCATTTAGCTGGTCAGATGTTTCAATATTTTATTAGATTTATGAAAATTGAGTCTTTTTAATATATCCTGCTTAAGCGAATTAAGGTCTACTCCACTGAAACAAGATATATGTTTCCTTATCTTTTATATATATTTTTAATCTTTGATGAATAAACAAGAATATTTTCTGTTTTTTTAAATAAGACTTTCAGATAAATATATAAATATAAGAGTTAACTCACAATTAAATAAGATTAAAACGTAAGAACTTAAAAACATATCATATAGTTTACTTTGCCTTCACGTTAATACCTACATATCTATCGTAAGGTTATAGTCCACTTACGTTCCAGCCGACCATAATGTAATCCACTGTATTTACATTGTAATCCAGTGTAAGCAACAGTTGAGCACCACTTGAGCCACCGGCATCAGCCACTAGAGGTTGCCACACATTAAAGTCTGCTTGTGCTGATTTTAATCCATCACGGTGTACCCATAATTTGGAGGCATACTATAAAAAAAAAATGGAAAACATCAGACTCCTCGTAAAACCAAAAGAAATTTCAAACAAGACATGCAATCCATAATACAAAGAAAGTGAAAAATCTTGATAGTAGAAAGAATGGTACCCAACCAACAAGCCCAGTATCTTTATAGAAAGATGAGTTCGTAGAAATGTTTGGTGCCCTTCCAAATGCAGCTTTTCTTCCTCTAAAAAAAGAAGATGAATTCGTAGAATTGTTTGGTGCCCTTCCAAATGCAGCCCTTCTTCGTCTCAAAAAAGAAGCCACAGATCCTGCTGCTTTTACCTGTTCATGCTTTACCTCCATAATAGGTACTGTTCCCTCTGGACACCTCTTTACAGAGCCTTCGGCTGAATTGTTTAACGAGGGTCTTGCTACTCCATTAGCCTTCAATCTCTAAAAAAAATTGAGAATTGAGACATTGCAAATCATAGCTATATACTCAACTTTCCTCAACAACCGAGATTTTAAATGACACAAACTCATGCACATTCCATATTAAAAAAAAATATTAATATAATAAAAGTCATACCTCTTTACGCTTATTCTTTTTCATATGTCTGAGGGAAATTTGATCTTCATGATTTACGCAGAGTATGCTATCTCCATATTCATTCTGCAAGAAAAAAACAGGGCTTATAAAATGCAAGTTAAAGATATACTAGATTACTAGACGACTTCAATGTGTCGTTAAAATTCGTATAATCGATTAAAATAGTTTAATTGAAACTTAAAAAAAAATAAAAAACAACACGAAGACGGCACCTTAAACTTAAGCACTGCTGGAGGATTGATATAATTTATATATTCTTCTATGGTCATCTTCTCCAAATCAGGTGACGATGTCAGAACCAAAAACAGCATATGGAATAAGCAAGCAATCCACAAAATGTTATTAGAACCCATAGCTCACCAAGAAAAAAATTTCTTGAAAACTGTTATTGGTGCCAAAGGATATTTTTCTCAATTTCAGAGATGCTTTTATGATAAGGGAGATGGAAGTTGCCAACAATAGAGCTGAAAGTTGTTGATGATAAGAAAAGAACTAAGGAGCTCACTAATTTAAAAAGAAAAAAAAAGAAAAAACTCACTAAATTAAGGTTACTTATGATAGATCTTCTAAAAATAACCCTTGATTTACTCAATAAAAAACTAATCCTCGACAACTCAATATTATAGAAATAATTTGACAAAGAAAATTTCTTAAAGAAAAAAATAAAACATAAACTATTCTACTATCCCAAAACTATTAACAATATAATGATAATTTAAACTTTGAAAGGATCTTCAAAACAAACTAGATATTTTTATAAAATTTGCGTTGATAAAAGATTGCCAAGCGTTAAATAAGTAAAAATCTCCTCTCAACTAGTTTTATTTTTATAAAAGATCTGTTAATAAAAGATAGCCAAGCGTTAAATAAGTAAAAATATTAATTATTTTTATAAAAGTTTCATTGATAAAAGATAGTTAACCATTAAATAAATAAAAATTTATAATTTTATAAATAATTTAGTATTTGATTTGTAACTTTTTATGTACATAGTATATTGGTAGTATGTGAGGGGAGAGATTTGAACATGAAGTCTCTCTATTTCAACTAATGAGTTTTAACTAACCACTTGCTCTCCAAATCCTCTACATAAATGAATTATAAACAATTTATTAATAAAATATTGATATAAATAATGTTATTTAAATAAAATTTTATGGATATATATGTTAATTTTATAAATTTTTATTTCATATTTATATATAATTTTTTAACAATCTTATGTACCTTGTAGTAGATGTCTCACATGAATATATATAAAAAAATATAAACATCTTTTAAAAATTATATAAAATAATTTTTAATATTAAAATTAATACTAAATAGAAATTTAAGGCTTATGGGCAAATAGTAGAAATGAGATATGGAGAAAATTAGTTGATTTTATTGAATTGTTATAGTATATTTAATACTAGCCACTACATCATGATCAATGATAAAATGTCAAACTAATGTAATAAAATATTTTTAACATCCGCCCTTTATTAGATTATTTGGTAATATTTGGCATCATACTTTATGAAGCAATGCATGTCTAACTTGGATATGGAATTGGGGTTAAGCATGGGTTGTTGGCTCTAGTTGTGGCTCTCAACGCTAACTCTTGGTTTTACCTTTTCCTTTGTCTCATCTAACTCACAAAATTCTCATTGTGAATTTTGTACTTGTATTTTATTGAGAAGTGTTGGTTACTATTAATCATGGACTCTAACACACACGTATATCTTAAATATTATATAATACATTTAATATATATAATTTTAAAGGTTCAATGTTACAACCCAAAATTCCAACCTACTATAGAATTATTTTCTTTGTGTTAAGGGATTGTCTCATCCCTACTTTAAAAGAACTTTTTTTAAGAGATTGTCTTATGTCTTTAATGATCCTTATCAAAGTTTTCTATCTCATATTTGCTATCAACTTATTCCTCTAGAACCAACAAAAGATACACCCATCCCTACTCCTTACATAACTCTTTTTATGTAAGTGTACTAGATGTAATATATGATAGCTATCTTTCTCATTCTTTAAATGAGCTAGCTTATACCTTTCTATCCAATGGAAGGTGAACACTAATGTCTATGCCTACATGATGCAAGAGCATCCAACAACATCTGATGCAGAAGCATCCAGTGGCAGTAGAGCCATCTTCAAAAACTGGCTAAGGAAGGAAGATGTCGCGATATCGCGATCGAAAGAGGAGAGAGAAGATGTGGGAGAAAGATGTCGCAATATCATGACATGTCGCATTATCATGACCCGAAGAAGAACGATAAGGCAAGGAGAAAAGATGTCACAATTTCACAATAGAAAAAATGTCGTGATATCGCGACCGAAACAGGAGTGAGCTAGCACCGATGAAAAATGTCACGATTTTGTGACATGTCATAGTTTTGCGACCCGTAGAGGAGAGAGAAGGCATGGAGGAAAAGATGTCACGATTTCGTGACATGTCACAGTTTCACGACCCGCAGAGGAGAGAGAAGGCACGGAGGAAAAGATGTCACGATTTCGTGACATGTCATAGTTTCATGACTCGTAGAAGAGAGAGAAGACACGGAGAAAAAGATGTCACGATTTCATGACATGTCATAGTTTCGCAACCCGCAGAAGAGAGAGAAGGCACGAAGAAAAAGATGTCACGATTTCATGACATTTCATAGTTTCACGACCCATAGAGGAGAGAGAAGGCACGGAGGAAAATATGTCATGATTTTACGACATGTCATAGTTTCACGACCCATAGAGGAGAGAGAAGGCATGGAGGAAAAGATGTCATGATTTCACGACATGTCGCAGTTTCATGACCCACCAAGGAGAGAGACAGCCAGGAAGAAAAGATGTCATGATTTCATGATTTGTCACATTTTCATGACTAGAAGGCGAAGGAGCCGAAGAAGGAAGATGTTGCGATTTCATGACATGTCACATTTTTGCGACCAGAGGGTGAAGAAGGAGACGAAGGAGGAAAATGTCATGATTTCACGACATGTAGCATTTTCATGGCTAGAAGGTGAGCGTAGAAGCCAAAAGAGAAAGATGTCATGATTTTGTGACATGTCACATTTTCACTACCTGAAGGCAAGAGGAAGCGCAAGGAAGAAGAATGTCACGATTTTGTGACATGTCACATTTTCGCAACCTGAAGGCAAGAGGAAGCGCTAGAGAGGAAAGATGTCATGATTTTGTGACATGTCGCATAATCGTGACCCAAAGACAAAAGAGAGCATGAAGGAGAAAAGTTGTTGCGATTTCGTGACATGTCATATTTTCATGACCAGAAGACAAAATAGAGGTCAAAGGAGAAGACAAGAAGACGCGTGAGGGATAAGGATATCACGATTTCATGACATGTCACATTTTTGTGACCCAAAGGAGGAGAGAGAAGCGCAAAGAAGAAAATGTCATGATTTCGCAACTTGTCACATTTTTGTGACTCCAAGGCGAGAGAGAGAAGCCAGAGAAGGAAAATGTCATGATTTCGTGACATGTCGCATTTTCACAACCAGACGGCTGGCAAAGGAGCTAGAGGAGGAAAATGTCACAATTTTGTGACATGTCGCATTTTCACGACCAAAATGCAAGAGAGGAACCAAAGGAGAAAGAATGTCGTGATTTCGTGACATGTTGCATTTTTGCAACTCGAAGAGGAAAGCGAAGGCGAGGAGGAAAGAATGTTGCGATGTCATGACATGTCACATTTTCACAACCCAAAGAGAAAAGAGGAGGCGAGGAAAAAAAATGTCATGATTTCGTGACATGTCACATTTTCGCAATAAGAAGAACAGAGAAGGAGCCGAAGGGAAGAAGTGTCATGATATTGCGATCTGTCATATTTTCATGACGAAAAATGAAAAAAAGGTGCCAAAGAGAAAAGTGTCGCGATATCGCGACATGTTGCATTTTCGTGGCAAGAAGGCAAGGGAAGGAGCCCGAAGGAGGAAGTGTCACGATTTCGTGACAAGTCACAGTTTTGTGACGAAAAGGGCAGAGGAGGAGCCAGGGAGCTGGAATGTCATGATTTCGTGACATGTCACATTTTCGTGACCCGAAGACGAAGAGAGGACAAAGGAGCTAAAATATCACGATATCGTGACATGTCACATTTTCGTGACTCAAAGAGGAGAGAGAAGGTGATGGAGTAGAAATGTCACGATATCACAACATGTCACAATTTCATGACCTAAAGAGAAGAGGATGAGCAAGAAGGAGAAGATGTCATGATATCGTGACATGCTACATTTTTGGGACCACGACAAAGTGACAATGACATCTAGCATATGTCAAACGGTGGATCAGACGACGGATGTAGGGGTCATTGTAGTGTAACTAGAGTATGATAGTGAGCAGAGGTTATGCAACGATTACAAGGGCCTGAGCAGAGGTCAGGTGGCAGTTGTATGAACATGTGGCACCAAGATATAGGCAGCCACAGGGCACTCTACCTGTAAAACCAAAATTATGTAGATAGCTCGATAATGCGTAACCAACTGTAGTTGCCAATTTTGGTAAAAGAAATTAATAGTTCCAATCATGGAGCGTGAGGAGCCGACTTCATAGGGCTCAAGGATGGATTCAGCCATTTCGTGTAATAATGGCTTAGAGGGTCGGGGCCTTTATAAAAATCCAAGTATTTTAATGTAAAAAGGGTCAAAAAATGGAGGTAATAGCTTGAAGGCCAGAGGGCTGCTATTGTTTTTCTTCCAGAGGGACGAGACCTATTTAAAAACCCAAATTTTGTAGAGAGAGGAATGCATATAGAAGATGAAAAGCTGGGCCAGAGGGCCAGTTCATTTTGTAAAATTATTTCCAGTTAATGAATGAAATTTTTGGATCTGGGGGTCTACGATTTTCTTTTCTGCTTTAGTGGTATCAGAGCAGATTTTCCTGAGTGTGCAAATAGATTCATCGAACGTGAGGCAGTTTGTGCCAGGATCTATGGATGGGTGAGAAGAAAGAGCAAAATTTCCTGGGTGTAGACAGATTCACCAAATGTGAGGCAGTTTGCACTAGGAGCTGTGGAAAGGGTAGGATTTGGCACTCTAGGCAGTACTTGCAGGGGGTTTCATGTATAAAGCCTTAGAGGAAGAAAATTGACACTCTACGTAGTTTTGTGAAAGGGTTGGATTAAAAAAAAAAAAATTGAGTCCCTGTGCAAGGGAGACAGAATAGAACAGAAGTAAATATCACTTCTCCATCAACCCCAGTTGTCTGATGTAAGAGCATCCAATAGCATCTGATGTAGAAGCATCCAGTGGTAGAAAAGCCATCTTCAGAAACTATCTAAGGAAGATGTCGCGATATCATGATCGAAAGAGGAGAGAGAAGATGTGGGAGAAAGATGTCATGATATCGTGACATGTCGCATTATCGTGACCCAAAGAAGAACAAGAAGGTGAGGAGAAAAAATGTCATGATATCACGACCAAAATAGGAGTGAGATAGCGTTGATCAAAAATGTCACGATTTCACGACCAAAATAGGAGTGAGCTAGCACTGATCAAAAATGTCACGATTTCATGATATGTCGTAGTTTCGCAACCCACAGAAGAGAGAGAAGGCACGAAGGAAAAGATGTCATGATTTCATGACATGCCATAGTTTTGTGACCCACAGAGGAGAGAGAAGGCATGGAGGAAAAGATGTCACAATTTCATGACATGTCATAGTTTTGCGACCCACAAAGGAGAGAGAAGGCATGAAGGAAAAGATGTCACGATTTCGTGACATGTCATAGTTTCACAACCCATAGAAGAGAGAGAAGGCATGGAGGAAAAGATGTCATGATTTCATGACATGTCACAGTTTCATGACCCGTAGAGGAGAGAGAAGGCACGAAGGAAAAGATGTCACTATTTCATGACATGTCATAGTTTTGCGACCCACAGAGGAGAGTGAAGGCGTGGAGGAAAAGATGTCATGATTTCGTGAC
Organism: Wollemia nobilis; assembly: GCA_028583015.1. Lineage (NCBI taxonomy): Eukaryota > Viridiplantae > Streptophyta > Pinopsida > Araucariales > Araucariaceae > Wollemia > Wollemia nobilis. The sequence goes on along the minus strand of JAQPPZ010017236.1, from coordinate 2,619,775 downwards.
ATGTCACAGTTTCGTGACCTGCCGAGGAGAGAGATAGCCAGGAAGAAAAAATGTCATGATTTTGTGACCTGTTGCATTTTCGTGACCAGAAGGTGAAGAAGGAGCCGAAGAAGGAAGATGTCACGATTTCGCGACATGTCGCATTTTTGTGACCAGAGGGTGAAGAAGGAGATGGAGGAAAATGTCATGATTTCATGACATGTAGCATTTTCACGGCCAGAAGGCGAGCGTAGAATCTAGAAGAGAAAGATGTCACGATTTCACAACATGTCGCATTTTCACGACGTAAAGGCAAGAGGAAGCACAAGGAAGAAGAATGTCACGATTTTGTGACATGTCGCATTTTCATGACCTGAAGGCAAGAGGAAGCGCTAGAGATGAAAGATGTCACGATTTCATGACATGTCGCATAATTACAACCCAAAGACAAAAGAGAGCGCAAAGAAGAAAAGTTGTCGCACTTTCGTGACATGTCGCATTTTCACGACCCGAAGATAAAAGAGAGCAAGAAGGAGAAAAGTTTTCACGATTTCGCAACATGTCGCATTTTTGCAGCCTGAAGACAAGAAGACGCACGAGGGAGAAGGATGTCGTGATTTCACGACATGTCACATTTTTGTGACCCAAAGGAGGAGAGAGAAGCGCAAAAGAGAAAATGTCACGATTTCGTGACTTGTCGCATTTTCGCTACTTGAAGGCGAGAGAGGAAGCCAGAGAAGGAAAATGTCACGATTTTGTGACATGTCACATTTTCATGACCAGACGGTGGGTGAAGGATCCAGAGGACAAAAATGTCAAGATTTTGCGACATGTCGCATTTTCACAACTAGAAGGTGAGACAGGAGCCAAAGGAGAAAGAATGTCACGATTTCATGACATGTCACATTTTCATGACTCGAAGAGGAAAGCGAAGGCGAGGAGGAAAGAATGTCACGATTTCACGACATGTCACGTTTTCATGACCCAAAGAGAAAAGAGGAGGCGAGGAAGAAAAATATCATGATTTCATGACATGTCGCATTTTCGCAACAAGAAGACCAGAGAAGGAGCCGAAGGGAAGAAGTGTCGTGATATCGTGACCTGTCACATTTTTGTGATGAAAAAGGAAGAAAAATTTCCAAAGAGAAAAGTGTCACGATATCGCGACATGTCACATTTTCACGGCAAGAATATAAGGGAAGGATACCGAAGGAGGAAGTGTCGCGATTTCGTGACAGGTCGCGGTTTCACGACGAAAAGGGTAGAGGAGGAGCCATGGAGCTGGAATGTCATGATTTTGTGACATGTCATGTTTTTGTGACTCGAATACAAAGAGAGGACAAAGGAGCTGAAATGTCACGATATCGTGACATGTCACATTTTCACGACCCAAAGAGGAGAGAGAAGGCGATGGAGCAAAAATGTCACGATATCACAACATGTCATGATTTTGTGACCTGACGAGAAAAGGACAAGCAAGAAGGATAAAATGTCATGATATCACGACATGCTACATTTTCAAGGACCGCGACAGAATGACAGCTAGCGTATGTCAGGCGACGAATCATACAGCGGATGCAGGGGCCGTTGTAGTGTAGCTGGAGTATGATAGTGAGCAGAGGTTAGGCAGCAATTGCAGGGGCCTGAGTAGAGGTTAGGTGATAGTTGCAAGAACACATGGTGCCAAGATATAGGTGGCCACAGGACACTCTACCCATAAAACCAAAATTACACAGATAGCTCGATAATGCGTAACCAGTTGCAGTTGCCAATTTTGGTAAAAGAAATTAACAGTTCTAATCACAGAGCACAAGGAGCCGACTTCATAGGGCTCAAGGATGGATTTATCCATTTCGTGTAATAATGGCTGAGAGGTCCATGGCCTCTATAAAAACCCAAGTATTTTAATGTAAAAATGGTCAAAAAATGGAGGTAACAGCTTGAAGGCCAGAGGGCTGCTATTGTTTTTCTTCCAAAGGGATGGTACCTCTTTAAAAATCTAGATGTTGTAGAGAGAGGAGTGCAGATTAGAGATTGCAGATAGAAGATGAAAAGCTGGGCCAAAGGGCCAGTTCATTCTGTAAAATTATTTCCAATTAATGAATGAAATTTTTGGATCTGGGGGTCTATGATTTTTTGGTCTACTTCACTACATAAGTCCATCTATGTATGAGCACTTAGTGAGTTAAGTTTTAGACTGTCCATCACATATCCATGATGAGCTAGCCTTTCCATCAAAATTCTTAGTCTATATCTTATTTGATAGATAGTTTGTTAGAGCTCTTTCAATTAATTCATTAAGGTTCATCAATTAATTATCTAGTAAATCTTTATCTAAAGTAATTAAAATATAATTAAAGAAAATATAAAACCATAATGAATTAACCATTGATTAAAGAGCATGAAAGTTTCATTAATATTTCTATTAAATCAAACCCATAAATAAAAACTCCACTCATAATCACATAACACAACATATATCCTAGGAACCCTTATGGGGAATAAACTCAGCCTTAAAATATTTCTTTAGTTTATTTCATAAAGGGTTTGGTTCTATAAAGAGTCAAAGGCACCCCATAATGCCTTCTCTTCCAACATAATAATTTTTTAATAATTATTATGGTATTAGATTATGATTTAGTCCTTCAATTCATAAGTGTGAAATGGTCCCAAACATAGAGTCAAAGGCATCCCATAATATTTTTTCTTCCAACATAATAAAACCTTAAAACTTATGATGTTACATTAGGAATTAGTCCTTTAATTTATAATTATAAAATAAGAGATTGGTTCCATGGAAATTGTTGCTATATAAGGCAAGTTCTTTTATACCTTAACAACATTAATCAATCATGGAAATACTACATGAATTGTCTCTAAATGAATTATATTACCCATAAACTATTCTAAGATATCATCCATATTTTAGCATCACCTATCAATAATCACCTACAATATTGCTCACTTTTAGCATTAATTAATCATTCACAACTTTTATGAATCCTCAACACTATTCAACATTTATCACAAAGTAATTATTCATAACATTTCTCATCTTCAACATTGGTTAATTGTTAGAGTTAGAGTATATTACATCATTTGGATCATGTAAATGTACCACATTTTGTACATTGTTAGAGTAAGAGATTACTTTAGGGGAAAGTTAGCTAGTTACCTTAAGCAATGTAATAAATGCACATGTGACAATGTGCAAGTTGTAATGTGTGAGGTGTCCCCTTGTGCAACTAGGCATAGTGTTGGCCAAGGAATATTTCTTCCTATAAAACGTGTCTCATAGAGACATATCAAGACAATCAATTACATTGTAGTAGAGAGTGGTAGATAGTAGTAGAACTCTTGTATGGAGTATAATGTAGTACTTTAGCTTATAGTTATGGAGTAATCATTACCTCCATATTGCATTGTATTTTTACCACATTTTATTTATAGTATATTTCAGTCATATTATACAATTACTTTCTTTTATATTTTTGGTATCTTATTAGGACCTATGATAGATCTCTCGCACTACATATATCATCAAAATCTAGTAGTGGTATCAGAGACACGATGAATCAAGATAGGAATAGAGAGAGTCACAAGTGAGGACTAAAATAAATCTTAATTACAAAAAAAATGATATTACATATGTCTAGAGTATTTCCATAAAGTTGGAGGAAAACTTGTGAAGACTAGGACTCAACATTCATTCTACTCATTTGATGGATCAACTAGTAAAGACTACTGATATTAAGAGATCTAGATCTTTCCATACTAACTATTATCTAAAGTTATTTATTGTAGAAAAATAGATACTATGGAAGAGACTTTAGGAGTAGAGTCTTGGTAAAGTTTGGAGATTGGAGATCTCTATTTCTAGATTAAAAAAACTTCACATTGCAAAAAAGCCATTTTCTAACAACTTGTTGTAGGAAAAAGAGATTCAGTTAGAGGCTAGGAAGCTTCTTACAAGAGAGCTACGAATAATATCTTCTTAGAATCATTTTTGAACTTGTAGCAACAAGGAGAAGACTAAAGATTTCAAATAACTCAAAAAAAGGTATCGTTACAAGAGCTACAAATATTACATATTGAAAAAGTATAGAAAAGGTAAAAATAGCCTTATAACAGTGTCAAGAAAGAAGAAGACTACAGAAGACAAGTCAAGGACGAGATAGGATATTGGTGATCTTAATTAAATATCAATACTTGCAGAGTGCAAAAGTAAAAAAGTCCATAGAATCCTTAATTATAAATAAGACTTCAAAGAATAATTCTTATTTTAGAAGAAGAGTTCTTGATTCAGAAGATGACTCTAGATAAGATTTCCTAAAGAATACTTCAAAGAAGAGTCCATGAAATTGAATATTGGTGATCTTCATTAAATCATGCAAATTATAGAAGAAAATAAGAACCAGTAAGGTCCCATTTCAGAATCCAAAAGTAGCAAATTTCATATATCCAATAAGAATATCTCATCACCAACACTTCCAAAAGAAAAAAGTTGAATAAAATAACTCAGTTTGAAGATCAAATAAGCTGCAAGATAGAAGACCTTGGAGAGGTCTCAAGGAGGAAAAACAAGAAGTATTAGAGAGCCTTATTATAGAGATTGTAGAAGCATCATCGAAAGAGTTACTAGGAGAAATCATTGGAGAAATCCACTACCAAGGAGAAGTTGTTGATAGTGAAGGACTTGGGAAAATTATAACCATCTAACAATAAGCCCAAGAAAATAAAAATTTGGTAAAGAGTATCAAATACCGAATAAGAATCTAGTGAAGACCTCAAGATATTCAAAATCTTGAGAAAAATAAGATCTTGTTTGAAGTCAGAATTCAACAAGAATATTGAATGAAGCTTCATATAAAAGAAGCCTATCAAATCCAAGAGATTTGGATATTACCTCTCATATAAGGAATGCAAAGTTCAAAGATAAGAGTTCTATGAATATACAATAGAAGATAAAATATTATTGAAATGATCAAGCCACAAAACCCTAGGCTCAAGATAGAAAGTTCAATACCACATTTTGGTGAGGCAAGAGATATTTAGAACAACCAACAAGAAGCTACAAATTCATCCATTACAAGGCATCAACTTGGTGAATCAAAACACCAAGATCTACATCATCTACAGAATCCATTAAAGGTAATAAAACTAGATGCAATTAGTTGAACCTTAAATTAGGGTTCATTATCAAATTTAATTAAGCACCATATTTGGATTAGAGTTGCAATAAAAAGAGGTTATATTATAGTCTTCAAGAAAGTGCAAAAATGAAAATTCATTTTAATATATAATTGCACATTAAAATGGGAGTTGGATATTTTTAAAAGAAACAAAATTATCACGTACCTCTTATCTATCTAGAAAGCAAGAAAACTACATCCTACAATATTTATTGTAGAGAAAATTGCAGAATATTCATTTTGGGTTCTTTACAGATTACTCTTAAAAGCTGCAAAGATTATTTAAGTGGATTTGAAATTATTTGAGAGTTTATTTACTGGAGAAATAAGGTGAGATTATTTTTACCATTAAAGTGCATTATTAATCCATTACCACTATACTAATTGATATTTAACTATTTACTCTCAAAAGGGATAGTTTGTGTTTGTTGATTGTTAAAAGATCAAGGGCATAGAACCAATAAATTATCAAAGTGTCTAGAGATACTATTTGGTGCATAGAACTTGTAGCATTTTGTGGCCCAAATAATCCACCAAAATTAGATCATATTCTTCCAAGGAGTGGAGAAGAAAGACAATGAAAAAGAGTAAAATAATCTACAAATCAAGACTTGGTGACTCTCATATTTGAGGTGCATTAAGCGTTATTTACAAAAAACAAATAGTGCAAAAATTACATCTACAAAAGCTTTAATTTATGTGGTTATTAGCTTGGTTTTCTTATCAAAGTAACCAATCAAAGGAGAGAGTTGTCTAGAAAAGGATACAATGTCAAATCAACCATTTCCTATAAGAAATCCTCCATTAAAACCAACAGAAAGAGATTGCAAAATGATGTACAAAGAAAATGTATTATATTCATGATTTTATTTACATCATATTACACCATACTAATCTATCCTATGTAGGAATATGTACAGGGTTTAAGTGCCACAAAGGAACATTCTTCACAAGGATAAATCATCTCAAAGTGGTCATGTAAAAGCATCCTCCAAGAAAGGTAAAAGAGCCTCTCAAAGAGTTCATATCATCCATGGTTTTGGATAGTCGTATCAAGGTACCTGCAAGCAAATATATCATAACACAAGGAAGGATAATTATTATCTACAAAGGCAAATACATAACATGTTGAAATAAGGAAGAAAAAAAAGCACAAAAGAATTTATACTAGATAAATGTACATCCACAAGGAGCATTCAAGGGCAACATTGGAGTATCTCAAAACTCCAACAAAGTATTATCCATAGCCACTGAAGCATTTTTTAGTACTACATCTAGAACCAGTTTGCACTAAGCACCATCGAAAGCATAAAACAAAGGAGAAGTTGGCCATAATACGTTGATAAAATAACCATGCAAATAATATATTAAGGATTGTGATACATTGATAAGATAAGGCTCATGCAAAAGAGAAGTTGACTCTTGGCACCTTGAAGGAAACCCGAACATCTCCCACATGAGTGCTCACCCTTTGCATGTTTGAAGGAAATTCCAAGTAGGCGTTACATAGGAGGAGGTTGGAAGTACTAGAAGAGAAGTAACACTTGTCACCAAGGAATATAAGTGCTCATACAATACTATAACACTAATCTTCCATTCTACAAAAAAATTCCAAGTGTCAACAAGGTTCTATCTCTCTCCTATGTGTTAAAGTGAAACTAATTTGAAAATTGTCACCCATTATAAGAATTTATACCTATTTAAGGCATAAAATACCAAGGAGGAATGCATATTCATAGCAACAATGAATAGCAACAAAAAAAGCATTTAAATCTCTTGGTCAAGGTAATCATACTTGAGGCACCCACTATCCAAATATTGCAATTAGAAGAGAATCAAAAATCAGTTGCCATCCATCATAGAAGGAGTTCAAGACAAGCATTAAAGTCTATAAATATCATATACACCCATACGTTGGAGAATACAAAGCTTACCATTGGTCATAATGGCTAGGAGGAATACTAAATATTGTTGTCATCTACATCTAAAATTCAACATCGAGTATATAGGGGTTTGTAGTATTATAAAGGTAAGAATTTACCTTATCTAATTTGATTTCATTAATAATATTTATAAGGTTATAATATAAGGTTGAAACTATAAGAAAATAAACCATATTTTAAAGCTAAATTTAAGTATAATTATAGCTTGATATTTGCAAATTAAAACATAGGAGAAATAAGGATTTCTACCTAAAAATTTTGAAATTCTATTATTGCAAATATTATTATTTTCTAATATTCCAAATTAGGGATTTATAAGGAATACTACACTAAAGTGGGATATTGTGGTTTAGAAACATTAAACATCAACTATCAAAAGCTATAAAATAAGGTTCATTAAGAATTATCAAGAGTTGGAAATTAATTGGTATACTTATCTCAAAATCACATTAAAAGGATAAAAGAAATCCAACCATTAGAATATCATCAAATTAGAAAGTGCTTAAGTTCAATAGGAGTTATGAGGTGTTATAAAAGTTGAGTTTTTCTATTCACAAAACTTTACGAAATAAACCTAAATTTGAACTACTATTATCAAAAGCACTTTATCAATCATTTAGTATATCCAAAATCCCTAGGAAGACATAAGGTATTATAAAAATTTTATAATAATAGCATTAATAAAAGTTTATCAAGTACTCAATCCATTTGAGAGTCATAAGGTCTCTACAAAACTTAAATTCTAAAATAATTATATCAAATATCTTAACTAGGGAGACATAAGGAAGCCTGCAAAACCTAAGTTCTACGAAAGGTTTTATTAAAAATCTGATACACTCTTAGCTATGGAGTTGTAAGGTGGAATACTACAAAGGTTCTATGAAACCCATTCCTACAACCCTAAGGAATATAAATAAATACTACCTTAAGCCTATCAAGAAGGAATATTGATGAAATAATAAGAAATACCTTTATTAATAAAGACTTATTTCATGAAATGGAATTGTATTCTCAGAACTTGATAGGCACCCTTGAAGGATATGAGAATCTATCAACTAGTGCTAAGGAGAGACTCTCTTTATTTCTTAAAGAATCAAAATATGGTAGCTTTGAAGCATTAATTGGTTATCTTCATGAAAACCTCTTCAAGGCATGGTGAAATTCGTAAAAGATAGTTATATTCAAATCTAAGGAATGTTTGATGATTTACCCATCATTAATTGTGTTTGTACTCACTCAACACATGAAGAAAGTTGGAAATACAAATAAATATTATTATGATGACAAATTAACCCCTCATGAAGTAGAAATTACCCTAGTATTAATGTATAATCATAGGATAAGAAGGAGGAAAAGGAAGAAAATAAATGCTAAAGGAGATCATAGCAAAGAAGACTTGAATAGCAAAGAAACCATAAAGACTAAACCAGACAAGCATTTTTAAAAGATTGAATAACCCTTAGCTACAACTCTCTTTGGATCATATGAATATACTCACCACCTTCTTGATCAAATTACAATATGCAATAAAGAAGGATACAAGTTCCAATACCCAATAGAAGAAGATCCATATTGAAGATTGAAATATTGAATACCCAAATAATGTAATAAAAGGGGGTGTTAGAGTTAGATTATATTACATCATTTGGGTCATTTAAATGTATCACATTTGGTACATTGTTAGAGTAAGATATTACTTTTAGGGGAAGTTAGCTATTTGCTGCAAGCAATGTAATATATGAACAAGTGTCAATGTGTAAGTCATAATGTGCAAGGTGTCCCCTTGTACAGCTAGGTCAGTGTTGGCCAAGGAATCTATCTTCCTATATAAAGGGCCTCATAGAGACATATCAAGAGAATAAAGTGCATTATTGTAGAGAGTAGTAGATAGTAGTATAACTCCTATATGGAGTATGATTTTTTCCTTTAGCTTATATTGATGAAGTGACCATTACCTCCATATTGCATTGTATTTTGGCCATTTTCTATTTATAGTATATTTTAGTTATATTACAAAATTAATTTCTTTCATATTTTTGGTATCTTATTAGGACCTATGATAGATATCTCCCACTACATATATCCTCAAAATCTAACATTAATATCATCCATGTTGTATTCCACATTAACTAGGAAAGTGTATCTTTTCAACTTAACCTAATCATGTGCTAACTAAGATGCTACCTCTATTAAATTAACAGTCTACTATTGCATTAAATATTGCAATATTGTATTTTAAATTAATAAATTACAACATGGTTTACATTACCCTAGTTGAGATACTACTAAAAATGCATTGACAAATTTTAACTTGAGCAACATTATTAAATTTTTACTTAATCAACTTTGCTAAACTTCATAAAATCAACAATGACACAACAATATTCAACATGTGAGCTTAATAAATTTCATTAATCAAATATAGTATTATTAGTCCTCAACAAGTGACCCACCCCCAAAAAGGGTTTCCATTTGAAAGGGCATGTGGAATCCACTAAACTCACAACCAGGTAAGTCTACAAGTACGAGGATACATGGCAGATAGGGTAACAATCATCAACGAGTCACAACCAATAAGGTGGAAACAACTAGCATGTATAAGCCACTACGAGGGAGCCTTCCCTACCACCATAAAATAGTTATTTAACATAAGGAGTGAGGTGCTTTAAAATGTGTCCCTCAATATTTCTCCTACACCATGTGGGATAATGGGGATGTGTCTCTAGTCTGGTTGCATCCTCAAAGAATGAAGGTACCACGTGGAGTGGTGCATTAGTGGAATACCAAAATCATACACCTAAATAAACCTTGGGCTATACATTTCTTGTAGATTTATCTTGGGCTAAGAAAATGGTGAAAGAGCAAGTGCATAGGAGGATAAAATCACTAGAAAAATGATTCCATCTAAAGCATTTCAATCTCAAGGTATTAAAGGTAATGTTTAGTGTTGTAATATTCAACGGATAGATCCCTAAGGGATGTTTTATTTGGATAGAATATGAAAAACATGATACTTTTTGAGATACCTATTCTCAACCAAAAAGTAAGAATGCAACAACATAAGTGAAAATTATGTTTTCAATATCTCCAAACGAAATATGGCCTTATACCTATTTTTGGACATCAAATTATCCTAAAATAAAAGTACAAGTACTCTTTTATTTTAACATGGTTTCCATAAAATGAGGATGTAGCATAATAATTATACTAAAATATCTCTACAAAAAGTACATTTTCATGCATAAGTTAAATATCATTTGGTTTAAAAGAAGTACAACACAATATTTCTGTTGAACAAAAGCATGGTCTCATACACCTTTTAAAACACCATTTTAACTAGACGAAAACATAGCAACATGAATTCAAATAATTAAAAGTCATCCGCTACAGCCAAGCGAAGTACATTTCATCCATAAAACATACCATTTTGACAAAAATAACAAGAATTCATGTATTTACACAATGTCCATTATTGCCAAAGAGAATGCAATTCAAATGTTTTTTTTTCAAAAATATTATCTAAAGGAAATACAACAAAACTCAATCACTTATACATAGTTGCTATAGTCAAATGATGTCAGGTAATGGAGCCAAATTGATAACAAGAAATTAATTACCATTAAATATTGTTGGTAGGGTTCCAAGGCCATTATTGTTGGCAGAGTTCCAAGGCCATTAAATATTGATGGACAATGTTCAACAATGGGAACGTGAACGGGGTTCCAAGAGGCAGCATTAAATATTTAATTAACATTAAATATTTAATTGCCATTAGATATTTAATTGCCAATAAATATTTAAAAAAATGTGAAGCATATGGGTGGTTTCAGGTCATGGTTTTTTGGCCCATTGTATTCTGACACCACTATGTGTTTTCATGTAGATAAAAAGCCACGAATCTCTATATATTTTGTAATGTAAAGACTATCTTAGTGGGTTAAAGCTCTTTTTTGGTTTGGAGGAAGAGATGATAGGAGACATTGTACAAGTGGAGAATATTGTTGTATTTTTACTAATACAAAGGACTGATTGTTTCTCCATGGAGTAGGGTACACTTCCCGAACCACGTATATCTTGTGTCTCTTACATTTGTTTGATTATTGTTTATTGCACTGCTTAACTAAAGTTTAAACTGTTTTCATTGCCGCTATTATTATTTGTTTTTCTTCCATAGACTGTGTATTTTATGTACATGGTAAATTCCTAACAACTAGTATCAAAGCAGTCTTGTTGGGAAAGGGAACTCATAAGAGAGTTTTATGTTCGAGTGGGAGAAATGGGAGAAATTTCAAAGTTTAAACTGAAGAAGTTGACTAGACAAAATTTTGGTATGTGGAAAACCAAAGTGAAGGATTATCTATATCAAAAGGATAATCTGTACTTGGCTCTAAAAGGAAAGATTGATGGTCAACCTGACTTGATGTATGATGAGGAATGGGATCTGATAGACAGGAGGGCACTAGGGGTGATTCGGTTGAGCCTGGTTGATTTTGTTTCATACAACATCAGAAAGGAAGAGACCACCAAAGGAGCCATGAATACAATAGCTATGTTGTATGAAAAACCCTCAACTTCAAATAAAATTTTCTTGATTAGAAAGCTATTTCCTATGAAATTGCAAGAGGGTGGATTTATCCAAGAACACCTTAACGAGTTTTATGTTGTTATGGGTTCTTTAAAATCTGTAGGGCTTGATTTTGATGATGAAGTTATGGATTTAGGGTTTCTTTGTTCACTACCAGACTCATGGGGTAGCGTTATAATAGCAGTAAGTAATTATGTGCCTGGATCTGGAAAGTTGGTGTTTGATGATGTGATTAGCACAATCCTCAGTGAGGATATGAGGAGAAAATCCTTAGGGGAGGCTTCATCATCTAGAGTAGCACTATATGTAGAAAGCAAAGACAAAAACAGAGAAAGAGGAAAAGACCAAGCTAGAGAAAAAAGCCAAAATAGAGGAAAATCGAAGGGTAGATCTAAAAGCAGAGATAAAATCAAGATTGATTGCTAGCATTGTGGGAAGAGTGGAAAATTCAAGAGGGAGTGCAAAGATAGAAATAAGGTGAGGATAATAGTGTAAATGATGCTCAAGAGGTAAACATTGCAAGTGTAATTTATCAGGATGCCCTGATTCTTGCAGCAAATTGCACGAGTGAGTACTGGGTTATGGACTCTAGAGCTTCTTATCATGTCACTTCTCATAGGGAGTACTTTGTTGATTATACTTTAGGTCATTATGGAGAGGTTTTTTTGGGAAATAACTATCCATGTGAGATTGTGGGTATTGGCACGATGAATGTAAAGTTGCCAAATGGAAATATTTAAGCGCTTAAAAATGTTAGGTACATTCTTGATCTGAATAGGAACCTAATTTCAACCAGTGCAATTGATTTGGAGGGACGCAACACTACTTTTAAAAACCAACAATGGAGAGTAACAAAGGGTTCAATGGTGATTGCAAAAGGTGAGTTGACTAGAACTTTGTATTTATTGCAGAACTCATCTTATTGTACATTGAACTATGTTGCTCAAGATGATGTGAAAGCATGGCATTTGTGGTTGGGTCATATGAGTGAGAAAGGGATGAAAATCCTTCACTCCAGAAAACTATTGCCAAAACTCAAGGAGGTTGATTTGGGTTTTTGTGAAGGTTGTGTATACAAAAAACAAAAATGGGTAAGATTTCTGAAATTTGGTCCAGAAAGGAAGAAAAATAAATTAGAGTTAGTTCACTCGGATGTCTAGGGTCCCTCACTGGTACTTTATCTTGAGGGCTACTCTTATTATGTTACCTTTTGAAAGCACGAGGATACGGAAGCAATGGCGTATCGGGTGCGATGCAAACAAAAGCAAAACGTAACGCTAAGTCCTACGAATGAAGAAAGAACTAAAATGCATGAAAAGGGAAAACGAACGAAATGAAACGAGATATAAAGCAAATGTAAAGTGCAGCCTCTTTTATTAATTTTCTCGAGATCAGGTTACAATATGTCTCCCCCCTTTTCAGGGGCTAGGAGCGTTAGATATAGTTTTGTTACACCACGGATGGTACGCTTCCCTTTGGGATCTTCCGCGTGCCCACATTTGAAATGGGCGGGCCAAACATCGTAGTCGCTTGCGTGAATGCATCTATAGTCTCTTCTTGCTCCCCTCCGATGTCAAAATCCTATGTTCATAGAAATAGCAAATGATTAATAGCACCTGCGGATGGAGGGAAACATGCAATCCCCAAGGCCTCCGGTTAATGCATGCATGAAATAATTAAAACATTGATCAAAACATATCAGAATAAGCTGAAATTTGGATAGAGGCATGTAAACATTACCAAGAACACACTACAAAAGGAACAGTCAAGAAATCTGCTGTAGATTTCTAATCGCTCCGGGGTGGGACGATTAGGACTGTCATAAAATGTCAAAAGTCAACCTCCTAAATGTCCCATCCAGGGGCCTCCAAAACACCTGCAAAGTTGGGGTTAGGCAAAAATGGGGCATTTTGAGATGACCCAAAAGGTCGGATTTTGCAGATTCTACCCCGATCGCCCTATATCCGAAGGCGCTCCCTGTATGTTAGTGAAAGCGTAAAACAATGAAAACACAATCAAAACTCATCATAATGGCATGAAATTTGAATGGCAGCATATATGAATGACATAAAATGAAATGCAAAAGAAATAGTAAAGAAATATACTATAGATTTCTAATCGCTCTAGGGTGGGGCGATTAGGACTATAGCAGTGCGGGGCGCCCAGGGGCAGGACGCCCATCGTTTGGGGCTTGGTTTTGACACCAATCCACTTGGGATGGGTCCAAAACCTCCTAGGGGGTTGTGTCAAAAAATTGGGTGGGGTATTGTGGCCAAATGTTTGGGTTTTGGGTCCGGATTGCGCTTCCAATGTTCACCCAATAACCTCCCTTCCAAAAGAGAGATCAAGGATGTAAGAAGCACAAGTGAGGGGTGAGGATGTAATTCGGCAGCACTCCGTTGCTCCAAATGCTCCTGCTCTATTCTTTTTGGGGGTGAGAAGACTCACCATTTTATAGACCTGAGGGTCTCTTGTGAATGAGCATGCAGAGGCACCACTTGGCCATCATGCCTTGCCAGGGGAGAGAAGATTCCTCCCTGATTAAGGGCTCCATGACTGCCTCTATGACTGCCTCTTTGAGCTCAAAAATGCTTACTCGCACTCCCATGCATTGAAGGTGGAGTTGAGTGGCGGATCTGAGCTACCATTTGTCAAGGTTTGACCTTTTTCCCGTCAAACCTGCTATTCGCCCCACCCTGGAGTGAATGCTGCTAATCGTCCCGGGGTGGGGCGAATAGCATTCTAATCATCCCAGGGTGGAACGAATAAGGAGCAGAGTGCCTGAAAGGTGCCAAATTGACCTCTGACCTTCCAAAACTATTGTGGGAGTGGTTAGGACCACTTTTTAACCTCTAGGGGCTGCCCTAGGGGCTATGTATGCCAATTCGGTCAGTGTTTGTAGCCACATAATCGGATTGGTGTTGTTTTGGTGTCTATAGATGCCCCTTTTTGGGATGCGCTATGCGTGGCGTAGTGCTGAGCAAAAATAGATAACCAAAGCACTTAATGATTAGGGTTTCTCAGTAACCTAACCAACTTTTGATGCCCCAAGTATGGAAAGGGCACGCATTCTTGAATCCTTGCTTCTGACGAGCTAAGGAGCTTAATTCAAGTGTTAACCTTTTTTGGTGAGGTGTTACTTGATCTTGGACATTGTTCAATCATGAATAGGCAAAGGGCGCAACCTTTTGTCTGTGGGAACCTTGAGTTCATGATTCATGAATGCCAAGTGTTTGATCAGCTTGTGATTATTGCTTGTTTTCTGCCCCAAGCAGGAGCGTGATTGTCTTTGTCAATGATTCTTTGAATGCATGCCATTTCCTTGATTGGGTGTGTATTTGTTGATTGGTGACTAAGTGTGACTACCCCCTCAAGCGACGAATCGATGAGGGAATGACCGACATGAGAAAAGTGATGAGTCGCTTGACCCAAGATGACTTTTGTAAGGGTGCCTTCAGTTGTTTTTCGTTGAACGCTTATGCAGTTTCCCAACAATCGGACCTATTTTTGGTGGGTTTTAACCCTTTTTGTGACGCCGTTTGGGGTTGAAATTGTCAAAAATTCGTCCTCCCGTGGAGCGGTCCGGCTATGGTAGCCTTCTTAGGGAGTAGGATAGTGACAATTTGTGACCCCGATGTTAGTTTTGTATGCCATGAATTGCAGGCACAAATGTGCCTTTGTTTGGCAATTTTATTGTTATTTTTTGGTGGGTTTTGACCCTTTTTGTGATGCCTTTTGGGGTTGAAATTGTCAAAAATCCTTCCTCCCGTGGAGCGGTCCGGCTATGGTAGCCTTATTAGGGAGTAGGATAGTGATTATTTGTGACCCCAATGGTATTTTTGTATGCCATGAATTGCAAGCGCAAATGTGCCTTTGTTTGGCAATTTTATTGTTTTTTTTGGTGCATTTTGGATGCAGTTTTTGTTGTTTTTTATTTTCTTGCTCTGTAATCGTCCCAGGGTGGGACGAATACCAATTTTGTAATCATCCTAGGGTGGGACGAGTTCTAACTAGAGTTCTCATCCCAGGGTGGAACGATTATAGGCCTAAAAGCCTATATAAGGGCCAAAACTAGGTTTTGGGCTCATTTTTTTTTTGCGATTTGGAGTTGTGAGGAGTTCGAGTCTACGTAGCGGAGCGCTATCGAGATTTCATGGATACCATGAGTGCACGGACTGGATCTTCGAGTGGTGGAGCCGAGGCGAGACCGGTAGGTGCTCCTCTTTATTTTTTTTCTTTGTCTAAGTACAGTTAAACCGTAATTAGTGTTAATTGTATTGCATTTT
Organism: Wollemia nobilis; assembly: GCA_028583015.1. Taxonomy (NCBI): domain Eukaryota; kingdom Viridiplantae; phylum Streptophyta; class Pinopsida; order Araucariales; family Araucariaceae; genus Wollemia; species Wollemia nobilis. The sequence continues at coordinate 2,603,790 of JAQPPZ010017236.1, read as the reverse complement.
TTTTTGTTTAACCTAATATTGAAACCCTAGTTTAATTTGTATTTTGTTTTGTGTTCAAACTAAGGTTAAAAACCCTAGGTTAAAATTATTTTTATTTTGTTTTTTTGTTTTTTTTAGTTTAAACTAAGGTTAAAAACCCTAGGTTAAAAATTGTTTTAATTTTGTTTTTTGTTTTTTTAGTTTAAACTAAGGTTAAAAACCCTAGGTTAAGAAATTGTTTTATTTTGTTTTTTTTTTTGTTTAACTAAGGTTAAAAACCCTAGGTTAAAATTTGTTTTTTTTTGTTTGTTTTTTTTTAGTTTAAACTAAGGTTAAAAACCCTAGGTTATTTTTGTTTTCTTGTATTTGTTTTTTTTAGTTTAAACTAAGGTTAAAAACCCTAGGTTAATTTTTTTGTTTTGTAATTTGTTTTTTTGTATTTTGCATTGTTTATTGATTTTTTTGAATGTTTGTACTGTACATTTTGTTAATGTTGTTGTATAGTTTATTAAATGTTTTTGTTGTACAGTTTGTATACATTTTTGTATATTTGTTTTAGTGTTGTATAGTTTTTTTTTGTCATGTTTTAATGTTTTTGTGTTGTTTTGTTTTTCAGGTGGTGAAGAGTCGGTACCGTCAGCCGATGGTATTCTCTGATTCACGGGATGCACTGACTATGGTGGACTGGGATTGGCTTGATGCCCTTGGGCTCAAGCAGGTGACTCGGTTGGAGCCTGTGGTGGGGGATCGGGCATATCTGACTGCCCTGATCAATTTGTGGGATCCCCGCACCAACACCTTTCATCTCCCAATAGGGGAGATGACAGTGACTCTAGAGGATGTTTATCAAATTCTATGGATTTTGATAGATGGGTTGCCCATTCGGATGACTCCTCATGATCAATAGACGGTGGTGTTGACACGGTGCTTTGGGCATGCGATGGAGATGGGGGTGGATGAGGCGATGGAGAGGGCAGAGGGGGACTGCCTGATTGGCGAGATTCTAGTGCGGTGGTGGCTGGAGAAGGGCATGTTGGGGGTGAGGCATGCATTACTCATGACCCTCATCTCCAACATGTTGCTGCCCGACTCCTCAGGTGTGAGGTTCCCTTGGAACCTGCTTGAGGTAGTGTTCAGACTTGTGGAGTGTTCGACCTCAACGCCACTGATTATGAGGTGGGGTCAGACACTACTAGCATAGCTTTATGATGAGTTGTACGAGGTCCACTGTCGAAGGCAGAAGGGGATTGGGTGCAGCTACCTATTGCAGTGCTAGGGGTGGCAGCACATAGCTATGGAGCAGCCATAGGGGTTGCCTTGGACCACTCGGGTAGAGATGGTGGATAGGGAGATTGGGTATGCGGCTCTATGGCATAGGTCGGAGGAGCATGGGCAGAGTCAGCGATGGGCAGGTGATGTTAGTCACTACACTGATGCCTTCTCATGGCTTGCTCTAGGGGAGGTGTGTTGGCGGCCATATCGGGACTGTCCAGCCTGGCCTGAGGCTGGAGAGTGGCTTTGATGGGTGCGTAGGGGGAGATGGTTGATCGGGTGACATGGGACCGAGCAGGAGTACTTCTTGTATGTCTAGGTGACTCGATAGTTTGGGGTGCGCTAGGGATTGCCTGGTGAGCCCTTGATCTATCGACGTCGGGGTGACGAGAGGACTCTGGCCTGGCCGATCATTGAGCCGTTGGGTGAGGAGTCGGATATAGTGATTGATGTCCCTGACATGGACAATGTCGGGGTGACTGTCGAGTATGACCAATGGTGGATGATGCGGCGATGGTGGGGTGAGGGGCCTCTAGGAGGTCCGGATGTGGCAACAGCAGGTGGTGGGGATGCGAGAGGCATCGAGGGAGGGTTGGGGGGCTCCGCTCGATGATGCAGATATGGTGGAGGTTGATGACTTTGGTGGGGATGATTCAGGAGTTTCAGAGTATCTGGATACATAGGACATCTCAGAGCAGTGGGTGTTGGAGTAGCATGCCATTTTGGAGAGGCCTATGCCTCGGTCAGTCCCAGAGGGTATGGAGGTGAGGCTTCATGTTGAGATAGCATGATTGGAGGATCTACTTTGGAGATGGGATGAGGAGCACAGGGATGTTCTATAAGAGAGGGATCTCCTATGGACTCAGTTGGTGCAGTGGGAGAACACATTGGTTGCGTACCGATGGGATGTGGACATAGATGCTTTGTAGGAGAGGGATCTCCTACGGACTCAGTTGGCACAATGGGATGACGCATTGGCTACGTACCATCGATGGGAGGTGGATTGGGTCCAGCATCGGTTGGAGTTGGAGGCAGAGATTATCCACCTCGGTGGGTAGTTACCTGAGCTCACTGGAGGTGGATCATCGCACCACATGAGAGGTAGCGAGACTGAGCAGTCAGCATCCTCTCATCGCAGGCGGTTGGGTGAGGGGAGTGTTAGTGGGCATGATGCGGGGGCTGGTAGCAGCTGCCCTGAGAGGTCCCATAGGACCCACACCATTGGGGGTAGTTCCAGTCGCACCGATCCTGCGTGATCATGGTGGCCGACGCCCTAGGCTTGGGGGTTTTTGAGTTTTTGATTTTTTTTTGTGAGGTCAGAGGACCGTTTTATTGTAGCCTGAGGGCATTTTTGGCGATATATATACATGACTTTCTTTTTGTTTATACACTTGTCATGATTTAATTTTATGCACATTTATTTATGTTGATGTATGCATATGTTATTATGAATGCAAATGTTTTTAACTATATGATATGCATATGGAATGGATGAAATGATTTGTTGATAACTTGGCGGTGGCACCATAGACTGTACAGGATTTACTGGCTTTTTGTACTATGTGATTGCTTTGTAAAATGACTTTGCATGTGTATTTTTTTGTTTTGTATTTTTTGATGGTGATGTAAGAATGGAATGTACCATAGTTGTGTTAAAATGTAGTTAAGGTTTTCTGAGACTCAGATGTTTTAACTTAACTAGCCAAGACTGTACATTTATCTCACAAGACTTTTGAACAAGGTATGAATCAGACTTGAGTTTGACCAAGTTATTTCACATCCCTGTGTGTGCAATTGAGTTCGTTTATGTGGTATTTGTCAGGATACCACCATAGGCTATCAACCAAACCTGTACTGAGGATCACCTAATTAGCTCCACTAACTCCTTTGTTGTATTTAGTAAGATTAATCTATGGTGCTATCTAGGATACCATAAGCTAGCTCATCCACATGCAAACATTGATCTGCACACAATTTAATGCGACAGATATATCGTCATGCGGGAGGTTTGCCACCAGTGACCGATAGGCTATCCACCAAACCGGTATTGAGGATCACCTCATGACCTTTCGAATGCTGAGAGTTCTAGGGATTCAAGTTTGACTCCCTTCTTTTCTTCAATTGTATTGGGATACTTGCTCTTATATGTAGTGATAAAAATCACTGTTTATTTTTGTTTTTTTTTTCTTTTGAGCAAGGGATTTGAATATTGAGTGATGAGAATCACTATTGCTTGTGCTTTTTGATGTATGCACTTTGTGGGTTTTGATGTCAAACTTTGGAGTTTTGACTTTTGCAAATTTTTTTTGATGTTTGCAACTTGGGATTTTTGGGGAATTGGGTAGGGAAGATGCTTGTCCTTTTGCCAACTCTCAGCATTCTTGGGGTCATTCGCACAGGGGGATGAGCGAGATAACCTTTTCACTGTATGGTATCCTGGATTGCTTTGCAGGTTTCATCTTTCATTCACACAACTTGGGAATTTTTTTTTGTGTTTTAACTTGTGTTGGGATGCTACGTAACAAGGTGTGATCCAAGTAAAACTCTACCTTTGTAAAATCTGTCTGACTTTGTACAGTTTTTGGCTAGAAATCTAATGATAGCTGAATGACGAAAACCCTAGATACATTAGAAGACAACTGACTATGATATGGTGAAAAATGTGAATGGCATTTATTTTTGATGGACTATTTACAGAGTGGAAAAATGTGGAGAATGATGGAATTGCCAAGTAATTATAGTCTATGGTGCTTTTGACCTGTATGACCAACAAATGTGCAATGTATGTATGCGATGCCTAATGCAGCTTATTTTTTTTTGTGTTTTGATTTTTTTAGAGTATGCATGAAAGTGAGATGCAATTTTTTTGTTATTTTTGATTATTTTGTTGTTTTTGAATTTTTGTTATGGTTGGTTTATTCCGCATGGGTGCGGACCAAGTGATTCTTTCGGATCCTTGGAGGTTTTGACCAAAGGGATTATGGATACCTTTGGGGCATTTTGGGGTTGACCAAGCGATTGTGGGAATCCTTGGAGCTTTTGGTTTGACCAAAGGGATTATAGATACCTTTGGGGCATTTTGGGGTTGACCAAGTGATTGTGGGAATCCTTGGAGCTTTTGGGTTGACCAAAGGGATTATGGGAATCCTTGGAGCTTTTTGGGGTTGACCAAGTGATTATGGGAATCCTTGGAGCTTTTGGGTTGACCAAAGGGATTATGGGAATCCTTGGAGCATTTTGGGGTTGACCAAGCGATTATGGGAATCCTTGGAGCTTTTGGTGTTGACCAAGTGATTGTAGGAATCCTTGGAGCTTTTTGGTGTGGGCCATGGCTCTTTTAAATGTGGAATGGCCTCAAATGACTGATGTTCAAGGGTTCTAGTTCCTTGATTCCATCAAGAGAGGCTAGCCGGTATGTTCTAGGTCCTATTTTACTATCAATTACATAAGGACCTAACCAGTTTGCCGTGAACTTGTCCCTTAGATGGGGCGGCAAGTTAGAATTTTGTTGGTTCTCTTTTAAGACCAGGTCACCAACCTGAAAGTCCCTCAGGTGAACTTTCATGTTGTATGCTTTCTTAAGTCGCTCTTGGTAGATACGCAAATGCTCGAGAGCATTGACGCGTCGTTCATCGAGCAACGTAAGCTGGTCTAACCGGGCCTACCATGCAGTGTCATCATCGATGAACTCTTGCATTGATATGCATAGGGAAGGTATTTCCAACTCGAGAGGCATGACTGCCTCGGAGCCATACACCAACGAAAATGGAGTTGCCCCAGTGGGCGTCCGAATGCTAGTGCGATAAGCCCAAAGAGCAAGTGGTATTTGAATGTGCCAATCCTTATGACTATCTATGACTATCTTTTTGAGGATGGCAACTAGCATTTTGTTTGACGCCTCTACTTGCCCATTTGCCTGTGGATAATAAGGTGTCAAAAAACTATGCTAAATTTTGTACTTTGTGGTCAAAGCATGCACGTCTTTGTTCTTAAATGACGTCCCATTATCCGAGATGATCTTGGATGGAATACCAAAATGACATATGATGTTATGTAAAATAAACTCCGCAATGCGGGTTCCAATCGTAGAGGTAAGCGGAATTGCTTCCACCCACTTGGTGAAGTACTCTGTGGCCGTTATGATAAACGTGTGATGACTTGATGATGCAGGGGAGATCTTTTCGATTAGATCTAAGCCCCATTACAAAAATGGCCAAGCCGATTGGATCGGCTGCAAGGCCTGAGAAGGTACATGTGTCAAATTAGCATGGTGTTGACACTTCACGCACTTCCTTACATACGTGCAACAATCTCACTCTAAATATGGCCAATAATAGCCCATGCAAAGAATGCACTTTGCGATGGCCATACCGCTGAAGTGGCCATCGCATGTACCATCGTGCGCTTGGGTGATCGCCCAAGTGGACTCCTATTGGTCCAAGCAATGGAGGAGGATTCCTTCATAGCTTCGATGGTACAAAATGTCTCCTAGCAAGACATGTTTTGCCGCTTTCTATTTGAATGATATTTTTGTGGCGTGCAACAATCCAAGTGGGAGGTTACCTAGCTTGAGGTAGTCTCTTATGGGTGTGTACCAATCCTGTTGATCAAAAACCTCGATGGTATGAACTACCAATCCCTCTTGAAGTTTGTCCCTAGAAAAAGTTGAGCAGGAAAGAACTTGTAAGAATAGCGTTGTGTTGCTATTAATGGGAATAGGGGAGAACAAGGACCCCCAGTTGGCATGATTCAGACTATCATGGATTTGAGAGAACCTATCCTGAGATGGTTCAATCTGGATCAGGTGGATTCTTGGTGTTAGGTCAGAGCTTGCACGCTCCATCATGGATTGCGATAATGTTTTGACTTGAATGGTTGTCATATCACCAAAAATGTCTTGCAGGATTAGTGACCCCAAGGAGGCCATAGTGTCCGCAAAATGATTCGATGATCGAGGGAGTGCCTCGATGTCGTACCATTCAAGCTTTGCCAGGAATTTATCCACAAGGGCTTTGTAGGCCTGTAGAACTAGGCATTTGCATTGGAATACCCCTTTCACTTGGTTGACAATTAACAGCGAATCACCAAAGATGTTCAAGCATTTGATGTTCATGGTGATGGTTGTCTAAAGACCTATGAGCAAGGCTTCGTATTCAGCATTGTTATTGGTGCACGGGAAATCAAGTTTAAATGATAGAGGCATTGGAGCCCCTTGTGGTGTGAAGAATATGATTCCCGTGCCACCCCCTTGCTCACATTTAGAACCATCAAAAAATAGGGTTATGTCGGCCTATGACTCAGGCTCATCAGAATCTAGCGATTCTGAGACATGGAAGACCCCATCATCGGGTAGTTCTACGGTCAGAGGCTGATCGTCTTCGAGAGGAGCCTCTGCTAGTTGATCGACGATGACTTGACCTTTGATGGACTTCTGTCCAATGAATTCGATGTCAAACTCCATCAACAACATGATCCATTTCGTCGTGCGGCTACTGTGATAAGTATGACTCATCATGTAACGCAATGGATTCTCCTTAGACACAACATACATCGTATTGCTCAGCATGTAATGGCATAGCTTTTTGGTAGCAAATACCACCGCCAAGCATAGCTTCTCGACGTATGCATAGTTAAGTTCATAACTGACCAGGGTGCGGCTAAGATAGTAATTAGCCTATTCTTTATGTAGTTCATTTTTTTGGGCTAGCATGGCACCCAGTGCCACCTCAGTAGCTGAGATGTATAAGTAGAATGACACTCCTGGTCTAGGTGGTGCCAATACTAGCGATGAAGCCAAGTATTGTTTGATGTCGTCGAAGGCTGACCGGCACTCGTCATCCCAATGAAATGCTACCCCCTTGTGTAATAATTTATTCATGGGTCGACACTTGTCAGATAGCTACGCTATGAAGCGCTTGATTGACGTGACCTTTCCCTGCAGGTTGCGGAGCCGCTTGATGGTAGTTGGGGGAAGCATTTCAAGGATTGCCTTGACTTTATGTGGATCCACCTCGATGCCTCATTTTGAGACTATGAAACCCAAGAGTTTTCCAGATGTGACGCCAAATACGCACTTCTTGGGGTTTAGCCTAACTTTGTGTTCGATGAGGCGATCGAGGATCTTGCTTAAGTCATCGAGATGATCTGGGCGCAAAAGAGATTTGGCCAACAAATCATCCATATAATCTTCCAAAGTTTTATGCATGTGATCATGGAAGATGTATGTCATAGCACGTTGGTAGGTGGCGCCAGCATTTTTAAGGCCAAAGGGCATGACCTTATAACAAAATGTCCCCCAAGGCATTGTGAACACCATTTTTAGTTGATCATCGGGATTGATACGAATCTGATTGTATCCCGAGAAACCATCCATGAGGGAAAGCATTTCGTGGCCCATTGTAGCATCTACCAATGCGTCGATGCTAGGCAAGGGGAAATCATCCTTGGGACTCGCTTTGTTTAGATCTCAAAAATTAGTGCATATGTGAATCCTCCCATCAGGATTTTTGATGGGCACCATGTTGGACAACCATGGTGGGTAATCTATGCAGATGACAAACTGTGCATCCAACAGTTTTTGTAATTCATCTTTGACCATTAAGGCCACTGTTGGGTGCATCTTACGTAGTTTTTGCTTGACTAGCTTGACTGTCGGATCAAGCGTTAGATTATGCGTGACTAGCTACGGGTCTAGCCCCGGCATGTCTTTGTAGGACCATGCAAAAACCTCCTTCTTCTCTTTGAGAAGGGCAATGTAATCAGCTTGCTCTTCGGGGGATAGACTTACCCCCAACTTGATGATCTATGGATTCATTGGATCAGAGCCGATGTCTATGTCAGTCGTCTCTTCGATTGACATGTGGGACCCCTCCTCCAACTGGTGTGGAGTTGGGATCAAGTGGATATCATTTGCTAAATTTAGATCTACGTTGGGAACTTCGGGTTCCTCTTCAGCATGGAAGATATCCTGAGTTGGTCCTGGGGTGAAATGAAGCATCTCACCGCAAGGCCAGTACTCTGATGGGGATGGTGGTGAGTTAGCATGATCCCAGTCTATGGCATCTAGGTCTAGATACAATGGCCATGCTAGATCGGCTGGATTGTGGATGGGGGTGGTTAAGTCAATGGAGATCATGTTGATGAAATGATTTTGGTCTCCATTACCATGGGGGTGGTGACTCAGACTTCCTTGGTGATCTTTGTGCTTCGGATCTGGCTCTAGGGGTATTGGCACAAATGGATCGGCCCTATGTGCGGATAGAAGGATAGGGTCTACCCTTGGCACTGATGGCTCTATAGGGTCTCTGGGTGGAAGGTGCTCTCTGTATGCCCAAAGTGGTGGATGCAGCACTTGGTCCAACTGTGCTTGGTTTAGGTGCCACCTATGCCTTGGCCCCATGTTTAGTTGTTCAAACATGTCGTCAATGTCCATGGGGTATTGCTACTGCATATGATTGAGATATGCCATCTCAGTCTCATCTTCATAATCACTATCAGAGATCCATAGGCCTTCATTGGCTCCGACAACTGTTTGCAGCATGTGAGGCTCGTCTTGCTCGAGCAAATTGATCTGGTCCCATCGGGGTTGTTCCGCTCTCTACGGGAGGACCTAATTTTCTTGAGGTGGCACTTGCTCGATTGGAGCATTCAAGGGGAACATTGCCAAGAAGCTTTCTTGATAGTCATCCATGGGGGTCACTTGCGAATGATTGCTATCAGACTCGAAAGGGTCCCATGGTGCTACCTCATACTCTGACTCGTCTTTCGAAGATCCTTCTTGACCTTGTCTATATCCCTCTTGGAGGTGAGTTCTCGAACTTTCTCCTTTCTCGATCGAAGGGAAGGGGTTGTTGAGGCCAACAAGGTTTGTCGTCAACAATGGGAGATAATCCCCCAATGTGTATGTTGTGTTAGGATTGGCATATGGATCTCGTGCCAACCCATCCTTGTTGCCTATCCCTAGGCCTTGCATGTTCTCTACCAAGATGTCAAGGGGCAGAGGGTGGTTGAACCCTACTCCTGATTTGTCGTATGGCATCTGATATCTTGGTTGGCAAAGAACGCGCACTCCTTGTTCATATCTACCCAACCCATATCCATGCCAATTACATTGGCCAAGATATTTCAAAGCGAAGTCCGGGTTGGACAAATAGTTGACGTTCTCAACAAAGGGCTCCTCATCCTCTTCCTCTTGTAGGTAAGGTTCGATGCCATTATCGAGGCCCCCATATACAAAATTTGTCTGATTTGGTGGGTAGCCTAGAGGAACAATAGTGTCGATGGGGAGGCGAGGTCTCCCCATGTCCTGCATGGACTCAAGTGCGGGTGTTGCTACAATGTTCCACACTAGGTACTCCCCTAGGCCCGTATTGGCCATCTCAATGGTGATCGTTGGTGGTTGAGGGGGAGGGAATGGGAGTTCTTCCTGAGTCCACTCCATGTTGGGTGAACTAGGCGTCTCAACTTCCATTCGGCTAGGCATCTCCTCGGTAGAGATGGTTGAGACTGATGGCGGTGCCTCTTCCAGGGGCTTCTTCCCATTGTCCTTCGGTGTGGCCACCGTAGGTGGCATCGTTGGTGAAGGACCAGACGATGAAGATGGACCCGATTGGGGATTTGAGGGACTTAACAGTGGGGATGTATGCGGAATCAGACCCTATTTGGACGGATTCAACTGAAAGTCCAAATGTGTCGATGGAAGGGTCGATTGTGGCATCAGCTGCACCGCATTGCAATACTTGAAGGGCTCTAAGTCTGCCGAGACTACATGCACCTGCCCTTCGAATGTGTACTTTAGGCATTGATGAGCTATCGAAGGGACACACTTCATGTCCCTGATCCAAGGCCGACCCAGCAAGATATTATAGGCCATCTCACCTTCCAAGATGTGGCACAATGTAGGAATAGTCTTTTGTCCCACTTGGATGGGCAGGACAATTGTGCCAACCGTCGAGCATATCGCGTCATTGAATGCTCGAAGAGTATAGGTGGAGGCCACGATGTGAGATGCTAGCAACTTGAGGTGTTTCAATGCCACTGTTGTGATTATATTACTGGACGAGCCAGTGTCCACCAACACCCTCTTAAATGGAGTCCCGTTGACCCACGCAATGACGTGCAGGGGTGGATCCGCCATATCACTAGTCACTAATTTTAGCTCATCTTCTCTAAAGGTGATGACTGGCTCGGTGCATCATTTTACATGTCCCACAAAGTTGTTGAAAGAATTTGCTTCATGGGGCTGCAGCTCGATGGCTTTAAGTATCTCCATTAGAGCCTCCCGATGGGGCGGTGATTGTTGTATGAGCTCATAGATGGAGAGCCTAGCCGACATGGTCCTTAAACTTTGGGTAAGTTTAGTCTAAATCGTGGCCATTGGTCTAGGCGAAGGAGGTTGTGTAGGGTGTTGTTGAGGTTGTGACATTGATGGAACCTCTCTTGTAGCTACAACAGGGGCAGTTGTGCTTGGGTACCTCTTGTTCCGAGTCACTATGCTTATCATCCCTACATACCCCTACATGGGGCAGTTCTGTGTCACCTCATTGACTTGTAGAGTCTTTGCCTACGCATCATGGGTAGGCAAGGGGTCTTTGAAGACCTCCATCTGTTGGTTGCTTGGTGCCACGGGATTATCCACCGCTAGCGTCTTGTTGTCTATTAGGTCTTGCACTAAGATTTTGAACTTCCAACATGCATAAAGGTCATGTCCTTTCTGTCGATGGAATCTATAATATAAGTCTTCCCTATAGCCCTTGGGTTTTGGCATGTTGGGGTCTACGGGTCAACTTTCTGGCAGGTTTATCAAGTTTCCCATGGACAAGCGGTCAAACAAGGAGTCTTTAGACTCTATGAATGGTGTGAATTGTCGCCTAGGGTGACGCTGCTGATTTTGCTCTTGCCTATGATTTTATTTTTCATAGCTTTCAAGAGGAACTACCTGATAATTAGCCTTTGGGGGTTGTGTTTCTGTGCAGGCTTAGGTATGTTTATAGCAACCTGATTGACCGTAGTGGGTTTCGATTGCATTGATCTATTTTTGGCATTTTTGGGCCACTCTTTCTTGCATGGCTTGGCAATATCACCATCCTGTATCTTGATCTCCTCAATGATTTTGGCTTGCACCAGGGCTTCCTCAAGAGTGGCATATTGTTGTAGCTGCAATAGCATGGAGATCGACCTCAAACAACTCTTTGAGAACATTTGGGTCAGGTCGGCCATGGGAGGGAGGTAAGGTAGCTTTGAAAGCAACGTCCTCCACCGATTTCCATAAGCCACCATGGTCTCTTCCTCATACTTCCTGAGGCTAGCTAGGTCACTTAATGATGCCTTCTTCTTGGTATTGAAGGTGAAACGTTCGAGGAACGCATCCACTAGCTGGTCCAGGTTACTGATGCTATGCTTTGGCAACTAGGTAAACCAATCCGAGGCAAGGCCTACGAATATGGTTATAAATGTTCTTAGAAGCAAAGCATCATTGTCCTGAATGCCAAAGCATTGGCTCAAGAATCTTGTCACGTGCTCTTGGGCATCCTCATCCCCTCTAAAGATTGCCAATTGAGGCATTTTAAAGTGTTCAGGGTATGGGGGTGCAGGCATTGAAGGATGCATAGGGTGACTACGGAGCTGGCATAAAGTGGGCTTTTGGGGCCCAGAAGTCTTGGTCTCCATAGACTCTAAGTGCTCTAGCAGCACTTTGTATGCATCGAAAGATTTGATCTCTTCCTCCTTGGTTTGTTCCCATTGCGAATTATGGGGAACTTGAGGCCTATGGAGGGGTAGCCGGATAGCACCCCCTCTGCCTTGGTAGGGCATTTCAGCCCACTCTTCTTCTTGCTCAAACTCCTCATAGGCCTCTTGAGGAGTTCTTGGGCATGACCTATAAACATGGGTGGGTGCCCGAGGAGGGTGCCCATCATTGGCTCTAGGGGTGGTCTCCCGCTCAGGTCTAGGAGGTCTTGGAGGCAACACTTGATAAGGTCATGGAGACCTGTCTCGCACCAAGGGGTTGTGCCTCTCATACAGTTTTGTCCTATGCATGCGAGGGGTTGGAACCCTCTCAGGCATAGTGTTCTGGAGCAACTCATCTATCTGATGTTGAATGCGCTCTTTGCTAAGGTGATATAGGTGCTCTAACTATTGTTGGTCTTGCTCAAGCTACATGATTTGCGCTTGGCGGGTGGCATGTTTGGCAAATGCCAAGTCAATTTGTTCCATCGTCTTGAGTCTAGGAGGCCTAGATGCCTCTCCTACACATCTATCTCGGTCATGGTGATCCGAGATCTCTATAGGTCGCTTCCCTCTGTCGAGGTTAGCGGCATTCACCCGAGGCTCTGGCCTCAGTAGGTGATCCTGATAGTTAGCAGGTGCGGAGGCGCATTGCTCCCATGCTGTGTATTGCTCTTGAGGAATGTAGTGGTCTTCCTCATGCTCCCTTTCGTATATGTGAAAGGGGCGGGTAGAGTTGGCTCACCCTGTCTGAAGAGCCTTGCGCTCTGGATTTGGCCTATTGTTTTTGATAGTAATAAGGGGTAGAGGAGGGATGATGTAATCATGTGGCCCCTCCTTATGGACCCTATGTTGTTCTAGCGCTTCATCATGTGGTGGCCACTCATAATGAGTGTCTAAGGGAGCCTTCTCATCTATGTTGAGTGCCACGTGTATGGACTCCTCCTGAAAGGGTCTATGTTGAATGGGCGTGCCCCTCGAAGGGGTGCCTCTATAGTCCTATTCCGTCATGGTATGATGTGGACTATTTTGTGGGTCAGGCCGCCAAGGTGGTATGACCAAGTCCTTGGGGCTATAGCGGAGGCGACTTGTGCCCCCTTGTACACTTTTCGCAGCTTCTGCCCGTGATTGGGCTTGGCTACGGGTGTACACCATGGTGGTGTCTCTCTACAAGATATGTAGGTTTTTTATCTTCTTTACGATTTTTTTTAATGCTACACTAAACAAAAGGAACCACACAATCAAAGAAGTGATTATCTCGTTTATAGATTAAAGGTGTGTCCTAAATCTGGTTTAGTGTGTTTTGATTTTGTTGTGAAAACCTTGTAAAGAAAATCTTGTTGTACATGCAATATGAGGGCTCTTATATCTCCCAAAATGGTCGCCCCTTCAATATACCACTACCAGGCCATTATATCGAACCTCTCAATATACCCGCCCTTACGTGAGGGAAACTATTGGTACGCGAGAGCATAATAGTACGTGGAACATAGGCGGTACGAAAGGGGAATCACTCTATTTTTGACACCTACCATAGAAGACTTATCCTCATGCGTTGGGAATCACCCCAACTACACTTGGTCAGCTTTCATCAGGATTTACGTCTAGCAACAGTAGCGATCAGGGTTATGTATGCAAAAATTCAAGCCAAGGTGGTGATGAAATCCACCGTTGGTCTTGATCAAGTGTTGGGGTTTTACGACCAACTCCTTGATGTTTAGATTATCACGTGGTGTGTGGGGTTATTTTTACTTGTGCAAAGAAAGAAAACATGTAGTAAAATTTTCTATGCAAGCAAAGAAACTAGAAAAATCATAGAAACAGAGACAAAAAATTATAGAGGATGTTCAGAAAACCTACCTCTTCTCTGCCCAAACCGGATGCCTCTGAGTTTCTGCTCAAAAAATGCATAGAGAGCTAATCGTCCTAGGGTGGGATGAATAGCAGATCTGTATTCATCACAGGGTGGGATGAATGCCCATTCATCCCTGGGTGACACGAATTCTAGCTCTGTATTCGTCACAGGGTGGCACGAGCAGTAGTCCAACGCTTGAAGGATTGACACCTGCAAGCAAAAACACACAATTTTTGATCAAAAAATTGATCCCAAAATTAGGGGACAGGGTCCCACCATGATCGCCACTGAAAGCACGAGGATACGGAAGCAATGGCGTATCGGGTGCGATGCAAACAAAAGCAAAACGTAACGCTAAGTCCTACGAATGAAGAAAGGACTAAAATGCATGAAAAGGGAAAGTGAACGAAATGAAATGAGATATAAAGCAAATGTAAAGTGCAGCCTCTTTTATTAATTTTTCTCATGATCAAGTTACAATACGTCTCCCCCATTTTTAGGGGCTCGGAGCGTTAGATATAGTTTTGTTACACCACGGATGGTACGCTTCCCTTCGGGATCTTCCACGTGCCCACATTTGAAATGGGTGGGCCAAACATCACCACCACTTGCATGAATGCATCTGTAGTTCCTTGCTGCCCCTCCAGTGTCGAGATCCTACGTTCAGAGAAACAACAAACGATTAATAGCACCTACGGATGGAGGGAAACATGCAATCCCCAAGGCCTCCGGTTAATGCATGCATGAAATAATTAAAACATTGATCAAAACATATCAGAATAAGCTGAAATTTGGATAGAAGCATGTAAACATTACCAAGAACACACTGCAAAAGGAATAGTCGAGAAATCTATTGTAGATTTCTAATCGCTCCGGGGTGGGACGATTAGGACTGTCATAAAATGTCAGAAAGTGACCTCCTAAATGTCCCATCCAGAGGCCTCCAAAACACCTAAAAAGTTGGGGTTAGGCAAAAATGGGCATTTTGAGATGACCCAGAAGGTTGGATTTTGTAGATTCTACCTCGATCACCCTATATCTGAAGGCGCTCCCTATATGTTAGTGAAAGCGAAAAACAATGAAAACACAATCAAAACTCATCAGAATGGCATGAAATTTGAATGGAAGCATATATGAATGACATAAAATAAAATGCAAAATAAATAGTAAAGAAATATGCTATAGATTTCTAATCACTCCGGGGTGGGGCGATTAGGACTACAGTAGTGCGGGGGTGCCCGGGGCAGGACGCCCACCGTTTGGGGCTTGGTTTCAACACCAATCCACTTGGGATGGGTCCAAAACCTCCTAGGGGGTTGTGTCAGCAAATTGGGTGGGGTATTGTGGCCAAATGTTTGGGTTTTGGGTCCGGATTGCGCTTCCAATGTTCACCCAATAACCTCCCTTCCAAAAGAGAGATCAAGGATGTAAGAAGCACAAGTGAAGGGTGAGGATGTAATTCGGCAGCACTCCATTGCTCCAAATGCTCCTGCTCTATTCTTTTTTGGGGTGAGAAGACTCACCATTTTATAGACCTGAGGGTCTCCTATGAATGAGCATGCAGAGGCACCACTTGGCCATCATGCCTTGCCAGGGGAGAGAAGATTCCTCCCTGATTAAGGGCTCCATGATTGCCTCTATGACTGCCTCTTTGAGCTCAAAAATGCTTACTCGCACTCCCATGCATTGAAGGTGGAGTTGAGTGGTGGATCTGAGCTGCCATTTGTCAAGGTTTGACCTTTTTCCCGTCAAACTTGCTATTCGCCCCACCCTGGAGCGAATTGCTGCTAATCATCCCTGGGGTGGGGCGAATAGAATTCTAATCATCCCAGGGTGGAACGAATAAGGAGCAGAGTGCTTTAAAGGTGCCAAATTGACCTCTGACCTTCCAAAACTACTGTGGGAGTGGTTAGGACCACTGTTTAACCTCTAGGGGCTGCCCTAGGGGCTATGTATGCCAATTCGGTCAGTTTTTGTAGCCACATAATCGGATTGGTGTTGTTTTGGTGTCTACACCTTCATTGATGATTTTAGTAGGAAGACATGGATCTACATAATCAAGCATAAATCTGATGTTTTTGACACTTTTTGGAAGTGGAGAGCATTAGTGAAGAATGATGCGGGTAAGAAAGTTAAATGCATTAAATCTTATAATGGTGGTGAATATTGCAGCAAGGATTTTGAGGACTATTGCACAAAGGAAGGAATTAGGAGAATCAAGACTACTCGTGGGACACCACAGGAGAATATAGTCTTAGAGAGGATGAACAGAACTATAATGGAGCATGCTAGAGACTTGAGATTGCATGCAGGGTTGTCATTGTTCTTTTGGGCTAGTGCAGTTGATACAACAATTTATTTTATAAACATAGGATCTTGTACTGCATTATATGGAGGCATTCCAGAGGAGACTTGGAAAGGTAAACCTATAAACTACTCTTTCTGATGTAGAATCAAAGTATGAATCTATCTTATTCGTCATAATGCAAGTATATATAATATTACAATAGGATGTTATGTGGTTAAGTGGTTGCAATAATCTGGCCAACCACTTAACTACTAGTTAACCAAATGCTAACTAGGGATATCCATTAACTGCTAGAGGACAAAGGAGATCTCTAACAGTTAACAACCACCTAACAAATGCTAACAACTATGTCTTATGTGGGCATACTATGCCTCACGTGCATACAAAAGTGCAATAAAATAAGACATAATAATAATAATGAAATATAAACTTAGGCTTAGTGGATAAGCCTAAGTATCCTCAACACTCTCCCAACCATATAAGCATTGGGCCCCAATGTTCTCGATAAATGTGGAAATTCATGGGCCATATCATGGTGAGGAATCTAGTGATCCAGGTGTGTAAAGTGACCGCGACAAGCGATAAAGTATGTAGTGGAAGAACCATATCCCGTGTGATGAGTCTTCATCTCGAAAACTCTATCAAAAATAAGCGGAAGCTGATGATCAGGTGTCATTATTGCTGTAGGGATGAAAATAGGATCAGGTACCAAAAGAGAATCCTAAAATGGGCTCATCCAAAGGAACCCAAACTCTGCCTCCAACCTGTGGTGAGTGAGGATTGTGATGCTTATGCACCACTCCCAAAGGTAACTTCTATAGAACAAGTGGTTTAGTAGTTGTAGGTGTACCCAAAATTATACCAATGGAATCAATCAATGGCATATTTCTAATAAGTGAGAATGGTGGGTTCCTTAATCACTTGCTTTTGTGACTGTTCATTATGTGGGAGTGAAACTTCTTCCTTTGCATATTCCTTAGGTAGTACATTTTTTTCATGTGTGGTACAAATGCTAGTAGGATCCAAAATGAGTGCTTGACTCAATGGCTTCCTTACTTGCCTACAACTCAACATCAAATTTGAAGTAGATGTAGTGCTTTGTATCAAGTAGTTTTTACCATGCAACTCCAATGTGTAGGTGTTCTTTTTAGCATGATAAATAGAATTCCTATCAAATTTATAGGGTTTACCTAGCAAGAGTCCAAAATAATCCATATTTGTGACATCACACCTAACATTGTCCACAAACTTATCACCAAAAGCAAAAGTCAAGGAGCAAGTATGGTTTATGTTGTATGTGGAGTCTACATCTTTCCACCCAAGTGCATAAGGTTGGTGATGTGGTTTGATGGGAAGTTTCAACTTCTCCACAACGTACTTTGCAATGAGGTTCTTTTGTGATTCGTTATCAATGATACAATCAACATAGAAATCATGCATCAAATGGGCTCTAGTAACAAAAAAATGATCATGCCCCCCTTGAGAAAATACATTGGACATTAGGGTAACTTTGTTCAATATACCCTTTAAAGCAGGATATTCTTCTTTTGTCCCTATAGCCAAAATGGGACCATCTTGTGGTCCCTCAGGTGTAGGTTGTACAATTAGAGATTTCTTCTTATTAAAATTCTCAAAAGTATAGCATTTGGATTTTACATGACCATACTTTTTACAAAATTCACAATACAATGAAGAAGAAGAATCTTTAGAATGAAAGGAAGAAGAATATGCTTTAGGATAAGTGGGAGGAGAAGAAGAATGAGGGGAAGAATGAGAATTGTTCTTCACCTTCTGTTGATGTTGATTCCCATATTTGGAAGAGCCCTCCTATGATGAACGCAACTTTTGATATACACCAACTTTCTCCTCTACAAGAATGACATGATTGAATGTCACATTCAAGGTGAGGAAGACATTGCATTTGATCTCCCTAAAATTCTTATCTTGCAAGCCACAAGTGAATTTATTAATCAAATATCCTTCTAAATATTTCACACCAAGCAATACCCTTAACCTATTGAATTGAAAGATGAAGTCAGAAACAAATATCCCATAGGTTTGCCTCAATCTATACCACTTGGTAGTGAGGTCACTTTGGTAGTTTGGTGGAAAGAAAGTGTTTTTCAGAATTTGAGTTAATTCTTTCCAAGTCATAGTGACATTATGGCTCTATCTTTCTACAATGAGAACTTTTGCTAAATCTATGAGTTTTAGTGTAGCAAATGTGGCTTGTTCATCTTTTGGAATTTCAGCATAAGCAAACCAAGTTTGCATATCCAAAATCCATGCAGATAAGACATCGAGATCCCTAGATCTATCATACATCTTAACCTCACATTTGGCTTTGTTTGCATGATTATGGTGGATTTTGAGTTCACCAGGATTAAATTGCACAATAATATCTCTTACTTTTTCAGCCAAAATGTCTACTGCTTTGGTGAGGTTTTCCATGTTTGTTCTGAGGTCATGAGCCATTTGATTTCGGGTGTATGCCAGACTAGGAGGATTACAAAATGGTCTTACAAAATATTAATCTAGGCTTAGGAATAATTTAAGTTTCCTATGCAGCCAAATTGCCTAGATTTTACAAGTTTTGCTCTCAAAAATAGGGCTATTTTAGTGCTCTTTACAAAATAAATCAAATTTTGCAATTACAAATTAGCACTAAAAACAATGAAAAATTAGCCCTTTTACAATGCCAAAATTTGGTTAGGAGAAAAAATTATCAATCTATTGAAAAATTGCAAAACGATGCAAAAATGTTTGCTAAAAACGGACTAAAAACGAGAAAGATATCATCTCTGGAAGTTGTCTTGCTGCTTTTGTTCTCCTTATTTGTAGTTTTTGTGCCAAAATAGTCAAAATTTGAATTCAAAATTTTCAAATTTTAAAATTCTCCTGCCAAAATAGTCAAAATTTAAATTCAAAAATTTCAAATTTTAAAATTCTCCTGCCAAAATTGGTTTAGGCGCCAAAAACAATTGTTTGAATTTGACGGTCAGCCCGTCGATCAACTACGGGCGACTGTCGCAGGGTGGAGGGGCCCGTAACTCCCCAGAGGTAAGCACAAGAATCTACCATGTGTCAACTGGTGATAGGCTACAAACTACAATGTCTTGAAGGTAACCAATCCCTTCTGCTACCTCGAAGGCCATGCGTCCATGCAACCGGGTGCTACCGCGCGCAAGCGCGGTGGTCATGAGCACCTCACAATGCTCAAGATGCATTTCAAGCGCGAAATCGCTTTTACATGCGTCTTTGCCCTCTTCAGGGTAAATGTGGGATAAATCCCACTTCTGCAAAGCCCTACCTCCCACCGTCGGTGGTCTCTGAAAATTGGATTCTGTTACCAGAAAACCAGTCGATGCCGAAATTTCACATCAGAAAAAATAAATTAAAATTTAACCTTAGGCGAATTTAAATTTTTTTGGCCGAAATTTCCAAACTTTGTCGGAATCGCTACTTCGTGCTGAAAAATGCCTGTCTACGATTTTCTTCGTCGTACACCAAGGTTCTTCGCCAGATTTTGTGGTGGTTTTCGTCGATCCACATCGAGATAGGGCTGCGAATGCTGAAGATCGCCAGAAAAATGACGTATGTCGGGTAAGGTTTATCGCCGCACCAAAAATACTACAGTCGCCAGATTGTTTCTCAGGCTGAGAATTCGTCTATGATTGGCTAGAAGAATTTTTATCGACACCGATAGACAGCAGGGTTTTTCTATTGTGTGGTGGTGGGAACATCAATGGTTGTTACCTGCTCTGTTTACAGCTACGAGCGTCCCGACTATAGTGGATTTTGACTGCAATGACACTATGAGAAATCCCAAGAAACAATTAGAGAATCTCGCCTATAAACTACATTCGCTATGGACATCCTACGTCTGTGAAGGAGTTGATCGGTTGTTTCTAGGGCTGATGTCACCGATGCTGATGTCATCGGGGCCTCACTGGTATGCCGAGCCCGCTGGCCGACCTATGTCGCATGGTGTCGAGCTGCAGTCTCGGCATCCGGACGTCGGTTGGCTAGAATCATGTGTCAATTAGAGGCTTTAGATGCAACTTTGATTTTTGACCGAGGAGTTTTAGATGCCTCTCTGGCCTCTTTTATGGTTTCCTTGGCTGCTCTATTAGAGGCTTTTTTATACTCCTTTTTATCATCTTTGATATCCGCATTGAGTTGTTCAAACTTCCATCTCTACTTATCGAACAAATTTAAGGTATCTACCCATTCTTCATCATAATTCATGCTCGATTCCTTCAATTATGTAGTCCTTACTCTGGTTCTAGGTCTTTATTGAGATTCCCTTACAGACTTTCTCTTCGATCTCAACTTTTTGGGCTATCTTTTAGGGTATGCTAGTTTTGTTGTTGCTTCTTGTTTTTTAGTAGATACAGGCTACTAAGTCTCCTCTACCTGTCTTGAAGGTATGGGCTCAAGTGACTTCTCAATTTCTTTAACTACAGTAGATTACTATTCTGCTAGAATTACCTTTTTCTCCTAAGGTTGTTTAGCCCCTACATCCACTTGAAAATGTTCTTGCTCAACCATTTTATCTTGGTTAGGTTTTTTATCTACCAAATGGGTAGACTCCTGAGGATTTTCAGCCTCCAAATTTCCTTCTTCGCCCTTGTATAAAATATTAGGCTATTCAACCTCTACTTCATCCTTCTTTTCATCTTCTTTTTCTATAGATTTTTCTAAATTCTAAGGTTCTTCAACCTCAACTTCATCTTCCTGAGTTACCTGTTCTACAAAGTGAGATGATGAACAGGGTTGCTCCACTTCCTTTACAGCATCCATACCTTAGAGTGCAAGAAAGTAATTTCAATTATAACTATGGGGGACCTTTTTTGAGATTGAGGGCTCCCTTGTTCAGAAAATTTTTGAGCAAAATCCATAGAGTGGTCTCCTACCTTAGCCTCTTGGTTGAAATTTTTGGAATCTAACCTCCAAGTGCCAAATGACACCACTTTCTCTTCAAAATATATATAGGTAGTGGGCATATCCATTGTCCAATCAGTCTAAACTCTTGCATCCACTTTAGTCGACTGCTCGACTTCCATTGGATTGCCTTGCAACTATAATTCTCCTATTCACCCTTGTAGCTACCAAATCATTTAATGTAATTCATACATTTTTAGTGTAGTTGCTTTCCTTGAATCTTGAAATAGAGTCTGTTCTTTTTTAAATTTAGCCTCCCAAGTGGAAGTATATTCTTTCAATAATTGTAGTTATTGCTGCAAATATTTCATCTGGTCCTCCTATTGTATATATTTTATCCACATCTCTTGTTGAGGAGTATTCCCCCTAGAAATATCCTATAAAATATGGGCTAGATACTCATCATTGTTTAGCTCATCAATTGTTGCTTCATCATCTGATGAGCTAGAAACCGCCATAGATGCCTTTGACCTTCTGGTTATGGTTATGGTGGAAATTGGCATGAAATTAGGGCTTGGTAGATCATGCCCTACCTCATCATCAAATTGAGGGCCAGTAGGGGACAAATCCTATCCTACTTCCTCATCAAATTGTAAAAAATAGAGGATGATGCTTGTCCTTCTTCTCGTGTATTTTCCTCAAACAAAGATGCAGGCACCGTCTCTGTTGCTCTATCACCTTATCAACTAATTGATCAGTCTGTCATAGCTCTTCCACTTATTTCTTTGCCCCTGAAATTACATTATTTCCCTTAGCTTCCTCAATTGTCACATTTCTGTGTGACTCTGCATAACGCACCAAGGCCAAAATTAGGCCATTGTGAACCAAGGCAGATGTTATACCTGCCTGGTACAAAATGGCCTCATCTTTGAGTACACATGTAAGGCAATGGGGGACATTGATCTTGTTCCCATGTAGTATATGATTTAGAAACCAAAAATGAATTGAATTCATCATGGAGTACCTACCATAATAGGTGAAGAACCGTACGATCTACTCAAAAACTACCCTCTAAAGTTTGAGGATGTGTTTATTGGGTAAACCAATGCACGTTAGGTACTGAGTTGGATAATTAAAGAATATTTATGCATAGAGAGATGGGTTATCTTATTTGTACATGCACTCCCCTATTATGGGAAGACCCATCACCGTGAAAATATATTCTTTGATGATTGGAATATCCAGTCCCCAAATATGAACAACTTCATCCCTCATGGATGCTACAAACTCATTAGCTACCTCTACGTATTGGCCCTAGTTGACCAATCAATAGCGCTCCATCCAACCTACAACATAAAATTGTGCTTGGACATCCATAGAAATACTTGAGTTGTCGATAGGTTCACTTTTATTTAAATCATGCTTCTTAGACTTTCCCCCCATAGCTTTGAGCATAAATTTCCCATCGACTCAAGATTCACTCTGTAATTGTTTCACACTCTAGTTCTTTTGGGTTATGGCACTTTGTAATTTCCCTTCTTACATAGTAATTTTTTGGTAAGTAGTTTCTAAAATTGGTTGCTTCCTTGGATACAGGTGGTAAACTTATTGTAATTAGAAGTAATTACATTTATCCATGTAAATTTTCCTGATAACATGTGTCGAATCTTACGTAGGTGATAACCATAAGCATTTTACCAATTAGACCTATGACACATGTAAAAGTGCTAAGTGGAACAATACGGGTGGCTAGGACTACAATGGGGGTTATGCCAACACTTTTTCATAGACACACATGCATATGAAATAATATATACATAAAACATAAAATTTAAACATGTACCTAAATTTATTTTATGCATGTACCATGTGCAAAAATCTCTGGTACATTGTTATTTTTTGGTAGATGATGACTAGGCAAACCACAATGAAAAATTATGGTCATATTTCCCATGCAGTGAATTTTTCTCTATGTGACTAGTTCTTGATAACTGCAATATGATACACTCGAGACATCCTACAAGGTTTCAAAACAAAGGTTAGAATAAACATATATTTATGGGATGACAAACATCCCCTTATCGAAAGTGTTTTGTTGACAAATTTAATTTCATTTGTGATAGATTTGACTTTTCATGTGAGTGGAATGTTCACGTGGCTTGGGCCACTTTTCAATGTTGAAGTTTATTTTTATGAGGCACAAACACCCATGAAAATAGAAATCATATACCTTTTTCTATGTGGAAATTAGGTGCCTTCTTTCAAATCAAGGTAGGCAAGTACTTGTAAAATAGAAATCTGGCATCGTAGTAATCGAGCATCATGCTTAACATGGAAATCCGATGCATTTTGCTGGAATTCAGGAACTGTACTTAAATAAAACTTTATACAAAACTTAAACTTTATATACAATCTATTTTATATGATATGTTCAGGATATTAGGTGTTGCTTTCCCAAAAAATGGAAGTTGAATATCATCTCCTTGGAAAAACCAAGAATCAGGCATCAGTATACCAAAACAAGATGCAGGTACCATCTCCTTGACATACTAGGAGTTAGGTGCCTTGTATCGCACAAACGAGAATTGGGCACTACCTTCCCAAAATATAGGAATTAGGTGCCTTATTTCGTAAAATGGGAATCGGGTGCTATTTTCTCTAAAAATCGAGAATCGGGCACCTTTCTCATCAAAAAAATGGAAAGAAGGTGCTCCTCCTTTATTTCAATGTCTTCTTGATATTCCCACTTATGTATGCTTAAGGTTGATTAGGTCTTTAGCACTCTAGTTGAATAATAGGGATAAAATTAGCATCCGCTACCTCAACCAGCAATTGGGTGTTTTATTATCCATAAAGACCAATCCAAACACTCTTGTATATATTCAGGTATAGTATCCCCCTTCTAAGTGAGGACAAATTGCTCCTACTACAAAAAATTCTTCTAAAAGTCTAGGAATGCCCTATTTCATGGATCATGTGCTTGTTAGGACTAGGTTTCCTTGGCTACCTAACAGCTGCACTCAGGGCATCATTCTTGCAAAACCAAATTACAACTAAAAAAAGAAAAGTTTGAAAGAATAATTATTTTTGGGACTATGTGGACTATGTCCACATATTACTGAATCAATTTGAAATTGGAATCAACTGAGGTCTCCCCCATGCCTAATCTAGAATTCATCATGTATGTTTCAAACACATGATATGGATGTACATGGTGACCATTGACTGTTAATGTAATATTGTTATCATCAATTATTCTGATCCTAATAGCTCTATTTTTGATAACTTTAATCACTTCATATGGCCCCATAAAATGCTACATGAGCTTACCTTTCCTTTCTTAGAACTAGGAGTCATACAGTAATTCTCATTCTCCCACTTTGAGCTACTTTGTCCTGGTGTGGCGGTCATGCCACTTGACCATTTATTTATGGATTACCTATGTTCTTTACAGAGCATCAAGGCAGTATTCATCCAGCTGGTTAAGTTTCTAAATATATTCTTTCTAAGCATAATCCAGGTTTATATTCAACTCTACTATAGTTCTAAGTATTTTAACTTCAAACTCTATAGGCATCATAGCATTCTTCCCATATACTAAACGGAATGGTGTGAGAGTAGTAGTAGTCTTCCAGGTGGTCTTGTAGGTCCACACTACTTATGGTATTCTAGTTACCCAATCCTTCCTATGTTTTTGTATAGTCTTTGTCAGGATATTCTCCAACTCTCGGTTGGTTACCTCAACTTACCCATTTTCCTATGGGTGGTAGGGAGTGGTTTTGTTATACCTAATTTTATATTGTTGTATGAGTTCATGAGTCATATTTTAGGTAAATTGAGGTCCTTGATCAGTTGTGATATCCCTTGGAACCCCAAACCTTATGAAAATAGATGAATACAAGAAGTCTATTATAGTCTTCTCTTTTGAATCATGCAAAGCCTGCACTTCAACCCAGTTGGTTACGTAGTCATTACAAACTAAGATATACCTCTTACCTGTTGACTATGGATTAATGGGTCCTAAAAAGTCCATCCCCCATTTATCAAATGGTTCAATGTGAACATGTGGTTGGAGTGGCATTTCATCTTTGAGAGTAGGTTTGCCCATCCTTTGACATTGATCACACTCGCTCACATGCTTGGTTGTGTATTTTATTAGTGAAGGCCAATAGTAACCAGCCTGCAACACTTTGTATGTAGTATTTTTCCTACAAAATGGCCACCACAAGGTTCATCATGGCAAGCCTTCAATATTTTTGTTATCTCATTCTCAACAACACACTTTCTCATGATATGATCAGGCCCTGTTTTAAACAGGCACCCATCAATACATGATAAGTCTACATTTTTATCAATTAATTTTTTTTTTTCACGTGGTGAAAGTGCAGGGATACTTCACCAATGGCTAAATAATTATTCTTATATGCGTACCATGGTATCTATTCATTTAGAGCAAACAAATACTAATATAAATTTATCATTTGTAGATGCATGATCTGGACGTGTCAACCTGGACATGAAATCAACCACCACATTATCTTTACCTGGCTTGTTTACTATTGTCACATCAAACTCCTATATAAAAAACAACCATATAATAATTCTAAAACTAATCCCAAGCTTATATGTTAGGTATATGATAGATAAGTGATTAGTATGTACAAAAACTTGATATCCTGTGGTATAATGATGAAATTTATTAAGAGCATGTATAATTGCAAGAAAATCCTTTTTTGTGATAGTATAATTGAATTCAACACCTGTGAGTGTTTATTAACATAATATATGGTATATAAATCATAACCATCCTTCTATCATAGCATTGATCCTATTGCATTATTAGATGCATCATCATAAATGTAAAAAGGTATGGTCCAATTTGGACCTCTCAGTACTGGAGCAATAATCAATTTTTCCTTTAAGGTGTTAAATTCTTGTTCATGTTCCTCTATTCAGATAAAATCTATATTCTTCGATAACAATGTGCTTAGGGGTTTAGCAATTTTTCTAAAGTCTTCTATAAACCTTTGATACTTACTAACTGATCCCAGGAAACTACGGATATCCCTCTATGTTTTGGGAGTAGGAAGGTTTTGGATAACTTCTATCTTCTTCCTATATACTTTGATCCCATCTATAGAAATGTGATGTCCTAAAACTATACTTTACTGCATTAGCATATAATATTTCTCATTACTTAGGGATAGGTTAGTTTCCTCACACCGCTTAATTATTTTCTCAAAATTTTCTATGGTTGTTTTAATTTTTTTACCATATATAGTGAAATCATCCATGTATACCTCCACATTTTCTCCAATCATGTCAAAGAAGATGCTCAAAACTACCCTCTAAAATGTGGTAGGTGCATTGCACAGACCAAAAGGTAAAACTCGATAAGCAAAAGTCCCCCAAGGGCAAGCAAATGTGGTCTTGTCTTGATCTTATTCCCCTATTTAAATCTAATTATATCCATTGAATCCATCCAGGAAATAAAAACACTTCTTACCTGATAAGGTATCAAGGGATTGATCTATGAAGGGGAAGGGGAAGTGGTATTTCTTAGTTGCTTTTTTCAGCAACCTATAATCCATACAAATTCACCACTTGCCATTTTTCTTGGGTACCACCACTAAAGGTGATACCCATTCACTATCTAAAATGGGTTAGATGAACCCAACTATGAGGAGTTTTTGAAGTTCAACTTTGACAATTTCCTTCATTACTAAATTTATTCTTCTCTATGGTTGTCTTACTAGATTAACCTGGTCTTCTAGATATATCCTATGAAAATAGGTTTCAAGTTCTATTCCTCTCATGTTTGAATATTCCCAAGAAAAGATATCTTGATGTTTTACCAATGTTTCTTTTAGTTTGATTTGTTGTTCAATTGTCAACTTATCATCTATGTTCAACACTCTACCAGGTGCAACCTCTATTTGTTGAATATGGTGGTTATTTCCTCCCACTAATGGCAACTCAAGAGGAGGAAAAAAGGGTTCTCATTGGAAAAAAGTTGATATTATCCTATCCTCATCACTCTCATCTTCCAATTCATCAAGTTTTATGATATATTAGATCATTGATAGACCACCAAAGTTTTGGTTTTCATTTTTACGTTCTCCCAATGATTCTGCATATTATGTAGGTGAATGGATGATCAATTATTTTATGTTCTATCCATAAAAAATGGTCATTTGACCATCTCTACAGCTTATGTAAGCATCATTTGTTGCTAGCCAAGGTCTACCTAAGATTAATGGATATCCACTCAACCCAAACTTGGATTGTAACACTAAGAAATCTACTGGATACTCCCATGCATCCACTGTAATAGTGATATCCTCCAACATTCCCTCTAGGAGCACTATAGACCTATCTACCAACTACAAGATAGTCTTGGTTGGATTTAGGATAGATATTTTAAAATTTTGCAAGGTTTCTTTGGTCATGACATTAATTGTAGCCCCCAAATATACTAATGTATTGCATAAAACGTAGCCCTCTATTTGTACAGTTAGGATAGGGCTTCCTGGATCTAACTATTTTTTGCTATAGATGTTCCCTAACATAATATTAGCTATCTGACCCACCAAATTGATTGAATTTGTAGGTTTTCTTTAGGCACAATTCTCTGATGGCCTGAAAGAGAGGGATTGTGATTGTCAGGTTCTTTAGACTAGAGATAATATCAAATTCTAATTGTACTAGCTTTTTAGGTTCCTGAAACCTTTGTGGAAAAGGTGGAATCTCTTCTCTATTATTTTCAAGTGTTTATTATTCTTCTACTTCTACTATAAGAGGTGATTCCTCTTTTTCTAATTCTATGTTTTCCTCCTCTTCTACCAGAGGAGTGACTTCTACACCTAATTGTTTTACTGATCTTAATTGTATTGGACTATAATATAATTTAATATTTTACATGGGGTACACATCATTCTCCATTTGATAAGCTAGATTTTATTTGCTATTTGGATTGGTTGTAGGATGTACTTGTAGTTAAGCAAGACTAAAATTAGGAGGAGTTGGTAGGGTTGGCTATAGTGGAATTGGAGCAGCCTACTATGGGTTTTGATTCCAAGAATTCAAGTTCCTCCACTATTACCTAGGTTGTTGGTATTGCATCCATGGATAGGTATTGTAAGTATTTCCTCCTTGGGGATACTAATTTCAAGGTTGTTGTCCCCACCAACCCATTTTGGGTGGATGAGATTGACCTCTGTTTTGAAAATTGCTTCCCCCATAAGGTGGAATTCCTACTGGCATGTTGTTTCCCATAGGATATTGCTACCAATTTCTCCTATTACGCATGAAGTATACTTTTTCTACCTTGGATTCCTCTCTAAGTTTTGATAACCGCAGACATAGATTTTTTTTCTTATTCTTTGAACATACAACACACACTCAAATTTTATTTTTAGGAAATTCATTTCTAGGGTGTTTTCCCTTGCATTTAGGACAAAAGTAGGCCAATGCTACCTCATTATTCTGTTTATTTTTCTAAAGCATAAGGGTGTCCATTTGAATATCCAAATATGATAACATCTCACTCTTGAGGTCTTCAAGCATATTGTCTATTTCTATTTTAGTGACAATGGCTTATTTTTTGATATTTCTAGGGGTCAACTTACCTTTCCTTGAAATTTTTTGACACAAATGCCAAATATCATCCATTTTATGTTGATAAATATCCCCTCCAAAAATCATGTTTAAGGCTTCCAGAGATTCATTTGTAAGTCCCTTTAATAAAATTCTTCTTAAGGACCTGTCTCCTAGTTTTGAATGGGGTGATCTTTGCAAATTAAAGTTGAACCTATCCCAATATTCTTCCACATATTCCCCTTCCCTTTGTGTCATGTCTAGGACTTCTTCCCTTGCATCACATGCTCTACCAAAATCATGGTATTGATCTAGGAAAAGTTTCTTCAATTCTTCCCAAGTAGTTATCCATTTATCCCCTAAACTGATGAACCATCGTAAATTTGAATCATCAAGAGTAGAAGGGAAAAATTTTAGTTTTTGGGCATCAATCGTATAATCGACTAATCTACATAGGAAATAAAATTTAAATAAAAGTAAATCTGGATCTTCTATTGGTAGTACTTTAAATATTGGAAAGTGGGTAGGAGAGATATGTTTCATCTTTTGGTCTCCTCTTACCACTCCTATGGAAAAATTAAAACTAGTAGATGCTTCTTTTGCATCATCCATCTTGTCTATGAATAGGGTGTTTACACCAGCTATGTTCAAAGCATATTTCAAGCCTTCTAGTTCATGTATCTTATCATGTAGAAGGATTACTAAATCTGTGTTTGATATAGTTCCTTCTCTAACTACTTTCCAGCATTGAAAGTTCAATAAGTCTTCCTCAGACTAAACTCTACTTATCTCAAATCCTTCTCTAAGATTTTGTTGATTTATTTTAGAATGATCCTATGCAAATATTGGATGTTCAAGCTAATGCACAGGTGGATATTGTGTAGAAGAGGTTTTTGTCTTAGGATTAGGTACAGCTAAAGCATAACACTTTTGATAAATATTTTTGTTTTTAACAAAATGACCATCCAGTCCTCTATTCTTAGGAAGACTCATACAAACCTAAAAATGAAGGTTCTGTAGGTAGCAACCAAAAATACTACTAACATGCTTCCTTAAGAACAATAAATTACAATAGGCTACTCCCAGGAAATGGTACCAAAATTTTGGGCAAAAAAATTGGTTAGTTTTCTACATTTAGATTCATTACCTCATTTCATTTATCAACCTAGGGTAGCTCGTACACTTGTGAGCAACCTTGCACAATATATGCTTGTAATTACCTCCAATGATATGAGTCCCTCAGATTTATGGTTTGGAGGGTGTTGTTTTTTTTCTATAGTTTTGGTTTAGTTTCCAAACCACTAATATATCCTAAATTATCAATACATGCCTATATTATATTCAAAAACTAAAATTGCACATTTACTGGAAATTATAGCAAAATAGGGGAAATAACATAAATTAAAATTAAGCTACACGAAATAAAACAAAATTGAAAATAACATAAAATAGGAGAAAATATAAGGGAAGAACACTATTGAGAGTGGTACTACACTTCCAGCAGGTTTTTCCTTCTTAAATAATTCATCGGATGCAAGTTGATTTAATTAGAAATCACAGAAATATTTTACAAAAATTGCAGCAGGATAGGTACAAGAAAAATTTGGGATCACGTTTTTAGGTATGGCCTGCATATTTATAAGATATGCAGATATACCCTATTACAAATTGGAAATAAATCAAATTTTACAACAGTATGCATGAATAAAGAGAATCAAGTAAAATATCAAGATTTTTAGACTATTTTAGTGTATTCTGTTTTATTAGAATACGTGTGATATTTTCTTTATTCGATTTACATATATTTTTTACATAACAACTAAAAAATAAATAGTTGATCATCTTTGACATTGTCCTTGGTCTGGATACAATGCTGAGACTCCATCCGCATCCTTTGTTGAAATCACTTTCTATTTTTCTGACAATAGGGTCATGCTGGAATTTGACTTTAATAAGAATCAGGTGCCTTATATGTAGAAGTTGGGAAGAAGGTGCCAAAACAAGAGCCAGACACCTAATTAGAATTAGGCACCTGATAGTCAAGGATCAAATGGGAATCGAGTGCCCATCAGTCAAGCGCAAAATGGGAATCTGACGCTTTAAAGGGAATCAAACGGCTAACTTAGCGCTTCACACTGGTGTACTATAGACAATTTACCTTTACTTTTTCCATCATGAATTTGAAAGTTCCAGGTCCGAGTGGGACCTTGACATAAACATGATAACACATAGTAAATTCTATGAAATCTACACAAAATGCACTCAAAACTAAATATTAGATATCATGCAAAATAAATTGTTAAACATATATAAAATTATCATAAAATATACATATCTATAGAAATAAGTGCACACAATTCACAGGGAAACTAGTACAAAAATGAGCATATATAGAGCTCATCAGGTGTACCTCCCTTTTATAACAATTCTTGTAGCTACACCTCATATATTACATCTAATTGGGATTCATCCTATAAGGAGCCCTATGAATAGGCTCTATTATAGGTTTCAACTCAATAGTAAAATCAAAATCACATTTTTGAGGGAGTCCAAGTAAGTCCTTCAAAAATACATCCCTAAATTCTTGTAGTATTGGGTGTTTCCCAAACACCTCTTCCTTCTTTTCCTTTTCAATTTCATTAATATTGACAAAATACACTATTCCTCCTGTCCTAATAGCTTTCTTTAATTGCATGGCAAAAATAATCTAGGGGTGGAACTTCCCTTGTGAGCTATGGACTCTCTATATTTATT
Source organism: Wollemia nobilis (assembly GCA_028583015.1). NCBI lineage: Eukaryota > Viridiplantae > Streptophyta > Pinopsida > Araucariales > Araucariaceae > Wollemia > Wollemia nobilis. Next base: position 2,572,417 of record JAQPPZ010017236.1, on the reverse strand, counting down.
TACCATTCTCTAAATATTTCATCCATATTTTTTGGAAGTTGATCACATCCTTATGGATCTGTAGGCTAATTCATCTCTAAGATTACATCAAAGGCATGCAGTGGTGCTACACAAATACACCCTATGGTTAGGCCACTAGGTAAAGTAATTTTGGTCATAGGGTAACACTGATCTACAGAGTAGATTTTTCCTAAACCATACTCAAATTTCCATCCATGTTCCAAGATTCATGGCATTTCTAGTATATTTTATGATTAAACTAGATGAAACAAAGCTATCAGTAGCTCCGTTATATATTATAATGTTTACATATTTATCGAAGATCATACCCTTTAAAATTAAAAGAGTGTCTTGTCCTTCCAAGTTTTGATTACTTATAGCCACATAGATCTTATGAGTGGGTTCCTTTCCATTGGAACTTGATCTTTCTCTAAATAGGCAATGATTGGAATAGTATGGGCCTCCACAATCAAAGCATCCTCCCTTAGGGCCTGGGTGTACTCCCTATTTCTATCCCTCCACTTTCTCTATTGGAGGAGAATTGATTTACCTTTGAGGAGGTCTCTTACTATTATTTTTGTTGAGGTTATTGGTGTTGTTTTTATTTTTCTAGAACTTCCTCTTAAATTTTCTCTCTTTCCTATAATTTTTCTTATCAAACCTTGAGAAGTGATTATTTATCTAGCCTTCTTCTCATTTCATAAAATCTACACTATTCCTTTTTTTAAGTGTATGTTTGTCCTGCTCAGATGTCCCTTCATAATCAAAGTAGGTCTTTAGATAAATCTATGTTTTTTCTAGACAAGTCATAAGCCTTCTATAGATTTTTAGGCTCTCGCATGTTCACTTCATGCCCAATCCTAAGATCTGCCCCTAAAATGAACTTATAGATTCTCATATTCTCATCATATGCAGGTACATACTTTAGAAACTTAACAAATTTTTGATAATAAGAATCCACGGTCTTATTTTCTTGCCAAACATTGGTGAAATCTAAAGAACATAAAATTATATTGAGACGAGGGAGTGAACAGTATAAAATAAAACTTTTCTCTTTTATTTCCAAAGCAATAACTTGAAATAATATCAATGCAATAATAAATCAATGCACATAATCATCATACACACAAGAGACAAGGGTTTACATGGAAACACCCTTTAGGGAGAAAACCATGACAAAATATTGCTTATATATTTCTTCAACAAATTTCATAGTCATCAACCCATAGGAGACACCAATCCCCTAGTACAATTTTTTGGGTACCACCCCATAGGAGATAGAAATCCCCTATACAAGTTTGTGTGTACCAAACCACAGGACACGCCAATCCCCTTGCTCAAGTTCATGGGCACCAACCCACAGGAGACACCAATCTCCAATACAAGTTCATGGGCACCAACCCACAAGAGACACCAATCCCCTTAATCAATTTTATGGGGACAAGCCCATAGCATACACCAATCCACTTCCTCAAGTTCATGGGCACAAACCCACAAGAGACACCAATTCCCTCACTCAAGTTCATGGGCACAAACCCACCAGAGACACCAATCCCCTTGCTCAATTTTATGGGCACCAACCCATAGCATACACTAATCCCCTTGCTCAAGTTCATGGGAACCGACCCACAGTAGACACCAATCCCCTCATTCAAGTTCATGGGCACAAACCCATAGGAGACACCAATCTCCTTGCTCAATTTTATGGGTATCAACCCACTCAACTCTACTCCAAAACTAATTACAGCTATTGCTTAAATCTGCTCCCAAATATGCTCACAAATATTTCTCAAATATGCTCCAAAACCTTCTCACAAAAACTGCTCAAATCTACTCCAAAACCTACTCACAAACACTTATCAAATCTACTCCAAAACCTGCTCATAAAAACTACTCAAATTTACTCCAAAATCTTCTCACAACACTTCTCAAATTTACATAAAAACCTGCTCACAAATACTGCTTAAATCTGCTCCAAAACCTGCTCACAAACACTACTCAAATCTATGTTGGACATTTTGAGTCCCTAAGCTAAAAGTTGTCATTGATGTCAAAAGGACCTATGTAAGTAAGCACTATGATTTTTCTCCACAAAGAGCTTCATGAGAAGCAAAGTTTTTGATCAAAGGTTCAAGAAGGGATGCATGGCATTTGGTTCCAAAAGGAGCTTCAAGGGAAGCTTAGCAAAATATTTTTATGAAAACCAAGGAAGGCAAGGAAAGGTTTTATTTAAAACTATGGATGGCATATTTGAAATGGGTTTTTCTTAAAACCCAAGTTGGCTTTTTGTTTCATCAAAAAAGGTGCCCCGGTGATGGAGAAATTTAATTTTAAAGGTTTAGTTTAAATTTTAATTTATTTAAAATTTAAATTTAAATTTTAAAATTAAATAAAAGAGTTTTCCCACCATGTCCGCCGACGTCATATATTTTATCATGCAAAGGTTCGAATATTTAAAGGGGTTGATTTTATCAACCAAGGAGGACACAATTAATATTTCCGCATTCGATTATCCCCTCCTTCGCAATCGTCGATTCCCCCCTTCCGATTTCATTTGCGCACTGCACGTGGAACAAGGGAGCAAGTTTCAAGGCATAGGTGGAGAGGATGGAAATATAAGTCTCAAAGGCTTAAAGCCTCCACATGGGAGGCCTAGCCCACACGGTGGGCAGATATTGCGCTAAGGCGCACGACGAGGAGGAACATGGGGTCGAAACCACCCGAAGCCATTTTGCAAGGTATGCCATAATTCGATCACCAAAATTTTTGGGTGCATGAAATATTTCGAATTTGCTAAGGTTGTGTTAAGCATCGATTTTCACGGAGAGTATAGTGGATTTAATTTTTGCATATGGCTAAGGTTTGATATTTGATTAATGTGGGATATTGCCTAAGAAGGCTTTGTGATTTTTTTTTAAGTGCAAAAGTGTTGAAAGGAAGGATATAAAATATTTGAGTTATTTTATGGTATAAGTGGTTTTTGGAGTGACAAGGTTATGCAATGTTTTGATTTATTTTATTTTATGGTACAAGTGGTTTTAGGAGTGATAAGGAAGTTGTGCATTAATTCTTAAGAAGGCTTTCTAATTAAAAGCCTTGGTGAATATTATTGTGAAGTGGAGTAATGTTGATTATTTTGTGATCTTCTAACCCTTGTGAGGATTGGCAAAAGAATATTGTGATTGTGGCAGATTTCCAAAGAAGCTTCTTCATCTTCATAAAAGGTATGGGAACATTCTCCTATTGATTTATTATGGTGGTTGATTATAAAATACCTTTGGAGTGAAAAGGATTGATTGTGGTTTCCTTTTCAAAAGTGATTGGTTAAATGCTTCAAAGTTTTCTAGTTTGAGAGTTGTGATTAAACCTTGTTTTATAAGCATTGTTGTTGAAGCCAATTGGTTATGCAAAGAACTTGAACTTGAGTTAGAGAAGAACATGAGTATCATTGTTATGTGAGATTTGTTGTTGAAACATTGTTGGAAACATTTTGAGTTGGTTGATACATGCTTGGACTAGGGTTTGTGAGAAAGGGTTGTTCCTTGAGGTGTTTGGTTGAGTAGAGTTGATTGAGCCTAGTCAAGTGGATGCATGTGGTTGTTCAAGTTCCATGAAACAAACTATTCTATATCTGGATTTGAGTTGAGATTGAGATTTGAGAATAGAACATATTGAGTCTCTAACAATTCTCTTTATGCTTCTATGAGATTGATTTGAGTTGAGATTGGGATTTGAGTATAGAACATATTGAGTCTCTAACAATTATCTTTATGCTTCTATGAGATTTATTTGAGTTGAGATTGGGATTTGAGTATAGAACATATTGAGTCTCTAACAATTCTCTTTATGCTTCTATGAGATTGATTTGAGTTGAGATTGGTATTTGAGTATAGAACATATTGAGTCTCTAACAATTCTCTTTATGCTTCTATGAGATTGAATTGAGATATTGATTGAGCATTAAGTATAGAATATATTGAGTCTCTAACAATTCTCTTTATGATTCTATGAGATTGGACAAGTTCTGTGTGAGCTTGTTAAGCAGATTTGAGACAAGTCTTTGAGAAGGCTTGTGGACTGATTTTGAGTAAGATTTTGTGGAAGCTTGCTATGCAGATTTGAGCAAGTCCTAGAGAGGACTTATTGAGAATATTTGGACAAGTTCTGAGTGAGCTTGTTGAGTAGATTTGGACAAGTTCTGAGTGAGCTTGTTGAGCATATTTGGACAAGTTCTGAGTGAGCTTGTTGAGCATATTTGGACAAGTTCTGAGTGAGCTTGTTGAGCATATTTGAGTAGGTTCTATGTGGACCTATTGAGCAGATTTGAGCAGGTTCTATGTGGACCTGTTGAGAATATTTGAGTAGGTTCTATGTGGACCTATTGAGAAGATTTGAGTAGGTTCTATGTGGACCTATTGAGAAAATTTGAGTAGGTTCTATGTGGACCTATTGATCAGAATTGTACTAGATTGAATGTACTATGTTTAGTGCAAGAGATTGAGTAGAGTTGTGCTAGATCGATTGAACTATGTTTAGTATAGTATTGAGATAGAGCTTTGGAGGTGATAGAGTATAGAGGACAGAGTCTCAGTGGATAGAGATCCAGTAGCCAAGACAATTGAAGATAGATCTGAGTGAGGAGTCTTCAAGTGGAGAGAGATCCACCAGTCAGTGCAGTAAAGAGATAGAGTCTTCTAGAAGATCACTAGCCAGAGTAGAAGGGGAAAGAGTTCTCCTGTGGAAGAGATCCATGAACTTGAGATTAGGGGATCATCATCTCCTTTGGACAAAGGTCCATAAACATTGTAATTGGGAAGGATTCCCAAAAGATATTGATTGAGAAAATTTTAGTAAAATATTTTCTCCGTGGAGTAGCCCACATTGGGTGAACCACGTAAATTGTGGTGTCTCTATTGTGTATGGTGTTTTGTGCATTGATTTGATTACTTTTATTGATACTGCTATCTATACACTACATAATATTGAATTGAAAGAAAAATTAAAAAGTGGTCTTATATTGTTCACCCCCTCTTAGTATAAGCTTGTGTTCTTCAATTGGTATCATAGTGGGTTCCTTCAGAAGAGTTTGACAACTTGAAGGAAAAGTGGTCTAAGAACACAATGGATCAAAAGGATCAAAGAGATGGACCCTTCAATAATGCAATACCAGTATTTGATGGAAGTGACTTCTTATATTGGTGTATGTTGATGAGATTTTACCTGATGGCACTTGGAAATGAAGTTTGGGATGTAGTGGAACTTGGATACGATTCAGCAATCAATACTCCTATAGATAAGGAAGGTAAGCTTCTAATGCATGCAAACTCAAGAGCCATGAATGCAATTATAAAAGGATTGCATAGATCAGAATCTATGAAGGTTATGGATTGTAAAACAACAAAAGAAATGTGGGAACTTCTGCATGAAATATATGAAGGAGATAAAGGAGTCAGAATGGCTAAGATCAAAAATCTCAAAGGAGAATTTGAGAACTTAAGAATGAAGGATGATGAAAATATTCATGACTATCTCAGTAAGATTGATGAACTTGTACATGAGATGAAATGTCTAGGAATGAAGGTTGATGAATCCGATGCTTGTGATAAGATCTTGAGAACTCTTCCAAAAAGATATAGTGAAATAGGTTTCTCTATAGACATCAATTGATAATGATTATTTGACAAGGAATTATTTTCTTGGCATGCTTACTAATTTTGAGATAAGAACAAAAGATCCTATTCCTCCGAAAGAAGTTGCTTTCAAAGTAGACAAAAATAAAAAGGGAAAGAAGATAGAATCGAGCAGTGAATCATCCAATGATGAAGAAGCAAATTATGGTAGAAGATATAGAGGTTCTAGAAGACCCATAGATCTAAGATCTATCAAATGTTTCAATTGTGGAAAGTATGGACACTATGCAACAGAATGCAAAGAGCCAAAAGGCAACAATGATGAAGAAAAATAGGATCACAGATACAGGGAATCAGAAAGACACAGGTACTAGAAGAAAAGCAAGGATGGACAAAGCAGACAAGGAAATAAGTTCTTCCAGAGACAAAAGAGAAGCTACTATGCGGAAAATGCAAGTAAGTACTCAATTGATAGTGATGCTAGTTTTTCAGACAATGATAGAGATGAAGTCCTATTTATGGTTAAAGAGAAAGATCCAGTTAAGAAAAGGACTCCAGTTATTCTCAAGTGTTTTAGATGTGGTAAATTTGGACATCTTGAAGATGATTGCACTAGGGATGGTTATAGTTTCAGTGATGATGATTTTGAAGATGCACTTGAAAGACCAGATGAGAATCTTCTAATGGATTTGGAAGATAAAGAAGATGATCCTATAGAAGACAAGCCAAAAGGAAGTAATGATATGAACAAAGGTAAACAAATAGAGGAATATTCAGCAGAGAATGGCTATGATCTCAAGGGAGAACTTATCTATGCCCTTGACATAGTAAAGAAGGTTAGAAAGCAACACTCTAAGCTTGAAAATCAGTTTCAAGAATGTGATGAAGAAATATTATTGCTCATAGAGGATTTAGAAAATTCAAAGGCTAAGGCAAGCAAGTTCAAGGATAAGTTAGAAGCAAATATTTTGGAATGTGAGAAGTTAGCACAAGAAGTGGCTACTCTAAAAGAATATTTAAAGGACTCCAAGATCAATATGAAGAGTTTCAAAAATAGCTCTAAGAACTTGGATAAGTTCATCTGTGGACAACAACGAACATCATGTTCAATAGGTCTTGGCTTTGGAAATGCTCAAAAGAAATAGGAAAAAGAATCTACTTCAAGTCTTTATGAAGAAGAAACTTCAGAAGAAGATACATCATAAGAAGATAGTTTAAGTGTAAGTGGGACATCAGAGGATGAGTTGGACAACAAAGAGTTCAACAAAGAGAGGAACAATGCACAAAGAAGATACATATGGAACAACAATCAGAATAGGAGACCAATGAGGTCAAGACAAGGAGGCTTCAATGGAAGATGCTTTTCATGTCACAGGTTTGGACACATGGCTTCACAGTGCAGGACTCATGAAAGACAAGTATATGGAAAAGAATAACTTTTCCATGGGTATTTCTACTCATGTAATGAGTTTGGTCACAAGGCAATGAATTACAGGATTAATGATAGAAGAGGATATGGCTTCACTAGGAGAAATCCTAAGATAGTTGCACATCCAAGGAATAATAACATTAAGTGTTATAAGTGCAATAATGATGGTCACATAGCAAGATGGTGTAGAGCAAATATTCCAAAAATAGGCATGAACAAGGACAAAAATATGAACAGGAATAGAAATATGAACAAAAATGGGAATATGAAGAGAAGAAATAATATGAATAGGAATAGAAACTCATAAAATAATAAAGACTCAGAAAAGAAAGAGAGCATGAACAAGAACAAGAATAGGAACAGAAGTGATGATAGGAACAAGGATGATGACTTGGAAAGGAACAGTGAGAGGATTCAGAAGACTCACAGAAGAAGAGAGAAAGATAAAGGCACAAATCTATGCTTTCAGGGAGTAGAAATACTCCCACCCGAGAATTAACCACCTCATGTGGGGGTGGGGGAGGGGCTAAGCTAAGAGGCTCATTCTTAGCCCCAAGCCCCAAAGGTGACCCTTTGCCATTGATGTCAAAGGGGGAGAGATTTGTGTATTGGGGAGAGATTTTATATGAGGAGAGATTTGATATTTGAGAGAGCATTGAGCCAAGGGGAGCAAATACCCAGGGGAGCAGAAAATAAGGTCAAGTTTCAGTAAAATGAATATGGGTTGCCATCAATGACAAAGGGGGAGATTGTTGGACATTTTGAGTCCCTAAGCTAAAAGTTGTCATTGATGTCAAAAGGACCTATGTAAGTAAGCACTATGATTTTTCTCCACAAAGAGCTTCATGAGAAGCAAATTTTTTGATCAAAGGTTCAAGAAGGGATGCATGGCATTTGGTTCCAAAAGGAGCTTCAAGGGAAGCTTAGAAAAATATTTTTATGAAAACCAAGGAAGGCAAGGAAAGTTTTTTATTTAAAACCATGGATGGCAGATTTGAAATGGATTTTTCTTAAAACCCAAGTTGGCTTTTTGTTTCATCGAAAAATGTGCCCCGATGATGGAGAAATTTAATTTTAAAGGTTTAGTTTAAATTTTAATTTTAATTTTAAAATTAAATAAAAGAGTTTTCCCGCCATGTCCGTCGATGTCATATATTTTATCATGCAAAGGTTCGAATATTTAAAGGGGTTGATTTTATCAACCAAGAAGGACACAATTAATATTTCCGCATTCGATTATCCCCTCCTTCGCAATCGTTGATTCCCCCCTTCCAATTTCATTTGTGCACTACACATGGAACAAGGGAGCAAGTTTCAAGGCATAGGTGGAGAGGACAAAAATATAAGTCTCAAAGGCTTAAAGCCTCCACGTGGGAGGCCTAGCCCACACGGTGGGCGGAGAGTGCGCTAAGGCACACGACGAGGAGGAACGCGGGGTCGAAACCACCCAAAGCCATTTTGCAAGGTATGCCATAATTCGATCACCAAAATTTTTGGGTGCATGAAATATTTTGAATTTGCTAAGGTTGTGTTAAGCGTCGACTTTCATGGAGAGTATAGTGGATTTAATTTTTGCATATGGCTAAGGTTTGATATTTGATTAATGTGGGATATTGCCTAAGAAGGCTTTGTGATTATTTTTTTAAGTGCAAAAGTGTTGAAAGGAAGGATATAAAATATTTGAGTTATTTTATGGTATAAGTGGTTTTTGGAGTGACAAGGTTATGCAATGTTTTGATTTATTTTATTTTATGGTATAAGTGGTTTTAGGAGTGATAAGGAAGTTGTGCATTAATTCTTAAGAAGGTTTTCTAATTAAAAGCCTTGGTGAATATTATTGTGAAGTGGAGTAATGTTGATTATTTTGTGATCTTCTAACCCTTGTGAGGATTGGCAAAAGAATATTGTGATTGTGGAAGATTTCCAAAGAGGCTTCTTCATATTCATAAAAGGTATGGGCACATTCTCCTATTGATTGATTATGGTGGTTGATTATAAAATACCTTTGGAGTGAAAAGGATTGATTGTGGTTTCCTTTTCGAAAGTGATTGGTTAAATGCTTCAAGGTTTTCTGGTTTGAGAGTTGTGATTAAACCTTGTTTTATAAGCATTGTTGTTGAAGCCAATTGGTTATGCAAAGAACTTGAACTTGAGTTAGAGAAGAACATGAGTATCATTGTTATGTGAGATTTGTTGTTGAAACATTGTTGGAAACATTTTGAGTTGGTTGATACATGCTTGGACTAGGGTTTGTGAGAAAGGGTTGTTCATTGAGGTGATTGGTTGAGTTGAGTTGATTGAGCCTAGTCAAGTGGATGCATGTGGTTGTTCAAGTTCCATGAAACAAACTATTCTATATCTAATTTGAGTTGAGATTGAGATTTGAGAATAGAACATATTGAGTCTCTAAAAATTCTCTTTATGCTTCTATGATATTGATTTGAGTTGAGATTGGGATTTGAGTATAGAACATATTGAGTCTCTAACAATTCTCTTTATGCTTCTATGAGATTGATTTGAGTTGAGATTGGGATTTGAGTATAGAACATATTGAGTCTCTAACAATTCTCTTTATGCTTCTATGAGATTGATTTGAGTTGAGATTGGGATTTGAGTATAGAACATATTGAGTCTCTAACAATTCTCTTTATGCTTCTATGAGATTGAATTGAGATATTGATTGAGCATTAAGTATAGAACATATTGAGTCTCTAACAATTCTCTTTATGATTCTATGAGATTGGACAAGTTCCGTGTGAGCTTGTTAAGCAGATTTGAGACAAGTCTTTGAGAAGGCTTGTGGACTGATTTTGAGTAAGCTTTTGTGGAAGCTTGCTATGCAGATTTGAGCAAGTCCTAGAGAGGACTTATTGAGCAGATTTGGACAAGTTTTGAGTGAGCTTGTTGAGCAGATTTGGACAAGTTCTGAGTGAGCTTGTTGAGCATATTTGGACAAGTTCTGAGTGAGCTTGTTGAGAAGATTTGGACAAGTTCTGAGTGAGCTTGTTGAGCATATTTGAGCAGGTTTTGTGTGGACCTATTGAGAAGATTTGAGCAGGTTCTGTGTGGACCTATTGAGAATATTTGAGCAGGTTCTATGTGGACCTATTGAGCAAATTTGAGTAGGTTCTGTGTGGACCTATTGAGCAAATTTGAGTAGGTTCTATGTGGACCTATTGAGCAGATTTGAGTAGGTTCTATGTGGACCTATTGAGCAAAATTGTACTAGACCGAATGTACTGTGTTTAGTGCAAGAGATTGAGCAGAGTTGTGCTAGACCGACTGAACTATGTTTAGTATAGTATTGAGATAGAGCTTTGGAGGTGATAGAGTATAGAGGACAAAGTCTCAGTGGATAGAGATCCAGCAACCAGGACAATTGAAGACAGATCTGAGTGAGGAGTCTTCAAGTGGAGAGAGATCCACCAGTCAGTGCAGTAGAGAGATAGAGTCTTCTAGAAGATCACTAGCCAGAGCAGAAGGGGAAAGAGTTCTCCTATGGAAGAGATCCACGAACTTGATATTAGGGGATCAACATCTCCTTTGGAAAGAGGTCCATAAACATTGTAATTGGGAAGGATTCCCAAAAGATATTGATTGAGAAAATTTTAGTAAAATATTTTCTCCGTGGAGTAGCCCACATTGGGTGAACCACGTAAATTGTGGTGTCTCTATTGTGTATGGTGTTTTATGCATTGCTTTGATTACTTCTATTGATACTGCTATCTATACACTGCATAATATTGAATTGAAAGAAAAAGTAAAAAGTGGTCTTATACTGTTCACCCCCCTCTCAGTATAAGCTTGTGTTCTTCAATCTACTCCAAAATCTAATCAATAATGGCATCAAGTTATTCACCTTTTCTTGAGTTTGCTTTCTTCAACTAAAATGTAATTTAGACATATTCTACCTAGAAATCCATTAAATTCATGAACATGTAGAAGATGATATGCACTAGTGTAGAAAGCTTCAAATGGCCAATATGTTCTTCACATTCATTGAATTTTATTAGAGAATAGGTGATAGATTTATTCAACATAGATCTAATTAAATACATCGAGCTTAGTACTAGAATAGCCTAAGGATAGAAATAAAGTAAATATCCTATATTAGTCTCTAAAAATGAAATAAATTCACTAACCACTAACAAAATATATGCTAACAATAACAATCTCTAACAATAGTTGTTAGGAAAACTACTAACCTAGGATAGAAATAAACTAACCTAGATAGAAAGTAAATGTAGAAAACCTAATATACCCTGGAGAATAAACATATTACAAAATAAGGTAATAGTACTCTAACACCCCCTTATTACATTATTTGGGTAATACATATAATTGTCCCAATATAGTGAATAATAAGGGAAATGAAAGATGTTGTCTCGGGCTCTAGATCTTGCTCATGGCTCTAGCTCTGGATCTGGATCTAAGGTTACCACTGGATTAGTACCTCTCGAATTGTCTTTGGATTTGCCTATAAATCTACCTCTGGATCATTGCCTCTAGATCTGCCTATAGATCTATCTTTGGAACTTTATCTTTGGGTCTATATTTAGGTTTGTCTTTGGGTCATTGCCTCTGAGACTGATACTCGGTCTATCACTAGATCTGCCTCTCTGGGTCTACCATAGGTTTTACCTTTTTTGTAGAAGCCATACAACATTGCTTTCATCTTGGTCCATTGTGTGTGATCTGTCCATCCACAATCTATATGAACCTTGTTGGCCATTTTCATTTTGTACCAAAAATTTGAAGAAGAGTGATTTGTACCTCCACATGAGTCACAAGGATGTAATTTCCAAAATATAGCTGCTACATATCTTGTTATACCACAATGACTACAATAATTCTTTTTAGGAGTTGTAGGAGATTTAGGTTTTACAAACATGGTTTTACTAGTACTTTCTTGTCCAAAATAGCCAAGGCCTTCATTATTTTCCTTGACATTTAGCATTATTGGAGTTTTAATGCCTTGTTCCTGTTTACCTAATCTCTCACCATTGAATCCCATTTTCTTCATCAGTTTGGATCCAAATCCTTTGGTGTGTTTTTCAAAACACCCAATTTCATCATCTTCATCAATACTTTTAACAATATGGCATTTTTCACTATTTATGAGATTATGGAGTTCATTTTTAGGAGGGTCAATTTTTAAGTCACTAGTATCACAAGCAAAATCTTCTACTGTAATGAGACCACTAGTGCTATAATTGATATCTACCATTGAAGGTATGAGGTCACCTGTATCACAACAAGCATTGGCCACAATGGGCTTAAGGTCACATGTGTCACAACAAGAATTCACCATCATGGGCTGAAGGTCACTTGTGTCACAACAAGCATCAACCATTCTAACATTTTTCCTCACTAATGTCCCTTTTCACTTTACATTGAGCAATGTCAAGAGAAACCAATGACATGTATATTGCCCTTACAACACCAATAGGGATTAGAACACCATTTTTAAATGTCTTCACAAGACACAAAATCATCGAGTATGGCATCTACACCACTACGTAGTGTGAGAAATGTGCCATCCTCATAAAAATATATCTTGTCCATGTATGGGGAAAAGTATGGGTCTTTAATTGATTTAGCAACATCATTTGATTTTGGGGTATTTTTCTTCTTTTATCTACACATATTTTAAAGTGTCAGTCTCTGTCGAAAATGCACTTTTTACAGAAGAATTTTGCAAGTATAATTAAAGTGTTGGTCTCTGCCAAAAATTCACCCTTATAAGTTTTTCTCCCTTTGTTGCAAAATATGCTTTGACATAATTTTTGCAAGAAGTTCGACTAAGGTGTCAGTCGCTGCCAAAAATACAACCTTTTTAAGTCGTCCTCCATTTTTAGCAAAAGATTCTATGAGGAGAAAAAAATGATTATCCCCCCTTATGTGTGCACAATTATGGTGGAGAAAAAAATTTATCCCTTGACCTTTAGTGCAAAAAATGCATCTATGAAGCCTCAAAAGGCTTTTACAAAGCTTGCCTCATAGGCAAATTTGCACAATATTGCACCAAAAAAACCCCCCTTAATGATAAGGACTTCAAACAAAAATAAATTTGCTATTTATGAAGCCTAAAAAAATGGGAATGGTGCTTCCCTAGGGTGACAAATTTGTTTCCTCTTTTAATTTGCAAAAAATTAATTTAAGCAACAAATTTAATAAATAATAATTTTTTTTGTTAAAAATCAATTAAATTAGCAATAAAATTGATTTTAAAAACAAAAATAATTATTTTATTTTAAAAAAATTGAAAAAATTTAATCAAAAGAATTTGTAAAATAAAATATATACCTTTTGGCTGTCGGTGGGGTTTGAACCCCTGACCTGGTGGTTGGCAGTGCCTTAGTGACTGGCCTCCAACCACCCCGAATACCATTTCTAGTGGTAATAAAAGGGGAAGATCCCCTATTTGAGGCAATGGCATGCCCAAATTATCTCCACCGTGCAGAGCATCCTTGTCACAATGGCGAAACCACTCGTCGTAGCCACTAGTGGTGCATGACACCCCCTTCATAAGGTTTCACCATCGTAGTGACTCTATGCACTCCAAGTTGCACTATTGTTCACCCATGCCAAAGGTTAGTGCAATGTGGTCAAAAAACACCTGTAGATATTCTATGTTGTTCATCACCAATATAGCAAGTTGTTTTATACATCAATCATGAAGGTTTTTGCAAATGAATTCGACGACCAAAGCATCTTGAAAGGATAACTTGTGAGCTTGTGAGCTCGACCTTCAAGTATGAAAAACAATTTTTTTGCGATCAAATGCATCAGCTTCAGGTTATAAATAACAAATATTGTGACAATGTTTCTGAGTTACACATAACTTCCCATCCATATGAGATACCTGAAAACCTTCTTTGTGAGTCATATCCTACTGCAATAGATATATTCTATAAATATTTAAGATCACCACTTGTTTGTGACATGAAATGGATACCAGGAGTCAATCACTACGAGCTATGACACTTGCAACTTGTGTTGCTAGATCTAACGATTCACCAAAAAACTATAATATCGATGATCTGCAACTTATTCTTGGCAATGCAATGCATCAATGAAATCTGATGAATTCCTCTTTGTTCTCGGTCTGCAATGATTTATGCCTCAGAAAGCAGTTTGTAAATTCATGATCGTTCAAATTTGGGATTCACGAGGATGATCCATGAGGCAATCACCAATACTATGGGATCTAAGTTTGCCATCGCAGATAAAAAAATGTGATGTCTATAGACTTGTATGTCTTGTTTGTGCCTCTTTCCTCCACCAAAATGCTTAGCCAAAAAAAACTTTTTTCGACTACACTGCAAAAAATTGCTATTTGTAGATCAAAATTATGAAATTGAACCCTCTATTATATTGGCACATGCAGAGTTGTTAAATTTTCTATATCATAGGCATAATATGTTTCCATCTAGCACACGCTCTCATGTTGAACAATATCTGTAATTTTATTTGCTCAATAGTAGATTTTTTGCTACACAAGCATCTTTGGGAACATCAATGGCCACAAATGAGCCTGCAAATAGTATTTCTCTGAGCGATCACAATTTTTGGTAGTAGTATAGTCAAACAAACCTTGCAAAGTGATCATTCTTTGTTGCTTCATAAAATATTTTTTTTTTTATGTTATGGGATAAATATCCCACTTACATCGTATCGAGATTTATATAGGGATTTAAAAACAAAAAAAAATCCTCTTTCGTTTGATTGCCTATGAGAAATCAAAGTCGAGCCACTTCTTTTACTCATCCCATAGGTCGTCCTTCTTTGTTAGAGCTTTCACCCTGTGTCGATATTCGGTAGTCCACACCTTCTATTCATCATGAGTCAGGTCTAGATATGTTGTGTCCTTCTCAATATGCATGCCAGTAGATCAATATTTTGTATCTTGATTCATAATCCAGTCAATGTCACATAGGTGTCCATTAGGGTCCTATGTAGGTGACTCAATGTCACGTAGGTGTTTAGTAGGGTCCCACGTAGGAGTGGTAGGGTGCATATCAAGTCAATTTTAAATCACGGGTCCCTCGTCAGGATAGGTCAGTGTCTGCATCAGCTTTTGTGTCTAGGTCTCCAACTAGCAAGTCCTCCACGTACCTTGAGAATATGCTCTCAACCTATGAATGATCCTAGAGATCTATAAGCTCTGATACCATATTAGATAATAGGCTATAGATATTATTCAACATAGAGCTACTTAAATACATTTAGATTAGGTGTAGAAATCCTAAGGATAGGAATAAAATAAATATCTCATATTAGTCTCTAACAATGAAATAAATGCGCTAACCACTAACCAAATAGATGCTAACAATAACATTTGCTAATAATAGTTGTTAGCGAAACTACTAACCCAAGATAGAAATAAACTAACCTAGGTAGGAAGTAAATGTAGAAAACCTAATCTACCGTGGAGAATCAACATATTACCAAATAAGGTAATAGTACTGAAAGCATGAGATTCCGAAATAAAGAAAACAGTGTTTAGATGTAATAAAAATAGAACCAGATTTATACGTGAAATGACACGGATACAATCAAATTAAAAGAACAGGAGCACAGCCCCTTTTATTAATAATATTCTAGCCCGGTTACAATAAATCTCTTTAATGCAATATTCTCAGTTACACCGGATGAACGGTAATCTCTTTCCGCATGCCCACATGTAAAATGGGCGGGCTGTAGTGTTGCCGTCGCTTGATGTTTAATGAGTTCCTGCTTGCTGCTGTTCTTGCTGTAAAAGAAACAGTAAACGGTTAATAGCACCTGCAACTAGAAGACAGAACGTTTGACTGTAGAGAGCAGTGAGAAATGCACGTACAAGACTGATTAGCTGCTTTGAATGAAACAATTCTAAATAAACCTGCAACTGTTACAGAGAATAGCATGCATATTCGAAAACATATGTTATAGAGCATGAACTATTTTAATCATATTTGACGACAGCAAGTATTCGAACATGATAAAACATAAACTATTGCTTTAATACGTTTGAAAACAGCATATACAAAACGTAAACGACTTTAATCCATTCGAAGCAGCATAAATTGAATTAGCACTACGAACATATGTGGGATGCCCAAGCGGGCCGCCCTGTAAAAATCCGACTTCGACGCCAATCCACTAGGAATTGGCTCAAAGTCCCGGATAACGTGTTGTCGGAAAATTAATGGATTATTGTAATCCTATGGTCGGATCTGAAAGTCAGAAGAATGTAATGAAGAAAGACTGTAAACGAGTCTCTGGTTTCGCAGCACTTCGCTATGCTTCAGAAAAATGCTTCGCAGTCCTTATTACGTATCGAGCCGGATTTTTATAGAGGGTTCGGCCTCTGGGAACATTAATGCCAAAACCCTAAGTCCGCAGGCACCGCTCAAATTTGATCCTTATCGGGCCATTATGGGACATGGCTCGCACTGACAGATCGCAGTTATGAGGCGTGGCCTCGGATCGGATATTTTTTAAAACCGCTTGTCTCATTAATGTTCGCTGTTTAATCCACCGTTTTACAGAGCCATGGGGTCTCTTCGAGAAGGGACACGTAGAGGTGCCACGTGGCGGTCGTTCCTTGGATGGTTGAATGCATGGTTTTGACTTTGGTGACGTGTCGGCTTGAGGCCCAAAGTGTCACGATATCGCGACGCTTTGGGTCGGCTTTGGCTCGGGAGCCCAAAGTGTCGCGATATCGTGACACTTTGGGACCGCTTTGGCTCGGGGCCCAAAGTGTCGCGATATCGCGACACTTTGGGCGGGCTTTGGTTCGGGGCCCAAAGTGTCGTGATATCGCGACACTTTGGGCCGGCTTTGGGTCGGGGCCCAAAGTGTCGCGATATCGCGACACTTTGGGCCCCGACTTTGGGCCCGCTTGGTTTTTGACAAAAGGCTTGGCACGGATAAAGGCTTTGAAGAAGGCTAAGAAGTTTGTTAAAGGCTTTAGAACGACCGACTTTGCTCTGCTCATTTTTTGATCTTCCGAACTACTGTGCGAGTGGTTAAGACCACTATTTGACCTCTAAGGGCTGCCCTAAAAGCTGTGTATGTGCATGCGATCAGTGTTTGTAGTCACTTAATCGTGGTGTTGTTTTGGTGTCTACAAGTACTATAACAAATTTATCACTTCCACATATTTCATATTTATCACAATTTAAAGGTAGCTCAAGTCTAGCATTAGATAACTTGTGTGTTGAATTGGAGATGCTACTACCTTGCTTTTATTCTAGTATCATGTGCACCTTTTCTTATTCTTGAGATGGATGAATTGTCCTTTTAATTAAATGCTTGAGTTAATATGTGCACTTTATCCTCTTGCTCTATTTTTTTGAAGTCTTGACTTGTTTCAAATCTATGCCCTCCAAATATGCCTCAATAATGATGATCTTCCTTTTGCATGTGCTTTCCAAATCTGCCTTGACAAAATGATTTTCCTTTTGTATGTGCCTTCCAAATCTACCTTAATAATGATGGTTTTATTTTGAAACTTATAAAATAAAACTTTATAACAACAACATGACTCCTTATATCTCCCTTTTAAAACTTGCAAAATAAAACTTTATAATAACAACATGACTCCTTATATATCCCTTTTATCAAATTTAATTAAAAACTTTACCTTTACCTTGCATAGCAAAACTTAGCAAGATGTAAAAGACATTTAAACATCAGACCTATAGTAGCGTAGCACCCTAATGTGGAATAATGACAAAATGAGCTAACCTAGTATATAAAACCAAGGAGCACAATAAAATATTTGAATCCTTTGTTGCGCTATCTCAAAAAACAAATGCACAAAAAAATAGGCATCGAGGAGATTCAATCCTCGAACCTTCTACACCACAGTACCCTAACACGAGCTAGCAACTGATTGGGCTAACCCAATAGTTGAGAGTAAAAGAGCACAATCAAATATTTAAACTTTACATACCTTGCACTTTAGTCGTATAGAAAAAAGGCCACTAATGGGATTCAAACTTTGGACCTTCTACAGCAGTGCACTAATACAGCCTAGAAATCGATTGGGCTAACCCAATTTTTGATATCAACAAGGCACGGTAAAATATTTAAACCTTCCTTCGGAGCACTGCTAATTTGTTGAACATCCTCCCGAATCTTCAACTGACGCTCCTCTTTGGGATGTCCTCCCTTATATTCTATTTTTTGCACATTCTTCTCTTGAAGGATATTTGAATTGCTTGCCCACATCAAAATGAATTATTGCCTCATATTAATATGCTTTCCACTTGTCATTTGCACCCAAGGAGGTCGGCCCATGCATTTAAACCTTTGACTTTTAAATTCACTTTTATATGGTGCTCAAGTCGGCCCACTCTCTTTTAAAATTATTTTATATTATAGTATTTAAATCTATGATTTAAATATTATAATATTTGAATATTTAAACTTTTAAATATATTTAAATATTTTGATTTAAATATAACCTTCCACTTTAATATTTAAATATTTCATTTAAATATTAAAGCATATAAAATCACGTTTGAATATATTTGCCTTGATATCAATGACAACATTAAATCACCCTTGAATATATTTGCCTTGACATCAATGGAAACTCAATAATTCTAACAATATCCCCCTTTTTCATTGATGGCAACCCTAAAAAGAAATTGTCCTTTACTGAAATAGGATCACAAGTTGCTTCCCCTGACAAGTTGCTCCCCCTTATTGAAATTCTTCCCCTTTTACATCAATGGCAAAGGTTCCTCAGGACCGAAATATAAGACACTTGATAACACCCTCTTACTGCTCTAACTAAGAAAATCAATGATGAGATGGGAGTGAAACTCCCAAATTACTATGCTCATTTTCTTGTTCCATTTTCTTTTGCCAAACTTTGGAGGTCATATTCGTTTGAAAATATTGGCTATTCTCCTTCTTACTTGATTTTGGAAGTTTAGGTAACATTTTTCTACACCATATAACTATATGCCCAAAATTATTACATTTGTAACAAATAATGTTGTAGTCCATGAGAGGTGCAAATGAATTGAAATTCTTCTTTGTGAAACCAAAATTATTTTTAGCACATACCCTACAATTTACAACTTTATGACCAAATTGGTTACATGATAAACAATAACCATGGAAGAAATATTGAAACATGTCTAATTTCCCTAGAGGATATTACTACATGGTTATCTCATTGTTGTTTTTGTGATGGAATGTGTTCCTTGATAATGCTTTTTTTTCTTCCTCCTTGATGCTTCCACTTCTCAACACATCAGCATAGGTCTTAGGTTCTTCTTTAATCATTTTCTTTGATGTCTCTATTCCTTTTGAGCTTGACTTCGCATTTTATTTCTTTTGAATTTCTTCAAAACCAAGTCTAGTATTTATAATCGAATATATTTGTGCTTTGATAATATCACCCACATTTTTTGTTCTTTTATGAAACTTATGTAGATTATCATTAGATTCTTTCACTTCCTTTCTTAGAGAAAAAATCATGCTCTAATTTTTCACATTCCAACTCTTTTGCCTTTAATTGCTCAGCCATACCTTCTTCAATTTGCTTTACCTCTTCAACTTTAACTTTCAATTCAATTAGTTTTTGTGACAACTTTACCTTTGTCTTCTCATCCTCTTGTACTAGAGTCTTCAATCTTGATTTCCTATTTCTAAGCCTTTTCAACTTTTCAAGAGCAACAATAAGTTCCTCTTCTATGTCAACTATGGCTTCCTATTCATTTTTTTTATCTCTCTCCTCTTCTTGTTTTTCAATAATAGGAGCATCTTCTTTCACTTCCATGGCCAAAAATAGGATTTCTTCTCTTTCAGTATCGGAGATATGTTCATCACTACTGGAAGAACTGCTTGCTTCCTCAATATAAAGACTCTTCTTGTGCCTTTGAAAGATATTCTTCTCATGCTTGCTTTGATCGTACCTATTTTTATTTTCATGATAAAATTTTCTTTATTTATTTCCTTGTATTCCTTTTCTTCTTTTTTGCTACTACTTCCAGCTTATGGGCAATTAGATGCATAGTGACCAATGTTACCACAATTAAAACATTTCATAGTATGCATACCTTTGTGTTATTAGACCCTTATTCTTTGTTCGTACAAAGTTAGCTTCTTCTTCATTGCTTGATTCTTCAGTTGATTATGCTTATTTATTCTTTGTCTTCTTTGAAGCTTTAAATGTGGTCTCCCATTTGTTGAGCAAGGTGCAGCAACAGTATTGTCATTGTTGTCAACACAGTCAGATAGATCGGATGATGCAGTGGATAGGAAGTTCAAAGCTCAGATGCAGTGGACAGGAAGTTCAGAAGTCATTCAGAGTATGTACAGTGTGTTTCCCAGAAGACCTAAGTGGCCCATGTGCAAAGAATCAAAGAAAAAGACAAGTAAGAAAAGTGTCGCGATATCGCGACATATTCAGAAAGCAGAAAAAGTGTCACGATTTCGTGACATATTGGAAGAGAGAGAAGCAACAGGTAAAAGTGTCACGATTTCATGACATATTGGAGGAGAGAGAAACAATAGGGAAAAATGTCATGATTTCGCGACATGTTGGAAGAGAAGAAGGCAAGTTGAAAAACTGTCATGATTTCGTGACATGTTGGAAGAGAAGGGAAATCGATTTAGGGAAAGTGATTTGGACATGTTCGAGAAGAAGATGCGGAAAATCATTTGTGACATGTTCGAAGAAAAGGTGCATGTAGTGAAAACTGTCATGATTTCGTGACATGTTCGAAGAAGAAGGCAGGGAAAATTGTCATGATTTCGTGACATGTTCAAAGAAGAAGCGCATGTAGGGAAAACTGTCACGATTTTGTGACATGTTTGAGGAGAAGAAGGAAAATGTCACGATTTCACGACATGTTCGAAGAGAAAGAGCTCGCAAGGAAAAGTGTCACGATTTCATGACAATTTGCAAGAGAGATAGTACGAAGAAAAAGTGTCACGATTTTGGAAGAGATAAGAGTGAGAAGTGTCATGATTTCGTCGACATGTGGTGGAGGAGAGAAAGTAAGGAAAAGTGTCACGATTTCATGACGTGCTAGAAGAAAGAGTTCAAAGTGAGAACTGTCATGATTTCGTGACAAGTTTGAGGAGAGAGAAAGTAAAGTGGAAAGTGTCATGATTTCGTGACGTGTTCTAAAGAAAGCGTACAAAAGTAGAAAGTGTCATGATTTCATGATGAGTTGTAGAGAAAGCGTACAGAAGTAGAAAGTGTCATGATTTTGTGATGGGTTGTAAAGAAAGCATACGAAAGCAAAAAGTGTCATGATTTTGCGATGAGTTGTAAAGAAAGCGTACAGAAGTAGAAAGTGTCATGATTTCATGACGGGTTGTAAAGAAAGCATACGATGTAGAAAGTGTCATGATTTCATGACAGAAATAGAAAGCAAGACTTCAACGGGAGAAGTGTCATGATTTCATGACAAAAGCAAAAAGGAAGTCGATGAAGGCAGAAGTGTCACGATTTCATGACAAAAGCAAAGTTGAAAGCTATGAAGATAGAAGTGTCATGATATCGTGACATAAGGAAAGTTGAAGGCTACGAAGATAGAAGTGTCATGATATCATGACAGAAAGAAAGTCAAAGGCTATGAAGACAGAAGTGTCACGATATCACGACAAAAAAAAAGGTGAAGTCTATGAAGGAAGAAGTGTCATGATATCATGACAAAAGCCAAGGCGAAGCGTACGGAGGAAAAAGTGTCACGATATCATGACATGTTGTATTTTCATGACAATAACAACAAGAGAAGCCACAGAGACAGAAATGTCATGATTTCATGATAGGTCGTAAGAGCGCAAGAACAGAAGGTTAACCCGAACATCTTCATGAGTAGAAGCCGATGTAGTTCGATCAGCCAACTAAGATTAGGGTTAACAAGTGTGATTTTAGCCGACTAAGATTAGGGTTTACACAACCGACTAAGATTGAATTTTTCATCATGAGATTTCTATTATAAAAGGAGGGTTGTTTGGAGATTTGAAGTATCGATCGAAGTGTGTGATATTTTCCCATAGTGCGTAGAGTGAGCGAGTCATGTCGAATCGAGCTAAGTGCGAAGTGAAAGCGCATAGAGAGCAGAGTGCACAAAGGGTAGAGATGATCGTTCGGTTGTAATGGTGTAGAGTGTGTGAAGTGTGTGCGTAGAGAAAGTAGAGTGTGCATAGTGTGCAAAAGGTGAAGTCGATCACTGAGTTCGGTTATAGTAGTACAACAGATGCGAGTGTCTTGTGAACAGTGAGAGAGATTGAGTAAGTTGTAGACCAGTCAGGGTCTTGTGAAAGCAAAGGTATTTTTTTGTAACATTTATAGATTCAGAATTGCAGTCCAAGTTGCTGCTTGGCATCTGGAGTTGGTGCTCCTTTCTTTTGGTGCAGATAAATTAGGGGTTGGTGCTCCTTCTAGTTGGTGCTGGTAAATCATGGGTTGGTGCTCCTTTCTGTTGGTGCAGATAAATCAGGGGTTGGTGCTCCTTCTAGTAGGTGCTGGTAAATTTATTGTAAAATTGATTGCTTTGCTAAGGCTGGATTTGGATGGGAGTCCAAGCAATCAATTTTTGAGGAGTAGCCACATTGGTGAACCTCGTTAAAATCTTGTGTTGTGTGATGCTCTCTTGTTATAATTGTTGTATCTATTTTTAAGTTTGCATTACTTCAACATTAAGAATTATAGATTTAAGATTTTAATAAGCTACACTGATTCACCCCCCCTCTCAGTGTCGTTGTAAGTTTAACAATTGGTATCAGAGCCAAGTACCTGTACAAGCTTAACCGGCTAGGGTGATCTTGGAATTAACACAATGGCAGGCGGTGAAGGCTTCTCATCAAATAGAGCACCAGTGTTTGATGGATCTAATTACGCATACTGGAAAGTCAGGATGCAGGTATATCTCTGTGCTTTGGGATACGACATCTGGGATTCAGTAAATAGTGGATACACAAATCCCATCACTGCTCCAAAAGAGGCTGAAGAAAAGAAACTATATGAGAATAACTCAAAAGCAAAGAATGCTATCATGAGTGGATTAGTAGACAGTGAACTGGCAAAAATCATAAGCTGTAAAATGGCAAAAGAAATCTGGGACAAACTAAAGAGCATTCATGAAGGAGACTATAAGATCAAGGAAGCCAAGTTACAAATACATCGAGCTCAGTTCGAAGCATTAAGGATGAATGACAATGAGAACGTAGAGGGATACATGCTGAGAGTTAATGAAGTCACAAATGCGATGAGAGGACTCGACGATGACGTAAGTGACTCTGCTATCGTGAAAAAGGTATTAAGATCTCTTCCTCACAGATTTGATTCTAAAGTCTCAGCGATAGAAGAAGCAAAAAATCTAAATTTCTTTAGTATGGATGAGTTGCATGGTTCTTTGACTGCTTATGAGATGAGAATAGGAAGAGCTAAACCCACATACAGAGAAGCGGCTTTCAAAGCCATTAAAAATAAAAATGCAAAACAAGAGCCTGAGGAAGAAGAGACATCAGATGAAGAAGAAGCAAACTTCGTTAGAAAACTAAAAAAGGGAAAAGGAAAATACAGAGGAAAGCTACCTTTTAAATGTTTCAACTGTGGAGGTGTCGGGCATTTTGCGACTAAATGTCCTCTGAATGAAAAGAACAAAAATGATGAAGGATCACACCAAGAAAGAAGTGATTGGAAGAAGAAAACAAACTTCAGAAAAGGCAACTTCAAAAAGAAAAGTTTCATCTCAAGGAATGCCAGTTCATCTGAAGACAGCTCCGGTGAGGATTCTGAAGAAGAAACAGGTGAAGCTCTTTTCATGGCATTTGAAGAAGAAAAATAAAAAAAAGTAGGAGTAAACTGTGAGGTATGTGGTAAAAAATCTGAGGCTGAAGTAGATCTAGAAGGTGAGTTGACCTCTGCACTTGAAGAATGGAGAATAGAGAAGAAAAAGAATAAGAAACTTTCAAGAAAGCTTGAGGATGCAAACGACATCATAACTAGTTTGAAAGTACAGATAGAAGAATACAAGAAGATAACCGAAGAGCTCAAAATTTAGATAACCATGAAAATAGATTTTTGCTGCAAACTAGAAGAAGAGAATGTTAGTTTATGGATGTAGATAGCAGAGTTGGAGCGTAAAATTAGCTGTTATCACAAACGCGAAGAAAGCTCTATGAAACTGGATAAGATTTTAAATGACCAAAGACCTGCAGGCATCAAATTTGGTCTGGGCTTCATCGAAGGAGAATCTTCAAATGGTTCTAAGGCCAAAAATGTAGAACCTATAAAGAATGAAGATAAGAAATAGGTTGATAAAGGTAAAACGACTCATGCAGAAGAAGACGATAATGCCAGGCACAAAAAGAAAATTGATAATGATGGATTCACCAAGGTCACGCATCAAAGAAAGAGAAGATTCATGGCCCCTACGACAGCATGGCAAAGACCATCACCCAGGTTCAATTATCCCTTTTCTGGTTTTTGTTTTAAATGCAATGGTTATGGTCATAAGATTGCAGACTGCAAGTATAATGTAGGACCAAGAAAATTCACAAGTAGAAATGCTTTTTCACCTCTGATGAATTATACAGTAGAATGCTTTAACTGTCATAATTTTGGACACATTGCAAGAAATTGTCGAAGTGCATTTACTTCAAATCATTTTCAGGAAAGAAAATTTCAACCAAATAGGATGAAACAGAATAGAAAACTTCTTGAAAAACATGCACGAGATACTGAAAAAGGAAAATCAAAACTAGAGCCCAATACGGTAGTCAAAACAGAGTGGAAACAGAAAGAGCAACTTAAGGAAGAAAAGGAATCCCTGATAGTACAAACAGCTTTCAAAGCACAGAATAAATATGTACCATGGATACTTGACAATGGATGCTCAAGTCATATGACAGGTGATAAACAGAAATTTGAAAAGTTTCAGAAATATGAAGGTGGTTCTGTAAAGTTTGGGAATAATGATGGAGCTCAGATAGTCGGGAAAGGTTCAGTTAAGATTATTAACAAAAAAATCAAGTCAGAAGAAGTCTTGTTCGTGGATGGTCTAAAACATAACTTGTTGAGTGTCAGTCAGATCTGTGACAAAGGACATGAAGTAGTTTTTAAGAAGTAGGGCTGTGAAGTTAGAAAAACAAACAGTGGAAAATTGATAGCAACTGGGTCAAGGACTGCTGGCAACCTGTACACGCTTTCAGAGAATTTAGAGGGAGCCTATTTCATTGGTCAGGAAGAACAAAATTGGTTGTGGCACAAGAGGCTCGGTCATATCAGTTTTGATAATCTGGTGAAAATCAGCTCAAAAGGGGCAGTGAGAGATATTCCCACCATCAACAAACCTTCAAATAGCATTTGTGCTTCATGCCAAAAGGGGAAGCAAACTAGAGTCACATTCAAAACAAAAGAGTACAATACAAGCAAACCATTGGAACTAATACATACTGATTTATGTGGACCCATGAGAACGCAAAGCATAAATGGTGACAAATACTTTATGTTGTGTATTGATGACTATTCCAGAATGACATGGGTATACTTCTTGAAGCAGAAAACAGAAGCCTTTGAAATGTTCAAGTCTTTCAAACACCACGTTGAGAATGAAACAGGAAAGAGGATAAAAAATTTAAGATCAGATAGAGGAGGAGAATTCATTTCAGATGAGTTTACAGAGTACTGTGATAAATATGGCATTAGGAGACAGTTTTCAGCAGCCAGGACACCTCAACAAAATGGTGTGGTAGAAAGAAAGAACAGGACAGTACAGGAAATGGCCCGGACTATGTTGACTGAGAGCAGAGTAGCAGACAGATTTTGGAAAGAAGCAGTCTATACTGCTGTGTACATTCAAAATAGGTACATGCTGAGAACACATGAAAACAAAACTCCTTATGAGTTGTGGTTCTGCAGAAAGGCAACAACAAAACATCTCAGAGTTTTTGGCTGTAAGTGTTACATCAAAAGAACTGAAGATAATCTTGGTAAATTTGAAGATAGAGCGGATGAAGGTATTTTTGTTGGCTATTCACCAACAAGCAAAGCCTACAAATGCTACAACAAAAGGCTAAAGAAAATTGTGGACAGTGCCAGTGTTACATTTGATGAAGGTAGGGAACGAGTAGTTAGCAATGAAGAAAACTACCCAATTTATGAAGAAGTTATTGAAGGAGATGAGGAAAACAAAACTGAACAGAAACAAAAAATTGTCTCAGATGATTTAAGTTATGATTCAGAAGAGGAAGAAAATAAGAAATTCAAAACAGGCAGCTGGCAGAAAAACCATCCTAGAGAGCAAATAATTGGAGACCCCACAGCTGGTGTTCAAACAAGAAGAAAAGTAGTAAGTAACTACTCTCTATTATCCAGCATTGAGCCCAAAAATATTGATGAAGCAAGCAAAGATGAAAGTTGGATGAAGGCAATAGATGAAGAATTAGATCAGATTGAGAAAAACAAAACTTGGGAGTTAGTACCTAGACCTGCAAATAAGAATGTAATCGGTACTAAATGGATTTTTTGAAACAAACTGAATGAAGACGGATAGGTAATCAGGAATAAAGCAAGATTGGTATGTAAAGGTTATGCACAAGTTGAAGGTATTGATTTTGAGGAAACTTTTGCACCTGTAGCAAGACTTGAGGCAATTAGAATGTTTCTGGCCTTAGCAGTTTACAAGAATTTCAAAGTTTATCAGATGGATGTGAAATCAGCATTTTTGAATGGGAAACTTGAAGAAGAGGTTTATATTGAGCAGCCAGATGGTTTTCAACTTGGTGATGATCCCAACTTGGTTTGCAAGTTGAAGAAAGCTTTATATGGATTAAAACAGGCACCCCGAGCATGGTATGCAAGGCTAGACAACTATCTCACTCATCAAGGGTTTAAGAAAGGTATGGTGGACAACAATTTGTATGTCAAAACAGAAAATGGGCATCTTATTGTTCTTGTTGTATACGTAGATGATATCATATTTGGTAGCAGCAAAGATGAGTCATGTAAAGATTTAGCAAATAAGATGCAGAAAGAGTTTGAAATGTCTATGATTGGTGAACTATCGTATTTCCTCGGATTGCAAGTTAATCAGAATGAGAAGGGCATATTTATTTCTCAAGTTAAATATGTGAAAGAGATGTTAAAAAAGTTCACAATGGAGGATTGTAAGCCAGTTAGCACTCCCATGACGATAGGCTGCAAGTTGAGCAAGGATGACAAATCTCCACTTGTTGATCAAACCACATACAGATCTATGATTGGGAGCTTACTATACCTGATAGCTACTAGACCAGATATTTTGCAGGCAGTTTGCATGGTCGCTCGATTTCAGGCTAATCCCAAGGAGACTCATGTGACAGCGATAAAGAGGATTTTTTGGTACCTCAAGGGTACTATGGAGTATGGGTTATGGTATCCGAAAGGCAAGGACTTCACTCTTATTTCATATTCAGATGCAGATTGGGTAGGATGTGTCGATGACAGAAAGAGTACCAGTGGAGGTGCATTCTATCTTGGAGACAGGTTGGTCGCGTGGCACAGTAAGAAACAAGAGTCAGTTTCTTTATCAACAGTAGAGGCAGAATATATCGCAGCGACAACATGTTGTACGTAGATATTGTGGATGAAACAAACCCTGAAAGATCTGGGTATCAACTTCAGTGAACCAATATCAGTTATGTGTGATAACACCAGTGCCATTAACATCTCCAAAAATCTGGTTATGCATTCACGCACAAAACACATTGCTATTCGGTATCACTTTTTGAAGGAGAAAGTTGCGAAAGGTGAGGTTAAGTTGGATTTTGTTCCAACTACAGAGCAGGTAGCGGATATTTTTACAAAACCTTTGCCCAAGGAAGCATTTGAGTACCTTCGCAATAAGTTGGGTGTGGTCACGTTTCCCAAGAATTGACTAGTCACAGGGATCACATTCTCAGGGGGAGCATTTAAGTATTTGATTAACTTTTTGCTCATGTGTGTGATTTTTACTAAGTGTAAAAATTTTTGCCTGAGAATGTTGTGCATGGACTCAAGGGGAGTCTGTAGTAGCCCTTTGGTATTATTGTCAAAGGGGGAGAAGAGTTACAGGAAATTGCACATGTGTTGCCAACAATTCCAAAGGGGGAGATTGTTGAGCAAGGTGCAACAACAATATTGTCATTGTTGTCAACACAGTCAGATAGATCGGATGATGCAGTGGATAGGAAGTTCAGAAGCTCAGATGCAGTGGACAGGAAGTTCAAAAGTCATTCAGAGTATGTACAGTGTGTTTCCCAGAAGACCTAAGTGGCCCATGTGCAAAGAATCAAAGAAAAAGACAAGTAAGAAAAGTGTCACGATATCACGACATATTCAGAAAGTAAAAAAAGTGTCACGATTTTGTGACATATTGGAAGAGAGAGAAGCAGTAGGTAAAAGTGTCACGATTTCATGACATATTGGAGGAGAGAGAAATAGCAGGGAAAACTGTCATGATTTCATGACATGTTGGAAGAGAAGAAAGCAAGTTGAAAAATTGTCATGATTTCACATGTTCGAAGAGAAGGTGCATGCAGGGAAAATTGTCACGATTTCATGACATGTTCGAAGAAGAAGAGCATGTAGGGAAAACTGTCATGATTTCGTGACATGTTCAAAGAAGAAGCACATGTAGGGAAAACTTTTGTGATTTCGTGACATGTTCGAGGAGAAGGTGCAAGAAGGAAAAACTATCACGATTTCATGACATGTTCGAAGAGAAAGAGCTCGCAAGGAAAAGTGTCACGATTTTGTGACAATTTGCAAGAGAGATAGTACGGATGAAAAAGTGTCACGATTTCACGACAAGTTCGAAGAGAAAGAGCTTGAGAGTGAAAGTGTCATGATTTCTTGACATGTATTGAAGAGAAAGTAAAGTGAAAAGTGTCACGATTTTGTGACGTGTAGAAGAAAGAGTTTGAAGTGAGAACTGTCATGATTTCACGACAAGTTTGAGGAGAGAGAAAGTAAAGTGGAAAGTGTCACGATTTCGCGATGGGTTCTAAAGAAAGCGTATGAAAGCAGAAAGTGTCACGATTTTGTGATGGGTTGTAGAGAAAGCGTACGGAAGCAGAAAGTGTCACGATTTTACAATGGGTTGTAGAGAAAGCGTACGAAAGTAGAAAGTGTCATGATTTTGCAACGGGTTGTAGAGAAAGCATACGGAAGCAGAAAGTGTTGCGATTTCGTGATGGGTTGTAGAGAAAGCATACAGATGTAGAAAGTGTCATTATTTTGTGATAGAAATAGAAAGTAAGACTTCAACGGGAGAAGTGTCATGATTTCATGACAAAAGTAGAAAGGAAGTCGACGAAGGTAGAAGTGTCACGATTTCGTGACAAAAGAAAGTCGAAAGCTATGAAGACAGAAGTGTCATGATATCATGACATAAGGAAAGTCGAAGGCTACGAAGACAGAAGTGTCGTGATATCACGACAGAAAGAAAGTCAAAGGCTATGAAGACAGAAGTGTCACGATATCGTGACAAAAGCTAAAAAGGTGAAGTCTACGAAGGAAGAAGTGTCACGATATCATGACAAAAGCCAAGGCGAAGCGTACGGAGGAAAAAGTGTCATGATATCGTGACATGTATTTTTGTGACAATAGCAACAAGAGAAGCCACAGAGACAGAAATGTCATGATTTCGTGATAGGTCGTAAGAGCGCAAGAACAGAAGGTTAACCCGAACATCTTCATGAGTAGAAGCCAACGTAGTTCGATCAACCGACTAAGATTAGGGTTAACAAGTGTGATTTCAGCCGACTAAGATTAGGGTTTACACAGTCGACTAAGATTGAAGTTTTCATCATGAGATTTCTACTATAAAAGGAGGGTTGTTTGGAGATTTGAAGTATCGATCGAAGTGTGTGATATTCGCCCGTAGTGCGCAGAGTGAGCGAGTCGTGTCGAATCGAGCTAAGTGCGAAGTGAAAGCGCACAGAGAGCAAAGAGCGCAAAGGGCAGAGATGATCGTTCGGCTGTAACGGCGTAGAGTGTGCGAAGTGTGTGCACAGAGAAAGCAGAGTGCGCAGAGTGCGCAAAAGGTGAAGTCGATCACTGAGTTCAGCTACAGTAGTACAATAGATGCGAGTGTCTTGCGAACAATGAGAGAGATTGAGTAAGTTGTAGACCAGTCAGGGTCTTGTGAAAGCAAAGGTATTTTTCTGTAACATTTATAGATTCAGAATTGCAGTCCAAGTTGCTGCTTGGCATCTGGAGTTGGTGCTCCTTTCTGTTGGTGCAGATAAATCAGGGGTTGGTGCTCCTTCCAGTTGGTGCTGGTAAATCAGGGGTTGGTGCTCCTTTCTATTGGTGCAGATAAATCAGGGGTTGGTGCTCCTTCCAGTAGGTGCTGGTAAATTTATTGTAAAATTGATTGCTTTGCTAAGGCTGGATTTGGATGGGAGTCCAAGCAGTCAATTTTTGAGGAGTAGCCACATTGGTGAACCTCGTTAAAATCTTGTGTTGTGTGATGCTCTCTTGTTATAATTGTTGTATCTATTTTTAAGTTTGCATTACTTCAGCATTAAGAATTACAGATTTAAGATTTTAATAAGCTACACTGATTCACCCTCCCTCTCAGTGCCATTGTAAGTTTAACACCATTTGGATTTTTGATCTTTTTAGTCCTTATATCATAGGCTATGAGAATTACATGTAGCTCATTTATTCTTAAGGTTTTAAGATCCTTCATTTCTTCCATCACCAAAAATTTTGCATCAAATCTCATAGGAAGTGACCTTAAGATTTTTTGAACAATATTAGAGTCTTCAATACTTTCTCCAAGTCCATGAATGGTGATGAAAACTTCATCAACGTGGAGTAGATATTTGGAAATATCTTCCTCATATTTCATCTTCAAATCTTCAAAATTTCTCTTGTTGGTTTGAAGTTTTGTCATTTTAACTTTATCGTATCCTTCATATGTTCTTTGTAACTTATCCCATATTTCTTTTTTTGAGGCACATTGCATGAATTTCACAAACTCTGATTCACATAACCCACTTAATATTGAATTCATTGCCCTGGCATTATTTTCAAATGGTTTCTTGTCATCTTGATTTGTGGGAGGAGTTGTAGGTGGTGTGAACCCATACTCAATGGATTGCCATATATCATAGCCATGTACCATCAAATAATTTCACATCCTCACACTCTAGAAAGCATAGTTAGTTCTATCAAACAATGGAGCCCTATTTGGTAAAAATGTTTCTTGGTAAGCCATGTGTCTTCTTGTAAGACATTACTTCAAGTTGTTAGGCTTTCACAAAGGAACCTGCTCTGATACCAATTGAAGAACACAAGCTTATACTGAGAGGGGGGTGAATAGTATAAGATAAAACTTTTCTATTTTATTTCCAAAGAAATAACTTGAAATAATATCAATGAAATAATAAATCAATGCACATAATCATCATACACACAAGAGACAAGGGTTTATGTGGAAACACCCTTTTGGGAGAAAACCATGACAAAATATTGCTTATATATTTCTTCAACAAATTTTGTGGGCACCAACCCATAAGAGACACCAATCCCCTAGTACAAGTTCATGGGCACCAACCCATAGGAGATACCAATCCCCTATACAAGTTCATGGGAACCAACCCACAGGAGACACCAATCCCATTTCTCAAGTTCATGGACACCAACCCACGGGAGACATCAATCCCATACACAAGTTTGTGGATACCAACCTATAGGAGACACCAATCCCCTTGCTCAATTTTATGGGAACCAACCCATAGGAGAAATCAATACCCTTTCTCAAGTTCATGGGCACCAACCCACAGGAGACACCAATCCCATTGCTCAATTTTGTGGGAACCAACCCACAGGAGACACCAATCTCCTTTCTCAAGTTTGTGGTCACAAACCCACTCATATCTACTCCAAAACTGATCATTGTCACTGCTCAAATATTCTCTCAAATATTCTTACAAACATTTTTCAAATATGCTCCAAAAATTACTCACAAAAACTACTCAAATCTACTCCAAAACTTGCTCACAAACACTTCTCAAATATACTCCAAAACCTACTCACAAATATTGCTTAAATTTGCTCCAAAACATGCTCACAATACTACTCAAATCTACTCAAAAAATTTCTCACAAACACTACTCAAATTTGCTCCAAAACCTTCTCACAAATACTACATAAATCTTCTCCAAAATCTAATCAATAATGGCATCAATTTCTTCACATTTTCTTGAGTTTGATTTCTTCAACTAAAAAGTAATTTAGACATATTCTACCTAGAATTAATTTAACTTCATGAACATGTAGAAGATGAAATGCACTAGTGTAAAAAGATTCAAATGGCCAATATGTTCTTCACATTCATTAAGTCTTTCACCTCATCATTCTTTATATTTATCACAATTTAAATGTAGCTCAAGTCTAGCATTAGATAACTTACTTGTGTGTTGAATTGGAGATGTTAATACCTTGATTTTCTTCCATTATCAGGTACACCTTTTCTTCTTCTTGAGATGGATGAATTGTCCTTCCTTTTAGTTGAATGCTTGAGTGAATATGTGCACTTAATCCTCTTACTCTATTATTTTGAATCCTTTACTTATTTCAAATTTGTGCCCTCCAAATCTACCTCAATAATGATGATCTTCCTTTTGCATGTGCTTTCCAAATCTGCCTTGACAAAATGATTTTCCTTTTATATGTTCCTTCCAAATTTGCCTTAATAATGATGATATTATTTTGAAACTTATAAAATAAAACTTTATAACAACAACATGATTCCTTATATATCCCTTTAAAACTTGCAAAAATTAAACTTTATAATAACAACATGACTCCTTACATCTCCCTTTTAAAACTTGTAAAATAAAACTTTATAATAACATGAATCCTTATATCTCCCTTTTATAAAATTTAATTAAAAACCTCACATTTACCTTGCACAGAAAAACTTAGCAAGTTGTAGAGGAGATTCGAACTTCAAACCTCTAGTAGTGCAATTTCCTAACGCGGGCTCATGACCAAATAAGCTAACCCAGCAAATGAAACCAAGGAGCACAATAAAATATTTTAATCCTTCATTGCACTATCTTGAAAAACAAATATACGAAAAAATAGGTTCCAAAGAGATTCAATCCTCAAACCTTCTACACCACAGTGCCCTGACATGGGCTAGCAACTGACTGGGCTAATCCAACATTTGATATTAAAATAGCACAATCAAATATTTAAACCTTTCATACCTTGCACTTCAATCACACAACTAAAATGCCACTGAGGGAATTCAAAATTTGGACCTTCTACACCATAGCACCCTAACATAGCCTAGCAACTGACTAGGCTAACCCAACTATTGATATCAATAGGGCACAATCGAATATTTGAATCTTCCTTCATCACTGAACATCTTCTTGAATATTCAACTTGTGCTCCTCTCCGGGACATCCTCCCTTATCTTCTATTTGTTTCTCATTCTTCTCTCAAAGGATATTCAAATTGCTTGCTCTACTCAAAATGAATTATTACCTCATATTAATATGCTTTCCCTTTGTCATTTGCACCCAAGGAGGTCAACCCATGCATATAAACATTAATATGCTTTCACTTTGCTATTTGCACCCAAGGAGGTCGACCCATGCATTTAAACCTTTGACTTTCAAATTCACTTTTATATGGTGCTCAAGTTGGCCCACTCTCTTTTAAAATTATGTTATATTATATTATTAAATCTATGATTTAAATATTATAATATTTGAATATTTAAATTTTTATTCAAAATATATTTAAATATTTTGATTTAAATATAAACCTTCCACTTTAATATTTAAATATTTTATTTAAATATTAAAGCATATAAAATCACCTTTGAAGATATCTTTGTTGACATTAATAACAAAATTAAATCACCCTTGAATATATCTACCTTGACATCAATGACAACTCAATAATTCTAAAAAATCCTCAAATATTTTGGCATAAAAATGCTCCATAAGGAACATTTTCTTAAATTTTACCACAAATTCCTTCTATTTTAGGTCAACTACCTCAGTATTTATTTCAATACTAAAAGACTCCCACCAATCTAGTCCAACTCCCTACAAGTGTAGAGTGGCATAATATGTTTGGGTTACTATGGAGTAACTCTTCATAGTAAAAAAAAAATTCCAACTCCTTCAACCATGCTTTGGATGTGTCATATCTTTGTTGTAAAAAAAAAATTCCAACTCCATTAAAAATAGAAGAGCATACATATTTCCAATCCTTAGCCATTTCAACCTCTAATTGAGCCTTGGTTTCTTGTGCCTCTATTGAAGAAACATTAGCTTGTCTAACTTTTGAGTCCTTAGCCTGTGAGTCCTGATTCACTATGGCTTCCAACAAGTGTCTTTGTTGATCCATTTGTTCTTGCATCAGAGCAACTATTGTAGTTAGGTCCTCCTATCCGATAGAATTTTTTGGACCTTCACCTAGAATTCTAGACTCATCGTTACCTTATCGGTTCTACCTATTCGATGAAGCAACCCTTCCTCTCCTTGTTGTTAGTGCCACTATGTCTTTCTAGTCACACAAAGAGAGTGATTTTAAGTCAGGTCATAATTCCTTCCATTAATTGCATCACTAACTAACTAAATTAGTTATTCACTACTGACTCTAAATTCAAGTAACAATAATTACACTTACCATAGGGTATAGTTTTACTAGAGGGCATATACATTCCAACCCTTTAACAACTACAATTTCTGTCTTATCTAGGGAATATTAGTCATATGACCATGAGCTCTAATACTTGATATCACAACCCAATATTCCAACCTACTCTAGAAATGTTTTCTTTTTTCTTTGTGTTAAGGAATTGTCCCATACCTACTCTATAGGAACTTTTTCCTAGATATTATCTTATGTCTTTAATGGTCCTCATCTAAGTTGTTTGTCACATATTCTCTATAATCCAACTTATTCTTCTAGAACCAAAAAGGGATACACCCATCCCTACTCCTTACATAAGTCCTTCTATGTAAGTGTACTAGGTCTAATATATGGTAGCTATCTTTCTCATTGTTTAAATGAGCTAGCCTATCCCTTTATATCCAATTAAAATGGAACATTAATCTCTACACCTACATAAGTCCATCTATGTACAAGCACTTAGTAATTTGAGTTTTAGACCATCCATCGCATCTCTACGATGAGCTAGATTTTCCATAAAAAGTCTCATTCTATACCTTATTTCATGGACAGCTTGTTAGAGCTCTTCCAATTACTTCATTAAGGCTCATCAATAAAGATCTATAGTTATCCCATAAATATCTATATAAATTAATTAAAATTAAATTAAATAAAGTATGAAACCATAATGAATTACCCATTGATTAAATATCATAAAAGTTTCTTTAACCTTTCCATAAAATAGAATTCATAAATAAAAAATTCGCTCATAATCACATAACACCACATATATCCTAGCAACCCTCATGGGAAATAAACCCAACCTTAAATCATTTCTTTAGTTTATTTCATGAAGAGATTGGTTTCGTACAAGAGTCAAAGGCACCCCGTAAGGCCTTCTCTTCCAACATAAGAATTTTAAATAGTCTTATGGTATTAAATTATGATTTAGTACTTCAATTCATAAGTGTGAAATGGTCCCAAACTTAGACTCAAAGGCACCTCATAATGCATTTTCTTACAACATAATAAATCCTTAAAACGTATTATGTTACATTAGGAACTAGTCCTTTAATTCATAAGTGTAAAATAAGAGATTGGTTCCATGGAATTGTTGCTACATAAGGCAAGTTCTTTTATACCTTAAAAACATTAATCAATCATGGAAAAACTATATGAATTATATCTAAATAAATTATATTACCTATCAACTATTCCAAGATATCATCCATATTTCAACATCACCCATTAATAATCACCTACACTATTACTCACTTCCAGCATTAATTAACCATTCACAACCTCTATTAATCCTAAATAATATTCAAATTTTATCACATAATAATTATTCACAATATTCCTCATCTTCAAAATTGGTTAATATCATCCATGTTGTATTCCACATTAACTACGAAAGTGTATCTTTTCAACTTTAACCTAATTGATGTTACCTTTATTAAATCAACACAGTCTATTGTTGCATAACATATTGCAATATTGTATCTTACATTAATAAATTACAATATGATCTATATTACCTTGGTTGGGATACTATTTAATTTGCATGGAAAAATTTTAATTTGAGCAACATTATTAAATTTCCACTAAATCAACTTTACTAAACTTCATAAAATCAACAGTGACAAACAAGATATTATGAGCAGGATTTGGAAATCTTTTCTAGAAAAAACAAGATATAATGAGCAGGCTTGCCATAATAGAAAAAGAGATCCATGAAACAGGAAAATTTTCTACTGAGATAAGAAGCGAAGAAAGGGACTTACTCGCTCAATATCATTATAACCTTCAATATGAAGAAATCTTCTAGAGACAAAAATCTTGTGACTTTTGACTCAAAAAAGGAGTCTCCAACACCAAATTATTTCATGTCTCTACTATGAGACACCGAAGCAATAACAGGATAAGAGAAATTCGCAACCAGGATTGAAGAACTATCAATGACAAAGGAAATCAAAACTGAAGGGATAGATCACTTCATGCAATTACTCTAGGAGGAAAGCTGACATAATTCATTGGTAGGAAAAAACTTCTTCCTCCAATTTATTCCTCATCTTATTTTTGATGATATCAATAGCAAACTTATAGTTTTGTTTGATGAGAAAATCAAAGATGCCTTATTTTCCATGAAACCTGACAAAGCACCTGGTCCTGATGGGTTTCCTCCAAGATTTTTTTAAGCCTTCTGGGAAATTATTGGTAAGGATGTATGCAAAGCCATCAAAGAAATCCAAGGTTCTAAAGTCATCCCTGGATGCTTCAATTCTACATTTATTGCACTTATACCAAAGATTCCAAATACCTCTAACTTCAATGATTTTAGGTCTATTAACCTCTGTAATGTCATTTACAAGATATTAATGAAAGCCATCACTATTCACATGAGAGAGGTTATACCTTTAATCATAAATTAGTGTTAAGGAAGTTCTGTCAGAGGAAGGTCCATCTTGGATGGTATCATTTCAGTTCATGAAGCAATCCACTCTATATCCATCAACAAAAAAATTGCTTTCCTTCTCAAACTTGATATGAACAAAGCTTATGATAGACTTAGCTAGGATTTCCTTCTTGCTATCCTGCATAAGTTTGGCTTTCATTCTGAATGGATTTCCTTAATCAAAGGATGAATTTATTTAGCTTGGTTTTTGTCCTCATTAATGGATCACCTGCAGGTTATTTCAAGAGTAGAAGAGGATTAAGGCAGGGGGATCCTTTATCTCCTCTCATTTTCATTATTTCTGTAGAGGCACTTGGAAGATCAATCTTGGTAGAAAAATATGTAGGTTTAATTTCTAGACTACAGGTTACCTCTTAGTGCAATCCTATTACTCATCAATAATTTTTGAAGATACCCTGTTGTCAACCTTTTCCTTTGTCAATGAATATAAAATCATCAAGCGTATCCTTCTCTTCTATGAGGAAGCTATAGACCAAAGGATAATTTTTTAGAAAAGCAAACTAAATTTCCTCAATACTCCTCTCAGAAGACAGAATACGATTGCCAACATACTTGAATGGTCCATAGCTAATTTACCTTCCTTCTACCTAGGCTTACCTCTCTTTATTGGGAGCACCAAAGAAAGCTTATGAGACAAAGTAATTGAGAGACTCAAAAAAATGTTGTCCACTTGGAGAGGTAATCTTCTATCCCAAGTGGGTAAAATAAACCTCACCATGGCTTTCCTCCAAAGTATTCATATCTACTTCCTTTATTTATTCAAAGCTCCTGCAAGTGTTTATCAAAAAATGGGAAAATTTTCAAAAGCACTTTCTTTGGACAAGATCCAAAAACAAACATAGATTTCATCTAGTTGCTTGGGACAAAATTTGTAAACCCAAATATCAGGGAGGTTTAGGACTCAGAAGGATCTCTCTTCTTAACATCTCCCTCATTTCTAAGTAAGCTTGGAGGCTCATTTCCAATGAAAATGATGAGTGTGTCAAGATCATGAGAAGGAAATATCTACAAGCCTCTGAATTTCTCCATGGGGAGGTCCCCTCTACTGGGTTTATTTTTTGGAAATCTATCTGTGAAGCTCAATCCCTTCTACAAAAATGACTCCGATGGCAACTTGGTAATGTCAAATACATATTCTTCTAGGAAGACAAGTGGATTGGAGATAGTCCTCTTATTCAAATTCCTATGTTTAAAAGGATAATCAACATAACCAAACATCTGGTTGGTCCTTTTTTTGCTAATTTCATGTCCAATATCAATGGTATCATGTGTTGGAAAAGACTTGATGTCCTAAACTATGAAGAATAAATTTCTTGTTTGCAAGCTCAATTATCCTTCCTAAAAATTCCAACTTGTGATATTAAGGACCAACCTATTTGGAAACCTACTGATTCTAGATAATTTTCTGTCAAATCAGCTTATTTGCTTTCTCTCAACAACATTGAAACTCCTATTTCTTTTAAGCTAGTTTGGACCAAATACCCGATTTCCAAAATTACATCCTTTTCTTGGTTATGCATCTAATATTGCATCCTTACTACAGAAAACTTAATCAAAAGGGGCATTCCTCTTCCTAATAGATGTTATCTTTGCATTTTTGATTGGGATTCTACTTCTCACCTTTTCTTGTTTTGTCTTTTCTCAAGAATGGTGATAAGCAAGCTTTTTCTTAATTTCCAACTGGTTTGGGCTCAACCACCTTCCATTGTCAAGTTATCCCATCAGTGACCTAATCCTTTTAGAAACCCAGTGCTTAAAGGACTTTGGAAATTCTGCCTACAACATTACTTGTGGCAAATTTGGCTTGAATGCAATAGAAGAATATTTGAAAAAAAGCCTTACATGATGATATCATTACCCATAAATTCATCCTACATGTCAAGGAGAATGTCCATGTTGCTAATTTTGATCCTTTTCCTTGCCCTCATTTTTAGAAATCCATCCTCAATTCATGCAATATATTCCTTGATACTTAAATACATGTTAATCCTTCATCTTCGATGACCAACATTAAATGGCATCCTCCTTTGGTTGGTTGGGTCAAGCTTAACTTTTATGGAGTAACTAAAGGAAATCCTGGCAATACTGGAGCTAGAGGAATTTTATGCGATCATGTTGGTAACTCTATTTTTTCTTTCTCTGAACCTCTAGGCTTCCTTTCCAATCATTCTGCTGAATCCAAAGCTATTTGGAGAGGCCTCCAATTTATCAAAAACATTCTTGGAAACATTATTATGGAAGGATATTCTATAAATATCATCAAATATTTAAAAACTTCAAAACCCAGCAGCTGGAGGATTACAACTATTATGGAAGAAAGCAAATAAATCCTTGGTCAGCAACATAACACCATTGTTCAACATGCCTTTAGAGAGGCCAACTCTGTTATTGACATATTGGCAAATATTGGAGCTAACGCCCAAGGACTACTGATGTGGACTAATAATATTCCTCCTCAGGTGGCAGAGCTTGTTAAAAATGATCAAAAAATGGTAATCATGGTGAATATTGAATATTTCTTTCAATTCATTGCCCAAGATTCTACCTTCCACATGAAACTTTGGGCTCATGTATTAATTCTTTTTTAAGCCCTTCTTCCAAGGAATATGCCTTACTTTAAAATTTTGATTTGTGACCCATTGTGTTTTGATTTCATATTACCCATTTTTACATGCGCCTATTTCTTGATAACCGATTCCTTTTGGAATCCCAAGGTAAAGTTCAGCATGTTTTTTAATCATACTTCCCCCATGTGTTTTGATATTCATAATTTTGCTTCTTCAAGAACAATATTCCACCATCTGGCCAATTCCATTATCCCAAGACTTTATTGGGATAACATCCCAATACTTTCTGTTTATTTTTCCAGAATATCCTTTTGGTTTAGTTCCCTGAAAATCCTCCGTGATCAACCTTTTCTTTTGATGTTGGTTTCCCCAATAATTTGTCGCAATAGTCGATACCTAAAAATTTGCCTTGTTATCTACCCTAGCCAATCCCATTCCTTCAGGTAGTTTTTTCCATTTTCAAGGCATCCTCTCTGGCATTTTTTTAGAAATCAGAGTTGCAACAACATTTTCTTTTTATATGTCACTTTGCATACTCTTATTACCTATCAACGCATTGATTCCTTGTCTCTCATTTTTATCATTAGCTATCTCTTTTGCTCTCCTTCTCATTGTTTTATGTCCACAACCATGAAAGAAGGAAAGCCTATTTTCATTGAACCTGAGGTGTTTGAGCTTGAATCCATAGTTAGAGACATGTGGAAGGACAAAGGAGCATTGATTGATTTTTTCAAGCTATTTTTTGAAGTTGACGAGGAGGTGACAAAAGCCTTTGCTGAGACCGGAACAAGGGCTTGGTTACTACTCACGATGTGAAATTCCAAATGAGTATCAAACTATTGGCGGACCTGATGGGACAACCTATGGATGGTAAGGTGATCAGAATGAATAAACACAACTGGAAAGTAGAGATGTTGCATTTCAAGAAATCCTCGATGATCCACAAGATGGTAAGGAAAGGTTTGTACCGTAACCATATTTCCACTCCCTGGAAAGAAATTTTGAAACCTATCATGCAATACCTAACTTGTGACAATCCTAAAGCCCAACTCTACTATTTCCATTTAGCTTTCATAAATCACTTTCATGAAACTAAAATGATGAATATTCCCATAGCCCTATTTTGGTCTATTGATTACACCATAACCTCCTCCCAAAAAAAGGAGGGTTTACCCTGTCATCAAGGGCTATTCAAAGTGTTGTACAGATTTCTCCTTTTGAAATTCCTCAAAGGTAACATCCCCATATCAAAGTCTGATGAAGACAATTCGTCCTCAAATCCTAGTCCTAGAGTGTCTAAACCCAAGAGGAAGGAGAAAAGTGACAAACCTCTTCTTGATTTCAATGTCAGAAAAAATATCAAGCTTGAGAGTACACCTGTTAGATGTTACCAGAGGCTCAATATTAAAGAAATATCTAAAACCTCTCCTTCCATGTTTGTCAAACCTATAAAGGATCAGTCCAATTCACCTGATATTTTAGAGAAATACCTCCACAAATTAGTTATCTAGGCAACCTCTGCTACAATTGACCATTTGGAAACTACACATATGGCCTTAGGTAAAGCAATTTCAAGGCTAAAGGATCAACGCCAAGCTCTCAATCTCCTATTTTTCAATGATAAT
Organism: Wollemia nobilis; assembly: GCA_028583015.1. Lineage (NCBI taxonomy): Eukaryota > Viridiplantae > Streptophyta > Pinopsida > Araucariales > Araucariaceae > Wollemia > Wollemia nobilis. The sequence continues at coordinate 2,531,056 of JAQPPZ010017236.1, read as the reverse complement.
TTCGAAGACATTCTTTCATTTTATGTTTTTTAGGGTCCCTCTGATGCCAAGGGAGACGGAAAATATGAGGACATGGTGGAGATCGCTAAGGAAGCATGTATTGATGTACTGAAGGATGTTCCTAAGGACGCCCTGAAGGATGAAGCAAAGGATACCACACTGGAAACTGCTACCACTTCTCCTATGTTCACTAACATTCCTCTCTAAGCAAGGATGGGGTTCCACTTGCTGTTATCTCTATTTCATTCCTTCGGTCTGAAGGTTTTAGTCTTGTTGTGTCCTGTGGGTTGTAGGACAGTTTATTTTTGTTCCTTTGTGTTCAAGGATGGCTCCTTTTTGTTGTAACAGGATTTCTGCCTCTTTTTTGTGTTCCTTTCTTATTTCCTCTTGGGTTCCTCTTCTTGTTTCACTATTGTACAAGGTGTTGGGGCACCTTTCAAATGCCCTCTTTTGATAAATAAAAACTTTTAACTTACCAAAAAAAAAAAATCAACAGTGACAAAAATATTAAACAATATGTGAGATTAATAAATTTTATTAATCAAACACAATATTATTAGTTCTCAAAAATTAACACACCCCAAAAAAGGTGTTTCCATCTAAAAGGATGTGTGACATCCACCGAGATCACAACTAGGAATATATACAAGTACAATGACACAACCAATAAGCTGCCAACACCTAGCACACAAAGGCCAATAAGAGTGAGCCTTCCCTACCACCATAAAGTGGTTATTTAACATAAGGTGTGAGTCACTTTAAAAGGTGCACCTCAGGCTCTCTCCTACCCCATGTGGGATAATGGGTATGGAGGTCTAAGCAGTCTCTAGTTTGAACATACCCTCAAAGCGTGAAGGTGCCACATGGAGCAGTGCATTAGTGGTATACCAAACTAATACACCTAAATAAACCTTGGGCTATACATTTTTTTTCAAGAAAAATAAATTGAATTAAGAAAAATGGTGGAAGAGCAAGTGTATAGGAGGATAGAATTATTGGAAAAATAAGTCCATATGAAGCATTTCAATATCAAGGTATTAAAGGTGACATCCAGATCTATAATCTTCAATGGAAAAATATCTAAGGGATATTTTATTTGTATAGAATATGTACAACATAATACTTTTTAAGTTCCCTATCCTCAACCAAAAAATAAGAATGTAACAGCACAATTGAAAATTATGTTTTCAATCTCTCCAAATGAAGTATGGTCTTATACCTATTTTTGAACATCAAATTATCCTAAAATAAAAGTATATCTAAGTACTCTTTTCTTTTATAAGGTTTCCATAAAATGAGGATGCAACATAATAATTATACCAAACCCTCTATATTAAAAGTACCTCTTCATTCATAAGTTAAATATCATTTGGTTTAAAATAAGTACAACACTATATTATTGTTGAACGAAAACATGGTCTCATACACCTTTTAAAACATCATTTTAATTAGACCAAAACATAGCAACATGACTACAAATAATTAAAGTTGTCCACTACAACCAAATGAAGTATAGTTCATTTATAAAATATATCGTTTAGACAAAAATAAAAAGACTTCATGTATTTACACAACGTCCATTACAACCAAAGAGAATGTAGTTCAAATATATATATATATATATATATATATATATATATATATATATATATATATATTCAAAAATATTATCTAAAGGAAATACAAGAAAACTATTTACTTATACACTATTGCTATAGTCAAACAAGACATAACTTTCAAGTAAATTTTAAACATCATTTTTTTAAATACACAATTTCATATACTATATACCACCATTTCTAGCCATGTATAAGAATAAATTTCACATCTATTTGAACATAATTGTATTTAATCGAGGACTCAGTTTCATAAGCATCTAAACTATTTTTTTCACCAAATACATATAATTTCAACTATATACATACTTATTTTTAAAATATAGGGAAAATTTGAAGGTTAAGAAAAAACATTACTTTGGTGTCCTCCAGTCTCTCCTTTTCATCCACAAGAAAAAACTCTCTTATCCTTTTTTTTTGCTTTTACTTTTTCATTATATTCTACCCTCACTAACATTTCCTAGCTGGTAAAGTGTCACATTCTTCCCCACTTCATCCACCATTATGTTTCTAACTGCCAACACATGATTGCTTTCCCTCTCCACTCCATATTTTTTTTAATTATTTTTTATTTTTTAAAAAATAATATAAGATATTGATACAATAGTTCAAAGATAAAGGAATTCAATAGAGTTCAAATACCAACTCTTCTCATAAATTGATTTGCTTCAAAATAATTACTTTCCACATAATGAGCATATCAAATCAATGCATTAGTCTTTTCAAAATAAAATTAAGATGAATTTGGAAAGCATATATAGAATATTTTTTTAATAAAATCATTTGTAAGCACCCTATAAAAAATGAATAGAAACAAAATACCATCTCCATATACATAACCTTTTTTTCAAGTATTTTACACATCCACCATGTAATCTATGCTAGGTAGTGGAACTGATAACATGCATACAAAATAATTTTTAAAAAGATAAGTCCTTCTATGGTGGGATATTGTATTCAATATGTGGAGGTTGAACTGCGCACCCTCCTCGATGATGTCCACCTTGCTTGGTACTATTACTGTGTTTTCCATGTTTCATATTTGTTATTTCCAACTACATCTACATGAATAACTAGAATCATTAAACCTCAATTTTCTTAACAAATTCCATATATTTCTTCTCCATATCAACGAAGTCTTAGAGTTTTGAATTCTTGAACCACTCATACACCTCCCAAACTTGAGAATGACCTCTATGTTAATGTTAAGGTTAGCACTATAGAGGAGGTACCTTTTATTTAAGTCACCATGGTGACACTTATTTATGGCTATTTCTAGGCCATTAGAGTAGTTATCTATAATGTCCTTGGTTTTATCACAATATGGATACATAGTGCCATTGTCATCCACATCTATTTTTTAGTTCTCTTCTGATATAGCTCATAAATTTGCTCAAAAACCAAACCATGTCACTTTGAGATAATGATTTCTCTTCTTTTTAGCCCTCCCCAAAATAAGAACAAGAGATACTAGTATATTCCCTAAAGAATGACCTACTTTTATCCATATCAAGTAGGTCATGATCTATGTTTTTATGGCATAGTTGTTGCCAAGAATAGCTTGAGTGAGATCAAAAAGTTACTAAACCCAATTAGTGGTCTTGTTGGTGTAGACACTAAAATCATGTAAATCAGATAATATTGCTAATGTGCCACTCTTATCGACATCATATGGCCCCATTAGGCAACCCTCAAGGGTTAATTAGGGTTCCCAACCACTTTTGGGAAGGTTTAACCCACTTTTGGGAGGTTTTGGACCATGTATCCATGGTCATCCCACCCTAGGACGGTCATAGTTCATGACTGTTCCACCCCAAGGATCGCCACCATCAATCATCCTTGGGTGGAACGGTCATGGACCAGACCCCTCGTAAGTCAAATGTTAGGATAAATGACGATCATTTTTTGCCATTTATCTCATCCAATAAATCATGACATATTGTGAGGTTGTCATGGCCATTAGGAACTACATATTAGAGGCCCAAATGGCAAGCCTCTTCCACACTATGTGTGGCAAAGGCATTGCCAAGTGGTGGCACTTGCCATGCATACCCAAACTTTCCCCTTTTACCCCTTTGCCCTCTTGGGCTATAAATTGAGTTATTTTCACCCAATTAAAAAAATATATACTTCTACAATTATTGACCATGAAGTGCTACCAATATTTACCCTCACCTTTTGCCCATGTATTTACCTTAGAAACATCTTCAATTGAAGGCATTCTCAAGGTGTTCTAAGACACATTCATTTGTTCCAAAAACCATAAATTCAAAGCATTAATTTACCAAATTCAATGAAAATACCCCTAGGAGGATTATAGACCATATCCAAGTGTAATTGGGGGCAAAAACCACCATGTTTTGTGATCGTCACCCCTTGGGATGGTTAGAAGGCCCAATTGAAACTCTTAGATATGGCCATGAGTTGGCCTACAATTTTGATCTAATTTTAGTGTATTTTAATTCGATAGCATTAAATTAACATCATATTCAATTTTGGTGAAGTTTTGAGTAGTTTTGATATGTCAATTAATGTTTTTATGATTACAGTCCTAGTTGTCCCTCCCAGGAATGGTCATAGGTTCTGCTCATAATTTCACTTTGATTTCTACTAAAATATTTACAAAATCATATAGTGATAGGATCCTCAATCCTAACATTATTAGTTAGTATTAGTTAGTATTATTAATCATTTAATTATTATATTATTAACTTATAAAGTGAACCATCACGTCTCTTCATACGTGAACCATCATGTCTCTTCACCAACATAGCTTTAGGGTAGATATATATATTAGGTTTGCCATCCATATCAAATCATCCATGAATAATAAGAATAATAATCATATATTCCAAGGAGGGAGCCCCCTAGAGTGGAAAAGCGATTACAAGGGAGCCCCCTTTGAGTGGCCTATGATTACATTTATAGTAAGACCTTGGGGTCTTACCATTTGGTATCAGATCCATGTGGGACCCAGTCATGTGGGAATTTATCAAAGATCTTCATAAAATCACTTTTGTGTGTGAGTATCAAAATCGGTTTGAGGATATCACCAAACATAACACAATATTAGATGAATCAATTCTCATAAATGGCTTCATTAGGGGATTAAAAGAGGAAATTAGAATGGAGGTGACAAGGTTCAATCCCTATACCATGATGTAGACCTATGGATTGGCAAAATTAGCCGAAGATAAAATTAATGCACAACAACGATTAGGGAAACCATTTATGGAAAAATAATCGACCACTTACATAGCTCCCAAAACTATGCATAATGGAAGGTCACAAAGCACTTACACAACCCCAAAATATAACCAAACTTTACGAATTAAACATCTTAGCTTTGAGGAGATGAAGGAACGATGAGCAAAAGGACTCTGTGATAATTGTGATGAACAATTTGGACCCCACCATAAATGTGTTACACTAACATTGTATTTATTGAAGGAAGTTGATCCCTGTCTCTCCATAGAGTAAGTAGATGAGGTAGTTGTGTCCGAAGCAACTAGTGCACCTACTCACCACAATGAAGACAATGAGGTCGATGTGCAAGAAGTTATTGATGTACCAATCAAGGATGAGGTATACATACCCAAAGTGATCAATGCTAGCCAAACATGCACTCTACAAGACCTACACATACCTTCCTCACAAATAGTGAGTTCTTGCCATATGACAAACCTATTCAGAACCAATGCAGAGTGACTACACAATCCTTCTCCATTGGATCTACCAAGGAACCAAAAAAGGATATGAAATCATTACCATCACTTTTGATGCATCATTCTGAATTATTTGAGGAACCCCAATGGTTGCCCTCCCATCGTCATCATGATTTTCCTAGGGAATATTCTACTATTGTTCTTGGAAACCCCCCGCTAATGCTTCATACTTCTCGATATCCTTACCTACGAAAGGATGCCATTAAAAGAGTCCAAGAACTTACACAAATCCTTATTGGAAAACAAAGGACAAAGCTTCTCACTTTGAGCTTTGAGGACAAAGCTCTTTTTAAGGAGGATGGCATGTTAGGATCCTCAATCCTAACATTATTAGTTAGTATTATTAATCATTTAATTATTATATTATTAACTTATAAAGTGAACCATCATGTCTCTTCATACGTGAACCATCATGTCTCTTCACCAACATACCTTTAGGGTAGATATATATATTAGGTTGGCCATCCATTTCAAATCATCCATGAATAATAAGAATAATAATCATAGATTCCAAGGAGGGAGCCCCCTATAGTGGCAAAGCAATTACAAGGGAGCCCCATTTGAGTGGCCTGCGATTACATTTATAGTAAGACCTTGGGGTCTTACCATATAGTAGACACCATACTAAATTTTCATATCATTGGAGTATTTTAGATTGGTCACAAATAATTTTTATATTCAATACTGTATAATTTTCATGGTTTTAATTACAAAACGCATATGCTATTAACATCTTCTAATATATTATGTGTAGGTAAAAATATTCTATGCATGAGGGAGGAGCTAAGGAGCTGAATAAACATAGCCCAAAGATAGCTCTATATCGTGAGTGCGAGATTAACATTGGAAGTGCACCATTAATTTCATGGAAGGATTCGATCCCTCAAACTTTGTAACTTTAAATGTATTACATTGAAAATCCCTCAAGGGGATGTATTGTAACCTCTAATTTGATAAATTAATAAATACAAGGAGAACCCCCTCTTTTTATTTAACTTATTTATCAATTAGTTGTTTACTTTATTGCCTCTTTTGCATGCTTTATTAGAACATTAGATGCACTTCAATTCAATATTCTAGGTGAGCCATTTTTTATGCTCTTCAGTGGCAATCATGGTGGGACCCTTGTCCCTTTTCATTTTTATCATTTTTACCTTGTTTTTGTGTTTTGTATGTTCCAATTTCTGGTCATTTTGAGTTGAAACAACCCTTAAATTCCTAATTGGAACTGTCAAGGATGGCCACAACAACCATCCCATCTAGGGATGGCCCCCAAATTTTCATTCTTCCCACCAGGGATAGCCATAAAACTAGGGGTTTTCTGCAGAAATTTCTATAAATAGCAACTTCCATAATAGGTAAGGTAAGTGCCTAAACAGTCAATTTGCAAGTAGGTTGTTCAGAAAAGGATAAATTGATGTTTTTCATGTCTTTTCTTAGGTGATTGAAAGCTATATTTCCCTTTCTTAAATTCCTAAGTAGTGAACTGAAGAAAAATAGGAAAAAGAACAACCTTAGACATGCGTTTGAGTGGTTTTCTTGCATGTCACCTGTATAAGGGTTAAGTTTTCATATAGGCTAAAAATTTTGTAGGTTCCTTATTTATATATGCATATTATTTTGAAAGTAAAATTCTTTTTATGCATTTAGTGAAAAGTCATTAAATGCTATATTTTTTACTTTAATTAATTATAAAATGAACCCACACACACCACATCTCTTTTAAAAATTAGTGAGTTGGAATTCATCCCCAACCACTGATAGAGTTCAACTATGGTAGGTTTCATCTCCATCCATTGGCTCAAATCCTACGAACCCTATTTTTTAGCAAGTCCAACTCCAAGAACTGTCTTATATATGGAAATTGTATGCACTCCTCTTCAAAGGGTGTATCGCTACCCACGGTAAATATGGGTGAGTACTAGTAGGACATATGCTCCATGATTGGGTATGGGCTTCATCCCCATACTTTGGTTGGTTCACATGACCAGAATTTCATTGTCAGTTGTCAAGCTAAGAGTGTATAAGTCAAAACCCTTTAACAATTGAAAAATCTATCAACAAATATTTATAACATGTGAAAGAGATTCTTTACAAAGAAACAAATAAAAAACATACTAAATATTTTAGGAACACATAATATTTAAAATAGATAATTATTTGTATTCTTGTGTGTTTCTATTTTTGTGTGTTTGAATCCATAAAACTTATAAAGGAGATAATAACATAGAATTTTATAAAAAGTATTCATGGTATATACTCGTAGCCAAGCCCACTTAAGGGTGGATGCTATAGGGAGTAAGCAAGAAGATATATACCTTCTTTGATTTGATCCCAAGGATATGGTTATATCTCCTTGGCAGCCACCTACTCTCCCAAGTCCTAGAAGGTCAGAGAGGGGACCTAGCCTATAAGGGACACCTACATGGGGTACCTCTATAGGTCACAGTACTAATTTGGAAATTATTTTCCAAGTATAGATACTTCAAATTCCTTTTTTTAAGATAGGCAACCATGCAATGAGGTGTATACACATAGAGCAATGTCATGCATTCATGTGTCTACTTGATCTACTCCACACACTTGTGTGCAAGAGCAATATGATACACCTATGGTGGAGCTAAATTATCATATTATGATCTCAAATCGCCCTTCTCCAAGGTACCAAAATCTATATGAGTATGATACTAATCATAGTGGGTGAGTCAATTCTGCCCTACCCTTCCTCATTTATGAGGTAAGACCTAAGGAGCATCCTGATTATCCTTGGTCACATTATTCCATGCAAGCATGATGTTCCTTTGCACCAGAAAAATACCAAGAATATATGTTTAGGAGTGAGCCTCAAGTAAATTTGACTTCTCTCAATCGAGGGAAATTCATAATAGACCTCACAAATCCTCATGAATAGGATAGGTATCAAGGCAATAATGCTAAGGCACATAGGCCTAACATAACTAATCAAATAAATCAATTGGTCAAAAGGTATGTTGATCGTCAAGCCAAGTTTAATTATCTTTGATTAGATAAACAATTCCTAGATCTCATAGACCATCGATAGTTATTAGAAATATAAAGACTTAAATAGTAGATTCCAGAAACATTGTGCAATGGAGTTCCTACTCCAAGCATGCATAGATAGGAGACTCGACATAGGTAGTCCACTTTCAATCAAGAGAGGTCTCCTAGACCTAATTAAATGTTGCTTCCTAGACCTCCTAGGGCTAATCAAAATTTAACTACTAGGCCTAACATAGATCACCTTCAATAGGCATTAGTTTCTCCTTGTAGGCCCATTCAAAAAACACCTTATGGGGCTTATGATGATTTGGGAAAAAATGAGGAATACTTAGAAGCACCTTTTGGAGGCATGGGTGATGACAATCAACCACCTCAATATATGCTTAGTATTCTTCATCCCCCTCCATAGGTCCAAAATAAAGAAGAGGATATTAAATCCTTTGATATGTATCGAGTATTGCTTGAATGCATGGAAACTATAGAGAGTAAGATAGATGGAACTAGGCTTCAAAATCCTACCTTGCATCAGTTGTGTAGTCAACCACTGCATCCATATATACCTCCCCATCCATACCTTGAGCATTTTAAAATACCCAAATTGGACAAATTTAAAGGGAAATAAGATGCACAAGAGCACATCACCAGGTTCATGAACCAGTTCTTCAACATACAATAAAATGATACATTACTCCTAAGAACATTTTTGATTATCCTCTCTGGCTCAGCCATTGAGTGATTTAATCATCTTCCAAGGCATAATATCTATACCTTTGAACATTTTGTATATGTTTTCTTTGAATGTTTCACCTTCAATACCAAGAGAAATGTGACCCTAACTAACCGTATAGGGTTAAAAAAATATGACTATGAGTCTATCACTGACTATGGAAATAGTTGGTGAATGCTCCTAGATAAGCTACCCTACCTATTACCAGTGTCTTAGTTGAATCATATGTTTTCAAAGATTTGTATAAAACAAATATCTTTATTGTTACAACTCTAGTAATATCCCACTCTTGAAGATGTTATAGCATAGTCTAGAACCATAAAAGATATAAAAATCCAAGAGGGGGAGATATCAAAACCTCGTAAGGAGTGGACTAAAAATCCAAAGAGTAGTCTGACACCATAAAAGCTGATAGCAGTCAATCAAGTGGCCATTAATGTCCCAAGGCTTGCACAAATGACGCCTCCTAAAAAGATAAATTATCAAGCCCAACCTCCTCTTGTAAGTTATAATAATAATACCCAAGTGAATCAGGGGAAAAATCAACAACGTCATCCTAGGTGATAGTATATGCCATTTTTTGAGTCAATGGAATCCCTGTTCGATCATTTGTGGGATGCTAAAGTGATTATCTTACTATAAATCAAGCCTATAGACCTAAGAACATGCAAAAAAAAAACCTATGGGGCATCGAGAAGAGCTGTTTTGTAGATATCATCAGTATAATGGTCATGATTTACCTATGTGCTATAGTTTCAAAAACGTAGTGAAGGATATGATCGAGAGGAACAAACTTCAAGTAGATAATCCTCTCACCCCAAATAATCAACAAATGGGTGTTTTCAAATACCCATTATCCACTCATGAGGTACAGGTAGCTCCTTTTAAACAAATGAATGAGGTCAAGACGGTACCCCCTCAATAAGGGTATGTCGATATGGTTAGTATTGTGACCAGGAATAGATGCTACCCAAGTCAAGTTACACCACCTGTAGCTTCAAGTGATATTCTATCTACGTCACAACCTCCACCACCTCATGTACAAATCATTTCACCTAGGCTAGTGGTGACGATAAAAAGTAAGCTTGCACAAAGCTTATGGACAATATCAGCTAGACTATCCATTAATGAGCTCATTCAACAATCTCCACCTCATAGATAAGCTCTTATGGATATTCTTAATTTGATAGAATCTACAGCCCCAGAATTCTAACTCCTTTATCATTTTTGTGGGGTATGTGTAGCAATATAAGGAACCAATGATCACATTCCATGAGCATGAACTCCAACCCATAGCAAGTTATGTGGTTGACCCTCCTTTACACATCATTGCATGTGTGAATAAAATATCATATAAGAGAGTTTTAATTAATACTGGTTTATCAAGCAATATAATAACCACTAGTGCTCTTAAATACCTAGGACTTCTATTATCCCATGTTGTTGTGTCCACCTACATCCTCTAAGAATTCAATGATACAATATTCTCCACAGTCAATACTATAGTCCTACCCATTCAGGAGGGACACAAAACTATACTAACCTTGTGTCATATTTTAGAGGGTGTAATGGCATACAACATATTTCTAGGTAGAGCTTGTATCCAATACATGAAGGGTGTCCCCTCCATCTCTCACCAATATATAAATTATACTTATGAAGGGTAGGTACACGTAGTCTCTACAGATCTTGAGCCCTTTAAGTACTGCAATTTGGTGCAGTAAATCCTTGAGTCGACATTACCATCAACTCATATGGACTTTCAACTGAACACATCTATTTAGAGTCCACTTACATCACCATCAGTTTGCATTACCCCATTACCATATTCATCCATACCATCCTCATAATTGGAAAATTCAAAAACACCTTTGTCATCGTCAAATCCTCCGTAGAGGAACATGTCGAAGAGGCCAATCGATAATATCCCTCCCATCATTTCCACAATCTGTATGGAATATATTCCTAGTATAGTAGATGAGGAACCATTTAATAAGGTACACATTGAGTCATCTCAAGACTCGCTTCCATATCCTCCACCTTCATCATCCCAGGTTATAATCCAAATGGCTAGTATAGGGTTAGGAGAGTACTTAGTGAGGAACATCACAATAGTTTCATCCATAGACATAGTGTAAGATATGGGATGACCTTGTCTCCCTATTGGTAGTATCGTACCTCTATATATACCACCCTATAAAACAAATTTCATATATGGAGGTATCGAGTATGGAATATTGCTAGTTCCTCAGCAAGAAGAAGATGAGGAACCTTTATCTAAGGATATAAATTACATGTCAAATCATGACTATGCCATGTGATATCTCCATTGTTGACATTGGCATGACTATGGTCTAGGGTTATATGAACAAGGTACTCATGTTTATTTCTATCCACAATATTAGTTACCATATAATAAATCTAGGTTGGGACACAATAAGCTAGTACCTTTAGATGTACTCATAGAGAATTTAGAATGCCTAGGTTTGAATTATATGGATGAGCTTACACGCGATCCCTATGCCAATCCAAATCATGTCCACTCATTGGGGGATTAATTTCCCATAAACATGATATATCAAAGGTTATCCAATGATGTCACTCAATTTCATGAAGTGAGATATGTTAGCATAATAAATTTTGCATAGTTATTTATTACATTATATGGGGGATATATAAAAATAGCGCTCCACGAGCGCTCTCTAGTTTATGAGGTGGTTAGCCAACCACTTGAGGTGGTTCAACCACCTCAAAGTCTTGTATATATCCAACTCCTGAATCAATGGCAATGGCTTCGCATAATTCTCTTCTTGAACGTTGTCTTAAATTCTTCATGGTACCAGAGTAGTGGCATGGGAGACTGGGTAGATAGAGGAGATACACGAGGCTCGAGCATGAGGCCCGAGAAGACTAGATAGAGGAGATCCATGAGGTCTGAGCATGAGGCCTGAGGATTGACTGGCCAGCAGACACGTAGAATGAAAGGCTCACAACAAGCAGATCAAGGCACTGGATGCAAATAAAAGGCACATAATTTGAGGTAAGATCGAGGCACTAGACGTAGTAGATAGAAAGCACACGATTCGAGGCAAGACCATCGATGCAGACACGTGGCACGTCAATATTGGACCGGGAGTGCACGTAAGCAGAGGTTCGGCAAAAGGAGGGCTTGGTTGCCCGAAGGCAACCAAAATAGTTAGTGCGGTTTCGCACTAATAAACCATCCCACAGTCGAAGCACAACACGTGGGATTAATATTTTTTTCCCACAGTGCACTACTTATGGGTGAAGAAGGATGTTATCCTTCTTAGCTCTTGTTGCACCATAAAACACACATGGTTTGAGCCTCTGTTGATAGGTGGGAGGTTCTTGGTTCGACTCCCTTCGACTCCGCTTAATGCTCGTCAAAGTTTTTTGATGCCTATGATGCAATATTTTGATGCTTGCTAACATTTTTTGATGCTTTAAGCTTCTATTGATGCCTGTGATGCATTTTTTGATGCTCTTCAAAGTTTTTTTATGCCCAACATGTTTTTTTATGACTGGAGAGCACCTTTTGACGACTGGAATGAGTGTTTTAACAGCTGGTTAGTGTTTTTTGACACCCCAAAGAAGTTTTTTTTGGGATCTTTGGTCTAGGTACCCAATTTTTTTCTTTTCCCTATTTATTTTGCAACCAGAAGGGGGGATCATAGCATTCTTTTGCAAAATTATAAGACAAAGGGGGGAGATTAAACAAAAACCATTTTGATGAAAGTGATTAAAACTGGTATTGTAATAGGTGCATTTTCGGTGGAAATCGACACCTAGGTAGTTCAAATTTGTGGGCATTTGTGATTGTGTTTATTGCATTTAAATATTCTGTTTTCTTGCATTAACAATCATCAAAAGAACAAACAAACAAGACCCCAAATTTTTTAACCTACTTGTGCAATTCAATTGCACAACAATGTTCGGTATTTGAGATACCTCTGGCTCACACTTACAGGTAATGTTGTCGTGCTTTGGGCTACTGTATCTACCGCCTAATATAGCTGCAACAACGACGTCTAAGCTTGTTCTCTATCAATCATCGAGGAGAAATAAGGCAAACCAGTTCTATTGTTCACTTCATTTCATACCCACATCGTGATTGTTGTTAGGCGTAAATCCTGACGAAGGTTTTTCCAAAGTGTTTAGGGGAAGTTACGCCCCACGCATGAGGAATAAAATTTCTATGGTAGGTGTCATTAACAACACGATGCCCTTTCAGTATCACCTAAGTTCAATATATCATGCTTCTCATATGTACTTATAGTCTCCCTCACGTAAGGGTGGGTACATACTGAGTAGTATACTGTTCATATATACTTATAGTCTCCCTCACGTAAGGGCGGGTATATTTTTGAATGGTTATGATATAAAGATCTGGTAGGTATAAAGAAAGGGAGACCATTTGGTGATATAAGGAACCTTCATAATGGCCAGTGTTCACAAGTATATCTCAGATTCACAGTTGCTGAAAGGTCCTAATTTTGTTCCATGGAAGACAAAGATGAGAGCAATTCTTCAGGTGGAAGATTTATGGGATGTAGTGAATGGCACTACAAAACGCCCTCAAACAATAGGAACAGATCAAGAAGCTTGGGATAAAAAGGACAAAAGAGGTCTCATGTTTCTCCTGCTTGCTACTTCAGATGAGGTTCAACCTCATATATGTGATGCCAAAACCAGTAAGGCAGCTTGGGATGCTTTGATTACTATGTATGAGGGAAAGAATCAGTCCACTATTCTAAACCTTCAAACTCAACTACATACTCTCAGTATGAATTCTGGGGAGACAATTGATCTATTCCTTTGCAGAGTGGCAGATTTGAAAGCCAAATTGAATGCTATGGGAAAACCAGTGGATGATGATATCTTGAATTCTGTCATCTTGAGAGCATTGCCAGATTCCTACAAGATGTTGATCACATCCCTCAATGTTTTTGGTAGACAAGTATCCTTTGTGGAATTGGTGAACTTGCTTCAGACAGAGGAGGCAAACCAGGTTCAGAAAGATGAGGTGCCAGATAATGCCCTTTCTACCCAACAAAAGGGTAAGAAACAAGGTCAGTTTCAAAAAGGGGGCTCTTCTTCTAAAGAAAAGGGAAACAAAATCAGCAGAAGGATAAACAATATTGCAAGATTTGTGATATGAATAACCATGACACCAATAGGTGTTGGTTCAAAAACAAGCAACAAAATGACCAACCTCATAAGAAGAAAGGAAAAGAGAAACAAAAGTATAAAAAGAAACATAAGCAACCTAAGGGCCATGTTGCTTATGTTGATTCCAACTCAGACTCAGATTCCCCTGAGTCCAATTCAGATTCTGACTCTGAAAGAGCACACAAGGTGCTCATGACCCATACCTCATCTTCCCAGATAGATGTTGTGTGGTATATTGACTCAGGTGCTAGTAAGCACATGACAGGGGACAAATCATGGTTTGAAACATTTGAGGAGAAAGAAGGTAAGCCCATCACAATTGTTGACAATCAAGTCTATCAAGTAAAAGGTGAAGGGGATGTTTCTGTCACTCTTCCAGATGGTAAATGTCAGATAGAAAAAGTACTTTATGTCCCTGGACTAGCCAATAATCTGTTGTCTGTTCCTCAGATGTTGGATAGAAACATGGATGTTGTGTTTCGAGTTGTGAAAGGCAAGAAAAGATGCTTTATCACCAAGAAAGGTAGACATGTTGCCACCGGTTCCTACAAACATGGCTTGTTCATTCTGGATGCTCTTTCAATGCCTCATGTTGCTCTGGCTGTAACTACAAAAGAGGCTACTTCTCTTTGGCATAGAAGATATGGGCATCTCAGTTCAGGATATTTGCTTGAATTATGCAAATATGAGATGGTGAGAGGCCTTCCTCATCTTTCATCCATCTTACCAGTTTGCTCGGATTGCTTAGCAGGGAAGCAACACCGAGTACCTTTTGAATCTAGTTCTTCCAGAGCTACGAAACCTTTGGAGTTGGTACACACCGATCTGTGCGGTCCTATGCCAACTAGTTATGGTGGAAAGAAGTATTTTCAATTGTTTGTTGATGATTACTCTAAAAAAATGTGGGTTTTCTTCCTTCAATTGAAGTCAGAGGTATTTTTATACTTTCAACATTTCAAGAAACTTGTTGAAAAAGAGTCTAGATGTTTCATCAAAACCCTCCGCTCAGATCGAGGGGGGAATATACTTCCACAAAATTTTCATCATTTCTGAAAGAACATGGGATTAGGCAACAGTTGACAACAGCCTATACACCTCAGCAAAATGGAGTTGCTGAGAGGAGAAATCATTCCATTGTGGAAATGGTTTGATGTATGCTAAAAGGAGCACATCTTGAGGATCAGTATTGGGCAGAAGCAATAAATACAACATCATACCTCTTGAATAGGGCACCCACAAGAGCTCTATAGGGTAAAACTCCACAAGAAACATGGAGTGGTAAGAAACCCTCCATTTCTCATCTAAGAGTTTTTGGATGTAAGGCATTCATGCACATTCCTAAACAGAGAAGGAAGAAGTTAGATGAGAAAACCCTAAAATGTATTTTTCTTGGTTATGATGAGCATTCAAAGGGATATCGCTTGATAGATCCTATAACCAAGAAAACACATATTAGTAGAGATGTAGTATTTGATGAAGCTTCCACATCAGATATTCCATCTACAGATGTATATCTTGAAGAAGAAGAAGAACCTAAGAAAGAAGGTATATCCTCAAAGAAGAAGGTTCCAAAATGGTATACTAGCACACTGAGAGATTCTAAGCTAAATACATTTCTAGATCTAACTCAAGATCGACCTTGCACTCGAAGTATGACACAACAGAGAAAAGCAGAGACTTCATCTGAAGAGATTGATGAACTTTGCCAACAGTTTGATGATCTATCTGTAGATGCAAAGGAAGACAGAGACACCGATATGGAAAATGAACAGGTTTATATGACAACATTGGATGAAAATGAACCTATAACAGTTCAAGATGCACTTAGTGAGCCTCAGTGGAAGGCTGCTATGGAGGCAGAACACACATCTCTCATGAAAAATAATACTTGGAAGCTAGTCAATCTGCCTACAGGAAAGAAGCCCATTGGCTGCAAATGGGTGTTCAAAGTAAAATATAAGGTAGATGGTACTATTGATAAACATAAAGCCCATCTTGTTGCAAAGGGCTATGCTAAAAAATAAGGCATAGACTATGAAGAAACTTTTGCCCCTACTACAAAAATGACTACCATTCGAGTACTTTGTGCCATGGCAGCTCAGTTTGGGTGGAAGTTACATCAGATGGATGTTAAAAGTGCCTTCTTGAATGGTGACTTACAAGAAGAAGTATACATGACTCAACCAGAAGGGTTTATGGTTGAAGGGCAAGAACAAAAAGTTTGCAGATTGATCAAATCATTGTATGGGCTCAAACAAGCTCCTCGAGCTTGGTATATCAAAATAGACAGTCACCTAGTGCAGCATGGATTCAAAAGAAGTCCTTCATATGCAAATATCTATATTAAGAACAATGGTTCTGATATAGTGATACTAGTATTATATGTAGATGATCTGATCATAACAGGAAGTTCAGAGAAAATGATTGATGCAGTAAAAGCTGATTTGAAACAATATTTTGAAATGACAGATCTAGGACTTCTTCACTATTGTCTTGGTTTGGAAGTAACTCAAAAGAAGCATCATATCAAAGTAACACAAAAGAAGTATGCCAAGACATTAGTTGAAAAATATCGGATGACTAATTGTAAGTCTAAAGCAACTCCAATGGAGCAAGGACTTAAGTTATCTCGATATGATGAATCACCGAAGGTAGATGGTACTCTCTATCGCCAACTGATTGGGAGTCTCATATATCTCACAAATACCAGGCCTGATCTCAATTTTGTTGTGGGTTATCTTTCACGGTTCATGCAGGAACCCAAGGTAAGTCATTGGAAAGCAGCAAAAAGAGTTTTACATTATGTCCATGGTACAACATATTTTGGCTTGGAATACAAAAAGAATAACAAGTTCTATCTATAGGGATACACGGACTCTGACTATGTTGGATCCATTGATGATCGAAAGTCAACTTCTGGATACATTTTTCATCTTGGGTCTGGTCCTATCTCTTGGCATAGCAAAAAGCAACATGTGGTTGCTATTTCTTCTACAGAGGTAGAATATCGCGTAGCTAGTGGAGCAGTCTATGAGATAATATGGTTACGTCGCATTATTACAAATATGGGTCTTCCAAAGAATCTTCCACTTCATTTGTTTTGCGACAATCAAGGTGTTTTGAATCTTGTCAAGAATCCAATCTTCCATGATCGCACCAAACACATTGACACTCACTGTCATTTTATTCATGATGAAGTTCCAAAGCACAATATTCAGCTCCAATACATTCCCACTGATGAACAAGTTGCAGATATTTTCACCAAGGCACTTGCACGTGTCAAATTTGAATTGTTTCGCAATACCCTTGGTATTTTCCAATAATGTAATAAGGGGGGATGTTAGCATAATATTTTATTGCATAGTTATTTATTACATTATATGGGATATATAAAAATAGCGCTCCATGAGTGCTCTCTAGTTCATGAGGTGGTTAGCCAACCACTTGAGGTGGTTCAACCACCTAAACCACCTCAAAGTCTTGTATATATCCAACTCCTGAATCAATGGCAATTGCTTCACATAATTCTCTTCTTGAACGTTGTCTTAAATTATTCAAGAGAGAGTTCATACACCCTTCAATATGATAGTGAGGAAGAGGATCAAGTTCCTTCTAACGAATGGATAATAGAGGATGAATCATACTATGGCATAGATCCCATAAATTATCCAAGTTTAGATGAGAAACATGATAAAGTCATCCATTTGGACGATGAAGAAGAGTTCTATCTTCGTATATTCCCAGTACAACATCCTATTTGATTATCGCTTTTACCACTTGAAGATCAAGTTCATCACCTTACACATTGAAAACCATTAGTCATTCCACCACCACAACCACCCCCATGAGTCAAGAGACAACCTCAAACCTCTAGATTCACTCGCCCACCCAAGGGATATCATCTATCCATCAACATGATTTCCCTAGATCTTATTGCACCATTGAGATATCTGAATAAACCATAAAATCCATTGCACCTTGACCTTGAGGTAATCAACTTTGAATGAGGAGATTCTCCCACATCTCCATTAGAGTATTGATCATGCAAGGAAATGTTACAGCTGTTTTATTTTTCTCCAAGGACTACTAAAAATATCTTTCACATCGAGGTTGAGCATGAGTTGCCAATTGATGGTTTAAACCCATTTTATGACATTCACTTTATCCCTATTCCACATCATTTGGAATATGGATCCCATATATCAATTGATCCAATAATTGATAGGTATATTGACACAGATCCTGACAATCCACATAACATCAAATTAGGGGAAGGTCTATCCCCTGATGAATACGCTAATTACATAAAGTTGTTAATAGAGAAGATAAAATATTTTACTTGGTCTTATAAATATGTGTCAGGATTGGATCCTAAATTAGTCATCCATAATATTACACTGGATCCAAATGTCAAACTAGTTTAGCAAAATATGCGTAAGATGCATCCAATAGTCACCTTAATGGTAAAATATGAATTGGAAAACTATTGGATTCTGACTCTATTATATCATTTGATTATCTACCATGGGTTTCCAACATGGTACCTATCAAGAAAACTTATGGGAGGGTTCACATTTGCATTGATGTTAGATTTATCAATAAAGTAAGTCCTAAGGATGAGTTTCCTTTGCCAAATATTGATGCATTGGTAGATGCCATAGTAGGACATGAATGTTATCGAGATGGTTTCTTTGGATACAATCAAATTCATATTAATATAGAAGACCAGCTCAAAATAGCATTCACAATGCCTTGGGGGACATTTTGTTACAATATCATACCTTTTGATCTCAAAAATGCTGGCACCACCTACCAACGAGCTATGAAATATATCTTCCATGACTACATGCATAAAATTTTGGAAGATTACATAGATGACTTATTGGAAAAGTCTCCATTACACCATAAGCATATTGATGTCTTTTGCAAGGTTTTAGATTGCCTCATTGAACATAATGTTAGGCTAAATTCCAAGAAGTGTGTATTTAGTGTCACATCTAGAAAAATCATGGGATTCATAGTCTCTAAGACAGGCATATAAGTAGACCCAAATAAATTCAAGCTAATCCTATAAATACCTCCCTCCACTACTATCAAGCAAATACGTAGTCTATAAGGAAAGGTCACATCCATAAAGTGTTTCATAGCTTAATTATTGGATAAATGTCGACCTATGAACAAGTTACTACACAAGGGGGTCACATTTAATTGGGATGAGGAATGTCAAGATGCATTTTATAAGATCAAACAATATTTGGCTTCACCACTAGTATTGGCTCCTCCACGACCAAGAGTATCATTCTATCTTTACATATTAGCTATTGAGCTTGCATTGGGCACCATGTTGGCCCAAAAGAATGAATTGCATAAATAACAAGCTATATACTATATTAGCCACACCCTAGTCAGCTATGAAATAAATTATGCGTACATTGAGAAGCTATGCCTAGAAGTGGTCTTCACCACTACAAATATATGTCATTACATGCTCAATCATACCACGTATGTAGTATCAAAAGAAAATCCATTACACTACATGATGATTCAAAATTACCTTAGTAGTCGCACGATGAAATGGATCATGTTGTTGACAAAGTTTTACTTAGATTTCATTGGAAAAAATCAATTAAAGGGTAGGTCATAGCCGATCAACTAGCAGAGGCTCCCATTTAGGATGACCAACCTCTCATTATAGAGCTTCCCGATGATGGAGTTTTTCACATCTTAGAATCACTTGATCCTGAAGAGCCTAAGTCACTAGCTGACATAACTTTGTTTTTTAATGGCTCTAAGTGTGAGCAAGGGGGTGGCACAGGAATTATTTTTTTCAAGTTATAAAGGGATCTAATACCCCTTTCATTTAAACTTGATTTCCCATGCACCAATAAAAATGTTGATTATAAAACCCTTCTCATAGGCCTTCAAATGGCAATTGCCATGAAAATAACAAAGCTTAATATTTTTGATGATTTCTTGCTCATAGTTAATTAGGTCAAAAGAATATTTCTATGTAGGTGCCCATTATTGCAAGCCTACAAATCCCTAGTGGATAAAATTCTAGAAAAGTTTGAATGGTATGATATTGTGTCTGCAAAAGGATACCATTTGCAGACACAATGGTATCCTTAGGGTCTTTAATCTCGTAGAACCCATCTGATGATATCACAACCATTCAAGTCAAAATGCTATCAAAATCCATGATTAAGCATGATGAGCTTAACTCCATACCAGAATTCCACATGATTCAGATTGAGCCTTCACATGAATGGTTCTCTCAAATTCATAATTATTTGAATAATACCTCTTGGGGGACTTTGTTCCCTCAAAATATTTTTGATAATAGCACAATGCTATATATAAAATTTCTCTCTTAGTAAGCATTTGTGATAGATGAATGTCAAAAGGATCACACAATTCATACAATTAAGGCTTCTTTAAAATAATATTGGGCCACCCAAATAAAAGATTATTCAAAACTGGAAGTATTCCTTCTGGATTGTCATATGTCATAAAACAAGAATTTAATAAAAAAAATGGCAAAGTATGTCTTAATTGGATATATAATGTATCGTCAAAGCTATGAGGGTATCCTCTTTCATTGCTTAGACTCTCAAGAGTCAGCTTGGACCATTGCCCAAGCACACAATGGTACATGTGGTGGTCATTTCAGTGGCATGGCCATCACAAAGTGCATTATTTGCATGGGCTATTATTGGCCAACTTTAGAGTAATATTGTTGTGCTTATGTCAATAAATGTGTAGAGTGTCAAAACCATGCTAATTTTACACATGTACCTTCGAAGGCATTACAATCAATTCAATCTATTTGGCCATTTTCACAATGGGGGTTTGATTTAATTGGAAAAATTTCACTTGCCTCCTCAGGCCGTCATACATTTATCATTACGGCTACTGATTACTTTATGAAATGGGTGGAATAAATTCCCCTTACCACTATGACTAGACCTCACATCATAGATTTCATGCTACATAATATCATTTGTTATTTTGGTATTCCATCCAAGATAATTTTAGATAATGGGACACCTTTTAAGAATAAATATGTGCATGCTTTAACATCAAAGTATAACATAAAGCATACCTTTTCTACGTCATATTATCCACAAGCTAATGGGAAATCAGAGGCATCTAATAAAATAGTAATTGTAAGCTTAAATAAAAACATTAAGGAAAATCATAAAGATTGGCATAATCAATTACCTCTTGCCCTTTGGACCTATCCCACTAGTATTCAGACTCCCACTAGGGCAACTCTATTTTCACTAGTGTATGGTGTTGAGGCTATCATGCCTTTAGAGTTAGAAATCTTGTCACTACGAATATCTTTGCAGGAGTTCATCGATGATTATTGTTGGAAATTTTGAGTTAGTTGTGTTGTCATTGATGTCAAGAGTAAGTGTCAGTGATCAGTGTAGGACTTGGCAAAAGAAGGGTTAAAATATTTATATTTTAAGCCCAAGAGATTTGGTTTAAGGGCTTCACATGATTGGTCAAAAGGATGGTTAAATACCCTAAGGAAAGGGTGAAAGAGAAAAATACCTAGGCCCAAAGGAAATAATATTATAATATTTTTATTATAATATTAAAGGTTAAAATTAAAAGCCTAAGGTAATTTATAAATTATTTATAATATTTATATTATAAATTAATTTATAAAATAATATTATTTAAACCCCAAAGTAGGGTTGGGTGCAAATTCGATTTAATTTTTTCTTCCCCCATCGACGTTCGAAGGAAAGGAGCATATGGTATAAATACCATAAGACTTGCCTCACAAAAGCAAGTCTCCGAATATTAATGCACATGCGATTATTGAAAGTGGAATGCAAAAGTTCATGAGCAAATAAAGACAAGAGGATATTAATTTTTTTATTGCAGCCAAAAAACATGAAGGACAAAGTGACCAAGGCATAAAGCCTTGTCACCAACCAATCGGTTGGGCTAGTGGCAAGTTTTTGGTGTGTAAGGCGCAGGGTATGCGGAGGTTCCGCGTTCGAGTCTCGACGGCTACGAAGGGACAAAGCCTTTTGTTTTGGCTTTGGCACTGGTCGAAGAAACAAAGCGCTCAAAGCACTTTTACCTCCCACGTGAGCGCCTAGCTCACGCGGCAGTGTGGTCACGGCTAGGGCGTAGGCAACAGCTTGACTTGGGATCGAATCCCACCGAGGAGTGTGCAAAGGTACTTTAATTTTTGTTGTAATGTGCATGTGGTCTAAGGTTGTATTGTGAGCACCTTGGGAGATATAAGGTGATTAAAGAAAATTTTATTTTAGTTAAAGTTTGTGAAGGATTTAATTGTGGTTTAAAAGTGAATTGCATTATTTCTGGATAGGTGATGATAATTATTTTGAAATGCAATTTTTAAGTTGGGAGATATAAGGTGATTAAGATATATTTTATTTTTGTCTTAGTTGAAGATTGAGGAGGATTTAATTTTGGCTTAAAAGTGAATTGAATTATTTCTGGAAAGGTGTGTTGATTATTTGATAATGCATTTTTGAGTAGGGAGATATAAGGGAGTTATTTTGATTATTTTATGCATTAAAATTCTGAAGTGAATTATTGTGAAAGTGAGTTAATTGAACCTTTGCTAGTTATATTTTGAAAATATTGGAGATTATAAGGTGTACTTGAGACTTGTTATTTTTGTATGGTGAAATAAATATTGAGGAGAATTTTGAGTGGAGATTTTGAGATAGATTGTTGCTACCTAACCTTGAAATTGGCAAAGAGGTTTTGATTGTGATTAAGACAGGTTTTGAAGACATATCTCCATCAAAACAAAAGGTATGGGCACATCTTCCTTATGAGTGAAATATTGTTGGATTGAATGTTGTAAAATGCAAAGTTGGAGTGAAAAGGATTGTTTGATAAGCATTGTTGGAAATATTTGAGTGAGCTTTCATGTGCATGATTAGGGTTTGTGAAAAGAACATGAGTATCATTGTTATGTGAAGTTAGAATTATCTTGAGTCAAGGTTTGAGTTTCATAGTGTGAGTTGTTGGAAGTATAGTGAAACACTTGGTTAGGGTTTGTAAGCAAGTTGTGTTTCATTGAGTGAATGGTTGAGTGAAGTTGGATGAGCATTATTGATTGAATGCATTGGAGTGATAGTTCAAGTTTTGTGAAACAAATTGTTCTTTATTCTAAATTAATTTGAAAGAGATTTTGGAAGTGTTTGAGTGTTTTGTGAGTGTGAAACATATTGAGTCTCTAATCATTCTCTATATGTTTCTATGGTTAAACAAGATTTTGAGTGAAACTTGTTTGTGGTATTGAAGAGGTTTTTTGTAAGAGATTAAGATTGAGTTTTCTAAAATTGTTAATGAGATTTTTGTGAAATTTTAAGGATATATTAGAGGTAAGTCTTTGTGAAGACTTGAGAGTAGAGTTGATTCATTTGTTCAAGCCTTGTGTTAAGGCTTTGGGAAAATCTAAGCAGAGTTGGTTTGTGATTTGATCAAGCTTTGTGTTAAGGCTTGAGGAAATATTTGAGGATAGAGTTTGGTATAGATTTAAGAGTATATTTGTGCTAAAGAAGAGATATATTTGTGAGTAGATTTATGCTAGAGCAAAGGATAGTGTTTAGTATAGATCTGAGATAGAGATAGAGTAGAGTTTAGAGTAGGATTTGGAGGTGATAGAGTAGAGGATAGTAGTCTCCAGTGGATAGATATCCATTAGCTAGGGTAGTGAGGATAGAGGTCTTCTGAGTGAGGACAAAGGTCTTCAGTGGAGAGAGATCCACAAGCCATTGTAGTGGAGGCAGTAGTCTTCTAGAAGATCACCAACCAGAGTAGAGGAGAAAGGGTTCTCCTATGGATAGAGATCCATAAACTTGATTAGGGGATTGGTGTCTCCTTTGGATAGAGGTCCATAAATATTGTAATAGGGAAGGATTCCCAAGAGAATTTATTGAGAAAATTTTATAAGGAATATTTTCTCCATGGAGTAGCCCACATTGGGTGAACCACGTTAAATCATGTCTCTCATGTGTGTGATGCTTTGTGTAATGTTTACTACTTTAATATTGCTGATGTTATCATATGGATTGAAAAGAAAAAATTTTATCTTATATTGTTCACCCCCCCTCTCAGTATAAGCTCATGTTCTTCAATTGGTATCAGAGTGGGTCTCTCCATGAAAAGACTAACAACTTGGAGGAAGATCCATCAGGAACACACATGACTTCAAAGAATGAAGAAGAGACCATGTTTGACATAAAATAGGAATTCTTTGCTACTCTCAAGAACTTGGAAAATATTAGAAAGAAGAACTCAAGTTTGAAGGATCAAATTCAAGAGGGTGAAGAAGCAAAGATGGAACTTCTATAGAGTCTCATAGAACTCAAAATAAAGGTAGAAGAAGGAAAGAAAATTGAACAGGATATGACAGATCTATTAAGAGCAAGGGAAATAAAATGTGAAATATTGGAAGCAAAAATTGTTTATCTAAGGAATGAAGTTGAAAAGACCAAGTTACGACAAGATATAAAGTTAGGGAAATAGAGAGAGGAGTCAAGCCTTCAAGAAGTAGAGACATCAAACAAATATAAGCGAGTGACTCATACTCTAGAAGGAAAAGACATCAAGAAAGAAGAAAGCAAAGAAGAACCATGGACAAGAGTTAATCACAAGAACAACAAAAGGAGGAGCACTCAACCATATTTTCCAAGGCATTCAAATAGGTTACATAATCTCTTCCATGGCTATTGCTTTTCATGTAACAAATATGGTCATAGAGTTGTACATTGCACTGGTTATGTTAAAAAGGATGTCAATAGAAATTTCAATTCTTTTGCACCTCTTATGAATAGTGATGTCATATGTTATAAGTGCAATAATTTTGGGCACAAGGCTAGATGGTGTAAAATGGTATTGCCTGAGTCAAGTAAAAATAATACAACTTCAACAATTAGGAAAGAGAGAAAAGGGCATGAGAAAGCTAGATCAATGTTAGTACAAACAACTCTTCATGTTCAGGATAAGGGAAAACAATGGTTTCTTGATAGTGGATGTTCTAGTCACATGAAAAGAGATAAAAGTAAATTTCTTATACTCAAAGAAACTAATGGAGGATCAGTAATATTTGGTGATAATGGATCAGCAAAAATTTGTGGAAAAGGAACTCTGAGTTTAGATAATGGGAAAACAAAAATAGAGAATGTATTGTATGTCAAGGGGTTGAGGCACAATCTACTAAGTGTGAGCCAACTTTGTGATCAAGGGCACATGGTTACATTTCATCCAAGTAGATGTGAGATCAGAAAATCTAAAACTAGAAAACTCATTGCAAATGCAAGTAGAACTACAAACAACCTCTACATGCTAAGTGAGATTAAAGGAGAAAAGTGTTTTCTATCACAAGAAGATGAGAGTTGGTTGTGGCATAGAAGAATGGGTCATTTGAACTTTGAAAACATAGTAAACATAAGCAACAAGTAGGCTGTCAGAGATTTACCCAAGCTAAAAAGGCCACAAAACACAATTTGTTCACAATGCCAACATGGGAAGCAAACTAGAACAAGTTTCAAGTCAAAAGGATTTATGTCATCTGAGCCATTGAAACTAGTGCACACTGACTTATGTGGTCCTACAAGGACAAAGAGTTTACAAGGTGAAAGTTACTTTATATTATTTATAGATGATTACTCCAGAATGATTTGGGTAGCTTTCCTGAAAGAAAAGTCAGAAGCTCTTGAGAAGTTTAAAGCTTTTAAAGAATTAGTGGAAAATGAAATAGGTAAAAGAATTAAGAGTTTAAGGTCAGATAGAGGAGGAGAATTTACCTCAAATGAATTCATAGACTTTTGTGAACAACATGGGATCAAAAGAGAATATTCAGCAGCAAGAACTCCTCAACAAAATGGGGTAGTTGAAAGGAAAAATAGGATAGTTGAGAATATGGCCAGAGCCATGTTAAATGAGTCTAAGATTTCAGATGGTTTTTGGAAAGAGGTAGTGCATACAACAACATATATCATCAATAGAGCTCAAGTAAGAGTAAACCATCACAAAACTCCATATGAGCTTTGGAAAGGAAGACCAGCTACTATAAAGTACTTCAAAATTTTTGGAAGCAAATGTTACATAAGACGAGAAGAGAAAAATTTGGGTAAGTTTGACCCAAGATGTGATGAGGGTATTTTTCTTGGCTATTCCACTAAGAGCAAAGCCTATAGATGCTATAAAAAAAGGACACGTACTATTATAGAAAGTATAAATGTAACAGTTGATGAGAAGATAGGATCAAGAGAACCAGTTCAAGAAATTGTGTATCAAGAAGATGAAAGTTGTCAAGAAGAGTTATGTGAAGAATCAAAAGAAGAAGAAGAAGAAACACAAAGACTTTTTCCTAAGACTCCATCTAGGTATGTACAAAAAAATCATCCAAGGGATCTAATCATTGGGAATCCAGATGAGAGACAGACAAGGAGAAGGATAATAGCATCAAATCAACAAGCAAATTTCTCTTTGCTATCTAAAATTGAGCCAAAATATTTCAATGAGGCAAGTGAAGATGAATTTTGGATTAAGGCAATGAATGAGGAATTAGATCAGATAGAGAAAAGTAAGACTTGGGAACTTGTTCCATGACCAAAAGGTAAGAATGTGATTGGCACTAAATGGGTATTCAGAAACAAGTTAAATGAAGATGGTCAAGTAGTCAAAAACAAAGCAAGATTAGTATGCAAAGGTTATGCACAAGTTGAGGGAATTGACTTTGATGAGACATTTGCTCCAGTTGCATGACTTGAAGCTATCAGAATGTTCTTAGCCTTCTCAAGTTTCAAAAACTTCAAAGTATATCATATGGATGTTAAATCAACCTTTCTAAATGGTGTTCTAGAAGAAGAGGTTTATATTGAGCATCCAGAAGGATTCAACTTGACTGATAAACCAGACTATGTATGTAGATTGAAGAAGGCACTTTATGGACTAAAATAAGCTCCTAGAGCTTGGTACTCAAGATTGGATAAGTACCTTCAGGAATAGGGTTTTAGGAAAGGAATAGTGGACAATAACTTATACATCAAAAATGAAGGGAATGACTTACTAATTGTGGTTGTTTATGTTGATGATATCATTTTTGGAGGTAACAATGATAAGATGTGTCAAAAATTTATAAAGAGAATGCAGAATGAATTTGAGATGTCAATGCTTGGTGAGTTGTCATTCTTTCTTGGACTTCATATTTCACAATCAAAAAAAGGAGTATTTCTTTCACAAACCAAGTATATAAAAGAGATTCTAAAGAAATTCAAGTTAGAATATTGTAAACCAGTGAGTACCCCCATGGTTATAGGATGCAAGTTAAGTAAAGATGATGAATCTCTGGAGTCAAATCAGAAATTTTACAAATATATGATTGGCAATTTATTGTATGTCATAGCTACAAGACCAAAAATCATGCAGGTAGTGGGATTAGTGGTAAGGTTTCAAGCAGCACCCAAGGAGACACATGTAGTAGCAGTAAAGAGGATTCTCAGGTATTTAAAAGGGACTATGGATTTTGGGCTCTGGTATCCCAAAAGTGACAATTTCACTCTCATAACTTATACAAATGTAGATTGGGCTGGCATCATTGATGATAGAAAAAGCACAAGTGGAGGAGCATTCTTTCTTGGAGACTGTTTAGTCTCTTGGCTAAGTAAGAAATATGTATCAGTATCCTTATCCATAGTAGAGGCAGAGTATATTGCAGTAGTTGCTTATTGTACATAGGTATTATGGATGAAGTAAACTTTAGAGGACTTCAAGATAAAGCATGATCACCCTATTCCCATATTGTGTGATAATACAAGTGCTATAAATATCTCAAAGAATCTAGTGATGCACTCTAGGACAAAGCACATTCTGATCAAATATCATTTTCTGAGAGAGCAGGTGACAGATAAGCAAGTCAGGTTGGAATATGTTACTACAAAGGAGCAGATTGCAGATATCTTCACTAAACCACTTCCGAAAGAGACCTTTGAGTATCTTAGAAAGAAATTGGGAGTAGTTCTACTCCCACCCCAAAATTAACCACCTCAAGGAGAGGAGGTGGAGGAAGGGGCTGAGCTAAGAGTCTTATCCTTAGCCCCAAGCCCCATAGGTGGCCCTTTGCCATTGATGACAAAGGGGGAGAGATTTGAGTTAGGGGGAGAGCATTCAGTTAGGGGGAGCATTTTCTCAGGGGGAGCAATTTTGGAAAAAGAAAAAGGTTTGGTTACAGAAAAAGGGTTGCCATCAATGACAAAGGGGGAGATTGTTGGAAATTTTGAGTTAGTTGTGTTGTCATTGATGTCAAGAGTAAGTGTCAGTGATCAATGCAGGACTTGGCAAAATAAGGGTTAAAATATTTATATTTTAAGCCCAAGAGATTTGGTTTAAGAGCTTCACATGATTGGTCAAAAGGATGGTTAAATACCCTAAAGGAAATGCCTAAAGGAAATAATATTATAATATTTATTATTATAATATTAAATGAGGTTATAAAAGGTCTAAGGGTGAAAGAGAAAAATACCTAGGCCCAAAGGAAATAATATTATAATATTTTTATTATAATATTAAAGGTTAAAATTAAAGCCTAAGGTAATTTATAAATTATTTATAATATTTATATTATAAATTAATTTATAAAATAATATTATTTAAACCCCAAAGTAGGGTTGGGTGCAAATTCGATTTAATTTTTTCTTCCCCCACCGACGTTCGAAGGAAAGTGGCATATGGTATAAATACCATAAGACTTGCCTCACAAAAGCAAGTCTCTGAATATTAATGCACATGCGATTATTGAAAGTGGAATGCGAAAGTTCATGAGCAAATAAGACGAGGATATTAATTTTTTATTGCAACCGAAAAACATGAAGGACAAATTGACCAAGGCATAAAGCCTTGTCACCAACCAATCGGTTGGGCTAGTGGCAAGTTTTTGGTGTGTAAGGCGTAGGGTATGCGGAGGTTTCGTGTTCGAGTCTTAGCGATGTGCGAAGGGACAAAGCCTTTTGTTTGGCTTTGGTGTTGGTCAAAGAAACAAAGCACTCAAAGCACTTTTACCTCCCACGTGAGCGCCTAGCTCATGTGGTAGTGTGGTCGTGGCTAGGGCGCAGGTGGCAGCTTGACCTGGGATCGAATCCCACCGAGGAGTGTGCAAAGGTACTTTAAATTTTGTTGTAATGTGCATGTGGTCTAAGGTTGTATTGTGAGCGCCTTGGGAGATATAAGGTGATTAAAGAAAATTTTATTTTAGTTAAAGTTTGTGAAGGATTTAATTGTGGTTTAAAAGTGAATTGCATTATTTCTGGATAAGTGATGTTAATTATTTTGAAATGCAATTTTTAAGTTGGGAGATATAAGGTGATTAAGATATATTTTATTTTTTTCTTAGTTGAAGATTGAGGAGGATTTAATTTTGGCTTAAAAGTGAATTGAATTATTTTTGGAAAAGGTGTGTTGATTATTTGATAATGCATTTTTGAGTAGGGAGATATAAGGGAGTTATTTTGATTATTTTATGCATTAAAATTCTGAAGTGAATTATTGTGAAAGTGAGTTAATTGAACCTTTGCTAGTTGTATTTTGAAAATATTGGAGATTATAAGGTGTACTTGAGACTTGTTATTTTTGTATGGTGAAATAAATATTGAGGAGAATTTTGAGTGGAGATTTTGAGATAGATTGTTGCTACCTAACCTTGAAATTGGCAAAGAGGTTTTGATTGTGATTAAGACAGGTTTTGAAGACATATCTCCATAAAAACAAAAGGTATGGGCACATCTTCCTTATGAGTGAAATATTGTTGGATTGAATGTTGTGAAATGCAAAGTTGGAGTGAAAAATGATTGTTTGATAAGCATTGTTGGAAATGTTTGAGTGAGCTTTCATGTGCATGATTAGGGTTTGTGAAAAGATCATGAGTATCATTGTTATGTGAAGTTAAGAATTATCTTGAGTCAAGGTTTGAGATCCATAGTGTGAGTTGTTGGAAGTATAGTGAAACACTTGGTTAGGGTTTGTAAGCAAGTTGTGTTTCATTGAGTGAATGGTTGAGTAAAGTTGGATGAGCATTATTGATTGAATGCATTGGAGTGATAGTTCAAGTTCTGTAAAACAAATTGTTCTTTATTCTGAATTGATTTGAAAGAGAGTTTGGAAGTGTTTGAGTATTTTGTGAGTGTGAAACATATTGAGTCTCTAATCATTCTCTATATGTTTCTATGGTTAAACAAGATTCTGAGTGAAACTTGTTTGTGGTATTGAAGAGGTTTTCTGTAAGAGATTAAGATTGAGTTTTCTGAAATTGTTAATGAGATTTTTGTGAAAGTTTAAGGACATATTAGAGGTAAGTCTTGGTGAAGACTTGAGAGCAGAGTTGATTCATTTGTTCAAGCCTTGTGTTAAGGCTTTGGGAAAATCTGAGCAGATTTGGTTTGTGATTTGATCAAGCTTTGTGTTAAGGCTTGAGGATAGATTTGAGGATAGAGTTTGGTATAGATTTGAGAGTAGATTTGTGCTAGAATAGAGATAGATTTGTGAGTATATTTGTGTAGGGTAGAGGATAGTGTTTAGTACAGATCTGAGATAGAGATAAAATAGAGTTTAGAGCAGGCTTTGGAGGTGACAGAGTAGAGGATAGTAGTCTCTAGTGGATAGAGATCCATTAGCCAGGGTAGTGAGGATAGAGGTCTTCTGAGTGAGGACAGGGGTCTTCAGTGGAGAGAGATCCACAAGCTAGTGCAGTGGAGGTAGTAGTCTTCTAGAAGATCACCAACTAGAGTAGAGGAGAAAGGGTTCTCCTATGGATAGAGATCCATGAACTTGATTAGGGGATTGGTGTCTCCTTTGGACAGAGGTCCATAAACATTGTAATAGGGAAGGATTCCCAAGAGAATTTATTGAGAAAATTTTATAAGGAATATTTTCTCCATGGAGTAGCCCACATTGGGTGAACCACGTTAAATCATGTCTCTCATGTGTGTGATGCTTTGTGTAATGTTTACTACTTTAATATTGTTGATGTTATCATATGGATTGAAAAGCAAAAAAAATTATCTTATACTTTTCACCCCCCCTCTTAGTATAATCTCATGCTCTACAATGATAATGTGTGGCAAGCTCATGTAGACAAATTAACATTTCCTGATGAACGATGTGTCAATGATCTTGAGCATCTACGTGTTTATCAAGATCACGTTAAGAGAGCTTACAACATGAAATTACACCCTAGAGAATTTCAAGTTGGTGATTTAGTTCTAAAAGAGAACCAATAAAATTCAAATTTTCCACCCCATCTATAAGATAAATTTGTGCTAAACTAGTTAGGTCCGTACATCATTACTAGTCATATTGGACATGGAAATTATCGCTTAGCATATATTGAAGGAATTATTGAGTCTAAAACCTTGAATATAAGTCACATAAGGCATTTCCACACTTAGAGCACCATACATGTCTAGCACCAAGTATGTACACTAGGTATTTGTCAAAATCAATATTTTCAAAGGTCAATTTCACCACCTCTTTACATTATATTTATCATTTCCATCTACATTCCATACTATGTGTCTTTTTATCTTCACTTGGTCATTGTTCATACTATTCCTTTAGGGATTTCGATCACTTAACCATCTCTAGTTTTCTTTTCAGATTTTGTAGAAAGCTATCATGATTTTTAGAAGGTAGAATCCTGCTTAGTTTGTACCTTGTATATGTCAAAATACCAACACATTTTCACATTAATAAATCTATGTTTAGCACAAGGAAATATGAAACCTATAAAGTGTTCTAGGTTACCCTAAGTGAAAATTTTATCTTGCTCGTCCCCCATGTGAATGGTTCAAAGATGCTAATAATTGACAAAAGGACAAGTTCCTCCTTACCAAAATTAATCAAAAGACCTTACTTCATGCAAAACTAGGGTAAGTATCCAAAATGAAAAATAAATAGTGGTTGTTACCACTTAAAAATATTCAAAAGAAAAAGTGGTTTTCACCATTAGAAAAAAATAAAATAAATAGTGGTTCTCACCACTACCAAACTCCATTTCTCACCATAATAAAAATGAGCAACTCCCTAACACAATTCAAAGATATAAGAAAATAAGGGAGTACTGAACTTGAATCCCTGGAATTATAAGCATTGGAAAACCTTAAGGTGATCCTCATTATAGATTGGGTGGCATCAAACCTGCATGGAATGGTGGTATCCTTATGCATGATGATATGTCTGTCACATAAGAAACTTACTTTTGTATAGACTAATGTTTGCATGTGGATGAGCTAGCTTTTGACAGCATGTATCACCTAGTGGTCTAATACAACTACGTACAAAACTTAGGATAATGATACTCATAGGGTGATATTTAGTACATATGGGCTGCATTAATCCTATTTGGAACTGGGGCAACTTTATGCATTATCATAGCAATAAACCCACATGCACACACAAGGATATTGAATATTTTGGTTATCTTAGTAGATTTATACTTTACAAAAAATATTTACATGGTTACTATACAACTTTTGATTAGGTAACTAGAGTGTTTGAGTCTCCTAAAAATACCAAACACATCACACAACATTGTATTATTTAGTCCATTTCATATCATGCTATTGCATGTTCATTAAGTTACATTACACAAGCTATTACATGATGCCATGATAACACAAAAATTATAAGATAAAATTTGTACAATCTATGGTGCTAGCATCTAGTGTGTCAACTAGTATTCATCACTCATCATACAAATTAACAAAATAATCCATTTCATTATGCATATACATATATACATATCATCAAATCACATCATATTACAACAAATGCATCCATGATAAAGAATACATCACAAACATCATAATGCAAATATAAGCATTGCATACATATCATAAAGAAGTAAGGAAACACATGAGGATAACATAAAACTCATATATATATATATGAAATCAAAAGCTACATCATCATACATAAACTATTCATAGGCTACAATAAAGTGGGTCCTCATACCTCATAATCCCAAAATATCAAAAATAACCATAGAGTCTCAAAATACATGGTCATGTAGGACTGGAACTACGAATCTCACCTCCACCCTCAGTCGATGTCTAGTGAAAATTCCTATATCTGCTACTCCATAACCTATATAACCTTTGTGCAATGCTAGGATCCCCCTTCCTCATAGAAGACTATCCTATACCACTCTTATAACTATGGTGCAACCCACTAGAAAAAGGATGTGCTAGGATACACCCCCTAAGGTGCACTTTCTCATCCTCAAAAACCTGGGTGAGTGCTCACTCATCTTGACAATGAGCCTAGAGGTCCCCCACTAATGCCTATATTTGTGTTACCTCCTATCATAGCTTGGCCATATCACTACTACTCGACCATCAATTGCTAGGGCTCTGTACTCCAACCTAGACCCAAAGAGTAGTTATCTCTTCTACATGCCTATCAATCTCAACTTGTGTGCTCTACACCTATGCCTATACGAGAGCTCTCTTCTCTGCATGCTCATGTCTACATTTGATAATATCACCCCATAGCTCAGTAATAGTAGCATCTTGTGTTTCCAACTATACCTACACTCCCTGATCATCAAAGTAATCCTCACCAAAGTCATATTGTGGATCCCCTACATCAAGGATATCTATCCACTCATATGCTACTCAATGATGCACATGTTTCTCACCTACATCTAGCTCCTTATCATCTGGATCCTCATCATGACCCTCATATGTAGCATCCTTGTGATCCTCCTATGTAGTTGTAGTTGTATCACCACCTAGTGGCTCAACTCCTCACCACTATTGCATCACCCACCAAGAGTCATACTCTATTGTATTCCTAACATTGTTTAGCTCAAAAATATCCACTACAAGATTTGGCTTCTCTCCCACTACCTCCATTGTAGGCCAACCAAGTTTCCTCTCATCCTCGTAGTATTGGTAGACCACTAGCTTGCTAGGAAATCCTTAGCATAGGCCAAACTACCATAATAATCGAGCATGAAAAAAGTACTCCTGCTTAGTACCATGTTTCCCAACTATCCATATCCCTTGCCTCATCTGATGAAGTTGTGCCTCAGCATCAGGCCATGCTATAAAATCCATGTAGGATCTCCAAGTCACCTCCTCTTCCTTGATTCTTGCAAAGGACTATGTGTAGTGATCAACATTACCTATAAAGTGATGGCTATGACCCATATCTTGGGCTCACTATCATATAATCCCATAGCCTATCTCCCTATATCTAATTTGTGCTCATATCATTAAAGGCATTCCCTATGGTTGATCCATATCAATATACTTCTATCCCCACACCTACAGTAGAAAGCTACATCCTAATTCCTTCTACCCATAGGATAATATCTCATACAACTCATCATACAACTATGCCAATAAAGTAGTACCCCACCCATTCACTAGCGGCTACTTGAAGAACATGTACTTATACTAAGAGGGGGGTGAAAAGTATACAATAAAACTTTTTGCCTTTCAATCCAAATAGTAGCATCAACATTAATAAAATAGTAAACATCACACAAAGCATCACACACATGAGAGACATCATTTTTACGTGGTTCACCCAAAGATGGCTACTTCCACGAAGAAAGTATTTCTTCTAAATATTTCTCAAATAATATTTTGGGAATCCTTCCCAATTACAATGTTTATGGACCTCTATCCAAAGGAGATGTTGATCCCCTTAATCTATTTTATGGATATCTATCCATAGGAGAACTCCTTCTCCTCTACTCTATTTGGTGATCTCTAGAAGACTACTGCCTCCACTGCACTGGCTTGTGGATATCTCTCCACTAAAGACTCTTGTCCCCACTTAGAAGACCTATCCTCACTACCCTGGTTTATGGATCTCTATCCACTGGAGACTACTATCCTCTCTACTCTGTCACCTCCAAAGATCTATCTCAATTCTGTACTAAACATAGTCTAGTCGGTCTAGCACAACTCTGCTCAACTCTTGTACTAAACACAGTCTAGTCGGTCTAGCACAAGTCCACTCAAATCTATACTAAACATAGTCCAGTCAGTCTAGCACAAATCTGCTCAATAGGTCCACTCAGAACCTACTCAAATCTGCTCAATAGGTCCACTCAGAACCTGCTCAAATCTACTCAACAAGCTCACATATAAGTCCAAATCTACTCAATAAGTCCTCTCTAGGACTTAACCAAATCTGTATTGCAAGATTCCACAAAATCTCACACAAAATCAGTCCATAAGTCTTCTCAAAGACTTACCTCAAATCAGCTTAACAAGTCCACACAAAACTTGTCCAATCTCATAGAAACATAGAGAGAATTGTTAGAGACTCAATATGTTCTATACTCAATGCTCAATCACTTTCTCAACTTAAATCAATCTCATAGAAGCATAAAGAGAATTTTTAGAGACTCAATATGTTCTATACTCAAAACTCAATCACTTTCTCAACTCAATCTCATAGAAGCATAAAGAGAATTGTTAGAGACTCAATATGTTCTATTCTCAAAACTCAATCACTTTCTCAACTCAACTTCATAGAAGCATAAAGAGAATTGTTAGAGACTCAATATGTTCTATTCACACAACTCAATCTCTTTCACAACTCAAATCAGAATATAGAATAGTTTGTTTTATGGAACTTGAACAATCACTTCATTCATCCACTTGACTAGGCCCAATCAACTCTACTCAACCAATCACTCAAGAAACAACTCTTGCTCACAAACCCTAGTACAAGCATGTATCATCCAACTCAAAATATTTCCAACAATGCTCAACAACAAATCTCACATAACAATGATACTCATGATATTTTCTAACTCAAGTTCAAGTTCTTTGCACAATCCAATGGCTTCAACAACAATGCTAATAAAACAAGGTTTTAATCACAACACTTAATTCTAGAAAAACCTTGAAGCATTAACTCAAACACTTTCGAAAAGGAAACCCTAATCAAATCCTTTTCACTCCAAACTTAATTTTCAAGAAAGCCAATCAACCAACACAACCAAAGAAGAATTTGCTCATACCTTTTTGCTTGACAAGGAGTTGATCTCACAGATCTGCCACACTCACAATTTCTTCTTTGCCAATCTCAACAAGGGTTAGAGGGTAATAATTTCTTCAACAAAATACAATGCAAAATAATACCAAAATAACACCTTATCACTCCAACTCAAATAATATTCAAATACCCTCACAATAATCTTCTTTTAACACAAACCCTTTAAAGATCAAACAACACTCAAAAAGTCTTAACCCTTCAATATTTGCAATATAATAATTTAAGACTTTATTAAAAATATTAAATACCAAAGCTTCCTTATTACTCCAAGTAATACCTTCAACTACCAACGTTATTCACCAAACACTCTTTAAACAATTTCACAAGCAAACCTTATACCTCCAAACACCTTGTATTGAAACCTTAGGCAATAAAATTAATTAAAAAGCTTTTACCTTGGCCACCGATGGGTTTCGACCCCGTTACCTCTACCTCCGCAAGAAACCTACCATGGGCTCCATGACCACGTGCTCTATGAGCATGTTTAAGAGCCAAAAGGCTCTTTCTCCTCCTTAGCTTTTGTGCTCAATGAAAACGTATGAAAAATGTTTCCCTTTGGCGCTCACCACCACGAGTTTCGAACACAACACTTGCTTCCTCCAAACGTCTACGCTTTGCCACTTGGACCATCGTGTCCAATGTGCTTCGAAGACTCCAACCTTTCCACTTTATCCTTGGCACTAAAGATGAAAATATTTTTCATCTTCTTCCTCAATGAATCCTTTCGAAAATGCAAATGAAGCTCTTTTACCTTGGCGTAAATATTCTTCGATCGAGGGATAAACTTTGCAATGTCTTTGAGGCCACCTTTTATACACAACCATGTGTTTTATTCAAACGTCGGTGCTTCCTTGTTTTAATGATGTCAGCGCCTTTAAACACTTTATAATATATGCAAAGTGCTTAAATTAAATTTGATGACGTCAGCATTATAATTTATAAATATTTTAAATTCAAAAGAATTTAAATTTTATAAATTATAATTGTAAGGTTTAATTTTTAAACCCTTATTTTACTTTGCATTGAAACTCTTGACCTTTGGCCTTCTTCCTGGATATCAAATAGCAACTTTGACAACTTCGTTCCTTGAAAAAAACCTTGATATTAATGTTAACTACATTTCTTGACATCAATGACAATTTTGGCTTAGGGACTCAAAATGTCCAACAATATCCCCCTTTGTCATTGATGGCAACCCACATTCTTCTTACTGAAACCTGGTCTTTCTTTTTCTTCTGCTCCCATGGGGACATTGCTCCCCCTAGCTCAATGCTCTCTCAGATATCAAATCTCTCCCCATTACATAAATCTCTCTTTGACATCAATGGAAAAGGGTCACCTTTGGGGCTCGAGGCTAAGAATGAGCCTCTTAGCTTAGTCCCTCCCCCACCTCCTCATGAGGTGGTTAATTTTGGGGTGGGAGTCTCACTCCCAATTTTCCTCGAAGATACTCAAAATTTTCCTTTGAAAGTGGCTTAGTGAAAATATTTTCTATCTTTTCCTTTGTAGTGACATACTCCAATCTGACTTTTTTATCTATCACCTGTTCTCTCAGAAAATGATACTTAATCGAAATGTGCTTTGTCCTGGAGTGCATTACCAGATTTTTTGAGATACTTATGGCACTTGTATTATCACATAGTATAGGAATGGGCTGATCATGCTTTATATTAAAGTCTTCTAGAGTTCTCTTCATCCATAACACTTGTGTACAACTAGCTACTACTGCAATATATTCTACCTCTGTTGTAGATAGAGATACTAAAACCTGCTTCTTACTTAACCAAGAGACTAGACATTCTCCAAGAAAGAATGCTCCTCCACTTGTGCTTTTTCTATCATCAATGTTGCCAGCCCAATCTGCATCTGTATATGTTGTTAGTGTGAAACTATCACTTTTGGGATACCAAAGCCCAAAATCCATAGTCCCTTTTAGATACCTAAAAATTCTTTTTACTGCTGCCACATGTGTTTCCTTAGGTGCTGCTTGAAATCTTACCACTAATCCCACTGACTATACTATGTCTGGTCTTGTAGCTATAACATATAATAAGTTGCCAATCATAGATTTGTATAATCTTTGATCTGCCTCTGGAGATTCATCATCCTTACTCAACTTGCATCCTATGACCATAGGAGTACTTACTGGTTTGCAATATTCTAATATGAATTTCTTCAACATTTCCTTGATATACTTGGCTTGAGAGAGAAACACTCCCCTTTCTGATTGTGAAATCTGAAGTCCAAGAAAGAAGGACAATTCACCAAGCATAGACATCTCAAATTCATTTTGCATATTCTTAGAAAAATCTTTGCACATCTTATCATTGTTTCCTCCAAAAATTATGTCATCAACATAAACAACCACTATTAGAAGATCATTTCCTTCATTTTTGATATACAAATTACTATCTACTATTCCTTTC
Source organism: Wollemia nobilis (assembly GCA_028583015.1). Lineage (NCBI taxonomy): Eukaryota > Viridiplantae > Streptophyta > Pinopsida > Araucariales > Araucariaceae > Wollemia > Wollemia nobilis. Next base: position 2,492,274 of record JAQPPZ010017236.1, on the reverse strand, counting down.
CTAAATCCCTATTCCTAAAGATACTTATCCAATCTTGAGTACCATGCTCTGGGAGCCTGCTTTAAACCATACAATGCCTTTTTCAATCTGCATACCTGATCTGGTGTATCTGCTAGTATGAATCCCTCTGGTTGTTCAATATAGACCTCTTCTTCTAGAACCTATTTTAGAAATGTTGACTTGACATCCATATGATATACCTTGAAGTTATTGAAACTTGAGAAAGCTAAAAACATCCTTATAGCTTCAAGTCATGCAACTGGAGAAAAAGTTTCATCAAATTCAATTCCTTCTACTTGTGCATAACCTTTGCATACTAACCTTGCTTTATTTCTGACCACTTGTCCATCTTCATTCAACTTATTTATGAATACCCATTTTGTGCCAATCACATTTTTGTCCTTTGGTCATGGAACAAGTTCCCAAGTTTTTCTCTTCTCTATCTGATCCAACTCCTCATTCATTGCTTTAACCCAAAATTCATCCTCACTAGCTTAAGTGAAGTCTTTTGGCTCAATATTAGATAGTAAAGAAAAATTTGCTTGTTGAGATGGTTTTATTATTCTTCTCCTTGTCTGTCTTTCATATGGATTCCCGATGACCTGTTGTTTTGGATGATGTTTCTGTACATACCTGGAAGGAGTCTTAGGAAGAATATTTTGTGTTTCTTCTTCATATTTGTCTGATTCCTCACAAAATTCTTCTTGACAACATCCATCCTCTTGGTACACAGTTTGCTAAACTGGTTCTCTGAAATCTATCTTCTCATCAATTGTTACATTCATACTTTCCACCATAGTGTGTGTTCTTTTGTTGAAACATCTGTAGGCTTTACTCTTTGTGGAATAACCAAGAAAAATTCCCTCATCACATCTTGGATCAAACTTGCCCAAGTTTTGATCTTCTCATCTTATGTAACATTTGCTTCCAAATATTCTGAAATGTTTTACAGTAGCATGTCTTCCTTTCCAAAGCTCATATGGAGTCTTGTGATGATTTACCCTTAATTGAGCCCTAGTAATTATGTATACAACTGTGGATACCGCTTCTTTCCAAAAACCATCTGATAACTTAGATTCATTTAACATAGCTCTAGCCATGTTTTCAATAGTCCTGTTCTTCCTTTCAACTACTCCATTTTGTTGAGGAGTTCTTGCTGTTGAGTACTCTCTCTTGATTCCATGTTGTTCACAAAATTCTACAAATTCATTTGAAGTAAATTCTCCTCCTCTATCGGATCATAGACACTTAATCCTTTTGCCTATTTCATTTTCAACCAATTCCTTGAATGCTTTAAATTTTTCAAAGGCCTCTGATTTCTCTTTTAGGAAGGTTACCCAAACCATTATGGAATAATCATCTACAAACAACATGAAGTAACTCTCACCCTGAATACTTTGTGTTCTGGTAGGACCACACAAATCAGTATGTATTAGGCTCAATGGCTCAGATGACATATAGCCTTTTGGTTTAAAGGTTGTCCTAGTTTGCTTTCCATGTTGACACGGTGCACAAATTATGTTTTGAGGTCTTCTTATTTTGGGTAAATCTCTAACTACCTGTTTATTGCTTATACTGACTATGTTGTCAAAATTCAAATGACCCAATATTCTATGCCACAACCAGCTCTCATATTCTTGTGATAGAAAGCACTTTTCCCCTTTGATATCATTGAGCATATATAAGTTGTTTGGAGTTCTTCTTGCATTTACAATGATTCTTCTAGTTTCTATTTTCCTTATTTCACATCTATCTGGATGGAAGGTGACCATGTATCCTTGATCACAAAGTTGAATTATACTCAATAGATTGTGTTTTAAACCTTTGATGTACAAAACATTCTCTATTTTTGTTTTTCCATTGTCTAGACTTAGAGTTCCTCTCCCAAAAATCCTTGCTGATCCATTATCACCAAAACTTATTGATCCTCTATTTGTTTCTTTCAGTACAATGAATTTATCTTTGTCTCCTGTCATGTGACTAGAGCAACCACTATCAAGATACCATTGTTCTTATTTATCTTGAGCATGAAGGGCTGTTTGTACTAACATTGATCTAGCCCTAACATTTTTTCTTTCATCCTTCCTAGTTTTTGGAATTGTTTTTCTAGACTCAAGAGGTATCATTTTACACCATCTAGCCTTGTGCCCAAAATTATTGCATTTGTAACATATAACATCATCATCCATGAGAGGTGCAAAGGAATTGAAATTTCTATTGTATCTTGCATAGTGAGTACAATGTGCAGCTCTATGACCATATTTATTGCAAGAAAAATAATGACCATGGAAGAAATTATGTAACCTATTTGGGTGTCTTGGAATTTGTGAAGAAGTCATCTTCTTCTTGTGATTAACTCTTATCCAGGGTTCTTCTTTTCTTTCTTCCTTTCTGATATCCTTTGATTGCTTTTCTTTGTTTGAAGTTTTTGCCTTTTGGAGACTTGATTCCTCTTTCTGCTTCTCATATTCTATATTTTGTAGTACTTTATTCCTTAGGAGAACTATTTATGCTTCCAATTTTTCACATTCTATTTCCCTGGCTCTTAATAGATCTATCATATCTTGCTCAATCTTCTTTCCTTATTCCACCCTAATCTTGAGTTCTTTGAGACTTTATATAAGTTCCATTCTTGCTTCTTCATCTTCTTGAACTTGTTCTTTCAAGCTTGAATTTTTCTCTCTAAGTCTTTCCAATTTTTTGAGAGCAGCAAAAAATTCTTCTTTTATATCAAACATAGTCTCTTCTTCACTTTCTGAAGTCATGTGTGCTACCAAAGGATCCTCTTCCAAGTTGTTAGTCTTTTCATGGAGAGACCCGCTCTGATACCAATTGAAGAACATGTGCTTATACTGAGAGGGGGTGAACTGTATACAATAAAATTTTTTGCCTTTCAATCCAAATAGTAGCATCAACATTAATAAAATAGTAAACATCACACAAAGCATCACACACATGAGAGACATAATTTTTACATGGTTCACCCAAATATGGCTACTTCCACGGAGAAAGTATTTCTTCTAAATATTTCTCAAATAATATTTTGGGAATCCTTCCCAATTACAATGTTTATGGACCTCTATCCAAAGGATATGTTGATCCCCTTAATATGGTTTGTGGATCTCTATCCACAAGATAACTCCTTATCCTCTACTCTGTATGGTGATCTCTAGAAGACTACTACCTCCACTACATTGGCTTGTGGATCTCTCTCCACTGAAGACTCTTGTCCCCACTTAGAAGACCTGTCCTCACTACCCTGGCTGATGGATCTCTATCCACTGGAGACTACTGTCCTCTCTTATCTATCACCTCCAAAGCTCTATCTCAATTTTGTACTAAACACAGTCTAGTCGGTCTAGCACAACTCTGCTCAAATCTTGTACTAAATATAATTTAGTCGGTCTAGCACAAGTCCACTCAAATCTACACTAAACACAGTCTAGTCGATCTAGCACAAATTTTCTCAATAGGTCCACTCAGAACCTTCTCAAATATTCTCAATAGGTCCACTCAGAACCTGCTCAAATCTGCTCAACAAGCTCACACATAACTTGTCCAAATATTCTCAATAAGTCCTCTCTAGGACTTAACCAAATATGTATTGTAAGCTTCCACAAAATCTCACACAAAATCAGTCCACAAGTCTTCTCAAAGACTTGCCTCAAATCAGCTTAACAAGTCCACACAGAACTTGTCCAATCTCATAGAAACATAGAGAGAATTTTTAGAGACTCAATATGTTCTATACTCAATGCTCAATCACTTTCTCAACTCAAATCAATCTCATAGAAGCATAAAGAGAATTTTTAGAGACTCAATATGTTCTATACTCAAAACTCAATCACTTTCTCAACTCAATCTCATAGAAGCATAAAGAGAATTTTTAGAGACTCAATATGTTCTATTCTCAAAATTCAATCACTTTCTCAACTCAAATTCATAGAAGCATAAAGAGAATTGTTAGAGACTCAATATGTTCTATTCACACAACTCAATATATTTCACAACTCAAATCAGAATATAGAATAGTTTGTTTTATGGAACTTGAACAATCACTTCATTCATCCACTTGACTAGGCCCAATCAACTCTACTCAACCAATCACTCAAGAAACAACTCTTGCTCACAAACCCTAGTACAAGCATGTATCATCCAACTCAAAATGTTTCCAATAATGCTCAACAAAAAATCTCACATAACAATGATACTCATGATATTTTCTAACTCAAGTTCAAGTTCTTTGCACAATCCAATGGCTTCAACAAAAATGCTAATAAAACAAGGTTTTAATCACAACACTTAATTCTAGAATAAACTTTGCAATGTCTTTGAGATCACCTTTTATACACAACCATGTGTTTCCTTCAAACATTGATGCTTCCTTGTTTTAATGACATCAACACCTTTAAACACTTTATAATATATGCAAAGTGCTTAAATTAAATTTTATGATGTCAGCATTATAATTTATAAATATTTTAAATTCAAAAGAATTTAAATTTTATAAATTATAATTGTAAGGTTTAATTTTTAAACCCTTCTTTTACTTTGCATTGAAAATCTTGTCCTTTGGACTTCTTCCTGGATACAAAATAATAACTTTGACAACTTCGTTCATTGAAAAAAACCTTGATATTAATGTTAAGTGCATTTCTTAACATCAATGATAATTTTGGCTTAGGGACTCAAAATTTTCAACACTGCTCTACGATGCACTCCATAAGTTTAAATACCAACTCCAAAAGGTTCTAGGGAGCCTGGATCCTAATGAGTCTGGTAGAAATATGTTGGAGATCAATATCATCAATAAGGCATATCTAGTGGTAAATACATTGACCTCATATCATAAATCTGCTCACATACCTCCGCTAAGTAGGTCACGTACCACCTCCTACCAATCCGTGTCAAAGTATATCTACATTATAGTATCTCATAGATCTCGATGAGTGGATACAATAGGTTGATCCTCTATTGAAATGTGTAATATCTGATAAAAATCTTCTAGAATCATGGTCATCTCCCCTGTAGGTAGGTGGAAGGTGTTAGTGCAAGGATCCCATAAGTCTATCAAGGCAGTCAAATAAGCTCGGTCACCCACCATGGGCTCAAACCATATCACTTTCTTAAGACCAACGAAATCAAGTCATTTCTAGTCCTCCTCTATCAATCGATCGCTAGTGGTCTGAAAGAGAGTGAGAAATTGATATCAACTCTTAACCACCTGGCAGACTTAAGCAAGTTAACAAAAATGCACTAAAAATGCATCACAAATGCCCAAAAACATCAAAAAAGACTCAAAAATGGCTTTTGCCCCAGTTGTGTGGCCATACCACCTAGGGATGGCCCCTAATTTGGTAGTCATCCCATCGAGGGATAACCCCCAAAAATGCTTAAAAATGGATCATTTTGATCCCCAAAACAACCAAAATATAGCAAGAAAACAACAAAAAAAATAAAAACAATGCATATAAAATAAAAATAAATCTCAAATTCCTAAATTTAACCACTACTGAGGTTATTTAACCAAGATTTAGTGTATTTTATGGGAAAAGTGCAATTCATTACAATTTCACATTCAATAAAGAATAAGAGAAAATGTAGCCCTTACCCATCTCGCATTGGATTAATTGATTTTCAAGTATTATGGTTGGCTCATGGTGATTGTGGGATGTTTTTAATAGTGCTCCTCTTCAAAAAATCAACCTCCTAATCTTCACCTCTCAGTTTGCTAATCTAGAATGTGAAAGTGATCTTATTTGCCCAATTTTGGGCTTAAATAGCACTAGAATGAGCATGGTCATCCCTAGGTGGGGCGGTCAAAAAATTGGTAGACTATCCCACATTGGGATAGCCATAAACTTTGCAACAGTCCCACCTAGGGATGGCCACCAAAAAACCTTACAAAAATAGCTAAAAAAATCACAAAAAAGGCCTAAAACCCACCAAAAACAAGTCAAATTTGACAAAATTAACAAAGGATCAATATTGAACTCAAAATATTCATGGATTCTCTAAAAATTATCTATTTAATTCCCCAATAATTCCATTGTGTCTAGAATTCTCCATGGGAACGAGATATTTAGTCTTTTGCTTCCATGGACTATCAGCAAAATGATCAAAATCCTAGCAAAATTGATACATCTTACAATGGGTAAAACTGACGGTTATCCCAATCAAGTCATATGGGTCAAGAAACTCATCACTTTCATCATTTTTCATGCCCTCATTTACTCATAACTTGAGGGGATAGCCATAATAACAAATTCATAATCAAAATCAACATTAAAATACTCAAATGTTTAGCTTGCATACATTCAAAAGAATCATTGCCAAAGATAAATTTTCAAGCCTACGGTGGGGAAAATAATTAGCAAATGCAACAAAACAAAGACTTGGCCTCCTTGAAACCTTGGGAATTTACGCATACAAAGGGTTACAAGAAAACAAGGAATCGAGACCAAGTATACCCTAAGCCCTAAAAATGCTATGACAAGCACATCTAAAAGGTATACCAAAATCAATCCTTCAACTATGTCAAAAGCAAGGATTCCAAGAATGTATGCTCTTTCCTCAACTGAGGAATCTAAATTTGGTTAGGTTACTGACTAAAATGAATCATTTATTGAATTAGTCATCTATTTTTTCTACGTGCTCTGTTGCACATAGTGCATATAAAAAAGGGGCATTTATAGACACTAAAATCATGTAAATAAGATAATATTGCTAATTCGCCACTCTTATTGATATCATATGGCACCACTGGGCAACCCTCAGGGGTTAATTAGGGCTCTCAAACACTTTTTGGAAGGTTTACCCCACTTTTGGGAGGTTTTGGTCCATGTAGTCATGGTCGTCCCACCCTAGGATGGTCATAGTTCATGATTGTCCCACCTAGGGACGACCTCCAGCAACCATCCTTGGATGGAACGATCATGGAATAAAATCTTGAAAAGTGAAAGGGTGGGATGAATGACAATCAATTTATACCATTTATCCCACCCAATCAATCATGACTTATTGGGAGGTTGTCATGGCCATTAGGGACTACAAATTGGAGGTCCAAATGGGAAGCCTCTTCCACCCTATGCATGGAAAAGGCATTGCCAAGTGGCAACACTTGCCTTGCATGCCCAAACTTGCCCCTTTCCTCATTTGACCTCTTTGGCTATAAATTGAGGTTTTTTCATCCAATTCAAAAATTAGATACTTTTGCAATTATTGACCATGAAGTGCTACCAATATTTACCCTCACCTTTGCCCACATATTTACTTTGGAAACCTCTTCAATCAAAGGCATTTTCAGGATGTTCTAAGACATGTTCAATTATTTCAAAACCCATAAATTCATAGAGTTAATTTACCAAATTAGATTACAATACCCCTAGGAGGATTCCAAATTAGATCTAAGTGGAATTGGTGGCAAAAACCACCATGTTTTGTGGTCATCCTCCCCTGGGATGGTTAGCAAGCCTAGTTGGGAATCTCAGGGAAGGCTATGAATTGGCCCACAATTTTGATCTAATTTTAGTGTATTTTAATTCTATAGCATTATATTAACATCATATTCAATTTTGGTGAATTTTTGAGTAGTTTTGATATGTCAATTAATGTTTTTGTGATTACAGTTCTAATTGTCCCTCCTAGGAATGGTCACAAGTTCTACTCATAATTTCACTTTGATTTCTACTCAGATCTTTACAAATTCATATAGTAGACACCATACTAAATTTTCAAGTCATTTGGAGTAGTTTAGATTGGTCTCAAATAATTTTTGCTTTCATTACTGTATACTTTTTATGGTTTTCATTATAAAACACATATGCTATTAACATATTTCAATCTCTTGTGTGTAGGTATAGATATTCCATGCATGAGGGAGGAGATAAGGATATGAATAAATGTAGCCCAAATATAGCTCTATATCGTGAGTGTGAGAGGAACATTGGAAGTGCACCATTAAGTTCATGGAGGGATTTGATCCCTCAAAATTTGTAACTTGAAATGTATCACATTGAAAAGCCCTCAAGGGGATGTATTGTAACCTCTAATTTGATAAATTAATAAATAAAAGGAGAACCCCCCTCTTTTTATTCAACTTATATATCAATTATTTATTTACTTTATCACCTCTCTTGCACGCTTTATTAGAACATTATATGCACTTCAATTCAATATTCTAGACGAGCCATTTTTCACGCTCTTCAGTTGGTAATGATCTCCTTCTAGAGTGTGCTAGATATATATGTTGTAAGTTATAAAAAATCCATCAAGGAATTAATTTTAGTGTTTTTCAAATATTACAAGCCTAGAAACACCCATAGCTATCAACATTTCCATTTGAGTCATTGAGAACCACCAAAATTTTCTAGTTCATGATGTTGAAGATGCTCTTCTTATCAAGGATCATATTATTTTTGAGCAGGTACCAATGTTTATGGAGTTATCTCATTCTCCATTTACAATTTAAGAACCATTTCTATGTATTTGAAAAGCACCTAGCATTATAATTCTATGTGTAGAAGCATGAGTTGTGTCAGATTTAACTCTTATTTTAATATGGCAAGGGTAATGAATGTTTTGATATGGAGGGTTTTTGACTTGTTGGACTGGATTTCCCTCCTCAAGAAATCCTAGGACTAAATATAGAATCCTATAAAATATTTTCTATGTAGATGTTGCCTAGATATTAATATCTTTGATATAATACAACACTACACTCTTTCCATGAGAATATGCTCTATGTTCATGATCGAAGATCTAGTCATAATATGACAACTAGACTCTGATTTTTGAGTTCATTGAGCATGTTATCAATCCACATATTTTTGAGGTGGAGTCATGGGTAGTTCTAGTCCCACTTTGATTAGCTCAAGTTCATGGGCATAACCAGAACCAAATAGAAGGCTATATATAGAGAGGGAGAGGTGAATTGCCAAAGAGGTAATTTCCTCATCAAAATTAAATCAAGAACCTACTTTGACTGATGTATTAAATTAGCTAATATTATTGAAACATTATGGCATATTTAATACATGCTACTATGTTCCAATCAATGATCATTACAAATTATGAGACAACTACAACCAAGAATATTGTTACAAGAAATTTCCTATTTATAATTACAAGCTAATGTAAATAACTATTCCTAATAGTATTTATAAATTATATCAATGTTTTAAACCTTTGGGTTAAAGGGGTTTGAAACAAGAAGTTTCACATATTACATAAAGTTTACAATTCTATGGGTGAACCCTAATACTTAATTAAATATTTAAGTGATAGATGCATATAATTGCTAATAAATAAGATGTTAATATATTATAATACTAGGGTCACAAAGTAAAATTTATATTAAAATATGTTTTCAATAAAATATAACATTTTTAGTTATGCTATTTATTTTTATTGTTTTGTTTTTTACAAATTGAATATTTTTAATAATAATAAAAATTAGGAAAGGAAGCGAAAAAACCTAAAAAATTTGGGACTGCAACGGTTCAGGGGTACAGTGGATCTAAATGCTAGATTGGTGCCCCAAGAGGGTCCAATGGGGACTTCTCCGACTCCTTTTCCATGGAGTAGCAGCTCATACGCAGATTTGTTTAAAGAAAAATCTCCTCCAAAGAACGACGAAGCTAAAAAAATGGCATATAAAATGCTCTTCACGGTTGCTGGGAATAGGTCGACAGCACATCGTGTGAATGGATGTTTGTTGCAGGCTGAAACCAGGCCAAAAATTGTCATCGAGCCAAGTATGGTTGAAGAATCAATCATTTACAAAGCTAATCACGATTTAATCTACAAGTTCATGGGTATACGTCCTTCCCTAAATATTTTGCACTCTTGGATCTGCCAAAACTGGGAGCCTCATGGTGAGTATTCGTTGTGGTTTATTAGCAATGGATATTTTATTGTTAGCTTTTCATCTTTGGCCGATAGAAATAGGGATTTCGAGTCAGAGAAGAAAAATCATGGCCTGACAGGGCTATTTGTTCAACCATGGACAGTGGGATTCGATCCCCGATTTGAACCTACTGCGGTCCCGGTATCGATCCGATTATATGCTCTTCCAATGGAATTCTGGAGTGAGCAGGTGTTGGCAAGGATTGGCAATTCTATTGGAAGACATTTGGGTGTTTCCAGAGATACAATTGAAGGGAGCATGGCGGTGTATGCAAGAATATGTGTGGATATGGATCTCATCCAGCCTTTGTCGACAGAGATGGAAATTGAATTGGTAGGACTCTCTTGAATTCAACAACTAGACTATGAGGCCCAACCCTTTAGATGTAGGGTTTGTCACAAACATGGACATTTGGCCAGTTTTTGCCCTAATAATATGAATGATAAAATGGAGGCCCCTTTAGGAATGCAAAACCTGCCTAAAGAGGATAAGGCAACACTTAATAAATATTCTAATAGCACCATTCAGGGCTAGGAAGCTCAGAGAGAGGGTTTTGAACAGCCCAGAAGAAAAATATAGACAAAGAAAAAAGAGGGAAAGGAGCAATCCCATATCAGACCTACCAATAGGTATGAGATATTTAAGTCACTGGTTGACGAAGAGGAACAATTTATGGAGGGCATGGAGGGTAATAAGGAAAATTCTAATATTCCCATGCAACTCCCCCTATCATCTCCTCCCATCATACAACAGGTAGTTAAACTGTGTGAGGTATCACATCTAGTGTGTTTAGGGGATTTAGTAGTGCATAACCAGGAGCAGACAGTATCTCAGGATGTCAGCATGGGAATAGCAGAGAAGAACAGGGAAAGGCCAACTTTGGGGATTACCTAGGTAGAAAAAAGATCAAAAAATAGCAATTCTTAGGGAGTAGGTAGAAGATCCAATAAGGAGTTGCTAGCAGTCCAAGGAGACAAACTGATCACAGGAGGATCGGTGAGGCCAATAGACTCTTATTGCTCCCAGGGTAACCAATGATTATACAATCATGGAATGTGAGGGGTTTAAATAGTAGAACCCATCAATCTGATTTTCGAAGACTTTTAGAGAATCGTAATACTGATTTTTTGCTTTTATAGGAGACTAAGATGTCATTAGATCTTATGTCCAAAATAGTCAACAAAATTTGGAGGGGTGCTAGTCATATGGATGTGGCTACCCAAGGTGCCTCAGGGGGTATTGTTACTTTGTGGAACTCTCTTGAATGGTCTACAATAGAACATCTTGCATGGAGGGGTGTTCTCACTTCTATTTTTAGGAATAATGTCATTGTGGAACACGTTCTAATCACAAACTTTTATGGGTCTCAAAACCTAGATGCTCAGAGGCGGCAGTGGAAGGCTGTGCATAACATGCGAACCTCAAGGTAAGATCTAGACTAGATTATAGCAGGGGATTTTAACGCTAAATTACATTCTAGAGAGCAGGAATAGGGAACACCATTTTTGGACCCAAGGGATCATTTCATGATTGCCCAAGTCCAAGCTTTGCACTTAGTGGACATTAAATGTCCTGGCATTAACTACACTTGGACTAATAAAAGACGGGAGCCACATAGCAGGAAGGTTAAGCTAGATCATTTTTTGGTTTCAGAGGAGGCATTTGTAAAATGGAATATAAATTTTTAGATTTTAGAAGGCCCAGTTTTAGATCACTGTCCCATTCTGTTGGAAGGCAGGACTAGGATGGGGCAGCATCACAAACCTTTCAAATTTGAGATTTTTTGGCTTCAAAAAAGAACTTCGGGAGAAAATTCCACAATGGTGGGAAGAAGGCCGCCCAGCTTATGGGAGAGCAATGTTCAGAATCCACAAACAACTACAATATGTCAAAACTCAGTTGAAGTATTGGAGGTGTGCTAATAAAATAGACGTCCAGGCCCAAAGAGCTCCTTTGGTAACCAGATGGGATGAGGTCCAAAAATAGTTCAGAGGAGTAATTACAAACTAGCTCAAAGCTGAGGATGATGCCTTGCGTACAACGGTTGAGGACATTGATAACCAGGAGGAGACCTATTGTAAGTAGAGAGCAAGGACCACATGGTTATTAGAAGGGGACAAAAATACAAAATTATTTTATCGGACTGCTTGTGCTCGAAGACAGATGAACAAGATGGAGGCCCTTCAAGATGAGAACGGTCATTCCTTTGATACACTTCCAGGTATGCATTCCCATGCTATGGACTATTTTTCTAAGATTTTTAAGGAAAGTGTGGTTCAAGATGTAGAGTCCCAAAATGAAGTTATTTCTGTCATACCTGATGTTATTTCTAAGGATGAAAATCAGGCCCTCCTCAAACCCATTGATAGAGATGAATTGAAAACTGTGGTCTTTGGAATGAGCACTGGTAAAAATCCAGGTCCAGACGGCTTCCCAATTGAGTTTTTTTAGGCTTTCTGGGACTACTTAGAGGAATATGTAATGGATGTTGTAGAAGAGTCCAAAGAAAATAAGAGAATGCTTAAAGCTATAAACCACACTTTCATTACCTTAATTCCAAAAGGGGAGGAGGGGGTTCATATTTTAGATTATAGGCCTATTTCCTTATGTAATGTGTTGTACAAAATAATCACAAAGGTAATGGCTGAGCGCCTAAAAACTCTTCTTCACAACATTGTCTCCTCTGAGCAAGGGGGTTTTGTTGAGGGACGGTAGATTCTGGATGGGCTGGTTGTGGCCCAGGAAGCAATCCATTCAATGCACACTTTTGGTAATACAGGGATGTTCATAAAACTAGACATGTCAAAGGCTTATGATAGGGTTGAATGGAGTTTCCTGGCTAAAATGATGGTAGCCTTTGGTTTATCTCAGGACTGGATAGAGTGGATCATGAGCTGTGTCTCTACCCCGACTTACTCTGTGCTTATCAAGGGCCTTCCTTCGTAGCCATTTGGAGCTACTCAAGGACTGCGCCAGGGGGATCCATGTTCTCCTTATATTTTTCTCATTTTGGTTGAATATTTTGGCAGAATTTTCTTGAGGAGAAGAAAACAAGGTAGATTATTGGGTATCAAGGTGGGTGACGAAGTTTTAACGCACCTACAGTTTGTGGATGACACTAGTTTGGTGGGAGTGGCCAGCTTCAGGGAAGCAATAATGATTAGGGATACTCTTAATTTCTATCTCAGGGCTACTCAATAGGTCATTAATGACAAGAAATCCAAAGTGGTTTTTTTTAATCTGGAGTAAAGGCTTCAGAACAAAATTTTAGAAATCCTAGGATTCACAAGGACTTCTCTCCTAGTGGTTTACTTGGGGGTCCCCTTGCACTTTAAGAATCTAAAATTAGACACATGGAGGAATCTGTTGGAGTGTATCAAGGACATAATTAATCACTAGTCTCACAAGTGGTTAAGTTATGGTGGCAGATTAACGTTCTTATAGTCAGTCATTCAAGCCATGCCAATTTATAAATTCTCTATCCTGGCTACCCCGATTACAATATGGAAAGAGTTGGATAGGATGGCTAGAATTTTTTTATGGGAAGGAGCAAAGGGAGAGAGAAAGTGGGCCTTAGTGGGTTGGGACAAAGTTACCCAGCCCAAGGTTAAAGGAGGTTTGGGTTTGAGAAAATCTAAGTTGAATAATAAAGCTTTGGTTGGAAAGCTGTATTGGAGATGGATCTCCCAACCCACCTCCCTTTTTAGTAGAATCCTAACTAGAAAATACCTAGGATAGGCCAACCCAAATGATGTAGCTCGCATCCCCTTGGATGGTACTGGGTCCCTAGTTTGGTAGGCTCTCAAGTTAGGGTCTTAGGTTGTTAAAGACCGCTTATTTTGGAAAGTGGGAAGAGGGGAGAAGGCTCTTTTTTGGATAGATTCTTGGGATCAGTTCCCACCCATAATTGTTGAATTTCTAGAATTACAGCCAATAAAAACAGCCATTGAAGCCAAGGGATGGATTCGTATTGAAAGTTATTTCACAACTACTCAGCTGGGGGAGTGTAAGTTTAAGCAGTTCATGAAGTTGGATGAGTGGCCCATTTCAATCCCTTCGGATTTGACTCCCATCATGACTAAAATTCTGAAAAAAATATTTCTTATAGGGGGAGATGTGGAGGATGAATTAGCTTGGGGCTTTGGGATTCTTTGCGTTTATATAGTAAAGGACGGATATGACAACATTCTCCTAGAGCCCCCCCTCATACTTTTTAGGTTGAGGACTGGAGGAAAATCTGGCATTCTAAAGGCTGGCCGAAAGTAAACTTTTTTTCCTGGCAGTGAATGCGCAATGGAATCCTCACTTTTGATAATCTCAGATCAAAATGTATCATCGGCCCTTCTCAATGTGTACTATGCTACAAGAGCGAGGAAACTATTGACCATTTTCTGTTTGGTTGCCCTTTCACCCGACAGATTTGGCTGCGTTGGTTTGCATACTTTAAAATTCAAGTGGTGACCTAAATCAGATGAATGTATGAGCAAAATGGTAGAAAGGTAGATTCAAATCTAAAGCTCTTTGTATTGGATGGGAGCTCGGTTTAAGCTTTATCTGGTGGCAAGTATGGCTGGAAAGAAATGCCATAATTTTTAGAGAAACTTTTACTGCTCTAGACGGGGTTTGGCAGACCATTTGGAGCAAGGTTACTGAAATTATGGTTGTTCATGCTGAGGAGGAAGCTCAAATTGACATTGGAGCTATGGAAGAATGCGTTGAACTGTAATAGGGATAGGACATAAATTGTTGGAAACCTCCCCCTGAAGGTTGGATTAAAATCAATACTGATGGAGCTGCAAAAGGTAATTCGGGTAGAGCCAGAATTGGAGTGGTGTGCCAGAACCATGCTGGGACTGTGCTCTATTGGGAATTGCAAGGCCTGGGAAGAACCACTAACAATGAATCCGAAGCCATTGCCATCAAGTCTTCTTCTATTTGGGCAGTGAAACATGGACACCGCTGGATTATTCTTGAATCAGACTCGCAAATAATGGTTGGAGCTCTAGACTGCATGAGGAACTTTGATCTGAAAGCTTGGAGGTTGAGGGCTCTTGTTACCCAAATTAAATAATTATGGAAGGAATTGGAGGACGTGATCCCAATTTATGCGAGTAGATATTTGAACAAAGCGACTGACTTTCTGGCTAAGATTGGTGCAGAAAAGGAGGTTGGAGTTCAGTTGCACAGTGACATGGATATTGAGGATGACGTGATTAGACAGGGTCTTGAAAGGTCCTTGAGCTAATGACCTTCGAAAAAATAGAGTACGATGGGGGACCCCATGGCAGCTAGTTTTTGGTTCTAAAAAATTGGCTCCAGTGCATTTATTCCTTTATTATTGTATGACTGTGTCCTCTCGAACTTCGGCTGGGAAGAGGCTCTTCCCACATTGTAATTGATCTATGTCTTAATACAAGTTTTTTTCAAAAAACTAATAATAAAATAAAATTTTTAATGTATTTATAAAATTTTATGGTAATTTTTAACTATAAGAAACTAGTGGACTACAATGAAGTGCTTAGGAAATATACAAACATCCCAAAAGTTTTCTCCAAGGAAGAACCTTTTGACACTTAGCATAAAAGGATCAAGGTACATGAGGGACTCAAGTCAAATGCATGCCCAAAGTCCCACTTAGCTTCAAATCCTAACCATGGAGCATACAAGAGGGGAAATAGAGAAGAAGAATTGTTACCAAATGAACCAAAGGAAATGTTAAGGGGTTATCTAGCCAGATTGGGAGATAAACAAATTGAGAAAAAAATCAAGAAAATAAAGCAAAAGTATAGTAGTAAATTGTGAGAGAAATTGATCCTAATGGTTGTAGGTTAGGATCTAATGCTAGAAAAATTTTCTTCATTGAAGGATAAGGTTTTGGTATGTAGATTTATGGGTCACTACATAAAATTGAAAACTCTACTAGAATGTATTAAGACTACCTGGATGGAGGTTTTGGGCTATACTTCTACATATCATGTGATGAAGAAGGGTTGGATGGTTTTTGTCTTCCAAAAAGTAGAATATTATTTAATCACAATAAATGAAATATGGAGTCAGGGATCAACATTTTAAATCTGAAATTTTGGACTCCTAGGTTCAGGTTGCACTCTAAGAAAACTAATACCTAGCCCATCAAGGTTAAGCTACCCTCTTTTCCTTTTGGCTTCTTGAATGAAATAAAACTACTTAAGATTAGGAATTACCTAGGAGTTTTCCTTAGAGTAGATACATAAAACTTAAATTATATCTAGAAAAGGGTAGCTCATATGTTAATGGATATTGATCTCAGTTTAGAGTTTTTTAAAAAATAGATTTTTTGTAAGAAATTGGATGTAGTTATAAAGGCTTGACTACATTGAGGTTCTGTTTTGATGTAGTAATTATAATAGTTATGGTCATCTCAAGGTAAATTGTAAAATGAAATAAAGAAAAGGGTAAGTGACTATATAGAAATAAGTTGGAGGTCCTTCTATTCCAAACATTTAAAAATAGGTAGTGACAGTTGAAGCATAGATAGAAGAGGACCTACTTAAGACTCCTTAATTGCTTAAAAAATGTTTTATGTCATCAATGTCTAGGTGAAGTAGAAAGAGTTGGCTCCAATTCATTGCAATAGGGAAGTTTGATATGGGGAAAGGAGGCCATAGATATGACCAATAAAGTATATGGAGGTATTTTATTAGGTATCCATTAAATCCCAAAACTAATCTTACCCTTTTTAGGGGTTTCGAGTTGAATTCTAAATATGATAAATTTGCTATATCATCTTGTCCTTGGATGAGCCCCTATATAGAGGTATTGATAGGACATTGTAAGTTTACATCATATTTATATAAAGGACTTAGAATGAATGAGAAGAAGGGTATAAAACTTACTAAGTTCTTACCCTCTTTAGATAGAGATATTTCAGACCAAGGAAGCAAGCAGGGCTTAAACAACCCTAGTAGGATTTTTTCCTTACAAGTCCTCCAAATCACCATAGTACAAGCTCATATTATGGAAGATATGTCCTTAGAACCCTAAAATTTAAAGGATATAATGTGTATGGCTAATTATTAGGGGTATTTGGTCTTGATACAAGTCAATCTCAAGAGTTTATAGTAGGAAGGAAATTCCACTTAAGAATTGAACAATAAAATTTGAGGACATTTTATCTAGTAAACAAAAACACATAGTTGGGGTTCTTATAGACATACATTCTTAGAGATAGGAAAGTTGATTTTTATAGTCAATTTGTATGGTCCTTATAGTGGTGGAGGGAGTTTTGTAAAGAATTATTTATATAGAACTTTAAAAAAAAATGAGGTATAGCAATGGGAGGGAACTTAAATTTTCTACCAAAAATAGCGTAAATATAGGCAAATGAGGTCATAATGGATTTTGTTGCTAAGTTTTTTCTACAAAAAATATAGAATGTAGGGTTATGTGATGTAGAAAACATTAACTTAGCTCCCACTTGGAGGAATCAGATAACTATAAGACATGGTATTTCTAAAAGTTTGGATAGATTTTTAGTATCTTAGATAGATCAAGATGGGGGAACTTATCATTCACCATTTTTTTCAATTAGAAAAATATCAAGAGAAACTAGTAGGTCCTTTAAAGTTTAATACTATATGGATGGAAGATGATGAATTTATAGATTTAGTAAAATATGAATGGATACATATTAACCCAGGAATAGAAAATAAAGCTATATTTCAATTTTATAAAACTCTATGAAATAAATATTCTACAATCACATGGGACAAAGGTAAATATAGGGAATTAGAGGTAAATATAGTTGACATAGAATATATTTTTAATCAATTGTATAACCACAAATACAATGATAGTTTTTAGATAATGAAATTTTTTAGGTCAATGACTTAAAAAAATAAGAAGAGGGAATTGCTAGAATAGGAAGATGAAAAATGAAGAATGAAAAATAGAGTACTTTGGCTGGAGCAAACAGATGATAATTCAAAATTGTTTCAAAAGTATGCAAAATAAACAAAGATTATAAATACCATCTAGGATATGAAAGGGTGGATGAAATAAATATGAGAATTTTTGAAGTTATAGTTGGATTAGGAGTATCCTACTTTAATAAAATGTATCAAGAACCTAACATAGTAAATATAGATGACATTATTAAGCTAGCATTTTACCTACCTAATATTATCAATGATAAATTCAAAGAGGATTTGATGATATAAGTTAGTAAGGAGGAGCTACAAAAAATAGTTAAATATATTCACAAAGGTAAGAGTTCATGACTGCATGGTTGCTCCATTGAATTTTATGTGAGTTTTTATGAGTTGTTGGAAGAAGAGCTTTTAAAGGTGGTTTAGGAATCATGGAATTTTAAGTAGGTACTCAAGTTTATCAAGGATAACCTTTATTCCTAACAAGGATAGCTCATAATCCTTTGGGGAGTATAGGCCTATATCCTTATGTAATACTCTCTACAAAATCATCTCCAACATCATTGCTAGGAGGTTAAATTGGTTTTTTTTGACACCCTCTCAGAAGAACAATTTGGCTTCTTGAGTAAAATAAAAATCCATGAAGTTATTGGTGCTGCTCACAAAGCACTTCATTCAAACAAATCAAGGAAATAACAAGTGATGATAATTAAGCTTGATTTAAAAAAATATTTTGATAGGATATGATGGTTGTACATCAAGGTCATATTAATTCATATTTGTTGTAGTGTGCACTTTATAAAATGGATAATGAGATGTATTAATTCTAATTTCTTTGTTTTATTAGTTAATGGTTTAGCTTCTAATTTATTCAAGCCTTCTAATGAGACAGGGATACCCCTGGCATCCATATTATTCTTTATTTTGGTTCAATGGCTAATAAAAATGATTAATGAATAGAAAAGACTTGGCATGATCAAATGCATTAAGATAGAAAACTCTCTGGTTATGAATCACTTACTATTTGCAGATGATATACTCCTATTTGGAAATGACACATTAAGAGAAGCACTAAAATATAGAAGCACTAAAATATAAGGAGTTGTTAGATCTATATTGTGCTATTACAAGAATGTAAATAAACCTATAGAATACTAATATAGATTTTAACAGACTATACAAAGGTCAATAATAAATAGTGATAATGATTTTTGGCTTCAATCTAATTGAGTTTGGTAAAGTGATAAATTATTTGGGGTTTAGGCTAAAGACAAACGATCATGGATACCATGATTGGATTTTTCTATACAATAAGGTGGAAAAAATGGTAACTTTGGTGCAATATATGGTTTTCAATGGAAGGTTGTTTAACACAAGTAAAATTAGTTTTGGAGGCCTTCCAGTATATTGACACCCCATGGCTTATATTCCTATTAAAATAGTGGGAAAAAAATGAATAAATGCTTACATTTCCTTTGTATAGGAAGAAGAGATAAGGATGCAATGGATTTAATTAAATGCAACAATATTTCCAAACCTAAATTAGTAGAAGGATATGAGCTTAAGAATATATATAACTTTGTGAATGCACTAGTTTCTAAGAGTTTTTGGAGATCAAGGTTATCAAGGAGAAATATTTGGGTTCCATGTCATTTGAAGAGTGTATTAGGCTTCCTATAAAGTTAGTGACCATTGCTACTATAATTTGGAAAGCATTTGTGAAGGTTTTTCCATTAGTGGATAATTTTTGGTTTGAAGAATAAAAAATGGGAAGAAAGTAAGACTAGGAGAAGACCTCAGTTGTTGAGTGTAGGAGATTACCAGTTGTCTCAAAATTATATAAAATATATAAATAGACAAGGACTCAAGGTATTAGTAAATGTAGCCTCTATGGAAAAATCTAGTTTGTGGATACAAGGGTGAATTTCCATTGAAAATTATTGTTGGAAGGAAATGAAGTTGAGCAATGGATCAATTATACAATAAATCTAACAAGGAATTTATAAGGCTAATACAAGAAGAAGGCTCTTTATTATTGTCAAAGAACCCTGATAGTGGATATTTTATAGCTAAGAAATGATACAAAGTAATGTTTGAAGATAATAATGAGAAGGTGCTTTGGTGGTAAAGAAGGATTTGGAAGGTGAAAGTACCCTTAAAAATAAAAATAAAAATCTTGGTTAGTGTTAGATAAGAATACATTAACATGGGATGTTCTAAAAATGAGGTCCTAGAAGTGTTCAACTCAGTGTAGCTTGTCGTAAATGGAAGAATAAAAAATGAATCACCTACTCATTTATTATGATTTCTTCAAAGAAGTTTGGAAGTCTATTCTACCAATGACTAAGGGAAAAGAACAATGACCCAAGGACTCTAGTAGATAATATGAAAAAATGGTTCAAAGGCAAAGGCTTAAAGTAATATAGGTGCATTCCATTAATAGTAGTATGGAGTCTATGGTTTCCAAGAAATTCTATGTGTTTGACAACAAGAAAATTCCGCCTATACAAGTTCAAGCTTAGATAAAAATATACTTTTGAAGAAATAAAGCAAGTCCTAAAATTAGAGGTTGTAAGGAATGTTGGTAGCTTAATAATTATTATTAGAAAGTCTTGGGTCTTTTTCAATGAATATTATCAAGATAGTCCATGTAGATGTGATGCAAGAGGAGTTTTATATCAAGATGAAAATGACGATTTCACTTTTTAAAGTATGTATTTTTCAAGGAAACAAAAATGTGGAAGAGTGGAAGACTTTGATTTTTTTATAAGAATGACTGAAAAACAAGGAATAACAAAACTCTAAGTTTTTGGTGACTCAAAATTGGTGGTTGATTGGGGTTTAGGATTAGTTAGGATGCAAATTTTGATACTTAGGCTTTATTATAAAAAAGTGAAATTTCTAGAAGCTTCATTTGTAGAGATCTCTTATAAACATATATACAAATAACTACATGAGGAAATTGATGATCTATCAAAAGCTGCATTGGATATTCCAATTGGCATTTGGTTAAAAGTAGAGTATGGGATTGTGATCTTACCATAGTCTACTCCCTTTTTATAGAAGTCATGGTTTAGGATATTTTTTGTGTTCATTTTAATGTCTTTTGATAATTAATGTCGTATTCATAAATTGACTCATGTCTATAGGGATAAATTACCAAAATGGCACTCTATAAGATGACTAAAGTATTGCACCAAGTTTTTGATAGTCTTTATTGTATCAAGTTTGATAGACTTTTCAAAGAAATTTGAGTCATTTTTGGGAGATTTTAGAATAGCTCTTAATGGGGCTATTTAGTAAGGCCTATATGAGGGTATAAAATACCCATCTTAATGCAACATTTTTAAACTCTAAATTGAAAGTTAGTGATATTTTCAAGGGAATATATATATATATATATATATATATATATATATATATATATATATATATATATATATATATATATATATAATTATTTCAAGTAAATTATATACTATTTGTTGAAGAAAGGATGATTCATATTCATGATGCACTAAGAAATTATCCTAGTTCATATTTTTACCTTTTCACCAATCATTTTTTAAAAAATTAAACAATAAACTTTAAATAATTTATTTTAAAATAGAGTTTAAAAACAAAATAAGTTGTATCCATTCCCTTTTAAGTTGATTTTTACAGCTTTAGACTATAATAGATTATTTTAACATATATTTTTCATTAATTTTAAGAAAATTATTAGGGGATGATATATTCCTATGTGTTAGATCACTAAATGGTTTATTCTATAAGTTATTTTACTAAAAAATAAAATTATCAATTATGTGTATGTATTAGTTATCCATCATGAATGTGAGCTATATGAGTTATTTGACTTGAAAGAACTAATATCAATTTTATTAACAAAATATTCATATTATTATCATAAGTACATTGAAAACAAAAAATTGTATTCAAACATAAAACACCATTCAACATATTCATATATCAATGATGTGTCAACCTAAAATAGGTGATATACTACAATTCATTTGATAGTGTGATAGTGCACTTCCCTAAAAGGAAAATCATGCAAAAATGTATCTTTAAGAAACTATAAAATCTAATTTTAAGTAAAAATTTCTTATTAAAGCCTTCATGATTATGATTATGTGTTTTAGATTTTATAACATTATATAAAATTATTTCTTAATATATTTACTTTTAAGCAATGACATGTAGGGTTTATAAAGTGCATGCTCCCAACAATGTGCTTCATATGCTTAATTTTCAAGGTAATTCATAGCAATGTTCTATGTTTTATCCCCTTTAGCCTAAGATAAAATGTTCTAATTTTAGTTTTTTTATTTTTTTTAAATCAACATTAGATACCCTTTAATGATTATTTTTTGGATCACTTCTTTGATGTATATAATTGAGTAATGATGCATTAACTACCACTTTTTAATAATTTTATGTTCATATTTTCTATGTGTTATAGTATATAAATATGCATGCATACAATCATTTATGATATTGAGTTTTTTTTGTTTTTTATTTTTAGAATAGGAGAATCAATAACATTTTTAGCATGATTTGGTCATAACTGTAGACCAAAATCAAATGCTTTTTTTATAAATCCTATCCCATTTAGTAAAGATAAAGTCAACAAGACCTCACTAATCCAAGGAATCAAAACAAGGTGGACCACCAGTAAGCACTTGGCCACTGCCAACCAACCTTTCCTTCTCTAGTTAATTTTTTTGGTGTAAAGTGTGGGTTTTTGAAAGAATCTCTTTCCCTTATACAATGGTTTGAATTTTGAATTTCTAGATAAAAAACCAAAGACAAACCTATTGGAGGTATTACATTACTTGGTCTTATTTTAAATAGTTATATTAGGGTGTGAGTTTTATTTTTATGTATATAGTATATGTCAAGTTATTAGATGTATGTGTTATGTATTTAAGTGTGTGAGGTGTCTAGTTAGCAAGTGAAGAGGTACGAGTGTGATGTGTCAAGTGTAGATGTAGAAAGTTATATAAAATAATAAGATACATCATATTTATGTAATATGTAAGACATAATTTATAAGAAACAAATATGGAGAATGAAGTTCTCCCATGAGTTTGAGAAGAGAAAAATACAATAATCATGTAATGTGAAGAATCTCTTGTATCTTTATATTAGAGACAAAGCCACATAAAATGTAACTCAACTAAGCTTTGCTCATGTGAGAAATTTTTTATTTTTTTCTAATAGTGATATTAGAGTGACATAGTAATAGAGAAGAATATATGTGATTTTTTGGTAGGTTAAATTGAAATAAAAAAGGGTTTTTATCAAAGGGACCCAAAACCTTATTACAATGAAATAGAACAAGAAAATTCCAAGGATGGACAATAAGACTAGCATGAGGAAATTCAGTAGGAAAACCTTTAGGAAGGCACCAATAAAGCCTTTAAGAAGGAATAGTGAAGCATACCCAAGAAACGGGAAAAATCAATTTGAAACACCCTCTTGGAAGGAAACTGTAAATTTGAACACCTAGGAAGTGGGAAACTACTGTTTGAAGCACCCAGGAAGTGGAAAACTACCAATTGAAACTAGGAAGCAGGAATCTATAGTTTGAAACACCCAAAAAGTGGGAAAAAACAAATTGAGTCACCTAGAAAGTGGAAAACTACTATTTGAAATTCCCAAGGGGTAGGAAACTACCTAGGAAGTAGGAAAACACCCAGGAAGTGGGAAATATCAATTTGAAACATCTTCCTAGTGGGAAAAAACAATTTGAAACAACCCCAAAGATGGGAAAAGGAACAATCTACATAGGGGAAATAGGAAACCAAAAAAAATTGGCATCCCACATAGGTAAAAGCTTGTAAATATATAAAAACCACTCTACACTAGAGGGTGGAGTAGTGAGACTACAATTACAACCAATCCCACTAAATAAAGGATGAAAAAAAATAGGGATGCCATAGGATAAAGCAAACTGAAGAGAAGTCACATCCCTCACAAGCCT
Organism: Wollemia nobilis; assembly: GCA_028583015.1. Classification (NCBI taxonomy): domain Eukaryota; kingdom Viridiplantae; phylum Streptophyta; class Pinopsida; order Araucariales; family Araucariaceae; genus Wollemia; species Wollemia nobilis. The sequence goes on along the minus strand of JAQPPZ010017236.1, from coordinate 2,468,474 downwards.
AAAAAGTGGATCAACATACTGAGGAACTCCACAGGCCATGAAGTCCTCATGCAGTGAAGAAAGGAGCCATTAGAGATGCCAAATGAGCAAAGGAAGTAGTAGAAGTAGAGCAGAAAATTGTAGATGTAGACACAAAAATTTGTTCAATCTGATTATGCTATCTAAAGTGACAATTAAATTTACATACCAAGGCCCGTAGGGCAGCCCTAAAAATGTATACAGTGGTTCTAGCCACTCTGTGCAAGGTTTTAGAAGGTTTCGGGTCAGTTTTGGGATCTTTTGGCACCTTTTTCTATTCATCCCACCCTATGATGAATACAGATCCTATTCGTCCCAACTTGGAGTGAATAGTAGCATTCATCCCAGGGTGGGGCGAATAGCAGGTTTAATTCAAAAAAAGTCAAATTTGGACAAATGGCACTTGGTAATGGTTACTTATCCTCCCTACGAATACCTACAAGTCAGATCATGTAGCATATTTATACCATGCTTCATAAGAGAGGCCAAATTGGAAGATTCTCTTCCCCCTCCAATGCATGCCACCCTGGTGGTCAAGTGGCACCTCTTGCCATGCATGCCATTGCATGCCATTTTGCACATGAGAACCATGTGGATATAAAGTGGATGCATTTTCTACACCAAAAAAATATATGAGTTTAAGGTTTACGCAATGGAACACTGCCAAGATTTTCCCACTTGATTGTGCTCTCTTTCCTTCGAGATCTCTTCTTAGCGAAGGATGTTATTGAGTGACTGAAAGAGACACAATTTGTTTAAAAATACCTATCCAAATTTTATGACAATACCTCCCTTAGTGTTTGGACCATTTCCCAATGGAATTTGTGGCAAAATTTAGGTGAATTCGATGGGTGTCTCACCCCTGAGCACCCCTCAATTTGTGACAATCCTATTCGTCCCACCCTAGAATGAATACCAACTTATTAATAATTTTTTTACTATTTTTAAATAGGCATTTTCTATACTATCATATGATGCTATAGTTTAAATTTCATGCTTTTTTGAGTTATATTGGCTGAGATATCATGATTTGATGTTTTGGAGGCTTGTAGGACCCACTGGAGAATGCATCAATATTCGAGTTTGATTTCTAAAATATTACCATATGGGTTGTCTTAAAATGTCATTTTATGCATTATTTCAAAGTTTCATGTGTTTTGGATATGTGTAGGGGGTATAAATTGCTTTGATTAGGTTTTGCAAGTTGGAGAAGCACACTGCAATTACGCAATGCCTTCAAACACAATTTCGATCCAATTTCTAGTGATATCTTCCCAAAACCTCTTATTTTACTTAACCCTAAAATTTCATAGTATTTTAGGTTTATTTGATATAGGCACACTACGTATGCTCCTTTTTTGCCTGTGGGGATTACATGTTTTAGATCATACGCACTTGCTATTTGACATTTGTTGTTTCCTTGTGTGTAGGTGCAGGTCATACAACACATTGGGGAAGTAGTGTAGGACATAAATATTAGCAATACAAGTGGTGGAAACTTTTGTCCCACCCACTTCAAGTGTGGGTATGCGTAAATATGTTGGATGTGCACCAAATTCTCTTGAAGGATTTCGATCCTTGGGCACCCAAAATTTGTAACAGTTGTATCAATAATTTGAGACCTCAAAGGGGACATATTTGTAACCTATATTTGATCCGCTTAATTAATAAGAAATCAATTTGCTTCATTTCTTGTTATTTGCTATCTTTCCATCTTACTTGCATGCTTTCGATTTGATGCTCATTAGACATAGGGGATAGATGTAAATTTTTACCCATATTTAGGTGCACCATTTTTACCTAATTCATTTTTTATCATGGTGGGACCTAGTCCCTTTTGCTTTAGGTGAAGTTTGAAGCTCATATTTCATATTTTTGTGTTGCAAGTTCTAGTCGCTCTGGACTGAAACGAATTCTGACCTGCTATTTGTGCAACCCTAGGATGGATGCAAATCCATATGAACCTAGGATGAATGTAGACATGCTATTCATCCCATATTAGAGTAAATATAAATTAGAGAGCTTTATGATCAGAATTCCAAAAATGACAGGTTCCAAAAGTGATGAGGTAGGTACCTAAACCCTCTGTTTTCATTTTGCACTTTCAAAAGCAGTTTAGTTTGGTTTTTCTTGCACCATTTGTTTGCCTAGAAAGGTTAAAAGTAGATTTACTTTTCCCATAATGAAAAATAACAAAAATAATAAAAATCAAATAAAATCAAAGTAGCAATGCATCTCTATGGTTTGATTGCTTGTGGCCTACCCAATGGGTAGGTTAGCATTTAGGGTTTTGCATTTATAATTTACGTTTGTAGTTTCATTTTATCCTAACTTTTTGAAAGTAAAATGCACCTTTTACATGCATTTAGTGAATGATCATCGAATGATTTATTGTTTGCTTTCTTTGGGTTAAAAAGAACCACACACACCATAATTCACTTAAATGCTAGTGAAATGGATTTCATCACCATCCACTAGCAAAGTTCAATGAGGTGGCTTTCATCTCCACTAGTTGTATCAAATCTCATGAATCTTATTCCTTGCCAAGTACAATTCCAAGATCCATCATATCCCGTGGGTTATAGCACATATCTCTCTTCGAAGAGGTATATCGTAGACTGCAGGTGAATTAGGTGAGGAACTGGTAGGACCTCTGCTCCCTGGTCATGTGTGGACTTCATCACCATATATTATAGGTAGGATAACATGACTTGGAGTTCATCATCAGGTTGTCGAGCTACGAGTATATAGGTGAAATCCAATTAAACATGAGAATATTATCCAACAAGATTTCACACATGTGACACACAGTCCTATTTTAAAAACAACACATCTGAAACACACAAAATAGTTTAGGGATTCACATCTAAAATTTAAAAGACATAATCATCTATCTTATTGAGTATTTCCTTTTCTTGTTTTCTATTTCATTAAGAATTTGTAAAGGAGAATCATCTAGGGTTTGGTAGATATTTCTAATGGTGTGCACCCGTAGCCAAGAGAAATCATGGGTGGAATATGTAGAGAGTGGACTAGGAGATATGAGTCATATATGATTTAGCCCCAAGTACTTCGTCATACCTTCCTAGTGAACCTCTACTCACCCCAATCCCTAAAAAATAGGATGAGAACCACACTTACAAGGGATCCCTATGCGGGACACCCTTATGGGTGATGGAAATTACCTAGGAGAGTGTTCTCGATATTTAGACACATCACATGTCTTCTTTGATGAAATGTAACAACAGGATGAGGTGCTAGTAGATAGAGTGATGCCACACATTCACATACCTATTAGGTTTGATATGCCTATTGATAGGCCATAGAATAACTTCACACATTGGGCAGAGAAGGTTGATATAACCTCACCTCTACATCACCTTGATAGGGTTTGACAGATTAGGAAACCTGATGGGTCTGATACTCATCGCTTGGGGTGAGCTAACTTAACCCTTACCTTTCTCATTCATGAAGGAAGGTATGATGAAATCCTTGATTATCCTCAAGAGTAGTATTTTATTCATGCATGATGTGCCTCTATGCCTATTGATTACAATGAGTATATGCTCAGGCTAAAACCTCAAGTCAATGTGATGGCCCTCGATCAAGGGAAGTGTGCAATGGATACTGTAGATTATCTTGATTGAGGTCAGCTTCAAGGTGAGACTCCTAGGCCCCGTAGGCCTCACAAAGTGGAACAAATCAAGTAGGTGGTTGCAATATATGTGGAATACCAAGCTCATTTCAAACAACTTTGGAAAGACAAGGAATAACTAGACCGCTTGCATTAGCTTGAGAAAGATAGAATTGAATGGCATATCAATGAGCTATTCCAAAAAAAATTATGCAAGAGGGTACCTACCCCTAAGACACATAGGCAAGAAGTCCACCTAAGGCAACCCACACTCATTCAAGATAGGTCTCCTAGACCTTATCCAATGTTGCCTCTACGACCTCCTAGGCCAAATCGACACTTGCATCTCAGGCCAAAAATAGGGCATCCATAGCGACAAATAATCCTCTTTATAGATCGGCTCAAGAGACACCCTATGGGGTCTAATCTGAGAATGATCCAGAGGTAGAGTACTTAGAGACATCTTACCAAGGTAGGGGGGTGACATACCAGCTCCCCACAATAGGTTGGAGGATCCTCAACCTCCATCACAAGATAAGAGTAAGGATGAGGATATTAAATCCTTAGATGCATATCGAGCATTGCTAGAGTGCCTAGAGTTAGTAGAGAACAAGACCTCTAGGTTTGGATATCAAAATCCCACTTTGCACCAGTTACATAGTCAACCCCTTCATCCTTCGGTTCCTTCCCATCCCTATCTAGAGCAATTAAACCCACCTCAATTGGATATCTTTAAGGGAGAGGAAGATGCACAAGAACATGTCACTAAATTATTGAGTCATTGCTTTGGCATTCAATATAATGATGCTTTGCTTTTGGGGATATCTGTAACTACCCTCTTTGGCCTAGCCTTGAAGTGGTTTACCCAAATTGTGAAGCATAGCACCCACAATTTGGATAAACTTGTAGACACATTCTTAGAACACTTTGCCTTAAACACCAAAAGAAAGGTGACACTAGATGATCTCGTTGGATTGAAACAATATGACAATGAGTCAATAGAAAATTATGGCAATAGTTGGTGAGCCTTGCTCACAAAGATACCTTATCTACTTCGCATGTCAGAGTTGAATCATATGTTTGCCAAGAGCTTCTCGAAGCTGATCTCCTTGTTGTTGCAGTTGTAATAGTATCCAACTCTTGAAGATGCCCTACCATAGGCTAGGATCATTGAAGACATTAAGATTAAACAAGGAGAAATTGTGAAGCCCTAGAAGGAGTGGAACAAGAATGCTAAGAATACCCTAGTGCAATATAATCCAACAATAGTGAATCAGGTTGCCATTAGTGTCCCAAGGCCAGTGCAAGATGCACCACCTCAAAATCCTAATAATCAGGCCACTCCTAAGAACTATACCAAGGACAACCAAAATAATCAAGGTGAAAATCAAAATCATCCCAAGCAATAGTTCATGCCTATTGTAGAGTCTATGGACTCATTTTTTAAGTGCCTATTAGCAGCCAATGCGATCAATCTGACTGAGAGTCAACCTATCGACCCAAATACATAGAAGCCCAAAGGATACAAAGAAGACCCATATTGCAAGTTTTATAGGCAAAATGGGTATGATGTGAAAATGTGCTATAAGTTCAATAATTTGGTGCAAGACATGATTGATAGGAATGTCCTTTAGGTGGACAACCCTATCGTGCCAAAAACCCAATAGATGGAGGTCTTTATAGACCCTTTACCCACCCATGCGGAGTAGGCCAAGCTAGTGCCCCAAGTGAATGAGTTGCACCATACCCACCTAAGCAAGGGTATGTTAGCATGATCAACATTGTCATAATAAATAGGTGGTACCCAAGTCTAGTCGCACCACCTATGGATCAGAGTGATGTTCCTTCAATGTCATAGCTTTTATCGCCTTCTATGTCGAGCCTCCCACCTAGGCCTATTGTCACAATTAAGAGCAAGCTCACTCAGAGTTTAATAATGATGTCTGACTAGCTCTCCATATATGAGCTTATTCAACAATCACCACCTCATAGAGAAGCCTTGATGGATATCCTTAAGGCAATAGATATTCAGCCCCAGGAGTCTAACTCCAATAATTTTGTGGCGCATGTGCAACAATGCACAAAACCAGTTATTACCTTTCAATAATATGAACTTAAAATGGTTCCCAATAATATGGTAGATCCTTCCTTGCACATCGTCGCATGTATAAATTGGATGCCATACAAGAGAGTGTTGATAGACACTAGGTTTTCTAGCAACATCATCACTACAATAGCTCTTAAGCATCTAAAGCTCCTAGCATCCTATATTATTGCATCCACATACACCCTTCAAGCATTCAATGACATCATATGCTTGATGGTTGGTATTATTGTCCTACCTATCCAGGTGGGAGAAAATATCATCTTGATGTTGTGCCACATATTGGAGAGTGAGATGGCATATAATATCATTTTAGGTAGACCATGGATCAGGGACATGAAATGTGTCCCTTCCATCACTCACCAGTGCCTCAAGTACACTCATGAAGGGCAATTTCATGTCATATTTATCAACCTATAGCCTTTCAAGTATTGTAATATGGTGTAGCAGCTCCCTGAGTCAACCTTGCCATCAACCCTTTTGGATTTTTAACTAAATATATCTAGCCAAGGTTTGAATCCATTGCCATCACTTTCAGGTGATCCATCACCATTGCATACTATGCCATCCTCATAATTGATACCCCATGAGATGCCTATCGCACTTGTGGATCCTCTACCTAGGAACCTAGGGAAGTGGCCTATTGATGAGGTCCAACCAACCATATCCACCATATCCATAGAGGAGATTCCTAGCCATGTAGATGAGGAGTTACCACATGAGTAAAATGATGAATTATATTAGGTCTCACTCTCGTCCCTTTTCTATCCACAACCTTAGGTCATAATGCACCTAGCTACCATCAGATTAGGGGAGTACATGGTTAGGAATGTTACAATTACCCATGCTATAGAGTTGGTGCAAGACATGGGTCGACCTTGTCTTCCCATAAGCACTATTGTGCCTCTTGATCTCCCCCCTAATAAAATGAATTTCATATATGGGGGTATTGACTATGACATCAAGCCTTACCAACAATAGTATGAGGATGAAGAACCCTTTTCCTAGGACATCAACTACATGTCCAACCCTAAATTTTATATAAAATACCTTCATCTCTGTAATTGGTATGGTTATGGGTTAGTCCTATATGTGCAAGGCACCAGAGTTCCTTACCAGTCATAGTATTATATGCCTTATGATAAGTCTGGTTTAGGACACAACAAGACTATTCCCTTAGATGTCCTCACAGATAGATTAGAGTGCATGACTCTATAATTTATAGATGAGTTTGTGTGATATCCTTTCACCAACCCCAATCATGTCTATTCATTGGGGTACTACTTACCTATGCCCTTGGGATATGATGACCCACCTCACAATGATATACAATATTATGAGAGAGGTTAAGGATCACACACTCTCCCCCATAATAGTGAGGAAGAAGATCAGGGGTCTCCTTATGAGTGGACATTTAATGATAAATCGAATTATGGAGTAGCACCTATGGACTTTGATAGTTAGGATGTTGAAGTCCCATGGGTCATACCTGTGGATGATGAGGATGAGTTTTATCTATACATGTTCCCATTACACCATACCATTTGGAAATAACTTCTACCTTTAGAGGAGCAAGCTCACCCATAGCCGCATTGACCACCTCTGGTCATTTCACCATCGTTGCAACCACCTCTATAAATCTTGTGACATCTTGATATCCATGAACACCACCAGATGCATAGGGAAAATCATCCATCCATAAATATGATTTCCATAGATCTTTTTGAGCCCATGTGAGATTCTAATAACCCATTAAAGTCATTGCACCTCAACTTGGAGGTAATTGAATTTGATAAGGGAGATTCACCCCCATCACCCTCTAAGTATTGGCCTTGTGATGAGATGCTACAACCATTTCATTTCTCTATAGGTCCAACTCATCATGTCTTCCATGTTGAGGATGAACTTGAGGTTCCCATTTATGATCTAAATCTAGCTGAAAACATCCACTAGATCCCTACTCCCCACCAGTTGGAGGAGGGGTTGCATATGCCAATCGAGCCTATGATTGACAAAGATATCAGATCAAATCCTAAAAATATGTAGTATATCAAGTTGGGGTAAAGTCTATCCCTTGAAGATAAATCCAATTACATAGCCCTTCTCATAGAGAAGAAGGTAGATTTTGCATGGTCTTATAAAGACATGCTAGGACTAGATCCAAATCTAGTGACCCACAATTTGATTCTTGACCCTAAGGCCAAGCCTGTCAAGCAAAAGCTGAGAAAGATGCATTCCAAAGTAGCCCTAATGGTCAAATATGATCTAATTTTTTTTTTGGATGCCAAGTTTGTCATTTCTATAGACTATCCACCATGGTTCTGATCAAGAAGCCATATGGGAGGATTCGTATTTGCATTAATTTTTTAGACCTAAAAAAAGTGATTCGTAAGGATGATTTCCCTTTTCCAAGAATCGACACCATGGTAGATGCCACAATGGGCCACAAAATGCTATTCCTCATGGATGGTTTCTCTGGGTACAATCAAATTCATATCAATCTAGAGGACTAGCTCAAAACAACATTCACAACACCTTGGGGAACATTTTTATATAAGGTCATGCCCTTTGGCCTTAAGAATATCGTCACTACCTACCAGCGTGTCATGACATACATTTTCCACAACTACATGCATAAGATTTTGGAATATTACATGGATGAATTATCGGATAAATATTTATTACACCATGAGCATCTCAATATATTGCACAAAGTCCTCGATCACCTTGTTGAGCATAATGTGAGACTGAACCCCAAGAAATGCATCTTTGGTATCACATCTAGAAAACTCTTGGGATTTATAGTTTCTAAATGAGGCATCGAATTAGACCCCAAAAAGGTCAATTAAATCCTAGAAATTCCTCCCCCAACTACCATAAAATAGCTCCAAAGCTTGCAGGGTAAGATCACGTCCATAAAATGCTTCATAGCATAATTGTCGGATAAGTTTTCACCCATGAAAAAATTATTGCACAAGGGGGTTGCATTCCATTGGGATGATGAATGTCAGGATGCCTTTGACACAATTAAACAATACCTCACTTCACCACTAGTTTTGGCTCCACCTCGACCAGGAGTGTTGTTCCGCTTATACATCTCAACCATTGATATTGCATTGGGTTCCATGTTAGCCCAGAACAACAAAATGCATAAGGAACAGGCTACTTACTATCTCAACCGCACCTTGGTCAACTATGATATCAAGTATGCATACATTGAGAAGTTATGTCTAGTGGTGGTTTTTTCCACCAAGAAGCTATGATATTACATGCTTAGCCATACCATGTATGTTGTATCTAAATATAATCCATTGTGATACATGATGAGTCACACTTATCACAATAGTCGCATGGCAAAATGGATCATGTTGTTGATGGAGCTCAACCTAGAATTTATCAAAAAAAATTCAATCAAGGGTCAAGTCATTGTTGATCAACTCGTAGAGGCTCCTCTCTAAGATGATTAGCCTCTTATCATGGAGCTTCTCGATGATGGAGTCTTCCAAATATCATAATCATCTGATTCTTATGAGCCTGAGGCATAGGCAAATATGAATCTGTTGTTCAATGGCTCCAAATGTGAGGAAGGGGGTGGCACAGGGATCATGTTTTTCACACCACATGGGGTTCCCATACCCCTATCATTTAAAATTTATTTCCTATGCACCAACAATAAGGCTGAGTATGAAGCCTTGCTCATAGGTATTCAAACGGTTGTCACCATGAAAATTATCAAGCTTAACATTTTTGGTGACTCCTTGCTCATTGTCAACCAGGTCAAAGAGATCTACCAATGCAAGTGTCCAGTTCTGCAAGCCTACAAAGCCCTTGTGGATAAACTCCTCACAAATTTTGAATGGTAAGACATCAAGGCACTCCCTCGATCATCTAATAATTTTGTGAATACAATGGCCTCCCTAGGGTCCTTGATCCCATAGAACCCTACTAATGAGATGACAACCATTTAGGTCAAAACACTATCACAATATGCAGTTGAGTGTGAGAGTACTCAAGCTATACCAGAGGTCCACTTGATTTAAATTGAACCTTATCAAGAGAGATTCTTGCACATTCATGAGTGCTTGAATCATGTTGCTTGGGGGACTTTGTTCCCTCAAACCCCTTTTGATAGCAGTACAATGCTATTTTTACAAGTTATTTCCCAATCAAAATTCACTCGAGATGAACTTCAAGAGGGATAGGCAATTCATGCAATCAAGGATTCCTCATAACAGGACTGGTCCACATAAATCAAGGAGTATCTAAAGCTTGGTAATCTCCCTCCTAGATTTTTGCACACTGCCAAAAGGATATTTAAATGAAAGGTGGCAAAATATGTTTTTCTAGGAGATATTATATATTATCGGAGTTATAAAGTGATCCTCCTTCATTGCTTGGAGAATAAAGAGTCAGCTTGGGCAATCATCCAAGCACATGAAGGTACATGTGGTGGCCATTTCAATAGCATGACCATCACAAAGTGCATTCTTTGCATGGGCTATTATTGACCAACTTTAGAGTGAGATTGTTGTACATATGTTAAGAAGTGCATGAAGTGTTAGCACCATGCTAACTTGACACATGTACCTTCTCAGGCCTTGCAATAGATTCAATCAGCTTGGTCATTCTTGCAATGGGGATTGGATTTAATTGGGAAAATCTCCCCCACATCCTCGAGCCATCACACATTTATCATTACAACTACCAAGTATTTTACAAAGTGGGTGGAAGCGATCCCCCTTACCACTATGATAGGATCTTGCATCACGGAGTTTATATTGCACAATATCATTTGTTGTTTTGGTATTCCATCCAAGATCATTTTGGATAATGGGAAATTATTTAAGAATAAATATGTGCTTGCTTTGACAACAAAGTATAATATCCAACAAAGCTTTTTGACACCCTATTATCCATAAGCAAATGGGAAAGCAAAGGCTTACAATACAACATTGATCACTATTCTCAATAAAACTATCAGATAGAATCAAACTGATTGGTACACATAAACTCCCCTTGCTCTATGGGCCTATCGCACTAGCATTCGAATTCCTACATGGTCTACTCTATTTTCACTAGTGTATGGCACTGAGGCAGTCATGTCTCTAGAGCTAGAAATCCCATCGTTGTGTATATCCATGTAGGAGTTCATCAATTATGACACTATGCAATAGACTCACCTATATCAGCTTACGTTGCTTGATGAATGTCGTGTTAATGCTCTTAAGCACCTACATGCATATAAAGAGTGACTTAAGAGAGCCTACAATATGAAAGTCCATATTAGAGACTTTTAGGTTGGTGATCTTATTCTAAAAGATAACCAAAAAATTTATAATTTGTCACCCCATCTGAAGGATAAGTTTGCGGTAAACTAGTTAGGTACTTTTGTCATAATTAGTCAGATCGGACCCAAGACTTATTACCTAGCCTCTCTTGAAGAAATCAAGAACCTTGAACCCTTGAACATACTTAATTTTTAGCGTTTCCATACCTATAGTGTTGTAGTCCTCCCCCAAAATACCCCAAGGGTGCCTACAACCCACTTGGTCATCCTAAAATATCCCTAGGTAGTCCATGATCATCTAGGTCACCCCAAAATACCCCAAGGGTACCTACAACCCATTTGGTCAACCTAAAATACCCCTAGGTGGTCCATGACCATTTATATCACCCCAAAATACCCCAAGGGTCCCTACAACCTTCTTGGTCAACCTAAAATACCCCTATGTGGTCTACAACCATCTAGGTCACCCCAAAATTCTCCAAGGGTGTCTACAACCCGATTGGTCAACCTAGAATGCCCCTAGGCGGTCCATGACTATCTAGGTCACCCCAAAAGTCTCTAAGGATGTCTATAACCAACTTGGTCAACCCAAAATTCCCCAAAGGCATATGTAAGCCATTTTGTGACCTAAAGATCCCCAATTACCTCCAATAAGCCTATTGGTCACATGTATATACATATATATCAATAAAAATTTTAAAAACATCATCAAAATATCAAAAATATAAAAATATTGCATTGCACCACATCACATCACATTCCATCCCATTGCATTTTGTCATCGCTTGCATTAGGTATACTCATCATTGCACTTCACATTTTAGAGTTGTTCATACATGTGTAACACTACGACTGTACACTAGTCATCATTCACATCGTTCAATGTTTCATTTATCATTTCCACTCACACTTCCCATTTTTCATTGTGTCCATTCCCATCACCTAACCATTTTTTCTAGAATCTCATCAGGTTTTTCGATCACTATTGACATTGTTTTATTATCCTATTATCTATAATGCTTGTCAACCTTTCTTTATTTTTGTAACAATATTTGAACATGACCAATGAGGTGGGTCATTTCTCTTTGGATGGTATGGATCCTTAGTGTGGTAGGCTCTAAATTTAGGATCTCAAGTAGTGAAATATGGATTATTTTGGAAAGTGGAGAGAGGAGAGAAGGCATATTTTTGGACAAATTCATGGGATCAATATCCACCTATCATTATTGAATTCCCAAAACTATAACCAAGAAAAATAGCCATGGAAACCAAGGGTTGGGTCCAAATTGAAAGTTATTTCAACACTAGTAGCTAGGGAATTATAAATTTAAGTAGTTTAAGAATTTGGATGAGTGGCCAATTTCAATCCCTTTGGAATTGACACCCATCACGACTAAAATCTTGGTAGAAATATTTCTCATAGGTAGAGATGAGGAGGATGAATTAGCTTGATGCTATGGAAGCCTTGGTGTCTACACAATGAATTATGGATATGAGAAGATCCTTCCAGATCCTCCTCCTCATTTATATCAGGTTGAGGATTGGATAAAGATTTGGCAGTCCAAGGGTTGGCCAGAAGTAAACTTTTTTGCCTTGTAGTTCATGCATAATGGAAGGAAGTAGAGGAAAATTATCTTGTTCAAGTGACATTAAGAGAACTCCTAGATACATTCAAAACATTAGTTACTTCTCTTCAAGTGATAAACGCAACTTTAACTTTTGATGAATTACTCAACATTTATTCAAGAGTATGAAATATAAAATATAACCCAATATATAATGACTAATAATGCTCTAATGTCTAAAAATAAATATAAAAAAATATTGTTTATCATATCAATCTCAACCTAAATAGAGAGGAAGATATTGTCACATATGCAACAAGAAAGGTCATACCACAAATATAATCCAATGAACTAATTAAATCAAATGATAAACCTTTCAAGTATTCCAACCAAGACAATATTTATCTCAAAATACATTAGTGCAACAACAACATCCAAGGAAAAAATTAGAAAGGAAACTTGGTTCCATAAATTCAAGAAACAAAAAATGAAGAAGAGGATGAAAAAGAGCCTTTATAGGATGAATTATAGACAATAAATGTATGCAATCATTTTTGTATCTAATTATCCTTGGTAGGGTAGTTAAAAATTGTAGGGAGTGACACAGTAGGGCCATGGCTAAGAGTGTAGTGTTCGACTCAATTAGGGGCATTCAAAGTTTTTTACAAGGTAGGATCCTTGTTAGGATGTGATCTTAAAGGTGCACTTGTATTCAAAAAATTGAAAGGTGGCATGATATATAAAATAAAAACAAGTCAACAAAATAAAATAGGGTGATGTGCCAAAATATCCACTAAGATCTTCCTACAAAATAGGCCTAAATTCTATGTGCTAGTTGTGAACACTTCCTCTCCTTAACAATGAAGCACAAATGATAGTTATTAGTTATATGCATGCATAAATATATAGATATTGTAGGAGATCCAATGATTTATGACTGGTCCAAAAATAGACATGGACCCCTCACATATACATGCACTTAATAAAATCTAAAACTGGAAAAACGTCACAGACAAATACATACACCAAAAAATAGGTTAGCAGGAAGCCACATATGGTTATTCTAAAAATTAATATAGGCTCCCATGTGTGTGTATATATATGTCACTAAAATTTACAAATATTGTGCCAAAATAAAGGGTTTGAGATGGCCCACAACCTTCTCGAGAGCCAACTATTTTTACAAAAATAAATGAAGGAAAAACCTACAAGATAATATAATTATAAAGTTGTTGATCCTTTTTACATCCTAAGCTATAGCTATTTATAGATTACAATAGAAAATATTTCCTTCAAAATCATCTATAAATGAATCTGACAATCTTATCTACTTTTATTTTGGATTTTGGTCATTAAATGATGCACTCTATGATCATAATAACTATTAGGCCTAGGATGGTCATTGCTACACTTCATATTGAATGAATGTTTGAGGTATTTATTCAAAGTTTCTTGTGGTACGTGATATTTGTCTCCTTAGTCATGGAAGAATTAACTTAGGTCATCTACCTCTATCGCTTGACTCAATAATTAGGGTCTTCTTGATATTTTACCACCTCTTCTAGATCCAAGGACATCTTACATACTAGTCAAGAGTTTTATTGTTGGTCTGCTATTGGGAAGTGCAAACATTTTAATAGAAAAAAATATTTTTAAATATATCTTGGTGTTTTTCTTCACTCTATCTATCATAAATTTCTTCTAAGCAAAACTTTTGCACAAGTTTGAATTGTCAAGACGTATGTCAATTTCTTACTCTTCAATATAAAAGTCCTAATTGCTTATGATCAAGGATCTATCTTTGGTGTTGATAAGTAGTGAGGAATCATTATAGGATCAAATTGAGAAACATGATAATACAAATCATTTTGAAATTTCTAATGGAATTGACATTTTTTATAACAAAGGACAAAAGGAAAAAATAAAAGGTATGAGCCAAAACTAAGGATGAAAATAGAGACATATCAAAAAAAAGAAAATTTAAAAACATTATAGATGGATTAATAATTCAAAATGGAATAGAATCATGGGCATGTTAAAATATTTTTACAAAAATAAAGAAATGTTGACAAGCATTATAGAGAATAGGATAATGAAACAATGTCAATAGAATCCTCAAACCATCACATGTTTATCATTACAGCTACCGATTATTTTATAAAGTGGGTGAAAGTGATCCCCCTTACCACTGCAACAGGATCGTGCATCGCGGAGTTCATATTGCACAATATCATTTGTTGTTTTGGTATTCCATACAAGATAATTTTGGATAATGGGACATCATTTAAGAATAAAGATGTGCATGCTTTTATAATAAAGTATAATATCCAACAAATATTTTTGACACCCTACTATCCACAAGAAAATGGGTAATTAGAGGCTTCAAATAAAACATTGATTGCTATTCTCAAGAAAACTGTCAAAGAGAATCACACCAATTGGAACACACAAATTTCCCTTGCTCTATGGGCCTATCGCACTAGCATTTGAATGCCCACTTGGGCTACTCCATTTTCACTAGTGTATGACACCAAGGCAGTCATGCCTCTAGAGCTGGAAATCCCATCGTTGTGCATATCCATGTAGGATTTCATCGATGATGACACTATGTGGCAGGCTCACCTAGATCAACTTACGTTGCTTGATGAATGTCGCGTTAATGCTCTTAAGCACCTACACATTTATAAAGAGTGACTTAAGAGAGCCTACAATATGAAAGTCCATATTAGAGACTTTCAGTTTGGTGATCTCGTTCTAAAAGAGAACCAACAAAATTCTAATTTTCCACCCCATCTAAAGGATAAGTTTACGGTAAACTAGTTAGGTCCTTTTGTCATCACTAGCCAGATTAGACCTGAGACTTATTTCCTAGCCTCCCTTGAAGGAATCGAGTACCCTGAACCCTTGAAAATCCTTCTTTTTTAGCCTTTCCATGCCTAGAGTGTTTTGGTCCACCCAAAAAATGCCCCAAGGGTGCCTACAACCTGCTTGGTCAACGTAAAACACCCCTAGGCAGTCCATGATCATCTAGGTCACCCCAAAATTTCCTAAGGGTGCCTATAACCTGCTTGGTCAACCTAAAATACCCCTAGGCAGTCCATGACCATATAGGTCACCCCAAAATACCCCAAGGGTGCCTACAAATTTCTTGGTCAACCTAAAATTCCCCTAGGATGTCTACAACCATCTAGGTCACCCCAAAATGCTCCAAGGGTGTCTACAACCTACTTGGTCAACCTAGAATGCCTCTAAGTGGTCCATGACTATCTAGGTCACCCCAAAAGTCTCCAAGGGTGTATATAACCTGCTTGGTCAACCCAAAATATCCCAAAGACATATGTAAGCCCTTTTGTGACCTAAAGATCCCCAATGGCCCCCAATAAGCCTGTTGGTCACATGTATATACATATATATCAATAAAAAATCCAAAAACATCATCAAAATATCAAAAATACAAAAATATTGCATTGCACCACATTGCATCACATCACATCACATTGCATCCCATTGCATTTTGCCATCGCTTGCATTAGGTTTACTCATTTTTACACTTCATATTTTATAGTTTCTCATACATGTATAGCACTATGATTGTACACTAGTAATTATTCAAAATAAATGTTGTTAAAGTAATCATTCACATCATTCAATGTGTCACTTATAATTTCCACTCATACTTTCCATTTTTCATATTGGTGTCCATTCCCTTCACCTATCCATTTGTTCTAGAATGTCATTAGAGTTTTCAGTCACTCATCCATATCTAGTTTTTTTTTAGATTTTGTAGAAATCTATCATGATTTTTTAGAGGTAGTCTTACTTAGATTGTACCTTGTATACATAAAATCCCAACACATTTTCACCCTAATAAATCCAAGTTTTACGCAAGGAAAAATAAAACCTACAAAGTGGTCTAGATTGCTTTAAGCAAAAAGTTTATCCTGCTCATCCCCCTATGTGAATGGTTTAAGAATTCTAAGAGTTGGTAAAAGGACATAATATTCCCTACCCAATTCCTCAAAATAAATAGTGGTTTTCACCACTATCAAAAGCAAAATCCCAAAAAGCAAAAATCCCAATAAAAATCCCCAAAAAAAAAACAAAAATCTAGATAAAAAATCCTGAAAATCAAAATCCCACAAAAAGCAAAAATCAAAAGCAAAATAAATAGTGGTTATCACCACTTCCCAAATACATTTCTCAAATTAAACAAAATACAAAATAAACAGTGATTTTCATCACTACATATGAGCAAGTATCCCAATAAAATTGAAGAAAAGAAGGGCATGGAGCTTGAATCATTGGAATTCTTAGCATTCAACAAGCCATAAGGTGATCCTCATTATAGGTTTGGTGGACAACCTACCTGGCAATGACGGTATCCTTACACATGATGATATATCTATCACATTAGCATTTTACGTGTGTGCATACCAATTTTTGCATGTGGATGAGCTAGATTTTGGTAGCCTATATTACCTAGTGGTCTAATCCTACTAGGTATAAAACCTAGGATTGTGAAATTCATAGGATGATCCTCATTAAAGGTTTGGTGGATAGCCTATCCAGTAATGGTGGTATCTTTATGCATCTCACAGGAATGAACTCACTTACATACATAGGGATATGAAGTATCTTGGTCATCCTAGAAGATTCATACCTTGTCAAAAAGTATTGCATAGTCAGTATATAACCTTTGATCAAGTTATCTAGAGTGTTTGAGTCTCAAGAAAAACTCATCTACATTATTTAACGTATCAATTCATTTATTCCATTCTATCACATTGCAATAGTACATTTCTATATATCAATTACACAAAAACAAAAAAAAGAATTAATGCATTTTATACAGTCTATGGTGCTTACATAGTGTGTCAAATTATTAGTCACTTTTCATCATATCAAAACACTCAATTATTCCATGTCATTGTGCATCCACACATATAGATAGTATCAAATCAAATTATCACAACATATGCATACATGATAAACATCCATAAATATGCCATCATATCATAAAAGCATCCATAAGCATACATGATAAGCATCTAACATATCATCAGAAAGCAAATTCATACATTGCATCCATCTCATAAAGTAATAAAAGAGACACATGATGACCATAAAAAAATCTCATATATATATGGGGTAAAAATATACATCATGGTTCTCAAAATGCCCATAGGCTACAATAAAGTGGGTCCTCAAACCTCACCAATACCAAAAAACCCAAAAGCTAAAAAGAGTCCCAAGAGTTTCCATCACCATGGTCACATAGGACTGGTGCTACAAATCACACTACCACCTGTAGTCCGAGTCCGCTATGATCCCCCATGCCTACTACCACCAAAATTATCAGTCCTTCACCTATACCCTGGTGCCTCCATCCTAGAGGAATACTACACTATATCTCTCTACCAAGTATAGTGAGATCCATTAGTCTCTCCATCATTAGGAAGATGCCCTCCAAGGTGCACTACCTCCATCTCTAGTCGATCAATGTAGGCCTACCTCTGCTATCCCCATAACTGGTAGGTCTCCACCACTAATTATAGCCATAAAACCTCCACCCATAGCCTTTTCACATCCTCACCATATTATCCCTCCTACCTAGGATCGTGTGATCTTAGTTGTGCCCACAATGATGCTATCTCAGCCAAATCCTCCTATGCTTATGCCCAAAGGAGATGTCTCTCTTGCCTAACCCTGGACAACTCCACCTATAACTCTATATATCGGTCCTCTTGCATACCCTGCCATGCATGTGCACTCTAATCCTTTGCATCCCCATAGTAATTCTGATATCCCATGTCTAGGAGATCTACCTATTCATCTATTTTATGGTGATACTCATGGGGCTTGCCCACCTCTGCTTGGTCCTCCTTAGGGGTATCCTACATAGCCTCATATAATACCTTAGCTACCTCACTCTCAAGGGCCCCTGCACCTCGCCACTGGTGCATCACCCACCATGAGTAATATCTACTATAGAATCCAAATCCTCTCCCACCTCCTCCACTATAGGCTAGCTCAATGTCCTCTCATCCCCATTATGTTGATACACCGCTAGCTCCCCAGGAAGTCCCTGACATAGCCTAAAGTATTGCATGAACTAAGCAAAAGAGAAGTACTCCCACATAGTGTCATGCCTCATAATAAACCATCTCTCACCTCACCTAACAGAGCTCCTCTCCAGCATCAGACCAACCTAGACAGTCCCTATAGGGTCATCATATCACTTGCCCTGGCACCAGTCATGAGAAATAATCGGTATAGTGATCCACATTGCCTACATGATGAGGACTATGCCCTCTCTCATAAGCCCTCTACCATAGGATACCATATCCTATCTCCTTGTATACTATCTATGCCTAGGTCATCTATGATAGTCCATGTGGTTACCCCATAGCTATGTGCTACCATCCCCAACACTACAACAAAAATATACATCCCAAGCCATTTTGTCAATGGTAGTGGATCTCATATAGCTCATTATAGAGCTATACTAGTAGTGTAGTACCCCAAGCCATCACTAGTGGCTCCTCCATGGTGCACTCCACCAATATGTACACCAGATCCAACTGGTTCCATAGGAAACTGGCTCCTAAGGAATTAGGGAGAAGCATATTAGAGATGAGGGTCATCAATAGTGTATGCATCACCTCCAATACCCCCTCCTCATACCATAACCCCACCAATATCCCTTAATTCCAATGGTATACCTCTACCGCATCGAAATCCTTGCCAAATTACCTCATCAACACTACACCTCTTAGGTCATGGTGTGTAGAGTGGATTGGTCGTTCCTCTATCAGAAATTCATAGAATCTAGTAGACATCCTCTAGCATCACCATCATCTCCCCTGTTAGTAGGTGGAAGGTGTTGGTGTGTGGGTCCCATAAGCTAATAATGGTAGTCAAGTAGGCATGGTCACATATCACAAGCTCCAACTGTGTAACCTACTTGAGCCCCATAGCGTCAAGCCATTCCAAATATGACTTTGTCAAGACATCTCGAATGGTATCAAAGAGCTTTAGTTTTTGGTGTCGACTATTCACCACCTGGTAAATATAAGAAAAGCAATAAGCAGGCATTCACCATGCTTCAATATGGTCTCAAAAAAACCCAAAAACAATGCAAAACTAATCTAAAAAAGTAATCTAATTGCACAAAAACATTAAAAAAACACAAAATACGGTATATTCCATCTAAATTAGGTTTAATTACCTATTATGTAATGTGATATGCCTAAAAATAAACTAATCTACAAAAGAAATCTAATTGCACAAAAACATTAAAAAAAACATAAAATACAATAATGAGCCGACTCCTCCACTAGATGCCTCTACTTTCTGACTCATGGTGATCGTGGGATGAGTTCAATAGTGCTTTGCTATGTAAAATCACTCTCCTCCTCACCTCTTGAATCATAAAAGAAAGCATACAATAATGAGCCCAAAACTCACATTTGAGGTTTATATAGGCTTGTCGCGGGCACGTTCATCCCAGGGTGGGGAAAATGTACTTTTGGCCATTCATCCCACCCTAGGAATAATAAAAAATTTGTATTCATCCCACCCTGGGATAAACACATAATTTTTAAATTAAAACAACTTAAAATGCAAAAAAAAGGGTCCATAATCCCATAAAAATAGCTCAATTTTGGTCAAATTTTCACATAATACAAGAAGTAAAATAAACTATCATCAAGGCCTAGAAATTACATAAATTCACTCCCTAAGAAGGCTAGTATAGCTAGACCACTCCGCAGGAATGACCAATCTACGAGAATGAGGTTTTTCCTTCCTTTCCTCTCCAAATAGCGCCAAAAACAAAAGGGTCCAAAACCCACCAAAAACAAGTCAAATTTGATGGAATCCATTCAAGATCAATATGGAACCCAAAATTCACCATGAATACATTGAAAATTTATTACTTTAATCCCTAATAATTCCATGATGGCTAGACCACCCCACGTAAATGAGGTTTCGTAACTCTTTTACTCCATGCAGCATCAATAACATTGGCAAGTTTCTTCCAAAACTGCTCCAATTTTTAATGAGTACAACTAAAGGCAACCTTAAAAAAAGTCATCTGGGTCAAGAAAATAATTGCTTTTATCATTGGTCATTACCTCATTGACTCATCACTTGAGGGGGTAGTCATACTCATTTCCAAATCAACAAGCACACACTCGATCAGGCAAATTGCGTTCAATCAAAGAATCATTGACAAAGACAATCACACCCCTACTTGGGGTAGCAAACAAGAAAAAAAAATCAAATAAAATGCTTGGTGATCTGTAAGCATGAAACATTGGACCTCCTACTTCATGACTGAACAATAGCCAAGATTAAATGAGTTCCTTAGCTCTTTAGAAGCAAGGATTCAAGAATGCATGATCTTTCTAGGATTGGGGCATCTAAAGTTGGTTAGGTTACTAAAAAACATTAATAATTAAACATTATAGTCATCTATTTTTGCTTAGTGTTAAAGTGCACACAAAACATCCCAAAACGGGGCATATATAGACACTAAAATCTGGTCAATCTGATTATGCTACCGAAATTAACAGCTAAATTGACATACCAAGACCCCTAGGGCAGCCCTTAGAAGGTATATAGTGGTTCTAGCCACTCTATGCAAGGTTTTAAAAGGTTCTAGGCCAATTTTGGGACCTTTTGGCACCCTATTCCTATTCATCCCACCTTGGGATGAATACAGATCCTATTCGTCCCACCCTGGAGCGAATAGCAACATTCATCCCAAGGTGGGGCGAATAGCAGGTTTGATTGACAAAAAGTCAAATTTGGATAAATGGTGCCTGGTAACGGTCATTTATCCTACCTAGCCATGCATAAAAGTCATAGCACATAGAATATTTATGCCATGCTTCATAATGGAGGCCAAATTGGGAGATTCTCTTCCTCCTCCAATGTATGCCACCCCGGTGGCCAAGTGGTGCCTCTTGCCACACATGCCCTTGCATACATTTTTGCACATGAGCCCCCTATAGCTCTAAAGTGGATGAATTTTCCACATCAAAAAAGGAGAGGAGTTTAAGGTTTTTGGAATGGAGTGCTACTAGGATTTTCCCTCACCTGATTTTTCTCTCTTTCCCTTGAGATCTCTTCTTAGCGAAGGAGGTTATTGAGTGACTCAAAGAGACGCAATTTGTTTACAAAGACCTATCTATCGAGTGAATTTCCACCCCAAATTTGACAACAATACCTCCCATAGTTTTTTAGACCATTTCCCAGTGGAATTGGTGGTAAAATTTAGGCATATTTTGTGGGTGTCCCACCCCTGGGTGCCCCCCAATTTGTGATAGTCCTATTCATCCCACACTGGAACTAATATATATATGTTAACAATTTTTTTACTATTTTTAAACAAGAATTTTATATACTATCATATGATGCTACAGTTTAAATTTCATGCTTTTCTGAGTTATATTGGCTGAGATATCATGATTTGAAGTTTTTGTAGGCTTACAGGACCCACTGGAGCATGCATTAGGATCCGAGCCTAATTTTTGAAATATTACCATATGGGTTGTCTTAAAATGTCATTTTATGTATTATTTCCAAGTTTCATATGTTTTAGATATATGTAGGGACCAAAATTTCATGGATTGGGTTTTGTAGGTTGGATAAGTGCACTACGATTACGCCATGCATTAAGATGTAATTTTAGTGCAATTTCTAGTGATATCTTCCAAAAAACTCTTATTTTACTCACCCATATAATTTTATATCATTTGAGGTTGATTTGATATAGGCACACTACGTGTTCTCCTTTCTTGCCTGTGGGGATTACATGTTTTAGATCATACACACTTGCTATTTGACATTTCTTGTTTCCTTGTGTGTAGGTGCAGGTCATACAACACATTTGGGAAGTAGTGTAGGACATAAATATCAGCAATACAAGTGGTGGTAACCTTTTTCCTACCCAATTCAAGTGTGGGTATGCGGAAAGACATTAGATGTGCACCAGATTCTCTTGAAGGATTTCGATCCTTGGGCACCCAAAATTTGTAAAAATTGTATCAATAATTTGAGCCCTCAAAGGGGACATCTTTGTAACTCGAATTTTATCTGCTTAATTAATAAGAAATCAATTTGCTTAATTTCTTGTTATTTTCTATCCTTCCATCTTACTTGCATGCTTCTGATTTGATGCTCATTAGACATAGGGGATAGATGCAATTTGTTACCCATATTTAGATGGACCATTTTTCCCTAATTCATTAGGAAATATATGGAAAAGTTCTTAAGGAAACCAAAAGTAAGGATTCATGGAGAAACCCAGCTACAGACATTAAATCTTAAACATAAAGGATGAAACCAAAAATCCTAGACAACCTTCAACATCGCCAACAATCAAATTCAGGGAAATAGTCAAGGAAGTCTTGCAAGAAGACATAAATGAGTAAACCAAAGGCCCCCAAGGAAATGCCACAAAAAAGACTAAAATATCGTAGGATCCACAACACCGAACCCAAAGAGCAAAGTCATAGTAGAAAGTACATGGTCTCCTAGTAGACCAAAAAGGATGTTATGCAAAACTTCTCATGAAGACACTCTCCCATAGCCACAACAGTCTGCAACTGAAGAACCAAATAGAGAAATAAATAAGATGACACCTAAAAAAACTTGGAAAAAACTAAGAAATCCAAGGAAAGAAATCCCTGAACAACCTAGAAAACCCAGGGAAAGTCCCAGGGAAGAACCCAAAACCATCCTAGAACCCAAAAACCAGAAGAAAACCCCACCAAAGGGTAAGTAAAGGAGTATATCAATGGATCAATGATCTCCCACCCCCAAGGAGATAATTTGCAAAACCATCTTGCCAAGGAGGAAGGGTTAAGGAAGTGCTGGGACAGGATCAGGGACCTAGGACAGGGCCAGGGAAGGGATGCAGGGAAGTGTAACAGGACTTCCCCAAAAAATATGTGATTTTTATGAGTGAAGGAGAGAATAAATTATTGGAGAATGAATATTTATAGAATAGAAGCATTTGAAAATATATTAATGGAGTGGAAATTTATTACTAGAGTGAAGAATGATTTATAGAGTAGAAGTTGATTGTTGGAGTGGAAAATGATTGCTAGAGTGGTGGACATTTACCAAAGTGGAGGACAAATTGGTGGAGTGGATATTCACTAAATTAGAAGCTTTGGAGGAGGTTGAAGAAGATAATAACATGAGAAAAGAACATGTGCTGAGAGGAACAAGTTATGGAATAGAAAGGAAGAGTTGTGGAGAATGTAGTGCATTGGGTGTGTCCAACAATAGAGATGCAGTGAGAGCATGGATATTTTAAGAGACAAGGAGAGATATGAGTGGAATGAATTTTAGAAACTAGACAATATGTTAGAAGAAGACTAGGATAAAGAGGATGCATTAAAACAATTTATGAAACAACACTAAATATAGAACATTTAATGCAGTTTATTATTGCAAGAGTAACAGTCAACCCATAATAGGCTCATGTATCTCAAATTTGAGATTTTAACTAGGATGCTACACCCAAATACCCTAGAAAGAGTTAAGAAAAAAAATAACTATATTATTTTATGTAGACATATTAGCCTTGGTCTTGGTTTTTTTCTTTCAAATACTCTGATTCCCACCACCACCCCAAATTATTTTTAGGAAATTTCTAGTTGTTGTGGAATTGAAGACAAGACTATTGCCCCAGGAGGACCCAATGGGGACACCTCCATATCCTATTTTAGAGAGACACAATTCTTTTGCATATTTGTTAAAGGATAGATCTCCAATAGATACTAAAGAGGCACATAAAACTACATTAAAACTTCTTTTTATGGTTGTTGGAAATAGATCAACATCTCAATGAGTTAATGGATGCTTGCCATAGTCATAATCAAGGCCAAATATTGTCATTGAACAAAGGATGGTAGAAGAAACAATTTTATATAGAGCCAATCATGATTTGATCTATAAATTCATGGGTATTCGCCCTACCCTAAACCTTTTGCATTCTTGGGTTTGATAAAACTGGGAGCCTCTTGATGAGTATTCTTTATGGTTTATTAGCAATGGATATTTTATTGTTAGTTTTTCTTCACTTGTCTATAGAAATAGAGTTTTCAAATTAGAAAAGAGGAATTATGGTCTGAAAGGATTATTTGTTTAGCCCTGGAGAGTGGGATTTAATCCTCGAATTGAACCCATTGTTGTCCTGGTTTGGATCCATTTATATGCACTTCCAATAGATTCTTTGAGTGAGCATGTATTGGAAATTATTGGTAATTCCCTTGGAATAAAATTGGGTGTTTCCAAAGACACAATGGAAGGAAACACAAATATTTATGCTAGATTATGTGTGGAAATGGATCTTAGTTGCATTTGCTGACAAAGGTTGAAATTGAACTTACAAGACTATCTTGGATTCAACAACTAGATTATGAGGCATTGCCCTTCAAGTGCAGAGTTTGCCACAAATATAGGCAGTTGGCCTGATCTTGCCCAAACAATATGAACATAAAAATGGAGACTCCTTTGGGAATGTAAAATCTTCCTATGGGTAAGTCAAAAATCACTAAATAAATAACCAATATTTCTCAGGGAAAATAAGCACAGGGATATGGTTTTGAACAACCCAAAATAAGGATAAGGTAAAAGAAAAAATATGGTGAAGAGCAAACCCAAATCAAACCCTTCAATAGGTATGAGATCTTCAAGATACTAGTGGACTAGGAAGAAGAATTCATGGAAGGAGTGGATGAGAATAATAAAAGTAATAACAACCTTGTTCAAGCCCCTCTTTCACCTCCTCCCATCCTAGAGCAGGTAATTGAGAGCAGTGAGTTACCACAATCAGATATTGTAGTGGAATTAATAGTGGATAACCAAGAGCAACCGATAATTAAGGATATCATCATGGGTATAGAAAAAAATAGATAAAGGTCAACTCTAGGGATAACTTTGGTGGAAAGAGAAAAAAATATCAACTCTCAAGGAGTGGGTATAAAATTAAATAAGGAATTGAGAGCAGTTCAAGGAGACAAACTGATCACTAGAGGATTGGTGAAGCCAATAGATTTTTATTGCTCTCAAGGTAACCAATGATTATAAAATCATGGAATATTAGGGGTTTAAATAATAAAACCCATTAATATATTGTTTGAAGACTCTTAGAAAATTATAAAACATATTTTTTGCTTTTCTAAAAAAAATAAAATTATCGTTGGATCTTTATGTGTAAAACAGTAAATAGAATTTGGAGGGGTGTTGGTCATATAGAAGTGGCTACCCAAGGGGTATTGGGGGGGATAGTTACTTTGTGGAACTCTCTTTAATGGATTAAAATAGAACATATACATCATATTTTATGAATAATGTGACAACTGAGCAAGTTTTAATCACAAATTTTTATGGAGCTCAAAACTTAGATGGTCAGATGCATCAATGGAAAGTTATGCATAATATGAGAGTATCAAGGGAGGATTTAGACTATATTTTTGCTGGGGATTTTAATTCTAAATTATCCTCTAGAGACCAGTAAGGGGGAACCCAAATTTTAGACCCAAGGTATTGACTTATGATTGACCAAGTCTAGGCATTATACTTGGTGGATATTAAATGCCCTGGAACCAACTATACTTGGACTAATAAGAGGAGGGAACCACATAGTAGGAAGGTGAAGTTAGATAATTTTTTTATTTCAAAGGAGGTATTTTTGAAATGGAATATAAAATTTCAAATTTTGGAAGGTCCAGTTTTAGATCACTTTCCCATTTTTTTGGAAGGGGGGATCAAAATAATGCAGTATCAAAAACCATTTTAATTTGAAAATTTTTGGTTACTAAAAGAGGAACTTTGAAAGAAAATTCCATAGTGGTGGAAATAGGGCCACCCAAAATGTGGGAAAACAATTTTTATATTCCATAAGTATCTTCATTCTATCAAGGATCAACTAAAACAATGGAGGTGAGCTAACAAGACAAACTTCCAGGTCTAAAGAGCTCCATTGATGGTTAAATGGGATGAGGTTCAAAAACACTTTAGGGAAGAAATAATTATAGAGAAGCTCAAAGAAGAGGATGATGCATTATGTAAAGTGGTTGAGGATATTGAAAACCAAGAGGAGACCTACTAGAAATAGAGAGCAAGAACCACTTGGTTATTAGAAGGTGATAAAAATACCAATTTTTTCCATTGGGATGTTTGTGCTAGTAGACAAACGAACAACATGGAAGCTCTTCAATGGATTATTTTTCTAAACCATTTAAGGAAAATATGGTGTAATATTAAGAGGCTCAAAAATAAGTTATTTATTTCATACCCTTTGTTATCTATGAGGAAGAAAATCAATCCCTACTTAAACCCATTGATAGAGAGGAACTGAAGAAAGTAGTCTTTGGAATCAACACTGGAAAAACATTAGGTCTAGATGGCTTTCCAATTGATTTTTCTAGGACTTCTAGGAAAATTTAGAGGAGGATGTAATGGCTATTATAGAGGAGTCCAAAGGTAGTAAAATAATTCTTAAAGCATTAAATCATACTTTCATTACCTTAATTTCAAAAGGGGAGGAGGGGGTGCACATTTCAGATTATAGACCTATTGTATTATGCAATGTCATATATAAAATAATCATAAAGGTAATGGTTGAGTGGCTGAAACCTCTTCTACATAAGATTATCTCCTCAGAGCAAGGGGTTTTTGTAGAGGGCAGACAGATCTTGGATGGTGTGGTTCTATCTTAGGAGGTAATCCAATCAATGCAAAAATCTGGTAATAAGGGGAATGTTCATAAAATTGGATATATCAAAGGCTTATGATAGGGTGGAGTGGATCTTCTTGTCAAAGATGATGGAATTCTTTGGTATCTCTCAGGATTTGATAGAATGGGTCATGATCTATGTTTCTACTTTAACATACTTAGTCTTAATAAAGGGTCTTCCCTCATAACCGTTTGGAGCTACTCGAGGCCTTCATCAAGGATATCCTTGTTCCCCCTATATTTTTCTCATATTGGCTAAATTTTTGGGTAGACTCATCTTGAGGAGAAGACAACAAGGTTCACCTATAGTTTTTGGATGACACAGGATTAGTGAGAGTGGCCAACTTCAGGGAAGCAAGAATGATTAGAGATACACTTAATGTCTACCTTAGGGCCACCAACCAAGTCATCAATGATAAAAAATCCAAAGTGGTATTTTTTAATACTGATCAAAGGATTCAGGATAGCATTTTTAGGAATACTGGGATTCTTGAGGACTTCTCTCCCAGTGGTATACTTGGGGGTCCGTTTGCATTTTAAAAAACTAAAAATAGATATCTAGAGGAATATTTTAGATTTTATCAATGAAATAATTAATCATTGGTCTCACAAATGGTTAAGCTATGTAGGTAGATTAATTTTTTTATAGTTATTCATTCAGGCCATGCCAATTTATAAATTTTCTATCCTTGCTACCCAACATACCATATGGAAAGAGTTGGAAAATATGGCTAGAATATTTTTATGGGGAGGAGTAATAAAAGAGAGGAAATGGGACTTAGTAGGTTGGGATAAAGTAACCCAACCTAAGGCAAAAGGAGGTTTGGTACTGAGGAGATCAAAGTTAAATAATAAAGCTTTAGCTGGAAAGTTTTACTAGAGGTGGATTTCCCAATCAACTTCTTTATTCAGTAAATTTTTAACTAGTAAATATTTGGGATAGGTAAACCCAAATGAGGTGGGTCATTTATCTTTGGATGGTAATGGATACTTAGTGTGGTAGGCTCTAAATTTAGGATATCAGGTAGTGAAATATGGATTATTTTGGAAAGTGGAGAGAGGGGAGAAGGCATATTTTTGGACAAATTCAAGGGGATCAATACCCACCTATCATTGTTGAATTCCCAAAACTATAACCAATAAAAATAGCCATGGAAACCAAGGGTTGGGTCCAAATTGAAAATTATTTCAACACTAGTATCTAGGGAATTATAAATTTAGGTAGTTTAAGAATTTGGATGAGTGGCCAATTTCAATCCCTTTGGAATTGAAACCCATCATAAATAAAATATTGGTAGAAATATTTCTCATAGGTAGAGATGAGGAGGATGAATTAGCTTGATGCTATGGAAGCCTTGGTGTCTACATAGTGAATTATGGATATGAGAAGATCCTTCCAGATCCTCCTCATGCATATCAGGTTGATGATTGGAGAAATATTTGGTAGTCAAAGGGTTGGCCAGAAGTAAACTTTTTTGCCTTGCAGTTCATGCATAATGGAATTCTTACTGTTGATACTCTCAGATGTAGGGGAATAATTGATCCATATCAATGTGTTTTATGATACAAAAATGAGGAAACATCTAACCACTTGATGTTTGAATATCTATTCATGCACCAAATCTGGGAGAGATGGTTTTTATCTTATAAAATTTGAGTTAATGGTGATTTGAATCGAATTAATATTTGGAAAATATGGAAGAGGGGTAGATTTAAATCTAAATATATTTGTATTGGTTGGGAGCTTGGATTAAAATTCATTTGGTGGCAAGTGTGGTTAGAGAGAAATGGCAAAATTTTTAGAGAAACCTTTTCATATTTAGATGGAGTTTGGTAGGTCATTTGGAGAAAAGTCACAAAAACTATGGTAGTATATGCTAAAGAGGAAAATCAGTCTGTTATAGGGACAATGGAGAAGGAAGCTAAAGTGCGATAGGGGAAATACAAAGTTAGTTGGAAACCACCCGCAGGAGGTTGGATTAAAATCCATATTGATAGAGCTACAAAAGGCAATTCGGGTTGAGCTAGAATTGGAGTTGTTTGCAAGAATCATGTTGAGATAGTGCTCTATTGGAAACTACAAGGCCTGGGAAGGGCCACAAACAATGAAACAATTTGAAATGATTGAATTATTTGAAGTTATAAGCATTTGAATTAATTAGTTGAATGAATGAATTATGAAATAGATTGATGAATTGATTTAATAAAATTTATAAATTGATTAGTTTAAAGGGAGATATAAGAAATTTATTGACTAAGATTTTGAAACTAACAATTGAATAATTGAATTGATTTGAAATTTGAATTTAAAATTGATTGAATTGAGGAAATAAATTTTGAAATAAAAAACGGAGATAAGTTATAAGAAGAAAAAATTATGGAAAAAAAAATCTTTCTATACCACAACTTCTAAAAGAAAAAAAATTTACTCCATAGAAAAATAAAATGAAATCTTTACTCACTGGGAAAAAAATTTGGGATGTGGTAAATGGAAATAAGGACACCCTAAAAGATGAAATTGGATAATAAAACATAAAATATGATGATTCAAAATCTCTTCTGGTAATAACATTCAGCATATCTGATGAAATTCAAGCATATATAAATGAAGCAAAAACTTCAAAAAATGCCTGGGAAAAATTATGCAAAATATTTTAGGGAAGGAATGAAGCAACCATTTTACACTTACAATAAAAATTTTATTCTTTTAAGGTTCATCATAGAGAAAGTGTAGAACGTTTTCCTCTAAGATTAGTAGTATTAAAAGTCAAATTACAAACTATTGGGGGAAGGAAGTAGAGGAAAATTATCTTGTTCAAGTGACATTAAGAGAACTCCTAGATACATTCAAAACATTAGTTACTTCTTTTCAATTGATAAACAAAACTTTATATTTTGATGAATTACTCAACGTTATTCAAGAGTATGAAATAGAAAATTTAACCCAATGTTAAATGACTAATAATGCTCTAATGTCAAAAAATAAATATAAAAAAATATTGTTTATCAGCTCAATATCAACCTAAATGGAGAGGAAGATATTGTCACATATGCAAAAATAAAGGTCATACCACAAATATAATCCAATGAAATAACTAAATAAAATGAATAAACCTTTCAAATATTCCAACCAAGACAATATTTATCTCAAAATACATGAGTGCAACAACAACATTCAAGGAAAAAATCAGAAAGGAAACTTGGTTCCATAAATTCAAAAAATAAAAAATGAAGAAGAGGATGAAAAAGAGCCTTTATGGGATGAATTATAGATAATAAAGGTATGAAATAATTTTTTTATCTAATTATCCTTGATAGGGTAGTTACAAATTGTAGGGAGTGACACAGTAGGGCCATGGATGAGAGTGCAGGGTTCAACTCAATTGGGGGCATTCAAAGTTTTTTACAAGGTAGGATACTTTTTAGGATGTGATCTTAAAGGTGCACTTGGATTCAAAAAATTGAAAGGTGGCATGATATATAAAATAAAAATAAGTCAACAAAATAAAAGGGATGGTGATGTGCCAAAAGATCCACTAATATCTTCCTATAAAATAGGCCTAAATTCTATATGCTAGTTGTGAACACTTCCTCTCCTTAACAGTGAAGCACAAATGACAGTTATTATTTTTATGCATGCATAAAGATATATATCTCGTAGGAGAGCCAATGATATATGACTGGTCCAAAAATTTAGATGGACCCCTCACACATACATGCAATTAATAAAATCCAAAACTAGAAAAATGTCATAGACAAATACATACATCAAAAAACAGGTTAGTAGGAAGCCACATATGGTTATTCTAAAAAATTAAGATAGGCTCCCATGTGTGTGTATATATATGTAAGTAAAATTTACAAATATTGTGCCAAAATCAAGGGTTTGAAATGGCCCACAACCTGCTCGAGAGCCAACTATTTTTACATAAAGAAATGAAGGAAAAAACTACAAGATAATATAATTGTAAACTTGTTGATCCTTTTTACATCCTAAGCTATAGCTATTTATAGATTAAAAATAGAAAAATATTTCCTTCAAAATCTTCTATAAATGAATATAACAATATTATCTACTTTTATTTTGGATTTTGGTCATTAAATGATGTACTCTATGACCATAATAATTGTTAGGCCTGGGATGGTCATTGCCACACTTCATATTGCATGAATGTTTGAGGTATTTACTCAAAGTGTCTTGTGGTACATGATCTTTGTCTCCTTAGTCATGGAAGTATTAACTTAGGTCATCTACCTCTATCGCTTGACTCAAGCATTAGGGTCTTCTTGATATTTTGCCACCTCTTCTGGATCCAAGGACATATTACATACTAGTCAAGAGTTTTATTGTTTGTGTGCTATTGAGGATTACGAATATTTTAATAGAAAAAATTATTTTGAAATATATCTTGGTTTTTTTCTTCACTCTATCTATCATAAATTTCTTCTAAGCAACACTTTTGCACAAGTTCCAATTGTCAAGACTTATGTCAATTTTTCCTCTTCAAAATAAAAGTTCTAATTTCTTATGATAAAGGCTCTATATTTTGTGTTTATAAGTAGTGAGGAGTCATTAAAGGACAAAATAGAGAAACGTGATAAAGCAAATCATTTAGAAATTTCTAATGGAATTGGCATTTTTATAACAAAGGACAAAAGAAAAAAATAAAAGGTATGAGCCAAAACAAAGGATGAAACTAGAGACGTGTCAAAAGAATAAAATTTAAAAACATTATAGATGGATTAGTAAATCAAAATGGAATAGAATCATGGACATATTAAAATATTTTTACAAAAAGAAAGAAAGGTTGACAAGCATTATAGAGAATAGGATTTTGAAACAATGTCAATAGTATTCATTCCAAATGAAGTAATGTTATGGTCTTGGGTTAGATCATCTTGGGCTCCTTATGGAGTCAAGATTGAGCTAACTCAAAATCTAACAAAAGTATTTTTTTATTTTTTGGTTTTTTGATGTTGCTCATTCCAATATATTTTATGAGCATGGGGCTTAATCCATGAGAATCTCCTCGGTGATCGTGTTTCTATGTACTCAATATTTTTAGTGTCTAAGGATAGAAATTTCAAGAACCCAATATAGGTTGATTTCCTTGGTCTTCATCTCCCCATTTGGCCCTTTTTGAATGTATTGGTTGTGGTCTTAGGGTGGGTTTTAGTGGTTGAAGTTGACAAACACTCCAATGCACACCCACAAAAAAAGGTTTGTGTTGATATTGAATTTTCCAAGGATATTTAGGATGTTATAGGGATATAGGTGGGGGACACCACTATTTAAAAATGGGTGGTATATATTAAGCTATAAAACACCTACTTTATATGTAGATCTTTAGACCACAAAGTTAAGTATTGATGTTTTCTTTCGTACAATAACCAAAGTCGATCCTCACACCATCAATTTTTCCTCCTCCCTAGTCCAAAGAAAATTATTAGATCAAAAAGGTGAGCACACACACTCATAGAGCCATACATCCCAACCAAAAACAAAGGCAATTGGTTTTTTTACCATATTATTTGATAAGGGTAGAAGATAAACTAGACGTAGGGCCACCAATGATGGAAATTATGGTCCCTAAGGCTGCCCTACATCACCACACCACATCCCATAAATCACTATGGTGACTAGGACACACTCTCCCCCTTTCTCTTATGAAATATTATCATTCTTAGAGTCCCTATTAGGGGAAATAATAAAGGTGGGGGTACCCAAAAAGTGGTTGCATATCTCTAGTCCCCAGCTAGAGAGATCTAATTGAAGCAAATCTAGTAGCTTTTGGGCATTGGAGTTGCTTGACCAGAAATAATACAATGAGGAATTAGTCCTTTCATTTGCTTTGAGGGATCCTTCAATGAGGATTTCTTGTGATGAATTCATAAGTGTGTATGAAGCACATAGTAGTGTCAATACTTCTCAAGGCTAGATCTCATTCCTTTGAAGGTTTTGTAATATTGTATTTGTTCTCTATTGTGTTTTAGTTTAACAGTTTAGGGATTCAAAATTTTTGCTCTATTTTAATTTTAGTTTAACAATGAAAATCCTAGGTCCCTATTTTTTATTTTGGGAGGAATATCTATTTGATATTTTTTAGGTGTGCTTCCATACCACCCACCTTTTTTTATGATCAGTTTATCTATTATTTTTCAGTAATACAACAAACTTTTCAACAAAAAAAAAAATATGGCATCAAATTTGTCATGTGAATTCTAATATTCTATGAAAGTAATCACCATTTTTAATAAATTAGTTTAATATAGAAAAAATATTCTAGAATATATCAATATTAATTATAAAATTTGAATTCAAGATTTTCTCCTTATAAACCCAATAGTTTGTGGAGTAGAAAGTTGTGTAATAATTTTGTATTCAAGGAAAGTGAATATAAAGTAAGTTTAAATAAATTTCTTATCTTTAATATTTTATCTAAAATATTTTTGCATGTGAAATATGGTAAATTTAAGAATTTTCCAAGGTATATATATGAGAGAAATTAAAAATAAAAGAAACCAAGAAGTCAAGTTTGAAATATAGTAGATTTGATATGCAATAACTAATGTATCATTCATTATAGTATTTGTGTTAATAAAATTGAACTCTATTTTTAAGAAATGCAATTTTAAGAGTTAAAACTAATGTATTATTCATTAGAGTATTTGTGTTAATGGAATTGAACTCCATTGAAGTGCTTTTTTACTTAAGAAATGCAATTTGAAGAGTGATAAAAAGTCCATTTAGTGCATGGGTTAACTATCAATATCTAGGAAATGTAATCTTATTGCAATGGTAAGGAATTTAGCTTCTCTTTGAGAGGTCCAAGTTTCAAATCCCACTCATTATTAGGGGACTGAGACCCCTCATAAAAACCTATGTAAACTCATTGAAAAAAATTGTCAATGTGTGTGTTGCCCAATGCAAGATATTTATTGGAGGTAAGTAAAATTTGATTTGGTGGTTAGGGTGTGGTAATTAGATTAAAATAATTATATTGGAATCTATTAATTTCTAATATCATCATTATCTATGGTCTAGTCAATTTCATAAATTAAAATAATAATAGAATCAAATTGTCAATTTCAATAACCTTCTTTGTTGATGGGAAAAAATAATTTGTTGATGATTTTAATTACATTATTTTTATGGAAAATATTTAGGATGCTCAATTGGATTCTCAATATATATTATATTATTATAATTTTATTAAAATTTTGGTTTGTGGGACATCAAGCCAAAAGTCATAGTTTAAACTTAAGATAATAGAAAATAGAATAGTATAAAGTGAACAAGCCTAACAATGAAGGTTGGTACTCTAAATAAGATATACAAGGTTCAAATACATGTAAATTAATGTTGAATGAATAAAATGTGAGTATTTTTTTTCAATTCCATATAAATAACTAAATATTATAAAGATTCAACTTTGAATGTCATGATAATACCACTTGTTACAATAACACTATATGGTTTATTGAAATCTAGTGTAATGTAATAATGATACAATATGGGTGGGGTCATTTCAACCCCATATAATAAACTAAAGCATAGAAAATAAACTAGAAATTTTTTAATAGAAATATTAAAATCTCATGTTGATTTGAATAAAAATCAAGATTGTTTAAACATGTCTATCTACACTCTTCCTCATGTTGGCTTCTATCACCGAGTGAACATGTATTAGCTAGGTAAATATTTTTATAATGGGTAAATTATTGAAATGAAAAAGATCATTCAAATCACCCCTTATTGTTTTTGGTTATTTAACCCATTTAAAATTTCTTGGAATATATGGTTGGAGAGAAATGATTGAATATTTAGAAGTACAAAAAATCATGATATAATTACACCTATAGTTTTAGTATAATTTTAATAAATTATCAAGACATAAATTAAATAAAATCAAGAAGAAAAAATAATGCAACTTTTGATAGGCCTATTAAAGCTTGAGTTCTTAAATGACACAAAAAATACCAATATAAAGGACTAAATCAAAAGTGAAATAAAAGGTCCTAAGAAATATTAGATAAAACTAAATTCTTCTACTTACTTAACTAAGCCTTACATCCCTTGTGAGACATGTTGTGAGAGTCTTGATTCATTATCCCACATTCATCCCATGAAGGAACTCGTGATGTTATATAAAGTATAATACACACTCAAAGCTTTACAAATTAGGGAGCAATACATTTTCTAAAATACATTTATGGTAGCTAGTGAACCATTTCCAATCTCTTACATGGTTGAAATGTATCCCCATTTTATGCTCCATCCTCTCCTAGGAGAGTGTTGGTTTATGGTAGTGAGTGTGTAGTTTATTTCATTCCTAGTTTCCATTAGTTGATTTTCCTTATCGACCCTAATTTTATTAGGTGTCTCTATGGTTTATGGGACCTATATTTTTTTAAAGAAAACTTTTATATTATTTAATATAGCATAAATATTACAATTTTTATACATGATAGAAGCATCAAAAACAAACCAATGATGCATGTAGCTAGATCTAAAATCCCACATGGACAATAATGTCTATAAAAAACAAAATACCTTCTCCAACATATTTTATTTAATCAGAACAAAGAAGTCCTTGGTCCATAGAAGTAAGGAAAACCAATAAACCCAATATGCTTGGTTTGTGTGGTCATATCTTAAGTTCTAAAAATTATTGGTTTTAAACTTTCTTATGTAGGCTAAAAAAGGATGTAAAAGAAAGCCTTCATTGGCATTTTTATTTTCCAAATGGTTCCACTTCCTAGGAATGTGATGCCAATTAATCTATTCAAAATTTTCCATATTATTATACTCTTGATTCAACAATAGTCGAAGCATAATAGACTTGACCTATTGTTTGCTGGAAATAAACTATATGATTATCCTAGACTCCCCATAAACTAAAAGGGTTTTGATATTTTCTCTTGCTACTAGAGTGAGACAAAATTTGTAGTGCATTAATTTAGCTACATTATTTGTGGTTTGTCCTAGATTTAGGTAAAATTCAAGAATATTAGAGTGTATTAGTAACCATAAAAATCCTCCAAAAACATATACTCTATGGTTAGAATTTTAAGCCTCATCAAAGAATAGAGCTTATGGGACTTATATTAACTCTAGACCCTAATTAGATGGTTTATATTATATGTCCTAGTTAAATAATCATATTAACCTAAGTTGGCACCATGAGTGGGCTTTAGGATAATTATAAAATATAGGATGGTCTTAACCATAATAAGGTCAACCATGATCTATAGATATTATTTATTTAAATAGTATATAATAAACTAAATACATTTATATAATTATTACATGCAAACCTATACAATATCACATCATAAAATATTAGCCTTAGCCTCAAGTCAGATTACACTTTCAACTCCCCTACATAATCTAGATTTAGGGGATAAGGAAAGAATATATTAGTGATAATAACATATTCCTCCAATAATGAATGGAGTGGGTCTCTGTAAGGAACCTACTATTGAAATAAAGCTCACACACAAAAAATACTAAAAGATAACTAAAATACATGCAATAACAAAATAACACTATGTAGAAAGAAATTGCAGAATTAAAAAAATCTCACAAATAACTCAAACTTGCAGGTCTCTTTGGGAGGGAAACCTCCTTAAATATTTCATTAACTTTCAAAAATATACACTCGTACATGGCTTCATGCCTTTTACATAGAAATATACATGCAATCCTACCTAAAGGCTCAAGAGTTGGCTTACATGCAAAATGCCACTCGAGATAAAATATTATACCAGACATCAGTTACAATATTGATAATGATTACATGCTATGGCACCACTTGGATAGGTACCTTACTTGCCACATACATTACAAAGTATTAAAAAATAACATTATAATAGAATCCCCCCATGTTGGAAGTGAGTCATTACATAATAATGAGAATTACAAAATAATGTTAGAATGAGATCCTGACATGTCCTTCCCCTTCAAAAAGCTTTGGACTCAAAGTTGAAGGTGAGGAAGTTGGTGTTGGATTTGATGGAGAGACTCCGTTGTAGCATCTTCTGGTTGGAGTCCACACCACTAAACAAAGACTTCAGTAATGGTGTGGTTGCGGAGAGTATGATTCCGATGATCCAACAACTATTTGAGTTCAAGCAAGATAAAACCTTATTCATCTAACTTTGGGAGTGTTAATTGAACCTGTACCTGATTTTCCACCACATTTTTAATATAGGAGATATAAAAAACATGATGGATCTTAGATGTAGGTGGAAGGGATAATATGTAGATTATGGAACCAATTTATCGTAACATCTGGTAGGGCCCATAGTATTCCATAGAAAGTTTTTGGCATCTACGAAGCTAGAGGAATAAATTTTTGTATGACTACAAGTTAAGGAAAACCATATCACCCACATAAAAATTGTGCTTAGAATAGTGTTGGTTAGCCTATTTGTGCATCCAGTTATAGATTGCATCCAAATTCATCTTCAGTTGATAGAGGGTATCAACATGTTGATTGAGAGTAGTGTCAACTACATGGACCTTGGAGCTACCTAAAATGTAGGAGGAAGGTATGGATGGAGGGTGCCCATAAAATACCTCAAAATGGGTAACCTTGGTTGTTGTGTGATAGGAAGTGTTGTACCACCACTCGTCCAAAGGAAGCCATTTTACCCAATGCATAGGATGATCAGTGATAAAGCAATGAAGGTAGGTTGCCAAAAATTTGTTGAAAATCTTTATCTAGCCATACATTTTTGGATGATAAGTTGAACTCATTTTAAGCTAAGGTCCCTAAAACTTAAACCTTGCCAAAAGTGACTAGTAAAGGTTGGGTCACAATCAGACATGATAGAGGAGGGTAGACCATGAAGGAAAAATATAGAATCAAGGAAAATTTTGGTAATGGTGGATGTTGTATAAGGATGCTATAGGGAATAAAAGTGAGCATATTTCGAAAGATGATCAACTACCACGAAGATAAAAAAATTGCCTCCAGAATTAGGTAATCCTTCAATAAAATCCATAGAAATATCCATCCAAACCTGGTCATGAATGGGAAAGTGTTGAAGAGTTCCTAGAGAATGCACCAATTCACATTTCATCTATTTGATAGATATCACAAGCTACCATAAAATCCTGAATGTCCTTTTTCACATCCTTCCAAAAAAATTATGCTTAATTCATTCATATATTTTGAGAAATCTTGAATGGCTGGCAGATAGGGTAGAATGCAATTCTATCATAAGAAGTTACTGTAGTGGGGACTTGTGGGGAATAATAAGGCATTGGTGGTAACACAAATCCTGGCCATCCCAAGTGTATCCTAGACATGAAGTAGACTCAATGTGTAGGGAAGAAACCAAAGTCTACAATTTAGAATATTGAAGTACGTCATGGTGTAAGGAATTGATCCATTGGGGAACCAAAAATGAAATGGAACACAACATACTGAGAGTCTCAAATTTGTTAGAGAGAGCATAAACCACAACATTATCCTTGTTCTTCTTATAGGTGATATCATAATCATATCCTATGAATTTAGAGACCCATTTTTGTTGTTTATGGGTGGCAAACCGTTGCTCCAAAAAGTATTTGAGACTTTGATAGTCTATTTTAATGGAAAAATGATGCTCGATGAGATACGATCACCAATGGGTTACTGCATGTAAAATATATATCATCTCCTTGGCATAAGAGGTTACCAAATTACAACTAAAGAGAGCTTTAATAGTGAAGGCCAAGGGTCTCCTCTTGCATCAACACTACACCAATACCACGATATGAAGCATAAATTTCAATGACAAACAATTTAGAGAAATTTGGCATGTCCAAAATAGGTGTAGTGGTCATATCATGCTTCAATTATACGAAATCCTATTCAGTGGGTCTCGTACAAGTAAAATAATCCTTCTTTAACATGGAATTAAGAGGAGCTACAATTTTACCATAGTTACAAAAAAATTTACAGTAATAACCCATAAGCCCTAAAATTCCCCTAAGACCTTTGAGAGTGTGAGGTTTCAACCATTATTCAACCACTTGGATCTTCTTGGGGTCAAATTTGATGCCATCCTTAGTGATAATATCTCTCAAATATTCCACTTTTGTCAACCCAAAATAACACTTGGAATTTTTAGCATAGAGTTGATGTTGTTCCAAAAGTTGGAGAGTCTGATTCACGTGAATAAGTTGCTCTTCCCATAAGTGACTATACACCAGAATGCTATCAAAGAAGACTAGGATGAAATTTTAAAGGAATGGGAAAAAAAATTGTTCATGAGGCTTTGGAAAGTGGAAGGGGCATTAGTCAAGATGAATGGCATTACCAAAAAATCATAGTAACCTTCATGAGTATGGAAATAAGTCTTGGGAATATCCTCATACTTGAACCTAATTTTATGGTACCCCAAGTGAAGATCAAATTTGAAAAAATACATAGTCCCATGAAGTTCATCTAGTAATGCATCCACCACAAAAATAGGAAACTTATCCTTGATGTTGAGTTTATTGAGCTCTCGATAATTGATTACCACTTAAATATGAATTTTATTTCACAATTGAACTTCAACCTAGAATAGAGCATATTCATAGAGATCCTTATAGAATGAATTTGATTGAGATGCAAGAATTAAAAGTGCAGTTATAAGGATTACTGGAGAAGGGATTAATTAGACCAAGTGTGTCACCATAGGGTGCACCAGTGTTATTTTTCAAGAAAAAAGATGGTTCCTTGTGACTATGTATAGAATATAGGATGTTAAACAAGACAACCATTAAAAACAAATATCTGCCCAGAATCAAAGACCTCTTCGATCAACTTAAATATGCCACTATCTTCTCAAATATTGATATAAATTTAGGATACCACCAATTGTGATTTCGATAAGATGATAC
Source organism: Wollemia nobilis (assembly GCA_028583015.1). Taxonomy (NCBI): domain Eukaryota; kingdom Viridiplantae; phylum Streptophyta; class Pinopsida; order Araucariales; family Araucariaceae; genus Wollemia; species Wollemia nobilis. The sequence continues at coordinate 2,428,228 of JAQPPZ010017236.1, read as the reverse complement.
CCATAATACAACCTTCAAAATACATTATGGGAATTATGAGTTTATTTTATTCCCTTTTGGTCTATCAAATGGTCTAACAACATATATGAATTTCATGAACAATATTTTTAGGAAGCTTTTGGACCAATTTGTTCTTGTCTTCTTGGATGATAGTTTGATATATTTTAGGAATAAAATAGAGCATGATAGTCAAATTAGAATCGTGTTGTAACTGCTATGAAATAATTTGTTATACAAGAATTTTTTCTAGTGTTAATTTAATGTGCTTGAAGTGCAATACTTAGGGCATGTTTTAATAGCAGAAGGGATTGTGATGGATCCTATGAAAATAGAAGTTATATTGAATTGGTGGCTTCCCATAAATATGACCAAAATACAGAGCTTCATGGTTTTAATAGATACTATAGGTGTTATGTGAAGGATTAGACCAAGATAACCACTCCAATAACTAACCTTCAAAGGAAATAAAAAGAGTTAAAATGGATGGATAAATGTGAGGTAGCTTTTGAGTAGCTCAAACAAAAGCTTACTATAGCTTCCATACTAAAGATACCAAATCCTTAGGGTAGATTTTTGTATGTTTAGATGTATCATTGGAAGGTTTTGGAGGAGTGCTCTCACAGGATGAACCAGTGGTAGCTTATGGTTCAAGGAAGCTAAAATGACACGAGGTTAAATTATGAAACCCATGATCTAGAATTGGCAATAGTGGTATTTTCTCTCAAAAGTTGGTGACATTACTTATTAGGAAAACCCTTTGAGTTGAGAATAGACCATAAAAGTCTAAAATACATATTTACTCAACCTTTTTTAAATGCTAGGTAGAGAAGGTGGAAGGAATTTCTTGTTGAATATAATTTTGGCATTGAATATATAAAAGGGAAAGAAAATAAAGTCGTTGATGCACTAAGTAGGATAAGACACATAACTATTATGAATCTCATCCATGTCGATCTAATGGAGTAATTCAGGGAAATGCAATATCAAGATGTGTTTTACAAGCAAATTCGAGAAAATATAGGAACGAAACCTGAGGAAAGTAAGAATTTCAGCATCAAGGATGGGTTCTTGTGCTTTAAGGACAAGGTAGTAATTCCTAAGGGTAGTTATCTAAGTAAAATAATCATGAATGAGGTACACAGATCTCCGTATTCTATTCACCTAGGAGGGGCAAAAATGAGATAATATGAAGAAAAAATTCTACTGGCCAGGAATGAAGGGACATAATTCAATTTTTTGCTTAGCATCTAGAATGCTAAAAAGTTAAGGTAGAACATAAACATCATACATGTATACTATATCCTCATGATGTACTAGTGCAGAAGTGGTAGGTGATTTTAATGGATTTTATTGTAGGTTTTCCAAAGACCTGATTCCAACATGACACAAATCCTAGTTATGGTAAATAGACTAACCAAGGTTGCACATTTTATATCCAGAAATACCAAGGATGATGCCATGGTTTTGGCTAATAGGTTTTCCAAGGAAATATTTAGGCTTCATGATTTTTTGAAATTGATTATTTTATATAGAGACTTAAGATTCACATATGATTTTTGAGAAGCTTTACATCAAGCCATTAGAACTAGGTTAAACATTAGTTTTGCATATCATCCAAAAATTGGTAGGTAGACTAAGAGGATGAATAAATTATTAGAGGATATTATTTGCATGTATTGTATGGATCAAAAAACCTAATGGGAATATTTTCTACACTTGGTAGAATTGACCTAAAATAACAATCATCATTCGACCATAGGAAGGGCTCCATTTGAATCTTTGTATTGTAGAAGATGTAGGATACCATTGTATTAGAATAATTTAGAGGATGTGATTGTGCTAGGACCAAACCTAGTAAAGGAAATGAAGCAACAATTAAATACGATCAAGGAAAGACTTAAAGAAGTTGCAGATCATTAAAAATTAATGTCAACCTTAAGAGGTCACCAAGAGAATTTGTTATGGGTGGCAAAGTGTTTTTGAGAGTGAGACAAAAGAAAAATGCTATTAAGTCCACAAAATTTGATCCATGTTTTCTTGAACCATTTGAAATTATAGATAAGATGAGTCTTGTAGTATACCAACTTGCCTTACCACCCAGTCTATCGAATATTCATGACACCTTTCACATTTAATTGCTTAAAAAATATACAGCTAACCCTGAACATGTGTGGGATTTTTCTAAACTATAGATGGTGGATTCAGAGGCTATAGAGGTTCGACCAGTAAGAATCCTTGAATTTTATTCAAAATAAATGAGGAAGGAATTATCAAGCAATGCAAAGTTCAGTGGGACTTCTACTCTAAGAGAAATGTTGTTTGGGAGAAAGTGGCAGATATGCGAAGACATTTTCTATTTTTTTTTGAGAAAAATATGTAATTGTTATTTATTTTACTACTAGAACTAGTTAAAACACAGAGAACTGTTTTGAGCCTAATGGGGGAGGATGTCATAAACCTCCATTGGAAAACTTTTATTTGTAAAAAATTATGATTTGCTATGTTGTTTTTTATAGAAAAAATGATTTTATCGTGATTGGTTTTATATACAATGTATTATTTTTGAGAAAATGTATTAAGTTGGGTGAGAACTTGTTTTATAGACAATCTTCTCCTTAATATAATTTCAATTGATACTACCATTTTAGGTAAATATTTATTTGGATTTTATAAATGGATTTTATATGTATTTATGCATAAAGTATAAATGTTGTTTGGTTTTTATAAAAATAAAAAACACCTCATATTCAGCTTTATGGTGTAAGCTTGAATGAGGAAGACCAAAGTCTTGGATGTTTGACAATAATGGGAATTTTTTCCATTAAAATGGGTGCTATGTTTCAACTAGCATGGAAAATTTATTTATGCTTATATAAATATATATATTGTAATCTCATGATGATGCTTGTTGTATTAAATGAACTAAATGATTTGTAGATTGAGTATGAAAAGGCAATTATTGGTTTAGTGGAGACTATTGTTTAGTTAAAATTTGTGTAGATAGAAACACTTGATTATTATGGCATGTATTTGTAGATCATCATATACCTTATTTATTGGTTGTTGTTCACCAACATACTCTAGATGGAGGGGGACATGTGAACATGGGTGTAATTACACTTGCTCCTTAGTGAACACTCCAAGAAGTGGTGGGACGAGGATTGAGGGGAGGTCAAATGAAGGAGTAAGGTGGTAAAGTGGGATAAGGGAGAAAAAGGAATTTGGATAACAAGATTCAAAGAGAAAATATGGAAGTCAAGTGATAGGAGAGTTACAGGTCACAGACATTGTGGAGCTCCCTATGTACAAGGTAGTTCATTATTGAGGTTTCTTTACTTAAGTTGCGAGCTTGTTTGGATGTGGTTTAAAGGTATTAGTGTTATTAGAGAAAATATTCAAACAATTTTATGTTGTGTGAGATGAATAAAATCATTTTGAATAGCTTTTGATAGATAAATATCTTCAATTTGCTATGTTGAAGCTATATTTGTTTCAAAGTTGAATCATTATCATGAGACATAATGGTGAATGGGATTTTTGTATTTCTGGAAAACTCTGCTATGTGATAAACAAATATTGTCATAAACCTTAGAGTGTGAAGTCCGATTATATGATTGAATTTAGTTTAGTAGAACTATCATACGTCTATTACCTATGTGGGGTAGTTATGTGTTGCTTAGGAAAGCAATGCTAAATCCAAAATTTTGGAATTATATGTGTATTTTATTGTAGACGTTGTGATATAACGAGCTGGTTGACTAATTGGATTAGGATTTGTCTACATTAATCTGAAATGACTAGTAGGTACATTGGTTAATACAAATGACGATATTGGACCCAAATATACAAAAATAAAAGTCTATAATTGATTCTAGAAAGCATCTTCAATGAGTGTTGCTAAGTTTCTAAAAATTGGCATGGAGAGGGTATAACTATTCAAATAATAATTATCACTAACAATTGAATGTGCGACAGTTAGAATATCTTAAAGAAAAAATGTGTATGTTAATTATGATTGTGGATAATAGTATTTAGATTAAGCTTGTTTTCTAATGATGTTCACATTTTGTTCCACATAAATAATGGGTGGGGGAAATATTTTAAAGGTTATTTTCCCACGAATTGAAATAACTTGATTTAATATTATTTTAAATGTTATGAGTGATTTATGTATGATGTGTGGTTTTCATTATTTACATTCACAAATCAAGAATTTTTCTACCCTCAAAACAAGGATGATGAGCTTCTTGAGATGTGGTAACTGTTGTTGAGTGTAAGTATGATTTCCTTGTATTGACACTAGATTTTTTGCATGTTAAAGAGTTAAATATATTAATCTTAATGTTGTGGCTAATTTAATTTAAAAAGGATTTTAGTATTTCTCATTTTTTGAAGAGACATTGAATAGTATCTATGTTATTAGAATCACCATTTTAAAATAGAGAAAAATATACCTAATGCAACAGGTTTGCAGTATCTAATAGAAGTTAAGATTATAGGTGGATGTGGGCCAGAATAGTAGTAAAGAATTTTTAGATGCTATCTCCAATCGCAAGAGTTTTGTTCTACGAATGGGACTCCTATGGTGATTTTATAGATAACAACCTCACTGATTACTCTATGAGGAGGGTAGTTAACTAAGAGGATCCATGTTATTAATAAATCATGAGTGGATATGTGTAACTATTCTATTGTAAACATATCTCCAAGATTTAATTTTATAAATTTGAAAGGACAAAAAGAGACCGTGCTCCTAGGTAATAAACATATTTTTTTCATTTAATATGGTGGAATCAGTAGCCACCACAAATATAGGCAGGTTGTTTGACTTTTATGTCTGCCATAGTATTCTACACTAACCACCTCGAAAGACACCACATAGTTCTTTGTGTAGTCCACCCCTATAACCACCATGCCACAATCATTTTAAACCTTTTACACCCCTAGGCTTTAAATGTTGTATTGTGTATATTATTTGATTAAATTGAAAAATATTTTTATATTTATTATGTGTTATGTAGACTCTAATGAGAGCTTCATAGCCAACTTTGGTCAATATAGATGTATGTAAATCAACTTACCTTAGAAGGAAAATTCATTTTAATATTTTTATTTGAACCGTCGAACACTAAGGAAACCGAGAAGACATGATCAACATGGTGGTTGTAGAACTCACATATTAATGCCATGGCAAGAACGTGGTTGATATAAAGTTATTATTTTGCTCTAGTAGTGTATAATTTCTTAAGATAAACATCTTAAGACTTAATAAAATTTCATGGCTTACTTTGTAAGCTTATTTTAACAAGGTAAATCGACTAATTTATAGAAGTTATCTTCTAGAGAGTGTAGTGTAACAATATTTGGTTTTCATAAGCTAAAATAAGGAAGAGGCTTGTTAGTGGGGTGACTAGTTGATTCTTTGAAATGAGACGGATAGTCAAACCTTTTTACACGCATATATTATCTACATAAAAGACCTATGTAGAGTGTGAAGTTAGTGTGTCCTTTCGATATAATGAGAGAAAGAAGCAAAGGCTAGATCATTCAAAGATGATGAGAAGGATAGCTTGGCATTAAAACATTCGCATAGTATTATTACATAGCCAGATTTATGTAGGATATAGGGATGGGTGAGCCTTAGGAGAACAAGAACCCAAGCGTAAACTATTAAAAAATGATTAATATTTTTCTGTTCGTGACAAACTCGAGTAGTAAATTTCTATTGGTAAAAAATGAGAGGCTAGGAATGACTCATGTGAACTCAAGTGATACCTGAATGGCTATTGAAAATGAATGATGCACATTTACTTGCATTTTGCCATTAAATATAGGTCATTTATTAAATCAAGCACATAAGTTTTTTTTAAAATTGTCATGAGGGTTACGTATAAGTTGATGAATTCTTTTCCTTTCACTTAATTGCATAAAATTATTTTAAAAAATGCTAATTTTTTCGCTTTAATTTCAAGCCCTGAATGTTTAAGTTTAATGTTACCGTTTTGACTTTACTTTCATATTTCTAAGGATCAAAATATAATATTTCAGCCTTTTTATTTTAATTGCATGTCTAATGCTAATACTAAGGCTTATGTAGAAAAAAAATCAAAGGCTCAAAATATATCAGGGCATTCAAGCACCTGAATTCTACTGGTTGGAAAAATTAATGGCTAAGAATCATCCAGATAAATTACAGTGCTCAAAATTGATTGGATGGAAAATGTAAGGCTATAAATCACATGGGTGAACTACAATGAAGGCCTTGATTGGTTAGAGCAATCAATGGTTAGGGTTGAGGTGGAAGAACTACAATGAAAGCCTTTGATTGTCTTAAAAATGGGTGGCTAAGATTTATTCATGATCCGAGATCTTTATCTAGATCATCCCTAAATGTCAAATGGTCCAAGGGTTTGGTTTGCATTGGAAAATTGTATCCTCCTCTTTCACTTTGACTCTATGTTTGAAAAAATAAATTTAATATTAAGACCTTGTTATCACTAAGGTTCAAATATCTTATTTATTAAAATGCTTGAGTTTTTTAATGGTTAAGTTTTCATGGTATTACTTTTTTCATAAAATTTTAAGCCTTAGGTAAATTCCCCATTCTATTTACTTATATACTCAAAACATTAGGTTTGTCACTCAAATATTTCTACCTTAATTTTAATATTTGCCTCAATAAATTCAATACTAATGTTTGTCATTTAAATTTTAGTAATGTCCAAGGCTTGAGGTCATATATTTATTGAAAACCTACCTAAATTTCATTCCAAACTTTGTGTGACCCATATTGCATCAGATATGAGGAGTGAATGCTTTTTATTGGGCAAGGAGTGGATGACTCTAAATGCACAGGAGAATTTCGAGTGCCCAAACCCAATTGGCAGAGAAATGAATGGTTGAGAGTGATTCGAGAGAACTTGAGCAAACAACTCTCATTGATTTTAAAGATCAATGGCTCAGGATGCACCAAATAATTTTGAGTACCCAAACCCAATTGGCTAGAGAAATTAAAAATATATATTATAATTAATCAAAATGCCCACCTAAGTTTTCTTAAAAAAATACGTCATTCTAAACATCGAAGGAATTCAAGTGAAAAAAATCCAATTGGTCAGAGAAATATGTGGCTTGGGATAACTTAGGTGAATTGTCATATTCAAACCCGATTGGATGGAGAAATTAAAAAAAAATTAAAAATAATTGAAGGCATCTATAAAACTTTGTAATGATGCATTTAAATTTTTGGTATTTAAATGTGGTAAACCTTAGCAAAGGAATAGGATAAAGAGCACATGGATTTATTCAAATATCGAAGATTAGAAATGATGCAATAGGTATATAAATAAAAATAGAAACCTAGAGATTTGAAAATCAAGAACCAAAAATTTGGGTGAAATTCCCAAGTGATAGCAAGTAAACCATGTAACAACCCCTCACACAATTGACACGTGGCCCCACATATGCTTCATTTTATCTTGTAGAATCATGGGTCTTTCATGATAAGTTTGTATGTTACCTCATATAAAAAAAATTTGGTTGATTTTTCTTAAGGCATCACCTTCCTACAATAGTCTCCTTCGTTGATTGGACCTATTTTAACTCCAATATCCATCATTGGTTGATTTATACTTATTTTCTCCTCTCATAATGCTAAATTATAATATTTACTAGAATAGATCTTACATCACTTATGAGACATGCTATAAGAGCCTTTATCTATTGTTTCACATTCATCTTACATTTCCCTCATGGTGGTATATAAATATTTTAGAAACCTAGATATCTACAAATTGAGAAGTAGGATTTTAAATGATATTTTCCTAGGGGTAAATGGTGAATCATTTCGTAATCCCTCACACTATGACATGTTTCCGATATTTATAATTTTTCCTTTCTTATAGGAGCATAGATAAATGGTAGTGAGTGTGTAGTTTGAATTGTGTGTGTTATCAAATGGTTTTTTTTCACAATGTCTTATCAGGGTCCCCTTGGTTGATGGATACTTTTTTAAATCTAGGGTCCTCCCTTAGTTGGTTGATACTTATTTACTCATGTCATATTGTACATTTTTATACTTAAATAAGATCTATATCCTTTTCCAAATATGTTTCAAGAGTGTTGGTGATTTAGGCATGAGATCTTTTTATAGCATGGTTTTATGCTCAAAATGCCTTAAAATCTATTTTTTAATCCTAACTACATTGTAAGAGGTATAACTTTGTGCTCAGGACTCCATATTGTTCCACTCAATAAGCATTGGAATGGTTAGAGAGGGATAATTTTCATAGGAAAAATATATTTATAAAAAACACTCCAAAGGTCCTAAAAAATGCAAAACAAAATAATTACTAAAAATATTAATTTTCAATTTTTAGATTTGCATATCCAAAATGCATTGATGTCTTTAGGTTTTGTCATTTCCCATGTATAAAACTCATTCTTTTTTCATTTGAGTGTCATTTGTCCCTTTATACTATATTTTTTCCATCCCTATTCACTTATCTTGTGCATCTTTCCCTCTTGTGTCAAGATATTTTTTTTATTTATTTAATATGTTTGAATCTATTCCCTCCCCTCTCAAAATGCTTTGAGAATAAGGGAAGAACCTCTTCCTATATAAAAAAGGATAGGTATAAGCTCTAATTAAATTATCCCATCTTCCCTCATTATATTATTGGTATAAGCTCTAATTATTTTTACATAAAACAAATATTTACAACAACTAATCATCATATAGCCATACAATACATCATTAAAAGTAGCAAATTAACTCATAAGTCTATCATCTGAATAAGTTTTACAATGGAGGTTCATGACCTTAGGCTAGACACAGTCCTCTATATTTCATCAAAGTCCTAAAATTAAAATAAATTTCATTTTATTTTTAAATAAAAATGGAAAATATCTCTACATATCAACCACTTTCTCCCAAGTGGTATTTCTCTCAAAATAGTGGTCCCACTGGACCTTGCACTATTCTAGATTCTGGTTCCTCATCATTCTAGAATGAAACTCTATAATATTCATAGGTTTCACCTCAATCATTGAGGGGTCAGCTATCTACAAGTTAGAAACATTTCATACATGGTTAGGATTGACAATATATCTCTTAAGCAAGGATACATGGAAATTATGATGAGTAATTATTTGGCATATATTTTTTGTAGATATATTGTTTAATTTCTATATTTAAATCATGATTGTAATATATTTTAATGGTTATTTATGCTTATTTCTATGATTTATCAACTAAAATTATGGATATGGTTAATTTTATTAATGTGTGGATTTTACACAAAAAATGTGCAAGATGTGTATGATTATGCAGGAAAGTGTTGAAGAACATTCACGAGCGTACGATGCAATAGCACAAGATTCATATTAGACCTTGGACATGAGAAGATGGACATAAGGATGATGAATCAAGAAGGCTCTAGACGTAGTAATAGAATAGTGGCTGAAGACTTACAAAATATGGTAGTTTAAGTATGTTAAGAAAGATCGTTATTGAAGTATATCGTAGAAGGTAGCTACTGAAGACTATTACTAAAATAGAACTTTCACCAAAAGTTACAGAAGATATTTGACCAAGTCAATTGATTGATGTTGCATGCCACATCAGTGACATCATGGCGCTTTTACATGGCAGCAAAAGATTACAATCAACATAGTTGGTTGACTTGTCAAATATTATTCACGAGGATATTATGATTAATGAAGTTGTTGTAAAGTTATTTTATAAAGTTGTGAAATTAGAATATTGTTAGGTTGATTAGATTCTCATGCAATATTGTTATGTCCTTCCCGTGAATAAAGGGGCATATGGTTATGTGTTATATCTTGTGAAATGTTTAAGTTAGTATTATATTGTTATGTTCGTTCATGAAGTGCCACTTGGACCACTTAGGTTATTTACTGAGTCCAAGAAGGTTAGGAATTGTGTTAGTTTAGATTATTTCTATTAAGTGCATAGTTGTCGTATTATCAAGTCCACAAATCCACATGGAAAAATACGTGGAAGAATATTACTTAGAATTGTCCAAGTCATATTATATATTACATAGGGAGACCTTTGAAAAGGTCTAATGGAGAAAATATCTAATCTGTGACTATTTCTAATGTAATCCTCTGTATACAATTTTTGAAAGCTAGATGTGCAACCATGTACATTTGAATTTTCAGTAATAAAGCAACAATATTTTCTTCGGAATATGGTAACTGTATCTTATAATTTCTTTACATTTTGCTCGCTTTGGTAATTTTCATTTCTTTTATTTTCCTGCAACCATGAAATAATTAAGCATTATATTAATTAAATGAGAGTAGATTATTGAAGTTAAAATAGAGTAGAAAAAGGGGAAGGGGTTAATACTAACCTTCTGGAGGTAGGGCCCACTCCAAAAGGTTAGTCCCTAAATCTCTTCCCCCAAAAACATGGTAGATAGAGTTAGAATGTAGAATAAGTCTTAGAGCATAAACTTAATTAAAATGCACAATAAATAATTATGAATTATACTATGCATCATTAAATCATATGTGGATCCACACATACTCATATAGACTAAGTCATAGATTGCATTTCTTTAATTTAAGCACAATTTCATTTTATTTTAATTTCCTACAAACTTTAATTTCTTGCAAAACCTAAGACTAAAAGAGAATCAGAATCAAGCTTAAGAATTAATTACTATGGTACAATCTATACTAGATTTCTACTCTTTAAATCTAACCTGGATTAACTTGGATTGACAAAAATTAAATGTAAGCTATTACAACTGATCATTTTGGCACCGTTGTCGGGGAGAGTAGTGCCATAGTGGTTAATCAGAAAAGTTGTTTGGCAGTGCAAAAAGGAGAGGCTTACTTGTATGTAGGAATGCATATGAGTCAGAGTGGCAGGAGATGGTCCCAAAAAGCCCCTTTGTTCGACGTTACCAAGTTCTTTTCTCTTGAGGAATCATTTTACTGCTTTCATAGTTAAAATTTTATTTCTTACAAATTTTATTTCTTGCAAATGTTCTATATTTGGGTGATTATTATTGTTTAATTTGACTTAGGACCTGTGAGAAAAACATGAAGTAGGTATGGTTGAGTGAGATAGTCATAGTGAAACACCCCTAAATTTGGCTTAGGACCTGTCGAAAATAGGAAGTAGGTATGGTTGAGTGACACAACCATAGTGAAACCCTCCTAATAATCAAAGAAGCAATAATAGTTTTACCTTTTATTTCAACAATTTCATTTCCAGTAATTTCCAAGCTTTGGGTGATTGCTATTCATTTACTTTGGTCTGGGTTCTCCTGTGAGAAAAATAGGAAGTAGGTATGGTTGAGTGGCATAGTCATAGTGAAACACTCCTAAATAATTAGGACCTGTAAGAAGCAGGAAGTAGGTATGGTTGAGTGGCACAATCATAGTGAAATAAAAGTTCCTATATAATCAAAGAAGTGATAGCAAAATAACCTTTTACTTTTAGTAATTTCATTTCCAAAAAATTTTACTTTTCCAGCAATATTTCATTTTACTCCTAGTGTGCTAATATTGGTTGTACGGATTCATAGGAACATGAGTCACACCTAATTTTAGAAAAACATTAGGATTGTTCAAAAAAATTATTTCATTTCTTTCTTGCTATGTTAAGGATAGTTATAAATTCATTTGTTGTGACTTATATCTAGTATTGACAACAATAGGATTAAAACAAAATAGAAAATAAAATCAGAACCCAAACAAAAATAAAAAGTTGTTAGATGGTGGGAAACAGTCTAAGACAGTCTATTACAATAAACCTCTAAAATTATTACAAAAAAAAATTATAATATTATATATATATATATATAAATATATATAATAAAATAAAATATAAAAAATAAAATAAAAATAAAGTATATTTATATATATCTATATATTAATAATAAAATAAAATAATAATAATGAAATAAAATAGAGGTATTATATAGGACTGAACCAACAAAATTATAAAGTGGCAGGACAAACATATTGTATCATGAAAATTTCAATTAGAAAATATTTGGAAATGGTGCAGTAAAACTCAAAGCCTATTGATAACTCAACTAGAAAATTACTACTTAAGGGGCAGAGGTTTAAGCTATACAAGAAGCCACTATCTAAAGAAAAAATTCATACACCACCCTAAGCAACAAGTTGATTTGCAATGTATCTTTGCACTACAATCAACAACTATTGAATAAAAACTTCTCTCTCACAAAAAAAAAATTATGCTTCCTTTATTTCATCATAGAGTTCCTATATTTACAATATTCGTATCTTATTTTCATCAATTTTTCAGTCTCAATGTTTCAAAAATAGCCCAAAATGATATTTCTTTAAGAATTTGTAGGAAAATGACTACCATATGTTGCATAATACCTTGTTTTCTAGATAAAATCTAGGTGTTTTCAATTACTCAACCACCACTAGTGTTTTGAGCAAATTTTCATTGAAAGTCAAGCAATCTTTTGATGTTGTAAGATATTCCTAGTTAATCAAGTTTTCTCTTGGACCATGCACATTAGAACATATAAAAACATTGTGAGAATTGGAAGGATTAGTTCATAAGTCACTATTGCCATTGAGTAAAAGGTTTCCCCTGCTTATCCATCTATGCACATGGTCTAGAGTACTAATGAATTGGCAAAAGGACAAGCTCACCCTTCACCCTTGAAAAGAAATAAAAAGAAGAATAGTAAGGATAGGATCAAATTCCCATCAAGACTTTGATAGAGTGGTTGGGAATCCGATTCCCCAAAGTTCTTACTCCAAAAAAAAATCCCTTGCTCCTCATCTAATCGAGCAAGTATCCCAAAAGTATCTTCTTGCTTCCCCTAAAAATAAGCAAGAACCCCAAAAAGGTAATAAAAATCCCTTGCTCCTCACAAAATGAGCAAGTATCCCAAGAAAATTCAAATAAGGGTAAAAGAGCTTGAATCCCTAGAATTCTTAGTGTCTTGAAAACCATGGGGTGATCCTCATTACAACAATAGGTTGAATGAAACCTGCCTAGAAATAAGGTATCCCTACGTAGTAGTGCTAAGTCTGGACAAGACCTATGGACGCTCATAGATAAGCTAGCTTATTGGTAGAAGTGACCATTGTTTTACTCAATCCTTACTCATAATGGGAAATGAACATTCATTGCACACACAGTTGGTCCTTGAGAGGCTTGAAAACATTAGGATGACTTTAACATCATATTGATTTGTGAAATAAGTAGATGAATTTGTTTAAGGTCACTAGGATGTTTGAGTCTTTGTGAAACAACCCTAGAATATCATAAGCAAGCAAAATTCAAAAGCAAATTCCTATGAAGGTACTATAGTTCATTTTTATCCTACATAAATGTGGCTTGTATCTCTCAAAAATTTGCATCCTTTAGAAAAATCCATCAAGATTTCTATTTTTCAAGTGATTGAACATATCCCAAGCCTTTGATAGAGATCTATTTTTGCATATATTGATGACTGATATCAAGCTTCATAATTATTTTTCTTTCACTTGGATACTTCTTAATGAAATTCAGGAAGCACAATCACAAAAATAATCTTAATAATCCCCCATAAATAAAACTCATTACTATATCATTCACCATAATATAAATAAAACACCCTTCATTTTTTTTTGGCTATATAGCCAAAATTATAGTTTGGGAGGGGAGTAAATAAATACATATGGAGTTCATAATACAGTTTGGGGGGAAGAATCAAGTAAAAGTATTTTCTTAACCTTAACAACTACAATTTCTGTAAACAACTTATGTAGACGTCTTTCATAGACAGTTTTTGTAGAGAGCTTCTATAGATGTCTTCCATGAACAACTTCTTTAGATAATTTTTGTAGATGTCTTCCGTAGATGTTTTATGTAGATGTCTTCCGTAGATATTTTTTGAAGATGAATTTTGTGGATGTCTTCTATAGAATAATTTCTGTAATAATATTCTGTAAGTAATCTTCTGTAAGCATAATCTATAACACACACTATGAAATATTTTTAAGTGTCGAGACTCAGACTGACCCTAGGTATAAGCGACACATGATAATCCAAAAAATGACAAAATGTGTGATAAGACGTGTCAACGAAGATTATAAAGAAAATATGACAATAATATTTATAAAGGTTTTAGAGAAGAATAAAAGGGGATAAAATAAAATGAATATTAATAAAACCCTTTTTAAAAGCTTTTCCATGAATGTGTAGACATAAAACTTAGCATGCGATGTGTACACCCAAGATGGCTCCTCGTATCACCGATTTTTAAGACGTTCTCTATAGAAACATGGAGGCTAAAAATAAAGGTTTTGAAGATGGTGACTTGATACACATGGATGCCAATGCAAATGAAAGTGACCATGAGACCAGTCCCAATTATGACATGTCTAAAATATATATATACAAAATAATAATAATAATAATAATAAAATTTAAATATGATATGTATAATCGTGATTGGGAGTCACTTAATAAAAGGAGTATAGACATCAACCACGAAGAACATATGGGTAATAATCATGATGCCACTACAAGACATGACACGGTGGAGCTTAGTGTGAAATAAGATAATATGGGCATTAATGCCAATGCCATGGTGAAGAAAAATATGGTACACGTGGTATATACACATAGGGGTAGAAATCTAAAGAACAATTTTTATATATGCCATGGTAAAGAAAATAAGGGACCGCCTACCATATAAACCTAATGAGATAAAATTTAAATGGCACCAAATTACAACTATTTGCACCAAAAACCTAGCAAGATGGCAAAAATATTTAGTCTTCGTAAAAATATTGACCACCTTGAAACCACCAGTGATGAGCAACACATGGAACCCATGCGCCTATAGCAAAAAATATCATGGATTGAAGGTATCAACCGCTGATTAGTTTCCAAACGAAGGGCCAAGATAAAATATGGAAGAATCAAGTGAAATCCATAAACATCCTTAACATCACCTCTGAATAAAAACTCATGAATGCTTATTTCAAGACAATGTTGATTATCTACACGTTGTCACCATGAGCCAATTATGATAGAAGCCATGTATTAGCATTTATGATCATTTATTAGGATTGAATTGATGAATGAGATGCGTCGAACAGGGAAAATCATGCAAAGTGAAATGAAAACCTAAACATTATCTTTCCTTCCGTAGAAGGCCATGTAAAACCAACAAAACTTATTTGTAAATCAAAATAGAGTTGAAATATTGTCAAATTTCCCAGTGAAACAAAATTGAAGCCTCAGAATTGTGAGAGGAAACGCGAGATTTTGAAACAACATCGTAGGGTGACAGAAGTTTATCAAGGCGAAAGCGATAGGTAACTTTTAAATTATTTCAATTTTTTTGTAGTGACAGAAGACCAGATATTTTAAACACCCTAATTATTCTGCTACATATACAATTAATGAATACCTTTTAGTATTTTACACAAAAGAGTAGGTTAAAATTAAAATATTTATTTTTGATAAAATAACCTATTGCAAAAATATAAAATTAATCCTAAATCTTATGTTTTCACATAATCTTTTATGGAAATAATGAATTCTTCTATTTTTCAAAATGTAAGATGGTTTTTTTATGATTGAAATAACTTTTGCAGGTCTCTCAGCTACTAAAAATGAATTTTGAAATTTCCTCACCAAAATTTCTATCTACCATTTACCTTAAACCATGCCCCGTTCTATGTTTTAGAAAATAAGTGAACCCCAATATTTTGAAACACAAAATCCTAACGATTCTATAAAGAAAATATTCTAAAAATATAGGTGGTGGGATGCCCTCTTGAATTTTCGAGGGCATGACGAGGGGCTTGCTAAGAAATTTATTATGAACTATAATCCTACAAAAATGACCACCCAAATTTGGAATATTTAGTTTGACATGAACCCTAGTGTTATCTCTGAAGTTCTAATTCTACTGAAAGTAGGGATGCCTTATTACAAGAACTCCTCTAAAAGTGTCACCCAATTAGTGGAGAAATTCAGTGAAAAATGTACCATCATCTGCGATAAGGATGGATAAAGGGTGTCGTCACCTCTACACTTCCTCTTAAGTGATAGGAGGTCATTGTCCTAATCATTAAGTTCTTTACTTTAGAGGGTCAAATGTCTACCTATGCAGCCTATCATCTTAGAATGCTGATAAATTTGAAGTTTCCAGAACAAAAAGATTGTATTATTAATTTATCATACTTTTTGTTTTAGTCTATGAAATATATTGTTGTTCATGTTCAACCTAAGAATTCTCATGAAAAACCTAACTTTTATTTAATCACACACCATGGCCTTATCAAATTATTAGTCTTGCAAAAAGTAAATGAGGTAAAAAATTCCTAGGATACAATAGCCGAAGAGTCTAACCTGCTGAATTATTATGAACCCATCGACAGTGAGTGCTAAAGATAGTTCATCTAAGGAGGATCCCGAGTTAGAAAAATAGGGGGAGGATTTCAAAACACCAAAATAAAAATGTCGAACCACCACAAAAACTACTAAATCATTTCAACTTGTGCAAAAAAATTGATGATAGAAACATACTCTAAAAACTCATAACATAGGAGAATTATCTGGGCACAAATCCAATTTACCCACACCTAAACCAACTGTCACTTTGTTAGACCTCCAGGTATAGAATATTTTTCTACAGATAAAAATTGATAAGCTTTAGGAGGATTTCATAGAGCCCTCAAAATTGGTCCAACATGCTCTTGCCCTCCAGATGGAAAAGATCAAGAAAATTTTAGTGGATAAGGTGACGAAACCTACTGATCCTATCAAAAAAATACCACTTATCGATGCTTCTCCCAATAAAATTTCAACAACCGATAGGAAGCCCAAAAAATATATCAAATTTAGTAATATGAGCTATAGCAAACCCACTGACTTTTCCAATCTCCTTGAAGAAGAAAGCTCACAACCACTTTCCAGTCTAATGTAACAAAATTGACCGAAGGAATCGGATCCTTCCACAAAAATAGGAACTACACCAAGGAATCTGGGCCTAAACATCGGGATACCTCTAGAAGTTAACACAGTAATCGACAACATAGTTGCATTAGTTGAGAAACCTCCACCTTCCCAAATGTAAGATACAGTGCAGGGAGAGGATTCCATTGATATTGAGCATATCAAAACAGTCATGGTCAAAATATTGATTGATGAGCAGAAGGCCAAAATGTAGGTACAAAAGGTGAAACATGAAAAAAATTACCACCAATAAGACCTCCATCATCAAGGATTTCCACCCGATGGTTACAAGTTAGATGAACTGATAAACTACTTAATATTTTTATAATTTTTAGACTGAGTATTTGATATTTACATATTATTATGTTTAACTGTTTTATATTTGTGGATGTATTTTTTCTATAGCATATGTATGTATCTCTAAAAATAATGTTGTAGATAGTGTTTTATGTTTAGAATTATTTGTATATTCAGTTCTTCATTATACAATTTTAGTAGGATATCACAGTGAATTGATTTTGAAAAATCATTTTTCTGCCAGGAACTGTTATGTTATGAAGAATTGCAAAGAGGTTTACTTCATCTAAAGATGCTTGTTGATAAAATATATAGTGTTAAGTTGTTTTGTGTTCATTGTTGCAACTATTTCTCTTATGTAATATTGTTACATCCTATCTTTAGACAAATGATTGAAAAAGTTATTATTATTTTTTTTAAATCTGATTGACAGTCTGTGTAATATTTTGGCTGTTATAAACAATATTTTCTGAAAATCTGAAATATTCGCTGCAAAAATCTATTTAGAACCTATGTTGTAATTGTAAATTTATGATATATTTAGAAATATTTCTGAAAAATATTCGTTTCTTGTGTTGCTACTACTGATTTTCAAAAACCATGTATAATGAACCTATTTCTAAAAATATATTTGTATTTTCTTGTTTTCACGTAATTGTAAATTTTTGGAAAATGTGTAACATTTATGTTTCAGTTTGCAATATATTATCTAAAAACATGTGTGATATTTGTGATATCTATGATATTTTTATTGAAACCTCATTTTCTTCACATGCATGAGGACATGCATATCTCTCAGTTTGGGGGAAAATTATGAGTAATTATTTGGCATATATTTTTTGTAGTAAATTGTTTCATTTCTTTTGTTTTTTAGGTAATGAAATGATTTTATTTAAATTCAAGGTTGAAGGGACCCAATCCCTATTACATAAGGCATGGAAATAAATAGAAATAACCACTTAAAATATATTACAATCACAATTTTAAGATAGAAATGAAACAAAAAGCAAATTGTTTCATTTCTATCTTTAAATTGTGATTGTAATATATGTGAAGTGGTTATTTTTGCTTATTTCCATGATTTATCAGTCAAAATGATGGATGTAGTTAATCTAAAAAATGTATGCATTTCATATAAAATGCATGCAATTTGTGTATGATTATACAAGGAAATATTGAAGAACGATTCACAAGTGTATAATGTAGTAGCACAAGCTTCAGATTACACCTCAAACGTGAAAATATGAACATAAGAATTATGGATTAATAAGGCTCTAGACATGGTAACAAAATAGTGGCTGAAGACTATTATAGAATATGGTAGCTAAAGTATGTTACCAAAGATAGTTACTGAAGTATGTTGTAGGAGGTAGCTACTGAATACTGTTACCGAAAGAAAAATTTTACCAGTAGTTATCGAAGAAAGTTGACCGAGTGAGTTGATTGACATTGCATGCCACATCAGTGAAAACATTACATTTTTACATGATAGCAAAAGTATTTCCAGTCAACATGATTAGTTGACTTGTCAAGGATTATTCATGAGGATATTACAATTAATAAAGTTGTTGTAAAGATATTCTATAAAGTTGTATAATTGGAATATTGTTAGGTTGATTAGATTTCCATGCAAGATGGTTATGTCCTTCCCATGATTTAAGGGGCATATAGTTATGTGTTATATCTTTTGAAATATCTAATTTAGTGTTGTTTTGTTATGTTAGTTCATAAAGTACCACTTAGATCACTTAGGTTGTTTACTAAGTCCAAGAATAATTAGGAATTGTGTTAGTTTAGATTATTCTCATTAGTACATAGTTGTCGCATTATCAAGTCCACAAATCCACCTAACAAAATACATGGAATAATATTACTTAGAATTGTCCAAGTCACAATATAAATTACATAAGGAGACCTTTGAAAATGTCTAATGGAGAAAATGTCTAATCTGCAACTATTTCTAATGTAATTCTCTCTATACAATTTTTGAAAACTGGATACGCAACCATGTACGTTTGAATTTTCAATAATAAAGCAGAAATATTTTCTTCGAAATATGGTAATTGTATCTTATAATTTGTTTACATTTTGCTCACTTTGGTAATTTCTATTTCTTTTGTTTTCCTGCAACCATGAAATAATTAAGCATTAGATTAATTAAATGAGAGTAGATTACTGAAGTTAAAATAGAGTAGAGAAAGAGGAAGGGGTTAATACTAACCTTCTAGAGGCAAGGCCCACTCCGAAAGGTTAGTCCCTAAATCTCTTCCCCCAAAAACATGGTAGATAGAGTTAGAATGTAGAATAAGTATTAGAGCATAAAATTAATTAAATTGCATAATAAATAATTATGAATTATACTATGCATCATTAAATCATACGTGGATCCACACATGCTCATATAGACTAAGTCATAGATTACATTTCTTTAATTTAAGCACAATTTTATTTTATTTTAAGTTCCTGCAAACTTTAATTTCTTGCAAAACATGAGACTAAAATAGATCAGAATCAAGCTTAAGAATTAATTACTACGATACAATCTATACTAGATTTCTACTCTTTAAATCTAACCTAGATTAACCTGGATTGATTAAATGTAAGCTATTACAATTGATCAAAGTGTCATGGATATTTGATAGGTTGGGTGGCAAGGTGAGGTGATAGGCTACAAAAACTCTCTTCTTAGTGATTCAACTTAGAATATTTTATGGTACTTTGGGATTCAAATTAGAATATTTTATGGCACTTTTCATGGGCTTCACCCTTAAGGATACTCTATCTCCCATAGAGAACTCTCAAAGGTGATATTTTTAGATTAGCATAACTTTTTTGATGATCAAAAATTCCCTTAAGCCTCTACTTGATTCTCTAAAGTTGTTCCTCCATCTCTTGAACTACACTGAACTGATGGCTATCTAATCCTTCAAATTATCCCAAGAGAGATGTGTCCTTTATTTTCTACCATACAAGGCTTCGAAAGAGGCCATACCCAAGGAAGCATGGTGTCCATTGTTGTACGTAAATTCCACTAGATGCAAAAAGTATTTCCAATGAGACTTTTGGTCCATGCAGTATATACAAAGCATGTCTTCCAAGATCTAGTTTACCCTCTCTATTTTACCATCTATTTTTGGATGGTATGCATAAATTATGTTCAACTTCATGCCAACTGCATGATGGAGAGCTTGCAAGAATGTATATATAAATCTTGAATCTCTATCTAAGATAATCACTACAGGAAACCCATGTAACTTAAATATATATTTGGTAAATCTATTAGCCACTACTAGAGCATCATATTTCATGCTCCCTAGTATAAAGTGCACAACCTTGGTTTTCTTGTTCACCACTACAAGAATTACATCATTATGGTACCTATTCTTATGTAATCCCACAATAATATCCATTTATATAACCTACCATTTTTGCATAGGTATATCACGTGGATACAAATATCCCTTTTACTTTCTAGCATTCCATGCATCTAACAATGAATTTGGTGATATCCTTCTTCATACTTGTCTAGAAGAAGATATTTTTCATATTCATCCTCATATTATCCCCTATAGGATAAGAAAAATAAGGAGACTTATGCACCTCCTGCAAGATCAATCCCCTTAAATCACCAATTTTAGGTATAAAAACTTTGTGTTTGAAACACAAAAGTTCATATTTTATGCTAAAACCCTTATTTTATTTTGGATTCCTTACCATATTTGCATGTATGTCTTTGTAAAATAAATCATGTGTTTATGCCTTCATGACTTGGTCCATAAAATATATGTGACTATGGTTCAATGCAGCTATATGCCTTCTTATACTAAAGGAATAATGACCTTATGTCATGTTCCTTTGATATATTCTATACCAAATTCATACTCAGCTAAGAAATCAATCCACCTCCTTTGTATAGTATTCAATATAGACTGAGTAAAGATATAATTCAAACTTAGATGATCAGTTCAAAGCTCAAAATTTTGTCCTAACAAAAAGTGGTTCCACATCTTGAGGGTATGCACAACTGCTACTAGTTTCAATCATGTGTGGCATAATTCATCTCATTCTTCTTGAGTTTTCTTTATTCATATGCCACTACTAATTCATATTGGAAAGTACCCCTTCTAATCCTTCTAATGATTCATCAATACAAACTAAATAATTCCCTTGAGGATCCAAAATATTTAGTATAGGTGTGGCAGTTAGTTTCTACTTAAGTAACTCAAAAGTAGCTTCACAATTATATATCCATTTAAATTCCTTTCATATAATTTGAATATTAGTTATTGGATAGGTTATCCTATAGTAATCATTCACCAATCATCTATAATAACCTATAATCCACATGAAACTGTGAACTTCAAAGACATTTGTAGGTTGTGGCCAATTCAAGATGGCCTTAATATTCTTGGAGTCTACTACAATATCTTTTACAAATATGATATACCCTAGATATTGTACCTCTAGGACATAAAAGTTAAATTTTAACAAATTATCATAGATTTAGTTCTTCCTTAATAGCTTTAGTACTATCCCCAAGTGCCTATCATGGTCTTCCTTAGTATTAGAATATATTAGTATATCATCCAAAAAAACCAATATAAATCTATCCAATTGCTTCCTAAATATATAGTTCATTAAATTCATAAAAGTTATCGGTGCATTGCTCAGTTTAAAAGGCAACATTGTGAACTCATAGCACCTATACCAGGTCTTGAAAGAAATTTTGTGAGTGTCCTCACAAATTCTTAATTGGTGATACCTTGATTTTAGGTCAATCTTAGAGAATATTGCTGACCCCATTCAATTGATAAAATAAAATTTTTGATCCTAGGCAAAGAATACCTATTTGTGATGGTCCCCTTGTTTAACATTTAGTAATCAATGCACAATCTGGGCAGTCCATATTTGTTTTTGACAAAAAATATGGGTGCACCCTAAGGCGAAACACTGGGTTTGATCAACCCCTTTTCTAGCAACCCTTGAAGTTGTACTTTCAACTCCTAAAGTTTGATAGGATTCATCCTATATGGATTTCTATGAATAGGTTTCATTCCTGGCATTAATTCATTGGTGAAATCAAACTCTCGCTTTGGAGGAAGTCCAGGAAGATCTTCAGGAAATACATCCATGAATTCTTGCAATATTGGGTGTTTTCCAAACACCTCTTCCTTTTTATCCTTCTCAACCTCATTTAGTTTTACAACAAAAATCACTCCCCATTTCTTCATTATATTTTTAGTTGCATTTCTTACAACAGCTGGGGTTGAAATGACCCTTGTTCATTGAAAATTCTTAATCTTCTATTATCCTTCTCAATGTAGTCAATCCATCTATCTTGGAAGTTAATTAGGTCCTTATGGGATTTTAACCAATCCATTCCCAATATGATTTCTAAGGCATGTAGCAAAGCTACATATAGGTACCATAATATAGAACCATTAGGTAGGGTGATCTCAACTATAGGAAAATATTGATGCACTGAGTAGGTTTGTCCAAAACTATACTCAACTTTCCACCCTTGTACCAAAAATCTTGATATTTTTGGTATATCCTTGACTATGCAAGAAGATATGAAACTATTTTTTGATCCACTATCTATCAAAATCTTGACACTTCTATCAAATAACTTACCATTCAAAAGTAAAGATGTAGCTTACCCATCAAGGTTTCAATTGCCTATGGTTGCATAGATTTTGTGGTTAGGTTGCTCCAATTTATTGCTCAATATTACTCTATGTGGGAACCTGTTTGCATAATGGGGTCCTCCATAGTAAAAAAAACCACCCTTGGGACCAAGGTATTTTTCCTATTTTTGTTCCTTTGCCTTGCCTTACAGTACCAAACGTTGTTGTCTTCAAGGCTGAAAAGTATTATTATCATCATATTTATTTTGGAACTTCTTCTTGAAACTCCCATATTTTCCATTATTCTTTTCTTTGAACTTCAATTTAGTTTTATTATTCTTATATTTTTTCATGTTACCACTTCATGTAAGTAGAACTTTGCATTTTTTGTAGTATTTGTCAATCTGTTTCAACCATATCAACATAGTTGATATGGGGCTTTCTAGGCTGCATATCAGTTTTTGCTTGCTTCACCAGATCATGTGCCTTTTATAGCATATTTGGTTGGATCATATTGACCTCAGATCTAATCTTAGGTTCCAATCCTAAGATAAATTTGTGCACCTTCAACTTCTCATTTGTATCATAATACAACACATATTTAAACAAATTTACAAACCTTTTGTGGTACACCTGCATAGATTTTATACCCTAGTGGAGCATGTGAATTCCTCAAATATCTCTGAATAGTATTGTTCAGTGAGGAATATTTTTTGAAAGGCTAGAAAAAAGCCTTCCTATTTCAAATTTATAGCCTTAACATTTTGGCCATATTTGAACATATTCTACCACTCTATACTAGTTTCTTATAAATGCAGTATGGTCCACACTATTCGGGTCATTGATGAAAGGTTTTTTGATTGATAATTAAGTTTCCAACTCACCCAACCAAGCTTTGGCTTCTTCCTCGACTCCTTTTCTAGTAAAAAATGGTGGTCTTCACCTTCTTCATCTCTTGGGCCAACTCTAACTCAATTAGAGTCCTCAATGCTTGTTCCTCTGAAGTGGGGCCACGTTCTTATCTAACCTCAGTGTCCTTGTTCTATGAGTTCTAATTCACTACTTACTCCAACAATTATATTTTTTGGTTCATTTGATCTCTTTGTTGTTCCAACTATTCTTGTAATATCAAAACTACAACTGTGAGGTTTTCCACTTCCCTGTTTGATTTTCTTGAACTCTCACCCAAGGTTATTTCCTCGATGCTATTTCATCTAGGTTATCTTAACAGTATGGAAGATCCTATTCTTCCTCTTCTCAATATTAGTGCCATATTCTTGGTCACACAAAAGAATTTAATTAGTTTGTAATTTAGTCCTTCAAATTGTACTTCTAACTAAAATCTAAGTACATCCTGTGTAGTACTATCCCCAATATAGTATCATTCACTAATAAATTCATTGGTATAGGTAATATGGTTAGCTCACTCCACTAATGCTTCTGGTCCTACAACCTAAAGCTCTAATACCAAATGTAACAACCTAGAAATTTTACCCATCCCAAAAGAGTTTTTCTTTTATCTAGAGAAGGAAAGGGAAAGTTCACCAAGATGTTTTTATTGTATAATTTATATCATCAAAAAACATAACCACATTTTGAGCTTGCGAACACTGTACACATTCGATCGAGTGGATAGGAGAGGCCAAGCTCCTATAGATACTCTAGGATTAACTTTATACACCACGACATAAAATATGTTTTCTTATGGTTTACCCATTTCCATGTACTCTCCAAAAATACCATACAACTTCACCATGGTATTATATTGACCCTATTTCAATCCTTCGAGACAAAGGGATGCATATTCCTAAAACCATCATAATTCCTATAATAATTTCTCTAGTGTAATGCCTATGTTTTAAGATGATGGGACCTCCTCAATTACCATCACTGAATCCAATATGCCATTGAGATTCTTACCTTGATGGATGGATGGGAAATTTTAGGCTACACCATGAAAAACACATTCAAAGATCACCATATTTGAAGTTCCTTCAAAATTTATTTATCAAAGTGCTCAACACATGTACCCAAGAGTTGTTTCCTTTCAACTAAATCAAGTTGGTTTCATATTCCAAGGTTCATCTATAAAGGATGGCTAATATTACTTCAAAATACATGCCCCCAAACCCAATAAGATCATAAAATAATACTCTCTCTCAACATATAAACAAATACTATCACAAATAATTCTTTAGTCATATTGACATTAAAGCAATGATGTCAACCCAAATTAATAATGATTCATTGTTCCCAAAAACTATCATTAAAGCTTGATAGAAAAACATTATATTTTTCAATAGTGTCATATATTAATATTAGTTTTTAAATATGAAATTATAAATAATAATATTTATAAGCCTTCCTACTTAAAAGCCTCACAAGAATAAAATTATTATTTCTACCAAACCCAAGCTAGAAAAGGATTAAAAGAAACTACCAAGTTTTTTTTAGAAAGATAAGCTATCAAACAAACATTTCAAACATAAATGCAATGAAAAAAAATATCAATCACACACATAGGCAATCAAAATCAAGAATTTACTAGTCACATGCACATAAGACTTTTATAGTGACTTCTAGGTCACTAGGTTCCATCCCATCAACTTTGTTGCTTTCAAAAACTTCATTGTTCATGGTATGTTTTCCACATGCAAAACATGATATGCAACTACAAGAAAGGGTATTCATCCATGTTACCCTAAGTTATTTAATGAACAAGTCATCATCATCATTGCCCTTCCTTATGACATCTCATTCTTAGTGGTTTATCCATTGTTCCAACCATAAGAGTACTTGTTCCTACAATGTGCAAATCGATTAGCAACATCATATTATTACATTAAAAAAATGTGTGCAACAACTAATTATCATATAGTCATACAATCCATCATTGAAAGTAGCAACTCAACTCATAAGACTATCATATGAATAATTTCACCAAGGGAGGGTCATGACATATGAAATAAACCCCAAATACATGTGGAGGTATTGCAAGCATAAAAATTGAAATGAAAGCCAAGAATAAGTAAGGAAATGCAAGCATAATGTGTCCAATTCAATGTGACAATAAAGAGGCTCCACAAAAAAGGGACAAGGGGTCCTAAAACACCCCTTGTGATGATGATTTGTATTAGATAAATTGGCTAAATAATAGTCCCAAATGGTACCTCTAAGAGAAGTACAATGTCAATTCCTTAAATGACAAAAGTGCCTCCAAATTGGCCAAGTACAATGAAAAGGTTAGTCTAAAAATATCCCAATATCATAATAAGAGAGATCAAAATGTGACACAAAATTGTGTTAAGAGTGTCAAGCACTGCCGAGATTGCATTTTGCATTACAAGATCAAATTCAAGCTATAAATAAACATATCAAATGGTCATTTCTCACAAAACTCAAAAATAACCTCACCAATGTGTCCAACTCAAAAACATCTTTCCAACGTGTATATATAAGGGTATACTTGGGAAACTAAAGTGCTTAAATTTTTTGAAAATTACAGTCTTTCTAAATAGGGAAAGTTACATGAAAAGGTGCCTTGTCACATAGTTAAAAAATTATAAATATTTATCAAAAAACATTTCATTTTCAGGTTGATCAAAGTGATTCCTTAATAAACAAAGGGTAATGATAAAAGTGAGAAAATGTAGTAAGCCATTATTCTATAGGATCTTTAATCTATTTTCCTCTACAACCATGCCTTCCATAAACACTTCTTTCAACAATGGCTTGAGTACTACCTACCAAACAAGAAGGCCACCTATATTATGTGTAAACATTCGTGTTCTGGTAGAGATTTTCATAGAATTTACTTCTAGTCCACATCAAAGATGACTTAGCAAACCTTTACCTCCTATTTTTTATGTTCCCCCGATTCTAAAAGTGCCAAATTTTTACAATTAACTTTCCTTGTGTCAATATCATGCTTTTTAATTTTGCATGGCCAAATGCATAACAAGGGGTCAAGTAAATTTTTTCTATGTTCCCATGAAGCAATTATGGTATGCAATTTAACCATCCATAAAGAAACTATGATGTTATCATGTGGTGGTGTATAAAACACTACAATCCTCCACATGAAGTAGCAACAAGGCTTCCACATACTCCATAGAATTGGATGTGTGCTACTTCATGATGGTCTAACAAGAGAGGCGTGTCCTAGATGAATTTACTCATTTATGTGGAGATAAAGACACCATCTGTAGTATGGTGGTAATGAATGCACTAGGGGTTTCATGGATTGGATCCATAAATAAGGAAGGAGAGAAGTCAAAAGCTACTAAATTTTCCACAATAAAATTGTACTTAATCAAGCAATTCACTCTCAATGTAGTGGTGGGCTACAACATCTCAAATATTTTCCCTGTAATTTGACTTTGTTCCTAGCCATTATACATTTTGTAAATGCCTTCCCATGGCAATCTGGTACACCTACCATCATATAGCCATCGACCAAGGCATCACCAATCTTCTTCATGATTACACACCATTTTGGCAACAATGTGTTGTGGTGGTTGTGGATAATGCTTTAGCAAAACCATGTGCCAAGAGCTTCAATGTGTTAAGGTGTACCCTATATCACAACAATAACACTTTTCAATGGATTTAGTGAGTTTTCTCCTATAGATAGATATATCAAAGCTCATGGATATTTCCTAGTAGCCCTATCAATTTTTTGCCACCTATGGTAGACACAACAATTGTCCCTCCCATCATCAATGTCGTCTCAACCGCTTTTACTACCCATTTGCATATTTTAAATCATCAACTTATTTGACAACTTGGAGGTCTATGCCAATGGGAACATAGAAGAAATAATAGGAGAATCCATATGAGAACACACAAATCTGATTATGGAGAGCTTGGACAAAATTGGGTGGTGCTAGAGGCTATGACTAGTAGGGGTCTGCGACTATACTCATGGTTCTATTTGGGTTGGTTGATCTTGGATGGTTGGTATGGTTGGTTAAGACTCCTCATTTTTCTTAGGAGCCCAAATATATCCTAATGGGGTCAATAGTGTAGGGGGTCTAAATTGCACTACTGCATTGCAATAGTGTAGGTCCAAAGAATAGGGAATGCTTTCACGTACCAATCCTAGATTTTTTTGAGATGCAACACAAACTAAAATATATATAAGATAAACCAAAGATCTATTGGTAGAATATTTCTCATTTCTCATCTAAACCAATTTTACCTAGGGAAAGAGGATAATATCTCCCAATATGATCAATGCTTTGATACAATATGGTTGTTCTATATTATTCCCTAATATGACAAAATATAACTACATAATAAATTGATATCGAAGGCAAATAACATGCCATAGCCTAACTAGATAGAACTAAAATTCCTCAATAATTATCACATATTACAAAGTATATATCATGGGAGGAATATTTGATATGGTGACACATGTCAACATGTGAAACCTAAATGACACATGTCGTGTGTAAAGTGTTGGTTGGGAAATCTATCTAATGGAAAGGTTGTGCATCCACTGAACCTGACCAACATTGAATGATCAAGGAACACTAGGGCTTTGGGGTCAATATCTAGAGGAGGCCAATTACTTTGAAGTTCAAGATAACTATTCCTAAATTGTGGGGAAAAGGATGCTAAAAGAAGCAAATGGAGTTGAATCTAGAACTTATGATGATGCAAATTAAGAAACATCAAGATATATGTCCAATAAAAGACTATGCAAATGAAAAACCAATTACCTAATAGACCAAGTAGTTTTATTATCAACCATAGAACATTTAGTTCTAATACAATGTAGCTTATCAGACTACTAATTCCAAAACAAGGAAATGAACATTGCATAAATTCAAATTTTAGAGTAAACACCATGAACATTCAACAGGCTAAAATTAGAAAGTAGTCACCCATACATACATTTTTTGCAATTGAATTGCACCAGAGGCCAAACAAAAATCACTTTGTATTAAGATGCAAGTCTTTTGTTCTTACATATGAATTGTAAAAGCCTAAGAGTCTATCATTTTTCATTTTACATATTAGTATATATAGAATTATTACAATATTATAGATGTCAAGACATCATTGTTTGAGAAATGGATTATTGTTATGTCAGAGGGAGTGCTAGCTGGAAGTATGGTTGCTCCAACTACCTAATCGTGACTTGTTGACCTAGCCAAAATCTATGTTATATTGAGTCGTGTTGAGCTTGCTTCTTGCATCTGGTTCATTGCTTTTCCACTAATTATTTTTTGTTAAGTCGCCCTATAACCTACATTATGGCCCCATGCATAACCATATTATTGGGATTCTCTTAATAGATGATCTTATCCAACACATATCATAATATGGTGACAATCCACATGTGGGTAGGTCAGTGCTAGATTTTGGTCAAGCTAGCTGCTTAACTTGTACATTGTAATCTCATTGGTGCTATGTATTTGGGACCTTTATATATTTCGGTAGTGTACAAAACTTCGAGTAGCATGAGTATTTTCTCCACCTTCTTTCTATCATCTTCTGGTCACTTGGATGGGGAGTTTGAACTATGCTAGGCAAAAGTTAGATATGAATCTTCTAGTGCCTTCTATACTTGGAAAAAGTCTAAACTTCCAGTAGTAGGCCAAAGATTTGGTATCCTGTCAGGCTTTGGTTAGGTACAAATATTTTGGTTGCTTCTATACTTAGTTTTTTTTGTGAACCGACATATTTTAGCAATGGGCTAGGCATTTGATACTGTTTTGGGCTTCAATCAAGAACAAACAATTTGACACTTCTAATACTTAGTTATTTTCTATGAGTAGGTGTCTTCCATCAGTAGGCCAAATATTTGGTACTATGTCGAGCTCCAATGGGGTAAAAATATTATGGCATCCTTTAGAATCAATCATTTTTTTATTTTTTTCTTTCATGTATTGAACATTTGGAACTCTATCGGGCTCTAGTCATGTGTAATTCATTCGATGTCATCCAAACTTAGTCAAATTTTGTGTTTTCCTTGTGTCATCCTTCAACCTTTGGTTGGGGAACTAGGATCTTGCCACGATACGACCATGTGCAAATATTTTGGTGACCTTTACACTTAATAATTTTTATCGATCTCAAACTTGCAGTGGTGGGGTGGAAATTTGGTTTCTCGCTAGCTTTCAAATGGCTACAAATCTTCTGGTGCTCTTTAGACTTAGCCATTTTGTTAAGGCTACAATGTTTTACCCCATAGTGCATAGTCCCTTTTTCTTGATCTCATTGTATTGTCTCATTTTTGTACTTTCTAACTAAAGTGCACATGGATGGTGATATAAAAGTACCCACATTCTTGGTGACTCATCATGACTTTTCAAATCGTAGAAAGATAACTTAGTATAACTTATTTATATTCTATATACTAATAAGATTTGATAAATATAGGGCTATTACAAGAGATAAACTACTAAGGTCTTTGTAGATAGAATCTGCTTAACTGAACAAACAACTAGGGAGGAAGGAAGAAATAAAATTATAGTGATAAATGGATAGTGGGTTTTATTCCAAACATTAAAGGTGGTTGGTAACAACATGATGAAGGTGATGAAACCAAATTGAGCATGGGGATACCTGGATAATGGGATATGTCTAGGTGTCCCAGGCTAGGATTTGCAAGATAATCTATAGAAATGAAACTAAAGGTAAAAGTATGAGCAAAAGAAAAGAAAGAGAAGAAAAAACTAAAATAGGGTATACCTAAAACATGAGATGCACCCACAAAAATGGAACTCCATAAGTAAATATAGTTGTAGTTGAAGGCCATTTTAGACCCAAGTTTTGCACTTTAGGAAATCACCATTGTTCCACTTGTGCTTTCCATCTTCTTTTTTCTTGACATGTCCTAGTAAGAATCCCATTATTACATCATCTACTAGCTTCTAATTCTCTAAGACCTTCCTCATTCTACCATTTCTTAATATTGAAGGATGCTTATCCAAATGTGGCCTAAAATAGGTGTATACTATTAGAAATATTGAGTTGTCATTGATGTCAAAGGAAAAACATCTTCAAAGATGAAATGTTGAGTTATCATTGATAATAGAGGTAGAAAGGTAAAGACATCTTCGAAGGTGTTTTCATATGATTTAATATTTAAATGATTTAAATATATAAAAGAAGTGGAAGGTTTATCAAAGGTTTAAAATAAATAGAAGGTTATATTTAAATGAAAATAATTTAAATATGTATAAATTTGCATGGCCCAACATCCTTTGGGTGCACCACACAAAGGAAATTTTTAAAATTCAAATATTAAAATATTAAATCCAACCTCCTTCAACATGAATGTCAAAAGCCTATTAAAAGGCTATCAAATCACTTTGGATTTGTAAAGAATTTTTTATTAAAATATTTCATGTAGAGTTAACGAAGTGGAAAGAAGACAAGGGAGAGAAGAGCACATGTTTTGGAGTCATAAATTGAAAAGAGACCATAAGTATATGATCGTGCACCTTTGATTTCATCTGGGTGTCTAGCCTAGTTGGTTGCGTAGATTGCGCTAGGACATTGCGGAGCGGGAGGTTACAAGATCGAATTCATGTGGTATCATTTTGTTGTGTCTTTTCTCAGTTAGGAATACAAAGAAGGTTTTAAGTATATGATTGAACACCTTTGATTTCAATCGGGTGGCTAGCTCAGACGGTAGCCTAGCCTATACTAAGATGTTGTGCCTCTAGAGATTAGGTGTTCAAATCTCATCTGCGGCTGTGTGAGGTAAGGGCAAAATAATTTTTTATTAAAATTAATAAAGGGAGATATAAGGGTTTGTATTGTTTTATTGTGCAAATTAATAAAAGGAGATATAAGCATTTGTATTGTTTTTATTTTTAAAAATCAATAAAAGGAAGATATAAGGTATAATATTGTGATTTTAAAGTGTTACTTTACATTATATAAAAAGGAGATATAAGGGGTTATTTTATTTGATTATAAAGATTTATTTTTAAGTTTTAAAGGGGAGATATAAGGATTTTTTTTTAAGATTTATTGTTTATATTTTTGATAAGGTTTTTGAGTGGATTATTTAATCAAGAAAGAAGAAAGAGAATTGCTAACCAAATTTTGAAGGGATGAACAAAAGGAAAAATATTTTTGTTAAGATGGATTTGGAAAGCTCATGCAAAAGAAGATCATCATAATTGAGGTAAATTTTGAATCAATTCATTCTCAAGGTGGTGTTATTTGAGGAAAACATTATTGTTGTCATATGGTTGGAGGTATAAGGAATTATTGGATGTGCATTGGTTTTTGTCTGTAATTGGGAAAATATACACAAAGGTTATAGATCATATTTGTGAGAAAACTTGTGCATTGTTTTTGCTTGAAATTGGGAGTAAATATGCAAGGGTTATAGATCATATTTGAGAGAAAATTTGTGCATTGTTCATGATTTATTTTCGGAGTAAATGAGAATGATAGATTTGTGCATTATGATTGGTTTTGAAGTGAATGTGGAAATAAGAAAAATAGTATAGTCTCACACAAATAGAAGGGTTGTTTTAAAGCAATACAAAGTGTCATATGGTGCAATGATAATGTAAAAAGATTCAATTGAAGAGAAGATTACTTTTATCTATCTACAAAAGGGAAGGAAAGGTGCAAATCATCAATTACCAGGTCAGTTATCAAGTGCTATACTAGAGCTACATTTTGATATAATAAATGTGAGACATGTGGAAGAAACAAACTTAATGAATATGAAGAACATATTGGAAATTTATTAGAGCATATCATTCTCTATATGTTCATGAATATAAATGAATTCTAGGTAGAATATATCTGAATTGCTCTAGTTGAGGAGAGCACATTGAATAATGGTTAAGAACTTGATGACATGATTATGTAATATTTGGGAATATATGAGCATTGTTGTGTATGCAATATTGGTAATAGATGAGGATTGTTTGTATACAATATTTGGATTAGGTCTAAGAAGAATTTGTGAACATATTTTGGATCAATTTTGAGAAAGTTTTATGATTAGGTTGAGTAGATTTATTGAGCAGGTTTTGGAGTAGTTTTGATCAGTGTTGGTGAGCAGGTTTATGAGCAATATTTGAGGATACACCTTAGCAGAGTGTTGACCAGAGCAGAGTGTATTTGTGTCCATGAACAAGAGTAGAGGTAATATGTGTCTCCTATGGGTTGGTGTCCATGAACCAACAGAGGGGATTCATGTCTCCTGTGGATTGGTGTCCACAAACTTGAGAGGGGATTGGTGTCTCCTATGGATTGGTGTCCATGAACTAGTAGAGGTATTTGGTGCCTCTTATGGATTGATTTTTGTGAACTTGAGAGAGGATTTGTGTCTCCTGTGGATTGGTGTCCATGAATCAGTAAAAGAGATTGGTGTCTCCTGTGGATTGGTGTCCATAAACTTGAGAGGGGATTGGTGTATCCTATGTATTTGTGTCCATGAACATTATAACAGGGGATTGGTGTCTTGTGGGTTGGTGCCCATGAAATTTATTGAGAAATTTAGAAGAAATATTTCTCTATGGATGTATCCAATATTGGGTTGAATCACGTTAAATCTATGTTTCTTATGTGTGTGATTATTTATGCATTGTTTCATTATTGCAATTGTTAATATTTGAAGTTATTGATTTGGAAAGAAAAGTATAATTTTTATCTTATATTGTTCCTACCCCCTCTAAGTATAATATTGTGTTCTTAATTTGGTATCAGAGTGGGTTCCTTCATGAAAGACTAACAACTAGAAGGAAGATCTTATAGGAACACAAATGGCTCATCAGGTTGGTTTTTCGTCAAATAGAGCTCCATTGTTTGATGGGACTAACTATTTTTTTTGGAGTGTGAGGATTAAGAATTATTTGATGGTACATGGATATGATATATGAGAATCTATTGAGAATGGGTTCGCACCACCTACAACTCCTTCTATAGATGCAAGTGGTAAGAAACCATATGAAAATAATGTCAAGGCAATGAATGCAATTTGAAGTGGTTTATGTGAATCAAAGTTTGTGAAAGTCATGCAATGCACTTCAAAAAAATAAATATGAGATAAGTTACAAAGAACATATGAAGGATATGACCAGGTTAAGGTAGCAAAAAATCAAACCCATAGGATGAAGTTTGAGGACTTGAAGATGAAATATAAGGAAGATATTTCTAGGTATTTACTTCATTTTGATGAGGTTGTCAACACCATTCATGGACTTAGAGAAAGTATTGAAGACTCTAAGATTATTCAGAAAATATTGAGGTCACTTCCCATGAGGTTTGATGCAAAGGTTTTAGCAATTGAAGAAATGAAGGATCTCAAAACTTTGAGTATGGATGAGCTACATGGGATTCTCATAGCCTATGATATGAGGACAGAAAAATATTAAATATCCAAATAAGAGGTAATATTCAAAGCTTCAAATAAGGAAAAGAATAAAGAACCAGAATCAAGTGAAGAATCAAGTAGTGGAGAAGAAGCTAATTTTGTGAGAAGGAATAAGAAGGGTCAAAGAAAACACAAAGGTATGCATTCTATAAATTTTTTTAATTATGGTAACCTTGGCCATTATGCATCTAATTTTCCACAAGCTAGAAGTAGTAGCAATGAAGAAGAAAAGGAATATGCAAAAAAGAAAGAAAGAAGATTTTATCATGAAAAGAAAAATAGGTATGGTCAAAATAATAATGAGAAGAAGATATTTCAAAGATACAAGAAGATTTTTTATGTTGAATAAGCTATTTGTTTTTTAGTAGCAGAGATGAAA
Source organism: Wollemia nobilis (assembly GCA_028583015.1). Lineage (NCBI taxonomy): Eukaryota > Viridiplantae > Streptophyta > Pinopsida > Araucariales > Araucariaceae > Wollemia > Wollemia nobilis. The sequence continues at coordinate 2,393,576 of JAQPPZ010017236.1, read as the reverse complement.
TTTTCTTATAAGAAATCCTATTTTTGGCCATAGAAGAGATAGAATATGCTCATGTTGTCAAAGACAAGAAGAAGAGAAAGATTCAGAAAGTGAAGTGGAAGCCACGGTTGACATAGAGGAGGAACTTATTTTTGCTCTTGAAGAGTTGAAGAGGGTTAGAAATAAGAACTGAGTATTGAAGGCTCAAATACAAGAGGATAATCAAACAAAGGCAATGCTTCTACAAGATCTCATTGACCTAAAATAAAAGGTTAAAGAGGTAAGGAGAATTGAAGAAGGTATGGCTAAATAGTTAAAGGTAAAATAACTAGAGTGTGAAACACTAGAACATGAAGCTATCATTCTATGAAAGGGAGTTGAAAATTTTAATTATAAGATATATAAGTTTAGGAAAAGCTCAAAAAACTTGGATGATATTATCAAAGCATAAATATCTCCATTCATGAAGACTGGACTTGGTTTTGAATAATGTCAAGAGAAACAAAAGGGGGAGTCAAGCTCAAAAGAAATATAAGCATCAAAGAAATTAATTGAATAAGATCCTAAGACCTATGTTGATATGTTGAAAATAGGAAGCATCAATGAGGAAGAAAATAATGCACCATCGAGGAATAGGGACCATCATAGAATATACAAATAAAGAACCATGCAAAAATATCCTCCAAGGTAATCACATAGGTTTCACTATCTCTTTCATGGCTATTGTTTCTCACATAACCATTTTGGTCATAAAGCTATAAATTGTAGGTTCCATGCTATGAATGATTTTGGCTTCATCAAGGATAATTTCAATTCATTTTCACCTACTATAGACTATAATATCATATGTTACAAACATAAAAATTATGGGCATATAGCTATATGGTGTAGAACTGTGTTCCTTGAATTTTCGAAGTCAAGCAAAAAGGAGAATGGTCAAAATTTTCAAAAGGATATGATCTCCAAAGTTTGGATAAAAAAATGAAACAAGAAGAGGAGCATAGTAATTTGGGAGTTTTACTCCCATATCAAAATTGATAACCTCAAGAAAAGGAGGTGGTGAAGGGGCTATTTTTAGTGTCTTATATTTAGCCCCAAGGAGCCATTTGCCATTGATGTTAAAGGGAAAAAAATTCAGTAAAGAGGACCAGCTTGTCAAGGGGAGTAGATTGTGAATCCAGTTGCAGTAAATTTTTTTTTTTTTTAAGGGTTGCCATCAATGACAAAGAGGGAGATTTTTAGAAATACTGAGTTGTCATTGATGTCAAAGGTATAAATATCTTTAAGGATGAAATGTAGAGTTGTCATTGATAATAGAGGCAAAAAAGGTAAATATATATTCAAAGGTGTTTTCATATGATTTAATATTTAAATTATTTAAATATATAAAATAAGTGGAATGTTTATAAAAGGTTTAAAAGAAATGGAAGATTATATTTAAATAAAAAGAATTAAAATATGTATAAATCTGCATGGGCCAACTTCCTTTTTGTGCACCATACAAAGGCAAGTTTTAAAATTAAAATATTAAAATATTAAAGCCGACCTCCTTGGGCGTGAATGTTAAAAATATATTAAAAGGATATCAAATCACATTGGATTTGTAAAGAAAAAATTAAAAAATCTTTCATGTGGAGTTTGTAATGTGAGAAAAATACAAGGGAGAGAAGAACACAAATTTATCTGTAGAAATAAAAAATATACCACAAGTATATGATCATGCAAATTTGATTTCATCTATATGGCTAGCCTAGTTGGTTGCCTAGCTTGCACTAGGACATTATAGAGTAGGAGGTTACAAGGTCGAATTCACACGACATTGTTTTGTTGTGTCTTTTATCAGTACAAGAATACAAATAAGTTTTCAAGTATATGTTCATGCACCTTTGATTTTAGTTGGGTGGCTAGCTCAGACGGTAGCCTAGCATACACTAAGACATTGTGCCTGAATAACACAAGCTTATATTGAGAGGGGGGTGAATAGTATAAGATAAAAATTTTCACTTTTCAATCCAAATGTAATATTATCCAATATTATCAATTGCAATAATAAAATAATGCACAAATCACCACACACATAAGAGACATAGATTTAACGTGGTTCATCTAATGTGGGCTACATCCGTGGAGAAATATTTCTTATAAATTTTCTCAACAAATTTCTTGGGAATATTAATTCCCAATTATAATATTTTTGGACACCAATCCATATGAGATATCAATCCCTCAACTCTATTTTGTGGACCTCTATCGATAGGACACACGGATCCCATCTTCTATGGTTCATGGACTTCTATCCATAGGAGACACCAATCCCCTCTACTATGATTTGTGGATCTCTATCCATAGGAGACACTAATCCTCTCTGCTCTAGTTTATGGACCTCTATCCATAGGAGAAACCAATCCCCTCTACACTAGTTTTCTCAAAATCCTACTCACAACTATGCTCTAAAACCTTCTCACAACTTTGCACAAACTTGCTCACAACTTTGCACAAACTTGCTCACAACTTTGCTCCAAAACCTACTCACAACTCTACACAAACCTTCTCACAACTCTGCATAAACCTGCTCATAAATCTTGTCCAAATCCTACTCACAAATATGCATAAACCTTTGCACAAATCTACATAAACTTACTCAACTTTTCTCTAAAACCTACTCATAATCCATCTCATATATTTCCCAAAACTTGCATACAAATAGTGCTCATATCTTTCCCAAAAGTGCTTTCTTCAACTAAAGCAATTCAAAAATATTCTACCCGAATTATTTTTCTTTCATGAACATATAGAAAATGATATGTACTAAAAAATTCCCAATATGTTCTTTACATTATGTCTCTTCCACATGTCTCACAAAATATATTTCTTGTCTAGCATTGGATAACTTTACTCTCTATATTTACCTTTTTATTTTCAATGACCATGCAATAGATGTAAATACATAAAATAAAAGGCCTCCAAATTTTCACAACAATATTATCAATTTATTTTAAGAAGTATCACATACAATTTCCTTTTTTCCTTTTTACAACCTCAATCTTAAAATATTTCTATTTTGCCTTATTACTATCTTTGTAAATAGTCACACAGGGTAAAGCTTATGAATACTATATATCTACTTATGCCTCCCACTCTATAAAGTCAAAAATAATGTCACAAAATAAATTATCTCTTTGTACCTTATTAGCTGCCAATGTCAAAGTGAAACTTCCTCTTTCAAAATATTTATTGCCACTTCTTACAAAAGGAAATTCATGCATGAGACTCGAACCTGGGTCTCTCTACTCCAAACCTTATCAACACAAAGCAAGCCGCTCCAAATACACTATCCGTTGAGTAGAATACTTTACCACCTATGATATAAAGTACCTTCATCAATGTAAACAATAAAACATTATTATAAATGTGTTATCCTTATTTTCTTCAATTAACAAGTGTCACCCAGATCAACATTTTGCATAGCCTTTCCAAACTTGTTGTCCAACATCAAACATAACCATACCTCAAAAATGTAATCAACTCCTCAAATTGATCAATATAAAACTTTAAATCTCTTATGCACAAATGCAGTTCATGGTGGCTCTATCTTCAACTTTGCTGATCTAGTAGGTAAAAGACAACTGTAAATATATTCTTTCACTTGCTTGATTTCTCACCACCATAAAAATTTTCATTCAACTTATCACCCACTATGTTCTTATTTTTACTACATGTGATGCAACATAACATTTTATTTCAATCGTTTGTGCTATCCTCACTAGATGGTGCTTTCAAAACTCACTTTCCTCATACTTCTGACTATCCAATTCACTGATGTGCTAGATAATCGGGTACTTCATCTACTATCTTCAAAACCTTTTATATTGCTTTCGATGTTCAATAAATTTTACTTTAATCTATGCTTTTTCATCTCAATTCTTATCTCCTCACACACAAGTATCTTTCACAAATGATAGCAAGGAGCTCTCATAAATACAACAAAGTATTTGAGGAACGATGATAAAATACACAATGAATGGTAGCAAACTCACTCTCTCAAAAGGGTAATAAATGACAGCAAACTCACTCTCTCAAAGGGTAGTGAACAATAGCGAACACACTCTCTCAAAGGGGCAAAAAGTGGTAGCAAACTCACTCTCTCAAAGAGGTAATGAACAACAGTGAATTCACTCTCTCAAAGGGGTAATGAACAACAACAAACTCACTCTCTCAAAGGGGCAACGAACAACAGTGAAGGATTTCTCATCAAAAACCATTTGTAGCATGAACTTCAATCTGATATTTATACTCTTTCATGTGGTGCCCTAAGAGGTCGGCCCATATTTATTTATTTTGAAAACTTTATAATACCTCCATGAACGTTGGCACCAATTTCCTTTTCAAGAAACTTTGGGTTATAATATTTAAATTAAATATTATAACATTCTTTTAAAACTTTAAATATTTAAATCTTATGTCCCAACCTTTATCCTTATTTAAAAATCTCTACCCTTATTTTTAAATCTTTTTGTCCCAAGCCTTTAATTAAATATTTTTGTCCCAAGCCTTTAAACCTTCTCTTTATAATATTTAAATATTATAATCCTTTACTTTGAGATATACCTTGCCTTGAATAATTGTCCATTGTTTGCTTTGTCCAACCTTGTAAACTTCTCATCCTTGAAGAATATTTTTGCCTTGAATACCATGGACCCTTTGACATCAATGACAACTCAATATTTCCAATAGTGCCGCTAGAGGTCAGGTGTTCAAATCTCATCCATGGTTGTGTGAGGTAAGGGAAACAGATTTTTTTATTAAAATTAATAAAGGAAGATATAAGAGTTTGTATTATTTTACTATGCAAATTAATAAAGGGAGATATAAGGGTTTGTATTGTTTTTTTCTGCAAAATCAATAAAAAGAAGATATAAGGTATAATTTTGTGATTTTAAAGTGTTACTTTGCATTCTATAAAAAGGAGATATAAGGGGTCATTTTATTTGGTAATAAAGCTTTATTTTTAAGTTTTAAAGGGGAGATATAAGGAGTTATTTTTAAGCTTTATTGTTTATGTTTTTTATAAGGGTTTTTGAGTGGATGATTTAATCAAGAAAGGAGAAAGAGAATTGCTAACCAAATTTTGAAGGGACAAACAAAAGGAAAATTATTTTTGTTAAGACAGGTTTGGAAAGCTCATGCAAAAGAAGATCATCATCATTGAGGTATGGTGATTCAATTCCTTCTCAAGGTGGCTTTTTTGAGAAAAATATATTTTTTGTCATATGGTTGGAGGTATAAGCAATTATTGGATGTGCATTGGTTTTTGCTTGTAATTGGGAATAAATGTGCAAAGGTTATAGATCAAAGTTGTGAGTAAACTTGTGCATTGTTTTTATTGAAATTAGGAGTAAATTTGCAAGGGTTATAGATTAGAGTTGAGAGCAAAGTTGTGAATTGTTCATGATTGATTTTGAGAGTAGATGAGAAGGACATATTTATGCATTATGATTGGTTTTGAAGTGAATGTGGAAATAATAAAAATAGTATAGTCTCACACAAATAGAAGGGTTTTTTTAAAGCAAGTCAAAGTGACACATAGTGAAAGAATAATGTGAAAAGATTCAATTGAAAAGGTTATTTTTAGGTATCTACAAATGAAAGAAAAAGTTCAAATCAGCAATTACCAGGTCAGTTATCAAGTGCTAGACTAAAACTACCTTTTAATATAATAAATATGAGACATGTGGAAGCAAAAAAATTAAGGAATGTGAAGAATATATTGGGAATTTTTTAGTGCATATAATTCTCTATATGTTCATGAAGATAAAAGAATTCTAGTTAGAATATATTTGAATTACTTTAGTTGAGGAAAGCACATTGAAGAATAGGTGAAGAACTTGATGACAATATTATGCAATATTTGGGAATAGATGAGCATTGTTATGTATGAAATATTTGGTAATAGATGAGGATTGTTTGTATACAAGATTTGGATCAGGTTTGAGCAAGTTTTATGAGTAGGTTGAGCAGATTTAATGAGTAGGTTTTGGAGCAATTTTATGAAGTTTTTGTGAGCATGTTTATAAGAATTATTTGAGGATAGACTTGAGCAGAGTGTTGACCAGTGTAGAGTGGATTTGTGTCCATGAACCAAAGCAAATGAAATCAATATCTCTTAGGGGTTAGTGACCATGAACCAAGAGAGGGGATTGGTGTCTCCTATGGATTTGTGTCCATGAACTTGAGAGGGGATTGGTGTCTTTAGTGGATTGGTGTCCATGAACCAGCAAAGGGGATTGGTATCTCTTGTGTATTGGTATCCACAAACTTGAGATGGGATTGGTGTATCTTGTGGAATGGTGTTCATGAACTAATAGAGAGGATTGGTGTCTCTTGTGGATTGGTGTCCATGAACTTGAGAGGGGATTGTTGTATCCTTCGGATTGATGTCCACAAATATTGTAATAGGGGATTGGTGTCTCCTATGTATTGGTGCCCATGAAATTTGTTGAACATTTTATAAGAAATATTTTTTTGTGGATGTAATCCATATTGGGTAAACCACGTTAAATCTATGTGTCTTATGTGTGTGATGATTTATGCATATTTTTATTATTGTAATTGGTAATATTTGGAGTTATTTCTTTGGAAAGAAAAGTAAAATTTTTACCTTATGTTGTTCATCCCCCCTCTCAGCATAAGCTTGTGTTCTTCATATAACCTAACTTGATTTGTGTGGATGGTCACTTCATTGTTATTAGTAACCCAAGAAGATCCTATGAATAGCATCAATCATATTTGTAGTAGTGCAAGCATTGATGTGCATTTTATATTCAATACTAATGATTTTATGGTAATTATTATTGCTTCCCCATTATTTGTTATGCCAGGTAGGGATTTTATAGCTATCTTTCAACTTTCTTTTAATTTGTTCCATTGGGCTTCAGAGTCAAAATTTCTAAAAAGACATTATGGTAAAAATATATAGGTAAAAAGTAATATAGTACAAGGAGGTGTTATTTCTCATGTTTCTCTAACCACCCCGTGGTGATGTATGTTTGTGATAATTCTTCCTATGGAGGCTTCCTCTATGCAACTATTCCTAATGATTCCCCATATTGTGAAACAACCTTAGACGAAATGACTATTTGGAGTTTTTGGCACATATTTTCCTAGACATCCATAGGAGGGTCTAAAATTTCTCTTAGGTCTAAGATAAATCCCTTCAACCTACCAACATGGTAATATAGAGGGTCACTATACTTCTCAGCCAGGTACTCTACTTTTGCTAGGATATGAGAAAGCTTATAAAATATTGCAAATACCTTCTCTATATCCAGTGGTTTAAATAGTGAGTCAATCTCAATTTGGTATTTTTTTTGTACACCAAACAACTAGGTGAGTGTTTCCTACTTGTGCCAAACTGATTTGTCATCCCATGATTTAACTTATATAAAAATTTATTTATAAGAGTACCCTAGGATTCCTTTTCAATATGTCTTCTTTCCATTGTAAGCTCAAGATATTTAAAGGGGACCAAACCTTTCTTGAAATTTAAAATATCAAAGATACAGGTTTGCACCCTATTATCAACATTGAAAAGGAAAATCTTAGATTTATTTTTATTGTTAACTTGAATCAATGCTCTCATGTATAGATCCAAATATATTCTAAACCCGTTGGACTCCTTTATATTTGCTATCCCCATATAATAAGAATCATCCACAAACTGCAAATGCATCAAAGGCATGACCCCCTTGGACACTGCAAAACCATTTATTTAATAGGATTCCCTAGATTTATGGATAGTCCTACCCAAGACTTCTACCTGAATAATGAAAAAGTAAGGAGATATAGGGTCTCCCTATATTTGACCTCTAGTAGCCCCAAATTACTCTGATGGGACACCATTTATCAAGATTGATAAAGCAGGATTGGAAAAGCACATTGTCACCCAATCAATCCACCTATCCTCGAATCAAAATTTTTGTAGAACCTTAATAAAAAAACTCCAATAAACTTGGTCATAGGCTTTCGATGTATCTAATTTAATAAACATGTTACATTCCTTACTAAAAATCATGGAGCAACTTCCTATGCAAATATAATTTTGTCTATGATTTATATCCCTTGCACATATCCACCCCGTTCCTTAGATATAAATATCAATAAAACCACCTTCAAACACTCTGCCAACATCTTAGAAATAATATTATATATATTTTTGAAGGAAAACATGATGAAACTCTCTAAAAAGGAGGCCTCGCCCTTTTCAATAATAATAGCAATAAAAGTATAGTTGATAGCTCTTAAGATAGATTTAGACCTTTTGGCATCTTCAACTATTTGTAGGATTTCCTCCCCCAACTCCTCTCACATAAATTGAAATAATTGAATAGGAAAATTGTGTAGTCTTGGATTTTTATCTATTTTCATCTCAAATACTACCCTTTTCACTTCCTCAAAACACACCTCTCTAGCAAATAACAAATTATACTTGGTCGAAATATTGGGGGAATCAACTCCAAGATCTCTCGATGTGCCTCATCATCCAAAGAAACCTTAAAAAAATCAAATAAGTACCTCCTTTCTTCCCCCTGTATCTCATACCACATCCTTTTGACCTACCCCTTCAATATATTAGACTTAATAAAATTAAAATCCCCTCTCTCCATTGTTGACCAATGGACAATTTTTGTATTTCTATCCCCCTCCCTCAACTAGCTGATTCTAGACTTTTATTTCTAAAACACCTCCTATTTTTGCTCCTATTCCTTCGCATTCATCACCACCTCCATATATTAGGTAAATAGCTCTTGATAAATACCTTCCAAATAAATCCTCTCAATCACCTACTTAAGATCCCACACCACCTCTTGGGAATCTAGCTCAATATTTTCAAAAACTAGACGGTTCCATTCTTTTGGCCTCTATTCACATATTGTAGTATTTTTATAAATATAAACATCACAATTCCAAATCTTGGGCATCCCTCTATCCACCATCTAAAAATAAAATCCTTGAAACCCTCATGGTTAAGCCAAAGAAGTTGAAACCGAAAATATTTGTTCCCTAGTTTAATCTAACTCAAGACGTCAAGAGAGATTGGCCAATGATCAAACCCTAAAAAAGAGAGAATATCTAATTGCAACACTATTCATCCAATTGCCCAAGAGTCATCAACTATAAAATTATCCAATATTTCTTGGATACAGTCCATATTTAGTCTCCAATTACTCTAGCTGAACAAGAACCCTTTCAGAACCACATCTCTAAGATCTAACATGTCCATTTTGTCAATGAACAAATGATTCGCCATGTCCAAGACTCTAGAACCTCATTTTTCCTCCAACAAAACAATAGTGTTAAAATTCTCTCCAACTATTTGAAACACTTCCTTCCCTTTTTCTAAAATTACCTCCATTGTCTTCCATTGCTCCACATTTTCCTTTATATTAGTTAAACCATAAAATTTATCTACCTAAAAGGGAGCTCCATTTAAAAGTATATACTCTTTCATCTCATAAATTCCTTTATCTACCACTACATACACAATCTCTATCTCTCTAGGATTCCACATACAAAGCAATCCTCTAGAATTATCCTAGGAAACAACTAAACTCAAAGCTTCATTTCAAATTCTCTTGTAAATTATTGAGCTTCCATCTAAACACAATTTGGTTTTATAAATAAATAACAAATAAGGACAATACTATCTAATCAAATACTTCACAAAATTTTTCTTGGGTTTTGCCGCCAAGCCCCTCAAATTCCAAGAAATAATCTTCATTTGAAGAAATAATTGAAATGTGAAGAAATAATTCCCACCTCCACCAAATGCTCCCCTTCCTTATCTTGCTTGACCATTTTCAATTTTCTTCCAACTGCATGTCATTTTCCTCCTCAATGCTTCCTTGGAATACTTGATATATTCTCTAAGAGATTACTTCTCGTTCCTCTCCTCTTATCCCTCTCTATATCGATATCTCTTTCCTCCCTCTCTATATCATCCTCAATTGCATCCTTGGCCTTCACTAAAATTGACTCCTCTAAGGGCCCAACCTCCTTCTGAGCTCCAAATTCTTCTTGAGTGTACATCTCTATCATGGCCTTACCCCCGCTATAAGGGAATCACACCAAATCATCTTGAACAACCTACTCATGAGAGGGAAAATCCTCTCTACAACATCCACATCCACCTCATTGGAACAGGATTCGAGAACATCAAATTGATTTTTGAAAGTAACTTTTAAATATTCCTTACCCTTTTGACCACCAACCTTCGATCTCTTTATATTTATAACTACACAAAAAACATCCTCTTATCCCACTTACACACCTTTCCTTTGATGGGGATCCTTCTCCTTCTACTTCATCTCAGTATTCTTGGGGAAATCCCTTACTAGGTGATTATAAATATGACAATGTCTACACTTGAAGGGGCTCATCTCATAGTCAAGAGCTTAAACCCTTACCACCTCCCCAATATGGATGTCAATAGAATCTAGGAAAGGAATATATTTATCCAAATACACACAAATCCTACCATAAGTAGTAAACATCCTTCTTCTCATAAGATCAGAGACTAAGACAAAGGTCCCTATGGCCTTACCAATATCTCTAAAATCCTCCTCCTTCCAAAGCTCCAAATGCAAAGAATGAAGTCTTGTTCACATTAGGATAGCTGAAGGCAGTTCCTCTACCAGATTGAACCTTGTGTGCCACAATTTTATGTATAGGATCGCTTTCCCCATAAAATAAGGGTTACCCTCAAAAGTTTTATTTTGATCCTCCTCATAAAAAAATTCCAAAAATTACCCATTTGTAGAATTAACAATGACATACTTACATTTATTTTTCTAGTATCGCACTATCCATCCCTTCATCCTTCGTAGGTCCACCCTAATTCTAATGAATATGCAAATGAAGGCATTGGATTGTCAGAAAATTATCTCATTCACCACAACTTTAGGTTGCACCTTAATTGTGTTCGCTTCTTGCAAGAAGGTAATCATTCATATTTTTGTTACCACCCATTGATGTTGAACCCATTGTACCAACCCAAGCCTTCTTCAGGATATCATATGCTTTACAAACTCTATCAAGGCTAAACCTTGAAGAACCCACAACCACCCCCTTAAAGTACAAACCTAGGTGGGCCATGGAGGCCACCCTGTCTCCCTCCATCAATTATCTCTGTAGAAAATTTGAAAATTTTCTCCTGCCTCTGTTTGTTAAATTTTTAAACAAGGCACCTCCATTACTTCTTTATTCATTATTTCCTTAAATCTTCATCTCACAATACAAATCCCAATCAAATCCCACTTAGATTTTGCTCTGCTACTTAGATCCCGCTCCTCTTATCTATTTTATACAATATTAATATTATGCGTGTATTGTAATTATTTATAAAAGATTTTACGATCTTAAAAAATTGAGCCTATGTTACCTTTGGACCCATTTGCTAACATCAATAACATTTATACATATTTTAAACAACAAAATGTATACCTCAAACTTTATTATAACCTCTTTTAATTATTTAAATATTAAATATTATTACACTAAATAACATTTATACATATTTCACTCAATAAAATTTTACCCTCAAGTTTTTTTAAAAACTCTTTTAATTATTAAATAAATATTAAATACTATCGCACTAACTTCCTTTTCAATATAATTTGTCATATTTCATTATTATTTTCTTTTTAACACACTCGATGTTGTTGCTTATTTTCCCTATGAAAACTCCAAAGACATACCAAATACATATTTTCAAAAAAAAAATATATATATATATATATATGTGCAATTTAAATTTAATTCCTTTAAAAAAAACCAAAAAACAATACTATGCATCTTTCTAAACTTATAATTATTTTCAATATGCAAAAGACAATATTAAACATTCCTTTACTCCTTTTGATTTCAAGGGGTGCCCATGAGATTTTCCATAAACAAATAGCACTCCACTTCATTTCTGATTCCTTAGATGAAAAACGAAAGCAACATCTCCATAATAAAAAACTAACATGCTCAAACACAGGAGGTCCACACGGTAAGGTAATAAAACCTAAGGTACCAAAGCACAAACCTACACTGTATATTCTAATTACTGATATCACAGTCCTTCGCAACAGCCACTGATATCATCATCTTTATTAAACTCTCCCAGGATTCGATCAGGGCGTCACTGTACCTGCAATACAATAATTGAAAAGAAAAGTAAAAAAATTGATAAATTCTACAGCCACTGATATCACCATCTTTATTAAACTCTCCCAGGATTCGATCAGGGCGTCACTATACCTGCAATGCAATAATTCAAAAGAAAAAGTAAAAAAAAAATGATAAATTCTATCAGGTAAAGGAGTTATAGCAAATTGTAACTAGATTTAAATCATTATCAAATCTTATAAAACATATAATTATCAAATTATTACAATATTATTAAACAATAATAATTTTTACCTATTTCGATTTACATAACTTATCTAAAAATAAAAAAATAGTCCTTAAGTCTAATAAAAAAGGACGATCAATTGTAATCCTTTTCTACTTCGTATCCTACTTTAAACAGTAGAAAAGAAAAGTATATATTGTGGTAAATTAAGATCAAACCAAAGTAAAGTAGAGATCTGACAAGAAATTTGTGGTAAACTTGAAATGAAACAAAAAAAAATATATATATATTTCTTAGGAGGGTTGTGATTAGAAATATATACAGGCATATTTTCACTTACTTCCGCAACGAGTGTGATGAGGAACATTTCTCCCACAGCTTTGGACGACGCTTACCAACTTGGGCACGTTGATCAGCGCTGCGATTGTTGGAGTTATCTTCGAACATACGCACGACATATCGGAAGTTCTTATCAGTCCACAGCACGAGGAGGAGGGAGGGTTTCCCTGCAGCACCGGCTTGCAGTTGCTCGCCAGGCTCGAAATCTCGTCTCCACATTTGTCAGCACTCCCTAAATTGAAGGCGGCGAAGATGAAGAGGAGGAACAAAATTGAAGAAAACCCTCCGAATCTCGCCATTCTCCTAAATCAAAATACCTTTTCTACGCTTTCTAATTTTATATTGGCTCTCTTTTGATTATTCCAATTCGATGGATGAGAACATAGCGCGGGTTGGAATTTATAGGGAAATTTGGGGAACGGTGGCCGTGTGATTTCCGGATTTGCACAGCGACGACTGTGGACTGTACACGGAGTCCTGTTGACTGTGGGGACAATCGACCAAACTTTAACGGCTGGTGATTGACAAAGTTAGGTGTTTGTTGACATTACTGATCATCTTGAGGAATCTACAAAAGTTGGATGTAGTGGAGGATTGCATGTGATACCACAGAAAGTCTAATAAAAGTATTAACAGAAGTATTCCACCTTATCTCCTCTTATTGGAGAAGTTAATTGATTTTTATTGGTTAGTGCATGGTTTAAATTTGGGTTTGTATTTTTTTTAAATATTTTATTTTATTTTAGGTGGAGTTAATTTTTTTGTTTTTTAATATACTTGTAAATTTAATATGTGATTTGAACTTGGGTTTTCTTAAGTATTTTTTCAATACATACACATCCACCCTCTCACACACTCACTCACGCCACGATTTGAACTTGAACCTTCTTGCAGAAGAGTCAAACCCTAAAACTTGAACCTCCTTGCAGAAAAGCCAGGACCTAAACCGTTGGGTTGTCCCTAAAACTCATTAAGTATCTTTTAATGTTTTTATTATTATTTTTTTTCAATTAATAATATAGGATTGAAATGGTATTGTTTTCATTATTTTATATGTATTATTTGAGATGCTAAAAATGGAAAAAAAAATTAATCAGTTAATTCAATTTCATTTAATACTCTTAATTATTATTTTAACGTGTTAATTTCTCATTTTTTATGGTGGTAATTTAAGTTGTAGAAATGCGTACAAAGTGATAGGTTTTCTTATGGTGGTAATTTAAGTTGTAGAAATGCGTACAAAGTGATAGGTTTTCTTATGGTGGTAATTTAAGTTGTAGAAATGCGTACAAAGTGATAGGTTTTCTTATGGTGGTAATTTAAGTTGTAGAAATGCTTACAAAGTGATAGGTTTTCTTATGGTGGTAATTTAAGTTGTAGAAATACAAAAAAATAAAAAAAAAAAAAAAAAAAAAAAAAATAGGTTCTTTGGTAGCATGGGAGTGCTTGTTATTAGACTATTTCGGTTTGATTCTCTGGGTCGGGATCTTGGTCCTATTGACTTTGTTTATACCTACCTGACTAGGGATTATAGAGGTTGCATGCCTATATATATATATATATAAATAATAATAATAATAATAATAATAAATTTAAGTTTTAGAAATAGCCTCACTTTTCTTCTCATAGAATTAGACTATGTTTATACCTAACTGGCTAGGGATTATAGCTCACTGCCTCAAAATAAATAAATAAATAATAATAAATCTAATTTTTAGGGATTATAGCTCACTTTTCTTCTAAATAGAATTTGTCATTTCTTTAAGTTGATTATTCTCTATGGAAGATTTTTTTTCTCACAATTGAGTAGAATTTGACATTTTTATAAGTTGACCATCCTCTATATATTCAAATTAGTTATTTGAGATTGAAATGGCGTTATTTACTAAAATAATTTGGCTATTTTATATGTATTATTTTTTTGAAAAAATGAAAAATATGTTATATTTATAGTTGTATTACAAGGTAAAATTATTTGGATAGGCATCAAGGGAGAAATAAAATCCTCCTCCAGTCCTTCTTGGCTCAAAAATTACCCATAAAACATTACCATACATAATGCAGATATCCATACACCTCAACACTACCATAGTTGAATTCCAATTTATCTAATTTATTTGAATTTTGTAAACCATTAATTTATCTTCATGTTGTTTTGCTCTATGGCCTAACTATGATAGATTCATTGGAATCACTATCTGCTCTTCCTATTTTTCTATCTGCTTGTATCACCTCCCGCTTCCCTTGGATTATTTGGCACCAACTTATCTAACTTTCCATCTGAGAATCCACATATTGCCCTTCCTCTAGATATTTTCCCCATTTTGCTAAATAGTCTACCACCATATTTCCCTCTTGCTTGATATATGTAATAAAAGCATCTTGAAAAACCTACCAAATCTTCTTAAGTGCTTCCATATTCCTTCTCTCTCCAATTCCTAGCACCTGAAAGGGTCTTATCGGATCTAAGATTCCAGCCCATACCTGAGAGTTTGTCTCTATCCATAAATAATGTAACTATAGATTTTTAGCTATCACTGATGTTGACAAGATCATATATCCTTCCACTTTATTATTTGTTGCCTCCCCCATGTTTGTTGTCCTCTAGTACACCTGTTCTTTCCAATTTTGTATGATGATACAAAAACTAGCTTTCCAAGGGTTTTTAGTAGAAGTCCCATCTATGTTTACCTTCACCCCCTCTCTGGGAGGTGGCCTCCATTCTATGTTATTCGAGGATATCTCACATGTGTATTCATCCCTAAGTTTTTTCTATTATAGTTATTCCAAGGATCCATAGAATAATCAGTTCCTCCATTTTTATGTCTATTTCCTCCTGTAATCTGATAGAGAGTGTTTCTATTACCTTGATAATAATCCTCTCCCATAATTTCTCCCTTGTTTTGTGCTTTGATCTAAATATGTGTGCATTTCATTCTAGCCATAACTACCACCATATGAGGCTAGGTCCCAGTTTCCATGTTATTTTCATTGTTTTAGTCTTAAAGATGCACCGTTTCCATCTATCATAAAAGCTTTCCTGGTTCTCAAAAACTTCCCAATGTTGTCTCATCTGATTTCACCATTTTATCCATATATATTTAGGAAAAGAACACCAAAAAAAGAGTTCATTAAATATCTCCTCTACATTTCCACACAAAACACATTTGGAAGGTCGAAAGAAACATTTTTTTCTCAAATTATCAAAAGTCAAGCACTTTCTATGGTTAATCCGCATGAGAAAATATTAACTTTTGTTCATCCTTCCTTTTTCCAAACAAATGTCCATGGAAGTGGTGCTACAGTAATATCATATTCACAAACTACCTTGTATCCCTCCTTTGCCTGATAAATTCTTAATTTACTTCCTCATCATCCAAGTATATCCCTCTAAGAACCATCCTGAATTGGGTGTCTTTGGAGATGTCTCTATAGTTTTTATGTTAGTTCCTTTCTCTCCCTCATTGACCATTCTCGAGGATGTTTCCACTGTAGTAATTATAGCACATGTTGATTCCATGATTTCATATAGTAAGAGTCTTTCCACCACCCTACTTTTTGGAGCTCTACTTTTCAACTCTCCATCTATGGGAATGCTTGAATAATTGGTTGAGATTGATTCCATCAATCCTCACAAAATAAATAGAGCATTCTTTCCATCCCCTAACAACCAATATAGGTATGGATTTAATAACTCTTGGCTTACTAACATTATCCTCCATATTGTAGATTTATCTCCTTCAACTCAATGTCTTGGAATGTTTTTTCAGCCACTCTTGGGTAATATTTGACTTGTAAGAGTCTAATCCATAAACCCCTAGTAGCTGCAATCCATCTCCAATATAGCTTCCTAGCTAGTACATTACTTTTGTGAAATGTTGATCTTATCCCCAATCGTCCTTGTTTTTTTTTGTTGACATATCTTCTCCCAACCCACTAGTGCTATTTTTTGTTCTTCCCTTGCACCTGGCCATAAAAACTTTATTGTGTGTTTATCAATATCTTTTGGAATTCTCTTTGGAGCCCAAAGTATAGAAAATTTATAAACTGGGAGATTTTGTAGTAAAAATTTAATCATTATAAGCCTTCCTCTCAAGCTTAGCCATTTGTGAGTCCAATTTCTCAACTTAGCTTGAAGTCTGTCCATTAACCCTTTCCACTCATTGATTTTTGTTTTATTTGCAGATAAAGGTACTCCTAAATGATGTATGGATAAAGGAGTTTCGATGAATTTCAACAATTGTATAATTTTATCTCTCACCCTCTTCGTCATATTAAAAAAAAAATGAGATTTTTTCATTAAAAGTTTGCCTAGTAGCTTGAGTATACCCGTATAAAAATTCTTTTATGTTTCTTGCTACTATGAGACTGGCTTGACTAATAAGAGCAATATCATCCACAAATTGTATGTGATTTATCTCAATTTTAGAACTTAATTTCAAGCCCCTTAGCCTCCCCTCGTGTCTCCCTTTTTTTAACGGTCTCCCGAGACCCTTTGGGTAAAGGGTAAAAATGTAAGGGGGGAGAGGTTCCCCTTGTCTCAAACCCATTCTTGCTGTGAACATGAGAGAGGGACTACCATTTACCAGAACTGAGAATAATGTAGTTTGTGTACAAGATTTTACCTAATCTCTCCACCCCTCTACAGAGCCTTTTTTTCTAAAATCCTTTGCATAAATGACCAGTCTACCCTATTATAGGCTTTAGAAAAATCTAATTTAATAGACATACATGGGTCCTTTTTTTTGACATTATGTGTATCACCTCCTGGGCCACTACTATTCCATCTAGAATTGTCTACCTTCAACAAAACCACCTTGCTCACTTGAAATTAGATTTGGTAAAAAATATTTTAACCTTTCTTCCATAATATTTCTTAATATATTGTACACTACATTACATAGTGATATAAGCCTATAATTATCAATTATATCAATAGGTGGGCCCTTAGGAATTAAAGTGATAAAATTATGATTCAAGCCTTTTAACATTTGCTTATTCTGTTTGAATTCCTCTGGTGCCTCCACCACTGCTTGGCCCACAATTTCCCAAAAATTATGATAAAATTCAATGGGGAATCCATATGGTACTAGAGTATTTCTTGTTTGTATTTTTTATATGATATATAAGGTTTCTTTCAAATAAATTTCATCCATTAATAATTTATTGTGTTTAGGTTTGACTAATTACAGAATTGCCTCTAGTATATTCTCCTAGTATATTGTCCTTCCTCTAGATATTTTCTCCATTTTGCTAAATAGTCTACCACCTTATTTCCCTCTCGCTTGAAATATGTAATAAAAACATCTTAAAAAACCTTCTAGATCTTCTGAACTGCTTCTATATTCCTTCTCCCTCTAATTCCTAGCACCTGAAAGGGCCTTATCAGATCCAAGATTCCATCCCATACCTGAGAGTTTGTCTCTATCCACAACTTATGTAACTATAGATTTGCTGATATCACTGATGTTGATAAGATCGCTTGTCCTTCCACTTAATTATTTATTACCTCCCCCATACCTTTTTATCTCCAGTACACCTGTTCTCCTTTCCAATTTCATATGATAATACCAAAACCAATTTTCCTAGGGTTTTTAGTACAAGCTCCCTCTGCGTTTGCCTTCACCCACTCTTTGGGAGGTAGCCTCCACTCTATGTTATTCGAGGGGATCTCACTTGTGTATCCATACCTAATTTTTTTATCTATTATAGTTATTGCAAGGCTCCATATAATAATCACTTCCTCCATTTTTATGTCTATTTCCTCCTATAATATGATAGATAGTGTTTATGTTACCATGGTCATAATCCTTTCCCATACTTTCTCCCTTGTTCTATGCTCTGATCTAAATATGCGTGCATTTTTTCTAGTAATAACTACCACCATATGAGGCTAGGTCCTATTTTCCATGTTATTTTCTTTGTTTTAGTCTTAAATTTGCATCGTTTCCATTTCTCATAAAAGCTTTCTTGGATCTCAAAAACTTCCCAATGTTGTCTCATCTACTTCCACCATTTGATCCATATATATTTAGCAAAATAACACCCAAAAAAGATGTCATTCAAGATCTCATCTTCCTTTCCACACAAATCACATTTGGAAGGCTCAAAGAAACCTCTTTTTCTCAAATTATCAACAATAAAGCACTTTTTGTGGTTAATCAACCATGAGAAAATATTAATTTTTTGCCATCCTTTATTTTGCCAAAAAAATGTCGATGGAAGTGGTTCTAAGGTATCATATCCACAAACTACCTTGTATCCATCCTTTGCCTTATAAATTCCCAACTTACTTCATCACCATCAAAGTATATCCCTCTTAGAAACATCTTAAATTGGGTGTCTTTGGAGATGTCTCCACAATTTTTTTGTTAGTTCCTATGTCCCCCTCATTGGCCGTTCTCAGGGATTTTTCCACTGTAGTATGTCTAGCACATGTTGAGTCCATAATTTCATATAGTAAGAGGCTTTCCACCACCCTAATTTTTGGAGCTCTACTTTCCAAATCTCCATCTCTAGAAATGTCTAAATAATTGGTTGAAATTGATTACATAAATCCTCCCAAAATAGAGAATCTTTTCCATCCCCTAACAACCAATATAGGTATGGTTTTATTAACTCCTGACCTACTAACATTATACTCCATACTGTAGATCCCTCTCCTTCCATTCTATGTCTTGGAATGTCTTTTCAGCCACTCTTGGGTAATATTTGGCTTGTAAGAGTCTACTCCATAAACCCCAAGTAGTTGTAATCCATCTCAAATATAGCTTCCTAGCTAGTACATTACTATTGTAAAATTTTGATCTTATCCCCAATCCTTCTTATTTTTTTTGGTTGGCATATCTTCTCCCAACCCACTAGTGCTATTTTTTGTTCTTCCCTTGCACCTGACCATAAAAATTTCTTATGTCTTTGTCAATATTTTTTATAATTCACTTTGGAGTCTAAAGTACAAAAAAATTATAAACTAGGAGAGCTTGTAGCACAACTTTAATCATTGTAAGCCTTCCTCCTAAGCTTAGCCATTTATGAGTCCAGTTTCTCAACTTAGCTTGAAGTCTTTCCATCACCCTTTCCACTCATTGATTTTTATTTTATTTATAGATAAAGGTACTCCTAAATACTGTATGGGTAAAGGATTTTCCATTAAATTCAACAATTGTATAATTTTATCTTTCATCATCTTTGTTGTATTGAAAAAATAAGTTGAGATTTTTTCATTAAAATTTTTCCCAGTATCTTGAGTATACCTATCTAAAAATTCTTTCATGTTTCTTGCTACTATGAGATTGGCTTGACTAATAAGAGCAATATCATCCAAAAACTAAAGGTTATTTATCTCAATTTGAGAACTTATCTTCAGGCCCCTTAGCCTCCCCTCTTGTCTCCATTTTTTTGAAAGTCTCCCAAGACCCTTTGCGTAAAGGATAAAAAGGTAAGGGGAGAGAGTGCCCCATTACCTCAAACTCCTTCCTACTAATAACATGAGAGAGGGACTACCATTTACTAGAACTGAGAATGATGTATTCTATGTACAATCTTTTACCTAATCTCTCGACCCCTCTGCAAAGCCCATTTTTTCTAAAATCCTTTCATAAATGACCAATATACTCTATCATAGGATTTATAAAGATATAATTTAGTATACATATCTAGGTCCTTTTGTTTTGACATTATGTGTATCACCTCTTGGACCACTACTATTCCATCTAGAATTTTTCTACCTTCAAAAAAACCACCTTGCTCACTTAAAATCAGATTTGGTAAAAAATGTTTTAACCTTTCTACCATAAGCTTTGTTGATATATTGTACACTACATTACATAGTTAAATAGGCCTATAATTATCAATTATCTCAATAGGTGGGCCCTTAGGAATCAAAGTGATAAAAGCATGATTCAAGGCTTTTAACATTTGGTTACTCTATCTGATTTCCTCCAGTGCCTCCACCACTGCTTGGCCCACAATGTTGGCAATTTTGGGTAACTTGGGTACATTGCCCTTGCTCAAGTGTTGATGTTGTCATTGATGTCAAAGAGCGGAAGGGTTTTTATGAAAACCAAGGCAGACTAAATTATAGGTTTTGTTTAAATCCATGGTCAGTAGTTCTGAAATGGGTTTTTCTTAAAACCCAAGTTAGCTCTTCGTTTTGTTGAAAAAGGTGCTCCGATGATGAAGATATTTAATTTTAAATATCCAGTTTAAATTTTATTTATTTATTTAAAATTTAAATTAATATTTTAAAATTAAATTAAAGTTTTTCACCGACTTGTTTTCAAAGCCGACGTTGCTAGGGTTTTGCAACGGATCAATTAGGGTTTCCTGCTGAAAAAGCAAGGTTAAGCAACCGAAAAATTCTAGGGTTTCATGTTGACCTAATTAGGGTTGCAGCCGACGTGTTTGAGACTGTTTTAATCTACTGCAGTTTATTTAAAAGTCTAAATTGCTTTTAAGTTTTTAAAGAACACACTGATTCACCCCCCCTCTCAGTGTCATTGTGATTATAACAATTGGTATCAGAGCAAGGTTCCCAATTTTGGCTAAATCAGTCAAGATTGATCTTGGATTTGTACACAATGGCTAAGAAGAATATATCCTCATCCAAAAAGGCATCCCAGCTAGTTTCAGTTCCTATGGTTGAGAAAATTGAACCAGAAATGGCAAAAGGAATGAACTCTGAAGTTGAAGAAGTTGAGGCTGAAGTTGATTTAGAGGGTGAGCTAGTGTCTGCCCTTACGAAATGGGAATCGGAGAAAAAGAAGAATGAAAAATTGTCAAGGAAACTTAAGGATGCAAACAACATTATTGCCAGTTTAAAAATACAGACTGAAGAATACAAGAAAATGTCTGAAGATCTGGAAATACAGGTATCCATGAAGATAGACCACTGCAGCAAATTGGAAGAAGAAAATGTGAGTCTTCGAATACAGATACAAGAGCTGGATCGAAAAATCAACTGTCATGTAAAACGTGAAGAAAGCTCGATGAAATTGGACAAAATTTTGAGTGATCAAAGATCCACAAGTATCAAATTTGGTCTTAGATTTTCTGAAGGAGAATCATCAATTGGACCAAAAGCAAGCAATGTTGAAAGTGAAAAGAACAAAGACAAGAATCGGGAAAAAGAAAGATATAATGCCGGACACGAAATAGCGAGTGACAATGATGGCTTTACTAAGGTCACACATCAAAAGAATAGAAGATCCAAGGCTCTAGCAACAACCTGGCCAAGACCATCTTTCAGGTTTAATCATTATTTCTATGGTTTTTGTTTCAAGTGTAATGTTTATGGGCATAAAATTGTTGACTGCAAATACAACGTAGGTCCAAGAATTTTCACTAGTAGAAATGCATTTGCTCCTTTAATGAGTTATGCAGTAGAGTGTTTTAAGTGTCACAACTTTGGTCATATTGCCAGAAATTGTTGTAGTATGTCTGTTTCATATCAACCTCATGAAAGCAAATTTCAACCGTATAGAGCAAAACAAAATAGAATTTATACTGAAGGATATGTGCAAAATTCTAAAAAGGGGAAGTCAAAACTAGAACCCAATACCACAGTTAAAATAGAATGGAAACAAAAAGAACAGCTCAGGAAAGAACAGGAATCTTTAATAGTGCAGACAGCTTTTAGAGCTCAGAATAAACATGTTCCTTGGATTCTTGATAGTGGTTGCTCAAGTCATATGATAGGTGACAAATAGAAATTTGAAAATCTAAAAAAGTATGAGGGTGGTTCTATAAAATTTGGCAACAATGACAGAGCAAAAATAATAGGTAAAGGAATGGTCAAAATTAGTGAAGGAAAGATCAAGTCAGAGGAAGTTTTATATGTGGATGGTTTGAAACATAATCTATTGAGTGTGAGTCAAATATGTGATAAAGGACATGAAGTAGTTTTCAAGAAGCATGGTTGTGAAGTCAAAAAAATAAACAGTAGGAAATTAATAGCAACCGGCTCAAGGACGTCTGGCAATCTGTACACACTCTTAGAGTTTTCAGAAGGTATGTGCTTCATGGGACAAGAAGAAGAGAACTGGTTGTGGCATAAGAGGCTTGGACACATAAGTTTTGATAATCTGGTAAGAATTAGCGCTAAACAAGTAGTGAGAGATATTCCAATCATTAAAAAACTTGCAAATAGTATGTGTGCTTCATGTCAGAAGGGTAAACAGACTAGAGTTTTGTTTAAAACAAAAGAACATCACACAAACAGACTTGGTCAAAACAGGTTTAGTCAGAAATGGCTTAGTCAGAACATGTGGATTCAAAGAACAGGTATGCCTAAAAGAAACAACACTATTACTTGTTATAAGTGCAACAATAAAAGTCACACTTACAGACAGTGTAGAGTTGAAATTCCAGGATATAGTAACAGGAACAGTGGCATGATCACGTCCAAGGATCAGAACAATGATAGGAACAAGAATATGGTCAAAGAGTTCAAGAGAAGACCCGGCAAGGAAGTTATAGACGTTGATGTTAATCAGTGCCTAATGGGAGTTTTACTCCCACCCCAAAATTAATCACCTCATCAGGAGGTGGGGGAGGGACTAAGCTAAGAGGCTCATTCTTAGTTTCGAGCCCCAAAGGTGGCCCTTTGCCATTGATGACAAAGGGGGAGAGATATGAGTAAGGGGGAGAGCTTCAAGTGAAGAGGAAAGCTTCAAGTCAGGGGGAGCAAAACATCAAAGAGATTGATTTCAGTTTTGGCTCTTGAAGATGTGTTTTTAGTAAAGGGTTGCCATCAATGACAAAGGGGGAGATTGTTGGCAATTTTGGGTACCTTGGGTACATTGCCCTTGCTCAAGTTTTGATGTTGTCATTGATGTCAAAGAGCGGAAGGGTTTTTGTGAAAACCAAGGCAGACTAAATTATAGGTTTTGTCTAAATCCATGGTCGCGAGTTCTGAAATGGGTTTTTCTTAAAACCCAAGTTAGATCTTCGTTTTGTTGAAAAAGGTGCTCCGATGATGAAGATATTTAATTTTAAATATCCAGTTTAAATTTTATTTATTTATTTAAAATTTAAATTAATATTTTAAAATTAAATTAAAGTTGTTCACCGGATTTTTTTCAAAGCCGACGTTGCTATGGTTTTGCAACAGATCAATTAGGGTTTCCTGCTGACAAAGCAAGGTCAAGCAACCAAAAAATTCTAGGGTTTCATGTTGACCTAATTAGGGTTGCAGCCGACGTGTTTGAGATTGTTTTAATCTACTGCAGTTTATTTAAAAGTCTAAATTGCTTTTAATTTTTTAAAGAACACACTGATTCACCCCCCCTCTCAATGACATTCAAGGCTTTTAACATTTGCTTACTCTATCTGATTTCCTCCAGTGCCTCCACCACTGCTTGGCCCACAATTACACAATTTTTTTGATAAAATTCAATGGGAAATCCATTTGGTCCTGGAGTATTTCTTGTTTGCATTTTTTATACGATCTGTGAGGTTTCTTCCAAAGAAATTTCCTCTATTAATAATTTTTTGTGTTCAAGTTTGACTAATTACAGAATTGTCTCTAGTATCTTCTCCTGCCATATTGCATTCAATTTTTCATTGCTGCTAAAAAGAGTATGGAAGTGCTGATTTGCTATCATTTTCATTTCAATTCCACTAGTTTTTACCTAACCCATCATATATGTTGTAATTCTATTGTGTTGTCTCCTGCCTATTGTTGTCTTATGAAAGAATGTTGTTTTTTGGTCCCCCTCCTTTAACCATGTGATTTTGGCTCTTTACCTCCAATATATTTCTTCTTGTTCCTCCAAATATCCTCTCCTAATAATTTTTGCCTCACATTGCAACAGTTCTTTCATAATAGTTCCTTGTCTTATCTCCTGAGCAATATTCTCCTTTTGATCATTTATTTCATTCTTTTGGATTCTAGTTATTTCGTTCTTCTATCTACTCCACTCCTTTAGTTGGGTCTTTACATATTTCATTTTTTTGTGGAGTTTGAATTGGGCTATCCCAAATCTTGATTTCCTTAATTTCTACCATTCCTTTGTATGAACCCCAACTCCTCATATTTTAGACACCATAGCTCAAAATTAAAAGTTCTTGCAACTTTATGATTATCTTCTTATATGGTTAGGCTTAGTGTAAAATGATCTAAAGAAATCCTATCCATAACTCTTTCTTGATGCTTGGTATGCAAATATAATTCCTCCTCCATGAAGAAATGATCCAAACAAGATTCGACCATATCCCCTTCCTTTATTTTGTTTGTCTAGGTCATGGAGCTATCCATAGTTGGGATACCTATTAGATTCATTTCATATGTTAGTGCTGAAAAAAAACCTATCCTTTTCCTCCATCATGGCTCTACCTCCTTGTTGTTCCTCTATTCTAATATTTGCATTGAAGTCTCCTCCCACAATCCATTGGTCCTCTAGGTAGTTGTCTATGAAAGTTTGGATGGTTTCCCATTGATCCCTCTATAATCTAACTATTTGTGCTTCATAAAAATTAAAAATAGTCCAATTTTTCCCAGATTCCCTATTTTGTAACTAGACCATCAAAAACCCTCTCATAGAGGCTCCCATATCTCTAGGAATAGGTGGTGATTCCACATAGTGTTCAATCAACCTAAATCTCCTTGTGTCGATTGAGTAAGGATATCTCCTTGTTGTCATATCCTCCTATTTAATTTTTGTCAGTATTCTCCTTGCATTTTGGTTTCCTATAACAAAATTATATCTAGACTCAAATATATGATAATATGTTTGACCACCTTTTATTCAGGGTAACTTCTTAAACCCCTAACATTCCAAGTGATTAATATCATTGAGAATTAGGAGAGAAAAAATCAACCATCAATTATACCTTTTCATTCTGGCTTAAATCTCTTCCTTGTTCCTCCATATTTTCCTTGTTTGACTTCCTCCCAGTAGATTGGTTCAGTTTTTGTTTCTTCTCCACTTGATGAATCCCTAGAGTAGGGATTTCTTTGTTTTTATTTCCTTATTTCATCTCTATTTCTTGTGTCAAAATTATCCTTTGTTCTATTTCCTCTCATATGGTCTCCCTCGTGGGTTAAAACTCCTCTTCCATGAGAGAGGTTGTGTCTGGTTCTATTCCTTGCTTGGTACTTGACACTAGATTGGAATATCATTTATTATAAACTAGTGTGACTTGATTATTATCCTCCTATAACCCTATCATTTTAAAATCCCATTTTATTTCCAATTTTCCTATTTGTTTGAATATCTTATATCTGTTATTTGTTCTTACAATTGTTTCTCATTGTCTCTGGTTACTATGCTAATTTATTTTGTTTAGCCTTCTCATTAATTTTTGAAAGCCCTCAAAGTCTTTAGGGCATTTCCATTCCTTCTTATTTCCATTTTTCTAAAGATATTGACCCACCATGTTAATATTTGCTTTTGTCTCCTCTTGTTCAGATTTATGATCCTTAACTGTTTGGTGCATTCTAGATAGACGTCCATGAGCATGGCACACCCAACATATGAATGGAATAGCCTCATAATTTAGTTGTTGGTGCAAAAAAAAATCACCTATTTTTAGGTCTATATTTATTGGAAGAGGTATTCTAAGGTCCATTTATACACAAACCCTAGAAAACATGTTAGATCTTCCTAAAAATGTTTCTCTTGATCTACCTTGATAATGCCCTAGTAAGTTGCCTATTGAATCGAGTACCTCTGAAGAACACAATCTTATACTGAGAGGGGGGTGAATAGTATAAGACCACTTTTTAATTTTATTTTCCAATCAATATTATGCAATTAATGGATAGAAATATCAACAACAGTAATCAAGCAATGCATAAAACACCATACACAATAGATACACCACAATTTACGTGGTTCACCTAATGTGGGCTACTCCACGGAGAAACTCTTTCCCTAAAATTTTCTCAATCAATATCTTGGGAATCCTTACCTATTACATTGTTTATGGACCTCTATCCAAAGGAGATACCAATCCCCTAAATCAAGTTTGTGGATATCTATCCATAAGGGAACTCCTTGTTTTTTACTCTGGTTGGTGATCCTCTAGAATACTACTGCTTCCACTGCACTAGCTAGTGGATATCTCTCCACTAAATACTCTTGTACCCACTTAGAAGACCTATCGTCACTACCTTAGCTGATGGATATCTATCCACTAGAGACTATTGTCCTCTCTTCTCTGTCACCTCCAAAGCTTTTTCTCAAATCTGCACTAAAATCAGTCCTTCGATCTAGCACAAATCTGCTCAACAAGTCCACTCAGAACTTGCTCAACTCTACTCAACAAGTGCACTCAGAACTTACTCAAATCTTCTTAATAAGTCCACTCAAAACTTGCTCAAATATACTTAACAAATCCATTCAGAACTTGCTCAAATATTCTCAACAAGTCAACTCATAACTTGCTCAAATCTGATCAACAAGTCCACTGAAAACTTGCACAAATTTGTTCAACAAGTCCATTCAGATTTTGTCCAAATATTCTCAACAATTTCTCTTAGAACTTGTCCAAAACTGCTCAACAAGCTAACTCATAACTTGTCCAAATATTCTATACAATCTCACTCAGAACTTGTCCAAATCTGCTCAACAAGCTCACTAAGAACTTGTCCAAATATTCTCAACAAGCTCACTTAAAACTTTTCCAAATATCATAGAAACATAGAGATAATTTTTAGAGACCCAATATGTTCTATACTCAATGCTCAATCACTTTTCAACTCATATCATAATATAGAATATTTTATTTTATGGAACTTGAACAATCACTTCACACAACCACTTGACTAGGCTCAATCAACTTTACTCAACCAATCACTCAATGAAGCAACCCTTGCTCACAAAACCTAGTCCAAGCATATATCAACCAAATCAAAATGTTTCCAATAATACTCAACAACAAATCCCACATAACAATGATACTCATGTATTTTGAAACCATAGTTCATGTTCTTTTCACAAAAACTCACTTCAACAACAATGCTTATAAAACTATCTTCACATAACAATGATACTCATGTTTTTTCAAACCATAGTTCAAGTTATTTGCACAACAACTCACTTCAACAAAAATACTTATAAAACTATCTTCACATAACAATGATACTCATGTTCCTTTGCAAAATCCTAACTCAAGTTCTTCACACAACCAATGGCTTCAACAATAATGCTTATAAAACAAGGTTTAACAACAACTCTTTATTCCAAAAAACCTTGAAGCATTAACTCAAACACTCTTGAAAAGGAAACCCTAATCAAGTCCTTTTCACTCCAAACTTTTTTTCCAAAAAAAAAAATCAATCAACTCAACTATGGAAGAATGTTCTCATATCTTTTTCTTGATGATGAAGGGATCTCATAAATCTTCCACAACAACAACAACTTCTATGCCAATATTAGAGGTTAGAAGATAAATCTTTCTCACAATATAATGTAAATACTTAAATTCACCTTATCACTCCACCTTTCAAAACAACCATCAACATACGTAAACTATTTATCCAATAACACCTTATAAACTCCCAACTAGAATAAACTTAAAATCCACCAAAAATTAATTCAAACCTTTCTAATTTATTTTAATGACAAGAGAAACTTTGATAAAAATCAAATCAACTTTATTTATAGTTCCAAATATATAAATCACTTCATCAATAAAATAACCTCATATTAATCCTTATTACTCCACAATAATAAAAATCAAATATCAAATTAACAACCTTTCTCAAACCCTTATAACTCTAACAATAACATAAATCAAACACAACTTTTCACAAACCCTTATTACTCCACAATATCCTTTGAAAAACCTTAGGAAAAAATTAATTATCAAAAATGTTACCTTTGTATCTTAGTGGGTTTTGAACCCACGTTCTTTGCCTCTGTGAGTGCTCTAGATTAGGCTATAACCACTGTGTGTGCTAGACGCATGGTTAAGAGCCTAAGCACTCTTCATCTTCTTTATCCTTTATTGGCACACAAGAACCACATGCAAAGCACACTTCCATTGGTGCCCAAGACATACCACTCCACGTGAATCGATCGCATGCTTCCTCAACTCCAAATGCCTTTGCAAAATGTGCGCTACCAATGGACCACCGTGTTCTATGTGTTTCAATCAATGTGTCCTTCCTCTTTTATGCTCTACCTGACGCTAAAGACAAGAAAAATTTCTTGTCTTCTTCCTTTTATCAACAAGAACAAAAACCTTTCACTTTTTATCACATACATTAATCAATCGAAGGGGCGAATTTCAAATGACTCCTCGGAATTTATTTATACACAAATTCCTTTGTTGCTTAGACATCAATGCTTCCTTTTATTGTATGACGTTGGTGCTCCCACATTTATAATTTATAAATTATTTAAATTCTAAGGAATTTAAATTTTATAAATTATGTTTATAAACTTTAACTTTGGGTTTAAACATAAACCTTTAAATGTAATATATTCTGCCACCGTGGGTTTACCATAAACCCTCATAAAATATTATTTTGCCAACTATAATTATTTTAATGAAAAACTTTTAATATTCCATCATGGGTTTACCATAAACCCTCATAAAATATTATTTTGCCAACTTTATCTTCAACTCTTCACATTGTTCCTGGTGCTATTGATGGTGTGCTCCATAGTATTAATGATAAATTTTCACCTTGACATCCATGACAACTAAATAAGCTCAAAATTTCCAAAAATCTCCCTCGTTATCATTTATGGTAATCCAATTTCCTTTTACCAAAAACTTGACATTTCATTTGTTATGCTCTCCCTGGGACATTGCTCCCCTTGGCTCAATGCTCTCTCAAATAAAGTCTCTCCCCATTTGACATCAATGGAAAAGGGTCACCTTTGGGGCTTGGGGCCAAGAATGAGCCTCTTAGCTTAGTCCCTCCCCCAACTTCTATTGAGGTGGTTAATTTCGGGGTGGGAGTATTTCTACTCCCACAAAGCATTGTTCTTTACCTTTATCCTCTTTTCTTCTTATCTAAATTTTCTGATTACTATAACTATTTCTATCCATGTCCATGTTCCTGTCCATGTCTACATTCCTATTCCTATTCCTATTCCTGTTCATATTCATGTTCTTGTTCTCATTCATGTTCCACTTTATATTCTTATTCTTGTTCATATTCATGTTTTTGTTTCTGTTCCTGTTCTTGTTCCTATTTATACCTATTTATGGAATTTCTACTCTACACCATTTTGTTATGTGACCATAATTATTGCACTTATAACACTTAACACTATTATTCCTTAGATGTGCAACTATCTTAGTATTTCTCCTAGTAAAGCCATATCCTCTTTTGTCATGAACCCTACAATTCATTGCCTTGTGACCAAACTGATTACATGAGTAACAATACCCATGGAAAGGTTGTATGTTCTCATATTCCTATATTTCATGTGTCCTACACTATGAAGCCATGTGCCCAAATATGTGACATGAAAAGCATCCTCCATTGAAGTTTCCTTGTCTTGACCTCATTGGTCTCTTGTTCTGATTGTTGTTCCATCTGTATCATCTTTGTGCATTGTTCCTATTTTTGTTGAGCTCTCTATTGTCCAACTCATCCTTAGATGTCTTACTTTATTTTACATTGTCTTATTTTGAAGTATCTTTATCTAAAGTTTCTTCTCCTCCAAAACTTGAAGTTGACTCTCCTTCCCATTTATTTTGAACCTATGCAAATCCAATACCTGTAAAGCTTGATGTAGTCTTTTGTGTCTTGATGAACTTATCCAAGTTCTTTGAGTTGTTTTTAAACCCTTTCATATTGATATTGGAGACTTATAAATATTCTTTTAGTAGTGCCACTTCTTGTGCTAACTTCTCACATTCCAAGATGTTTGCTTCTAACTTATCCTTGAACCTTTTTACCTTAGCCTTTGATTTTTCTAAATATTCTATGAGCATTACTCTCTCTTCATCACATTCTTGAAACTGAATTTCAAATTTAGAGTGTTTCTTTATTTCTTTTTTTACCATGTGAAGGACATAGATAAGTTCTGTTGGTTCGACTTTCATACACACCCCGCGAGGAACGATGCATGAAATACCGAAAACACTTGTACGGGATAAATCCCACTCACTTTAGGATCTTGCTGGATATCCAAGGTGTGAGTTACAGAGTTGGGTCGAATGTCTATTCACTCTTTTCCGCTTCTGGAATAGTTTCAATGCGGACTGTCTGTTACCTTACAACGGGTTCGACCTGGGTTCAGTAATGTTTTTGGAGGTGGTTATCTTTATGGGCAATCGGATTTGTAATCAGTTCTTTGATCTAGCTCTTTATGCTTTAGCAGATTAAATAAAAGACAAATTTTAAAGAAAATAAAAGATGGATCATTTAACGGTAAAACAGAGAGAGTAGGGTAGGGCAGAAAAGAGAAGCTTATTTAACTTAGTTGCAGAATCAAAACTACCAATTTCAGTTACACTATTTGGCTTCACAATAAACCCTAATCAAAGAGGAAGGTGTCCAGCTTTCTAAGATCACCTTCTACTAAGAGCATAAGACAGAGATAAATAGATCTGAAAGAAAATTATAAAACAGAAGGGAAGTCGGTGTCAACTGGTATCTCTCACCAGTAGCCTAGCTCACGCAGTGAGGACAGAGAAATCAGAACCGGACCCGAACCTTAAATCTTTAATTTTCCTTAGCATACAACAAACAGAATGAAGCCTAGCAGCATATCCAATCTTGATAACATAGATTTACAACATAAGATAAATAAAACTTAGTGAGATGAAAACAGAAGAAAATGCACTTATCGCAATCCGAAAGAGATTAGGCTCCTGGCCACGCTATCACAGAAAAATGATGTTACACCAACTCTAGGTCCAGAACAAAGCATTCAAACAAGATTTGCAGGAAATTGCTGAAATAGCTTTTATTCTAAGTTTCCCCCCTTTTTTCTTGAGATATACATTCATATTTATAGAGGACTTGCCTCTCTGCAGCATTTTAAATTATAAAACTGACTTTCTTGGGAGTCATAAAATAAGCACTGACATGGGGGACAACCCGCCGAAATCTGCCTCTCTACAGTATTAAAATATAAAGCCCATAAAATAAGTACTGGAAAAGAGGGACAATCCGCCGAAATCTGTCTGTCTACAGCATTTAAAACATAAAGCGGACTTTCCTGGGACCCACAGAATAAGTACGGGAAAATGTCGCGATATCGCGACAACTTTGCGCTGACTGTTCCTTTTGTTGCTTTGACCGCGATTTCATGACAAGTCACGAAAATGCGACATGTCGCGATATCACGACAACTTTCCTCCTCTTGTCCTTTCTCTTGCTGGTAGCCGTGAAAATACAACATGTCGCGATATCGCGACATGTTGGCCTCTTTGTTCTCTTTGGTTGCACTTGGTCGCGAAAACGCGACGTGCCACGAAATCATGACACTTTTCCCTCGCTCAGTTCTCCTGTCCCCATTAGCCGCGAAAATGTGACATGCCATGAAATCATGACATCTCCTTGTGTTCGGCTTCCATTTTCATATGCTTCCACGACATCGTGACAAGTCACGAAAATGCGACATGTCACGATTTCGCGACATCTTCTCCCTGCATTGTACTTTGCTACTTTCTCCCCGCGAAAATGCGACAAGTCACGAAAATGCGACATGTCACGATTTCGCGACATCTTTCTGTCTTCTCCCTTTGTTGCTGCTTCTGTCATGATTTCATGACATTTCTTTCATTCGTAGTTTCTTCGCTTGATTTGTGCTTATCTTTGTCTTTCTTGCCATTGCTTCGCTATTATGCCACTGTCGGGTCACTTTCTGCAAAAGAAAAAGCAAAAGTTAGAATTTTAATATTATCAATTCAAACCCTAGTGTTCATTACATGTCGGCTTGATTTTCTCCTTCCCAGCTCATATTCTTTGAAACATGTCACGATTTTGAAATAGGTCGTGAAATCGTGACGTTTTCGCCATGCTTTGCTTTCCATCAAAACTTGTCACGATTTCATGACGTTTTTCCTCGGCATTTCTTTTTGTCATTGTTGGCCACGAAAATGGAACACGTCGCGATTTCACGACGTTTTTGTCAAGTTGTGCTTCCAATTGAAACTTGTCACGATTTCGTGACGTTTTCATCACTTTACTCTTTTAAGCTTATGCATCGCGAAAATGGAACACGTCACGATTTCATGACGTTTTCGTCGAGCTTTTTCCAATCAAAACATGTCACGATTTCATGACGTTTTCGCCAAGTTATGTTTCAATTAAACTGTCGTGATATCGTGATTTCCATTTTTCATCGAGTTTTGCTTTCAATCCGAACTTGTCGCGATTTCATGCCAATTTTGTTGAGGTTTTCTTCTGACCAAAATGTGTCACGATTTCATGACGTTTTCCTTGGGCTTTGCTTTCAATCCAAACTTGTCACGATTTCATGACGTTTTCATCTAGCTTTGTTCCCAATTCAATCTTGTCGCGATATCGTGATCGTTTCTCGACTTCCTTTTTTAAAAATGGAACTCGTCATGATGATTTTTCACAAGTTGTGCTTTCGATTGAAACTTGTCACGATTTCATGACGTTTTCGTTAAGTTGTGCTCCCGACAAAAATGTGTCGCGATATCACGACGTTTCTCTCAAGATTCACCTTTAACCAAAACACGTCGTGATATCACGACGTTTTCCATACTTCATTTCTTTCGAGCTTCTGGCATCGTGAAAATGGAACAAGTCACGAAAATGCGACAATTTTGGTTCCTGTACTGGTCAACTACTTTTGACCGTGATATCACATGTCATGATTTCATGACAATTTCCCACTTTGCTTTCTCTCTCCTCTTTGAACCGTGATTTCATGACATGCGCGATATCACGACAGTTTTGCTTTGACTGCTTCCTTTGCTGCCTTCGATCGCGATTTCATGACATGTCATGATTTCGTGACATTTTCTTACTTTGCTTTCTCTTTCCTCTTTGAACCGCGATTTCACAACACGTCGCGATTTCGTGACATTTTTTGGCTTTGCTTTCTCTCTCCTCTTTGAACCGTGATTTCATGACATGCGCGATATCGCGACATTTTCACAAGCTTTGCTCCTGACCAAAATGTGTCGTGATATCGTGACATTTTCAAAAATGGAATATGTCGCGATATCGCGACGTTTTCGAAAATGGAATATGTCACGAAATCGTGATGTTTTCGAAAATGGAATATGTCGCAATATCCGAGTTTCAAAATGTCATCTCGCATTTTGCATTTTTACACATTGGTGAAGGATCTTCCTTGCTCATAAATGATTCTAACATTTGAAAAATGAATTTTAAATCGAAATCAAAGCCATATGCAAGCCTACTTGGATACTTTGATATATGCAAAACTTGAAAAAAGGAGGCAAGCAAAATTTGGAATTAAAACCTGAAAAACTCAAGAGGGTCCCTGCTAAAAAATGAAAAGTAAATATTTTCAAAGGATGGAATTTCATTTTTTTAGTGGGGGTGTGTTGCTTCTCAACAAATGGCGATATCTACGGGGAAAATAGTAGCACTATTTTAGAATCCAGAACTCTAGTTTCAAAACAATTTAGACTATGTACCATGCTTTGCCACAAATATTCTTCAAAATAATTTAACTACTATCTGATAGTTGTTAAAGTTTCCCAAGGACATACTAGGTTGAACCACTTAAGGAAGATTCTGATGTGCAATTATAAGTGTATAAAACTTCTTTCAAGGATGACCAGGGCTTCGAATGCTCATGATGGATTGATCAGCTCTTAGATTGTGCAGGGGAAACCGAGTAGAGCTCTGTTTACTAGTTTAGCCTTTTACAGCCCCGACAGAGTTACTCTTTAGATTTACACGACCCTGATTCACAACTGTGAGGTGGCATATATAGCTTGGTGAACCCATTTGAGATGTATCCTTCAGGAGTCTTGGCTACCTCTTTCTATCACATAACCTCTTTTTTTTTTTTTGTAGAAAAGAGTGCCAGCTTTATGTTGGCTTGCCCAACTTTCACCTTCTTTCTCTTCCTTTACTTTATTTCATTGATGGAACGTTTGATCAACTAACTGCTTCAGCCTGGGTACCAATAGTTTCCTTGGACACTTAATAATTTATGAATCGGAGTCCCCTCTCATGACCAACTTTTCTTGGATTCCCTGGGAGTTTCTTCAGCCAAACAGTATAGTAGTTTCTTTATAATTAAAATAATTGTGGCAAGCAAGACACAAAATCCAATTATCTTTCTACTGTTGTTCTAAATAACAAAATAGTTCCACTTTTTAGATCCAACAGACTATCTAAAAATAAAACAAAACAAAAGAGGACACACTACTTCAAACTTAGAATAAAAAAATTTTAAATGCTGATTTTGTGCTTTGTTGTTTAGGCAAAAACTCAAACAAATAGAATTAAAAAGGCTAAAAAGGAAGAAAAAGGCCACCAGCTAAAGATAAATTTGCAATTTCCTGCAAAAGACAAAACACAGCACTTCAACCCAAAAATAAAACAAAAATAAAAACACACTACTTCAAACTTTATTTACAATATATACATTTTTTTATTTTTTTATTCAAATGGTGTGGTGGATGGAACAGCTGAGAAATAATGCTTCAGATATTGACCATTTACAGGAAGGTTTAGAAAATTACCCTCCAGGTCCTGTAGACGAAATGCATTATTACCTAGGATTTCGGCAATCTGGTATGGCCCTATCCATAGAGGTTGCAACTTGGTATGTTTACCTTTCTTTTCATGGGCTTTGTCCCATAGAAGCACCAGGTCTGCGAGTCTGAAGGCCTTCACTCTGGCTCTTTTGTCAAACCAATGCTTGACTGTCTCTTGGTGTCGGCTAAAATGCTCCAGGGCTTGAAGTCGTTCGTCCTGCAAATTAATTAAGTCCAAAACATGAGCTTCTGCATCTGCATGATCCTCAAAATAGTCTAAAACAAATTGATAAGTAGGCAATTTCAAAGAGATAGGAACGATGGGCTGAGTACCATACAACAAAGCAAATGGGGAAGTCTTGAGAGCTTCTTTATGCCTTATCCTGTCAGCCCAAAGTGCATACTTCAATAGTGTGTGCCATTGTCTGGGTTTGTCTATAGCAGATTTCTTGATGGCATTCATCAAATTCTTGTTTGTGGACTCAGCCAGTCCATTACCTTGGGGATAATAGTTGGATGAAAATTTGATGACTATCCCTTTCTGGTATGCCCACTCTGCAAACTCAAATGACTGAAAAGCTGGTCCGTTGTCACACACAAAGTTCAAAGGAACTCCGAACCTGGTTATGATATTTGATTCCAGAAAACCGATCACCTCATGGGCTGTACTCCTCATGGTGGCTTCTGCTTCAACCCATCTTGTACAGTAATCAGTGGTTGTTAACACATACTTGTGCCCTGCTGATGAACTCGGGTTTATCACACCTACAAAGTCGAGTCCCCATTGCATAAACGGTTTGTTTATTATAACAGGTTGCAATGGTAGAGCTCGATTTGCTTGCTTGGATGCAAAAGTCTGACACTGATGGCAAGTTCTTACGTGCTGATGTGCATCTTTAAACAACGTAGGCCAATAATAGCCTGCTCTCAGTATCTTGTGTGTAGTAGCAGAACCTGAAGAATGCCCTGCTCCTAATTTCTCATGAAAACTAGACATCACCTCATTCACTTCACTCTGAGAAATGCATCTTAAGAATATGCCAGCATAGTTTTCCCTGTACAAGTTACCTCCTCTGAGTAGAAAATGTGCAGACTTCAGCTTTAGTGCTCTTCTTTGAGTTCTGTTCAGGTGAGGTGGACAAGTCCCAAATCTCAACAAATGAATGACATCTCCATACCAATCATCGGACCCAGAATCCAGTTGATTAATTTCTCCCTCTACAGGTATCTCAGCAATATGTCTGGACAGACCCAGTCCTCTGATTAATTTTGTAGGCCTGATCTCCAAGTCATACTCCTGCAGTCTCGTTACCCAATTACCTCTTAGCTCACCCAATTCGCCTTGGCTTAGTAGATATTTGACCGCTGGATCGGGAACTATAGCATGGACCTTGCTCCTCAGTATGTAATGCCTGAATTGCTTGACTGCTCTCACCAAGGCATAGGCTTGCTTGTCCAGGCGGGAGTATTTTAGCTCAGCACCCTTTAGGTTGGTACTTTTGAATGCAATTGGGTGCTCCCCAGTTTCTCTCCGTTGTGTTAGAACTGCTGCAAGTGTGTGTTCCGAAGCAAAAGAGTATAGGTAAAAATCTGTACTAAAATCTGGGCTTACCAGCACTGGAGCTTGTTGGATGGCAGATTTGATCTCTTGAAATGCTACTTTGGCTTCCGTTGTCCAGGCAATCTTAGCAGTCTCCTTCAGCATGTCATTCAGCGGCTTGACTATTTCTGCAAAACCAGAGATGAATTTCCTGACAAAGTTAATTTTCCCAAAGAATGATCTCAACTCTTTCTTAGAATTGGGAAAGGGTATCCCTGATATGGCTTCAACTCTTTCAGGGTCTACAGAAATGCCATCTTTGGTGATTAGGTGTCCAAGGAGTTTTCCTTCAGTTACACCAAAGACACACTTCTTTGGATTTAAAGAAATGCCAAATTCTCTGCATTTGTTGAAGACAGATTCCAAGTGTTTTACATGGTCAAACCGGGATTTAGAGAAAACTGTCAAGTCATCCATGTAAACAACGATGCACTTGCCCATGAGACCTTTGAAGGCATGATCCATCGCTCGTTGAAAGGTAGCTCCGACATTTATCAATCCAAACGACATTCTCTTGTAGGCGAAGGTTCCCCACTTGGTCGTGAAGGCAGTTTTCATCCTGTCTTCCTTTTCAACTAATATCTGGTTATACCCCAAAAATCCATCTAGGAAAGACATCATTTCCGAACCATTTACAATTTGCAGCACATCATCCATGGAAGGCAGAGGATAATTATCCTTTTCTGAAGCCTTGTTCAGGTTCCTAAAATCCACACACAAGCGGATTTCTCCATTCTTCTTCCTGACTGGTACCAAATTGGCCACCCAAGTAGAATGTCTGATGGGAAAAATAATGGCAGCACTCAATAATTTTTCCACTTCCTTCTTGATAAGGGGTTCTAACAAAGCATTGACATGCCTCTGTTTCTGTCGAAAGGGTTTGCAAAACTCCTTTAAAGGTATTACATGAGTGTAAACTTTTGGATCAAAAACCTTTAGGTCTTTATAGGACCAGGCCATAACATCCTTGGACCTGTGGAGGAATTCAATCATATTTCTCTTTATCTCAGGGTCACAAGTTTTAGCCAAATTAAGGTGCCTGGGATCCTCTTCAGTCCCGACATTCAGTTTCTCAGTCTCGCTGCCTGCCACACCAATAGAATTCTCAAAACTCACCTTTTGTTTGATTCTGTCAAGATCAAACAGCCGCTCAAGTTCTACCATACCTCTCGGGATTCTATTATCTTTCAACCTCATTATCCCTTTTTCATCATCGAACTGTTCCAGCATAGTATCCCTTTGACCATCATCCATTATAGCACTTTCGAATGCGTTGGTACTCTGCAAAAAATTTATAATTTGCTGGTCATCAAAAAAAACTTGAAAATTATCTACGTTATCTGGAACTGAGGGACAAGGGATTAATTCAATTGAAAATTTCTTCCATTTGACCTCCTCTAATGGCTTCAGATTTGTGGCTGATGAAGCTAAAACATCTGCAAGGGAATTCTCTTCTCTGGGAATGTGTGTTAGATTAAAAGCATCAAAATTCTCCATGAGATCCCATGCTCGGTATTTATACCTTTTCAGATAAGACGCCTTGCACTGAAATTTGCCTCTAATTTGATTGGCCACCAACTCTGAGTCTGTAAAAACTTGGATATTCTTCACACCCTTATCTAAAGCAAATTTCAAACCCAGCACTAATGCTTCATACTCTGCCAGATTATTCGTGCAAGGAAACTACAAACGATAAGACACAAAATATGTCTGATCTTTAGGCCCTTTAAGAACTGCCCCTATACCAGAACCTTGTTTGGACTTGGCTCCATCAACATGGAGCATCCAAACCTCATTACCATGATCAGGATGAGCTTTAATAGGTTTCTCTCTCTGTGCAGTTGTTAGATTATAAACTCCGATATCCACATCAGAGAAATTAACAGTCTCATTTCTGGCATTATATTCAGTAATCATGAGTTTATATCTAGGTTCTCTTTCTATTCTCAATTGATTCGCAACACCCCTCCAGGGCAACCACATATGTGAAAAATCAGTCGCCAAGTACCCATTCAAATATTTTGACCAATCCCTGCTCAGAAGCATTCCATATCCTGCAGGAATATCTACCACCTGAATGTCGATTTTGTGTTGTGCTCTTGGCTCAGATGCTAGCTGGATGTGTATATTTTGGAGTTCACCTACCACTTTAACCTCGGATTTATCTAATTGAATAACTCTTCTCTCAGAGTTTGTAGGGGTTAAACCCAACTGTTGACAGATGGCTAAAGGCATGACATTGGCTGAAGCACCAGAATCTACCAGACAATTGTGTAAGTTTTTCCCAAATATACGGACAGTTAACAGGAAAGGCGGAACTTCAGTCTTTTCTTTATACATGACTAGGTTTGCATTTGCTATCCTTTTCCCTTTTTCCAGAGGTTTGGCAGTGGGCTCAGAGTATGTCTTCATCAAATTATTCCTTTGTTCAGTAATTTGGGCCAGCTCATGAAGAGTAATGTTAGCCTTGATTTTCTTCATATCCTCCACTATATTGTATCCTTTATTGAGTGGAGCAACAAACCTATCTGGTATTCTTGGATCTCCTCCCCTGGGTGGAGGTGGGTCATTACTTGGAGATGGATCTGGGGGCACATTATGGGAGTTGTCTGGAGGTGTAGATGTAGTATTCGGCTCTAGATTTTTGTTTCTGAGATTGTAGTTGTCCCTTCTATATTGTTGAAAAGCCTGTACTTCATCCATAGGCATCTCTGCAACATTTTCTGACTCATCTGGAAAAGTAAATGAATCTAATACCATAGCTGCACTATGTTTGGATGTACTTGGACTGTCAACATTTCTTTGATTCTCAGGACAAACTAACTCGCCAGTCAGAGCTTCAAAGGCATTACAGAACTCCAAACAATCCAATTCCCCGTGCTGAGATGTTTCGTGTATCCTGCACCAGTTGGGCAAAGCCAAATCACAGATATTCACATCATGCCCTTTACCTTTATAATCCTTGTTAGGTTCGTACGGTGGTCTAGTGAATCTATTCTGCTGATAAGGAAATCTGTTTGAGTTTTCTCCGTTAGACACTTGCCTTTTGAAACTCAAAAAGTCATTGGCCAATTTCTGGACCATCTTTGAGACTTCTTCAACTCTCATTTTATCAGATTCTTTTTCAGCATTCTGTATTTGTTCGGTGTGTGTTATAGCCAATGGATTTCCTACTGGTGGATTTTGGCATTTTGGAGGCATCGTCTGAAGTGGGATGGGGTTCAGAACGGGGGTATTTTGCGTAACAAAAGGGATTTGATGAGCATTCAAAGGTTGAGGTCCCAGTTGTTTCTCAAGAACCAAGGCTTCTTTATAAGCTTCCGTTAGGTTGGTAATATTAGCATCTCTTTTCAAGAAAATAGAGGTCACCGGATCTAGGGAATTCTTGTAAATTTCCAATGCTAGATTTGCAGTGGGCACATAATGACCCGTCAATCTACCATAAGCCTTTTGAAACCTAACATTGAAAGATCTAGCAGTCTCATTGATTTCCTTTTTTATGCTAGAGAACTGCTGATATAATATACTGGGGTCAATCACTTCACCAAATTGTGATACAAAAACCTTTTCCAGATCATCCCAACTAGTAATGGAATCATTAGTGAGATTCAAAAACCAGTCATATGCTCCTTCTTGGAGAGTGAAAGGGAATAATCTACAAGCTACATCTTCATGCTGTACATTTAACAACTTCAAAGCATTTTTAAAAGCCACTAAGTGCTCTTCTGCGGTTCTAATTCCATCGTGTTTGTAGGTAGGAAGATACCTTTCGGGGTTTCTGGGTAAATCATGGGCTGCCCCAGGGATGTTCAAAGCAGTGGAACCCAACCAGTTTGCCATTACTACTTGATCAACGATAATATTTTCAATTGTATTTGGAGCAGTTACAAGTGGTGACGAAGCTATTTCGGTAAAAGACTTTGCCCTTCTGAGGCTGTTTCTCTTTGGGGTTTCTAACTCAGGCACAAGGGGCTCTCCGGCTCTGGAGTGGGACCTTGTTACTCTATGGGTGGAATCCAGCCTTAGACAAGAAACTTACAGACCTTAACAGATACTGAACAGAGTTCGGGCCCTCCTTCTAGCGCCAGTTTTAAATGTTGGTTCGACTTTCATACACACCCCGTGAGGAACGAGCATAAAATCCCGATAACACTTATACGGGATAAATCCCACTCACTTTAGGATCTTGCTGGTTATCCAAGGTGTGAGTTACCGAGTTGGGTCGAATGTCTATTCACTCTTTTCCGCTTCCGGAATAGTTTCAATGTGGACTATCCGTTACCTTACAACGGGTTCGACCTGGTTCAGTAATGTTTTTCGGAGTTGAGTTATCTTTGTGGGCAATCGGGGATTTGCAATCAGTTCTTTGATCTAGCTCTTTATGCTTTAGCAGATTAAATAAGAAGACAAATTTTAAAGAAAATAAAAGGGTGGATCATTTAACAGGAAAACAGAGAGAGTAGGGTAGGGCAAAAAAGAGAAGCTTATTTAACTTAGTTGCAGAATCAAAACTACCAATCTCAGTTACACTATTTAGCTTCACAATAAGGCTCAATCAAAGAGGAAGGTATCCAGCTTTCTAAGACCACCTTCTACTAAGAGCATAAGACAGAGAGAAACAGATCTG
The DNA here is from genome assembly GCA_028583015.1 of Wollemia nobilis. Classification (NCBI taxonomy): domain Eukaryota; kingdom Viridiplantae; phylum Streptophyta; class Pinopsida; order Araucariales; family Araucariaceae; genus Wollemia; species Wollemia nobilis. The sequence continues at coordinate 2,352,011 of JAQPPZ010017236.1, read as the reverse complement.
GAAGAAAATTATAAAATAGAAGGGAAGTCTATGTCAACTGATATCTCTCACCAGTAGCTTAGCTCATGCAGTGAGGACAGAGCAATCGAGAACCAAACCCTAACCTTAAATCTTTTAATTTTCCTTAACATACATTAAACAGAATGAAGCCTAGTAATGCATCCGATCTTGGTATCATAGATTTACAACATAAAATAAATAAAACTTTTGCGGGATGAAAAACATGAGAAAATGCACTTATCACAATTCGAAACAGATTAGGCTCCTGGCCACGCTATCCCAAAAAAATGATGTGACATCAACTCCAGGTCCAGAACAAAGCATTCTAACAAGATTTTGCATGAAATTGCTAAAATGGCTCTTATTCCAAGTTTTTCCCCCCTTTTTTTTTGAGGTATACATTCATATTTATAGAGGACTTGCCTCTCTGTAGGATTTTAAATTATAAAACCGACTTTTCTTGGGAGTCATAAAATAAGCACTAAAATGGGGGACAACCCGTCGATATCTGCCTCTCTTACAGTATTAAAATATAAAGCCCATAAAATAAGTACTGGAAAAGAGGGATAATCCGTCGAAATCTATCTGTCTGCAGCATTTTAAAACATAAAGCGGACTTTCCTGGGACCCACAGAATAAGTACTAGAAAGCGTCACGATATCGCGACAACTTTGCGCTGACTGTTCCTTTTGTTGCTTTGACCGCGATTTCATGACAAGTCGCGAAAATGCGACATGTCGCGATATCGCGACAACTTTCCTCCTCTTGTCCTTTCTCTTGCTGGTAGCCATGAAAATACAACATGTCACGATATCGCGACATGTTGGCCTCTTTGTTCTCTTTGGTTGCACTTGGTCATGAAAATGCGACGTGCCACGAAATCGTGACACTTTTCCCTCGCTCAGTTCTCTTGTCCCCATTAGTCGTGAAAATGCAACATGTCACGATTTCATGACATCTTCTCCCTGCATTGTACTTTGCTACTTTCTCCCTACGAAAACGTGACAAGTCACGAAAATGCGACATGTCACGATTTCATGACATCTTTCTATCTTCTCCTTTGTTGTTGCTTCTGTCATGATTTCGTGACATTTCTTTCATTCGTAGTTTCTTCACTTGATTTGTGCTTATCTTTGTCTTTCTTGCCATCGCTTCTGCTATTATGCCACTGTCGGGTCACTTTCTGCAAAAGAAAAAGCAAAAGTTAGACTTTTAATATTATCAAATCAAACCCTAATGTTCATTACATGTCAGCTTGATTTTCTCCTTCCCGACCTCATATTCTTTGAAACATGTCACGATTTTGAAACAGGTCACAAAATCGTGACGTTTTCATCGCGCTTTGATTTCCATCAAACTTGTCGTGATTTTGCGATGTTTTTCTCGACATTTCTTTTTGTCACTGTCGACCATGAAAATGGAACACGTCACGATTTCGTGATGTTTTCGTTAAGCTGTGCTTCCAATTGAAACTTGTCGTGATTTTGTGACGTTTTCATCACTTTACTTCTTTTAAGCTTATGCATCGTGAAAATGGAACACGTCACGATTTCATGATGTTTTTGTTGCGCTTTGTTCTCAATCAGAACATGTCATGATTTCATGACGTTTTTGCCAAGTTATGCTTCCCATTGAAACTTGTCGCGATATCGCGACATGTTTCCATTTTTCATCGAGTTTTGCTTTCAATCCAAACTTGTCATGATGTCGTGCCGATTTTGTTGAGGTTTTCTTCGATCAAAATGTGTCGTGATTTCACGACGTTTTCCTTGAGCTTTGCTTTCAATCCAAACTTGTCGCGATTTCATGACGTTTTCATCTAGCTTTGTTCCCAATTCAATCTTGTCACGATATTGTGATGTTTTTCCTTGGCACTTCCTTTTGTCACTATCGACCATGAAAATGGAACACGTCATGATTTTCTCGACATTTTTATCGTGCTTTGTTCTCAATTGGAACTTGTCACGATTTCGTGACATTTTTGCCAAGTTATGCTTCTGATTGAAACTTGTCGTGATTTCGTGACGTTTTCGTTTTGCTTTGCTCCTGACCAAAATGTGTCATGATATCGCGACGTTTCTCTCAAGATTCGCCTTTAACCAAAACATGTCGTGATATCGTGACGTTTTCCATACTTCATTTCTTTCGAGCTTCTGGCATCGCAAAAATGGAACAAGTCATGAAAATGTGATAATTTTGGCTCCTGTTCTAGTCAACTGCTTTTGACCACGATATCACAACACGTCATGATTTCACGATGATTTCCCACTTTGCTTTCTCTTTCCTCTTTGAACCATGATTTCATGACATGCATGATATCGTGACAGTTTTGCTTTGATTGCTTCTTTTGCTACCTTCGACCGTGATTTCATGACATGTCGTGAAAGTGCGACATGTCATGATATCACGATGATTCTGGCACCTTGTTTGCTCTATTGCTTTTGATCGCGATTTCACAACATGTCGTAATTTCGTGATAATTTCCTACTTTGCTTTCTCTCTCCTCTTTGAACTGCGATTTCACAACACGTCGTGATTTCGTGACATTTTCCCACTTTGCTTTCTCTCTCCTCTTTGAACCACGATTTCATGACATGCATGATATCGCGACATTTTCCACAAGCTTTGCTCCTGACCAAAATGTGTCACGATATCGCGACATTTCCAAAAATGGAATATGTTGCGAAATCGCGATGTTTTCGAAAATGGAATATGTTGCAAAATCGTGATGTTTTCGAAAATGGAATATGTCGCGATATCGTGACGTTTCCAAAAATGGCATCTGCATTCTGCATTTTTACACATTGGTGAAGGATCTTCCTTGCTCAGAAATGATTCTAACATTTGAAAAATGAATTTTAAATCGAAATCAAAGCCATATGCAAGCCTACTTGGATACTTTGATATATGCAGAACTTTTGAAAAAAAAGGAGGCAAGCAGAATTTGGATTTAAAACCTGAAAAACTCAAGAGGGTCCCTGCGAAGAAATGAAAACTAAGTATTTTCAAAGGATGGAATTTCATTTTTTTAGTGGGGGTGTGTTGCTTCTCAACTAGTTCTCCCTTGAGATCATAACCATCCTTTTCTGAATATTCTTCTATTTTTTTACCTTTGTCCAAAGCTTTATTTTCTTTTGGCCTATCATCTATAGGATCACTTACTTCTTCTTATAAAGCCATTAAAATATTTTCATCTGGTCCTTCAAGTTAATTCCCATATTCATCATCACTAAAACTATAACCATCCCTTGTAAAATAATTTCAAGATATCCAAACTTACCACATCTAAAACACTTGAGAATTATTGGATTCCTTTTCTTAAATTTCTTTTTTTCTTCAATCATAAATACGACTTCATCTCTATCATTATCTAAAAAACTAGCATCACTATTAATTGAGTACTTACTTGCCTTATCCGCATAGTAGCTCCTCTTTTGTATTTGAAAGAACTTCTTTTCTTGTCTACTTTGTCCATCCTTGCTTTTCTTTTGGTGCCTATATCTTTCGATTCCCTGTACCTATGATCCTATTTTTTTCACCATTGTTGTTCTTTGGTTCTTGATCATCTCGTTGCAAAATATTAAAACTTTCCACAATTGAAACACTTAATAGATCTTAGATATCTGGATATTATGGAATCTTTATATCTTCTATCGTAATTAGCTTATTCATCACTAGATGACTCATTGCTTGATTTTGACTTCTTACCCTTTGTATTATATTTCTTTGAATGTTGCTTCCTTCTGGGGAATAGGATATTTTGTTCTTATCTCAAAAGTTGTGAGCATACCAAGCAATTTATCTCTTGTCAAAGTATCACCATCCATTGATACTTCTATAATGGAAATGTGTTCACTAAATCTTTTTGGAAGAGATCTTAATACTTTATCACAAATATCAGATTCATCAATCTACATTCCAAGCCTTTGCATATCAATAAAAACTTCATAAATTTTAATTAGACAAGAACTAACATTTTCCTCTTCGTTTATTCTTAATGCTTCAAGTTTTCCTTTGAGATTTCACATCTTTGATTTCTTGACACTTTTATCTCCTTCATATATATTTTACAATTTATCACACATCTATTTTGCAGTCTGACAATGCATAACTTGCATAGACTTTGTTCTATGCAAAAATCTCACTAGTGCATTCATTGCTTTTGAATTATAGTTCTGTAAAAGCTTACCTTCTTTATCTGTAGGATGTTTGATTAAGGGATCGTATCCAAATTCCACTTATTCCCAAATTCATTGCCAAGTGCCATTAGGTAGATCTTTATCATCATACTCGAATACATATAGTCACTTCCATAAAATACTAGTGCTGAATTATTTGAGGACACCTCCTTAGAATCCATTGTGTTCTTATTAGCTTTTCCTTCAAGCTGTTAAAATCTTATGAAATAACTTGCTCTGATACCAATTGAAGAACATAAGCTTATACTGAGATGGGGGGTGAATAGTATAAGACTACTTTTACTTTTCTTTCCTAATAAATATTATGCAATGAATAGATAGCAATATCAACAAAAGTAATGAATAAATGCACAAAGTACCATACACAATAGAGACACCACAATTTATGTGGTTCACCCAATGTGGGCTACTCCACGGAGAAAATATTTCACTAATTTTTTCTCAATCAATCTCTTGGGAATCCTTCCCTATTACAATGTTTATGGACCTCTATTCAAAGGATATACCAATCCCCTAAATAAAGTTCATGGATATCTATATACAATAGAACTCCTTCTCCTTTGCTCTGACTGGTGATCCTCTAGAAGACTACTGCCTCTACTGCAGTAGATTGTGGATATCTCTCCACTGAAGAGTCTTATCCCCACTTAGAAGACCTATCCTCAATACCATGACTAATGGATCTCTATCCATTGGATACTATTATCCTCTCTACTTTGTAATATCCAAAGCTTTGTCTCAAATATACACTAAACTCAGTCCTTCGAGTCTAGCACAAATCTACTCAAAGTCCACTCGAACTTGCTCAAATATGCTCAACAATTCCACTCAAAACTTGCTCAAATCTACTCAACAAGTCCACTCATTTTTTGCTCAAATCTACTCAACAAGTCCACTCATAAGTTGCTCAAATCTACTCAACAAGTCCACTCAAAACTTGTCCAAATTTGCTCAAAAATTTCACTTAGAACTTATCCAAATATGCTCAACAATATCACTTACAACTTGTCCAAATCTGCTCAACCAACTCAATCAAAACTTGTATGAATCTGCTCAACAAGCTCACTCAGAACTTATCCAAATATTCTCAACAATATCACTCAGAACTTGTCGAAATATCATAGAAATATAGAGAGAATTGTTAGAGACACAATATTTTCTATACTCAATGCTCAATCACTTTTCAACTCAGATCAGAATATAGAATAGTTTATTTTATGGAACTTGAATAATCAATTCACACAACCATTTGACTAGGATCAATCAACTTTACTCAACCAATCACTCAATGAAGAAACCCTTACTCACAAACTCGATTCCAAGCATATATCAACCAAATCAAAATGTTTCCAACAATACTCAACAATAAATTTCACATAACAATGATACTCATGTTCTTTTCAAATCATAGTTCAATTTATTTGCATAACAACTAACTTCAACAATAATGCTTATAAAACTATCTTCACATAAAAATGATACTCATGTTATTTTCAAACTATAATTCAAGTTCTTTGCACAACAACTCACTTCAACAACAATGCTTATAAAACTATCTTCACATAACAATGATACTCATGTTATTTTGCAAAACCCTAACTCAAGTTCTTCACACAACCAATGGCTTCAACAATAATGCTTATAAAACAAGGTTTTAACAACAATTATTTATTCTAGAAAACCTTGAAGCATTAACTCAAACACTCTCGAAAAGGAAACCCTAATCAAGTTATTTTCACTCCAAACTTATTTTCTAGTAAATCAATCAATCAAATAAACTATGGAAGAATGTGCTCATAATTTTTTCTTGAGGATGAAGGGATCTCATAAATCTACCACAATCACAACAACTTCTATGCCAATCTCAAAGAGGTTAGAAGATAAATATTTTTCACAATATAATGTAAATACTCAAATACACCTTATCACTCCACCTTTCAAAACAACCATCAACATACATAAAATATTTATCCAATAACACCTTATAAAATCCCAACTAGAATAAACTTAACATCCACCAAAAATTAATTCAAACCTCTTTAATTTATTTTAATGGCAAGAGAAACTTTGATAAAAATCAAATCAAGTTTCTTTATGGTTCCAAATATATAAATCACTTCATCAATAAAACAACCTCACATTAGTCCTTATTACTCCACAATAATAAAAATCAAATATCAAATCAACAACCTTTATCAAACCCTTATAACTCCAACAATAACATAAATAAAACACACAAATTTTCACAAACCCTTATTACTCCACAATATCCTTTGAAAAACCTTAGACAAAAATTAATTATCAAAAAAGTTACCTTTACCTCTTAGTGGGTTTAGAACCCACGTTCTCTGCCTTCGTGAGCTCTCTAGTCATGGCTATAACCGTTGTGTGTGCTAGATGCACGGTTAAGAGCCTAAGCGCTCTTCATCTTCTTTGTCCTCGATTGGTGCACAAAAACCACATGCAAAATGAACTTCCCTTGGCGCCCAAGACACACCACTCCATGTGAATCGTCGCGTGCTTTCTCAACTCCCAAAACCTTCACAAAACATGCACTACCAATGTACGATCGTGTCTTATGCGTGTCAATCAATGTACCCTTTTTTGAACATTGGGAGTCCCTAAGCTAAAATGTTGTCATTGATGTCAAAAGATTATTTGATGTCAACAGGATCTATGATGGTATGCACTACGTTTTGAGAAAGTGCAAGGAAGGGTTTTTATCAAAACCAAGGCAAGAAAAATAAAAAGTTTTATTTAAAACCATGGATGGCAGATTTGAAATGGGATTTTATTAAAACCCAAGTTGGCTTTTCGTTTCATCGAAAAAGGTGCCCCGATGATGGATAAATTTAATTTTAAATGTTTAGTTTAAATTTTAATTTATTTAAAATTTAAATTTTAATTTTAAAATTAAATAAAAAAATTTCCGCCATGTTCGTCGATGTCATGAGGGCAGTTTTAAAAGCACCGATGTTTCCAAGCGAAGGGAAAGTCATATAAATAACCACCATGTTTTTAAATTGATTATACTTTCTCGTTGATAATATTGTGTGGTATATGCGAAGGAAAGAGCTTGTGTTTTGTTTTGTGTGATGCAAGGAATGGTTAAAAGCAGAGAACGATCACTTCCCAAATATCATTGGGCAGCATGGCCTAGTGGCAACTTGTATTTTACAAAGGTGTTGATAGCACGGTGATCGTGAGTTCAATTTCCGTGAGCATCGTTTTAGCATTGTATTGGTTGAAGCGATGTTCGTTGTTTAAAAATAATGGGCAAAAAGAAGAAGCATAAGGAGCACAAGGTGGAATAGCTTCCATGTGAAAATCTAGCCCACTTGGTGGGCAGATGGAGTGCAAAGATGCACTCGCTATAGGTCTTGGGATCGAGTCACCCAAAACCCGTTTTCGTATGGTTTGCTGTCGTTGCATTCTTCGAAGTCGAAAAAATATTTTATTTTCTAAGGTATGCCTGTCGCCGCAATTTTTGGAGAATGAATAGTTAATGTTTTAATTTGTCAAAGCTAATGTTTCAAGCACCATTATTGAGGGTATACTATGGTGATGTGATTTATGAGTTGTGGTTTATATTTTTCACTATTTTATGTGGGAATTTTTGCATTAAGGAGCTTAGTGAGTTGTGCATTAGTGCAAAGTGATTTTTAGGAGATATAAGGGAATGGTAAATGGTTGTGGTGATATTCATGCTATGCTTAATTTATTGAGAAAATAATTATTTTTAATTATTTTCTAGTGGTGGATGTGATTTTTTACTAGGAGAAATAAGGTGCAAAAGGTTATTATATTTGTTTTGTAATTTCTCCTAAACCTCATGAAGTTTGGTAAGAGAATATTGTGATTGTGATAGATTTCCAAAGAGGCTTCTTCATCTTCATAAAATGTATGGGCACATTCTCCTATTGATTGATTTGGGTGGTTTATTTCTGAAAATATCATTGGAGTGAAAAGGATTGATTGTGGTTTCCTTTTCGAAAGTGGTTGAGTTAATGCTTCAAGGTTTTCTGAATTGAGAGTTGTTATTAAACCTTATTTTATAAGCATTTTTGTTGAATCCCATTTATTGTGCAAAGAATTTTAACTTGAGTTAGAAAATAACATGAGTATCATTGTTATGTGAGATTTATGGTTGAGCATTGTTGCAAACATTTTGAGTTGGTTGATACATTCTTGTACTAGGGTTTGTGAGAAAGGGTTGTTCATTGAGGTGCTTGGTTGAGTTGAGTTTATTGAGCCTAGTCAAGTGGATGCATATGGTTGTTCAAATTCCATAAAACAAACTATTCTATATTCTTGATTTGAGTTGAGATTGAGTTTGAGAATAGAACATATAGAGTCTCTAATAATTCTCTTTATGCTTATATGATATTGATTTGAGTTGAGATTGGGATTTGAGTATAGAACATATTGAGTCTCTAACAATTATCTTTATGCTTTTATGAGATTGATTTGAGTTGATATTGGATTTGAGTATAGAACATATTGAGTCTCTAAAAATTCTCTTTATGCTTCTATGATATTGAGTTGAAATATTGATTGAGCATTAAGTATAGAATATTTATGAATCTCTAAAAATTATCTTTATGATTCTATGAGATTGGACAATTTATGTGTGAGCTTGTTAAGCAGATTTGAAATGAGTCTTTGAGAAGGCTTGTGGACTGATGTTGAGTAAGCTTTTTTGAAAGCTTGCTATGCAGATTTGAGTAAGTCCTAGAGAGGACTTATTGAGAATATTTGAGCAAGTCCTTGGAGGACTTATTGAGAAGATTTGAGCAAGTCCTAGAGAGGACTTATTGAGCAAATTCGAACAAGTTTTGTGTGAGCTTGTTGAGCATATTTGGATAGGTTCTGTGTGGACCTGTTCAACTCATGAAGAGTGATGTTAGCCTTGATTTTCTTCATATCTTCCACTATATTGTATCCTTTATTAAGTGGAGAAATAAATCTATCTGGTATTCTTGTATCTCCTCCCTTGGGTGGAGGTGGGTCATTACTTGGAGATGGATCTGGGGGCACATTATGGGAGTTTTCTGGAGGTGTAGATGTAGTTTTCGGCTCTAGATTTCTATTTCTAAGATTGTAGTTGTCCCTTCTATATTGTTGAAAAGCCTGCACTTCATCCATAGGCATCTCTGCAACATTCTCTAACTCATCTGGAAAAGTAAATGAATCTAACGCCATAGCTGCACTATGTTTAGATGTACTTGGACCGTCAACGTTTCTTTGATTTTTAGGACAAACTAACTCACCAAACAGAGCTTCAAAGGCATTATAGAACTCCAAACAATCCAATTCCCCATGCTGAGATGTTTCGTGTATCCTGCACCAGTTGGGCAAAGCTAAATCACAGATATTCACATCATGCCCTTTACCTTTATAATCCTTGTTGGGCTTGTATGGTGGTCTAGTGAATCTATTCTACTGATACAGAAATATGTTTAAGTTTTCCCCAGTATACAGTTGCATTTTGAAACTCAAAAAGTCATTTGCTAGCCTTTGGACCATCTTTGAGACTTCCTCGACTCTCATTTTATCAGATTCTTTTTCAGCATTCTATATATGTTCGGTATGTGTTATAGCCAATGGATTTCCTATCGGTGGAGTTTGGCATATTGGAGACATCTTCTGAAGTGGGATGGGGTTTAGAACGGGAGTATTTTGCGTAACAAAAGATATTTGATGAGCATTCAAAGGTTGAGGTCCCAATTGTTTCTCAAGAACCAAAGCTTCTTTATAAGCTTCTGTTAGGTTGGTAATATTGGCATCTCTTTTCAAGAAGATAGAGGTCACCGGATCTAGGGAATTCTTGTAAATTTCCAATGCTAGATTTGTGGTTGACACATAATGACCCGTAAATCTACCATAAGCTTTTTGAAACCTAACATTGAAAGATCTAGCAGTCTCATTGATTTCCTTTTTTATGCTAGAGAACTATTGATATAATACACTGGGGTCAATCACTTCACCAAATTGTGATACAAAAACCTTTTCTAGGTCATCCCAACTAGTAATGGAATCATTAGTGAGGTTCAAAAACTAGTCGTATGCTCCCTCCCGGAGAGTGAAAGGGAATAATCTACAAGCCACATCTTCATGCTGCACATTTAACAACTTCAAAGCATTTTTAAATGCCACTAAGTGCTCTTTTGCTATTCTAATTCCATCGTGTTTGTAGGTAGGAAGATACCTCTTTGGGTTTCTGGGTAAATCATGGGCTACCCTAGGGATGTTCAAACCAATGGAACCCAACCGGCTTGCCATTACTACTTGATCAACAATAATATTTTTAGTCGTAGTTGGAGCAACTACACATGGTGATGAAACTATTTTGGTAACAGATTTTGCCCTTCTGAGACTGTTTCTCTTTGGGGTTTCTAACTCAGACACAAGGGGCTCTTCGGCTCTGGAGTGGGACCTTGTTATTCTATGGGTGGAATCCAGCCTTACACAAGAAACTTACAAACCCTAAAAAATACTAAACAGATTTTGGGCCCTCCTTCTAGCGCCAATTTAAATGTTGGTTCGACTTTCATGCACACCCCGCAAGGAACATGACATAAAATACTAAAAACACTTGTACGGGATAAATCCCACTCACTTTAGGCTCTTGTTGGATATCCAAGGTGTGAGTTACAGAGTTGATTTGAATGTCTATTCACTCTTTTCCGCTTTTGGAATAGTTTCAATGCGGACTATCTGTTACCTTACAACGGGTTCGACCTAGGTTCAGTAATGTTTTTGGAGGTGGTTGTCTTTGTGGGCAATCATATTTGTAATCAGTTCTTTGATCTAGCTCTTTATGCTTTAGCAGATTAAATAAAAGACAAATTTTAAAGAAAATAAAATGTGGATCATTTAACAAGAAAACAGAGAGAGTAGGGTAGGGCAAAAAAGAGAAGCTTATTTAACTTAGTTGTAGAATCAAAACTACCAATTTCAGTTACACTATTTGGCTTCACAAAAAACCCTAATCAAAGAGGAAGGTGTCCAGCTTTCTAAGATCACCTTCTACTAAGAGCATAAGACAGAGATGAATAGATCTGAAAGAAAATTATAAGAAGAAGGGAAGTCGATGTCAACTGGTATCTCTCACCAGTATCCTAGCTCATGAAGTGAGGACAGAGCAATTAGAACCAGACCTAAAACTAAAATCTTTAATTTTCCTTAACATACAATGAATAGAATGAAGCCTAGCAACATATCCAATCTTGATAACACAGATTTACAACATAAGATAGATAAACCTTTGTGATATGAAAACAAAAGAAATACACTTATCGCAATTTGAAAGAGATTAGGCTCTTGGCCACGCTATTACAAAAAAATGACGTTACACCAACTTCAGGTCCGGAACAAAGCATCAAACCAGATTTGGCAGGAAATTGCTCAATAGCTTTTATTCTAAGTTTCCACCCTTTGTTTTTGAGGTATACATTCATATTTATAGAGGACTTGCCTCTCTCGTAGCATTTTAAATTATAAAACCGACTTTATTGGGAGTCATAAAATAAGTACTGACATGGGGGACAACCCGCCAAAATCTGCCTCTCTACAGTATTAAAATATAAAGCCCATAAAACAATTATTGGAAAAGAGGGACAATCCGTCGAACTCTATATGTCTGCAGCATTTAAAACATAAAGCAAACTTTCCTGGGACCCACAGAATAAGTACAAGAAAATGTCATGATATCGCGACAACTTTGCGCTGATTGTTCTTTTTGCTGCTTTGATCGCGATTTCATGACAAGTCACAAAATGCGACATGTCGCGATATCGCGACAATTTTCTCCTTCTTGTCATTTCTCTTGCTGGTAGACGTGAAAATACAACATGTCACGATATCAGGACATGTTGGCCTCTTTGTTCTCTTTGGTTGCACTTGGTCGTGAAAATGCAATGTGCCACGAAATCATGACACTTTTCCCTCGCTCAGATCTCTTGTCCCCATTAGCCGTGAAAATGCAACATGTCACGATTTCATGACATCTTCTCCCTGCATTGTACTTTGCTACTTTCTCCCTACGAAAACGTGACAAGTCGCGAAAATGCGACATGTCACGATTTCGCGACATCTTTCTATCTTCTCCCTTTGTTGTTGCTTCTATCATGATTTCGTCACATTTCTTTCATTCGTAGTTTCTTCACTTGATTTGTGGTTATATTTGTGTTTCTTACCATCGCTTCTACTGTTATGCCACTTTCGGGTCATTTTCTACAAAAGAAAAAGCAAAATTTAGACTTTTAATATTATCAAATCAAACCCTAGTGTTCATTACATGTTAGCTTGATTTTCTCCTTCCCAGCTTGTATTCTTTGAAACATGTCGCAATTTTGAAAAAAGTCACGAAATCGCGACGTTTTCACCGTGCTTTGTTTTCCATCAGAACTTGTCGTGATTTCGCAACGTTTCCCCTCTGCATTTCTTTTTGTCACTGTCGACCATGAAAATGGAACACGTCACGATTTCGTGATGTTTTCGTTAAGCTGTGCTTCCAATTGAAACTTGTCGTGATTTTGTGACGTTTTCATCACTTTACTCTATTTAAGCTTATGCATCGTGAAAATGGAACATGTCACGATTTCATGATGTTTTTGTTGCGCTTTGTTCCCAATCAGAACATGTCGTGATTTCGTGGCGTTTTTGCCAAGTTATGTTTCTAATTCAAACTCGTCGCGAAATCGCGACAAGTTTCCATTTTTCATCGAGTTTTGCTTTCCATCAGAACTTTCATGATTTCGTGCCGATTTTGTTGAGGTTTTCTTCTGACCAAAATGTGTCGCAATTTCACGACGTTTTCCTTGGGCTTTGCTTTCAATCCAAACTTGTTGCGATTTCATGATGTTTTCATCTAGCTTTGTTACCAATTCAATCTTGTCACGATATTGTGATGTTTTTCCTCGGCACTTCCTTTTGTCCCTATCGACCATGAAAATGGAACACGTCACGGTTTTCTGACATTTTCACTGTGCTCTGTTCTCAATCAGAACATGTCACGATTTCGTGACGTTTTCGTCAGTTATGCTTCTTGATTGAAACTTGTCGCAATTTTGTGACGTTTTCGTTAAGCTATGCTCCTGAACAAAATGTGTCATGATATCGCGATGTTTCTATCAAGATTCACCTTTAACCAAAACACGTCGTGATATCACGACGTTTTCCATACTTCACCTCTATCGAGCTTTTGGCATTGCAAAAATGGAACAAGTCATGAAAATGGGATAATTGTGGCTCCTGTTCTAGTCAACTGCTTTTGACCGCGATATCACAACACGTCATGATTTTGTGATGATTTCCCACTTGGATTTCTCTTTCCTCTCTAAACCATGATTTCATGACATGCATGATATCGCGACGGTTTTGCTTTGATTGCTTCTTTTGCTACCTTCAACCGTGATTTCATGACATGTCGTGAAAGTGCGACATGTCACGATATCACGATGATCTTGGCACCTTGTCTTGCTCAACTGCTTTCGACCGCGATGTCACAACACGTCGTAATTTCGTGATGATTTCCCACTTGGCTTTCTCTTTCCTCTTTGAACTGTGATTTCACAACACGTCGCGATTTCGTGACATTTTCCCACTTTGCTTTCTCTCTTCTCTTTGAACCGTGATTTCATAACATGCATGATATCGCAACGGTTTCCATAAGATTTTCTCCTGACCAAAATGTGTCACGATATCGCAACATTTCCAAAAATGGAATATGTTGCGAAATCGCGATGTTTTTGAAAATGGAATATGTTGCAAAATCATGATGTTTTCGAAAATGGAATATGTCGTGATATCGTGACGTTTTCGAAAATGGCATCTGCATTCTACATTTTTACACATTGGTGAAGGATCTTCCTTGCTCATAAATGATTCTAACATTTGAAAGATGAATTTTAAATTGAAATCAAAGCCATATGCAAGCCTACTTGGATACTTTGATATATGTAGAAATTTGGAAAAAAGGGGGCAAGCAGAATTTGGATTTAAAACCTAAAAAACTCAAGAGGGTCCTTGCGAAGAAATGAAAACTAAGTATTTTCAAAGGATGGAATTTCATTTTTTAGTGGGGATGTGTTGCTTCTCAACTAGTTCTCCCTTGAGATCATAACCATCCTTTTCTGAATATTCTTCTATTTTTTTACCTTTGTCCAAAGCTTTATTTTCTTTTGGCCTATCATCTATAGGATCACTTACTTCTTCTTATAAAGCCATTAAAATATTTTCATCTGGTCCTTCAAGTTAATTCCCATATTCATCATCACTAAAACTATAACCATCCCTTGTAAAATAATTTCAAGATATCCAAACTTACCACATCTAAAACACTTGAGAATTATTGGATTCCTTTTCTTAAATTGCTTTTTTTCTTCAATCATAAATACGACTTCATCTCTATCGTTATCTAAAAAACTAGCATCACTATTAATTGAGTACTTACTTGCCTTATCCGCATAGTAGCTCCTCTTTTGTATTTGAAAGAACTTCTTTTCTTGTCTGCTTTGTCCATCCTTGCTTTTCTTTTGGTGCCTATATCTTTCCGATTCCCTGTACCTATGATCCTATTTTTTTCACCATTGTTGTTCTTTGGTTCTTGATCATCTTGTTGCAAAATATTAAAACTTTCCACAATTGAAACACTTAATAGATCTTAGATATCTGGATATTATGGAATCTTTATATCTTCTATCGTAATTAGCTTATTCATCACTAGATGACTCATTGCTTGATTTTGACTTCTTACCCTTTGTATTATATTTCTTTGAATGTTGCTTCCTTCTGGGAATAGGATATTTTGTTCTTATCTCAAAAGTTGTGAGCATACCAAGCAATTTATCTCTTGTCAAAGTATCACCATCCATTGATACTTCTATAATGGAAATGTGTTCACTAAATCTTTTTGGAAGAGATCTTAATACTTTATCACAAATATCAGATTCATCAATCTACATTCCAAGCCTTTGCATATCAATAAAAACTTCATAAATTTTAATTAGACAAGAACTAACATTTTCCTCTTCGTTTATTCTTAATGCTTCAAGTTTTCCTTTGAGATTTCACATCTTTGATTTCTTGACACTTTTATCTCCTTCATATATATTTTACAATTTATCACACATCTATTTTGCAGTCTGACAATGCATAACTTGCATAGACTTTGTTCTATGCAAAAATCTCACTAGTGCATTCATTGCTTTTGAATTATAGTTCTGTAAAAGCTTACCTTCTTTATCTGTAGGATGTTTGATTAAGGGATCGTATCCAAATTCCACTTATTCCCAAATTCATTGCCAAGTGCCATTAGGTAGATCTTTATCATCATACTCGAATACATATAGTCACTTCCATAAAATACTAGTGCTGAATTATTTGAGGACACCTCCTTAGAATCCATTGTGTTCTTATTAGCTTTTCCTTCAAGCTGTTAAAATCTTATGAAATAACTTGCTCTGATACCAATTGAAGAACATAAGCTTATACTGAGATGGGGGGTGAATAGTATAAGACTACTTTTACTTTTCTTTCCTAATAAATATTATGCAATGAATAGATAGCAATATCAACAAAAGTAATGAATAAATGCACAAAGCACCATACACAATAGAGACACCACAATTTATGTGGTTCACCCAATGTGGGCTACTCCACGGAGAAAATATTTCACTAATTTTTTCTCAATCAATCTCTTGGGAATCCTTCCCTATTACAATGTTTATGGACCTCTATTCAAAGGATATACCAATCCCCTAAATAAAGTTCATGGATATCTATATACAATAGAACTCCTTCTCCTTTGCTCTGACTGGTGATCCTCTAGAAGACTACTGCCTCTACTGCAGTAGATTGTGGATATCTCTCCACTGAAGAGTCTTATCCCCACTTAGAAGACCTATCCTCAATACCATGACTAATGGATCTCTATCCATTGGATACTATTATCCTCTCTACTTTGTAATATCCAAAGCTTTGTCTCAAATATACACTAAACTCAGTCCTTCAGTCTAGCACAAATCTACTCAAAGTCCACTCAGAACTTGCTCAAATATGCTCAACAATTCCACTCAAAACTTGCTCAAATCTACTCAACAAGTCCACTCATTTTTTGCTCAAATCTACTCAACAAGTCCACTCATAAGTTGCTCAAATCTACTCAACAAGTCCACTCAAAACTTGTCCAAATTTGCTCAAAAATTTCACTTAGAACTTATCCAAATATGCTCAACAATATCACTTACAACTTGTCCAAATCTGCTCAACCAACTCAATCAAAACTTGTATGAATCTGCTCAACAAGCTCACTCAGAACTTATCCAAATATTCTCAACAATATCACTCAGAACTTGTCGAAATATCATAGAAATATAGAGAGAATTGTTAGAGACACAATATTTTCTATACTCAATGCTCAATCACTTTTCAACTCAGATCAGAATATAGAATAGTTTATTTTATGGAACTTGAATAATCAATTCACACAACCATTTGACTAGGATCAATCAACTTTACTCAACCAATCACTCAATGAAGAAACCCTTACTCACAAACTCGATTCCAAGCATATATCAACCAAATCAAAATGTTTCCAACAATACTCAACAATAAATTTCACATAACAATGATACTCATGTTCTTTTCAAATCATAGTTCAATTTATTTGCATAACAACTAACTTCAACAATAATGCTTATAAAACTATCTTCACATAAAAATGATACTCATGTTATTTTCAAACTATAATTCAAGTTCTTTGCACAACAACTCACTTCAACAACAATGCTTATAAAACTATCTTCACATAACAATGATACTCATGTTATTTTGCAAAACCCTAACTCAAGTTCTTCACACAACCAATGGCTTCAACAATAATGCTTATAAAACAAGGTTTTAACAACAATTATTTATTCTAGAAAACCTTGAAGCATTAACTCAAACACTCTCGAAAAGGAAACCCTAATCAAGTTATTTTCACTCCAAACTTATTTTCTAGTAAACCAATCAATCAAATAAACTATGGAAGAATGTGCTCATAATTTTTTCTTGAGGATGAAGGGATCTCATAAATCTACCACAATCACAACAACTTCTATGCCAATCTCAAAGAGGTTAGAAGATAAATATTTTTCACAATATAATGTAAATACTCAAATACACCTTATCACTCCACCTTTCAAAACAACCATCAACATACATAAAATATTTATCCAATAACACCTTATAAAATCCCAACTAGAATAAACTTAACATCCACCAAAAATTAATTCAAACCTCTTTAATTTATTTTAATGGCAAGAGAAACTTTGATAAAAATCAAATCAAGTTTCTTTATGGTTCCAAATATATAAATCACTTCATCAATAAAACAACCTCACATTAGTCCTTATTACTCCACAATAATAAAAATCAAATATCAAATCAACAACCTTTATCAAACCCTTATAACTCCAACAATAACATAAATAAAACACACAAATTTTCACAAACCCTTATTACTCCACAATATCCTTTGAAAAACCTTAGACAAAAATTAATTATCAAAAAAGTTACCTTTACCTCTTAGTGGGTTTAGAACCCACGTTCTCTGCCTTCGTGAGCTCTCTAGTCATGGCTATAACCGTTGTGTGTGCTAGATGCACGGTTAAGAGCCTAAGCGCTCTTCATCTTCTTTGTCCTCGATTGGTGCACAAAAACCACATGCAAAATGAACTTCCCTTGGCGCCCAAGACACACCACTCCATGTGAATCGTCGCGTGCTTTCTCAACTCCCAAAACCTTCACAAAACATGCACTACCAATGTACGATCGTGTCTTATGCGTGTCAATCAATGTACCCTTTTTTGAACATTGGGAGTCCCTAAGCTAAAATGTTGTCATTGATGTCAAAAGATTATTTGATGTCAACAGGATCTATGATGGTATGCACTACGTTTTGAGAAAGTGCAAGGAAGGGTTTTTATCAAAACCAAGGCAAGAAAAATAAAAAGTTTTATTTAAAACCATGGATGGCAGATTTGAAATGGGATTTTATTAAAACCCAAGTTGGCTTTTCGTTTCATCGAAAAAGGTGCCCCGATGATGGATAAATTTAATTTTAAATGTTTAGTTTAAATTTTAATTTATTTAAAATTTAAATTTTAATTTTAAAATTAAATAAAAAAATTTCCGCCATGTTCGTCGATGTCATGAGGGCAGTTTTAAAAGCACCGATGTTTCCAAGCGAAGGGAAAGTCATATAAATAACCACCATGTTTTTAAATTGATTATACTTTCTCGTTGATAATATTGTGTGGTATATGCGAAGGAAAGAGCTTGTGTTTTGTTTTGTGTGATGCAAGGAATGGTTAAAAGCAGAGAACGATCACTTCCCAAATATCATTGGGCAGCATGGCCTAGTGGCAACTTGTATTTTACAAAGGTGTTGATAGCACGGTGATCGTGAGTTCAATTTCCGTGAGCATCGTTTTAGCATTGTATTGGTTGAAGCGATGTTCGTTGTTTAAAAATAATGGGCAAAAAGAAGAAGCATAAGGAGCACAAGGTGGAATAGCTTCCATGTGAAAATCTAGCCCACTTGGTGGGCAGATGGAGTGCAAAGATGCACTCGCTATAGGTCTTGGGATCGAGTCACCCAAAACCCGTTTTCGTATGGTTTGCTGTCGTTGCATTCTTCGAAGTCGAAAAAATATTTTATTTTCTAAGGTATGCCTGTCGCCGCAATTTTTGGAGAATGAATAGTTAATGTTTTAATTTGTCAAAGCTAATGTTTCAAGCACCATTATTGAGGGTATACTATGGTGATGTGATTTATGAGTTGTGGTTTATATTTTTCACTATTTTATGTGGGAATTTTTGCATTAAGGAGCTTAGTGAGTTGTGCATTAGTGCAAAGTGATTTTTAGGAGATATAAGGGAATGGTAAATGGTTGTGGTGATATTCATGCTATGCTTAATTTATTGAGAAAATAATTATTTTTAATTATTTTCTAGTGGTGGATGTGATTTTTTACTAGGAGAAATAAGGTGCAAAAGGTTATTATATTTGTTTTGTAATTTCTCCTAAACCTCATGAAGTTTGGTAAGAGAATATTGTGATTGTGATAGATTTCCAAAGAGGCTTCTTCATCTTCATAAAATGTATGGGCACATTCTCCTATTGATTGATTTGGGTGGTTTATTTCTGAAAATATCATTGGAGTGAAAAGGATTGATTGTGGTTTCCTTTTTGAAAGTGGTTGAGTTAATGCTTCAAGGTTTTCTGAATTGAGAGTTGTTATTAAACCTTATTTTATAAGCATTTTTGTTGAATCCCATTTATTGTGCAAAGAATTTTAACTTGAGTTAGAAAATAACATGAGTATCATTGTTATGTGAGATTTATGGTTGAGCATTGTTGCAAACATTTTGAGTTGGTTGATACATTCTTGTACTAGGGTTTGTGAGAAAGGGTTGTTCATTGAGGTGCTTGGTTGAGTTGAGTTTATTGAGCCTAGTCAAGTGGATGCATATGGTTGTTCAAATTCCATAAAACAAACTATTCTATATTCTTGATTTGAGTTGAGATTGAGTTTGAGAATAGAACATATAGAGTCTCTAATAATTCTCTTTATGCTTATATGATATTGATTTGAGTTGAGATTGGGATTTGAGTATAGAACATATTGAGTCTCTAACAATTATCTTTATGCTTTTATGAGATTGATTTGAGTTGATATTGGATTTGAGTATAGAACATATTGAGTCTCTAAAAATTCTCTTTATGCTTCTATGATATTGAGTTGAAATATTGATTGAGCATTAAGTATAGAATATTTATGAATCTCTAACAATTATCTTTATGATTCTATGAGATTGGACAATTTATGTGTGAGCTTGTTAAGCAGATTTGAAATGAGTCTTTGAGAAGGCTTGTGGACTGATGTTGAGTAAGATTTTTTGAAAGCTTGCTATGCAGATTTGAGTAAGTCCTAGAGAGGACTTATTGAGAATATTTGAGCAAGTCCTTGGAGGACTTATTGAGCAGATTTGAGCAAGTCCTTGGAGGACTTATTGAGCAGATTTGAGCAAGTCCTAGAGAGGACTTATTGAGCAAATTCGAACAAGTTTTGTGTGAGCTTGTTGAGCATATTTGGATAGGTTCTGTGTGGACCTGTCCAGCTCATGAAGAGTGATGTTAGCCTTGATTTTCTTCATATCTTCCACTATATTGTATCCTTTATTAAGTGGAGCAATAAATCTATCTGGTATTCTTGTATCTCCTCCCTTGGGTGGAGGTGGGTCATTACTTGGAGATGGATCTGGGGGCACATTATGGGAGTTTTCTGGAGGTGTAGATGTAGTGTTCGGCTCTAGATTTCTATTTCTAAGATTGTAGTTGTCCCTTCTATATTGTTGAAAATCCTGCACTTCATCCATAGGCATCTCTGCAACATTCTCTAACTCATCTGGAAAAGTAAATGAATCTAACACCATAGCTACACTATGTTTAGATGTACTTGGACCGTCAACGTTTCTTTGATTTTTAGGACAAACTAACTCACCAAACAGAGCTTCAAAGGCATTATAGAACTCCAAACAATCCAATTCCCCATGCTGAGATGTTCCGTGTATCCTGCACCAGTTGGGCAAAGCTAAATCACAGATATTCACATCATGCCATTTACCTTTATAATCCTTGTTGGGCTTGTATGGTGGTCTAGTGAATCTATTCTACTGATACAGAAATATGTTTAAATTTTCCCCAGTATACAGTTGCATTTTGAAACTCAAAAAGTCATTTGCTAGCCTTTGGACCATCTTTGAGACTTCCTCGACTCTCATTTTATCAGATTCTTTTTCAGCATTCTATATATGTTCGGTATGTGTTATAGCCAATGGATTTCCTATCGGTGGAGTTTGGCATATTGGAGGCATCTTCTGAAGTGGGATGGGGTTTAGAACGGGAGTATTTTGTGTAACAAAAGATATTTGATGAGCATTCAAAGGTTGAGGTCCCAATTGTTTCTCAAGAACCAAAGCTTCTTTATAAGCTTATGTTAGGTTGGTAATATTGGCATCTCTTTTCAAGAAGATAGAGGTCACCGGATCTAGGGAATTCTTGTAAATTTCCAATGCTAGATTTGTGGTTGACACATAATGACCCGTAAATCTACCATAAGCTTTTTGAAACCTAACATTGAAAGATCTAGCAGTCTCATTGATTTCCTTTTTTATGCTAGAGAACTATTGATATAATACACTGGGGTCAATCACTTCACCAAATTGTGATACAAAAACCTTTTCTAGGTCATCCCAACTAGTAATGGAATCATTAGTGAGGTTCAAAAACTAGTCGTATGCTCCCTCCTGGAGAGTGAAAGGGAATAATCTACAAGCCACATCTTCATGCTGCACATTTAACAACTTCAAAGCATTTTTAAATGCCACTAAGTGCTCTTTTGCTATTCTAATTCCATCGTGTTTGTAGGTAGGAAGATACCTCTTTGGGTTTCTGGGTAAATCATGGGCTACTCCAGGGATGTTCAAAGCAGTGGAACCCAACCAGTTTGCCATTACTACTTGATCAACAATAATATTTTTAGTCGTAGTTGGAGCAACTACACATGGTGATGAAACTATTTTGGTAACAGATTTTGCCCTTCTGAGACTTTTTCTCTTTGGGGTTTCTAACTCTGGCACAAGGGGCTCTTCGGCTCTGGAGTGGGACCTTGTTACTCTATGGGTGGAATCCAGCCTTACACAAGAAACTTACAAACCTTAAAAAATACTGAACGAGTTTGGGCCCTCCTTCTAGCGCCAATTTAAATGTTGGTTCGACTTTCATGCACACCCCGCAAGGAACATGACATAAAATACTAAAAACACTTGTACGGGATAAATCCCACTCACTTTAGGCTCTTGTTGGATATCCAAGGTGTGAGTTACAGAGTTGATTTGAATGTCTATTCACTCTTTTCCGCTTTTGGAATAGTTTCAATGCGGACTATCTGTTACCTTACAACGGGTTCGACCTAGGTTCAGTAATGTTTTTGGAGGTGGTTGTCTTTGTGGGCAATCATATTTGTAATCAGTTCTTTGATCTAGCTCTTTATGCTTTAGCAGATTAAATAAAAGACAAATTTTAAAGAAAATAAAATGTGGATCATTTAACAAGAAAACAGAGAGAGTAGGGTAGGGCAAAAAAGAGAAGCTTATTTAACTTAGTTGTAGAATCAAAACTACCAATTTCAGTTACACTATTTGGCTTCACAACAAACCCTAATCAAAGAGGAAGGTGTCCAGCTTTCTAAGATCACCTTCTACTAAGAGCATAAGACAGAGATGAATAGATCTGAAAGAAAATTATAAGAAGAAGGGAAGTCGATGTCAACTGGTATCTCTCACCAGTATCCTAGCTCATGAAGTGAGGACAGAGCAATTAGAACCAGACCTAAAACTAAAATCTTTAATTTTCCTTAACATACAATGAATAGAATGAAGCCTAGCAACATATCCAATCTTGATAACACAGATTTACAACATAAGATAGATAAACCTTTGTGATATGAAAACAAAAGAAATACACTTATCGCAATTTGAAAGAGATTAGGCTCTTGGCCACGCTATTACAAAAAAATGACGTTACACCAACTTCAGGTCCAGAACAAAGCATCAAACCAGATTTGCAGGAAATTGCTCAATAGTTTTTATTCTAAGTTTTTCCCCCCTTTTTTCTTGAGATATACATTTATATTTATAGAGGACTTGCCTCTCTGTAGCATTTTAAATTATAAAACTGACTTTATTGGGAGTCATAAAATAAGTACTGACATGGGGGACAACCCGCCAAAATCTGCCTCTCTACAGTATTAAAATATAAAGCCCATAAAACAATTATTGGAAAAGAGGGACAATCCGTCGAACTCTATATGTCTGCAGCATTTAAAACATAAAGCAAACTTTCCCGGGACCCACGGAATAAGTACTAGAAAATGTCATGATATCGCGACAACTTTGCGCCGATTGTTCTTTTTGTCGCTTTGATCGCGATTTCATGACAAGTCACAAAATGCGACATGTCGCGATATCGCGACAATTTTCTCCTTCTTGTCATTTCTCTTGCTGGTAGACGTGAAAATACAACATGTCACGATATCAAGACATGTTGGCCTCTTTGTTCTCTTTGGTTGCACTTGGTCGTGAAAATGCAATGTGCCACGAAATCGTGACACTTTTCCCTCGCTCAGATCTCTTGTCCCCATTAGCCGCGAAAATGCAACATGTCACGATTTCATGACATCTTCTCCCTGCATTGTACTTTGCTACTTTCTCCCTACGAAAACGTGACAAGTCGCGAAAATGCGACATGTCACGATTTCGCGACATCTTTCTATCTTCTCCCTTTGTTGTTGCTTCTATCATGATTTCGTCACATTTCTTTCATTCGTAGTTTCTTCACTTGATTTGTGGTTATATTTGTGTTTCTTACCATCGCTTCTACTGTTATGCCACTTTCGGGTCATTTTCTACAAAAGAAAAAGCAAAATTTAGACTTTTAATATTATCAAATCAAACCCTAGTGTTCATTACATGTTAGCTTGATTTTCTCCTTCCCAGCTTGTATTCTTTGAAACATGTCGCAATTTTGAAAAAAGTCACGAAATCGCGACGTTTTCACCGTGCTTTGTTTTCCATCAGAACTTGTTGTGATTTCGCAACGTTTCCCCTCTGCATTTCTTTTTGTCACTGTCGACCATGAAAATGGAACACGTCACGATTTCGTGATGTTTTCGTTAAGCTGTGCTTCCAATTGAAACTTGTCGTGATTTTGTGACGTTTTCATCACTTTACTCTGTTTAAGCTTATGCATCGTGAAAATGGAACATTTCACGATTTCGTGATGTTTTTGTTGCGCTTTGTTCCAAATCAGAACATGTCGTGATTTCGTGGCGTTTTTGCCAAGTTATGTTTCTAATTCAAACTCGTCTCGAAATCGCGACAAGTTTCCATTTTTCGTCGAGTTTTGCTTTCCATCAGAACTTTCGTGATTTCATGCCGATTTTGTTGAGGTTTTCTTCTAACCAAAATGTGTCGCAATTTCACGACGTTTTCCTTGGGCTTTGCTTTCAATCCAAACTTGTTGCGATTTCGTGATGTTTTCATCTAGCTTTGTTACCAATTCAATCTTGTCACGATATTGTGATGTTTTTCCTCGGCACTTCCTTTTGTCCCTATCGACCATGAAAATGGAACACGTCACGGTTTTCTGACATTTTCACTGTGCTCTGTTCTCAATCAGAACATGTCACGATTTCATGATGTTTTCGTCAGTTATGCTTCTTGATTGAAACTTGTCGCAATTTTGTGACGTTTTCGTTAAGCTATGCTCCTGAACAAAATGTGTCATGATATCGCGATGTTTCTATCAAGATTCACCTTTAACCAAAACACGTCGTGATATCACGACGTTTTCCATACTTCACCTCTATCGAGCTTTTGGCATTGCAAAAATGGAACAAGTCATGAAAATGCGATAATTGTGGCTCCTGTTCTAGTCAACTGCTTTTGACCGCGATATCACAACACGTCATGATTTTGTGATGATTTCCCACTTGGATTTCTCTTTCCTCTCTAAACCATGATTTCATGACATGCACGATATTGCGACGGTTTTGCTTTGATTGCTTCTTTTGCTACCTTCAACCGTGATTTCATGACATGTCGTGAAAGTGCGACATGTCACGATATCACGATGATCTTGGCACCTTGTCTTGCTCAACTGCTTTCGACCGCGATGTCACAACACGTCGTAATTTCGTGATGATTTCCCACTTGGCTTTCTCTTTCCTCTTTGAACTGTGATTTCACAACACGTCGCGATTTCGTGACATTTTCCCACTTTGCTTTCTCTCTTCTCTTTGAACCGCGATTTCATAACATGCATGATATCACAATGGTTTCCATAAGATTTTCTCCTGACCAAAATGTGTCACGATATCGCAACATTTCCAAAAATGGAATATGTTGCGAAATCGCGATGTTTTTGAAAATGGAATATGTTGCAAAATCATGATGTTTTCGAAAATGGAATATGTCGTGATATCGTGACGTTTTCAAAAATGGCATCTGCATTTTTTACACATTAGTGAAGGATCTCCCTTGCTCAGAAATGATTCTAACATTTGAAAGATGAATTTTAAATTGAAATCAAAGCCATATGCAAGCCTACTTGGATACTTTGATATATGTAGAAATTTGAAAAAAAGGGGGCAAGCATAATTTGGATTTAAAACCTAAAAAACTCAAGAGGGTCCTTGCGAAGAAATGAAAACTAAGTATTTTCAAAGGATGGAATTTCATTTTTTAGTGGGGGTGTGTTGCTTCTCAACTAGTTCTCCCTTGAGATCATAACCATCCTTTTCTGAATATTCTTCTATTTTTTTACCTTTGTCCAAAGCTTTATTTTCTTTTGGCCTATCATCTATAGGATCACTTACTTCTTCTTATAAAGCCATTAAAATATTTTCATCTGGTCCTTCAAGTTAATTCCCATATTCATCATCACTAAAACTATAACCATCCCTTGTAAAATAATTTCAAGATATCCAAACTTACCACATCTAAAACACTTGAGAATTATTGGATTCCTTTTCTTAAATTGCTTTTTTTCTTCAATCATAAATACGACTTCATCTCTATCGTTATCTAAAAAACTAGCATCACTATTAATTGAGTACTTACTTGCCTTATCCGCATAGTAGCTCCTCTTTTGTATTTGAAAGAACTTCTTTTCTTGTCTGCTTTGTCCATCCTTGCTTTTCTTTTGGTGCCTATATCTTTCTGATTCCCTGTACCTATGATCCTATTTTTTTTCACCATTGTTGTTCTTTGGTTCTTGATCATCTGTTGCAAAATATTAAAACTTTCCACAATTGAAACACTTAATAGATCTTAGATATCTGGATATTATGGAATCTTTATATCTTCTATCGTAATTAGCTTATTCATCACTAGATGACTCATTGCTTGATTTTGACTTCTTACCCTTTGTATTATATTTCTTTGAATGTTGCTTCCTTCTGGGGAATAGGATATTTTGTTCTTATCTCAAAAGTTGTGAGCATACCAAGCAATTTATCTCTTGTCAAAGTATCACCATCCATTGATACTTCTATAATGGAAATGTGTTCACTAAATCTTTTTGGAAGAGATCTTAATACTTTATCACAAATATCAGATTCATCAATCTACATTCCAAGCCTTTGCATATCAATAAAAACTTCATAAATTTTAATTAGATAAGAACTAACATTTTCCTCTTCGTTTATTCTTAATGCTTCAAGTTTTCCTTTGAGATTTCACATCTTTGATTTCTTGACACTTTTATCTCCTTCATATATATTTTACAATTTATCACACATCTATTTTGCAGTCTGACAATGCATAACTTACATAGACTTTGTTCTATGCAAAAATCTCACTAGTGCATTCATTGCTTTTGAATTATAGTTCTGTAAAAGCTTACCTTCTTTATCTGTAGGATGTTTGATTAAGGGATCGTATCCAAATTCCACTTATTCCCAAATTCATTTCCAAGTGCCATTAGGTAGATCTTTATCATCATACTCGAATACATATAGTCACTTCCATAAAATACTAGTGCTGAATTATTTGAGGACACCTCCTTAGAATCCATTGTGTTCTTATTAGCTTTTCCTTCAAGCTGTTAAAATCTTATGAAATAACTTGCTCTGATACCAATTGAAGAACATAAGCTTATACTTGAGAGGGGGGTGAATAGTATAAGACTACTTTTACTTTTCTTTCCTAATAAATATTATGCAATGAATAGATAGCAATATCAACAAAAGTAATGAATAAATGCACAAAGCACCATACACAATAGAGACACCACAATTTATGTGGTTCACCCAATGTGGGCTACTCCACGGAGAAAATATTTCACTAATTTTTTCTCAATCAATCTCTTGGGAATCCTTCCCTATTACAATGTTTATGGACCTCTATTCAAAGGAGATACCAATCCCCTAAATAAATTTCATGGATATCTATATACAATAGAACTCCTTCTCCTTTGCTCTGACTGGTGATCCTCTAGAAGACTACTGCCTCTACTGCAGTAGATTTTGGATATCTCTCCACTGAAGAGTCTTATCCCCACTTAGAAGACCTATCCTCAATACCATGACTAATGGATCTCTATCCATTGGATACTATTATCCTCTCTAATTTGTAATATCCAAAGCTTTGTCTCAAATATACACTAAACTCAGTCCTTCTGTCTAGCACAAATCTACTCAAAGTCCACTCAGAACTTGCTCAAATATGCTCAACAATTCCACTCAAAACTTGCTCAAATCTACTCAACAAGTCCACTCATTTTTTGCTCAAATCTACTCAACAAGTCCACTCATAAGTTGCTCAAATCTACTCAACAAGTCCACTCAAAACTTGTCCAAATTTGCTCAAAAATTTCACTTAGAACTTATCCAAATCTGCTCAACAATATCACTTACAACTTGTCCAAATCTGCTCAACCAACTCAATCAAAACTTGTATGAATCTGCTCAACAAGCTCACTCAGAACTTATCCAAATATTCTCAAAAATATCACTCAGAACTTGTCGAAATATCATAGAAATATAGAGAGAATTGTTAGAGACACAATATTTTCTATACTCAATGCTCAATCACTTTTCAACTCAGATCAGAATATAGAATAGTTTATTTTATGGAACTTGAATAATCAATTCACACAACCATTTGACTAGGATCAATCAACTTTACTCAACCAATCACTCAATGAAGAAACCCTTACTCACAAACTCGATTCCAAGCATATATCAACCAAATCAAAATGTTTCCAACAATACTCAACAATAAATTTCACATAACAATGATACTCATGTTCTTTTCAAATCATAGTTCAATTTATTTGCATAACAACTAACTTCAACAATAATGCTTATAAAACTATCTTCACATAAAAATGATACTCATGTTATTTTCAAACTATAATTCAAGTTCTTTGCACAACAACTCACTTCAACAACAATGCTTATAAAACTATCTTCACATAACAATGATACTCATGTTATTTTGCAAAACCCTAACTCAAGTTCTTCACACAACCAATGGCTTCAACAATAATGCTTATAAAACAAGGTTTTAACAACAATTATTTATTCTAGAAAACCTTGAAGCATTAACTCAAACACTCTCGAAAAGGAAACCCTAATCAAGTTATTTTCACTCCAAACTTATTTTCTAGTAAACCAATCAATCAAATAAACTATGGAAGAATGTGCTCATAATTTTTTCTTGAGGATGAAGGGATCTCATAAATCTACCACAATCACAACAACTTCTATGCCAATCTCAAAGAGGTTAGAAGATAAATATTTTTCACAATATAATGTAAATACTCAAATACACCTTATCACTCCACCTTTCAAAACAACCATCAACATACATAAAATATTTATCCAATAACACCTTATAAAATCCCAACTAGAATAAACTTAACATCCACCAAAAATTAATTCAAACCTCTTTAATTTATTTTAATGGCAAGAGAAACTTTGATAAAAATCAAATCAAGTTTCTTTATGGTTCCAAATATATAAATCACTTCATCAATAAAACAACCTCACATTAGTCCTTATTACTCCACAATAATAAAAATCAAATATCAAATCAACAACCTTTATCAAACCCTTATAACTCCAACAATAACATAAATAAAACACACAAATTTTCACAAACCCTTATTACTCCACAATATCCTTTGAAAAACCTTAGACAAAAATTAATTATCAAAAAAGTTACCTTTACCTCTTAGTGGGTTTAGAACCCACGTTCTCTGCCTTCGTGAGCTCTCTAGTCATGGCTATAACCGTTGTGTGTGCTAGATGCACGGTTAAGAGCCTAAGCGCTCTTCATCTTCTTTGTCCTCGATTGGTGCACAAAAACCACATGCAAAATGAACTTCCCTTGGCGCCCAAGACACACCACTCCATGTGAATCGATCGCGTGCTTTCTCAACTCCCAAAACCTTCACAAAACATGCACTACCAATGTACGATCGTGTCCTATGCATGTCAATCAATGTACCCTTTTTTTAACATTGGGAGTCCCTAAGCTAAAATGTTGTCATTGATGTCAAAAGATTATTTGATGTCAACAGGATCTATGATGGTATGCACTACGTTTTGAGAAAGTGCAAGGAAGGGTTTTTATCAAAACCAAGGCAAGAAAAATAAAAAGTTTTATTTAAAACCATGGATGGCAGATTTGAAATGTGATTTTATTAAAACCCAAGTTGGCTTTTCGTTTCATCGAAAAATGTGCCCCGATGATGGATAAATTTAATTTTAAATGTTTAGTTTAAATTTTAATTTATTTAAAATTTAAATTTTAATTTTAAAATTAAATAAAAAAATTTCCGCCATGTTCGTCGATGTCATGAGGGCAGTTTTAAAAGCACCGATGTTTCCAAGCGAAGGGAAAGTCATATAAATAACCACCATGTTTTTAAATTGATTATACTTTCTCGTTGATAATATTGTGTGGTATATGCGAAGGAAAGAGCTTGTGTTTTGTTTTGTGTGATGCAAGGAATGGTTAAAAGCAGAGAACGATCACTTCCCAAATATCATTGGGCAGCATGGCCTAGTGGCAACTTGTATTTTACAAAGGTGTTGATAGCACGGTGATCGTGAGTTCAATTTCCGTGAGCATCGTTTTAGCATTGTATTGGTTGAAGCGATGTTCGTTGTTTAAAAATAATGGGCAAAAAGAAGAAGCATAAGGAGCACAAGGTGGAATAGCTTCCATGTGAAAATCTAGCCCACTTGGTGGGCAGATGGAGTGCAAATATGCACTCGCTATAGGTCTTGGGATCGAGTCACCCAAAACCCGTTTTCGTATGGTTTGCTGTCGTTGCATTCTTCGAAGTCGAAAAAATATTTTATTTTCTAAGGTATGCCTGTCGCCGCAATTTTTGGAGAATGAATAGTTAATGTTTTAATTTGTCAAAGCTAATGTTTCAAGCACCATTATTGAGGGTATACTATGGTGATGTGATTTATGAGTTGTGGTTTATATTTTTCACTATTTTATGTGGGAATTTTTGCATTAAGGAGCTTAGTGAGTTGTGCATTAGTGCAAAGTGATTTTTAGGAGATATAAGGGAATGGTAAATGGTTGTGGTGATATTCATGCTATGCTTAATTTATTGAGAAAATAATTATTTTTAATTATTTTCTAGTGGTGGATGTGATTTTTTACTAGGAGAAATAAGGTGCAAAAGGTTATTATATTTGTTTTGTAATTTCTCCTAAACCTCATGAAGTTTGGTAAGAGAATATTGTGATTGTGATAGATTTCCAAAGAGGCTTCTTCATCTTCATAAAATGTATGGGCACATTCTCCTATTGATTGATTTGGGTGGTTTATTTCTGAAAATATCATTGGAGTGAAAAGGATTGATTGTGGTTTCCTTTTTGAAAGTGGTTGAGTTAATGCTTCAAGGTTTTCTGAATTGAGAGTTGTTATTAAACCTTATTTTATAAGCATTTTTGTTGAATCCCATTTATTGTGCAAAGAATTTTAACTTGAGTTAGAAAATAACATGAGTATCATTGTTATGTGAGATTTATGGTTGAGCATTGTTGCAAACATTTTGAGTTGGTTGATACATTCTTGTACTAGGGTTTGTGAGAAAGGGTTGTTCATTGAGGTGCTTGGTTGAGTTGAGTTTATTGAGCCTAGT
This sequence comes from Wollemia nobilis, assembly GCA_028583015.1. NCBI lineage: Eukaryota > Viridiplantae > Streptophyta > Pinopsida > Araucariales > Araucariaceae > Wollemia > Wollemia nobilis. The sequence goes on along the minus strand of JAQPPZ010017236.1, from coordinate 2,321,027 downwards.
CAAGTGGATGCATATGGTTGTTCAAATTCCATAAAACAAACTATTCTATATTCTTGATTTGAGTTGAGATTGAGTTTGAGAATAGAACATATAGAGTCTCTAATAATTCTCTTTATGCTTATATGATATTGATTTGAGTTGAGATTGGGATTTGAGTATAGAACATATTGAGTCTCTAACAATTATCTTTATGCTTTTATGAGATTGATTTGAGTTGATATTGGATTTGAGTATAGAACATATTGAGTCTCTAAAAATTCTCTTTATGCTTCTATGATATTGAGTTGAAATATTGATTGAGCATTAAGTATAGAATATTTATGAATCTCTAACAATTATCTTTATGATTCTATGAGATTGGACAATTTATGTGTGAGCTTGTTAAGCAGATTTGAAATGAGTCTTTGAGAAGGCTTGTGGACTGATGTTGAGTAAGATTTTTTGAAAGCTTGCTATGCAGATTTGAGTAAGTCCTAGAGAGGACTTATTGAGAATATTTGAGCAAGTCCTTGGAGGACTTATTGAGCAGATTTGAGCAAGTCCTTGGAGGACTTATTGAGCAGATTTGAGCAAGTCCTAGAGAGGACTTATTGAGCAAATTCGAACAAGTTTTGTGTGAGCTTGTTGAGCATATTTGGATAGGTTCTGTGTGGACCTGTCCAGCTCATGAAGAGTGATGTTAGCCTTGATTTTCTTCATATCTTCCACTATATTGTATCCTTTATTAAGTGGAGCAATAAATCTATCTGGTATTCTTGTATCTCCTCCCTTGGGTGGAGGTGGGTCATTACTTGGAGATGGATCCTGGGGCACATTATGGGAGTTTTCCGGAGGTGTAGATGTAGTGTTCGGCTCTAGATTTATATTTCTAAGATTGTAGTTGTCCCTTCTATATTGTTGAAAAGCCTGTACTTCATCCATAGGCATCTCTGCAACATTTTCTGACTCATCTGGAAACGTAAATGAATCCAACACCATAGCTACACTATGTTTAGATGAACCTGGACCGTCAACATCTCTTTGATTTTTAGGACAAACTAACTCACCAAACGAGCTTCAAAGGCATTATAGAACTCCAAACAATCCAATTCCCCATGCCGAGATGTTCTGTGTATCCCGCACCGAGTTGGGCAAAGCTAAATCACGAGATATTCACATCATGCCCTTTACCTTTATAATCCTTGTTGGGCTCGTATGGTGGTCTAGTGAATCTATTCTGCTGATACGAAAATATGTTTAAGTTTTCCCCAGTATACAGTTGCATTTTGAAACTCAAAAAGTCATTTGCTAGCCTTTGGACCATCTTTGAGACTTCCTCGACTCTCATTTTATCAGATTCTTTTTCAGCATTCTATATATGTTCGGTATGTGTTATAGCCAATGGATTTCCTATCGGTGGAGTTTGGCATATTGGAGGCATCTTCTGAAGTGGGATGGGGTCTAGAATGGGAGTATTTTGCGTAACAAAAGATATTTGATGAGCATTCAAAGGTTGAGGTCCCAATTGTTTCTCAAGAACCAAAGCTTCTTTATAAGCTTTCGTTAGGTTGGTAATATTGGCATCTCTTTTCAAGAAGATAGAGGTCACCGGATCTAGGGAATTCTTGTAAATTTCCAATGCTAGATTTGTGGTTGACACATAATGACCCGTAAATCTACCATAAGCTTTTTGAAACCTAACATTGAAAGATCTAGCAGTCTCATTGATTTCCTTTTTTATGCTAGAGAACTGTTGATATAATACACTGGGGTCAATCACTTCACCAAATTGTGATACAAAAACCTTTTCTAGGTCATCCCAACTAGTAATGGAATCATTAGTGAGGTTCAAAAACTAGTCGTATGCTCCCTCCCGGAGAGTGAAAGGGAATAATCTACAAGCCACATCTTCATGCTGCACATTTAACAACTTCAAAGCATTTTTAAATGCCACTAAGTGCTCTTTTGCTATTCTAATTCCATCGTGTTTGTAGGTAGGAAGATACCTCTTGGGGTTTCTGGGTAAATCATGGGCTACTCCAGGGATGTTCAAAGCAGTGGAACCCAACCAGTTTGCCATTACTACTTGATCAACAATAATATTTTTAGTCGTAGTTGGAGCAACTACACATGGTGATGAAACTATTTTGATAACAGATTTTGCCATTCTGAGACTGTTTCTATTTGGCGTTTCTAACTCAGGCACAAGGGGCTCTCCGGCTCTGGAGTGGGACCTTGTTACTCTGTGGGTGGAATCCAACCTTACACAAGAAACTTACAAACCTTAACAAATACTGAATGGAGTTTGGGCCCTCCTTCTAGCGCCAATTTAAATGTTGGTTCGACTTTCATGCACACCCCGCAAGGAACATGACATAAAATACTAAAAACACTTGTACGGGATAAATCCCACTCACTTTAGGCTCTTGTTGGATATCCAAGGTGTGAGTTACAGAGTTGATTTGAATGTCTATTCACTCTTTTCCGCTTTTGGAATAGTTTCAATGCGGACTATCTGTTACCTTACAACGGGTTCGACCTAGGTTCAGTAATGTTTTTGGAGGTGGTTGTCTTTGTGGGCAATCATATTTGTAATCAGTTCTTTGATCTAGCTCTTTATGCTTTAGCAGATTAAATAAAAGACAAATTTTAAAGAAAATAAAATGTGGATCATTTAACAGTAAAACAGAGAGAGTAGGGTAGGGCAAAAAAGAGAAGCTTACTTAACTTAGTTGTAGAATCAAAACTACCAATTTCAGTTACACTATTTGGCTTCACAACAAACCCTAATCAAAGAGGAAGGTGTCCAAGCTTTCTAAGATCACCTTCTACTAAGAGCATAAGACGAGAGATGAATAGATCCGAAAGAAAATTATAAGAAGAAGGGAAGTCGATGTCAACTGGTATCTCTCACCAGTATCCTAGCTCATGAAGTGAGGACAGAGCAATTAGAACCAGACCTAAAACTAAAATCTTTAATTTTCCTTAACATACAATGAATAGAATGAAGCCTAGCAACATATCCAATCTTGATAACACAGATTTACAACATAAGATAGATAAACCTTTGTGATATGAAAACAAAAGAAATACACTTATCGCAATTTGAAAGAGATTAGGCTCTTGGCCACGCTATTACAAAAAAATGACGTTACACCAACTTCAGGTCCAGAACAAAGCATCAAACCAGATTTGCAGGAAATTGCTCAATAGTTTTTATTCTAAGTTTTTCCCCCCTTTTTTCTTGAGATATACATTTATATTTATAGAGGACTTGCCTCTCTGTAGCATTTTAAATTATAAAACTGACTTTATTGGGAGTCATAAAATAAGTACTGACATGGGGGACAACCCGCCAAAATCTGCCTCTCTACAGTATTAAAATATAAAGCCCATAAAACAATTATTGGAAAAGAGGGACAATCCGTCGAACTCTATATGTCTGCAGCATTTAAAACATAAAGCAAACTTTCCTGGGACCCACAGAATAAGTACAAGAAAATGTCATGATATCGCGACAACTTTGCGCTGATTGTTCTTTTTGCTGCTTTGATCGCGATTTCATGACAAGTCACAAAATGCGACATGTCGCGATATCGCGACAATTTTCTCCTTCTTGTCATTTCTCTTGCTGGTAGACGTGAAAATACAACATGTCACGATATCAAGACATGTTGGCCTCTTTGTTCTCTTTGGTTGCACTTGGTCGTGAAAATGCAATGTGCCACGAAATCGTGACACTTTTCCCTCGCTCAGATCTCTTGTCCCCATTAGCCGCGAAAATGCAACATGTCACGATTTCATGACATCTTCTCCCTGCATTGTACTTTGTTACTTTCTCCCTACGAAAATGTGACAAGTCGCGAAAATGCGACATGTCACGATTTCGCGACATCTTTCTATCTTCTCCCTTTGTTGTTGCTTCTATCATGATTTCGTCACATTTCTTTCATTCGTAGTTTCTTCACTTGATTTGTGGTTATATTTGTGTTTCTTACCATCGCTTCTACTGTTATGCCACTTTCGGGTCATTTTCTACAAAAGAAAAAGCAAAATTTAGACTTTTAATATTATCAAATCAAACCCTAGTGTTCATTACATGTTAGCTTGATTTTCTCCTTCCCAGCTTGTATTCTTTGAAACATGTCGCAATTTTGAAAAAAGTCACGAAATCGCGACGTTTTCACCGTGCTTTGTTTTCCATCAGAACTTGTCGTGATTTCGCAACGTTTCCCCTCTGCATTTCTTTTTGTCACTGTCGACCATGAAAATGGAACACGTCACGATTTCGTGATGTTTTCGTTAAGCTGTGCTTCCAATTGAAACTTGTCGTGATTTTGTGACGTTTTCATCACTTTACTCTGTTTAAGCTTATGCATCGTGAAAATGGAACATGTCACGATTTCGTGATGTTTTTGTTGCGCTTTGTTCCCAATCAGAACATGTCGTGATTTCGTGGCGTTTTTGCCAAGTTATGTTTCTAATTCAAACTCGTCGCGAAATCGCGACAAGTTTCCATTTTTCGTCGAGTTTTGCTTTCCATCAGAACTTTCGTGATTTCGTGCCGATTTTGTTGAGGTTTTCTTCTGACCAAAATGTGTCGCAATTTCACGACATTTTCCTTGGGCTTTGCTTTCAATCCAAACTTGTTGCGATTTCGTGATGTTTTCATCTAGCTTTGTTACCAATTCAATCTTGTCACGATATTATGATGTTTTTCCTCGGCACTTCCTTTTGTCCCTATCGACCATGAAAATGGAACACGTCACGGTTTTCTGACATTTTCACTGTGCTCTGTTCTCAATCAGAACATGTCACGATTTCATGATGTTTTCGTCAGTTATGCTTCTTGATTGAAACTTGTCGCAATTTTGTGACGTTTTCGTTAAGCTATGCTCCTGAACAAAATGTGTCATGATATCGCGATGTTTCTATCAAGATTCACCTTTAACCAAAACACGTTGTGATATCACGACGTTTTCCATACTTCACCTCTATCGAGCTTTTGGCATTGCAAAAATGGAACAAGTCATGAAAATGCGATAATTGTGGCTCCTGTTCTAGTCAACTGCTTTTGACCGCGATATCACAACACGTCATGATTTTGTGATGATTTCCCACTTGGATTTCTCTTTCCTCTCTAAACCATGATTTCATGACATGCACGATATCGCGACGGTTTTGCTTTGATTGCTTCTTTTGCTACCTTCAACCGTGATTTCATGACATGTCGTGAAAGTGCGACATGTCACGATATCACGATGATCTTGGCACCTTGTCTTGGTCAACTGCTTTCGACCGCGATGTCACAACACGTCGTAATTTCGTGATGATTTCCCACTTGGATTTCTCTTTCCTCTTTGAACTGTGATTTCACAACACGTCGCGATTTCTTGACATTTTCCCACTTTGCTTTCTCTCTTCTCTTTGAACCGCGATTTCATAACATGCATGATATCGCAACGGTTTCCATAAGATTTTCTCCTGACCAAAATGTGTCACGATATCGCAACATTTCCAAAAATGGAATATGTTGCGAAATCGCGATGTTTTTGAAAATGGAATATGTTGCAAAATCATGATGTTTTCGAAAATGGAATATGTCGTGATATCGTGACGTTTTCGAAAATGGCATCTGCATTCTACATTTTTACACATTGGTGAAGGATCTTCCTTGCTCATAAATGATTCTAACATTTGAAAGATGAATTTTAAATTGAAATCAAAGCCATATGCAAGCCTACTTGGATACTTTGATATATGTAGAAATTTGAAAAAAAGGGGGCAAGCAGAATTTGGATTTAAAACCTAAAAAACTCAAGAGGGTCCTTGCGAAGAAATGAAAACTAAGTATTTTCAAAGGATGGAATTTCATTTTTTAGTGGGGGTGTGTTGCTTCTCAACTAGTTCTCCCTTGAGATCATAACCATCCTTTTTTGAATATTCTTCTATTTTTTTACCTTTGTCCAAAGCTTTATTTTCTTTTGGCCTATCATCTATAGGATCACTTACTTCTTCTTATAAAGCCATTAAAATATTTTCATCTGGTCCTTCAAGTTAATTCCCATATTCATTATCACTAAAACTATAACCATCCCTTGTAAAATAATTTCAAGATATCCAAACTTACCACATCTAAAACACTTGAGAATTATTGGATTCCTTTTCTTAAATTGCTATTTTTCTTCAATCATAAATACGACTTCATCTCTATCGTTATCTAAAAAACTAGCATCACTATTAATTGAGTACTTACTTGCCTTATCCGCATAGTAGCTCCTCTTTTGTATTTGAAAGAACTTCTTTTCTTGTCTGCTTTGTCCATCCTTGCTTTTCTTTTGGTGCCTATATCTTTCTGATTCCCTGTACCATGATCCTATTTTTTTTCACCATTGTTGTTCTTTGGTTCTTGATCATCTGTTGCAAAATATTAAAACTTTCCACAATTGAAACACTTAATAGATCTTAGATATCTGGATATTATGGAATCTTTATATCTTCTATCGTAATTAGCTTATTCATCACTAGATGACTCATTGCTTGATTTTGACTTCTTACCCTTTGTATTATATTTCTTTGAATGTTGCTTCCTTCTGGGGAATAGGATATTTTGTTCTTATCTCAAAAGTTGTGAGCATACCAAGCAATTTATCTCTTGTCAAAGTATCACCATCCATTGATACTTCTATAATGGAAATGTGTTCACTAAATCTTTTTGGAAGAGATCTTAATACTTTATCACAAATATCAGATTCATCAATCTACATTCCAAGCCTTTGCATATCAATAAAAACCTCATAAATTTTAATTAGATAAGAACTAACATTTTCCTCTTCGTTTATTCTTAATGCTTCAAGTTTTCCTTTGAGATTTCACATCTTTGATTTCTTGACACTTTTATCTCCTTCATATATATTTTACAATTTATCACACATCTATTTTGCAGTCTGACAATGCATAACTTGCATAGACTTTGTTCTATGCAAAAATCTCACTAGTGCATTCATTGCTTTTGAATTATAGTTCTGTAAAAGCTTACCTTCTTTATCTGTAGGATGTTTGATTAAGGGATCGTATCCAAATTCCACTTATTCCCAAATTCATTGCCAAGTGCCATTAGGTAGATCTTTATCATCATACTCGAATACATATAGTCACTTCCATAAAATACTAGTGCTGAATTATTTGAGGACACCTCCTTAGAATCCATTGTGTTCTTATTAGCTTTTCCTTCAAGCTGTTAAAATCTTATGAAATAACTTGCTCTGATACCAATTGAAGAACATAAGCTTATACTGAGAGGTGGGGTGAATAGTATAAGACTACTTTTACTTTTCTTTCCTAATAAATATTATGCAATGAATAGATAGCAATATCAACAAAAGTAATGAATAAATGCACAAAGCACCATACACAATAGAGACACCACAATTTATGTGGTTCACCCAATGTGGGCTACTCCACGGAGAAAATATTTCACTAATTTTTTCTCAATCAATCTCTTGGGAATCCTTCCCTATTACAATGTTTATGGACCTCTATTCAAAGGAGATACCAATCCCCTAAATAAAGTTCATGGATATCTATATACAATAGAACTCCTTCTGCTTTGCTCTGACTGGTGATCCTCTAGAAGACTACTGCCTCTACTATAGTAGATTGTGGATATCTCTCCACTGAAGAGTCTTATCCCCACTTAGAAGACCTATCCTCAATACCATGACTAATGGATCTCTATCCATTGGATACTATTATCCTCTCTACTTTGTAATATCCAAAGCTTTGTCTCAAATATACACTAAACTCAGTCCTTCAGTCTAGCACAAATCTACTCAAAGTCCACTCAGAACTTGCTCAAATATGCTCAACAATTCCACTCAAAACTTGCTCAAATCTACTCAACAAGTCCACTCATTTTTTGCTCAAATCTACTCAACAAGTCCACTCATAAGTTGCTCAAATCTACTCAACAAGTCCACTCAAAACTTGTCCAAATTTGCTCAAAAATTTCACTTAGAACTTATCCAAATCTGCTCAACAATATCACTTACAACTTGTCCAAATCTGCTCAACCAACTCAATCAAAACTTGTATGAATCTGCTCAACAAGCTCACTCAGAACTTATCCAAATATTCTCAAAAATATCACTTAGAACTTGTCAAAATATCATAGAAATATAGAGAGAATTGTTAGAGACACAATATTTTCTATACTCAATGCTCAATCACTTTTCAACTCAGATCAGAATATAGAATAGTTTATTTTATGGAACTTGAATAATCAATTCACACAACCATTTGACTAGGATCAATCAACTTTACTCAACCAATCACTCAATGAAGAAACCCTTACTCACAAACTCGATTCCAAGCATATATCAACCAAATCAAAATGTTTCCAACAATACTCAACAATAAATTTCACATAACAATGATACTCATGTTCTTTTCAAATCATAGTTCAATTTATTTGCATAACAACTAACTTCAAAAATAATGCTTATAAAACTATCTTCACATAAAAATGATACTCATGTTATTTCAAACTATAATTCAAGTTCTTTGCACAACAACTCACTTCAACAACAATGCTTATAAAACTATCTTCACATAACAATGATACTCATGTTATTTTGCAAAACCCTAACTCAAGTTCTTCACACAACCAATGGCTTCAACAATAATGCTTATAAAACAAGGTTTTAACAACAATTATTTATTCTAGAAAACCTTGAAGCATTAACTCAAACACTCTCGAAAAGGAAACCCTAATCAAGTTATTTTCACTCCAAACTTATTTTCTAGTAAACCAATCAATCAAATAAACTATGGAAGAATGTGCTCATAATTTTTTCTTGAGGATGAAGGGATCTCATAAATCTACCACAATCACAACAACTTCTATGCCAATCTCAAAGAGGTTAGAAGATAAATATTTTTCACAATATAATGTAAATACTCAAATACACCTTATCACTCCACCTTTCAAAACAACCATCAACATACATAAAATATTTATCCAATAACACCTTATAAAATCCCAACTAGAATAAACTTAACATCCACCAAAAATTAATTCAAACCTCTTTAATTTATTTTAATGGCAAGAGAAACTTTGATAAAAATCAAATCAAGTTTCTTTATGGTTCCAAATATATAAATCACTTCATCAATAAAACAACCTCACATTAGTCCTTATTACTCCACAATAATAAAAATCAAATATCAAATCAACAACCTTTATCAAACCCTTATAACTCCAACAATAACATAAATAAAACACACAAATTTTCACAAACCCTTATTACTCCACAATATCCTTTGAAAAACCTTAGACAAAAATTAATTATCAAAAAAGTTACCTTTACCTCTTAGTGGGTTTAGAACCCACGTTCTCTGCCTTCGTGAGCTCTCTAGTCATGGCTATAACCGTTGTGTGTGCTAGATGCACGGTTAAGAGCCTAAGCGCTCTTCATCTTCTTTGTCCTCGATTGGTGCACAAAAACCACATGCAAAATGAACTTCCCTTGGCGCCCAAGACACACCACTCCATGTGAATCGATCGCATGCTTTCTCAACTCCCAAAACCTTCACAAAACATGCACTACCAATGTACGATCGTGTCCTATGCGTGTCAATCAATGTACCCTTTTTTGAACATTGGGAGTCCCTAAGCTAAAATGTTGTCATTGATGTCAAAAGATTATTTGATGTCAACAGGATCTATGATGGTATGCACTACGTTTTGAGAAAGTGCAAGGAAGGGTTTTTATCAAAACCAAGGCAAGAAAAATAAAAAGTTTTATTTAAAACCATGGATGGCAGATTTGAAATGGGATTTTATTAAAACCCAAGTTGGCTTTTCGTTTCATCAAAAAAGGTGCCCCGATGATGGATAAATTTAATTTTAAATGTTTAGTTTAAATTTTAATTTATTTAAAATTTAAATTTAAATTTTAAAATTAAATAAAAAAATTTCCGCCATGTTCGTCGATGTCATGAGGGCAGTTTTAAAAGCACCGATGTTTCCAAGCGAAGGGAAAGTCATATAAATAACCACCATGTTTTTAAATTGATTATACTTTCTCGTTGATAATATTGTGTGGTATATGCGAAGGAAAGAGCTTGTGTTTTATTTTGTGTGATGCAAGGAATGGTTAAAAGCAGAGAACGATCACTTCCCAAATATCATTTGGCAGCATGGCCTAGTGGCAACTTGTATTTTACAAAGGTGTTGATAGCATGATGATCGTGAGTTCAATTTTCGTGAGCATCGTTTTAGCATTGTATTGGTTGAAGCGATGTTCGTTGTTTAAAAATAATGGGCAAAAAGAAGAAGCATAAGGAGCACAAGGTGGAATAGCTTCCATGTGAAAATCTAGCCCACTTGGTGGGCAGATGGAGTGCAAAGATGCACTCACTATAGGTCTTGGGATCGAGTCACCCAAAACCCGTTTTCGTATGGTTTGCTGTCGTTGCATTCTTCGAAGTTGAAAAAATATTTTATTTTCTAAGGTATGCCCGTCGCCGCAATTTTTGGAGAATGAATAATTAATGTTTTAATTTGTCAAAGCTAATGTTTCAAGCACCATTATTGAGGGTATACTATGGTGATGTGATTTATGAGTTGTGGTTTATATTTTTCACTATTTTATGTGGGAATTTTTGCATTAAGGAGCTTAGTGAGTTGTGCATTAGTGCAAAGTGATTTTTAGGAGATATAAGGGAATGGTAAATGGTTGTGGTGATATTCATGCTGTGCTTAATTTATTGAGAAAATAATTATTTTTAATTATTTTCTAGTGGTGGATGTGATTTTTTACTAGGAGAAATAAGGTGCAAAAGGTTATTATATTTGTTTTGTAATTTCTCCTAAACCTCATGAAGTTTGGTAAGAGAATATTGTGATTGTGATAGATTTCCAAATAGGCTTCTTCATCTTCATAAAATGTATGGGCACATTCTCCTATTGATTGATTTGGGTGGTTTATTTCTGAAAATATCATTGGAGTGAAAAGGATTGATTGTGGTTTCCTTTTCGAAAGTGGTTGAGTTAATGCTTCAAGGTTTTCTGAATTGAGAGTTGTTATTAAACCTTATTTTATAAGAATTTTTGTTGAATCCCATTTATTGTGCAAAGAATTTTAACTTGAGTTAGAAAATAACATGAGTATCATTGTTATGTGAGATTTATGGTTGAGCATTGTTGCAAACATTTTGAGTTGGTTGATACATTCTTGTACTAGGGTTTGTGAGAAAGGGTTGTTCATTGAGGTGCTTGGTTGAGTTGAGTTTATTGAGCCTAGTCAAGTGGATGCATATGGTTGTTCAAATTCCATAAAACAAACTATTCTATATTCTTGATTTGATTTGAGATTGAGTTTGAGAATAGAACATATAGAGTCTCTAATAATTCTCTTTATGCTTATATGATATTGATTTGAGTTGAGATTGGGATTTGAGTATAGAACATATTGAGTCTCTAACAATTATCTTTATGCTTTTATGAGATTGATTTGAGTTGATATTGGATTTGAGTATAGAACATATTGAGTCTCTAAAAATTCTCTTTATGCTTCTATGATATTGAGTTGAAATATTGATTGAGCATTAAGTATAGAATATTTATGAATCTCTAACAATTATCTTTATGATTCTATGAGATTGGACAATTTATGTGTGAGCTTGTTAAGCAGATTTGAAATGAGTCTTTGAGAAGGCTTGTGGACTGATGTTGAGTAAGCTTTTTTGAAAGCTTGCTATGCAGATTTGAGTAAGTCCTAGAGAGGACTTATTGAGAATATTTGAGCAAGTCCTTGGAGGACTTATTGAGCAGATTTGAGCAAGTCCTAGAGAGGACTTATTGAGCAAATTCGAACAAGTTTTGTGTGAGCTTGTTGAGCATATTTGGATAGGTTCTGTGTGGACCTGTTGAGCATATTTGTATAGGTTCTGTGTGGACCTATTGAGCATATTTGGACAGGTTTTGTGTGGACCTGTTGAGCATATTTGAGTAGGTTCTGTGTGGACCTATTTATCAGATTTGGATAGGTTCTATGTGGACCTATTTAGCAGATTTGAGCAGGTTCTAAGTGAACCTATTGAGAATATTTGAGCATGATATGAGTGGACATGCTGAGCATATTTGAGTAGGTTCTTAGTTAACCTATTGAGTAGATTTTAGAAGGTTCTGAGTGAGCCTATTGATAGAGCTTTGGAGGTGATAGTGTATAGAGGACAGAGTCTCAGTGGATAGAGATCTAGTAGCTAGGATAATTGAATACATATATTCTGAGTGAGGAGTCTTCAAGCGGAGAGAGATCCACCGATCAATGCAGCAGAGAGAAAAATTCTTCTATAATATCACTAGCTAGAGTAGAAGGGGAAAGAGTTCTCCTATGGAAGAGATCCATGAACTTGAGATTAGGGGATCAACATCTCCTTTAGACAGAGGTCCATAAACATTGTAATTGGGAAGGATTCCCAAAGAGATTATTTGAGAAATATTTAGAAGAAATATTTTCTCTGTGGGGTAACCCACATTGGGTGAACCACATTAAATCTGTCTTTATTGTGTGTGATGATTTGTGCATTGATTTGGTTATTGCTATCGATATTGCCATTTATTATATTGATTAATACTATTTTGGAAATAAAAGTAAAAAGTGGTCTTATAATGTTCACCCCCCTCTCAGTATAAGCTTGTGTTCTTCACCCTTCCTCTTTTTCCTATACCTAGCACTAAAGAAAAGCAAAATTTCTTGTCTTATTCCTCACGATCAACAAGCACAAAAACATTTCACTTTTTATCACATATATTAATCAATCTAAGGGGTGAATTTCGAATGCCTCCTTGGAATTTATTTATACACAAATTCCTTTGTTGCTTGGACGTCGGTGCTTCCTTTTATTGCATGACATCGGCGCTCCCACATTTATAATTTATAAATTATTTAAATTCTAAGGAATTTAAATTTTATAGATTGTTTTTATAAACTTTAAATTTGGGTTTAAAAATAAACCTTTAAATGTAATATATTCTACCACCGTGGGTTTACCATAAACCCTCACAAAATATTATTTTTCCAATTTTCTCTTCAACTATTCGCATTGTTCCTAGTGCTATTGATGGTGTGCTCCATAGTATTAATGATGAATTTTCACCTTGAAATAAATGACAACTAAATAAGCTCAAAATTTCCAACAACCTCCATTTTTCAAAAATCAAGGGTAAGAGCAAATAATATTACCCATATTTGTATTGTAATCAGTTCGACCCTTGGGTTTAATCCCATATTCCATGGCTACAAGAATAGTCCCGTTGTCTCGTGATGATACGACCCTCCCTAATTTTTTTTTGATTTGCCACCAATGTGAACTCTATAGAAAATACCCATTTAGGAGAATTTAAATTTCTTATTCTTCTTCTAGATGCCATTTTTTTCTTATCCACGTGTGGAGGAAGTGCACAAACGATCTAAAACCCATAAATTTGAAGAACACAAGCTTATACTGAAAGGGGCGGTGAACAGTATAAGACAATTTTTTGCTTTTTTTTCCCAAATAGTATTAATCAATATAATCAATGGCAATATCAATAGCAATAAAAAAAGAAATGCACAAATCATCACATACAATAGAGACATCATAATTTACGTGGTTCACCTAGTGTGGGCTACTCCACGAAGAAAATATTTCACTAAAATTTTCTCAATCAATCTCTTGGGAATTCTTTCCCTATTACAATGTTTATGAACCTTTATCCAAAGGAGATGTTGATTACCTAAATATGGTTTGTGGATATATATCCATAGGATAACTCCTCCTCTGCTCTATATGGTGATCTTCTATAAGACTACTGCCTCCACTACACTAGCTTGTGGATCTCTCTACACTGAAGACTCTTATCCCCACTGAGAAGATCTATCCTCACTGCCTTGGCAGATGGATCTTTATCCATCGAAGACTCTGTCCTCTCTACTCTATCACCTCCAAAGCTCTATCTTAATTCTGTACTAAACATAGTCCCATTGGTCTAGCACAACTCTACTCAATATTGCACTAAACATAGTTTGTTTGGTCTAGAACAAGTCTGCTCAATAAGCTTTAAGCACAGTCCATTCAGTCTAGCACAAATCTGCTCAAATCTTGCACTAAACACAATCTAGTCAGTCTAGCACAAATTCACTCAAATCTATAATAAACATAGTCTAGTCGATCTAGCACAAATATGCTCAATAAGTCCACTCAGAACCTACTCAAATCTACTCAACAGGTCCACATAGAAACTGTCCAAATCTGCTCAACATGTCCACATAGAACTTGTCCAAATATGCTCAATAGGTCCACACAAAACTTGTCCAAATATGCTCAATAGGTCCACATAGAACATATCCAAATCTGCTCAACAGGTTCACATAGAACCTGCACAACTCTAATCAATAGGTCCACAGAGAACCTGCACAACTCTGCTCAATAGGTCCACTTAGAAACTGCACAACTTTGCTCAATAAGTCCTTTCTAGGACTTGCTCAAATTCATATTGTAAGCTTCCACAAAATCTCACACTAAATCATTCCACAAGTCTTCTCAAAGACTTACCTCAAATCTACTTAACAAGTCCACATAGAACTTTTTCAATCTCATAGAAACATAAATAGAATTATTAGAGACTCAATATGTTCTTTACTCAATGCTCAATCACTTTATCAACTCAAATCAATTGCATAGAATCATAAAGAGAATTGTTAGAGACTCAATATGTTCTATATTCAAAACTCAATCACTTTATCAACTCAATATCATAGAAGCATAAAGAGAATTTTTAGAGACTCAATATGTTCTATTCTAAAAAACTCAATCACTTTCTCAACTCAATCTCATAGAAGCATAAAGAGAATTGTTAGAGACTCAATATGTTTTATTCTCAAAACTCAATATCAACTCAAATCAGAATATAGAATAGTTTATTTTATGGAACTTGAACAATCACTTCATACATCCACTTCACTAGGCTCAATCAACTCTACTCAACCAATCACTTCAAGAAACAACTCTTGCTCACAAACCCTAGTCCAAGCATGTATCATCCAACTCAAAATGTTTCCAACAATGCTCAACAATAAATATCACATAATAATGATACTCATGATCTTTTCAAACCCTAAATCAGGTTCCTCACACAACCAATGGCTTCAACAACAATGCTTATAAAACAAGGCTTCAATCACAACTCTCAATTTCAAAAAATCTTGAAGCACTAACTTAAACACTTCACTCAACCAATGATCTCAACAACAATGTTAATAAAACAAGGTTTTAATCTCAACTCTCAAATAAGAAAACCTTGAAGCAATAACTCAACCACTTTTGAAAAGGAAACCCTAATCAAGTCCTTTTCACTCCAAAATTAATTTTCAATAAATCCAATCATCAACTCAATCAAGAAAGAATTTACCCATACATTTTTTTTGACAAGTAGTTGGTCTCACAAATCTACCACACTCACAATTTACTTCTTTGCCAATATCAATAAGGGTTAGAGGATAATTTTCATCAACAAAGCATATCACAAATATAATATCAAAATTACACTTTATCACTCCAACTTAAATAATAATCAATATCCTCACAATAGTCACAAAAACCCTTAATTCAAAATTACATACTACCCAAAAAGTCTTAATCTTCTAATATTCCACAATAACAATTTAAGACTTTGAAAATAAAAACAAAATTCTCCTTATAACTCCTAAAGGTAATTCTCAACTGCTAAAAAAAACTTTATTACAAAGCAACCTTTCCAAACTCAACCATTAAGCAACCTTATACCTCCAAATTAGGCATTTAATTAAAATTAAAATCAAAATATTACCTTTGCCTTTGGGGAGTTTCGAACTCTAAATGCAGCCCACTCTAATATATCAACCACAAAACCAACAACCACACGAGCTACACGCTTTTTGAAGATAGGTGAAGCACCATGTGCTTCAAAAACTTTATCCCCTCCTTGTTCCGCAAAACGTGCACCTCACGATTGGCACTTTCAACACACCTGCCAAGCACTTCTGTTGAGACTCGAATGTTGGCCTCCTTGCACACAAAACATAAGCCGTAACCCTCTTGCCACTAGGAAAAGATGCCTAGTTGGCTTCCAACTATTCGATGTTGTCCCTTTTGTTTCTTTTGCTAGCAATTCAAACTTAAAATTCGCACATCCATTTCACAAGCTTTGTATTAATTAATTTGTATGCTATATTTTCAATCGAGCAAGGATAATCTTAATACCCTTTGGGCATAGGTTTAAATATTAATCTTCCTCCTTTGCTTTAGAACATCGGTCCTTCAAAATGCAATTAACCCACATGACGTCGGTGAGGATAAACCTTTGTAACATGCTTCGAATATTTAAATTCTAACACCCATATTTGGGTGTAGTAAAATATTATTATTAATATTTTACTTTGGGATCTTTTTCACCACCTTAATTAATATTATAATAACTCATATTATAATATTATATCCTTTCATAAAGTACCTTTAATATTTATTTATAAAATTTAAATTCATAATAAATTTAAATATTTTATAAAATAAATATTATAACTCCTCTTAACTTCTATCTTTTGCAATGTTTCACTTGATCTTTGACCTTCTTCCTAGATATCAAGTAACCATTGTATCCCCTTTGTTTCCTGCTGAAATATTTGATATTAATTATGACTCCATCTGGTGACATAAATGACAACTTTGACTTTGGGACTCAAAATGTCCAATAGAATTGACCTATTAGGTTGTGTTTTGACTTATAAACAATATCCTCAGCTATCTAGTCCTCAACTATTTTTGATACTGGTATTTCTTTTGCTTGTGGTAGAAATTTGTTCACCCTCCCAGGTAGAGAATCCTCCTTTTTTTGCTTTACCATGGTTATTATGACTTTTTTTTTGGCAGATAAGATACTATAGCATTAATATCGGGTTTTACATGTTGACCCAAAACCTTTTACAAAAATCATCCCAGGGCTGTTGATCAACATATCCTTACTAAGGATCCTATATATGTAAAATCTACATGCCACCAAAGCCATTACATCCGATAAGGCACATAGCATATTATCAAAAAGAAACTTCCCATACAACATTTTGGGTATACCCAGAGAAAAAACACATGCATCATAATTAAAAAAAAGAAATAGACATGAATCCCTTCCTTGAGATAATGGAGAAAAAAAAGCTATAGACACACATAGCAGAGCACTAAAAAAAACTCCCACAAGCTCTGTATTGACAGTTACTCTTAATAATTTTTTGGTAATTGCTTTCTTCCGTATATGACATGCTTTGGTACCAAATACTATCTTGGCCAATCATCCTTGAAGAAGTGAACCTGCTGGCTAGATTTATGGCAGTGGCTATCTCGTGGTCCACGTGGCTTTGGTTCGAGTCTTATATTATCGTTTATTTCCTTCCCTATGATTATCAACCAACATCAAATTACTAAGATGACTAGAAGCCATGTTATCTAACATGTGACTATCCCCATTAGTCTTTGTGGTATTTCTAAGCAGCATCCACGAAGACTGATAGCTCAGATAATTTTTATTGTGAGTCCAATTCAAAAAAGAGATGGGAATACTCTTAGCCTTCAAACTTACAATGCCTTCCCTATTGGTAAATTTGAATATCATTCTTGGAATTCTTGTTGAATAAGCTCCTCTAATTCACTCGGGACACCGTGTTCCCATTTGAAAAGTCTATCATCATCGACACCCAAATTGTCCAGCTTATCAGCAATTTTGTTAGCTTCCAAAAAGACATGTTGGGCTTTTCTATCCTGCATTCCTTGGAAATGGATCCTAGCCTCTTCAACAATTGTTTTAATCCTCCAAGGAGGTGTTTTCCAATTATTGAGAAGATTTATAACATGCATAGAGTCTCCTTCTACGATCAAATTGCCTTCTAAGTCTTGAGTCATTTGAAGGCCTCTCCACATAGCTCTAGCTTTAGCTTCATTGTTCGTCCTTATTCCCAAACATTCAAAAAATGCAAGCATCATATTTCCATTATGATCTCACACAATGGTACCAATGCCTGCTCTGCCAAGATTGTCCTTAGCCGCTCCATAAAAATTAAGCTTAAACCAACCCGTAGGAGGTGGAGACCACTTAACATTGGCTCTGGGGTTGACTACCCTAGGCACAGACTCATATAACAAGGTTAAGCTTAAATATTGAGTAATTGTGGTCTCCTGCAGATGAGGTTTACAACTATTAAAAGGGATAAGGTTCACATTCTCATTGGCAAAGTATAGGATCCTAGCAATGATAGTTTTATGATCATGGATAGACTCATTAAAGACTCTATGGTTCCTTTCTAACCACACCTACCAAAGATAGTGATTAAGACAAATTTTCCACATGTATCTAAGTCTTTGGCTTGAAAAGGGGTAAGGCCACTGGACGAACAAATCAAGTACAATTGTTGGTTTAACCCATGAAATATTGAAGGCCTGAAAAACCCCACTTAGGAAAGTCAAGGAAAAAGGGCACTCAAGGAAAATGTGATAAATGGTCTCCCAATTAGCCCTACATAGATAACAACAATTAGTGATACAAATACCTTTACGCATCATATTATCAATGGTTAGAATTCTTCCTTGGATAACCAGCCATGAAAAGACTGCAATTTTTGGAATTAAATTTTTTATCCAAACTAAGTCCTTTTGGAGGACAAAATCCTCGTCATCAAGGAGAAGCTTGTAAGCTGATTTAATAGTGAACTACCTATTTTCCGTAGGAGCCCAGGTCACTTGATCTTCCTTGGGTCTCATAGGGATAAAATTTTGCCCGAGAATGTTACAAAGATCATTTGATTCCGCTTGAAATTCTTGAATTCTTATTTGTTTCCACTTCATTCTACCTCTATCCTCAACCATATAATCGGAGACTTTTCTACCAATGAATTTATTGTCTTGTGTTTGACATTCATTGAAGCTATATTGGGTTCCACATAGCTTATCCTAGAATGATATTCCTTCATTTGGAGGATTTGGTACTGAAGTACCTATTTCCCCCATTCTTGGTCATGATCCTTACTATTGATAAACCTCTGCCCTAGCTTCTAAAAAATCAATTTTATTCCTCATATCATCTCCTATCACAAAATACTTCGAAGTATTGAGAATAATTGAATCCCAAGTACTTTCAAATTACCTTTTATATGTATTATTTAACTCCTTAAAAACTAAAAATTTTAGTTAACTAATTCAATCTCATTTAATATTTTCTCCATTTTTTATTTTTATTTTATTTTTTATTTTTTATTTTTGATGAGGAACCTTTTATATACAACATATTCGCAACATGTGAGGGGAGATATTTGAACCTGGGCCTCTCGATAACTAGAGATTTTTAACTATCCGCTTGCTCTCCAACTCCTCTACATGAGCGGATTTTTATTTTTATTTTGATACATTAATTTCTCATTTTCTTATGGTGGTAATTTAAATTTGTAGAAATAGCCTCATTTTTCTTCTCACACTTTAGTCATTTTTTGAAGTTGGTCATCCTCTATATATGAAGGAGAATATGATAATCATTTTTTCATTTAATTTGATTTGAGGTTTCACTTATAATTTCAAAATGCATCTACTTTCAAATTGTAGGATATCCTTGAGTTTGGGTATTGTAAATTACATTCTTGAATATTTGACAAGCAACCAACAACTCTTTAGCCAAAAACATCATCCTAAGGTTAACAAAGATAAAATCAAATAGGCAATTAGACAAAATTAGAAAACCATAATAGAAACATTGTCATCTTTACCAATGTTCGACACTTGAACCAAGGATGAAATACAAGTAGAGGATGATATATGTGTAATTATTACTATACCTTGAATGATTTTGACATATTAGGGACTCAATTTCAAAAATATTCATTAAGGAATTTAAGACAAAAGTATTTTCATTGATAATATGGTCATCATATAACCGATGATCAAAATAAATATTAGAATAGCACTATGATCATCAACAATAAAAAGTGTGGTGAGCAGAAATCATGTCTCGAAAAATAATCATTTCTCTTCCATAAATTATCAATCCGGTAAGTCTCGTAAACTTACGAGTGTCATGCACAGTATATGCCTGCATTGTTTGGGAATGAATTCTGGTTGTACCTTATTTAGTTTGGTGGGGGAAGTTTGTGCATTTTGATTTCAGCCAAACCAAATAAACTAAGTGCAAAAAATTAAATAAATAAATTACAACTAAAATTAAAGTGCCAAAAGTAAATGTACGAGAAATTAAATGTGCATAAAAACAAACACACAACTGAATTAAATTAAAGTGGTAAATAAAGCAATAAACTAATCTATAGAAAATAAATGCATAAATAAAAATCGGGGAGGACTACTATAGGGAGTGGGCCCAAGCTCCCGCAGATAGTCCGTCCGGCTAGCTACGTAGAGCTTGATCGAATAAGAGGAGTTGCACTCTTAATCAATTAAACAAAGAATGAAATGGCTGTCCTTATTCTCAAACCTCGAGGGATTGGATCCCTTGGCCGCTTTTTAAACAACAATTTCAGTTGAGCACTGGTGACAAGCTCACTTATGACTCAGTAATTGACATTATCCCCTTTTCCATGTGGCACAAGTGTGGGCAGCACTCTCAGAGGCCATGGTGTAAATATTGGTCCTGGTGGTCAGATATACCATTGTTGAATTCCTCAGCTAAATTGGGTTACAAGTGGCTCTCCCCAATGTTGCCAATGGTCCCTAGACTTAATGATAAATGGGGAGATCCAATGGCAGTTTCTGGTTGGAAGGCTCGATTTCAGATAGTTTGGTCTTCTTTTCTTGAGCTAAAATAATCTTTTTTTGTTTGGAGCCTTCTCTTTCAAAGTTTACCCTTAGGAGACAGACTCGGGCACTTGGGAGTTGCAAACCCTAAATGTGCATTCTGTAATGAGGATGAATCTTCTCCTCATATTTTATGGTTTTGCACAAGAGCGAGGAGTGCCTGGGAATGGGGATGGTCTTTTTTTTCCCAATTCCAGGATGAATCCCTTACATGGCAACAAGCTCTGTTAGGGGATAAGATTAAATTTGTTCTTCCCTTGTCCAAAGTGTGGCACATATTTTGAATTAGTCTTCTTTTTCACATGTGGAAATCTAGAAACAAGATAGTTTTTCAGCATCAAACTCCTTCTGATGAATTTTCTCTAGATGACAAAATAGAGGTGTTTCAAGATACATGGTTCCAAATTTGCAATCAGCGAGGCTAAACTTGACATTGAGGAGGCACACATGAAGGCACTTTTGGATGATCGGAAAAATGCACCTTGCTCGCTTAGCAGGGTTTTTCCAAACAACGCACAGCAGACATCCTGTTCCCGCTCGAGGTCTCATCAACTGCCACGTTTGGTGCATGCACAGTGAGGTTGGGGACATGACAGTTTTACCTACAATGATGGATGGAATGCACAGAAAATTCAATCACCATCATGTTCTCCACCCAGAGGTGCCGGGGATGAGCTAGTGGAAGTTAATGGTGGCACACAGGATCGTGCCTGGAATGCAGGGGATATAAGTGCACATAATTTCCAGCTTGATAGATCTTGAGGACAGGGCTGGGGAGATTCAAATGTTCATGAGGATCAAGGACACACATATGGATTACCACATACCTTGGACATTCCATGGGACTCCAATGTAGACGTACAACCACAAACTTTCTGATTGCAGGCAAGTTTCACTGCCTGTTTGATTGATGTTGCCTAGTTTATAGTGAGCTCTGGTTTGTGGTTTCCCAACCTGTGGTTAGGGTTGGCTTGTTTCTTCCAGGGGTGTGATCATTGCCACCCGCCACTTTTTTCATGTTAAACTTTATTATTAATATAATTTAGCTTTTCATCAAAAAAGAATGAAATGAAGAATAATTTCTGTGTAAATTAATCATTGATCCCCTTGTTCATCTAGCCTACGTATTTATATAAAGTGCAACCAGATATTGTTACAATAATAAATTAATCTAATTTAATCACATGACGTGATTAGTTACAATTGGTTCTACACAGATTTTATTTCCCTATTTTAAAGCATGTTCATTCACACAAGGATAAATATATAAAAATCCTTAGGTGTATGTAACAAACAAATCCTAAACTAATGCATCCTAAAAATAATACCTTAAAGAGCTTTACAAGGTCAATCGGCCAATCGGTTGATAATAATAAATACTTTATTCTATTAATAATAATGCATGATTTAAAATATTTCTCCTTTGTCTTCACATGCAACCTCCTCCTTAGCCCCTTGGTCAACCTAGTCAATGTTGACTTGGTCATATGGCATATCCAATGCGGGTGTCTCCAATGTATGGGAGTAAGGCACCTCCCATACATGGGAGTAAGGTGCCAGAGTAAGGCGCCTCCTCATGTATGGGAGTAAGGCGCTAGAGTAAGGCACCTCCCCATGTATGGGAGTAATGCGCCTTCCCATGTATGAAGTAAGATGCTGGAGTAATGCGCCTACTCCATATACCTTAGAATCAATGAAGAGGAGGAATTTCAGGTTCAATCGGGATGTAGACTAAAAAGCATCATATTAGCAACAAAACCTGCATTTATACATAGTTTCTACTAAAAACACATGTTAAGCATAATACCGGATTTTCTATCAATTATATGCATGAGTTAAATAAATATATATATATATAATTCTAATTAAACCAGTGATGGTGCCCCTTAACAGTGTGTATAAAATGAGTATTTTTGGTTCTCATCATCCCCCCATGCCTAAATATTGTCACGTCCTCATGACAATAGCCCCCGGAATAATAATAATAATAATAATAATCCTTTTTTATTTCAATGGCCTTCAGCATCTCTATTTCTCTTCATGGGCACTGTTATTGAGCACTGTTATTTTTTTTATTCAGCACTATTGTTTTTCTTTCCTTGAGCACTATTGCACCAATAGAAAATAAAAAATAAAAAATACATCACGGCTGACCATCACACTATGAAAAAAAATGAAATCATGATCATACTGGTACTGATTTGGATACCTACTGCCATGTAACCAACGGATTGCACATCCGCTGAAGTCCAAGCAATAAATTTAGCTATTGAAAATTATTATTTTTATTTATTTATTTTTATTTTAGGTTTGTTGGCATCCACATATTCTAATATGCTCATAACCGATCTCTGTTCTGCTCCTATTTTTGTGTATTTTCCAGTGTATTTCATTCCGCTCTCAATGCTTTGTTTCTGGCAACAGATTTCTATTTTGCTCTGGATTTGAACCCGAAGTGGCATAAGTAAATCATTTTTATTGGCCCGCTATTTTATTTGGAACTCCACCTTACAGATTTCTTAGAATGCGGCAATAAAACAGGACCAATTCTATTCATGCGAATGCCATAATTTTTTTTCTTTATTTTTAAATTATTCTGAAGTAATGAATTTTCAAGTGACTGAACTCTTTTGGAAGAGTTTGACGAAGAGAATTTAAAGGTAATCTAATTAGTTTAGCATAAAAAATATTTTTAAAATAACTCTACACATAATTAATGAAAAAACAGTATATACCTTGGTGAATTTCACAAAACCTAAGGTGTATGATGTTGGTGGTGTAAAAATATTTCCATGCTGCTCGTAAGCAAGGTGTTCTAGAAAATATTGTTGTGACATTGGTGCATCTGGAGAATTTATTTTATTTTATTTATTTTTCTAGTTGCCTTCATCTTCCACACCGCTAATCATTGTTGTTGTTCTGCTTCTGAGCATTGTTTCTCCAACAATGATGTAGTTTTTAAATTTCCACCAACGGATCCTTCCTACATAGCTTCCTAAAGGTAAAATAGAAAATATAAAATTTATGTGCCCCTCTGCCCAGTTATTCTGCATGGGTCATGCACTGACTTTTCTATAAAATAGGGGATACATGCTTTTTGTAGGTGTGGACTTTAACAAGTCTAGCATCACAACCATTTTTTTTCATTCATTTTTTTCTTATCGGAAATTCAGGTTCATCCATCCTCTCCCTCACTTTAATTGGTGATGCCCTCATCACCAGTAACAGGTTCACCCAAATCCTCCCTCACTTAAATTGGTGACACCCTCATTACTAGTAACAAGTCCCTCTATGCAACATATCTATAGCCCTCTGAACATCATGTACCACACTGAGAAACAAGAACCCCTAATCAAGGGAGAAGAAGTTGAGCATTACTGGGATAAAGTGGATCTATAGTTATCTTTTAGAGGAAGAGCTACAAAAAAAAATTAGTACTCTTTTCTTTTCCAGCCATCTGATTCTCTTCTCTTTTTTTTAATGGCTTCTCATAAAAGTTACGCATTTTTATCAATGAGTATCAAGGTGCCTTCTTACTGTTGAGAAGTCAATAGTTGTTGATGTGCCTACTGTTGTAGAGTTGATCATGCCCTCCATAAATTTTCTCGTGCCGCATCAGGATCTAATTTATCTAAGCACAAATATGGGCATCTCTTCCATTTGTAGGTAATTAACATCCACGTCTATGCCCAGATGGGGACTATCTCATTCGGATGGAAATAGTCAAATTTCTACCTCCTTAAAAAATGTGCAGGTTCATGAATGTTGAGCCGATATAGGCCTTGTCTCCCAAGATGCCTATTTTTCGTACAATCAGGTCATTTCCCCTGCAAAAAAAAAACTAAGAAAACTAAAATGCAGTTCAATGCAATTCATGCCTGTTAGGCCCTGGCTCTTAGGATGCCTACAGCTTGCATGTGGGAACTTTCCCTACAACACATGAAAGAAGCAAAAGAAATTTTATCCTGAGTAGGGTAGATGATGTGCGAATTTTTTCTTTTTCCATTTTTTTTTTTAAATAATAAATGCACCCTTGATGCATGACATCAAGGTGCTTGTCCTATTTTTTTTTTTCGTGATTAGGTGCCTCCGCTGATGGGCATTGATGCACCACTTGAGGAGCGTGACGCCTACTTGAGTAAGATGCCTTCTTGGCACTTGCCTAAGTAAGGTACCTATTTGGTGCTTTTCTGAGTAAGGAACCTACCATAGTAAGGCGCATGCTTCAATAAGGCACCTACTTCAATAAGGTGCCTACTTCAAGTAAGGCACCTACCTGATTAAGGTGCCTACTTTAGTAAGGTGTCTACTTCAGTAAGGCATCTGCTTCAGTAAGGCACCTGCTTTAGTAAGGCTTCTACCTTAGTAAGGTGCCTACCTGAGTAAGGTTTCTACTTCAATAAGGTGCCTACCTGAGTAAGGCGCCTACCTGAGTAAGGTGCCTACTTTAGTAAGGCACCTACCTAAGTAAGGCACCTGCTTTAGTAAGGTTTCTGCTTCAGTAAGGCACCCACCTGAGTAAGGTACCTACTTTAGTAAGGTGCATACCTGAGTAAGGCACCTACTTCAGTAATGTGCCTACTTCAATAAGGTGCCTACCTCGAGTAAGGCACTCCTGAAAATTGTTGGTATGACACTCCACACTTCATGTTGTCCTGCAAAACATAAAAAACTAAACTAAAGGCATTAATAAAATTCTAACTATTTTTTTTCTCTTTTTTTCGTCTATTCTACCATGACTAGAACAGATCTTGGATTATCAATTTTTTTTCATCGTTTGCATCAAAGAAAAGAATTTCAATTGCACAAATTTGAGCTGGGAATTTTAATATTTGGTGTCCAAGCTAAAGAACTATCACCAATCCGCCCTAGGAATTTGATTGAATGTGTTGTGTACTGGAACTTCTCCACCAATCTGTTTGAGAGAAATAATTAACTTTATGCATTGTGATAGTATATTTATCCATGATTTCAGATCCTCACCATATCTTTGCAAAGTTGGCATTCTCTTCCATCGTAGTGAGACTTTGTCTCCTCTCTGTATTTGTTTTCCAATTTTTTTAACAGAATGTAATACTATTGTAAAAAAAACTGTAGTATTGGCATTGTGCATTAGGAAGTGGAGGTTGTGCAAAAAACTTTGCATCCCATCTACACATATTAGAGGATTGATAGCAGCCAATAGCCAACAACTCCAAACTTTGAAATACCCAACTCATCATAAACGACACATAAAAATATTTTAATCCTGTTTTGATGTTTCTCTCCGAATGCATTGCAAGGATTAATATTTGTGCATTTATAATTTTCTCACTGTATGCTCTTGAGTATGTCACCCCCTTTTTTTCCATTGATTAAACTTTATACAACCCCAACACACGTGCGTCTGAATTAGAATGATCTCCCTCTCTAAATATTTTTTCCCCCATAGGAAGAATTAGAGCAGCACTATGATCATCTACAGTGTGTGTCAGGTGTTCATATGTGACATTTTTAAGAGACATAACATTGATATTTTATGTGCTATTTTTTTTTAGGCCACTATGAGCTCCATTCATTTTTTTTTCTTATCGTGCTCAAGCACCATGTGGATCTCGTGTGGACATCTAATTTATTCCAGGCTCCTCCCCTATTTTTTAGTTATCGGTTGGATATTTCTTATTTCCCTTCTAGATCAAGCTAGTCCTTGGGAAAGAGGATACTCTCTTCCAACGAGTAGCAAAAAAAACTCTATTTTAGCTCTACATTTTAATTTGCAGCCTTTTTAGCAGGAGACTTATTTTTATTTTTTTCGTGAACACTGCAACCAGCGTTCATTATGATGTTGATGGCATTTCCACTTTTTTAGGAGCGATTTTCAGGATTCCCATGGTTGGTAGGTGGTTGGTGGGTATGGGTGGTTTAGCCCACGGTGTTGTGCCCATTGTATTCTAATACCACATAGTGGTTTATGTTTGTAAGAGTTTCCTTTATATTTTATTGTAATGTCTCATTTTCGAGAAAGAAAGAGAATAATAATATCAAGGAGGAGTGGCTCTTATTTTGATGGATTAGCCCACATCGGGTGAACCAAGGTAAATATCATGTGTCATATGTGCATTGTGTGGTGTTATTTCCTCTAAATTATTTATTTCTGCATTATTTTTGGAATAAGTTTTCTGTAGATCTCTTCAAGCCAAACTTGTTCAATGTGGAATAACAAAATAATAGTTCTTAAAAGTAAAAATGCATTATATTTGTATATCTATGTTCTTGGTGTAGATATTCTTGTATGGATATAACTTCAAACAATTGGACAAAACCAAACATAACGAGTGGGACCTTTGTACCTTTGGAAAAATATTTATTTGTCTATGCTATGGTGGATTCACTAATGATCAAAGCTTGTATGGTGATTTATATATTAGATATAGAGAGTGGAATGTGGACCAAAGCAGTTACCTAGGGAAATTATTTAGATTACAAGAGAGGTATTTTGGTATTCGTTGGAGGATGAAACGAAAAACTAGATGCTTTGGATACTATCTATATACTAAAATGGTGATTGAAAATGCAAAAGCCAAAGAAATTATATTTAAGAAATTAGTTGAACAAAAAATACCAATATTAGGTTTGAAAATACATGAAGGAAAAATACCTTCATACCAAATAATGTAATATAGGGGGTTTTTGGAAGTATTACATTATTTGGTACCTTGCAATAATATTTCAAGCACCATGTAAATAATTTAGATTAGGGTATGTTTAATATTTTGAGTATATAGTAGGTGTCAAATTCATAAGTGCAAATTTATGAGTTGTGTATGTGTTTTTATTTAGTATGTGCAATCATAAGAGTCTTTGTCATATGTGGATATGTGGAGTTAATATTGTTAATATGTGATATTTCTCCTATGAGAAATATAAAATGTTATATCTCTCATATTTTTGAGGAGATGAAAGGTATGTGTAAGTGTAAAGGTCAAGATTCTTGTGAATTTGAAGATTCCCATATCTATTGTGTACATATTGAAGACAAAACATTGTAATTATTATAAAATAAGCATTGCAATTATTGCATTGCTTGAGTAGATATATCAATATAATATTCGAGGAGTTATTATTCATTGTTTGAAAATACGTGAATATATTGCATGAATATATTATGCTGATATATTGTAAGATCCTATGGAAGTATTAAATTGCTAAAAATTACTTCCTTCATTATATCTTCTTCTTCCTCAATAATTATTCCATTTGGAACTAAAACATTTTGATGTGACGAAAAGAAATATTGATTTTGTTATAGCATAAAAAAATTGTATTATTATCTCCTTTGAGCCATTTCTCCTTATATTTTTGGTACCAATATGAATCCTTTTTCAATGCATTATGATAATAAAAAGTAATTGTTTTTCTTTCACATAAGAATTATGACCTATTTCATTATTTTCTACTATCTCTTGTAAATTTTTTATCTTGGATTCAATTTCTTTCTTTTCTTTAAAAATGTTACCAAAATATTCAAAATTCCAAATCTTCATTTGCTCCTTTAAATATTTCATGTTTTGAATAAATCATCCCACTATAGCATAACCATCTAGAAGAAATAAAGGTTTTGAATCCATATATACTAAAACCAAAATGGCTTTGTATGACCATTATTAGGTAAATCACAAGTCAAAATAATGGGCTTGTGATGTGATCCTGTTAACAATAAAATATCTAAGAAGTTTGTATACTCTATTTACAACCATTTTTTGGATAACAAGAATCTATTCAATACTTATTCTATATAAGTTTTTGTCCAATGCATCTATTATCCTATGTATATTGAAAACGTGAAAGACTAACATATCAAAGGCCATTCGAATTGACAAATAAAGCAAAATATTTCATTGATTTAGACCATCTTAGAGTACCATCCATTCTTTCTAAAGGAGATAGAATAGTATTGAAATCATTCCAAAGAATCCATATATCATAATGAATCATCATTGTATTTGACAAAAATATGATAAGGTCCTTGCAACATCTTCCATGAGGAGTAATTATAGTTGGAGCATATATATTTATAAACCCAACTTTGATGTTTTCCTCTTTCTTGCATAATAATCCAACAACCCAGTTACTCTTTGCTTATAAAAATAACCCATACCATTTGCATTTGTTCTATATCATTACAATACCTCCTAAAGATCCTATGGAATAAACTACTAGACAATCACCCATCTTCCAAATCTTTTTAAAACCATCCTTAAATTCTTCACTACTTAATTTTATCTCTTGCATTAAAATAAACTCACGATTACAACAACCTATTAATTCCTTAATAATTTTTTTTAGAGGTGTTATTAATACCCCTAATATTACATGATATCATTTGCATCATCACTTCTTATTTTTATTAATGGGCTTAGCCCCACTTCTTGCTAACACTTGTGATATTATTATTTGGCATCCCAAATCAATATCCCTTTGAGTTTCCTTTTCTTCTTTTTCATGATTTGATGGACTTCCTTTTATTTTACATCCCCATCAACCCTATCGTTTTCATTAATATTTTCTATTTTCCTATATTGTTCATAACGAGACTTGTCTTCTAGAGATTTATGTTACCCTAAATAATTTGAAATGAAAGGAATAGAACACGTTGTTCATTATGTTGCTTCAAAAATATATGTTCGACAGTTTAAGGAATATTAGTTGTCATTGATGTCAAAATGTTCTAAGAAGAATTCCATTTTGATTTGTTCCAAAAGAGCTTTATGTGAAGCATGATTTAAATGGTTTTTCTCAAAACCATTGATGGAAAAATAAAAGGTTTTTCTTAAAACCTATGGAGAGGCCTAAGGAATTAAATTAATTATAATTAATTATATATATTAATTAGTAATTTAATTTAATAATCCTTTTGGTTATTAAATTAATTATAACTTAATTATATATATATATATATATTTAAGCGAAAAAGCCCTTGCGGAGCCACATTCATCTGAGATACCATGAATAGGGGGTTCTACACCGTCAAAGTCACCCGGGAGTCACACCCGACCCTGCCTGTACCAACATTATCAATTGTATTTTGGATACCCAATTCAGCTTTTTGGTAGGGTGGAGATTTGAACCTGGGACCTACCTTGGAGGATTACCCTCTCCTCTCCAACTCACCTACAACACATGGGTATAACTTAATTATATTAATTATTATTATTAATTAATTTATAATTTAATTAAATTACCTTATGGTAAGGTTGGAAAAGTTTAAATCTAATTGCAATTATTTTTTTCCCACAAACTTCATCAAATTTTGTGGAGCATCGACATCTAAGTCAAATGATGGATTTCATGTATAAATGCCATGCCAAGGGATATTCAAACCTTACCTTCATCAATTGATTTTTAGAGACCAAGCAAAGTTTATTTCATGCAAATAGTTGAGCAATAAGGCAAAAAATCATTTTGTCTTTTGGCACCAGAAAGAAGACTAGTGGGGAGGGCTTAAGGCCTGACTCCCATTGGCCAGTTTGGTCCATTGGTAGTGCACATTTCATGAGAGCATTTTGGAGTGGAAGTGACCATGATCGAATCGCGTGGAGGTTTTTGGCATGTTTATCTTGAGCAGTGAGGTGGAAATATGTTTAGCACACACTTTTTAAGCACCAAGATTCGAAAGAAAGAGCACGTGGTGCTCTTAGCCTCCCAAGCATGTGCCTAGTGTACATAGTGGTCAAGCCCACAACTAGGGTGCACGAGGAGGCGGTGGTTGTGGGTTTGAATTCCACAAGTAGCAAAGGTACTTTTAATTAAATATTTTTATTTACCTATATTTTTTCTAAGGTAAAAAAAAGATTTATAAGGGTAAATAAAAGGTTACTGGCTTTGTAATTAATTTATGTTATTGAAGTTATAAGGAAAGTGGATTTGATTTTTTCCAAAGTTCTTTTTGCCATTAAATTTAATTAAGGAGGTTTTTGAGTTAATTCTAGTGGATGTTAAATTTATTTTAATTAGGATATTATAAGGTATTATTAGAAAAATATTTTATGTATGTTGATGGTTGTTTTTAAAGATGGAGTGATAAGGTGTAATTGAGTTTTTGCATTACATTGTGAGAGATATTTATCTTCTAACCTCTTTGAGTTTGGCATAGAAGTGTTTGTGGTTGTGGCAGATATTTGAGGTTCCTTCATCATCAAGAAAATGTATGAGCACATTCTTCCATAGTTGAGTTGATTGATTGGTTTTCTAAAAATAAGTTTGGAGTGAAAATGAATTGATTAGGGCTTCCTTATTGAGTGTGTTGAGTTAATGCTTAAAGGTTTTTTGGAATAAAGAGTTGTTATTAAAACCTTGTTTTATAAGCATTGTTGTTGAAGCTATTGTTTGTGTGAAGAACTTGAACTAGGGTCTAAAAAGAACATGAGTATCATTATTATGTGAGAGTTGTTTTATAAGCATTGTTGTTGAAGTGAGCTATTGAGAAAAAAACTTGAACTAGGGTTTGAAAAGAACATGAGTATCATTGTTATGTGAGATTTGTTGCTAAGCATTGTTGGAAACATTTTGAGTGAGTGATAATATCCTTGGACTAGGGTTTGTGAGCAAGGATTATTTAATTGAGTGAGTGATTGAGCAGATTTGGTTGAGCCTAGTCAAGTGGATGTGTGAAGTGATTGTTCAAGTTCCAAAAACAAACTATTCTATATTCTAAATTGAATTGAGAAAGTGATTGATTTGAAGCATATTCAGTCTCTAACAATTCTCTGTATGTTTCTAAAAGAGTGATTGAAAGTGATCGAGCATTGTGATGAGTATAGATCATATTGATTCTCTAACAATTATCTTTATATATTTATGAGATTGGAAAAGTTCTAGAGTGGACTTGTTGAGCATATTTGAGACAAGTCTTTGAGAAGACTTGTGGACATATTTGATTAAGTCTTTATGAAAGCTTACAATACAAATTTAGAGAAGATTTGGATAAGTTATTGTGAGGACTTATTGAGAATATTTGGATAATTTCTTGATAAGACTTATTGAGAATATTTGGATAATTTCTTGAGAAGACTTATTGAGCATATTGTACAAAGTTCTTCAGAGGACTTATTGAGCAGATTGGACAAGTTCTAGAGAGGACTTGTAGACATATTGGTGTGATATTTTGTGGAAGCTTACGAGGTATATTTAAGACAAGTATTTGAGAAGGCTTGGGAGTAGATTTGATTGATTGATTTGTTCAAAAACTTGAGTTAAGGTTTGAGGTAGATCTAGCAAATTTGACTTGAGATTGAATCAAGTCTTGATTTAAGGCTTGGGGACAAATATTAAGGATAGATTTATGATATAGTAAAGGAATTTTTTTACTACAAATTCGAGGATAGAGTTTGGTGCAAATTTGAGAACAAGTTTGTGCTATACTAGAGACAGATATTGAGGATATATTTGTGCTAGACCAAAGGACTGTGTTTAGTACATATTCAAGGACAGAGTTTGGTGCTGATTTGAGGACATATTTGTGTTAGACCAAAGAAATATATTGAGAATAGATTTGTGCTAGACCGATGGACTATGTTTAGTATATATTTTAGATAGATATTTGGAGGTGACAAATTTAGACACATATCTCTAGCAATAGTAGGGAAGATAGGTGTCTTCTGTAGATAGAGTTCCATTTTATAAGGGTAGTGGATGCAGATGCATTCTATAGAATCACCAACCAGAGTAAAGACTAGGATATTGGTGTCTCATGTGGATAGAGATCCATGAACTTGATTTATGGGATTGGTATATCCTTTGGACAGAGTTCCATAAACATTGTAATAGGAAAAGGATTCTCAAGATATTTATTGAGAAAATTCTAGTGAAAAAAATTCTCTATGGAGTAGCCCACATTGGGTGAACCACGTAATTGTGATGTCTCTATTGTGTGTGGTGATTTGTACATTTATTTGATTACTACTATTGATATTACCATCTTTATATTGCATAATATTGATTGGGAAGGAAAATTAAAAATTTGTCTTATATTATTCACCCCCCTATCAGTATAAGTTGAAGAACACAAGCTTATACTAAGAGGGGGGGTGAACAATATAAGACCACTTTTTACTTTTTTTTCCCAAATAGTATTAATCAATATAATTAATAGCAATATCAATAACAATAACTAAAGCAATGCACCAATCATCGCACACAATAGAGACACAAATTTTAATGTGGTTCACCCAGTTTGGGCTACCTCCATAGAGAAAATATTTCTGAAATAATCTCTTGGGAATATTTTCCAAATTACAATGTTTATGGAACTTGGTCCAAAGGATATGTTGATACCCTAAATCTCAAGTTCGTGGATCTCTTCCATAGGATAAATCTTTCCCCTTCTACTCTGGCTAGTGATATTCTAGAAGACTTTATCTCTCTACTGCATTGACTTGTGGATATATCTCCACTTGTAGACTCCTCACTCAGATCTATCTTCAATTGTCCTAGCTACTGGATCTCTATCCACTGAGACTCTATCATCTATACGTTGTCACTTCCAAAGCTTTTTCCCAATACTATTCCAAACACAGTTCAGTCGGTCTAGCATAGTTCTGCTCAATATCTTGCACTAAACATAGTACAGTCGTTCTAGAAAAATTTTGCTCAATAGATTCACTTAGAACCTACTCAAATCTGCTCAACAAGTTCACACAGAACCTATCCAAATCTAATCAACATGTTCACACAAAACCTGTCCAAATTTACTCAACAAGTTCACACAAAACCTATCCAAATATGCTCAACAAGTTCACATAGAACTTGTCCAAATCTGTTCAAAAATTTCACACAAAACTTGTCCAAATCTGGTCAACAATTTCACACAGAACTTTTCCAAATCTTCTCAACAAGTTCACATAGAACTTGTCCAAATATGCTCAATAAGTCCTCTATAGGACTTGCTCAAATCTGCATAGCAATATTTCACAAAATCTTAACTCAAAACAATCCACAAGTCTTCTCAAAGACTTGTCTCAATAACATAGAATCATAAAGAGAATTGTTAGAGACTCAATATGTTCTAAGCTCAATGTACAATCAATATCTGAAATCAATATCATAGAAGCATAAAGAGAATTGTTAGAGACTCTATATGTTCTATACTCAAATCCCAATCTCAACTCAATAGAAGCATCAAGAGAATTGTTAGAGACTATATATGTTCTATACTCAGATCTCAATCTTAACTCAAATCAACCTCAATCTCAACTCAAATCAAAATATTGAATAGTTTGTTTCTAGGAACTTGAACAACCACATGCATCCACTTGACTAGGCTTAATCAACTCAACTCAACCAATAACCTCAAGGAACAATGCTTTCTCACAAACCCTAGTCCAAGCATGTATTAACCAACTCAAAATATTTAAACAATGCTCAAACACAAGTCTCACATAGCAATGATACTCATATTATTTTCTAACTCAAGTTCTTTTTCATTTCATCATCAATGGGCTTCAACAACAATTCTAATAAAACAAGGTTTAAATACAACTCAAAACCAAAAAACCTTGAAGCATTCAACCAATCATTTTCTCAAAGGAAACCACAATCAATCCTTTTCTATCCAATGATATTTTAGAAATCAACCACAATAAAAAATCAATAGGAGAATGTGCCCATACCTTTTTGATGCCAATAAGTTATCCACAAAATCTTTCACACTTAAACACAACTTTCCTTTCCAATATAAACAAGGGCTAATGGACTTAAAATAATAACAAAATAAAGCTTACTCAAATTAAACCCTTTTTACTCCAAGTTAATAAACACATCCACCAAAGTCCCTTTTATTAAAACCCTTATAAAAAATAATAAACCTCTCAAAATTGCTTTAAAAAAAAAACTCCTTATTTCTCCTAAAATTAATTCTCCATAACCATCAAATAAATCATAAACCATTTATGCTTTGCAATAATAATCATAACCCTAATAACAAACTTTGATTTCCGTTAACTACATTATAACTCCAAACTTTAGGGCTAATAAAAATTATTTAAATGCAAAACGTAATTACCTCCTTAAGGGGATTCAAACCCTCGACTTGCCACACCGCGAGCATCTTAGTCGCGGCTAAGATTCCACACGAGCTAGGCACTCATTGGAAAGGCAAAGGCCCAAAGTGCCTTAAACCTTCCTCCACATTTCGCAAAATACAAAGTGCCAAAGCACATTCCACACACATTCCAAAACGTCATCCAAGGAATTTGATCCCTGGTATTTGCATTGCCTTGGGCCTTAAACCAAAACAATTTGCCAATGCTTCACGCTTCCCACAACTATTTGAATTTCCAAGCATTATCATTTTCATTTCTGCTTCTCTTCTAAAAATTCACATGAGCTCATAGACTTATTCGAATGCCAAACATTTATCACAAGAGCAAGGATAAAACTTTGATTTATTTACCACCCCTTTATATAGTGTTTAAAATACTTCGAAGACGTCGATGAAAATATGAGTTTATGTTTGCTTTATGATATCATCAAGAAACTTTGCATTTAAATTTAAATTTTAAATAATTAAAATTTAAACCAAATATTAAAACTCAAATAACTCCATCACCGGGGCACCTTTTTCGATGAAACTAAAATCCAACTTGGGTTTCAAGAAAAACCCATATAAAATCTACTATCCATGGTTCAAACTAAAACCTTTTATTTTTCCTGCCTTAGTTTTCACAAAAACTCTTCATAGATCCTTTTGACATTAAATCCTCTTTTGACATCAATGACAACATTTTAGCTTAGGGACTCAAAATGTCCAACAATATCCCCCTTTGTCATTGATGGCAACCCAAATCCTTTTACTGAATTCTAACCTTCTTTTCTGCTCCCCTTGGGACTTTGCTCCCCTTGGATCAATGCTCTCTTAGATATCAAATCTCTCCTCATATCCAAAAACTCTCCCCATAATACACAAATCTCTCCCCCTTTGACATCAATGGCAAAGGGTCACCTTTGGGGATCGAGGCTAATAATTAAGCCTCGTAGCTTAGCCTCTCCCCCACCTCCACATGAGGTGGTTAATTCTTGGGTGGGAGTATTTCTACTTCCCGAAAGAACTATTCTCTACCTTTGTCTTTTCCTCTTCCTTTTTGTTGAATCCTCTCATTGTTTCTTTCCAAGTCATCATCCTTGTTCCTATTCCTATTCCTATTCTTGTTCTCACTTCTCTAAGTCTATTTTATTTTCTAATTCTCTGTTCTTGTTCATCTTCTTGTTTTTTTTCATGTTTCTTTTCCTGTTCTTGTTCATATTCCTATTCCTGTTCATGTTCATTTTCTTGTTCCTGTTCACATCCATGTTCATGTTCCTGTTCATATTCTTGTTCTTGTTCATGCTTGATTCTGGAATATTTGCTCTACACCATATTGCTATGTGACCATATTTATTGCACTTATAACACCTAATGTTATTATTTCTTGGATGTGCAACAATCTTAGGATTTCTCCTACTGAAGCCATATCCTCTTTTGTCATGAATTCTAAAATTCTTTGCCTTGTGACCAAACTAATTACATGAATAACAATATCCTTGGAAAATTTGTTCTATTCCATATACATGTATTTCATGTGATCTACACTATGAAGCCATATGCCCAAACCTTTAACATGAGAAGCATATCCCATTGAAGATTACTTTCCTAGACCTCATTGGTCTCCTGTTCTGATTGTTGTTCCATTTGTATCTTTTTTGCCCATTGTCCCTGTTGGACTCACTACAATCTGACTCATCCTTAGAAGTTTCACTTTCACTTGCATCTAAAAATACCTCTCCTAAAGTATTTTCTTCTGATTTTGTTTCTTCTTGAAGACTTGAAGTAGACTTTGCTTTTTCATATTTCTTTCTAAAACCAAGACCTATTGAACATGATGTTCTCTATTGTCCATAAATGAACTTATCCAAGTTCTTAGAGCTATTTGTGAAACTCTTCATCTTGATCTTGGAGTCCTTTAAATCTTTATTTAGAGTATCCACTTCTTGTGCTAACTTCTCACATTCCAAAATCTTTGCTTCTAACTTATCCTTGAACTTACTTGCCTTAGCCTTTGAATTTTCTAAGTACTCTATGAGTAATAATATTTCTTCATCACATTCTTGAAATTGACTTTCAAGTTTAGAGTGTTGCTTTCTTACCTTCTTTATTGTGTCAAGAGCATAGATAAGTTCTCCCTTGAGATCATAACCATTCTCTATTGAATAGTCCTCTATTTATTTTCCTTTGTCCATATCATTCCTTTATTTTGACTTATCTTCTATAGGATCACTCACTTATTCTTCTTCTAATGCCATTAGAATATTCTCATCCAGTTTACCAAGTGCATCTTCAAAATCATCATCACTAAAACTATAGCCATCCCTAGTGCAATCATATTCAAGATGTCCAAATTTACCACATCTAAAACACTTGAGAATAACTAGAGTCTTTTTCTTAACTGGATCTTTTTCTTCAACCATAAACAAGATTGTATCTCTATCATTGTCTTAAAAACTAGCATCACTATCAATTGAGTACTTACTTGCATTATCTGCATAGTAGCTTGGCTCTTTTTTTTTTTGCTTCTTTTCTCATTTGTTCTTCTTTAGAACTAAGTCCTGTTATGGTGACTGATGATATTTGTGCATTGATAGTCCTTTCCAAGGTCCTTTAATTTACCTCAGACTTGTGTAGCTTATACTTAGAGCCTTTTATTTCCATATTTAGTGAAACTATCTCATACTCTAATCTTTCACACTCTAGATATTTTATCTTTAATTTTTCAACCATACCTTCTTCAATTTTCCTTGTCTCTTCAACTTTTATTTTGAAGTTGGTGAGTTCCTGTAAAAACCTTGCTTTTGCTTTTTCATCTTATTGAGCTTGGACCCTTAATCTTGAGTTCTCCCTTTTTAATTCTTCAAGAGTAACCATAAGCCTTTCACATTCTATCTCTTTAACCTTTGACTTTTTAACCATACCTTTTTCAACACTTCTTACCTTTTAAACCTTATATCTCAAGTCAAATATATCTTGTAGAAGCTTTGTCTTACATTTCTCATCTTCTTGTATTTGAGCCTTCAATTCTGAATTTTATCTTTTCAATTCAACAAGTTCCTTAAGAGTGGCTTCCTCCTTTTCTTTATCTAAATCTTCCTCTTCTTCAATTTCTTCTATTGTCCAAAGTGGAGTTTCTTCTTGATACCTGCTTAGACTATTCTTGTTATCCTTTTCTGACTCATTCTTTAGAACTTCAAATCTAAGAGAAACATCTTCATATTCACTGCTATCAAACCCTTTGCAATAACTTACATCATGATCGAGTTGACCACACATAAAAAATTCTTCACCTTCTTGTAAAAAATAAACTACATGATGACCTATCTTTCCACAACTAGTATAAAATTTTATTAGTATGGATATTTCTCCATTACTTGATTCATCTATATCTATTTCCATGTGTCCTCCAAACACAACAATATTAAACTCATATTCCTTTTCTTTCATGACCATAGGTGTTATTTTATTCTTGTGTCTCATGCTTTTACTCCTGAATTTATTTGTCATTTGTGTTCTTGCAAGATCTTCCTTCAAGCTGTTAAACCCTTTCTTAAGGAACCAGTTCTAATACCAATTCAAGAACACAAGCTTATATTGATATGATGGGTGAATAGTATAAGACCACTTTTTACTTTTCTTTCCCAAATAGTATTAATCAATATAATTAATGGAAATATTAGTAGCAATAGCCAAATCAATGCACCAATCATCACACACAATAGAGACACTAATTTTAACATGGTTCACCCAGTGTGGGCTACCTCCACAAAGAAAATATTTCTTCTAAATATTTCTCAGATAATCTCTTGGGAATATTTCCCAAATTACAATATTTATGGACCTCAGTCCAAAGGAGATGTTGATCCCCTAAATCTCAAGTTCGTGGATCTCTTCCACATGAGAAATATTTCCCCTTCTACTTTGGCTAGTGATATTCTAGAAGACTTTGTCTCTCTACTACACTAACTTGTGGATCTCTCTCCACTTGAAGACTCCTCACTCAGATTTGTCTTCAATTGTCTTGGTTTTTGGATCTCTATCCACTGAGACTATTTCCTCTATGCTCTATCACCTCCAAAGCTTTGTCTCAATACTGTACAAAACACAGTTCAATAATTCTAGCACAGTTCTACTCAATCTCTTGCACTAAACATAGTACAATTGGTCTAGTACAATTCTTCTCAATAGGTTCACTTAGAACCTACTCAAATCTGCTCAACAAGTTAACACAAAACCTGTCCAAATCTACTCAACAGGTTCACACAAAACCTATCCAAATATACTCAATAGGTTCACACAAAACCTGTTGAAATCTGCTCAACAAGTTCACACAGAACTTGTCCAAATTTGCTCAACAAGTTCACACAGAACTTTCCCAAATCTGCTAAACAAGTTCACACATAACTTGTCCAAATATGCTCAATAAGTCCTCTATAGGACTTTCTCAAATCTGCATTGCAAGCTTTCACAAAATCTTATCTCAAAACAGTCCACAAGTCTTCTCAAAGACTTGTCTCAATCACATAGAACCATAAAGAGAATTGTTAGAGACTCTATATGTTCTATACTCAAATCCCAATCTCAACTCAATAGAAGTATCAAGAGAATTGTTAGAGACTCTATATGTTCTATACTCAGATCTCAATCTCAACTCAAATCAATATCAACTCAAATCAATCTCAACTCAAATCAAAATATTGAATAGTTTATTTATAGAAACTTGAACAACCACATGCATCCACTTGACTAGGCTTAATAAACTCAACTCAACCAATCACCTC
This sequence comes from Wollemia nobilis, assembly GCA_028583015.1. Taxonomy (NCBI): domain Eukaryota; kingdom Viridiplantae; phylum Streptophyta; class Pinopsida; order Araucariales; family Araucariaceae; genus Wollemia; species Wollemia nobilis. The sequence continues at coordinate 2,281,343 of JAQPPZ010017236.1, read as the reverse complement.
AAGGAACAATCCTTTCTCACAAACCCTAGTCCAAGCATGTATTAACCAACTCAAAATGTTTCCAAAAATGCTCACGCACAAGTATCACATAGCAATGATACTCATGTTCTTTTATAAATCAAGTTCAAGTTCATTTCATCATCAATGGGCTTCAACAACAATGCTAATAAAACAAGGTTTAAATACAACTCACAAACCAAAAAAACTTGAAGCATTCAACCAATCATTTTCTCAAAGGAAACCACAATAAATCCTTTTCTCTCCAATGATATTTCAAAAATCAACCACCATAAACAATCAATAGGAGAATGTGCCCATACCTTTTTGATGTCAATAAGTTATTCACAAAATTTGCCACACTTAAACACAACTTTCCTTTCCAAACTAAACAAGGGTTAATGGACTTCAAATAATCACAAAATAAAATATTACTCAAATTACACCCTTTTTACTCCAAGTTAATAAACACATCCACCAAAGTCCCTTTTATTAAAACCCTTATCAAAAATAATAAACCTCTCAAAATTACTTTTAAAAAACAACTCCTTATTTCTCGTAAAATTAATTCTCCATAACCATCAAATAAATCATAAGCCAATTATGTTTTGCAATAATAATCACAACCCTAATAAAAAATTTTGATTTCCATTAACTACCTTATAACTCCAAACTTTAGGGCTAATAAAAATTATTTAAATGCAAAACGTAATTACCTCCTCAAGGGGATTTGAACCCCCGACTTACCACACCATGAGCGTCTTAGCTGTGGCTAATATTCCACACGAGCTAGGAACTCATTGGAAAGGCAAAGGTCCAAAGTGCCTTAAACCTTCCTCCACATTCCGCAAAAGATAAAGTGCCAAAGCGCTTTCCACACGTCTTTCAAAATATCATCCAAGGGATTCAATCCCTGGTGTTTGTGTTGCCTTGTGCCTTAAACCAAAATGATTTACCAATGCACCACGCTTCACACCACAATTTGAATTTCCAAGTACTGTCATTTTCTTTCATGTTTCTCTTCTCAAATTTGCATGAGCTCATAGACTTATTCGAATGCCAAACATTTACCACAAGAGCAAGGATAAAACTTTGATTTATTTACCACCCCTTTATATAGTGTTTAAAACACTTTGAAGATGTCGACGAAAATTTGAATTTATGTTTGTTTGATGACGTTGACGGGAAAATTTGCATTTAAATTTAAATTTGAATTTAAATGTTAAATAATTAAAATTTAAACCAAATATTAAAACTCAAATAACTCCATCACCGGGGCACATTTTTCGATGAAACAAAAACCCAAATTGGATTTTAAGAAAAATCTAGATCAAATATGGTGTCCATGGTTTTAATTAAAACCTTTTATTTTTCATTCCTTGGTTTACACAAAAACCCTTCATAGATACTTTTGACATTAGGCGCTATTTTGACATCAATGACAACATTTTAGCTGAGGGACTCAAAATGTTCAACATAAGCTTGTGTTCTTCAATTGGTATCTGAGTGGTCTCCTTAGGAAGATTTTAACAGATTGAAGGAAAAGCTAACAAGAACACAATGAATTCTAAGAATGGAACTTTAGATAATTTAGTACTAGTATTTTATGGAAGTGATTATGTACATTGGAGTTTGAGAATGAAGATCTACCTGAAGGCACTTGGCAATGAAGTTTGGGTAGCAATTGAAAATAGATACAACCCCTCAGTTGATCCACCTATAGATAAGGAATGTAGGCTTCTACAAAATTATAATTTAAAAGTAACGAATGCACTTTTGAGAGGTTTGCATAGAATAGAGTCCATAAAAGTTATGCATTGTCAAGATGCAAAAGGAACATGGGATAAGTTGCAAAATATATATGAAGGAGATAAATGTATCAAGAAAACAAAGATATGAAATCTCAAAGGACAATTTTAAGATTTAATAATGAAGTATGAGGAAAATATTAGCACTTATCTACTTCAAATCGATGAGGTTGTTAATGCTATGCAAGGACTTGGAATGAAGGTTGATGAATCAAATGTTTGTGATAAGGTCTTAAGATCTCTTCCAAAAATATTCAATGAAAATATTTATGCTATAGAAGAGTCAAAGGATGGTGATTATTTGACAAGAGATATGTTGCTTGGTATTCTTACAGCTTTTGAGTTAAGAACAAAAGAACCTATTCCCCAAAAGAAAGCAACCTTCAAAGAAATCAAGAAGATAAAGGGTAATAAGTTAGAATAAAGCAATGATTCATCTAGTGATGAAAAATCTAATTATAGTATAAGGGATAATGATTCTAGAAGATATAGAGATCTAAAATCTATTAAATGTTTCAATTGTGAAAATTATGGTCATTATGCAACAGATTGTCAAGAAGCTAAGAATAACAATGGTGAAGAAAAATAGGATCACAAAAATAGAGAATTAGAAAGATACAGACACCAAAAGTAAAGCAAGGATGGACAAATCAGACAAGGAAATAAGTTCTTTCAAAGACAAAATAGGAGCTAATATGTGGATAAGGAAAGTAAGTACTCAAGTGATAGTGATGCTAGTTTTTCAGACAATGATAAATATGAAGTCCTATTTATGATTAAAGAAAAAGAACAAGCTAAGAAAAGGATTCCAAAATTTCTCAAATACTTTAGATGTGGTAAATTAGGACATATTGAAGATAGTTGTACAAGAAATGGTTTCAATTTTAGTGATTATGAATATGAAGATACACTTGAAGGACCGAAAGAGAATATTCTAATGGCACTAGAAGAAGGAGAAGGTGATCCTATAGAAGACAAGTCAAAAGAAAATGAAGATATGAAAAAAGGTAAACAAATCGAGGAATATTCAGATAAATATGGATATGATCTCAAGGAATAACTTATCTATGCCCTTGAAACAGTGATTAAGGTAAGAAATAAAAACTCTAAACTTGAAACTCAATTTCAATAATGTGATGAAGAGAGAAGGATTCTTATAGAGGATCTAGAAAAATCAAAGGCTAAGACAAATAAGTTCAAGGATAAGTTAGAAGAAAAGATATTAGAATGTGAAAATTTAGCACAAGAAGTGGCACTACTAAGGGAAGATTTAGAAGACTCCAAAGTCAAGCTAAAAGGGTTAAAAAAAAACTCAAAGAACTTTGATAAGTTCATCAAGATACAAAAGTCGACATCAAGCAAAATAGGTCTTGGATTTGAACAAGGATAGAAGAAATAGGAAGGAAAGTCAACCTCAAGTTCTGGAGAAGAAGAAACTTCAAATGAAGACACTTCAACAGAAGAGAGTGTAAAATAAAGTGAGACATTTGAATATGAGTTGGACAATAGAAAGTTCAACAAGAACATGAATAATATACAAAGAATAAACATATGGAACAACAATCAAAATAGGAGACCAATGATGTCAAGACAAGGAATATTCAATGGAAGATGTTTTTCATGTCATAGGTTTGGGCATATGGATTCATAGTGCAGTACACTTGAAAGACAAGAATATGGGAACAAACAATGTTTCAATGGGTATTTCTACTCATGTAATCAGTTTGGTCACAAGGCAATGAATTGTAGGGTTTCATGACAAAAGAGGAGATGGATTCACTAGGAGAAATACTAAGACATTTGCCCCTCCAAGGAATAACAACATTAAGTGTTATAAGTGCAATAATAATGGTCACACAAAAAAGTGGTGTAGATCAGATATTCCATAATTAATTATGAACAGGAACAGAAATAGGAACAGGAACATGGATATGAATAGGAATAAGAACATGGATATGAACAAGAATAGGAACAAGAATAAAAAAATGGACATGGACAAGAACATGGACATTGAAAGAAATAGTCATAGGAATCAAAAGGATCAAATAAGAAGAAAAGAGGATAAAGGTAAAGAATAGTGCTTTCTAGGAGTAGAAATACTCCCACCCCAAAATTAACCACCTCAAGAGGAGGTGGGGGAGGGGCTAATCTAAGAGGCTCATTCTTAGCCCTAGGCCAAAAAGTTGACCCTTTGCCATTGATGTCATAGGGGGAGATATTTGAGTAAAGGGGATAAATTTGGTATTTGAGAAAAGAGGAGAGATTTGAGCCAGGGGGATCAATGTCCCAGGGGGAGCAAAACCTATAAAAGGTTGATTTTATGGTAAAAAGAGTTTGGCCATCAATGAAAAAGGGGGAGATTGTTGGAAATTTTGAGGAATATTAGTTGTCATTGATGTCAAAAGGTTCTAAGAAGAATTGCATTTTGATTGGTTCCAAAAGAGCTTTATGTGAAGCATGATTTAAATGGTTTTTCTCAAGACCATTGATGACAAAATAAAAGGTTTTTCTTAAAAGTTATGGAGAGCCCTAAGAAATTAAAATAATTATAATTAATTATAATAATTTAATTATATATATTAATTTTTAATTTTATTTAATAATCCTTTGTTAATTTTTTAATTATAAATTAATTATATTAATTAGTATTATTATTAATTAATTTATAATTTAATTAAATTACCTTATGGTAAGGTTGGCAAAGTTTATATTTAATTGCAATTGTCTTTTCTCTGTCGATGTCATCAAAATTTGTGGAGTTTCGAAGTCTAAGTCAAATGACGGATTTCATGTATAAATGCCATACCAAGGGGCATTCAAACCTTACCTTCATCGATTAATTTTTAGCGACCGAGCAAAGTTTATTTTGTGCAAATCATTGAGGAAGAAGACAAAAAATCATTTTGTATTTTAGTGCCAAAAAGAAGACTAGTGGGGAGGGCTTAAGGCCTCACTCCCATTGAACAGTGTGGTCCATTGGCAGCGCGCATTTTTCGAGAGCATTTTGGAGCAGGAGTGACCATGATTGACTCATGTGGAGGTTGTTGGCATGTTTGTCTTCAGCACCGAGGTGGAAATATGTTTGGCATGCACTTTTTAAGCACCAATCTTATGAATAAATAGCACATGGTTCTCTTAGCCTCCCAAGAGTGCGCCTAGCACACACGGTGGTCAAGCTGGCAACTAGGACGCATGAGGAGGCAGTGGTTGTGGGTTCGAATCCCACAAGTGGCAAAGGTATTTTTAATTAAATATTTTTATTTGCCTATGTTTTTCCTAAGATGAAAAAGGGAGTTATAAGGGTAAATGAAATGTTACTTGCTTGGTAATTAATCTATGTTATTGGAGTTATAAGGAAAGTGGATTTGATTTTTGCCAAATTTCTTTTTGGCATTAAATTTAATTAAGGTTTTTGAGTTAATTTTGGTGGATTTTAAATTTATTTTAATAGGGATATTATAAGGTGTTATTGGAAAAATATTTTATGTATGTTGATGGTTGTTTTTAAAGGTGGAGTGATAAGGTGTAATTGAGTTTTTGCATTACATTATGAGAGATTTATATTCTAACCTCTTTGAGTTTGGCATAAAAGTGTTTGTGGTTGTGGCATATATTTGAGGTTCCTTCATCATCAAGAAAAGGTACAAGCACATTCTTCCATAGTTAAGTTGATTGATTGGTTTTCTGAAAATAAGTTTGGAGTGAAAATGACTTGATTAGGGCTTCCTTATTGAGTGTGTTGAGTTAATGCTTCAAGGTTTTCTATAATAAAGAGTTGTTATTAAAACCTTATTTTATAAGCATTGTTGTTGAAGCCATTGTTTGTGTGAAGAACTTGAACTAGGGTCTAAAAAGAACATGAGTATCATTGTTATGTGAGAGTTGTTTTATAAGCATTGTTGTTGAAGTGAGTTGTTGAGCAAAGAACTTGAACTAGGGTTTGAAAAGAACATGAGTATCATTGTTATGTGAGATTTGTTGTTAAGCATTGTTGGAAACATTTTGAGTGAGTGATCATATGATTGGACTAGGGTTATTGAGCAAGGATTATTTTATTGAATGAGTGGTTGAGTAGAGTTGGTTGAGCCTAGTCAATTGGATGTGTGAAGTGATTATTCAAGTTCCAAAAATAAACTATTCTATATTCTGAATTGAATTGAGAAAGTGATTGAGTTGAAGCATATTGAGTCTCTAATAATTCTCTGTATGTTTCTGAAAGAGTGATTGAAAGTGATTGAGCATGGTGATGAGTGTAGAGCATATTAAGTCTCTAAAAATTCTCTTTATGTTTCTATGATATTGGACAAGTTCTAGAGTGGACTTATTAAGGAGATTTGAGATAAGTCTTTTAGAATATTTATGGATAGATTTGAGGAAGCTTTTGTGGAAGCTTACAATATAGATTGAGAGAAGATTTGGATAAGTTCTTGTGAGGACATATTGAGCATATTTGGATAAGTCCTTAAGAGGAATTATTGATCATATTTGGATAAGTTCTTGAGAGGACTTATTGAGCAGATTGTAAAAATTTCTTGAGAGACTTATTGAGCAGATTGGAGAAGTTCTAGAGAGGACTTGTATAAATATTGGTGTGAGCTTTTGTGGAAGCTTACAAGGCAAATTTGAGATAAGTATTTGAGAAGGCTTGAGAGTAGATTTGATTGATTTTTTCAAAACCTTGAGTTAACATTTTAGGTAGATCTAGTAGAGTTGAATTGAGATTGAATCAATTCTTGAGTTAAGTCTTGAGGAAATATATTGAGGATATATTTGTGCTAGACCGAAGGATTATTTTTAGTATAGATTCAAGGATATATTTTGGTGTAGATTTAAGGACAGGTTTGTGCCAGACCAGAGACATAAATTGAGGATAAATTTATGCTAGACCAAAGGACTGTGTTTAGTATAGATTCAAGGATAGAGTTTGGTGTAGATTTGAGGATATATTTGTGCCATACTAGAGATAGATATTGAGAATAGATTTGTGCTAGACCGGCAGATAATATTTAGTACAAATTTTAGACTGAGCTTTGGAGGTGATGGAGTTGAAGATAAATATATCCAGCTAGAGAAGGGAATATAGGTATCTTCTTTAGATAGAGTTCCATTTTCTAAGGGTAGTGGAGGCAAAGGTCTTCTAGAGGATCACTATCCAGAGTAGATACTAGGAGATTGGTGTCTTCTATGGATAGAGATGCATGAACTTGATTTAGGTGATTGGTATCTCCTTTGGACAGAGATCCGTAAACATTGTAATATAGAAAGGATTCCCAAGAGATTGATTGAGAAAATTTAGTGAAATATTTTCTCCGTGGAGTAGCCCATATTGGATGAACCACGTAAATTGTGATTTCTCTATTTTATGTGGTGATTTATACATTGTTTTGATTATTGCTATTGATATTGTTATCTTTACATTACATAGTATTTATTGGGAAAGGAAAGTAAAAATTTATCTTATACTGTTTACCCCCCCTCTCAGTATAAGCTTGTGTTATTCAACATAAAGTGCATGGATGATCCTCCATAGTCATTACTTCATTATGTTTCCTTGAAAACACTAAATTTCCTTGGATATTCTCCATATGCTTTTCTTTATTGTGTTGTTCTTGAAACCCTAAATATCAACAAATACCCTTTGTGCCACTTTCATTTTTATTGCAAGGAGAATATTTTATGCTACTTGATAAAATTGAATATGGTTTACCTAGATTAACCTCAACCTTATTCACCTCATTTATTTTAATATTTTCCCCCCTCCCCCAATCTACCTTTGCTATAAAATTTGCCCCTATTTTTATTTTGCATTGCTAAATCCTTTTGTTTTTAAACTTGCACATTGTAATTTCTCATCCCTTGTATCATATTTTATTCTAATGGTTGATTCAAATGAACTATAATGGCCATTACCATTTGATGATGCAAATGGGTTTTCCTTGTAATTTTTTTAGCAGTGGAAAATCTTTGATTTGACCCAACTTATACTATGACATGATCTCCTTGCTTCATATTTAAGTTTACCTCATACCCAAAACTTTCCATTTCTTTATAAATTATTTTAACTTTGCATTTTTTTATGTGTCCAATTTCATGATATTTCCAACATCAAAATATAATTTTTTCATAATCCACTTATTGATCTAATTCTATTGATTCAAATATAATCCTAATGGATTGCATTAAATATTTTGTATCCATGTAAACACATATTTGAGTGTATACAACATGCCTTCTCTCCTTAGTAGTTTAACCCTTGATGAACTTGCCAAGATTGTTGCTAATATTTTTTAAAACCTCCTTATTCATGAGTTGATAAGGATGTCCAAAAATACTAATTCATACCAGAAGTCTTTTACTAGTCATTGTATCCACAAAAAAATCTCACTCCATGGTCTTAAATATAATACATCTTTACCCCTAAACCAAGGGTATCCATCTATTATATTATCCTTTATTTATGAACTAGAGAATATTGAAGAACACAAGCTTATACTGAGAGGGGGGGTGAACAGTATAGCACCCACTATTTACTTTCTTTCCAAACCAATATCAATTAATGTCCTTAATTTCAATAACCAAGTATAGCAGTGTGTATTAATAACTTAGATAACAATAGTAAGAAAGAGCACAAGTCACCACACATAATTGAGACACAAGATTTAATGTGGTTCCCCAAATGTGGGGTACTCCACAAGATAATATACTTATAATATTTCACACAAAAATAAGGATATTTATCCAATAGAATGATTCTCAAAGCTAGGCAATACACGGATCTACTTAGGTAGGAAATCCACTGATTTGCTCAGCTAGGCAACACATTAATTTTCTCATCTAGGAAACACACTAATCTGCTTTGGTAGGCAATCCATTGATCTACTTAGCTAGGCCACACACTGATCTACTTAGGTAGGCAATCCACTGATTTGCTCAACTAGGCAACACATTGATCTACTCAGGTAGGCAATCCACTGATCTGCTCAGCTAGGCGCTCCACTGATCTGCTTAGCTAGGCAACACACTGATTAGTTCAGGTAGACAATCCACTGATCTACTTAGCTAGGCACTCCACTGATCTGCTCAACAAGTTCACACATAACTTGTCCAAATCTGCTCAACAAGCTCACACAGAACTTGTCCAAATTTGCTCAAAAATCTCGCACCAAACTTGTCCAAATATGATCAACAAGCTCACACAAAACTTGTCCAAATATGCTCAACAAGCTCACATAAAAGTTCTCCAAATATGGTCAACAATCTCAAACATAACTTGTCCAAATTTGCTCAATAAGCTCACTAAGAACTTTCTCAAAATCTATCCAAAAAATATCCACAAATCTATCCCAAAAGCCCTCTCAAGGCTCAATAAATCATGCACAAAAAATGCCACAAATCTATCCAAAAATATATCCCAAAGACCTTTTCAAAGGCTGAACCAATCATGCTCAAGTAGCATTCAAAAATCATCCACAAATATATGAAGGTAAGGATCAAATATGAACTCAACAATGAATGAAAATACACTCTTCAAAGGATGACAACTATGATCCATAATGATCTCAACTCAAATCAATCTCATAGAAGCATAAAGAGAATTGTTAGAGACTCAATATGTTCTATACTCAAATCCAATATCTTTCTCAACTCAAAGCAATCTCATAGAAGCATAAGGAGAATTGTTAGAGACTCAATATGTTCTAATCTCAATTTCTTTCTCAACTTCAACTCAACTCAAATCAGAATATAGAATAATTTCTTTTATGTAACTTGAACAGTCACTTCTCACAATCACTTTACTAGGAAAAATCAATTCAACTCAACCATTCATCTCAAGGGACAACTCTTTCTCACAAAACCCTAGTCCATGTATGTATCAACAAACTCAAATATTTCCAACAATGCTCAACCACAAATCTCACATAACAATGATACTCATGTTCTTCTCAAGTTCAAATTCTTTGCATAACTAATGGGTTTCAACAACTATTCTTATAAAACAAGGTTTAAACACAACTCTCTTACCAGAAAACATTGAAGCATTCAACCAACCACTTTCGAAAAGAAAGCCACAATCAATCCTTTTCTCTCTAATGAAATTTCAGAAATCAACCACCATAAACAAACAATAGGGGAATGTGCCCATACCTTTTATGAAGATGAAGAAATCCCTTTGGAAATATCTTAGAGGGAATCTAACCCTCATCACTGCCCACTCAAAACCACTATCGTGACACCAAAGACCACGTGAGCTATTTGTTCACATAGGACAGAGAGAAAAAATGCTCCCTATATTTCGTTGCCCTTGCTCATGCCAAAAACGTGCACCAAATGCTCTTCTTCCACACTCTATGAAAATTGAACCCGGTGGGAATCAAACACATGCCCTATCGCAACCAAAAACTCCATGCTTCCCAAGCTCACCATTGGACCACGTTGTCACATCGAAGGATTTCTGGGCTTCCACTTTTTGTTCTCTTCGTTCGATGCTTTGACTTTTGAATCAAAAGACTTTGCATATATATATGCAACCTTCCTTTAATTTCACATACATCGACACCTTTAATTATTAATTTCCTTTTGATGACACATGGTTTTTATGACATCGACGATGACTTTAATTTTAATTTTAAAATTTAAATTTAACTCTTAAATAATTAAAATTTAAACTAAATATTTAAAATTAAATATCTCCATCACCGGGGCACCTTTTTCGATGAAACGAAAAGCCAACTTGGGTTTTAATAAAAAACCATTTCAAATATGCCATCCATGGTTTTAAATAAAACCTTTTATTTTGCCTGCCTTGGTTTTCACAAAAACCCTGTATACATCCATGTTTTCCAAAATATCATAAATGCTTATTTATGAAATACTTTGACCACCAAAAATCAATGAGATCCATGTGACATCAATGAAAACATAAAATACCTCAAATTTCCAAAAAATATAATCAAGATAAATACTTTGAGAAGAAAATTCATGGAGTACTTTGAATTCAATCTCCACTTCCACTTGATCCAATTTCGAATCTTAGAAAAATATGGCCAGTATCCATGAAACCTACATATTAACACTCTAATTTTAAGAACCATTATATCATGCTTGATCATGTAATCCCTGATAATCATTTATGGTGTAGTATTTTCTATCAGGATAGTGTTTTTCATTGATTCACTCTTCTTCTTATCGCTAACTATGACATCCATACTTCTAACTAGGGCATCCTTACTTCCAACTAAGGTATATTTACTTTCAATAAGGACTTTCAAGTATGACTTTCTTGTCATATTAACTAGATTTTCTTCACATGAATTATTTAGTTTTTGATTTTCTCTTGATATTGCGAACAAGAAGTAATGTTTGCTCCTTGATCACACTTTGCTTTCTACTTTCTTCTCATGATTCCTACTTACTTGTAGCTCACAATTGCTCCCAATACATAAATCAATAAAAGTTATAATATTAGTTAGTATAAATTTATTCATAGCTATAATATCATTATGTGATTTTTTTTAATTCAGGTAGTGTGATAAACCTGTACGGCTGACACATATAGGGCTGACTAGTCCCTTCCCAAGCCATGACCCCTTGTAAGAATGAGAGCTACACTTATAAATAGGGGATTAACACATAACCACACACATGCAAATGTCACAATTTGAACCTTGGATATCTCGAAGAAGAGCCAAACCCTAAACCATTACGTTGTCCCCCCAGGACAACTCTTGGGTAGATAGAAACCTCCATAGCCACTCTTGGGTGGCCAATAGTATCTTCCCATACTGGTATACCACTATCTAGAGGGAAGCCTTAGGAGATTTTTTATGTGTCATCTTGATCTCATATTTGTATAGGTATTCAAACTTGATACCTCTCAAAAGGAGGGAGTTTTTTGCAATCACCAACACCCCACACTTATGGAATAAACTCATGGGTAGAGAGAAACTTTCAGAGCTAATCTTAGGTGGTCGAAAGTGTCATTCCATATAGGTATATCACTATCTAAAGGGAAGCCATATGCAATTTTTTATACTTTCTTGGATGTCATGTTTGTATAGGAATTCGAACTCGGGATCTCTCAAATGAAAGGAGCTATTCGCAATCACCAATGTGCCACCCTTGCAGGTTAAAACTCTTGGGTAGAGAGAAACCTCCAAAGTCACTCTTATGTGGCCAGTAGTGCCCTCTCATCTAGGTATATCACTATCTAATAGGAAGCCATAACATATTTTTTGTGTCTATTTGGTCTCATGTTTTTATAGGGATTCAAACTCAAGACCAAACCCTTGGGTAGAGAGAAACCTCTAGAGCCACTCTTAGGTGCCCGATAATACCGAAAAATTCAAGTTTTTTCATTTATTATGAAATATAGATGGGATCGATTGAATTTTATACAAGGCCCATTTCAATCCCGTTATAGTCTTATAATTGAAGTATCATGATAGTTCAATTAAATTTAAGAAATAAGAATTATTTCAGTTTCATATAACCAATTTAAAAAATATATATAAAAAAATAATATTTAAAATTTTAATTGCTTAAAACCTTTTTAGATTATTCAAATATTAAATATTATTACATTAAATAACATTTATACATATTTTAAATATTCCCCTAGAAAATATGTATAAATATTATTTAATGTAATTTTGATTTCATCGTAAAGATTTATTGTTCATCTAGAGGGAGGAGTTTGAACAAACATAATTGTTACAAGTATAAGTTAAAATATGAAGGAAAGAAAAGAGGACTTGAAAGTGAGTACCCAACAATGGTGGATTCTTTATTTTGGAGTTGGAATAAGTGTTATTGAGAAGACATGATTTTACCTTTGATGAACTACACTTGTTGGTTTATTAATTATTATTTTGTGAGCTACAAGTTGTATCTAGTTTCTCAATAGGACTAGAGCTGGTATGTGGGACTTCACTGAGTCCCAATACTCATGATTTTGAGTCCACCTGAAAAATATCAATCATTATTTGTACCAACAACGAGAGCATCAAAAGGAAATATAACATGCTTAATCATGTTGAGTAATAAGTTCCCACTAGTCTCGTACCTACCGACGATCTTCCTTCCATTTTTTGTGGAAGCGATAGAGGTGACTCAATAGTCTGGAAGTTTGATTGTAAGTTTGAATGCATTATATAAGGTGATAATCTATGACTAGCGCCTTGAACAAGGGGCTAGAACTGCATACTAAACTGCTTTCTGAAAGACATTTTTGACTCGTCAAAATGTTTACTCCAATTGTTCTTGGAAAAATGAAAGAAGTAAAAATCACTTGGAGGACCTAAAAAAGAGGATCTTGATGCTTTAGATCGAACAAAAAATACTTGACAACAAAGGAATGATTTGTCCCAAAGATAGTTTTTGATCTCTCTGGGTCTATTGATTGTTCATTGTGTGTTACATTTTTTTGTAATTTTAAATGATTTTGAAGTCAAAAAATTTAGATAATATAAATATTGTTTGATCTTCTTATTTAAGCTCTAGAACCATATTTGGAGTGTAAATATTATTATTTGATTTTTCTTGTAAAAAGTTTGGGGTCCCTTTCAAAACCCCTTCTTCTACCTTAATAAAAAAACATGTATAAATATTTTTTCTAATAAAATTTAAACCTCAAAATCCTAACAAAAACACCAAAATGATAAAAAAATATTAAAATTTCTTAATAAAATTTCAAATTTAATTTAAAAAAATTTAAACCTTACAAAAGTTAAAAACTTCTCTTCATTATTAAATACATATTAAATATTATTACACTAACTTATTTAAGCCTCATAAAATTTGAAACCTCTCTTCATTATTAAATAAATATTAAATATCATTGCACTAACTTCCTTTCAATATATTTTGTATTTTTTATAATCATTTTCAATGTGCAAAAGACGAATTAAATCTTCAATGTACTCCTTTGAACATGTAATTAGGACTTTGAACTTTCCTTCCCAAAAAAAATTCAAACCACTGAAAATGTGTTAATAAACTTATATACGGAAAAAAACATGTATCAATGCGATTTTCCACAAATAAATGGCACTCCACTTTATTTCTAATTCCTTACTTGAGAAAGGAAAGCAACATCTCCATAATAAAACCTCAAGATAGCATTTAAATAATAAATATTATTTAAAAGAGATAGATTAATTGATAAGACAGAATATTTGTCCGAAATTTTTTAAAAAGTTTGTATCCTATTAACTTTTTATTTACTTAATAAACTAAAAATTATAAAAATTACTAAAAATAAAAACTAACAAGGTCAAACACAGGTCTACACAGGAACCACACATGCCGTGCCGAAACAGAAGCGTACACGGTAAATTCTAATCACTTATATCACAATCCTTCCAACACCCACTGTATCATCATCTGTAGCAGACTCTCGCAGGATTTGATCAGGGCGTCACTATACCTGCAATACAACAATTCAAAAGAGAAAAGTTAAAGAATGATCGAATAAAAAAAAAAATTAGACATCTGATAAAGAAGTTATAGCAGTCAGATTATGACATAATTTGGTAATATATGGGTTTAAATTTGGTAAAGAAATATACAAAGATATAATATAGATTTTACTTATTTCAATCGTTTCTAAAAATAAAAATTATCCTTAGGATGGTCCATTGTAATCTTTTATACTTTGCATTCTATTTAAAAATAGAAGAAAAAGTATATATTGTGGTAAATTGAGATCAAACCACAGTAAATTAGAGATCTGATAAAGAAACTTGTGGTAAATTTGAAATAAAAAAATAAAAATATACTTTTATTTTTATTTTTTTAAATTTGAAATAAAAAAATAAAAAATATACGGAAGGACTGTTGACTGTAAACGGAGTCGTGTTGACAGTGGTGACAATGGACCAGACTTCATAAATTGTAGGCGGCTGGTGATTGACAAAGTTGGGTGTTTGTTCACATTAGTGATCATCCCTTTGAACGGTCCTTCCGTATGTTGGAGGAAACTACAAAAGATGGATGTAATGGGAGATTGCATGTGATACCACATTAGTCCTAAATGTATTAGGAGAAGTATTCCACCTTATCGCCTCCTATTGGTGGAGTTAATTGATTTTTTTTTTGAATTTGGGTTTTTACCTTATAAAGGGTTCCATTTTATTTTTTTATGGGTGTTAATTCTTTTTGTTTTTTTTTAATATACTGGTACATGTTAGATCTTGGTTTTTTTAAGGTGTCTTTTGAAATTATTATGATTATTTTTTTCAATTAGTAATATATAATTAGTAATATATGATTGAAATGGTATTATATATTATAATTAATTGATTATTTTATATGTATTATTTGACTGATTAAAAATTAAAAAAATTAATCACTTAACTTAATTATATTTAATGTTTTCTTAATTTTTATTTTAAAGTATTAATTTTTACTTTGATAGGTTAGTTGGTAGCAACCCCAAGTGCAAGCCACCTCAATTTGATTTCTTTGACTTGGTCCTGTTGACTTTTACTTTACCCACCAAGCTAAGGATTATAAAGGTTACCTAAGCAAAAATAAATAAATAATTTGGTTCTAGAAATACCATTTTTAAGTTGACTATCCTTTAAAGGGGATTTTTCTTCCCACATGAGTAGAATTTGACATTTCTTTAAGTTGACCATCCTATGAAGGAGAAGATATATATATATATAGTTAATTCAATGCTTTCTTTGTTTTTCCACTTATTTATATAAGTTTGAAATTGTATTATTTGTTATAATAATTTGGTTATTTTATATGTATTATTCAACTCATTAAAAATTTCATTTAATGATTTCTCAATTTTTGTTTTAATGTGCTAATTTCTCACTTTCTTATAGTGCTAATTTAAGTTGTAGAAATGCCTAGAAAGGGATAGGCCTTTTGGTAGCGATTGAGTGCTTGCTAATAGGCTGTCTAAATTTGATTTTTGAGTGTTGAGGTTTTGGTTCTATTGACTTTGTTTTTATCCATCGAACTAGATATTATAGAGGTTGTCTAAACAAAAATAAATAAATAAGAATTAAGTTCTAGAAATAGCATCACTTTTCTTCTCACACTTGATTAGAATTTATCATTTCTTTAAGTTGACCAAATTTCATGGAAAATCCATTGTTCTTGACTCTCTTTGTAGAATCCATTAAAAAATTAAACTAAGAGCCCCCTTAATTTTATCATCACACATATTGCTTTATTTCATGAAAAGAAATTTTCTTTTATCATATAATCTTGACCACAAAAAATACTACATAATATAGATTAAAATATTTTCTACTAATTTTGGCATAATATACAAGTATATATAATATGTTCAAATGGCTTGTAAAACCAATTTAATTATTTTCGCTTTTTGTGCTAACAATAACCATCTATATTTCCATGTTGGTAGTTTATTTTTAACTTATAACTAGGTTCCACAATTCTATCCTCATTCTCTCCTCAAATAACAACATCTGTAATAATGTTGCCAATAAATTTACCTCCTCCATTTAAAGTAACTTGTATATCCATGCTTTGATTCTAGCTAGAGTTTTTGAGAAGTAAATTTTGTATTTTTTTCCTATTAAATTTTTCCTAGATGCCCTCTCATATCCCTTAAATAAGTTATTCAAAGCTCTAACCTCATTTTACCATGCTCTCCTATGTAGGGTTGTATCATATACAAACAACTGATGAGTAATGTTATTGATGTTATTACTAGCCTTAATATGCTTATTAGCCCATTTTTTGATGTCTTCTTTAAGTTCCTTCTCAATACCTCTACCATAATAATGAACAAATATAGTGATAGAGGATCTCCCTGTCTAAGACCCCTCTTGGATTTAAATGTTTTTGTTACTAGCCCATTGACTAGCAATAAATATGATACTCAAGACACATAATATTTAATCCATCTAACCCATTTCTTCCTAAATTGAAAATTTTCTAATACTATAAAGTAAAAATCCCATTTAACCCTATCATAGTATTTATTCATATCAAGTTTTAATATCATTGTTGTTTTTTTCTAGAAGCTATTGAATGCATTATTTCATGAGTTACTATGATCCCATCCAAAATTTATCTTTTTTTCACAAATCCTCCTTACTCTTCTAAAAAAATTTTTGTCTAATAGTGGTCTTAACGGATTTTCCATCACTTTAGATATTATCTTATATGGCATATTACATAGGCTTATGGGCTTGAATGAGTCAAATGATTCTACATCCTTATTTTTTAGAATCAAGGTAAGATGTCTTACATTTATTTTATAAGGTATGCATTATTTTACCCTAGACTATTCCACTACCACTAATAAAGAATCCTTCACTATTTCCCATTTATATGGATAGAATGCTATAACAAGTCCATCCAGACCTAGGGATTTGTCTTTATCAAAAGAGAAAAGAGCTAAATGAACTTCTTCCAGAGCTAAAATCTATATTAGTTTTCTATTGTCTTCATATGCTTAACATAAGGTACTCCATGCATTGGATTATCATTAAGAACTTCAATCTCCTTCGATCCTAAAATATTATGGTAAAAAATCCTTTTCTCCTTTTCTATTTCACTTTGGTCTTCAACCAAAACCCCTTCTGCCAATTTAATTCTAGTAATTCTAGATGCTTATCTCTATATTATTGTCATCCTATAAAAAAAAATTGTGTTTTTATCTCCTTATTTTAACCTTTATCTCGATTTTAATCTCCAAAATTTCTCTTCCTTACTCAAAATGTTATGATATTCACTAAACAACTCATTTCCTTCAAGATTGGATTATTGTTCTCATCTCTTTAGAATTTTGAAAGGTTCTCTTTTGGTTCTTTCTTATAGAAAATATTTTTAAAAGTGTTCTTGTTCCATTATTTTAATCTAGATGTCATTGATTTAATTTTTTTTTATTCTTTTAATCTATGTCTTTTAATCTTATTTTTTTCCTTAATATATATATTTTCCTATTAGTTATATGAGATTGAAACAATGATATCTATTACAATAATTTGGCTACTTATATGTATTATCTAACTCCCAAAAGAAAAATTGTATTCAGTTAATTCAATCTCATTCAATATTTTCTTCATTTATCCAATTACTTATGTGATATTGAAATGGTATTATCTATTACAATAATTTGATAATTTTAAATGAATTATTTAAATCATTGAAAATAAAACAATTAATCGGTTAATTCAATCTCATTTAATGCTCTCTCAATTTTTGTTTTGATGTGTTAATTTCTCACTTTCTTATGGTGGTAATTTAAGTTTTAGAAATGCTCATAAAGGGATAGGTCGATTGGTAGCAAATGAGTGCTTGCCAATAGGCTATTCTGATTTGATTCTCTCGAGGGTTGGGGTCTTGGTCTTGTTGAATTTATCTTTATTCATTGGGATAGGTATTATAAAGGTTTCCTAGGCAAAAATAAATAAATAAAAATTAAGTTCTAGAAATGGCATCACTTTTCTTCTCACACTTGAGTAGAATTTGTCATTTGTTATTTCTTTAAGTTGATCATCCTCTATATATGAAGGAGAATATGATTGATGTATATATATATATATATATATATATTCAATTAGTTATATGAGATTGAAACGATGTTATAAATTACAATAATTTGGCTATTTTATGTGTATTATTTAATACTTAAAAATAAAAATTGTATTGAGCTAATTCAATCTCATTCAATGTTTTCTTCATTATTTTAATGCATTAATTTCACATTTTCTTATGGTGGTAATTTAAGTTGTATAAATAGCCTTAATTTTCTTCTCACACTTAAGAAGATTTTTTCATTTTTTTAAGTTGACCATCCTCTATATATGGAGGAAAAAATTATAATCAATTTTTTCATCTAACTTGGATTGAAGTTTCACTTATAATTTTAAAATGTATCTACTTTCAGATTGTAGAATATCTTATCCTTGAGCTTGGACATTGCAAATCAATTTTTTAAAGATTTGACAATCAATCAATAATTGCTCACCCAAGAACCCTTAATTGGAAGGGTTAATGGATGCCTCTCAAGAAGAACAAACAACCCTAAAATTATTCTCTAGCCCAAAATAATTAGACATGATATACTTTATCATCAAATACATATTCTAATTTCTAACTTTATATAGAAGGGCAATGAAGTCTTGGAAGGAAAAGGGGGGTATATATATAATATTTTGTTGTAAATAGAAGTTTCATGGTTTATTTTATCAATCCTATAGGCTAAAAACAAGTATTTAAAGGAGGTTTATATTTCTATATTAAAGCTAGGCTCTTCATTAAGCCATGGATTTTAGACTTCATTCTTTTGAAGGAGCTTTTGTCTACAATTCCATTTGGATTTGTTGTAAGTCTATTATCAAGTTGCTTAAAAGTGAGTACCTTGTGATGGCATATAGTTTGGACCTTTTGTTAAGGACCCATATCCAAAAAATATTGTGTTCAATTTGATTTTTGTGTTCTACATTAGTTTTCTAAAAAGAGGAAATCTTGGAAATGATGGTTAATATGGTTGGAATTTACCTAGGCTCATCACAATTCACAAGGAATGGAAAGTTAATAACTTATGGAAGAATCTACGTAGACGTAGACCTCACCAAGCATCTCCCTAAAGAGGTGGAGATAAAAATTGGTGATTATATCTAGACTTAATCCCTAGGTTATGAGGAAATCCCTTTTTATTGTCAATATTGTTATCATTATGGAAACTTATATAATGAATGCCCTTGCACACCAATAATCGCATTGATAATTCTTCTAAATATGATAGCAATTAAGGTGGTAGAATCCTAGGAGGAATTACTCCCAATATGTATTACTAGATCAACTTTAAAGGAGGACAACTTCAGTTAAAAACATCATTCTAAGGTTAATAGATATAAAATAAAATAGGCAATTAAACAAAATTAGGAAACAATAATATGAATAATGTCAAGTTTACCAATGTAAGGCACATGAACCAAGAATGAAATACAAGTAGAGGATAAGCTATGTGTAATTATTACCACACCTTTAATCATTTTGACATCTTAAGGGCTTAATTTAAAAAAGACTCATTAAGGAAAGTGAGACAAAAGTATTTCCATTAAGAATTTGGTCATCATGTAACCAATGCTCGAAATAAATACTAGAATACTACTATGATCATAAATAATAAAAAGTGGAAAAATATTTAGATATTCTTATGCATCACAAGCTTTAGAGCATATAAGTTGTCGTATCTTGACTTTTTTTCCCAATGTAACAAATGATTTACAAATAGGCCAAGTCCCTTCAAACCCATCCACTACTTAATGTTCATTCTCAAAATATCAAGAGGAAAGTACTGATGAAATTTTATATACAAACACCAATCTCCAAGAGAACAAGGATATCTAGATTTCCAATAGAAAATCTAAAAAACTAAAGAAGAAAATAATATGTTATAAACAAGTTTAATGTTGGGCATCAAGAAATTAGGCTCTAAAAAGTTAGGCATGGGTGGTTCAGGTTCAAACCAAGAGAAGAAAAAGACCATGAAAATGTTGAGCTAGTAGGAGAACAACTAATAAAAGTGTGACTAGTCAAGAAATATGATATACATTTATCCAAAAATTCAAGATGATGATTATTTCATGGAATGTAAGAGGGAAAGGAAACAGGTCCTATCATGAAATAATATATACACTTGGTCATAAATATTCCTAAGTATAAAAATATGTACCCTAGACCCAGCCAAAATTGAAAGGTCGAAGAAAAGAGATGTCCTTAGGACCAATCTCTATAGGGGTTGGTTCCATTACTAATATAAACATTGGTATAAAGTTTAGGGAGAGATATTAACATAAAGATATGGGAAATGTGGTTGTAAGCTGGAAAAATAGAGTGGGGATGAACTAAGAGCTAAATAACCACCAATTCAAGTTTTAAACCGCATTCAATAGAAATAACAATATAGAAACCAATCACATATCGTGAATATGACTTCCAATTAAAATTTCAACATTCACTTCTTCATAAAAAATTAAATTCAAATGCAAAATTCAATCTATCTAAAAAATTCATGAATATAATAGAAATGACGGGTAGAAATCAATCACATACACAACTGATCCAAAAACCAGAGTCAAAAGTCTTTCAATTGAGACAAAAATTTAAACTCCAAGAGTTTTTAGCAAAATGTTCCCCCTCGTTTTTTACATCAAGTTCTCTAGTATTTATAGAATATTTCAACTCCAAAATTAAATTCTCATCAAATAGGGTGGAGTGGAGCTTCTTGTCAAAGATGATGGCAGCCTTTGGTTTCTCTTAGTATTGGATAGAATGGGTCGTGAGTTGTATTTCTACTTAAACATACTCAATGTTAATCAAGGGTCTTCCCTCACAACCGTTTGGAGCTACTCGAGGCATTCGTCAAGGAGATCATTGTTCCCCCTATATTTTTCTCGTATTGGTTGAAGGCTTGGGTAGACTCATCTTGAGGAGAAGACAAAAAGGTTTTCTAACATGTATCAAGGTGGGTGAGGAAGTTTTGACTCACCTACAGTTTGTGGATGACATAGGATTGGTGGGAACGGACAGCTTCAGGGAAGCAAGAATGATTAGAGATACACTTAATATCTACCTTAGGGCTACAAACCAAGTCATCAATGATAAAAAAATCCAAAGTGGTATTTTTCAATCTTGATCAAAGGCTTCAAGATAGGATTTTAGAGATCTTGGAATTCACAAGGACTTCTCTCCTAGTGGTATATTTGGGGGTCCCTTTGCATTTTAAAAAACTAAAAATAGATATCTAGAGGAATATTTTGGATTGTATCAAAGAAATAATTAATCATTTGTCTCATAAATGGTTAAGCTATGGGGGTAGATTAAATTTTTTATAGTCATTCATTTAGGCCATGCCAATTTATAAATTTTCTATCCTTGATACCACACATACCGTATGGAAATAGTTGGAAAAGATAACTAGAAAGTTTTTATGGAAAGGAGTAAAAGAAGAGAGGAAATAGGACTTAATAGGTTGGGAGAAAGTAAACCAACCCAAGGTAAAATGAGGTTTTGGACTGAGAGATCAAATTTAAATAATAAAGCTTTTGCTGTAAAGCTTTATTGGAGATGGATTTACCAACCAAGTTCTTTATTCAGTAGAATATTAACTAGTAAATATTTGGTACAGGTAAACCCAAATGAGGTGGATCATTTCCATTTGGAAGGTAATGTATTCTTAGTGTGGCAGGCTCTTAAGTTAGGATCTCAGGTAGTAAAATATGGATTATTTTGGAAAGTGGGGAGAGGGGAGAAGGCACAATTTTGGACAGATTCATGGGATCAATACCCACCTATCATTGTTGAATTTCTTGAACTGCAACCAATAAAAACAACCATGGAAACCAGGGGTTGGGTCCAAATTGAAAGTTATTTCAACACTTGTCAGTTGTGGGATTATAAGTTTAAGTAGTTTAAGAAGTTTGATGAGTCAGGGCACTCTCTCCTCCTTTGTAAATATCAAGGAATTTTCCCACTCCCCATAACCTCATGCAAGGGTTCCATATACTCCCACCTTAATCAATGAAAGAGACCCCTATATACTAGCTTCTTTAGCTCGATGACCTTCATTTGTCTCCTTTCTCCCTAACAAGGGGAATTCACCTGCTCACCCATACTCCTCAAGGTTACCTCCACCCCTACCTAATTGGATGTCGCTTTATGACTAGTCCCTTCATCAACATATTTCCCAATCCATCCCTTCATGTACGTACCCATCCCAACCACGTCACATCCTACAACCATCACAAGTCCCACATATTCTCTGAACACCTCTAGTCCCCTTCTATGGTACTCATTTTTAGCCTCCACCACCACCATATCACCACTATCCATCTACACATCCTTCACCTCATCCATCCTCATATCCACAACCATATCCCAATGCCACCATTTCACTAGGTTCCCATTCTCCTCTCGCATCAACACTATCCCCTCCACCCATCAATTTCCAATATATTCTCACTTGACTCAATAACCTTAAGCTACATACCATGAATTATTGATGTCATTCATCCACACACTATTTTGGTACAACTCATACATCCTCATCCTCTTCCATGCATGTCTCTTATCCTTGCACATAGCCTCCACCAAAATAAAGGTCATTCTTCACCCACCCATGTCTATCGCACCTCCCTTGTGCTTGTCCCTGTCCATACCTTATGTTTACCCTACGCCTATCCTTTCAAAACCTCTCTCCCACACTTTTGACCAACTACTGCATGCAAGACTCCTTGTTTCATCTGAGATCCAACCAATCGATCTACTTCACCCTAAATTGAGGGGCTACAATGAACACTAGTTTTGTGTCTACCATCATCAAATGGTGCATGATATCAACAAGTGCCACATATTTGAACGTATGGTCAACAACATGGTGGATGGGAAGGATTTCCCACCCTTCATGCATACCACCTCTC
Organism: Wollemia nobilis; assembly: GCA_028583015.1. Taxonomy (NCBI): domain Eukaryota; kingdom Viridiplantae; phylum Streptophyta; class Pinopsida; order Araucariales; family Araucariaceae; genus Wollemia; species Wollemia nobilis. Next base: position 2,258,119 of record JAQPPZ010017236.1, on the reverse strand, counting down.
CTACTCGAGTTTAGCACATTTCACCTCATATTGTACCTCACCCCATGCCATCATGTACTTCATTCACATCCACACCCCACTATTTCTAGTAGTTATCCAGCCACACCACATATCAGGATACTAGTTGCATCCCCACTCTTCCTAGTAAATCGTAATTTGAGTTTTGCCACTTTTTATATCCTTAGTTCATCCTGTTATCTCTTTATTTATCCTACTCTCCCCTTCTTCTTGTTATATTGCATTATTGTATTGTCATACTTTTAAGAAGCAACATACCTATGCTATATTTCCCTTCTCTCTCTATCTTGTTATCTTTCATTGTTGTATGGTCATGGTTCAAGAGGCTACATACCTATGATATATTTTCCTTCTCTCTCTCCTTCTTGTTATTTTACATTGTTGTATGGTCATGCTAAGAGTGGCTACATACCTATACTAATATTTCCCTCTCCTTATTCTTGCTATTGTGTATTGTTGTATGGTCACGCTTTGAGTGGCTACATACCTATGCTAAGTTTTATTTTCTTCTTCTTCCTTATTGTTATTTTTCTACACTATTGTATGGTCATGATCTGAGTGGCTACATACCTATGTTGAATTTTCCATATCTTCTTCTTCTTTTCTTCTTCCTCCCTTCTTTGTCTTCCTTCCCCGTCTTTGTCTACTTTCTTCAATTTTATTTTCTTCACCATCTATTTTGCTTGTCACTCCTCTCGCTCTAGACAATCACATGCATTCTCTTTCTTGCACTTATTTCTTTCCCTTTTCACACCTCCCCATATGCTATGACAACCACATCTACTGTTCATTCTTCTCATCATATTATTTTCATCTATTCATATCTTTCTTAAAATTTCCCAATCTCATCTCATGGATTTTCACATATTCCTCTTGTACATATTTTCCTACACACTATGTCTTTTATATTGCTTCCATTGCATATACACACCTCACTATTGCATCCATATCCATACTTGTACATTATCCTTAGATAAATTTGCTTATGATAGATTAAAACACACACTTGTTAGCATCACCACTTGGCTTCCCACTTCCCTTTTAAGGATTACAGATTGTGTAGTATTTTTCATGATTTTGATCATTCACAAGTTGAGTCAATAAAATGTCACCTCCAATTGACAATTTTTTTCACTTCTCATAGCTTTCCTTATTTGGTTTGATTTCTTTTATGGACCACTCACACATGTTACATCTTAAACAAATTTTTAGTCTAGGGAAGACAACACCTTGTGTAGACTTTGCCATCTAGAAAACGGTTTCCCCTACTCATACTATCATTTGCATGATCAAAATATGACCTGGGATAAACAAAGGGACAAGCATAAGAAAAAATAAAAAATGCGTAGAATTCAAAAGCAAATGCCCACAAAAATAAAAATAAAAAAACAAACAAATAGAGAAAAGCACCACAAAAAGAGAATCAAATCGAAGAGAGGTAGAAAACAAAAGAAAAAGACTCCAAGAGTACTACCACTATGCTTCAATCCCTTTGGTCCTTAAATTTAATATAACATCATGGGATGATTTCCATTGTCAAAAATAAGCTCCAAGAGCCTGCCTACTAGTGGAATAGTCTTATAAGTAGTGACACATTTGTCACATTAGCGACATTATATTTTACAAATAACTTCATGCTTATGGATGAGCTAGCTATTTTGGCTAATATTACAATGGATTAGTTCTACCTACCTCAAAATGGATAAATGAACATCACTCATTGCACACACTGGTCCTTGATAGACTTTAATCTAGTCAGGTTGGTTAGGGTTTGTGGTTGAACCTTGCTCAATTTCTCACAAGGTTTGATTGCTACAACTATGATAGTCAAATTTACTAAAAAACTCTCCTTTGACATCCTTTTTTTTTTTTTTTAGATAATGAAAAATATCACATTTCCACTAGTTTTACAATGATACAAGTGCTTCCTCTATGTATTTCCTCATACACATACATGCATTGCATTTTTCTTATGCATACTAGTCATCTCAATTGATCCCATGCATTCCCTACTCTACATTTTATTGGATTCATCCATCTACATCGCATCATTTTCAATTACTCTTATTAGAAATTAATATCCTACTACCACATGCATACATATTCTTCCATCATACATTCACCTACTCTATCTGACATTATACATACACATGATCCTAAGCTATGCATTCATCCACACAAAACCATAACACATGTAAATAACATCGTAATAATAACCATATATGTATATATCATGATCAAAATTCCCCCAAGCTATAAAATAGAGTACATATATCATACATCTATGGTTGGCCTCCCTAGCCACCACCTCACTATGCAACACTAACAAGCCCTCTCACCCCTACTACCCACTAAGAGTCTCTCTACTCTCCTCCACCTACACCATCATCACCACCTCTACATCTCTATCCCCGACCTCCCTACTTGACTTTGGTGTGGCTCCCACCACCTGCAAAATTGTAAGCATCACCACCCTTAGTTCTATTAGCACTATAGATGGGTCACTCTATCGACTCTACTGTGAGTGTGTATGTGATCATGATCGTGATATAAATTGTGACCCTATATACTCTTGGATCCCATGCCCATATAATATCAACCACACCTTACACTACACTCTCATCGATGCTTCCTCTATATACATCCTTAATAAATCATCATTTTCTCACCATAAATGATCCACCTTCACCCTTAGACCTATCATCTCAATCATGGCTTGATCTACCATTATCCTAGCATGATCAGCCTCCTCATGTGTCTGTTATCATCTCTCTATCTCCTGATGTAGGTGTGCTACCTTTGCCTCATGTGCAACCTGCACTACATCAATGTCAACCTATGCATGTTGCACACTCTCTTGTAGCATTGTAATATTAGATCTCACTCTCTCCTCTAATACCATGGTCTCCTATACCTAGAAACATAGACCTCCTACACTCTCTACATGACTCATCCACTCCACTACAAGCTATCATCTCAACTCCTCACACTGCCTCTGCAACTCATACTTCTCTATGCAGCTCACTTGCTCACCTACTGCTAGCCTCTTATCTACTTTTTGCCACTCCTATAACAACCTCCCCTTGTCCAAAGCCCAATATATATCTTTCTTACTTACTATCCCCTCTAAATCCTCAACTCTCTCTTATAGTATCTTTAGCTCATCATGGGTATCCATCACATCCTGAATATCGAATGGCACATTTGGCATGCCTACATCATCATCCTCCTCCATTGCCACTACCTCATCCAATGGATAGCCCTCACCACCATCATCTTGCCCTAGAAATCCTCCCTTATGAGACCCTATTGTATCATCTACCACTACTCCACCTACCTCCTCCTCCATAGGCACAACCTCACTTAATGGTTGGCTTCCAACTCTCATCTATCGCTTTAGTGACCCCATAATAGTAACTCCCATCCCATTATCCTAATGTCACATCTATCATTAGATAGGCTCCTATGTAAGCTCCTCTAACTCTGCATTAGGTATAGGTACAACTCCTCTATCCACCCACTATGAGAAAACCTACCACTAGATCCATCCAATCATCTATCACCCCAACTCTTGGCTTCCATTTATGTGTTGCCCACCATATATCATACTCAAGAGTCATCCTTGCATCATCCACATCTAGTATAACCATCATTGTATCCCTCGACACATCCAAGGGAGGCACTACATATCATACTCCTAGCTCGCCATTCCTCCTTCGTATCATGACAGGTGGATCTGGTCATCCCTACCATAATTACAACTACCACATGACCCTACTAAATAGGAAAAACTCTACCTATCACTCATACCATCCCACTACCCATTGCCCTTAGTGTATCTTATCCAAATACTCCTAATCCTCATCCCATACAACCTCACTCTTCCAAGACCTCCATTGGATATGCTTCAATTATTCCTAGAATCCCTCTCCAAAATAGGCCATACCCCTCATGTTCCCTCTTCATCCTCTTCTCCATATCTGTACAAAGTTAGCCATCAATGAATGCATCTCGTAAGGCAATAACGATGGCCACTCCATTGTGATATGCTCTCATACCCACACCTACAACAATGGGCTCACACTCAAGCTAGACCATCCTACCCTCACCACCTAGTACAACTCCTTTTACACTTATCCTAGTAATGCAGGTGCCCACGCAAACACCACATCGTGCTCCACCATATCACAAACATTATACATTATATTCCAATGTAATTTTACCCCTGATTTGTCTAGCAAAGCATAAGTTTCTATCATGATCATAGACATAAAATTGCAGTTAGATAACATCTTCTTCTTCCAATAATACTCATAGTCTACTCCCTTCTCATGTTGCACTTCTCCCCACTTGTCACCAAATGTCCTCTGTAATATATCACTTTGTGTACCATCTGATGGTACTTGCACTGTCACACCATATATCAAAAAATTGTATATATTTTATATATCCTCTAGCGTGATTGTCATCCCCCTATTGGGATATGGAAGGTGTTCCTATCAGGGTCCCACCTCTCACATAATATACACCTTGTTGGCATGCACACTTTTCATCTCCTAGAAGCCCTTGATCTACGCTTTGTGCATCCATTCCCCATCTTCTTTTGTCCATTTATCCCCCAAGGTATCTCTCAATGTCTGCACATGATGCCATGACTCAATCTTCCTCACTTGCGTTCATTCCAACACATCACACAAATCATTCGTCAATTTTTTATGTATACATATTCATTATCATTGTTAAATACAAATATTCACCACATACACACATCATTCCTTATATCTCATGCATCACATATTCAAAAAATAAAAAATAAAAGAATAAAAAAATGGGTTTGCACACCGTCATGCAAACCTGGTTTGCACACTGCTATGTGAACCTTACAAGGAGGGCATTTTTGGATACCCATTATGCCATTCCATGGTGAATTTTTTCTCAAAATCCAAAAACAACACATTCAATACATGTAAAACACTCATTCAACATCACAGGCACATACTTCAAGGTACACATTCACATGACTGACCAAAACATCATAAAATAAAAAACAAATAACTTTTTTGGATACCCATTTTGGCCTTTCATGGTGAAAATTCATTCATATTTCATAAAAAATATACCATTCACACAATAAAAAAAATTCAACTCTCATACACGTTCCACACACCACATGAGTCAAACAATACAATCCAAGGATCAAAACAGAAAACAAACACCTTTTCTTGATACCCATTTGGATATTTTCACACTTTGTACACATATTTCAATAAAACACAACATGCACTCATTCATTCACACTAAAATATACATTTGTGTACTTTTCACGTATTTATGCTTGGAAGCACGAGGATACGGAAGCAAACAAAAGGGAAATGTAACGCTAAGTCCTACGAATGAACAAAGGACCAAAGTGCATGAAAAGAGGGAAAAACAAACGAACTGAAATGAGATATAAAGCAAATGTAAAGTGCGGCCCTTTTTATTAATTTGCTTGAGATCAGGTTACAATACGTATCCTCCCTTTTCAGGGGCTAGGAGCATTAGATATAGTTTTGTCACACCAACGGATGGTATGCTCCTCTTCGGGATCTTCCGCGTGCCCACATTTGAACTGGGCAGGCCAAATGTCATTGCCGCTTGCATGAATATGTCTGTAGTTCCTTGCTGCCCCTCCAGTGTTGAGATCTTGCATTTAGAGAAACAACAAATGATTAGTAGCACCTGCAGATGGAGGGAAACATGCGATCCCCAAGGCCTCCGGTTAGTGCATGCATGAAATAATTAAAACGATAACCAAAACATATCATAATAAGATAAAATTTTGATAGAGGTATGTAAATATTACCAAGAACACACTGCAAAAGGAATAGTCGAGAAATATACTGTAGATTTCTAATCCCTTCGGGGTGGTACGATTAGGACTGTCATAAAACGTCAAAAAACAACCTCCTAAATGTCCCATCCAGAGGACTCCAAAACACCTATAAATTTGGGGTTAGGTAAAATGGGGTATTTTGAGACAATCCAGAAGGTTGGATTTTGTAGATTCGGCCCCGGTCACCCTGTATCTAAAAATGCTCCCTCCATATTAGTGAAAGCGAAAAGCAATGACAACATTGTCAAAACTCATCAGAATGTCATGAAATTTGAATGGCAGCATATTTGAAAGACATAAAATAAAATGCAAAAGAAATAGTAAGGAAATATACTACAAATTTCTAATCACTCTGGGGTGGGATGATTAGGACTACAGCATTAAGGGGGGCACCCGGGGGCAGGACGCTCGTCGTTTAGGGCTTGATTTCGGCACCAATCCACTTGGGATGGGTCCAAAACCTCCTAGGGGGTTGTGTCAAAAAATTGGGTGGGATATTGTGGCCAATTTTTTGGGTTTTGGTTCCATATTGTGCTTCTAATGTTCACCCAATAACCTCCCTTCCAAAAGAGAGATCAAGGATGTAAGAAGCACAAGTGAGGGGTGAGGATGTAATTTGGCAGCACTCCATTGCTCCAAAATTCTCCTTCTCTGTCCTTTTCATTGGGTGAGAAGACTCACCATTTCATAGACCTAAGGGTCTCTTATGAATGAGCATGTAGAGGTGCCACTTGACCATCATGCCTTGTCAGGGGAGAGAAGATTCCTCCCTGATTAAGGGCTCCATGACTATCTCTATGACTGCCTCTTTGAGCTCAAAAATGCTCACTCGCACTCCCATGCATTGAAAGTGGAGTTGAGTGGTGGATCTGAGCTGCCATTTGTCAAGGTTTGACATTTTTACTATCAAACCTGCTATTCGCCCCACCCTGGAGTGAATGCTGCTAATCATCCTAGGGTGGGACGAATACGAGTTTGTAATCATCCTAGGGTGGAACGAGTAAGGAGAAGAGTGCCTGAAAGGTGCCAAATTGACCTATGACCTTCTAAAATTGTTGTGGGAGTGGTTAGGACCACTTTTTAACCTCTAGGGGCTGCCCTAGGGGCTATGTATGTCAATTCGATCAGTGCTTGTCATCACATAATCAGATTGGTGCTATTTTGGTGTCTAAAGATGTCCCTTTTTGGGATGCGTTGTGCATGGTGCAGTGCTAAGCAAAAATAGATAACCAAACCACTAATGATTAGGGTTTCTCAGTAACCTAACCAAATTTTAATACCCCAAGTAAGGAAAGGGCACACATTCTTGAATCCTTTCTTCTGACAAGATAAGGAGCTTAATTCAAGTGTTAACCTTTTTCGGTGAGGTGTTACTTGATCTTCGACATTGTTCAGTCATGAATAGGCAAAGGGTGTAACCTTTTGTCTGTGGGAACCTTAAGTTCATTATTATAGAATGCCTAGTGTTTGACCAACTTGTGATATTAGCTTGTTGGTTGCCCCAAGCAGGAGCGTGATTGTATTTGTCAATGATTTTAATGCGTGCCATTTCCTTGATTAGGTGTGTATTTGTTGGTTGATGACTAAGTGTGACTACTCCCTCAAGCAACGAATCGATGAGGAAATGACCGAAATGAGAAAAGCGACGAGTCACTTGACCCAAGATGACTTTTTTAAGGGTGCCTTCAATTGTTTTCCTTTGAATGGTTATGGAGTTTCCCAACAATCGACCTATTTTTGGTGGGTTTTAACCCTTTTTATGACGTATTTTGGAACTGAAATTATCAAAAATTCGTCCTCCCGTGGAGCGGTCCGGCTATGTTAGCATTCATAGGGAGTAGAATATTGATAATTTGTGGCCCTAACATCTATTTTGTATGCCAAGAATATAAGGTGCAAATGCGCCTTTGTTTGGCAATTTTATTGTTGTTTTTGGGTGGGTTTTGACCCGTTTTGTGACGCATTTTGGGGATGAAATTGTCAAAAATTAATCCTCCCATGGAGTGGTCCGACTATGGTAGCCTTCTTAGGGAGTAGGATAGTGATAATTTGTGACCCCAATGTCATTTTTGGATGCCTTGAAGCACAGGTGCAAAGGTGCCTTTGTTCGACAGTTTTATTGTTGTTTTTGGTGCATTTTGGATGTAGTTTTGGTTGTTTTTTATTTTCTTGCTCTGTAATCATCTCAAGGTGGGACGAATACCAATTTTGTAATCATCCCAGGGTGAGACAAGAACTAACTAGAGTTATCATCTCAAGGTGGAACTATTACAGGCCTAAAAGCCTATGTAAGGGCTAAAACTAGGTTTTGGGCTCATTTACACTTTGTTTTTCTGGCGATTTGGAGCTGTGAGGAGGAGGAGTTCGAGTCTGCGTATCAGAACACTATCGAGATTTCATGGATAACATGAGTTCATGGACTGTATCATCGAGTGGCAAAGTCGATGCAAGACCGGTAGGTACTTTTGCGCTTTATTTTGTTTTTTTTTCTTTTACAGTTAAAAAAAACCTTAATTAAATTGTTTTGTTTTTCTGTTTAGACTAGGATGAAAACCCTAGGTTAAACTGTTTTGTTTTGTTTTTGTATTTTGTGTGGTGTTGTTTAAACTAAGATCAAAACCCTAGTTTAAAAAAAAAAAAAAAAAATTATTTTGTTTAGACTAGAGTTTAGAAACCCTATGTTAAAATTTTATTTTTTTGTTTAACTAGAGTTAAAAAACGTAGATGTAAATTTTGTTTTTTTTGTTTAACTAGAGTTAAAAACCCTAGATGTAAATTCTATTTTTTATTTTATTTTGTTTAGACTAGAGTTTTGAAACCCTAGGTTAAAATTTTGTTTTTTTTTTTGTTTTTTTTTTATTTTTTTGTTTAAACTAGAGTTTAGAAACCCTATGTTAAAATTTTGTTTTTTGTTTAGACTAGAGTTAAAAACCCTAGATGTAAATTTTGTTTTTTGTTTAACTAGAGTTAAAAACCCTAGATGTAAATTCTATATATTTTTTTTTTTAGACTAGATTTTAGAAACCCTAGGTTAAAATTTTGTTTTTTTTTTATTTTGTTGTTTAAACTAGAGTTTAGAAACCCTATGTTAAAATTTTGTTTTTTTTTTAGACTAGAGTTTAAAACCCTAGATGTAAATTTTGTTTTTTTGTTTAACTAGAGTTAAAAACCCTAGATGTAAATTCTTTTTTTTTTTTTTTTTTTTTTTTAGACTAGAGTTTAGAAACCCTAGGTTAAAATTTTATTTTATTTTTATTTTGTTGTTTAAACTAGAGTTTAGAAACCCTATGTTAAAATTTTGTTTTTTGTTTAGACTAGAGTTAAAAACCCTAGATGTAAATTTTATTTTTTGTTTAACAAGAGTTAAAAACCCTAGACGTAAATTCTATTTTTTTTTATTTTGTTTAGACTAGAGTTTAGAAACCCTAGGTTAAAATTTTGTTTTATGTTGCGTTGTTCATCAGTTTTTGTGTTTTGAATGTTTGTACTGTACATTTGGTCAATGTTGTTGTACAATTTATTGAATGTTGTTGTTGTATAGTTTGTATACATTGTTGTATATGTGTTTTAGTTCTGTACAGTTTTATTTGAATTTTAGAATATTTTTGTTGTACATTTTGTTAATGTTGCTTGTACAGTTTATTTTTGTTGTCATGTTTTAATGTTTTTGTGGGTTTTTTTTTTGTTTTGCAGGTGGTGAAGAGTCGGTACCGTCAGCCGACAATGTTCTCTGAAGTGTGGGAGGTGCTGACTATGGCATACTGGGAGTGGTTTGATGCCCTTGGGCTCAAGTAGGTGACTTGGTTAGAGCCTGTGGTGGGGGATAGGGCATATCTGACTGCCCTGATCAATTTGTGGGATACCCGCACTAGCACCTTTCATCTCCCAATAGGGGAGATGACGGTGACTCTAGAGGACATTTATCGGATTCTACAGATTTCGATAGATGAGCTACCCATTCAGACTACTCCTCGTGATCAGCAGATGACGATGTTGACACGGTGCTTTGGGCATGCTATGGAGATGGGGGTGGATGATGCGATGGAGAGGGTAGAGGGGGACTGCCTGATTGGCAAGATTTTAGTGCGATGGTGGTTTGATAGGGGCGTGTTGGGAGTGAGGCATGCACTGCTCATGACTCTTATCTCCAACATGTTGTTTTTTGACTCCTCAGGTGAGATGTTCCCTTGGAACCTGCTTGAGGTGGTGTTTAGACTTGTGGAGTGTCTGACCTCAATGCCACTTATTATGAGGTGGGGTCAGACCTTACTAGCACAACTTTATGATGAGTTGTATGAGGTCCACTATCAGAGGTGGAATGGGATTGGATGCAGCTACCTATTGCAGTGCTGGGGGTGGTAGCACATAGCTGTGGAGCGGCCACAGGGATTGCATTAGACCACTCAGGAAGAGATGGTGGACAGGGAGATTTGTTATGATATGCTATGGTGGAGGTTAGAGGAGCAAGGGCAAAGTCGGCGGTGGGCAGGTGATGTAGGGCACTATGTCGAGGCCTTCTCATGTCTTACTCTAGAGGAGGTAGTCTGGCATCCATACCAAGACTGTCTAGCCTAGCCTGAGGCTAGAGAGTTGCTCTGACAGGTGCGCAGGGGGAGATGGCTGATCGGGCAGCATAGGATCAAGCAGGAGTACTTCTCGTACGTTTAGGTGACTTGATAGTTTAGGGTTCACCGAGGATTGTCTGGTGATGCTTTGATCTATCGATGTTAAGGCGACGAGAGGACTCTGGCCTGACCGATCATTGAGCTACTGGGTGAGGAGTCAAATGCAGTGATTGATGTCCCTGATATGGACAATGTCAGGGCGACTGTAGAGTACGACCATTGGTGGACGATGTGATGATGGCGGGGTGAGGGTCCTCTAGGAGGTGCGGATGCGATAGCAATCGGTAGTGAGGATGCAAAGGCATCAGGGGAGGGTTGGGGAACTCCGTGCGATGATACAGATATGGTGTAGGTTGAAGACTTGGTTGGGGATGACCTAGGGATTCTGGAGCAGCTAGATATATAGGATGTTTCAGAGCAGTGGGTGTCAGAGCAGCCCACCATCTCGGAGATGCCCATGCCTCAGGCAGTTCCAAGGGATATGGATGCTAGGTATCGTGCTAAGATAGCATGATTGGAGGATATACTACAGAGATGAGATAAGGAGCACCGGGAGGTTCTACAAGAGAGCAATCTCCTACGAAATTAGTTGGCAGAGCGGGAGAATGCATTGGCTATGTACCACTGGTAGGAGGGGGACATAGATGCTTCATAGGAGAGGGATCTCCTATAGACTCAGTTGGCACAATGCGATGATGCATTGGCTATGTACCATCGGAGGGAGATGGATTTGGTCCGAAACCAGTTGGATTTGGAGGCAAATATTATTCATCTCGGTGGGCAGCTACCTAAGCTCACTGGAGGTGGATCTTTGTGCTAAATGAGAGACAGTGAGACTGAGTAGTCTGCTTCCTCTCATTGTAGGCAAGTGGGTGAGGGTAGCGCTAGTGGGTGTGATGCGAGGGCTGGCAGCGCTTGTGGGCATGATGCGGGGGCTAGCAATAGCCACCCTAAGAGGTCCCATAGGACCCACACAACTGGGAGTAGTTCCAGTCGCATTGATCCTGCTGATCATGGTGGCCAACTACCTAGGCTTGGGGTTTTTAATTTTTTTGATGTTTTTGCAAGATCAGAGGACTGAATTATTGTAGCCTACGGGCATTTTGGCGATATATATACATGACTTTATTTTTGGTTATACACTTGTCATGATTTATTGTTTATTTTATGCACATTTAGTTAGTTGATGTATGCATGGGTTATTATGAATGCAATGTTTCTAATTATATGATGTATGTATATGGAATGGATGAAATAATTTGTTGATAACTTGGCAGTGGCACAATAGACTGTACAATATTTCTTGGCTTTTTGTACTATGTGATGACTTTGCATGTGTAATATTTTTTGTTCGTTTTGTATTTTTTGGTGGTGAAGCAAGAATGGACATGTACAACATTTTTTTTAGAATGTAGTTAAGGTTTTTCTGAGATTCATATGTTTTAACTAACTAGCCAAGACTGTACATTTATCTCACAAGACTTTTTGAACAAGGTACAAATCAGAATTGAGTTTGACCAAGTTATTTCACATCCCTGTGTGTGCGATTGAATTTGTTTATGTGGTATTTGTCAGGATACCGCCAGTGCCAGGTAGGATGCCCACCAAACCTCATACCGAGGATCACCTAATTAGCTCCACTAACTCCTTTGTTGTATTTAGTAAGATTAATCCATAGGATAATCTAAGGTACCATAAACTATCTCATCCACATGCAAACATTGTTCTGCTCACACAAAAATCTAATGTGATAAACATATCATCATGCGTTTAGGATACCGCCATTGTCAGGTAGGCTGTCCACCAAACCCGTAATGAGGATCACCTAGATGGTTTTTTGAATACTGAGAATTCCAAGGATTCAAGCTCATGCGTCTTTCGGTTGCTCAAATTGTTGGAAAACTTGATCTCATGCATAGTGATGAAAATCACTATTTATTTTTGTCTTTTGTTTTTCTTTTTGAGCAAGGGGTTTGAATAGTGGTGATAACCACTGTTATTTGATTTTGTATTTTAGGTTTCAAAGTTGAGCTTGTAGATTGTTGGCTTGTGAATGGCATTTATCCCATTTGGATTTGGAGATGACTACCCATCCTGTTTAGGGATGTGTAGTACGAATCTTTATAACTTTAGGGACCAAAGGTGATTTGGGATCTTATTATGTAATGGCATTGATCCTTTTGGCCTTGGGTATGACTACCCATCATGTTTAGGGGCATGTAGTATGAATCCTTACGACCTTGAGGATCAAAAGTTGTTTTGGGATTTGATTATGTAATGGCATTGATCCTTTTGGCCTTGGGGATGACTACCCATCCTGTTCAGGGGTGTGTAGTATGAATCCTTATGACCTTGGGGATCAAAGGTGTTTTGGGATTTTTGTTAGTGGTGAAAACCACTATTTATTATGGGGAATTGGATGGGGAAGAGCGTGTCCTTTTGTCAATTCTTAGCATTCTCGAACCATTCACATAGGGGGATGAATAGGCTAACCTTTCACCTATGATACCCTAAATTGCTTTGTAGGTTTCATCTTTCATTCACACAACTTGGGAATTTTTATAAGTTTTAACTTGTGTGGGGATGCTATGTAACAAGCTGTGATACAAGTAAAACTCTACCTTTGTAAAAATCTATCTGACTTTGTATAGTTTTTGGCTAGAAATATAAAGACAGCTAAGTGACAAAAGCCTTGGATACATTAGAAGACAACTAACTATGATATGGTGAAAAATGTGGATGGCGTTTATTTTTGCTGGACTATTTACAAAGTGGAAGAATGCGGAAAATGATGGGTTTCTCGAGTAATTACAGTCTATGGTGCCTTTGACCTATATGATCAACAAATATGCAATGTATGTTTGCGATGCCTAATGCAACTTGTTTTATTTTTGTGTTTTTATTTTTAAGGGTATGCATGGAAGTGAGATGTAATTTTTTTTTCTTTGATTATCGTTTGTTTTTGTTTGTTTTTGAATATTTGTTTTTGACCAAGCGATTGTGGGAACCCTTGGAGCTTTTGGTTTGACCAAAGATTTTATGGATACCTTTGGGGCATTTGGGGGTTGACCAATCAATTATGGGAATCCTTGGTGCTTTTGGTTTGACAAAAGGGATTATGGGCACCTTTGGGGCATTTTTGGGTTGACCAAGCGATTGTGGGAATCCTTGGAGCTTTTGGGGTGGGCTATGGCTCTCTAAATGTGGAATGGCTTCAAATGACTGATGTTCAAGGGTTCTAGTTCCTTGATTTCTTTAAGAGAGGCGAGCCGGTATGTTCTAGGTCCTATTTTACTGTCGATGACATAAGTACCTAACCAATTTTCTGTGAACTTGTCCCTTAGATGGGGTGGCAAGTTAGAATTTTATTGGTTCTTTTTTAAGACTAGGTCACCAACCTAAAAGTCCCTTAGGTGAACTTTCATGTTGTATGCTTTCTTAAGTTGCTCTTGATAGATACGTAAATGCTTGAGGGCATTGACGCATCGTTCGTCAAGCAACGTAAGTTGGTATAAGCGGGCCTATCGTGTAGTGTCATCATCGATGAACTCTTGCATTGATATGTGCATGGAAGGTATTTCCAACTCGAGAGGCATGACTACCTCGGAGCCATACACTAGCAAAAATGGAGTTTCCCGAGTGGGCATCCGAATGCTAGTGTGGTAAGCCCATAGAGCGAGCGGGATTTGAATGTGCCAATCCTTATGACTATTTGTGACTGTCTTTTTAAGGATGGTAACTAGTGTTTTGTTTGACGCCTCTACTTGCCCATTTGCCTACGGATAATAAGGTGTTGAAAAATTGTGCTGAATTTTGTACTTTGTTGTCAAAGCACTCACATCTTTGTTCTTAAACGATGTCCCATTATCTGAGATGATCTTAGATGGAATACCAAAATTACATATGATGTTATGTAAAATAAAATCCGCAATGTGGGTCACAGTCGTAGAGATAAGTAGAATTTCTTCCACCCACTTGGTGAAGTACTTTGTGGCCGTTATGATAAACATGTGATGGCCTGACGATGCAGGGGATATCTTTTCGATTAGATCTAAACCCCACTACAAACATAGCCAAGCCAATTGGATCAGCTGCAAACCCTGAGAAGGTACGTGTGTCAAATTAGCATGGTGTTGACATTTCACACACTTCCTTACATACGCACTGCAATCTCGCTCTAAATATGGCCAATAATAACCCATGCGAAGAATGCACTTTACGATGGCCATATCGTTGAAGTGGCCACCACATGTACCATCGTGCACTTGGGTGATCGCCCAAGCGGACTCCTATTGGTCCAAGCAATGGAGGAGGATTCCTTCGTAGCTTCGACGGTACAAAATGTCTCCTAGCAAGACATTTTTTGCCACTTTCTATTTGAATGATCTTTTCATGCTATGCATCAATCCAAGTGGGAGGTTACCTAGCTTGAGGTAGTCTTTTATGGGTGTGTACCAATCCTACTGATCAGAAACCTCGATGGTATGAACTTCCAATCCCTCTTGAAGTTCCTCCCTAGAAAAATCTGAGTGGGAACGAACTTGTCAATATAGTATTTTGTTGCTATCAAGGGGACTAGGGGAGAACAAGGACCCCCAATTGGCGTGATTCAAGATATCGTGGATTCGAGTGAACTTATCCTGAGATGTTTCAATCTGGATCAGGTGGTGTTATGTCAGAACTTGCATGCTCCATCGTAGATTGTGATAATTTTTTGACTTGAATGGTTGTCATTTCACCAGAAGTGTCTTACGGTGTTAGTGACCCCAAGGAGGCCATAATGTTTGCAAAATTATTCGATGATCGAGGGAGTGCCTCGATGTCGTACCATTCAATATTTTACCAAGAATTTGTCCATAAGGGCTTTGTAGGCCTACAAAACTGAGCATTTACATTGGAATACCCCTTTTACTTGGTTGCCAATTAGTAGCAAATCACCAAAGATGTTCAAGCATTTGATATTCATGGTGATTGTTTTCTGAAGACCTATGAGCAAGGCTTCGTATTCGATATTGTTGTTGGTGCATGAGAAATCTAGTTTAAATGATAGAGGTATTGGATCCCCTTGTGGTGTGAAGAATACAATTCCTATGCCACCCCCTTGCTCACATTTAGAACCATTGAATAATAAGGTTATGTCGACCTGTGACTCAGGCTCATCAAGATCTCATGATTCTGAGACATGGAAGACCCCATCATCAGGTAGCTCTACGATCAGAGGTTGATCTTCTTCGAGGGGAGCCTCTGCTAGTTGATCGGTGATGACTTGACCTTTGATGGACTTCTATCCAATGAATTTGATGTCAAAATCCGTCAACAACATGATCCATTTCATCGTACGGCTACTATGATAAGTATGACTCATCATGTACTGCAATGGATTCTCCTTAGACACAACATACGTTGTATTTCTCAACATGTAGTGGCGTAGCTTTTTGGTAGCAAATACCACTGCTAAGCATAGCTTTTCAATGTATGCATAGTTAAGTTCATAATTGACTAGGGTGCGACTAATATAGTAAGTAGCCTACTCTTTATGTAGTTCATTTTTTTGGGCTAGCATGGCATCCAGTGCCACCTCAGTAGCTGAGATGTATAAATAGAATGACACTCCTGGTCTAGGTGGTGCCAATACTGGTGGCAAAGACAAGTATTTTTTAATGTTGTCGAAGGTGAACTGGCACTCATCATCCCAGTGAAATGCTACCCCCTTGTGTAATAATTTATTCATGGGTCGACACTTATCAGATAGCTATGCTATGAAGTGCTTTATTGATGTGACCTTTCCTTGTATGCTTTTGAGCTACTTGATGGTGGTTGGGGGAAGTATTTCAAGGATTACATTGACTTTGTTTGGATCTACCTCAATTCCTCATTTTGAGACTATGAAACCCAAGAGTTTTCTAGATGTGACACCAAACATGCACTTCTTGGGGTTTAGTCTGACTTTGTGTTCAATGAGACGATCGAGGATCTTTCTTAAGTCATCGAGATGATCTGGGCACAAAAGGGATTTGGCCAAAAAATCATCCATATAATATTCCAAAGTTTTATGCATGTGATCATGGAAGATGTATGTCATAGCGCATTGGTAAGTGGCACCAACATTTTTAAGGCCAAAGGGCATGACCTTATAACAAAATGTCCCCCAAGGCATTGTGAATACCATTTTGAGTTGATCATCGAGATTGATATGAATCTTATTGTATCCCAAGAAACCATCCATGATGGAAAGCATTTCGTGGATTATTGTAGCATCTACCAATGCGTCGATGCTAGGCAAGGGGAAATCATCCTTGGGACTCACTTTTTTTAGATCTCAAAAATTGGTGCATATGTGAATCCTCCCGTCTAGCTTCTTTATGGGTACCATGTTGGACAGCCATGGTGGATAATCCACGTAGATGACAAACTATTGGGTGCATCTTACGTAGGTTTTGCTTGAATGTCTTGACTGTCAGATCAAGCGTTAGATTATGCATGACTAGATGTGGGTCTAGCCCTGGCATGTCTTTGTAGGACCATGCAAAAACCTCCTTCTTCCATTTGAGAAGGGTAATGTAATCGGCTTGCTCTTCGGGAGATAAACTTACCCCTGGCTTAATGATTTATAGATTCATTGGATCATAGCCGATGTCTACGTCGGTCGTCTCTTTGACTGACATGTGGGACCCATCTTCCAATTGGTGTGGAGTTGGGATCAGGTGGATATCACTTGCTAAATTTAGATCTATGTTTGGAACATCGGGTTCCTCTTCAGTATGGAAGATATCCTAAGTTGGTCTTGGGATGAAATGAAGCATCTCACCACAAGGCCAATACTTTGATGGAGATGGTTGTGAGTTAGCATGATCCCAGTCTATGGCATCTAGGTTTAGATGCAATGGTCGTGTTGGATCGGATAGATAGTTTATTGGGGTGGTTAAGTCAATGGAGATCATGTTGATGAGATGAATTTGGTCTCCATTACTGCATGGGTGGTGACTCAAAAATCCTTGGTTATATTTGTGCTTTGGATTTGGCTCTATGGGTATTGGCACAAATGGATCGGCCCTATGTGCAGATAACAGGATAGGGTCTACCCTTAGCACTGATGGTTCTATAGGGTCTCTGGGTAGAGGTTGCTCTTTGTATGCCTAAAGTGGTAGATACAACACTTGGTCCAACTATGCTTCGTTTAGGTGCCACTTATACCTTGGCCCCATGTTTAGCTGTTCAAACATGTCATTAATGTTCATGGGGTATCATTGCTATCACATATGATTGAGATATGCCACCTCAATCTCATATTCATAATCGCTATCGGATATCCATAGACCTTCATTGGCTCCAATAGTTGTTTTTGGCATGTGAGGCTCATTCTGCTCAATCAAGTTAATTTGGTCCCATCGGGGTTGTTCCGCTCTCTGTGGGAGGACCTGATTCTCTTGAAATGGCATTTGGTCGATTGGAGCATTGAAGGGGAACATTTTCATGAAGCTCTCCTGATATTCATCTATGGGCGTCACTTACGAGTGATTTATATCAGACTTGAAAGGGTCCCAAGGTGCTACCTCATACTCTGACTCATCTTCTGAAGACCCTTCTTGACCTTGTCTATATCCCTTTTGGAGGCAAGTTCTTGAACTTTCCCCGTTCTCGATTAAAGGGGAGGAATTGTTGAGGCCCACAAGGTTGGTTTTTTCATAATGGGAGATAATCCTCCAATGTGTATGTTGTGTTAGGATTGGCATATGGATCTTGTGCCAACCCATCCTTTTTGCCTAGCCCTAGGCCTTGCATGCTCTCTACCAAGATGTCAAGGGGTAGAGGGTGGTTGAACCCTACTATTGATTTGTCATACGACATCTGATATCTTGGTTGAAAAAGAACGCGCACGCCTTGTTCATATCTGCCCAACCCATATCCATGCCAATTACATTGGCCAAGATATTTCAAAAAAAATTCTGGGTTGGATAAATAATTGGTGTTCTTAGTAAAGGGTTCTTCATCCTCTTCCTCTTGTAGGTAAGGTTCCATGCCATTATCAAGGCCCCCATACACAAAATTTGTCTGGTTTGGTGGGTAGCCCAAAGGGACAATAGTGCCAATGGGGAGGTGAGGTCTCCCCATGTCCTGCATGGACTCAAGCACGGGTGTTGCTACAATGTTCCGCACTAGATACTCCACCAGGACCGAATTGGCCATCTCAATGATGATCGTTGGCGGTTGAGGGGGAGGGAATGGGAGTTCTTCCTGAGTCCACTCCATGTCGGGTGAACTAGGCACCTCGACTTCCATTCGACTAGGCACCTCTTCGGTAGAGATTGTTGAGACTGATGGCGATGCCTCTCTCAGGATTTTCTTCCCATTGTACTTCGGTGTGGCCATCTTAGGTGGCATTTTTGGTGAAGTACCAGACAATGAAGATGTACTTGACTAGGTATTTGAGGTACTTAACAGTGAGGATGTATGCAGAATCAGACCCTATTTGGATGAATTCAACTGAAAGTCCAAATGTGTTAATGGAAGGGTTGATTGTGGCATCAACTACATCGCATTGCAATGCTTGAATGGTTCTAAGTCTTCTGGGACCACATGCACTTGCCCTTCATATGTGTACTTTAGGCATTGATGGGCTATCAAAGGGACACACTTCATGTCCCTGATCCAAGGACGGCCCAACAAGATGTTATAGGCCATATCACCTTCCAGGATGTGGCAAAATGTAGGAATAGTCTTTTTCCCACATGGATGGGAAGGAAAATTGTGCCAACCGTCGAACATATCGCATCGTTGAATGCTCAAAGAGTATAGGTGGAGGCCACAATCTGAGATGTTGGAAACTTCAGGTGCTTCAATGTTGTTGTTGTGATTATATTGCTGGACGAGCCAGTGTCCACCAATACCCTCTTAAATAGAATCTCATTGACCCATGCAATGACGTGCAAGGGTGGATCTGCCATATCACTAGTCACCAATTTTAGTTCATCTTCTCTAAAGGTGATGACTGGTTCTATACATCATTTTACATGTCCCACAAAGTTGTTGAAAGAGTTTGCTTCATGGGGCTATAGCTCGATGGCTTTAAGTATCTCCATTAGAACCTCCCGATGGGGCGGTTATTGTTGGATGAGCTCATAGATGGAGAGCCTAGCCAACATGGTCCTTAAAATTTGGGTAAGATTAGTCCGAATTGTGGCCACTAGTCTAGGTGGGGGAGGTTGTGTATAGTGCTATTGAGGTTGTGACATTGATGTAACTTCTCCTGTAGCTATCACGGGGGCAACTGTACTTGGGTACCTCTTGTTTTGAGTCACTATGCTTATCATCCCTACATACCCCTGCATGGGGCAGTTCTGTGTCACATTATTAACATGAATATTTTTTTCTTGTGCATCATGGGCAGGCAGTGGGTCCATAAAGACCTCCATCTGTTGGTTGTTTGGTGCTATGGGATTATCCACCACTAGCATCTTGTTGTCTATTAGGTCTTGCACGAAGCTGTTGAAATTCCAAAATGTGTAAAGGTCATGTCCTTTCTATCGATGGAATCTACAATACAAGTCTTCCCTATAGCCCTTGGGTTTTGGTGCATTGGGGTCTACGGGTCAACTTTTTGGCAGGTTTATCAAGTTTTTCGTGGACAAACAGTCAAACAAGGAGTCTTTAGACTTTGTGAAGGGTGTGAATTGTTGCCTAGGGTGACACTACTGATTCTGATGTTGCCTATGATTTTCTTTTTCATAGGCATCAAGAGGAACTGCTTGGTAATTAGCCTTTGGGGGTTGTGTTGCTTGTGTAGGCTTAAGTAAGTTTATAGCAACCTGATTGACCACGATGGGTGTCGATTGCGTTGACCCAGTTTTGGCATTTTTGGGCCACTCTTTCTTGCGTGGCTTGGCAATCTCGCCATCCTATATCTTGATCTCCTCTATGATTCTGGCTTGCACCAGGGCTTCTTTGAGAGGCATATTTTTGTAGCTGTAATAGCATGGAGATCGATCTTAGGTAACTTTTCAAGAATATTTAGGTCAGATCAACCATGGGGGGGAGGTAAGGAATCTTTGAAAGCAACGTTCTCCATCGATTTACATAAGCTTCCATGGTCTCCTCCTCATACTGTCTGAGGCTAGCTAGGTCACTTAATGATGACTTCTTCTTGGTATTGAAGGTGAAACGTTCAATGAACACGTCCACTAGCTGGTCCAGGTTGCTAATGCTATGCTTTGCCAACTGGGTAAATCAATCTAAGGCAGGGCCTACGAATGTGGTTATAAATGTTCTTATAAGCAAAGCATCATTGTCCTAGATGCCAAAGCATTGGCTCAGGAATCTTGTCACATGCTCTTGGGAATCCTCCTCCCCTCTAAATATTGCCAATTGAGGCATTTTGAAGTGTTCAGGGTATGGGGGTTCCGACACTAAAGGATGCACAGGGTGACTACAGAGCTGGCGTAAAGTGGGCTTTTGGGGCCCAAAAGTCTTGGTCTCCAAAGACTCTAAGTGATCTAGCAATGCTTTGTATGCATCGAAATATTTGATCTCTTCCTCATTGGTTTGTTCCCATTGTGAATTGTCGGGAACTTGAGGCCTATGGAGGGGTAGCCAGATAGTGCCCCCCCTGCCTTGGTAGGGCATTTTAGCCTGCTCTTCTTCTTGCTCAAATTCCTCATAGGCTTCTTGAGGAGTTCCTGGGTGTGACCCATAAACATGGGTGGGTGTCCATGGAGGGTGCCCATCATTGGCTCTAGGAGTGGTCTCCTGCTCAAGTCTAGGAGGTCTTGGAGGCAACATTTGATAAGGTTGTGGATACCTATCTCGCACCAAGGGGTTGTGCCTCTCATACAACTCTGTTGTATGCATGCAAGGGGTTGGGACCCTCTTAGGCACAATGTTCTAGAGTAACTCGTCTGTCTGACTCCAAATGCACTCTTTGCTAAGGTGGTACAGGTGCTCCAACTATTTTTGATCTTGCTCAAGCTACGTGATCTGTGCTTGGCAGGTGGTATGTTTGGCAAATTCCAAGTTGATTTGTTCTGTTGTCTTGATTCTAGGAGTCCTAGATGCCTACCCTACACATATATCTCAGTCATGGTGATCCGAGATATCTATAGGTTGCTTCCCTCTATCAAGGTTAGCAGCATTCACCCGAGGATCTGGCCTCAGTGGGTGATCCTAATAAATAGCAGGTGCAGAGGTGCATTGCTCCCATGCTATGTATTTCTCTTGAGGAATATAGTGGTCTTCCTCATGCTCCCTTTCATATATGTGAAAGGGGCAGGTAGAGTTGGCTCGCCCTGTCTAAAGAGCCTTGCACTCTAGATTTTGCCTATTGTTTTTGACAGTAATAAGGGGTAGAGGAGGGATGATGTAATCATGTGGCCCCTCCTTATGGACCCTATGTTGTTCTAGTGCTTCATCGTGCGGTGGCCACTCATAACGAGTGTCTAAGGGAGCCCTCCCATCTATGTTGAGTTCCATGTGTATGGACTCCTCCTGAAATGATCTATGTTGCATGGGTGTGTCCCTCGAAGGGGTTCCTCTATAGTCCCATTATGTCATGGCATGAGGTGGACTATTTTATGGGTCAGGCCACCAAGGTGGTATGACCAAGTCCTTGGGGCTATAGCGGAGGTGAATTGTGCCCCCTTGTACACTTTTCATAGCTTCTACCCATGATTGGGCTTGGCTATGGGTGTACACCATGGTGGTGTCTCTCTACAAGATATTTAGGTTTTTATCTTCTTTACGATTTTTGCTACACTAAAAAATAGGAGCCACATAAAAAAGAAGTGATTATCTTTTTTATAGGTTAGAGGTGTGCCCTAGATCTGGTTTAGTGTGTTTTGATTTTTGTTATGAAAGCTTTGTAAAGAAAAATTTGTTTTATATGCAATATGAAGGCTCTTATGTATCCCAAAATGGTTGCCCCTTCAATATACCACTGCCAGGCCATTATACCGAACCTCTCAATATACCTACCCTTATGTGAGGGAAACTATTGGTACACGAGAGTAGAACAGTACGTGGAACATAGGCGATACGGAAGGGGAATCACTCTATTTTTGACACCTACCATAGAATACTTATCCTCATGCACTGGGAATCATCCCAGCTACACTTGGTCAGCTTTCTTCAGGATTTACGTCTAGCAACAGTAGCGATTGGGGTTATGTATACAAAAATTTAAGCCAAGGTGGTGATGAAATCCACCATTGGTCTTGATTAAGTGTTGGGGTTTTATGCAAAAATCCTTGATTTTTATATTATCTCATGGTGTGTGGTGTTATTTTTACTTGCGCAAAGAAAGAATAACATGTAGTAAACTTTTCTATGCAAGCAAAGAAAACATAAAAATCACATAAACAGAGACAAAAAATTACAGAGTATTCAGAAAACCTACCTCTTCTCTGCCCAATCCGGATGGCTCTGAGTTTTTGCTCAAAAAATACACAGAGAGCTAATCATCCCAATGTGGGACACATAGAAGATCTGTATTCGTCATAGGGTGGGACAAATGCCTTATTCGTCCCAGGGTGGCACGAATTCTAGTCTGTATTCGTCACAGGGTGGCACGAGAAACAGTTTGATCATAATTTTGATCCCAAAATTAGGGGATAGGGTCCCACCGTGATCACCACTGGAAGCACGAGGATACGAAAGTAAACAAAAGGGAAATGTAACGCTAAGTCCTACGAATGAACAAAGAACCAAAGAGCATGAAAACAGGGAAAAAAATGAATTGAAATAATATATAAATAAAATGTAAAGTGCGGACCTTTTTATTTTCTTGAGATCAGGTTACAATACATATCCTCCCTTTTTAGGGGCTAGGAGCGTTAGATATAGTTTTGTCACACCAACGGATGGTGTGCTCCCCTTCGGGATCTTCCGTGTGCCCACATTTGAACTGGGTGGGCCAAACGTCGCTGCCACTTGTGTGAATACATCTATAGTTCCTTTATTCCCCTATGGTGTCGAGATACTACATTTAGAGAAACAAAAAATGATTAGTAGCACCTACGGATGGAGGGAAATATGCGATCCCCAAGGCCTTCGGTTAATGCATGCATGAAATAATTAAAACGATAACCAAAACATATCATAATAAGCTAAAATTTGGATAGAGGTATGTAAATATTACCAAGAACACATTGCAAAAGGAACAATCAAGAAATATGTTGTATATTTCTAATCGCTTTGGGGTGGGACGATTAGGACTGTCATAAAACGTCAAAAAGCAACCTCTTAAATGTCCCATCTAGAGGCATCCAAAACACCTGCAAAGTTGGGGTTAGGCAAAATGGGGCATTTTGAGACAACCCAAAAGGTCAGATTTTGCATATTCAGCCCCGATCACCCTGTATCTTAAAATGCTCCCTGTATGTTAGTGAAAGCGAAAAGCAATGAAAACATAGTCAAAACTCATCATAATGGCATGAAATTTGAATGGAAGCATATTTGAAAGACATAAAATAAAATGCAAAAGAAATAATAAGGAAATCTACTACAAATTTCTAATCACTCTGGGGTGGGGCGATTAGGACTGTAGTAGTGTAGGGGGTGCCAGGGGGCAGGACGCCCATCGTTTGGGGCTTGATTTCGGCACCAATCCACTTGGGATGGGTCCAAAACCTCCTATGGGGTTGTTTCGGAAAATTGGGTGGGATATTGTGGAAAATTGTGTAGGTTTTGGGTCCGGATTACGCTTCCAATGTTCACCCAATAACCTCCCTTCCAAAAGAGATATCAAGAATGTAAGAAGCACAAGTGAGGGGTGAGGATGTAATTCGGTAGCACTCCGTTGCTCCAAAATTCTCCTTCTTTGTCCTTTTATTTGGGTGAGAAGACTCACCATTTTATAGACTTGAGGGTCTCTTGTGAATGAGCATGCAGAGGCACCACTTGGCCATCATGCCTTGTCAGGGGAGAGAAGATTCCTCCCTAATTAAGGGCTCCATGACTACCTCTATGACTGCCTATTTGAGCTCAAAAATTCTCACTCGCACTCCCATGCATTAAAGGTGGATTTATGTGGTAGATCTGAGCTACCATTTGTCAAGGTTTGACCTTTTGACCATCAAAACTTCTATTCGCCCCAACCTAGAGTGAATACTGCTAATCGTCCAGGGGTGGGACGAATACTAGTTTATAATCATCCTAGGGTGGAATGAGTAAGGAGCAGAGTGCCTAAAAGGTGCCAAATTGACCTCTAACCTTCCAAAACTATTGTGCGAGTGGTTAGGACCATTTTTTAACCTTTGGGGGCTGCCCTAGGGGCTATGTATGTCAATTCGATCAATGCTTGTTGTCACATAATTGGATTGGTGTTGTTTTGGTGTCTACAATGCTATTCAAAAAATTTGAGTTTCATGGAATTACTAGTGATGTCCTACTCTCACAACTTGTACTTGCATGTCCTCCAGTCATATTAGCTTTGGCTTGAAATTTCAATAGCACTTCACTTCACAAATTCTCTCTCACTCCTCTCCTCTCCAATTCACATAGCAAAAATGACACTAGCATGTGCAAAAAGGGTTTTTATTCCTCCAAGTCTGCAGGTCCACACCCTGCCATGCAAACCTAGTTCCCATCCCACCATGCAAACCTGGTTTACACATTTCTATGCGAAATAACCCTTACCACATCATATTCACTTTTTTCTAAATGTTTTAGATTTCCTTGCAATTTCCATTACTATTTTTCCCATTTTCCCACCCTTTTGTCACTATCATCTTCTATCAATCGACTCATCACCACTTTTCATCCATTGCATTGTTGATTCCTTACTTTATGGGGTATTCATACAAACATCATCTTTGCATGCAATCAAACAATCAAACATCCAATCATGGGTATTACATATTTCTAAGAAAATTTGTGTTGATGATTATCTCAACATTAATCCCATCCCAATTAAACATTTGCTAAATCATGAGAGCCATACACCAAACGGACATGTCTTGATTCTATTATTAATAGTGGTCCTGACTTCATTCTGAATGCTTCACCTGATATGTCCTTGCCACTAAGTTCAAATGCTTTGAGAAATGTCATCATACACTCATCAATCAATTAGAAGCAAAAATTTGAAAAGGTATATGTTCTATTCACAATTGGACCATTCTTTCGTTGATCACAATAACAAGATAGTCTTATTATTCTCCCAAAAGCACCTAGTACAATATTGTGAAATTTTATACTACATTCTCAAAATCACCTATTTCATCATCGTGTCTCTTTTGTAATCATCCATATTCATTCATCTATTATACTTACAATGGCACTGAGAGGGGGGGTGAATCAGTGTAGCTCTTTAATCATGAATTAACAACTCTAAAAATAGCAGCAGTTAAAACTTATAAATAGATATAGCAAGTACAACAAGAGAACATCACACAACACAAGATTTTAATGAGGTTCACCAATGTGGCTACTCCTCAAAAAGAACTGCTTGGACTACCATCCAAATCCAGCCTTTGCAAAGCAACAACTTTTACAAATAGTTTACAAGCACCCACTGGAAGGAGCACCAACCCCTGATTTATCTGTACCAACAGAAAGGAGCACCAACCCCTGATTTTCCAGCACCAACTGGAAGGAGCACCAACCCCTTATGCCAAGCACCAACTTGGACTTCAAATCTGAAACTTAGAAGAATGATAGTAAGATACCTTTGCCTTTAACAAGACCCTGACTGGTCTGCTTCACTTTTTCATCCTGTGCGCACTCTGCTCTCTCTGTGCTATCACTTCGCACAATCTACTGCTTAACTGTCGAACGTTCATCTTCTCCCCTTTGTGCACTCTACTTCCTTTGTGATCTTTGCACTTAGAATGATTCGATGAATTGCACTCTACACACTACGACCGAACTTCGCACTCTACACACTATCTCCGAACGTCGCACTTCTCAACATATCGAACTCTTCAAAACAACCTTCCTTTTATAACAATATTTTCAAGATCAAAAACCTAATCTTAGTCGGTTGTAACCCTAATCTTAGTCGGCTGCAAACCCTAATCTTCATCGGCTGCAAACCCTAATCTTTGTTGGCTGTAAACCCTAATCTTCATCGGCTAACATCGGTCTTCGTCGGCTTCAACTGCCTCTGTAACTCTTCTATTGTTGTTGCCATGAAAACACAACATGTCATGATATCATGACACTTTTGCCTTCTTACTTTCTCTCTCCTCCTTTAGTCATGAAAATGCGACATGTCACGATATCATGACACTTTTTCTCCTTAGCACTTTATCTTGCCTTTGGGTCATGAAAACGACATGTCGCGATATCGTGACACTTTTTCTCCTTGCGCTTTCTCTTTGCCTTTGGGTCATGAAAACCTGACATGTCGTGATATCGTGACACTTTTTCTATCGGACTCTCTCTCCTGCATTATGTCGTGAAATCGTGACACTTTTTCTCTCGGACTCTCTCTTCTGCAACATGTCACGAAATCGTGACACTTTTTCTTTCGGACTCTCTCTCCTACATTATGTCATGAAATCGTGACACTTTTTCTTTCGGACTCTCTCCTGCAACATGTCACGAAATCGTGACACTTTTTCGTCCGTACAACCTTCCTTGCAATATGTCACGAAATCGTGACACTTTTTCATCCGTACAACCTTCCTTGCAATATGTCACGAAATCGCGACACTTTTTCATCCGTACAACCTTCTTTGCAATATGTCATGAAATCGTGACATTTTTTCATCCGTACAACCTTCCTTGCAATATGTCACGAAATCGTGACACTTTTCCTTCTCTGCCTTCCTGCTCTCTTCAAGTCACGAAAATGCGACATGTCACAAAATCGTGACACTTTTCCTTCTCTGCCTTCCTGCTCTTGTCAAGTCGCGAAAATGCGACATGTCACGAAATCGTGACACTTTTCCTTCTTTGCCTTCCTGCACTTTTCGAGTCGCGATAATGCGACATGTCACGAAATCGTGACACTTTTCCAACTTGTTCTCTTTCTTCGAACTTGTCATGAAATCGTGACACTTCTTCCTGCTTTCTCTTTTTCTTCCAACATGTCACGAAATCGTGATAGTTTTTCCACTTGCCTTTTTGTCTGCCAACATGTCACGAAATCGTGATAGTTTTTCCACTTGTCTTTTTCTCTGCCAACATGTCACGAAATCGCGACAGTTTTTCCACTTGCCTTTTTCTCTACCAACATGTCATGAAATCATGATAGTTTTTCCACTTGCCTTTTTTTCCCAACATGTCATGAAATCGTGATAGTTTTTCCACTTGCCTTTTTCTCTCCCAACATGTCACGAAATCGTGATAGTTTTTCTTGCTTCTTCTCTCTCTTCCAACATGTCATGAAATCGCGATAGTTTTTCCTACTTCTTCTCTCTCTTTCAACATGTCATGAAATTATGACAGTTTTTCCTTTTTCTCTCTCTTCCAACATGTCACGAAATCATGACAGTTTTTCTTGCTATTGTATATGTCGCGATATCGCGACACTTTTCTTACTTGTCTTTTTCTTTGATCTTTTTGCAAATGGGCTACTTTGGTCTTCTTGGAAACTCACTGTCCATACTCTGAATAACCTTTGGACTCCTGTCTTCTGCATCTGACTAGCTTTTGAACTTCTTGTCCACTGCATCATTAGATCTATCTGACTGTGTTGACAACAATGACAATACTCCTGTTGCACCTTGCTCAACAATCTCCCCCTTTGGAATTGTTGGCAACACATGTGCAATTTCCTGTAACTCTTCTCCCCCTTTGTCAATAATACCAAAGGGCTACTGCAGACTCCCCCTGAGTCCATGCACAACATTCTCAGGCACAATTTGTTACACTTAGCACAAATTATGATCATGAGAAAAAAATAATCAAATACTCAAATGCTCCCCCTGAGAATGTGATCCCTGTAGCTAGTCAATTCTTGGGAAGTGTGACCACTCCCAATTTGTTTTGAAGGTACTCAAACACTTCCTTGGGCAATGGTTTTGTGAAGATATCTCGCTACTTGTTCTGTGGTTGGAACAAAATCCAATTTAACCTCACCTTCTGCAACTTTCTCCTTCAAAAAGTGATACCTGATGGCAATGTGCTTTGTGCGTGAATGCATAACTGGATTCTTGGAGATGTTTATGGCATTGGTGTTATCACACTTAACTGATATTGGTTCATTGAAGCAGATACCAAGATCTTTCAGGGTTTGTTTCATCCACAAAACCTACGTACAACATGTTGTCACTGCAATATATTCTGCCTCTACTGTTGATAAAGAAACTGACTCTTGCTTCTTACTGTGCCATGCAACCAATCTGTCTCCAAGATAGAATGCACCTCCACTGGTACTCTTTCTTTCATCTACACATCCAGCCCAATCTGCATCTGAATATGATATAAGGGTGAAGTCTTTACCTTTTGGATACCACAACCCATACTCCATAGTACCCTTGAGATACCGAAGAATCCTCTTTACTGTTGTCACATGAGTCTCTTTGGGATTGGCCTGAAAGCGTGCTACCATGCATACCGCCTACAAAATATCTGGTCTGGTAGCTGTCAGGTACAGTAGGCTTCCAATCATAGATCTGTACATGGTTTGATCAACAGGTGGAGATTTGTCATCTTTGCTCAACTTGCATTCTATCATCATGGGAGTGCTAACTGGCTTACAATCCTCCATTGTGAATTTCTTTAACATCTCTTTTACATATTTAACTTGAGAAATAAATATGCCCTTCTTACTTTGATTAACTTGCAAACCGAGGAAATATGACAGTTCACCAATCATTGACATTTCAAATTCTTTTTGCATCTTATTTGCTAAATCTTGACATGACTCATCTTTGTCGCTGCCAAATATGATATCATCTACATATACAACAAGAACAATAAGATGCCCATTTTTTGTTTTGACATACAGGTTACTATCCACCATACCTTTCTTAAACCTTTGTTGAGTGAGATAGTTGTCTAGTCTTGCATACCATGCTCGGGGTGCCTGTTTTAAGCCATATAAAGCTTTCTTCAACTTGCAGACAAAGTTTGGATTATCACCAAGTTGGAACCCATCTGGTTGCTCAATATAAACCTCTTCTTCAAGTTTCCCATTCAAAAATGCTGATTTCACATCCATTTGATAAACTTTGAAATTCTTGTAGACTGCTAAAGCCAGAAACATTCTGATTGCCTCTAGTCTAGCTACTGGTGCAAACGTTTCCTCAAAGTCAATGCCTTCAACTTGTGCATACCCCTTGCATACCAATCTTGCTTTATTTCTGACTACCTGTCCGTCTTCATTCAATTTGTTACGAAAGATCCATTTAGTCCCGATTATGTTTTTGTTCGGAGGTCTAGGTACTAACTCCCAGGTTTTGTTTTTCTCAATCTGGTCTAATTCTTCATTTATAGCCTTCATCCAACCTTCATCTTTGCTTGCTTCAGCAACATTCTTGGGCTCAATGCTGGATAATAAAGAGTAGTTACTTGCTACTCTTCTTCTTGTTTGAACACCAACTTTGGGGTCTCCAATTATTTGATCTCTAGGATGATTTTTCTGCCAACTGCCTGTTTTGAATTTATTATTCTCTTCTGCTTCTGAATCACAACTTACATCATCTGAGTCAATTTTCTGTATCTTTTCAATTTCGTTTCCCTCATCTCCTTCAATAACCTCTTCATAAATTGGGTAGTTCATTTCATAGCTAATTACTCGTTCTTTACCTTCATCAAACTTAACATCAGCACTGTCCACAATTTTCTTTAGCCTCTTGTTGTAGCATTTGTAAGCTTTGCTTCTTGGTGAGTAACCAACAAAAATACCTTCATCTGCTCTATCTTCAAACTTGCCAAGATTGTCTTCGATTCTTTTGATATAGCACTTGCTGCCAAACACTCTGAGGTATTTTGTTGTTGCCCTTTTACCGAACCACAATTCATAAGGAGTTTTGCTTTCATGTGTTCTCAGCATGTACCTATTTTGGATATACACCATAGTATGGACTGCTTCTTTCCAAAATCTGTCTGCTACTCTGCTTTCAGCCAACATAGTTCGTGCCATTTCCTGCACAGTCCTGTTCTTTCTTTCTACCACCCCATTTTGTTGAGGTGTCCTTGCTGCTGAGAACTGTCTCCTAATACCGTATTTTTCATAGTATTCTGCAAACTCCTCTGAAATGAATTCTCCACCTCTGTCTGATCTTAAACATTTGATCCTCTTTCCTATTTCATTCTCAACCTGGTTTTTGAAGATCTTGAACATATCAAAAGCTTCTGATTTATGCTTCAAGAAGAATATCCATGTCATTCTGGAATAGTCATCAATGCACAACATAAAATATTTGTCACCATTTATGCTTTGTGTTCTCATGGGTCCACATAAATCAGTGTGTATTAGTTCCAACGGTTTGCTTGTGTAGTATTCTTTAGTTTTGAATGTGACTCTAGTTTGCTTCCCCTTTTGGCATGAAGCACAAATGTTGTTTGCAGGTTTGCTGATGGTGGGAATATCTCTTACAACCCCTTTTGAGGTGATTTTTACTAGATTATCAAAACTGATATGACCAAGTCTCTTGTGCCACAACCAATTTTCTTCTTCCTGTCCAATAAAGCAAGCTCCTTTTGAAGTCTCTGAGAGCGTATACAGGTTACCAGAAGTTCTTGACCCTGTTGCTATCAATTTTCCACTGTTGGTTTTTCTGACTTCACAACCCTGCTTCATAAAGACTACTTCATGACCTTTATCACAAATCTGACTTACACTCAATAAATTATGTTTCAATCCATCCACAAATAAGACTTCTTCTAATTTAATCCTTCCATCACTAATTTTGACTGAGCCTTTGCCGACTATCTTGGCTCCATCATTATTTCCAAATTTTACTGATCCTCCTTCATATTTCTGTAACTTATCAAATTTTTGTTTGTCACCTGTCATATGACTGGAGCATCCACTATCTAGTATCCATGGTACATATTTATTCTGTGCTTTGAATGCAGTTTGAATGATTAAGGATTCCTTTTCTTCCTTCAGTCGTTCTTTTCCTTTCCACATTGTTTTGATAGTAGTTTTGGGCTCTTGTTTTGTTTTTCCCTTATCAGCAGCTTGTGCATGTTTTACAGGAAGTTTTCTATCTTGTCTCATCCTGTTTGGTTGAACTTTTCTTCCCTAAAACTGATTTGATGAAAATGTGCTTCTACAGTTTCTTGCAATGTGCCCAAAATTGTGATAGTTATAACATTCTACTGTGTAATTCATCAGAGGAGAAAAAGCATTTCTACTGGTGAAATTCCTTGGTCTAACATTGTACTTGCAGTCTGAGATTTTATGTCCATAGCCATTGCATTTAAAATAGAAACCAGAGAAGGGATAATTGAACCTGGGAGATGGTCTTTGCCATGTTGTCGTAGGAGCCATAGGTCTTCTTCTTCTTTGATGTGTGACATTGGTGAATCCATCATTGTCGGTTCTCCTTTCGTGCCTGGCATTATTGCTTTCTTTTGCATGAGGCAATTTCCCTTGATCAACCTATTTCTTATCTTCATTCTTTGTGGATTCTACATTTTTGGCCTTTGATCCACTTGATGATTCTCCTTCGATAAAACCCGGACCAAACCTGATGCCTGCAGGTCTTTGGTCATTTATGATCTTATCCAACTTCATAGAACTTTCTTCACGTTTGTGATAACAACTGATTTTCTTGTTCATCTCTTCTAGCTGCATTCTTAGACCAATAGTCTCTTCTTCTAGCTTGTTGCAATAGTCTATTCTCATGGTTATTTGTACTTCGAGATCTTCGAAGATTTTCTTAGATTCTTCTATCTAAACTTTTAAGTTGGTTATGATTCCATTTGCATCCTCAAGCTTTCTTGATAGTTTCTTATTCTTTTTCTTTTCTATCTCCCACTCTTCAAGTGCAGATATCAACTCACCTTCTAAGTCTACTTCAGCCTCGAGATTTTCACCACAAACTTCGAGAGGTCACTCCTTTTTTTCTGATTTAACTTCTTCAAATGCCATAAAAAGAGCTTCATCTCTTTCTTCTTCGGACTCTTCACCGGAGCTATTTTCTCGATGAACTAACATTCTTGGAGATGAAACTTTTCTTTTTGAAGTTGCCTTTTCTAAAATTTGTTTTCATCTTCCAGTCACTTCTTTCTTGGTGGGATCCTTCATCATTTTTGTTCTTCTCTTTCGGTGGACATTTAGTTGCAAAATGCCCAACGCCTCCACAGTTGAAACATTTAAATGGAAGCTTCCCTCTGTATTTTCCTTTCCCCTTTTTCAATTTTCTAACAAAGTTTGCTTCCATTTCATCTGATGTCTCTTCTTCCTCGGACTCTTGTTTTGTGTTTTTATTTTTAAGGGCTTTGAAAGTTGCTTCTCTGTCAGTGGGTTTAGATCTTCCTATCCTCATCTCATATGCAGTTAAAGAACCATACATTTCATCTATACTAAAATAATTTAGATTTTTAGCTTCTTCTATTGCTGAGACTTTGGAATCAAACCTTTGAGGAAGAGATCTTAATACCTTTTTCATGATAGCAGAGTCATCGATATTCTCATCGAGTCCTCTGATTGCATTGATGATTCCATTAACTCTCAACATGAATGCCTCAATGTTTTCATCGTCATTCATCTTCAATGCTTCGAACTGAGCTCGATGTGTCTGTAACTTGGCTTCTTTGATCTTATCATCTCCTTCATGAACACTCTTCAATTTGTCCCATATTTCTTTTGCCGATTTACAGTTCATGACCTTTACTAGTTCACTGTCTGCTAATCCACACAAGATGGCATTCTTTGCTTTCGAATTATTTTCAAATAGTTTCTTTTCATCCGCTTCTTTTGGAGGAATGATGGGAATTGTGTATCCACTAACTACTGAATCCCAGATGTCATATCCCAAAGCACAGAGATATGTCTACATCCTGACTCTCTAGAATGCATAATTAGATCCATCAAACAATGGTGCTTTGTTTGATGAGAAACCTTCACCACCTGCCATTGTGTTATTTCCAAGATCACCCTAGCTGGTTAAGCTTGTACAGGGACTTAGCTCTGATACCAATTGTTATACTTACAATGGCACTGAGAGGGGGGGTGAATCAGTGTAGCTCTTTAATCATGAATTAACAACTCTAAAAATAGTAGCAGTTAAAACTTATAAATAGATATAGCAAGTACAACAAGAGAACATCACACAACACAAGATTTTAACGAGGTTCACCAATGTGGCTACTCCTCAAAAATGACTACTTGGACTACCATCCAAATCCAGCCTTTGCAAAGCAACAACTTTTACAAATAGTTTACCAACACCCATTGGAAGGAGCACCAACCCCTGATTTATCTGTACCAACAAAAAGGAGCACCAACCCCTGATTTGCCAACACCAACTGGAAGGAGCACCAACCCCTTATGCCAAGCACCAACTTGGACTTCAAATCTAAAACTTAGAAGAATGATAGTAAGATACCTTTGCCTTTAACAAGACCTTGACTGGTCTGCTTCACTTTTTTGTCCTGTGCGCACTCTGCTCTCTCTGCGCTATCACTTCGCATAATCTGCTGCTTAACTATCGAACGTTTGTCTTCTCCCCTTTGCGCACTCTACTTCCTTTGTGATCTTCACACTTAGAATGATTCGATGAATTGCACTCTGCACACTATGACCGAACTTCACACTCTGCGCACTATCTCCGAACGTCGCACTTCTCAACATATCGAACTCTTCAAAATAGCCTTCCTTTTATAACAATATTTTCAAGATCAAAAACCTAATCTTAGTCGGTTGTAACCCTAATCTTAGTCGGTTGCAAACCCTAATATTTATCGGCTATAAACCCTAATATTTGTCGACTACAAACCCTAATCTTCATCGGCTAACATCGGTCTTCATCGGCTTCAACTGCCTCTGTAACTCTTCTGTTGTTGTTGCCATGAAAACACATGTCATGATATCGTGACACTTTTGCCTTCTTACTTTCTCTCTCCTCCTTTAGTCACGAAAATGCGACATGTCGCGATATCGCGACACTTTTTCTCCTTAGCGCTTTATCTTGCCTTTGGGTCATGAAAACCCGACATGTCGCGATATCGCGACACTTTTTCTCCTTGCGCTTTCTCTTTGCCTTCGGGTCGAAAACCTGACATGTCGTGATATCGTGACACTTTTTCTATCGGACTCTCTCTCCTGCATTATGTCATGAAATCGTGACACTTTTTCTCTCGGACTCTCTCTTCTGCAACATGTCATGAAATCGTGACACTTTTTCTTTCGGACTCTCTCTCCTGCATTATGTCATGAAATCGTGACACTTTTTCTTTCGACTCTCTCCTGCAACATGTCATGAAATCGTGACACTTTTTCTTCCGTACAACCTTCCTTGCAATATGTCAGAAATCGTGACACTTTTCGTCTCTACCTTCCTTGCAATATGTCATGAAATCGTGACACTTTTCGTCGTACAACCTTCTTTGCAATATGTCGTGAAATCATGACATTTTTTTGTCCGTACAACCTTCCTTGCAATATGTCGCAAAATCGTGACACTTTTCCTTCTCTACCTTCCTCTCTCTTCAAGTCATGAAAATGCGACATGTCGTGAAATCATGACACTTTTCCTTCTCTGCCTTCCTGCTCTCGTCAAGTCAAAATCGCGACATGTCACGAAAATCGTGACACTTTTCCTTCTTTGCCTTCCTGCACTTTTTAAGTCGCGATAATGCGACATGTCATGAAATCGTGACACTTTTCCAACTTGTTCTCTTTCTTCGAACTTGTCATGAAATCGTGACACTTCTTCTTGCTTTCTCTTTTTCTTCCAACATGTCACGAAATCGTGACAGTTTTTCCACTTGCCTTTTTTTCCAACATGTCATGAAATCGTGATAGTTTTTCCACTTGCCTTTTCTCTCCAACATGTCGCGAAATCGACAGTTTTCCACTTGCCTTTTCTCCAACATGTCTGAAATCGTGATAGTTTTTCCACTTGCCTTTTCTTCAACATGTCAGAAATCGCTGAGTTTTTCCACTTGCCTTTTTCTCTGCCAACATGTCACGAAATCGCGACAGTTTTCCACTTCTTCTTTCTCTTCCAACATGTCACGAAATCGTGATAGTTTTTCCTGCTTCTTCTCTCTCTTCCAACATGTCACGAAATCACGACAGTTTTTCTAGCTTTTTCTCTCTCTTCCAACATGTCACGAAATCGCGACAGTTTTTCTTGCCTGTTGTATATGTCGCGATATCGCGACACTTTTCTTACTTGTCTTTTTCTTTGATCTTTTTGCAAATGGGCCACTATGGTCTTCTTGGAAACTCACTGTCCATACTCTGAATAACCTTTGAACTCCTGTCCTCTACATCATTAGATCTAACTGACTGTGTTGACAACAATGACAATACTCCTGCTGCACCTTTCTCAATTCACATAGCAAAAATGACACTAGCATGTGCAAAAAGGGTTTTTATTCCTCCAAGTCTGCAGGTCCACACCTTGCCATGCAAACCTAGTTCCCATCCCACCATGCAAACCTGGTTTACACATTTCTATGCGAAATAACCCTTATCACATCATATTCACTTTTTTCTAAATTTTTTATATTTCCTTGCAATTTCCATTACTATTTTTCCCATTTTCCCACCCTTTTGTCACTATCATATTCTATCAATCGACTCATCACCACTTTTCATCCATTGCATTGTTGATTCCTTACTTTATGGGGTATTCATACAAACATCATCTTTGCATGCAATCAAAAAATCAAACATCCAATCATGGGTATTACATATGTCTAAGAAAAATTGTGTTGATGATTATCTCAACATAAATCCCATCCCAATTAAACATTTGCTAAATCATGAGAGCCATACACCAAACAGACATGTCTTGATTCTATTATTAATAGTGGTATTGACCTCATTTTGAATGCTTCACCTGATATATCCTTGCAACTAAGTTCAAATGCTTTGATAAATGTCATCATACACTCATCAATCAATTAGAAGCAAAATTTTGAAAAGGTATATGTTCTATTCGCAATTGGACCATCTTGCGTTGATCACAATAACAAGATAGTCTTATTATTCTCCCAAAAGCACCTAGTACAATATTGTGAAATTTTATACTACATTGTCAAAATCACATATTTCATCATCGTGTCTCTTTTGTAATCATCCATATTCATTCATCCGCATATTCTTCATCTTTCCAATCACCTCCTCATTTTCTTTTATCATGTTTTTATACTAAACCATGTCACATCATAGTACAAAAAGGGTTAAATATAGACACCTAAAAGTCACACATAATCACTCGTAGTCAACCGTAGTAACTTATAGGTATTTGTAAGCACTTTTAGACATTCATAGGAACTTGTAGATATTCTTAGACACTTGTAGGCAAGCGTAGGAAATCATAGTGAATTGTAGTTGCAAAACCTACAAAACTACACTAATCGCATACAAAATACCTCCTATTCATAATAGGGCCATCTGCAAACCCCTTTAGGCCATCTAAGCCATTTCTTACACCTAATTAGGGTCCCCATGAGATCATTCCCTCCAAGACCCTAATTAGGGTAATTCAAATTCTATTTTGAAAGTCACTTTTCACTTAAGTGCACTTTATTACCTCAATAAGTTTAATTAGGGTTAAATTAGGATTAACCTTAATTCTACCCTCACACATGTATGCACCCACTATTTAGTTAGGATATTTTCAAATATACCTAACCTAACCTCCAACTAACCTAGGGATTGTCTAATCAGGGTTAACCCTAACCCTTGCTCACACATGTGTGCACCTAGGATATTTCCTTCAGGGCACATGAAGGGATGACTCAACACTCCTCTTCATAACCCTAACCTCACCATGGTAGAACCTGACCTAGAGTCTAGGACACCTCACTTCACCCCTAGCCTTGGACCACTCTATAAATAGAGGGTCATTTTCACCATAAATAACTCTCTCTTCCTTTTGTTTAACGTACTAAAACTCTACTAAAATTACTCTAGAACCTTAACTATCATTTCCACATAAGCCAAACATTAGAAAACAACATATGGAACTCATTTAGATAGAAAGTTATAGCAACCAGTCAACAAAAACAAGGTTCACATACCATCATGATAACCCGATCATAGTTTCACACACCACCATGCAAACCTGGTCTACAACAACCCTGCAACTATAAATTAGATAGGTATACTTTGTTTATGGTTATTACAATATTTTCTCCAATTTTTAGCATTTTTTATCGTATCTTAAGGTCATTGTTATCTATATAAACATGGGGTCTAATCCATGATAGGTCCCCAAACACATTAACACATTTTTGTAGGTTTAGATAGGTATTACAAACATATCCAAGAATCCAACCGGTGGCACACATACAAATAATCTCACGTGCATTGAAGGCACTAGAAAGCATCAACAAGTGCATCTACATTTACGTTGAAAAAGAGAGGAAAATCCGTCTTGAGAGAGATTATTTTGTAACCCCCTTTTAAAATTATTAATAAATAACACTGCATATTTTTATTATATTGAAATTTATGCTCTACTTTCTATGTTACAATAATTTATTTTTAAATAGAATGAAATGGGACATTTAAACTTTTGTCGTAGAATGTAACAAGTGAAAATGAAAGGTGAAACTATGTGTTCCTCTAGACCCCTTAAATCCTTGCCAATTCCAAAACAAGTGTGGGAAGATATTTTTATGGTTTCATTGAAGTGTTACCCAATTTAGGAGGAAAATCAATAGTGGTAATGGACCATCTCACAAAGTATGCTCATTTTATTTCTTATCCCATCCATATACAACCTTTGTAGTTGCCCAAATATTTTTAGACTCCATATTTCACCTTAATGGGTTAGCCAAATCTATTGTGTCAAATAGGGACCCCACTTTTACCAATGACTTCTAGAAGAAATTATTTAATTTGTATGACACTCAACTCCAAATACGTTTGGCTTACCACCCTGAAATTGATGACCAAACTAAAATTGTTAACAAGTACTTGGAAACCAAACTTTGTTGCTTTGCATCTGAACATCCTACACAATGCTCTAAATGGATCCCTCTAGCCAAATATTGGTATAATACTTCATATCATATCACTACCAATGTGAACCCATTTGAAGTATTATATAGTCTTCCTCCATCAACACCATTCTCATACATTATAGGAAGTTCCAAGGTTCAAGTTGTTCATTCCACTCTTAGCCATCATGTTTCCTTCCTATGACAACCTAAGGTAAATATTGAATTAGTCCAAAACCATATGCATTGGTGAGTTTATCAACACCATTAGAGCACATATTTGAAGTGAGTAACATGGTTTTTCTCTACCTACAACCCTATAAATAGACACCTCTCCAAATCCATGGATGCCAAAAATATATATCCAAATACTATGGTATATACCAGGAGTTGCAATAGATTGGTTCTATAGCCTAAAAATATACCCTTCCAACAACTTTCAAGATATGTACCATATTTCATGTCTCCTACTTGAAGAAGATTGTTGGCAATAAGGTATAGGTTTAATCCACACTGCCAAAACTAGATGATGAATAATACATCATTCTTAAACTAGAAATAATTCTGGATATAAGATTGTACACCCTTCATCACTATGTCATCATTGATGTTCTTCTTCAATGGAAAGGATTAAAATATAAAGATGCTACATGGGAGTCCCTCCAATAACTCCAGCAATAGTTTCTTCATATTCAACATTTAAGATAAACCTTTTTGAAGGGGAAGGGCATGTTTGAATCCCATCCTAACATTGTTATGTAATAACATCTTTTCTAATGGGGGACCCCATCTTAATGATATTTTATAATATTTTGTAATACTTTGTGGCATTAGAGGTGCATAGACAAGTGGTGTCATTAATGTAATTATTAAAAATAATATAATTGTTTTGTTGGGTAAAATATTCTAGCTCAGGTGGCATTTTGCATATAAGCCAACTCTTGAGCATTAGGTAGGGTTATGAAGAGTCTTTAAAAATGTGAAAGACATAGATGGATGAGTCTATCTGCATATTGAATTAAAGTTCTATTTAATAGGTTTCTCCCTTGAAGAGGGCAATGATTATATATTATGATTTGTGAGAATTAAATATTATTATACATTTATATTTCATGTTATAATATGTTGTTCTTTTATAAATTACTGCTTTTATTGCAATATTTATGTGAATATGCTTATTTTAATTAAATTGTTCCTAACATAATACTGCATTTTATCTACCAATTATTTTATCTTAAATGGTGCATTGTACTTCAAGAGAGTCTTAAAAATCTTATGAGTGCATTCCTTAGGTTCTTTGATAATGTTCATCCCTAAATCAAGATCATACTAAATAGACAATTCCTTGTTAATATTATGAACCTGTTGTACCATATCCTCTAAGCTTTGATCTGTTTTTCTTCATGGGCCAAAGCCTCAAAATAATTGCTATTTATTACAATACACTTCCTTACTAGTCTCCACTATTTATTTACTTTCATTTTTCTAGATCTAGTTTTTGAAAATTGAAAATCATCCTCATCCATATCCATTTGTAAGTTTCTCCTATGGTTTTCTACATATATTTTTGTTGGACTATTATTAGGAAATGATCTCTGAATATGCCTCACCTCATGACATATTCTACATCTAAAAGATTTGTTTTCATAATCTATGGTTTGGGTCCACAACTTACCCTCTTACATAAGAAAACTTAGTTCTAATAGATGTTTACTTATATCAATCATGACCAATATCTGAGCAAAAATAGCCAAAAATCCATCATTTTTAGTTTTTGAAATCTCAACTAATTCCTCCATAGTGTTGCCTATTACCTTGAAGGTAACAATTTCTCATAATCCAATGGGTAACCCATACATCCTAACACATACTAGCACTAGAGATAGATTTACATTTTTAGGTGCAAAGCCTTCATACCAATGGGCAAGGAAGAGTCATGCTCTTCCCATAAACCAAGGACCCCCTTTAAGGATTCTATCTTTTTTCTTCTTGGAACAAAAATGGCTAAGGAGAAACCTTTGGAAAAAAGGATAGACTCACTCCTAGATAATTTCAACTCTTATCAATCCATTTTCTCAAGGCCAAAGCCCTTGGCCAAGACCCATTAAATTTATCAAAAATTGCCCTATCTTTGAACAATGAGGATAGATCTTCTATGAGACCCTCACTAACCTTTATTAGTGGAGATGAATTTCAAGATTTAGTTGTAAATCAGTATATGGGAAGGAAACTAAAACTCAAAATCTACTCAAATTTATGAGAATATCCTAGAGCAGTTATAATATTTTATTAAAAACCTATAACAATTTGCATGTAAAATATCTAAGATAAAGCAGGGGAAAAATAAACTTAGCTAAAAAATTATATGCCTAGATGGAATGTCTTACCTCATTGAAGCCCTAGCCTTCCATTATTGCTCCCATCATCCAAACCCTAGTTGATAGATATTTATAATTTAATTTTCATGACTTGAAATATCATCACTATCCATGTTTCGAATGACTAATTGCATTGGGTCATATCTCCCTAAATATTGCTTGGATTTATTTATATTACCACTAATTTTAAATCTCTTCAAATTTTGTACAAATTGATCCAAGAATCAGCTGAATTAGACAACCCTTCACAAAGATATGACTTCAAAAACATTGTCCTCACATTATCCTAGTTTCTAATGATCCCATTCTTAAATATCCCTCAATACAACCTGAATTATTTCGAATGACCACTCATTTCAAAGATTTTGAAAATATGACTCTTGAAAATTTGTTTGTTTTTCAAAAAAATATACTCCTAAATAAATACTACATCTTATAATTAAAATATTATAATAATTTAATTACATTTATACATGTTTTATCCATCAAAATTTAAACCTCAATTTTTTTTAAAACCTCTTTTAATTATTTAAAAATAAATATTATTAAACTAACTTCCTTTCAAGATAATTTGTCATAATTTATAATTATTTTCAGCACACAGTCTTCCTTACAAGATAATTTATCATATTTTATAATTAATTCTAACATACGGAATACAAATTAAACGTTCAATGTACACCTTTTGATGTCAACAAGTCGATGTGATTTTATAGAAAAAAAATAGCACTTCACTTTATTTCTAATTCCTTGCTTGAAAAATGAAAGCAACGTCTCCATAATAAAAACTAACATGTTCAGACACAGGTCTACGTGGTAAAATAATAAAACAATACAAGACTACATGGTCTTGTCTAATTAGTCACAAACACCTCAAAGACGTCACCCTGTAATAGTTATTATATGTTTTCCCATTTAGAGGCATGAACAGGTTTATTTCCCATCCATAGAGTGCTTCTGCCCTTGTGCGTGATATCATCATCTTTAGTGGACTTTGCATGATATCATCATATTTAATAGAATCTCCTAGGATTCGATCAAATATATATATATATATAATGTATATCTGGCACATGGGAATACTCAAATAATACATTGTGAGGGATCATGAAAACCTTTTTTCATAAGTCTATCTCAAGAAAAATTAAATTTATGATCTATTAGCCCAACAAATATTTTTACTTTAATAATACTTTGGATTTCCAAATATCTTTTTATAATCTTGTGATATTCGTATTTTCTTGGTGTTTTACATTACATCCACCTATTCTCCTCAACTATTCAACTCTCAAATGATGTTATCCTTGGTTCCATTTGAAATAATCATTGTTGTTATATTTCTACTCAAATACCTCCTAGATTTAATATCTTGTATACTTGTAAAAAAAACCATTTGTATTGTCCTTATTTATCCATGTATAAAATGTTTGAAACCCTATCACACTATCTGTCTTGACGTAATCTCATCTATGGTTTCAAAATTGGATCTAGATTTTTTTTTTTATCACACCAAGTATCCATCCAAATAGATATTTTTTCTTCAATTCCCACCACCCATATTAGACTTTTAATCACTAGATCAATTAATTTTCATAAACTATTCCATAGTTCTAAGCCATTTTGTAGTGAGAATATAGTAGATATTAATCTTGGATCATTGGGCTTAACATATTTACTTAGAGGAATTCTTACCCATTGTATTTTATGCTATTTGTACAATATCCAAATTACTTTTCCCCTAGGAGCTAAGTTTGCATCCATAAAAACTCTTAAACCAAGACCTCCCCTAGTTTTATCATCACACACCTTGCTCTATTTCACTAAAGAAAATTTCATTTTATTATGTAATCCTGACCACAAAAATGATCACATAATATGTATTAAATAAATCTATCAATTTTGGCATTGTATACAAGGACATATAATACGATGGAATGTCTTGTAAGATTGATTTAATTAGCTACTCTTCCTGCTAATGATAACCATCTATTTTTCCATGCCAAACGTTATTTTTAGCTTTACTTATAACTAGATTCTATAATTCTATCCTCATTCTCCCTTCAAATAAGGACATCCCTAGATAAGTTGTTGGTAAAATTCCTCCTCCATTTGAAGTAACCTATATATCCCTACTTTGATTATAGCTATGGTGTATAGGAATTAAATTTTGGAGTTTGTCTTATTATTTTTTTCCATGATGCTCTTTCATATTCCTTTAATAAGTTATTTAAAGATCTGGCCTTGTTTATCCTTGCCCTCCCAAAAAAGGTTTTATCATCTAAAAAATGTTGATGGATGAGGTTGTTGATGTTATTACTAGCCTTAATTTCACTTATAATCCCATCTTGGTTAGCCTTATTCTACCCAAAACCTTTGCCATAATAATGAATAGATATGGTGATAGAGAATATTCATATCGAAGACCTCTTTTGGATTTAAAATATTCTATTACTATCCCATTAACCAACATTGAATATGAAATTGCAAAGACACAAGATTTAATCCATCTTACTCATTTCTTCCCAAATCTAAAATTTTCTAAAACTACAAAAAGAAAATCTCATTTAACCCTATCACATGATTTACTTATATCAAGTTTTAAGATTATTTCTCTCTCTTCTGTTGAAGCTGGTGAATTCATAACTTCATAAGATAATATGATCCCATCTAGAATATATCTTCCTTTCAAAAATTCTCCTTGATATTCTAAAATATATTTTTCTAACAATGATCTTAACCGATTTGCCATAACTTTGGAGATAAATGTATCAAACTATTTTGTATCCTGCTTTTTTGGAATTAGGGTAAGACATACTGCTTTTATTTTATAGGGTATGTATTATTTTACCCTATAGATTGTTCCACTACCACAAATAAATATACTTTATTGCATCCCAATTATATTGATAGAATGTTGCAAAGAGCCCATCTAGATCTAAGAATTTATCTTTATCAAAAGAGAAAAGAGCTAAATGTGGGTTATGCATAAGCATGAAATATTGTAAACTAGCTATATTTAGGATTTTCAAAATTTTAAATTTACTAATTTTGGAACATTTCACTGGGGTCCATTCACCCAAAATTTATGTGGT
Organism: Wollemia nobilis; assembly: GCA_028583015.1. Lineage (NCBI taxonomy): Eukaryota > Viridiplantae > Streptophyta > Pinopsida > Araucariales > Araucariaceae > Wollemia > Wollemia nobilis. Next base: position 2,214,117 of record JAQPPZ010017236.1, on the reverse strand, counting down.
GGTTGAGGTAAATTAACCCACCATTGACAATTATTATCCTATATTTATTTTAATTAGCCAACCACTTTCAACCAATTCCACAAACAATTCACCTTCAAATTATATATGATTTTGATTTTCTTACCCAATTCACCTCACATACTACCCATATATACTGTAGGGGGTATCGATAAACATACATCTAAAACACTCTAACTCAAAAATAGCTTTGAAACAATGAAAAAATTAACAAAATTATAGATAAGTGTTTGTCGACATAAGTCGATCGATTATAGAGGAGTTTCAATCGACATATGACTATCGATTGTAGAGAAGTATCAATCAACATAAGACAATCGGTATAAGCCAATTATTTATAAAGGAGTAGCAATCGACATAAGTTGATTGGTTGTAAAGAAGTTTTTGTTAGTATAAGCCAATCAGTTGCAGAGATGTGTCTATCAACATAGGCCAATTGATTGCAAAGGATAGTATATCGATATAAACTGATCAGTTGTAGAGACGTGTCTATGGGTATAGGCCAATCGGTTGTAGAGGATAGTCTGTCGATATAAGATGATTGGTTACAAAGACATGTCAATCATCATAAGTCGATTAGTTCCATAAGAGAGATTGTTAGCATAAGCTGATTGATTTCAAATAAGTATCTATCAACATAATCTAATTGGTTTTAGAGAAGTATTTGTTGGCATAATTCAATCCATTATAGAGACTATTGGTATAATTCAATCAGTTGCAAAGATGTGTCAATCAGCATAAGCTAATTGGTTATAGAAGAAAGACTATCGGTATAAGCTGATCGGTTGTAGAGATGTGTATATCGACATAAGCTAATTGGTTGTAGAGGATAGTCTATTAATAAAAGTTGATTGGTTGCAAAGACATGTCTATCATCTTAAGCTGATCCATTGCAGGGTAGTGTAAATCGGTATAGGCTGATTGGTTCTAGAGGATTGACGACTGTGAAAATAGATAGAGTATTCTTCTTCCACTGTTCTTTTATCCAAAGCTCTTTTTCTTCAGTTTCATAGGCACTGTAGGTGCATTATATGCAACTATGGTAGACAAGTATCCATGTCATCTGGTTGTGTGTTAGGAGTATTTTTCTTGTTAGACACTACTTCTTGTCTATTAGAGTAGGTTTCATAGGCAGTGTAGAAGCACTATCTGCAAGTATCCATGTCATGTTGTGTGTTAGGAGTCCTTTTCCTGTCATAGACTACTTTTTGTCTATTATATGTCATTCTATAGGGTAGCGTAGGTTCGTTTGAATATTCATATATTCTTTATGGAATTACAGTTTAACCTTGGTTACTAAGAAACACAAATTTTTATTGAGGGATGTATGTTATTTTCCTACAATTTCATATTCATTTCTTAACATCTAAAAGTTTTTTTTTACAAATACAATGTCACCTACTGAATATGGAAATAAGAGAGGTCAATATTCTAGAAAAAAGATAATTCTAAAATATTTTACACAAATATCAAAATGCAGTGAGGCATCAATATCTACACAACATGTAGGTACAAACTCCTTTGACCATCAAATCATTAAATTTTCTCATTCATTCTTAAAATAAAGCCTTTCTCTAGTAATAGATAATTTTTTGTTTACTTATTTACCTCTTTTGAAATGCTTTGTAAAATTGTATTCTATTAATTCTTTAAAATAGTACCTTTTACATCCAAAAATGATGGAGAACACAAACACTAAATGTGGTAAATACTATCAACCCTGATGTACATTCACTCAAATATATTCTAGCAGATTATATGGGACCACATGATAATTTTCCTAATAATGAAATTCAACAACCACTTTAGGAGATGTTTTATTTAGACACATCAACTAAAAAAAAAATAACAATACAATTAAAATACAGACCTTTGGGGAATCTTGTAGTAAAAAGTCTAAACGTAAAAGGATAAGAGAATGGACTATTCAAAGGGATTTTAAAAATGAATGGGCATGATTATACCCCTTTATTGAGTGAGATGAGACACAGAAAGTGTGTAAATGTATTATTTATACTTGGAATTTGGGAAAGGATCATTTATTGTAAAATAAGAAAGATACAATAGAAAAACACTACGGGAAATTTTACATCAAAAAAATACAAAGTGATGGAACAATTAACAGATTTCATAGGTGGAAGGATGCATAGAAATGTGTGCATGTGAGATATTCACTTGAATACAAAAAATAATGAAATAAAAACAAACTCTCATTGAGAAGGGTGGAACTATTGAGGCTCAAATTCAAAAAATTATTAAGAATGTATTAGCCTAAAAACATCTACAGTTTTCTATTTTATACAATATTCTAAAAAAAGGTCGACCCATGTCTAATTTTTTTTATTTTAAGCAAATACTTCAACTAGCCAATGTATAGAACCTTACCAATTCACATTGGTCAGATTGAAGTGGTTGGTAAATGGTAAAATATCTATCACTAGTTGAGAAGGAAGACCTGAGAGAGAATGTAAAATAAACCAAATTTATTTCACTTCCCATTGATGAGGTAACAATTCTTGACAACACATTTTGGATTTGCATACATGTTTACACATTCAAAAAGCATTTGAGACAACCTAATTTACTAGCACTACATAAGATTATTGAAAATTGTAATGCAAAAAATATTTATAATTTTTTTGTAACTAGTTTAAAGGATATTGCCAAAATAGATGAAAAGGAAATTGCCACAAAGTTAATTTGTGTTGGAGCTGATGATGCAGCTACAATGCAAGGATAAATGAATGGTCTTTGTGTTACGATTTAGACATCAATTGCCCCATATGTGATTTCCATTAATTGCATTGCTCATCGATTGAATCTTGCATATAAAATTATGAGAAAATTTGATAATGTAGCCAGAGTGGAAGATATCATCCTTGAAATACACTCATACTTTTCATGCAGTCAAAAATGGTTTGGAAAGTTTCAAAAGTTTTCTCTAGGTGTAACTAAAGGAAAAAAAATGTTAAAATATGTGGATACCATGTGGATTTCATTGTTTCTTCCTGCAAAAAGGGTTTTTTTATAATATTAATCATTGTTTGGGTTTATGTATGCACATTGTAGGGATGTTGACAAGGTAAAAGACTTTCTATTTTGTATGACTAATTTAGAAACTCTTCTCACATTATGTGGTATTATTCCATTGTTGCAAGAAATGAATTCTTTGATTAAACTCACACAGGAAAGAGTAATTTATATTGTTAATTTCATCAGGATGAGAAAAGAAATATGTATGCTTATTGACAAGATTTACTTATCTAGAAAATTTTTTGAGGATCCCAAGTTTGATAGTTAGAATATGTTAGTTGAAGTCAATGATCCTAATAGATTTTTAAAGTTCAACATCAATGATAATATTTGTATTTCTATCTATGGAAATATGATTCCTTTATATCATTATTGAAAGCAATTAGATACACTTATAGGTGATGTTGAACAAGTGCCCATAACACATTCTGGATTAGATGAGGTTTTTGTAGCACTAAGAATAAATTGAAAAGAATTGAAAATACATTAACAAGTGAAATAAGAGATTATTTTCAAAGATATGAGACACATGAGGCCATGGTTGTTGTTAATCCCATCTTCTGGAATCCTTGTGTTGACCATAGTAGTAGAAGTGAGTTTTTTGTAAAATATATGGGCAATGTTATGACACATTTCTCTAAAAGTGTGGAAGTAAATGGTATTGAAATCAACGGTATTCTAAAAAAAATCTTCTAAGACAACAATCAACCAATTTTGAAATAACAATGGATAATCAAATTGCTCATTTGAAAATCCACATGTGACTGGTTCAATCATGTGTTTCTTATAAAAATTGTATCAAAGTAGTGTCTTACAAGAAAAAATGAGTGAATACTTTATTTTATATGAATTATTTCAGACAATGATTTTAGGATCTGTTGAAGATGAAAAGGTTTTTAGTGCACTATATTTTGTTAAATCGAAATTCCATAATAGGTTGGATAAAAATTTGGAAAATTGTTTGAGAATGTATGTGTCATCGTACAAGGTGGGTAAGTTTCCCTATGATATAGCTTTGACATATTGAAAGTCCCTAGAAGACAGGAGAGGTCTCACTAATACTGTTGATAATGACGAAAATGATTCAGCTTGGAGTGATGATAAGATTATGGAAACATAAAATTTACAAATGATTCCCAATTCTTTTGGAGAATTCGATAAGGCTTTGTATTAGCTTCCAGAAATGTAAAATTTTAATGATTATATGAAAAATTCATATAATCAATGATTTTTTGGATTTGAAATCATTTGTAAAATTTTAGTGATCTGAAAAATTTCATATTATCAAATATTTTTTGTATTTGATATCATTTGTAAATGTAAATGAATTGAATAAAACCATATTATCAATGATTTTTTGTATTTAATCAATTGTAAAATTTCAACGATTTTAAAAAATTCATACAATCATTCTATTTTCAATGATTTTGCATATTTGTTTTTTAATGTTATTGACTATCTATGTTGTCAAAATTTATGATTTATGCTTTAGCTTTGAGTAAACTAGAAATTTGAAAACTATATATGCATAATGATGGTATGTTATTGAATTAATTGTCTATATTGACAAAATATAATTATTTATGCTTTGACTTTGAATGTATGTATGTATGTGTATATCATTAGTATCACTAGTATGTATGCTATGACTCTAGAAGTGTTATTGAATGTCTATGTTGATAAAATTTTATGATTTATGCTTTAGCTTTGAGTAAACCATGCATGCTATACATAACTAGTAAATAATTCTTAGTATCATTAGTATGTATGCTTTGATTCTAGAAGGAAAAATGCAAATAGCATATTACTCTATATATGGAAAATGAAAATTTAAACCCATGCATATATATATATATATATATATATATCCTTCAGTAAACTCACTTGAAAATTGAAATATAAAAGCAACATAGCTTAATACACAAAAAATGAAAATTTAAACCCATTCATAGATATATCCATCGTAAACTCACTTTGAAATATAAAAACAATATAGCATAATACAAAAGATAAAACTCATTTATATACAACAACAAGAATGACTATGAATAAAATGAAAATTTAAATCCATGCATAGATATATCCTTCGTAAAATCACTTGAAAATTGAAATATAAAAACAACATAGCATAATACACAAGACTACTATTTTTATATCACAACAAGAATAACTTTAAATAAAATGAAAATCTAAACCTATGCATACATATATTTTTCGTAAACTCAATCATATTTGGAACCCTATAATACTCAAGAGATGAAAATAACACACTATTATAAATGTAAATAATATAATTGTAAAGTAATAAAAGCAACTGTCTTGTTTTCAAACGAAAACATGTGAATGTCATAAAATTATCTTTTTGAAATATAAATTTTTCAAGAGCAGTTTTAGGCTTTAGAATATTTTTCCTATTCCACTCCTTTTTCCTCTTCCATGACTTCCACATTTTGCATTCTAACGGCTCCTCCCTCGAGCTAGGTAATAATACTCTCAGTTGTTCCAGAACTGACAAGGATCTTCTCAATACTTTGCAATCATTTAAGCAAGGTATTTTCCTTTTTCTAAACATTTTTGGATATTTTTGCAAGAACTTCTTTACCCTTCTCCTTTAGAAGAACATCAGGATCCAGTTCATTTTCGATAATTATTCTTTGAAAAGCTCTGTTTTGTCAAATTGCTTCATGAATTGTTTTTCATTGCCATAGAAGCATTTAAGAAATTTGTTGTCATCGTGAGATAGTCTTGTAGGTTTTGAACCTGTTTCTTGAGATTATCATACTTTACCTACAAAATAAATAATAAGTAGTTAGCAGATATTTACATTTTCAAAAAGAGAACAAATTATTTTTTGAACACATTAGTCAAACCTCGGAAACATTATTTGTAGCTACAGTAGCAACAACCTTTTTATTATCACACACCCATTCATTATAATAAGTTTGGGCCTCAGCGTTTATGTTCTCCAATATGTTCAACATAAACCTTAAAGTTTCACCTATGTAAGATGTAGTAACCTTCAAAATGCTAGATTTTTCTTGATGTAGTAGAGCCTCTATCTTTTCAGGTTCATTTTCAACTAAAGAAAAAAATTCTCTTTTTGAAATTTTTGAATCGGGCATTAATTTACTTTATTAACACTTTGGCCCGATACTACCATTTTTTATTTTTTTTAATATTTGGCAGTAGTGAATCCTTAATGGTTGCTTCAATATTATCAGAAACTAAATATTTTTCAAAAAAAAATTACTCTTTCATCCTCTAGTAGAGGATGAGCCTGAGGGGTGTTGGTTTCCCTAGAAGAAGATTTGCTTGAATATTCTGCTCCTTCATTTGGAGGATCTCAAAGTAGTTTTGATACTTGAAAATTAGTGGGTGTGTTGCCTTATAAAATTAAATCTTCATCAAATGGAACATTTTACAACCCAACACCAGAAGCTTTCGATACACCTATAAAATTAAAATTACAAAAAGACATACATCCGAATCCTAAAAATTCCATTGTTGCTTCTTTCTATGGCCTAGATGGAAGAATGTGTTTTCCACCTAGAAAGCATTGACCTTGCATCTGAGGTTGAAATTTTGGAGGAGGGGGCAGCATTGATTGTTGATTTTGATGACAAAATTATTGTATAGGAACTTAAAACATCAAAATAAAAATTGGTTACAAAATTTGTGAAGGTAGATTATGAAAATTGGTTACAAATTGGTTATAACACTTACCGACTAAAGAAGGGACTTATTGCATAGACATATATACAAATGAAATGTGGGTGCATTGTAAATCTAAAAACACAAAATAAAATTTAATAAAAAATAGTAAAAATTGTTAAGGCAGTATGTAAAACTTACTTTCCAAAGATGATACCTCTTGCATAATTACGCCCACTGGGAGTGGACATGCAACCATAGGTGGAGGTTGTTGAGGATTAGAAGAACTATATCTTACACATTTACTTGTTGATTTTCTTTGTAGCAATGGTGTTGTTTCCTCTGTAGGTGTTTCAGAGTCTCCTAATTCCTCCGGATTATAACCTTTGAAAGTGACATCCCACTTTGAAGAGGAAGAATATTCCCTTTTCTATGTTTTGTATAAAATAATAATATTATAAAAATGACAAAAATATGAAAAATAAAAAATATTACTTCAATATTAACTAAAAATTACCTGAACCTGCTATTATGTTGTGGTTGCATTGGCTAGGGTTGAGTGCCAAGAAGTCGGTACTTGAGTGTTCTGTAATTGATAAAAATATTCATAAAAAAGGCAAGAATATAGTTGCATGTGCTTATAGTTAGGAAAGGTGAAGCATGCATTATCACATTCTGGATATCCATTCTAATCCAATGTGAGACATAGGTGGACCAGTCAAATTGTTGGTGTGCAATACAACAAACCAAATATGCTAAGGCCCACATAAAAAATTTTGTCAGTCTTCCTTGCAGAACGATTCTAGCAAGGAATAATTTGCAACATGCCCGAAGAAATTTGTTCTCAATGTCTAGTATAATGAAACCCCTTCTAGACTTGGTGGTCATAACTGTTAGAGTTAAAGTAAAGTGCACTATGTCTTCCTTGACACTTGTCAGTTTCTCTTGACAAGTGTCATATGTTGAATATAGGCTTATGCCTATATATTGTAACATTTTTATCAATAATATTAATCCCTTGAGTTTTCCCTCCTAACATTTGGTATCAGAGCTCCAGGATTTCTCTGGCCTTGTGAGCTTGAGGGGGGATTTCCCTCATGGAAATCCTCTCTCCTCCATTTCTCCCTATTTTTCAAATTTTTTTCATTTTTCTCCCAAAAAAAAAAATTTCTTCTGATTGAGGGAGTATGCTCTCCATCCATAGGATGGATCAGAAACCAGAAAGTCTAAGAAATTTTTTTTGGGGGGCCCTATTTTTTTTGCAATGGAGAAGAATGATGGTCACAACTGGTGGGCAAATGGTTTGTTTGGTCGGCTCACGCTAGAAGGAGGGCTGTACTTTCCTATTTTTTCAGTTCACGATTTCAGATCGAAAAAAATCTGTTGAAGACAAAGGTGGGCCCATCTTTCGTTGATCAAAGGAGTTTTTTGTTCCCGCTGTTTCAAGTTTTTTCATGTGCTGCTTTCCTGTTGGTATTATTTTCCGTCATCAATGGGCGTAGCATTATGGAAGCCATTTACAGCGATAGGCAGCGTTGCGGCAGACAACCCTTCCTCATGCGTCGATCGAGCCATTCATGGGAGAACAGGCATCGACGTTGCTTGCACAGGTGATGGTGATAAATAAGAGAATGCCAAGGAGGAGTTGGCGAGGCAACGCTGTGATCTTGAATGCTGAAGATGACGATCTCTGCCTTGACCCGCACTTTACAGTCGTACTTATTGTTTTTAGTTTGAATTGTTGTTATCACCGTGATTATGGTGAATTGCATGCGCTCCTCGGAGGGAGTCAGCAGGAATTTTTTTTTGTGTGTGGTGGGCCTTTCTTCAATGTTGTGGATAGCACGAATCTAAATACCAATATTTTGATTATACCCTTGTTCTTTTATATTTCACCAGTTGTTATTGTTGAAGGGCCTAAATTGCTGCAGCATGGTTTTGCGGATGGAATTGCCAAAGTTGGTATGGTCAAGTTTGTTTCTAATCTTTTCTGGGTTGGAATGTTCTATCACCTATATAACCAGCTAGCTACCAATACCTTGGAGCGAGTTGCACCACTTACCATGCAGTAGGCAATGACTTGAAGAGGGTGTTTGTTATTGGTTTCAATATTATTGTGTTTGGCAATAAAATTTCAACTCAGACTGCTATTGGAACATCAATTGCTATTGCTGGTGGAAGATTTTTTTGTGGAGTCATTGGTCTTCAAGACTGCTGTTGACAGCTTTTCTATCCAGGGAATAGTTTACATGAGAGTAGAAGAACAAAATGGTGAAGATGCTCGCTCCCAAAGCCTGCCACCTGATGACAACACCATTTTTTCTGGGCTTTCCCTTGATTTTCTTGGAAAACAAGACCAGGTTGTTTGCTGAAATTTCTGGAATAAGATCCAATGGGGCGAAAACTTTGTCGTTGGCTGCAATGGAGGGAGGGAAAGAGAAATCTGTTGTTAATTTTCTAATTATAAAATTTGCTTAAATATGCCGAAGCTTTGTTCCTCCCGTCTGTCTTCTTGTTCTTCTTGCTTTACGGGATTTTTTTTTGTCCTGGGAAATATGCTGATGGAAAAACACTATGTTTTTTATCTTCCTCTTCCTTCTGGCGCCGGAGCTCGAGCACTACTGTGGCTACAGAGAAACCGACAGAAAGCAAAAATCAGATCTATGTTTTTCAATCACTCTGTCATGTCAAGTTTGCTGCAACAGCCGGTTTTTCGTCGCCTACGTCCATTTGTAATGGTGACTGCTCTATTTTTTATGGAGGAGCGACGGAGAGTTTCACGACAACAAGAGATGGCAGCGAAAGAGCAGTGTTTTTTGTGAAGAATATGGAGACAGCAGATGGTAATTTTGTTCCTTGTATCGACGGGCGCGAGTGGAAGGGGTGTCCTACATGAGGGACAGATGGATCGTGAACGAAGACAACGCGTAATGCAAAACTAGAGTTAACCACCATCCCAACATTTACGTTTATCCCTGATTTGGCGGTTGCTCTGATGATGTTGAGCGTGAGGGGTGGCAGTGCTCACAGAGGCAGAAAGCAGAGAGCACCATATGGAGAGGTGGTGGCAGTGCTCGTGAAGGCGGACGGGTACCGCAACACGTCGACAACAGAGAGCGCCATACAGAGAGGGTAAATTTTGTTTTTTTAAAAATGATGGTGGATATTTTTTAATATGGGGAAATGTTTTTTAAGAGAATTTTTAAATGTGGAAGGCATGGCCGACTATATGGCTTCATTGGCCATCTTTAATGTTTTTTCCACTTAAAAGTGGAAGTGCAAGGGACACGTGTCTGAGCGAAACTTGAGATGTCTACTTTTTTTATGTTGTCATTCAGCAATATTGTTTATTTGCTGCCTGATGTTATTTTTTCACATGATGAAGGCCCCTTTGATGATGGAATATAGGGGTATCTATAGTCATTGGAAATGTTTTTTCGTGATGGACACAACGGAGGTGTCATATTGTAATTTTGAGGCTATTTCAATTCAGTATTTTAGCCTCAAAATTTTACTACCTTGGAGTGCACTCTCGGTTGTACCCGACACTCCCAAGGTAATTTCATATGTGATCCTTGTACCTAGTGATCTTTTCTATACACTTGGCGAATGTAGCGGCTGGTTACCCATGCATTTCGGTGGGATGACATGGTCACCATAAGGACACTTATACTAGGGACTACAGACAAAGACACCCTAGACTCTATTCGATGTTTTTCGGATCTACTTCTAAAGACTACAAACGAAGACACTTCAGAAGATTCTCTTATTTTCTTCTTCTCTCCTCCTATTTGGATCTATGGCTCATTTTATTGTATTGAGTGCATTTTCGGCTGGCTCATTTTTCCTTTCATTAGGTGCATTTTCGGCAGAGACCGACACCTTCTAGATTGATTTCACCATGAGGAGGGATTTCATACTCATGGTGAATCTAGTTAGTGACCTAAGAGTGGCAACATCCTCTGAGGATGACTTGCAGAGGCAACAGACCCAGATGTGGCTGACCCTGAGGCACCCATGATGACCCTGAGGCACTTAGACGGCTGACCCAATGGCAACAGACCCGTTGAAGTGGCTGACCCTGAGGCAATAGACCGAGATGTATACACAGTGGATCTAGCATTATTCATAGTTGGAGAGCCAAGTGCAAAGAGCACGAGCCTAGACCAAAGAAAAAGAGGATGATAGGTTACTTTTTAGAGAAGTCAACATTAAGGGGGAATGTTACCTAATGTTGACTTGCTTTGTTTTTTCTCTTTAGTTAGGATAGTGCACTTTAAGGGGGAATGTTAGAGTTAAAGTAAAGTGCACTATGCCTTCCTTGACACTTGTCAGTTTCTCTTGACAAGTGTCATATGTTGAATATAGGCTTATGCCTATATATTGTAACATTTTTATCAATAATATTAATCCCTTGAGTTTTCCCTCCTAACAAATAACTGCAAATAACAAAATCAATAATTTTAGACAATAGAATTTAAATTTAATTGAATAAAAAAAATGCAGTTATACCTTGAAAATATTTTGGCTGCACTTTAAAGGTGGTCTCTAGTTAGAGTTTTTCATCATCAGTTAATGTAAATTTGGATGTGATTGGATCACAACCCATGTGGGACATGTAAAATTACGAAACTAATTTTATTAATCAACAGCCTGTTTAAATAACACAGCAACAGCCGGGAATAGCACACTGGCGTAACTGAACTGTTACATGGTTGTAACAGTGCAACAACAAAACTAATAATGTAATAGAAACAAAATAAGTACGCTAACATCCCCATTTATTACATTATTTGGGTAATGTAATAACTAATAGCTATACTAGACTACTAACATCCCCTTACATCATTTTGCAATACAAAGTGAGCTGCGAAACAATTCAAATTTGACACGTCCAAGTGCCTTAGTGAAAATGTACGCAACTTGAGCATCGGTGGGAATGTGCTGAAGCTAAATTCGATGCTTTGGAACTTCATCTCGAATGAAATGACATTGTGTGTCAATGTGCTTTGTTCTTTCATGATGGACTAGATTCTTGACGAGGTTCAGAACACCCTGATTGTCGCAAAACAAGTGTATTGGAGATTTTGATGGATGGCCCATACTTGTCAGAATGCGACGTAACCATATCACTTCACACACAGCTTCACGTGCGGCACGATACTCTGCCTCTGTTGATGAAATAGCAACCACCTGTTGCTTCTTGCTATGCCAAGAGACAAGATCGGATCCCAGATGAAAAATGTATCCAGAAGTTGACTTGCGATCATCAAATGATCCGGCATAGTCGAAGTCCATGTATCCTTGCAAGAAGAATTTGTTGTTCCTCTTGTATTCTAGGCCATACTTCATAGTACCATGAACATAGTGAAGAACATGTTTTGTTGCTTTCCAATGAGTGGTCTTAGGCTCCTGCATGAACCTCGAAAGATAGTTGACAGAAAATACGATATCTGGCCTAGTATTGGTCAGATATATGAGACTCCCAATCAACTATCGATAGAGAGTACCATCTACCTGAGGTGAATCATCATATCGTGATAACTGAAGTCCATTCTCCATCGGAGTTGCCATTGGCTTGCAATCAGTCATGCAATATTTTTCCAGCAATGTCTTGGCATATTTTTTCTAAGACACTTTGATGGAGTGCTCCTTCTGGCTGAATTCTAGACCAAGACAGTAATGGAGAAGTCCAAGATCTATCATCTCAAAATATTTGCACAAGTTTCTTTTGACAGTAGAGATCATAGTTTCTGAACTCCCTGTAATGAGCAAATCATCCACATAGAGTACAAGCAACACTATCTCAGAACCCTATTTCTTGAAATAGAGGTTTGCATCTGACGGACATCTCTTAAATCCATGCTGCATAAGGTGATTGTCCATTTTTATATACCAAGCTCGAGGAGCTTGTTTCAGACCATATAAGGATTTGACCAATTTGCAAACCTTCTGCTCTTGGCCTTCCACTTCAAATCCTTCTGGCTGAGTCATGTAGACTTCTTCTTGGAGATCACCATTTAGAAAGGCACTTTTGACATCCATCTGGTGAACTTTCCACCCATATTGTGCTGCCATAGCACACATAACCCGAATTATGGTCATCCGAGCAGTAGGTGCAAAAGTTTCCTCGTAGTCAATACCTTCCTTTTGAGCATAGCCCTTTGCAACAAGTCGGGCCTTATGCTTATCAATTGTTTCATTTGCCTTGTACTTGACTTTATATACCCATTTGTAGCCAATGGGCTTCTTTCCATGCGGCAGATCAACAAGCTTCCAAGTTTTATTTTTCATCAAAGACCCATACTCTGTATCCATAGCGGCCTTCCACTGAGGCTCACTGAGAGCATATTGCACTGATGCAGGTTCAAGATCATCTATGGTAGACATGAACGCCCTGTCATCATCAATATCCATATCCTCTACTTCTGTACTTGGAGTTACAGAAAGTTCCTCAAAAGATTGATAAAGATCATCAACCTCACCAGTTTCTTTGGCTTCTCTTTCCTTTTGAGCCATATTGCGTGTACGAGGTCTATCCAAATTCAAATTGGGAGGAGTGGATAAATTTGCATATCTGATTGTATTTGTACACCATTTAGGATTCTTCTTTGGTGGATTTGAAGAAGATGTAGAAGGACCTCCTGTCTGTGTTGACGAAGGAATCTTCTCTTCCTTAGATTCCACAATATCTTGGTGTACTTTAGATGTGCTCTGTGATGTGAAAGCTTCATCAAAGAAAACATCTCTACTGATATGAATTTTCTTGGTCAAAGGATCTATCAAACGATATCCTTTAGAGTGCTCAGAATAACCAAGAAAAATACATCTCAGTGTTTTCTCATCTAGCTTATTCCTTTTCTCTTTCGGTATGTGCATGAAAGCGTGACATCCAAAAATACATAGATGAGATATGGAGGGTTTTCGAGCACTCCATGCTTCCTGTGGAGTCATTCCTTTTAGGGCCTTTGTGGGTGCCCTATTCAATAGATATACTACAGTGGTGACAGCTTCTGCCCAATATTGTTGCCCAAGAGTAGCTCCTGTGAGCATACAATGAACCATTTCCATGATAGAATGGTTCCTTCTCTCAACAACTCCATTTTTCTGAGGAGTATAGGCATTTGTTAACTGTCTCTTGATTCCATGCTTATCTAAGAATGCAAAAAATTCATTAGAGGTAAACTCTCCCCCTCGATCTGAGTGAAGGGTTTTAATAGAAGCTCCTGACTCCTTCTCAACGGATTTCTCGAACTGCTGGAAGAATGCGAAAGCTTCAGATTTCAGTTGGAGAAAGAAAACCCACATCTTTTGTGAGTAGTCATCTACGAATAATTGAAAGTACCTCTTCCCTCCATAACTGTTGGGTGTGAAAGGACCGCACAGATCGGTGTGAATTAACTCCAGAGGTTTTCGTGCTCTTGTTGAGCTCTTCTCAAATGGTACTCTATGCTGCTTTCTTGCCAAGCAGTCAGAGCACACTGGCAATGTGGCAAAAAGGGAAGGAAGACCCTTTACCATCTCATACTTACTGAGCTCAAGTAAGTAGCCAAAACTAAGATGCCCATATCTCTTGTGCCATAGGGAAGTTGCCTCCTTGGTAGAGACAGTCATGGCAACATGTGGAGTAGAGATAGCATCTAGTGCAAATAATCTGTGCTTATATGAAGCTGTTGCAATCTTCTGACCCTTCCTGGTAATGGTACAACACTTCTTTCCATTCTCAACATGAAATTTGACAACCATATTTCTATCTAGGATTTGTGTCACTGACAACAAATTGTTGGCCAATCCTAGAACATAGAGGACTTTGTCAATCTGACACTTGCCATCAGGAAGAGTGACTGAAACTATACCCTCTCCCTGAACCCTGTAGGTTTTATCATCAGAAATGGTCACAGGTTTGCCCTCTTTGGCCACAAATGATTCAAACCACGATCTTTCGCTAGTAATATGTTTGCTAGCTCCAGAATCGACATACCAAACAGGATCCCTCTATGTGGAATCTGTGGTAGTCATGAGAACCTTGTGTGCCGATTTAGAATCTGAGTCAGATTCTTCAACTTCAACATTCACCTGGGGTTGCTTGTTTTTATTTTGTGGTTTGTTTTGGCCTTTCTACTTGTTCTTATGCCAATACCTGTTGGTGTCATGGTTGTCTTTCTCACAGATCTTGCACCACCTCTTCTTCTATTGAGGTTGTTTGCCTTTTCCTTTCTTATCCTGTTGAGAATTTCCTCCTTTCTGAAAGTTGCCTCTTTTTTGCCCATTACCTTTCTTCCTAGAACCCTGCCTGTTGGTGTATAGGGCTGTATTGGAAGAATCATCCTTGTGAAGTTGGCATGCCTCCTGTTGTTGAAGCAGATTAACCAACTTGATGTAGGTAATTTGTCGTTGAGACACCTGGATGGAGGTTATCAACATATCAAATGAAGAAGGTAAAGCTCTCATCACTAGAGAAATGAGAAGCTTTTCGTCCACAGTATCTCCCAAAGAATTCAATTTCTCTTTCAATTCAGACACTCTACACAGAAAGAGTTCAGCTGTTTCACCCTGTCTCAAACTCAGGTTATGAAGTTGTTGTTGAAGATGAAGAATGGTGGAATCATTCTTTCCCTCATAGATGGTTCTAAGGGCATCCCATGCCTCTTTACCACTTGCTTTGTCAGCTATATGAGGTTGCACTTCATCTGAAATAGCAAACAAAATGAGCACCTTTGCTCGATTGTCTTTCTTGTCAAAAGCTATCTGATCTGCTGAAGGACCTGTGGATCCTGCTGTTGGTGAATGCCTAGTTGCTACTCCAATAAAAATATCCCACAAATCTTCCATTTGGAGAATTGCCTTCATCTTATGTTTCCATGGTGTATAATTTTGACCTTTCAATAACTGATGTGGATCAGTCATCAACTTTACAACAGCGGCCATAGTGAAGGTTCCTTATATCACCAATTGGTCCCCCTTTCGATATACCTTTTGCTAGGTCGTTATACCGTAAAAAATACCCGCCCTTACATGAGGGAAACTATAGGTATTTAGAAAGATAAAAAAAATCACCCGCCCTTACGTGAGGGAGACTATAGGTGAGTTTTAGAGATCATACGATACGTGGAACATAAGCGGTACTGAAATGGAATCGCCTTGTTGATGGCACCTACCATAGAATATTCTTCTCATGCGTGGGGCGTAACTTCCCCTAAACACTATGAAGAATACTTCGTCAGGATTTACGCCTAAACACAAGTGTGATAAAGGGTAGTGGATGGAGTAAAAAAATGCAAAAAATGGAAAACTTATCTCTCCCCGACGATTTATAGAGAACAAGCTCAGACGTCGTTGTAGCAGCTATATTATGTGGCGGATACAGTAGCCAAATCACGACAGCTTTACCTATAAGTGCTGGCCAGAGGTATCACAAATACCGAACGCTGCAGTGCAATAAATTGCATGGATGGGTTTTAATTATTCCGGGGACTTAGGGAGTGAATTTGCTTTTAAGTTTTTAATGTTATAGTGCAAAAATGAAATATGCAACATACAACATAAAAAAATGCCCACAAGAATAACCCACAAGGTGTCGGTCACAGCCGAAAATGCACCTTTTACAATTCGCCAAATTGCTTTTTCAGAAAAATTACTCACATTCCCCCTTTGATTTTTTGAAAAAATATCCCCCCTTTTAAAAAAAATTCCTTTAACAAAGCATTTTTAATAATTATTATATATTTAAAATTAAAATAAATAATTTTAATTTATATAGTTTTAAAACTTATGAAAAAATAAATTAAAATTAAAATTTTAATTTATAAAGTTAAAAAACTATATAAAAAAATTAAAATTAAAAATTTTAATTAAAAAAATAATAATTAAAAAAATAACTTTGAAAAAAAATTTATACCTTGGGGGGAGTCGGCGGGATTTGAACCCCCGACCTGCAGGCTCCCTGAGCCTTACCGCACAGCTCATTGCCAAGTGAGCTAGCGGGCTGATCCGTTTGGATCACTGGAGCCCCTCGTATTTGAGGACCTCAGCCTGCTACAGCTGCAAATCGCGGCCTCCCGTCGCACGCTACTGCTCCCTATGGTTGGCCTCCTCTGACGTCCTTTCCTCTTCGCTATCTTTTTCACAGGTCTGTTGTTTTTTTTTTTTTTAAACACTTCGCCCCACCTTCAACGGGGGGGGAGGGGGCTTCCCTCCTCCTGGACGTCTCGTCCCAGCTGTGCACGCGCAAGGACAGCACTGCACGTATGGCTGTCCTCCCGCCTTCAACGGGGGGGGTGGCGTCCCTCCTCCTCTCGTCCGCTCGTGGACGGGACGGCTCTATCGCACGCCGCGGCCGTCCACGCTCTATCGTGAATGCGCAGAGCGCTGTGTCGTGGCCGTCCGCGCGCAGAGTGCTGTGTCGCGGCCATCCGCGCTCTGTCACGAATGCACAGAGCGCTGTGTCGTGGCCATCCGCGCTCTGTCGTGAATGCGCAGAGCGCTGTGTCGCGGCCGTCCGCGTTATGTCGCGAATGCACAGATGTTGCTTCCGAGAAAAAAAAAAAAAAATTTAATCTTCCTCACGCAATGGCGTGAAAAACAAATCACATCGCAGCCTTCTCCCAGCGCAGCAACCGTTTCCCAGTGCAGCGATGGCGTGGAAGAAAATGCGTTTAGCAAAATACTGGATTTGAACCTCCAGCATTCTTTCTTCACGCCTCCCTGCAAACAATTTTCATAGCTGGCTCTGATGCCATGTAAAATTACGAAACTATTTTTATTAATCAGCAGTCTGTTTAAATAACACAGCAACAGCCGAGAATAGCACACCGGCGTAACTGAACTGTTACATGGTTGTAACAGTGCAATAGCAAAACTAATAATGTAATAGAAACAAAATAAGTATGCTAATAGGACAATGCTATTAATGTGGTGATGTTAGAGGCTGTGAAAGAAAATACAACATTTTTTTTGTCAATGACAACATGTACCTTACCCGAATTAATGTTGTAACTAGAAATTATCTTCTTCAGTAATTTAGTATTTGTGTCAAACTATGACATCAAAACTAAACATCGAAGACTAGATTTCGTTACCCATGACATGTTGTAACCCAATGTTGATAAAATTTTAGAAATTAGGGGAAAAACAAGGTTCTTGAAATTATTTTTTGATATTCCAGGGGCGATAGGGGATGTCATAGAGTTAAAACAGGAGGAAAATGGTTAAAACTCTGTTAAAAATTAATGTGAATGGTTATAACTACATTAAAGTAGGAGGGAAATGATTAAAAATATGTTAAAAGAGGAGGAAAAGGGTTAAAACTACATTAGAAAAGATAAAAATTGATTGTTTATGCCTTTATAAAGACTTTTCTGCATGCAATCAGTTTATGGATGGTTGACACGTGGTATCTACATGAAATCATTTCATGGATGGTTGACACATGGTACATATGCATTGCATCATCAATATAAATGATCGATATTTGGATGTGCTACAACTGACTGGGTGTATTGCAACCGATCAACTTTGTTGCATCTGATTGGATTTTCTACAACCGATAAGTTTACTTGCATCTAATCGTCATTAACACAATGCAACGAATTTTTTGCAAAATATTGTCATGTTATATTTGTTCATCATCAACATAAAGAATTTATATTATTGTAAACAATCGATATTCTTGCAGCCCATCGACATTGTTGCAACAT
This sequence comes from Wollemia nobilis, assembly GCA_028583015.1. Taxonomy (NCBI): domain Eukaryota; kingdom Viridiplantae; phylum Streptophyta; class Pinopsida; order Araucariales; family Araucariaceae; genus Wollemia; species Wollemia nobilis. The sequence goes on along the minus strand of JAQPPZ010017236.1, from coordinate 2,195,719 downwards.
ATCATCTTTTCTACAATCGATCAATATAATTGCAACCGACGGTCTTAACTGTAACTGATCGATATTGTTGCAACTAATAGACATTGTTGCAATCGATCATCATTCCTAAAATCGATTGAAATTCATGAAATCGATTAGAATTTCTACAATTGATCGATATTATTGCAATCGATCAACATTGTTGCAACCGATCGATATTGTTGCAACTGATAGACATTGTTGTAATCGATCGACATAGCTACAAATGATTGGCATTGTTGCAACACATCGACATAGTTGCAACTAGTCAGCTTATATGCAACCAATCGATATTATTGCAACACATGAGCATATCTTCTCCTGATCATCATTTATGCAACCGATCAGCATTTTTTTATCATCATGTCTATATCCAATCATCTCAGACCGATTGTCATAGCTTTTCTTAATAACACTGTCCTATAGGCATAGGGTGATCGATATAGATTTTACTGTCAGCATAAAATCTTTAAGTTTATCGTACATTCATAGAATTTGCTATTTGATATTCATAGCCCCCAACACAAAAAAATTCACCACAGTTTAAAATTTTTTGGTGAAAAATAAATGCAATTCTCCATGACTCCTTGGGCATAATTCACTGGTATTTCAAGACAATTAACCTTGATTTTATAAATAGATTCTGGGCCCGATCCCTTATGCATAACCCTGGCTAAATGAACTTCTTCTAAAGTAATAGGATCCATTATTTTCCTATTACATTCATCTATTATAATTGAAGGTAATTCTTGTACCAGTTTATCATTAAGAACTACAAACTCTTCTAATCTTAGAATATTTTGGTAAAAATATTGCCTCCTTTTTTATTTCACTATGGTCTTCAATCCAAACCCATTCTACTAATTTAATTCTACTAATTTTGGATTTTGATCTCTATACTATTACAATCCTATCAATTATTTTTGTATTTTTCTCCTTCTTTCAACCAAGTTTATCTTAATTTTAATCTTCAAATTTCTCTTCCTTACTCAAAATAGTATGATATTCACTAAGAAAATCCCTTCCCTATGATCTTAGATTAATATGATCATATTTTTAGAATTTTGAAATTTTATCTTTTAGTTCTTCCTTCTTCTTAAAAATGTTTCTAAAAGTGTTCTTGCTCCATTCTTTTAATCTAGATGTCATTGATTTAAATATTTTTTGGAAGTTTATAGAGCCTATTTTTTCCTAAAGAATTCCACATTTGTGCTATCATATCAATAAGTTATGGATGGTTTTCTCACATCTATTCATATTTAAAATATGATATTTTTTGAATTCACTTACCATCATTTTAACTCTTATTAGCCAATGATCTGAACAAATCCTTGTCAAGGTATTATTTTTAGCATAAGTACCTTCATCTAGCCAATGATTTAAGAGTATGCATGTCTAAATTTTTTGCTATTAGTCTTTGGCCTCTCTTGTTGATGGTCCATGTATAGTTTTCTTATTCAAACTCAACCTCTCATAGATTATTGTTTTGGATAAATTCTAATAAATATCTCATAATTTAGGTTAATTTCCTACTTCCTCCAATTTTTCATCTAGCTTGATTATGACATTAAAATCTACTATGATTATGAATCAGGTTTCTTATTCTTTTTTTCTCATAAAGGCTTCAACCTCAATCCATACTTCTAATATGACCAATTGATTTTTAGGTCCATAGACATTGATAGGATTCTTGGGACTCAGGATATTACCATAAATTTATGTAGAATTATGAAAAATATAGTGGCTCCTTTAACAACCATGTTCAGAAATATTTTCTTTATTTGGTTAGAAAAATAGAGAAAGCTTTCAAGGAACTAAAGTATTAGCAATGCCACTTTTTTTTAACTGATTTGTAATTGAATGTAATACTTCTAGCAATGTAATTAGGGCAATTTTTATGGAAGGAGGACCATTGGCCATCACACATATCAATCACTTTCAAGACGAAATTTGGAAAAATTTACCTATGAAATGAGATGTTAGAAATTTTGCATATTGTTAATCATTAGATTACATATCTCATTGGCATCATTTTTCAATAAAAACTAACCATCAAATTCCTAAGTACTTCTTGGTACAAAGGGTAGCCACATATGAAACACAAATATGGGTATCTAAACTATTGTTCTATGATTAAGAATTCACATATAAAAAGGAAAGGATAATATAGTGGTCGATACATTATCCTAACAGTATGAAGATCATGGAATGCTAAATGTTATATCTATACCACTTTCTCAATGGATCAATTATTTTTGAGAAGAAATTACCAAAGATTCCAGTTTGTAAACTTTGATCAACAAGTTCCACTTAGAGCTCAATTATTGTCCTAAAAACTCTTGGGATGGTCAATAATTGAGATATCATGATTGACTTGTCATTCCCTAAAATTCACAAATGTGAGAACTCATATTACAATAAATGCATCATCATCAATGTTGAGACCTTATGGGTTTCTAAAGACCTATAAAAGAACCAAGCATATATTATTTTCAAAGGGAATGAAATTGGACATTCAAAATTTTATGGTAGAATGTGAAAAGAGCTAAAGAATGAAAGGTAAAAACATGCATTCCCTTGGAACCCTTCAACCCTTACCAATTCCAGAACAAGTGTCGGTAACTATTTCCATAGATTTCATTGAAGTGTTTCCCAAGTTAGGAGTGAAATTAGTGGTGCTAGTGGATCGTCTCACAAAGTATGCTAATTTGTGTTCCTTATCCCATCCATATACAACCTTTATGGTTGCCAAAATATTTTTAGACTTCAAATTTCACCTTTATAGAATATCCAGAACTATTGTGTTAGATAGGGACCCTACTTTTAGCAGTAATTTTTTATAAGAACTATTTAAGTTGTAAGACACTCAACTCAAAATGAGTTTGGCCTACCACCCTCAGATTGGTGACCAAAAAAAAATTGTTAACAAGTGCTTGCAAACCTACCTTGATTACTTTACATCTAAGCATCCTATACAATGGGATAAATGACCTCTTCTATCCAAATGTTGGTATAATACTTCATATCATATCGCTACCAAGGTGACCATATTTGAAGTACTATACAGGCTTCCTCCACCAACACCATCCTCCTACATTCCAGGAAGTTCTAAGGTTCAATTTGTCAATTATACTCTTAGCTATCATGTTGCCTTCCTCTAACAACTTAAGGTAAATCTTAAATTATCCCATAACCATATGCATCAGTAAGCTAATCAACACCATTTGGAGCACATTTTTGAAGTGGAAAACATGGTTTTTATCTACCTACAACCCTAAAAATAGTCATCTCTCCAACTCCATGTATGCTAAAAACTTATAGCCAAATATTTTGGTCCCTACTAGGTGTTGTAATAGATTGGTTTCATAGCCTAAAAATTGATCCTTTCAAAAAATTATAGGATACATCTTGTATTTCATGTCTCCTCATTAAAGAAGGTTGTTCAAAATAAGGTATAGATTCAATCCACAATGTCAAAACTAGATGAGGAAGGATCCATCATTATTGAACCAAAAATAATTTTGTGTAGAAGATCACACACCCTTCACCACTATCATCATTGATGTTTTTGTTCAATGACAAGGATTAAAATCTGAAGATGCTACATGGGAGTCCCTCCAACAATACTAGCATTAGTTTCCTCATATTTAGCTTTGAAGATTAATTTTTTTGAATGGGAAGGGTATGTTAGGACCCCATCCTAGCACTATTATGCAATAACCCCTTTTTTAACATGGGAATCCCATATTGATGATATTTTTTAATATTTTGTAATAGTTTATGGCATTAGAAGTGCCTAGATAAGTGGTGCAATTTAATGTAATTGTTATAAAGAATGTAAATATTTTTTTGGGTAGAAGATTCTAACTTGGGTGGCATTTTGAATGTAATCCAACTCTTCAACATTAGGTAGGGTTATGAAGAGTCTTTAAAAATGTGAGGGGAATATATGGATGTATATATTTGCATATTGAATTAAATTTCTATTTAGGAGGTTACCCCTTGAAGAGGACAACAATTCTATATTATGATTTATGAAAATTAAAATACAATTCTACACTTATATTTCATATTGTAAACATGGCCAACTCAACAGCTTTGTCAGTAGGTCTCCTTATATGGAGGGATGGCATTCCCGATGACCTATTGGATGTGGTGTCCCAAGGCCAGTCTCCAAACCATGATGTCAATACAGAAGACTACCATTTTTTATCTCAGGGCCCCATTGACATGGAGCTCCAGAACCCACTCTATTTTTCTAGTGGTCGTTGACCTCTGCCCGAAGCTTCCTAAGGTCGTCGTCTCTAATGATCTTGTTTGTAGCAGACACCTCAGCACCAGGCTAGATTCGAGCAGGTCTCACCGCATTCGCACTAGCCTCATCATCAATTCCTTTTTTGGACCTATGCCACCTCAGCCCACCTATCTCATTGTCCTCATATTATCCCTACCTCTTTATGCCAAGGTAGTTATCCCATGCAAGCCGTCCACTTGGCCCACTCTCGATGTGCCTACTCATCATTCATGTCCCAAGGAGCCCACTTCCCATTGGCTTTCTCCCATTAATTATTGTGCCTACCACCTTTCTCCCCACCTCTGCCACCTTTCAAGTGCATCACCCATCTCCCTCAATGCAGAGTCACGACACATGCGATAGCCCTATTCCCATTTAGCTTCCACCTTGCCTATTTCTTCCCTCTTGAGTGCTTCTGTCTCACTTTCCCCCAGTCTCTTCCCCTCGTTGACTTCTTATGAGTGTGCTCTCTAGTCAGATCTAGTCCCCTCTGCTAATTCCCATCATTGCTTACCTCTATTTCCACCATGTCCTTGTACAAATTTGTTTACGTTGAGCCCTCTTCCCTCACCCTGAGTAAGTCTACCAAGGTTTTCATGGATGCCCAATCCCTTACTCCTTTCATTCATAAATTCGTAGGCCTTGGAGAGGAGATTACCCAGGCCTTCCTCGACACATAGAACAATAGTGAGGTGGTTGTGAAAGGCGTTCATTTCATGGTAACCAAGGAATTCATGTTCGAAGTTACAGGGCTTCACCACAAAGAAAAAGGGAAGTATATCCAACACGACAGGCACAATTAGAAGGAGAATATCACCAACTTCTCGGAGCACGATTGGGACAAGACCACCCTCTTCAGACCGTAGCTACCCAAACCCTTCGATGAGGCCATTGTGCTTATCATGCAATTTGTTACATGTGATGACCTTGACCAAAAACTATGCAACTTCCATATCAACTTCGTCAATCATATCCACGGTGCCACCCTTCTGTGCACTCCCCAATACTTACTGTACTCCCTCATAATTACTATTGAGAAGGTCTAGAAAGCCCACACCTACCCCATACACCAAGGTCTCATGGTAGTCCTTTACCACCATGCTCTCGCTAACCAGCCCCCTGTCTAGCATATTCCTCCCCTCTCAACTAATCTCCCCCAAGTCTCTGGCCTCTTTCAACCCTAAGTCCAAGGCTAGGGAGGGCAGCCCTAGTGACCCCAACAATTCTCCTCCTCCCAAGAAACATAGGCCCACCCTAAAGCGATGGGCGTCAGCTCAGGTCCCTAGCGATTGTAGTGCCCTAGGTGGTTCTATCCCCGATGGCAGCTCGACCCCGGGGGGTTCAACCCCTGGCAGACCTGGTGCTCCCAGTGGATGCAGATCCTCAAGTAGGCTCAAGAAGATAAAAGTGGAATTCAAGGGCACCACCAAGATCATCTCGAACTCTAAGGAGAAATTAGGGGTATTCTCGATCAAAATTCTCCTGGACATGGCGATAAACTCTCTAACCTCGATAGCCAATGTGGCTTTGACCTCTGTGCAAGTTTACAAGGAGCTCCACTGCAGGCTAGGTCTAGTTCCTATAGGGATGATAATTAGTCATGCCAGTCCTGTTTCAGTGGGGGTCCCCTTCTCGAGGTGGTTTTGGTGGTCCAAGTTTTGATGGCGGGGTTTCCAGGCTAGGTCTGAAGCTGGGGCCTTCAGTAGGCTTTGCAAGTGTTATGTTGTTTCCAGTTTTTTATTTTCAATCAATGTGGGGTTCTATCTTTTCCTAGAGACAGGTTTATTTTTTTGGTTTTTGGGGTTCCCACAGCCCTAGTTTTGCTTTTTCTGGGATCCAAAACCCCGGTTTCTATAATGAGTGTCCACCCCTGGTCTAGCGTGTCAGATTTTTTTGGCATGTTAATGTTGCGGAATATTTTGTATTAAGGTTTTGGGTCCCTTTAAAAAAACCCTATGTATATAAATTGTTACTTATCAAAAAATATATTTCATATTGTAATATTTTGTTCTTTCATAAATTACTGCTTTTATTACAATATTTATGTGAATGTTTTTAGTTTGATTATAAGATTCGTAACATAATACAATATTTTCTCTACTAATTTTTTCTCCTAAATAGTGCATCATACTTCAAGAGAGTCTTCAAAATTCGATGATACACATTCTTTAGGTTCATACTAAATAGACAGATCCTTGTTATTATTTTGAACCTATTATACTGTGACCTCTAAGAATTGATCAACTTTTTCTTCATGGACTAAAGCCTCAAAAGAATTGATATTCTTCCAATATCCTTCCTTACTAGTCTCTATTATTTATTTACTTTCATTTTTCTAGATCTATTTTTAGAATATGAAAACCATCCTCATCCATATCCATTTATAAGTTTATATTATAGTTTTCTACCTATGTTTTTTTTGGGCTCTTCTTAGGGAATGATATCTCAATATGTTCCACCTCATGACATCTTCTACATCTAAAAGATTTGTTTTTGTAATCTATGGTTTGGATCCACAACTTACCCCCATATTTAAGAATTGTTGGTTCTAATAAAGGTTAACTTATCTCAATCATGACCAATATCTAACCATAAATACCCAAGAATCCATATTTTATATTTTTTGAAATCTCAAGGAATTCCCCATAGTGTTGTCTATTTTATTGAAGGTATTCATTTCCTAAAATTCAATGGGCAACCCATACATCCTAACCTAAAATGAAATTAGAGATAGATTTATATTTTTAGGTGCAAAGCCTTCATACCAACAAGTAAGGAAGAGTCCTACTCTTCCCATAAACCAAAGACCCCCATTTTAAGATTCTATCTCTTTCCTTCTTGGAACAAAAATGGCTAAGAAGAAACCTTTGAAAAGAAACGATAGACTCATTCCTAAAGACTTCCAAATTCTATCAATCCATTTTCTCAAGGTTGAAGCCCCTGACGAAGACCCATTAAATTTACCAAAAATTACCCTATTTTTTAGCAAGGAGGATGGATCTTCTATGAGGCCCTCACTAACCTCTACCAGTGAAGATTATTCTAAGGATTTAGCTATAAATCTGTCCATGGGAAGAAAACTAAAACTCAAAATCTACTTCAATTTATTAGAATGTCCTAGAGCAGTTATAATATTTGATTAAAAACCTATAACAATTTGCATGTAAAATTTCTAAGATTAATAAATGGAAAAAGAAAATTAGCTAAAACATTATATGCCTAGATGAAATGCCTTGCCTCACTGGAGCCCTAGCCCTCCATTGCTGCTCCCATCATCCAAATCCTAATTGAAAAATAATTGTATTTTTTTTATGTCTTAAAAGATCATCACTGCCCATGTTCCAAAAGGCTAATTTCATAGGGTCATATATTCCTCAATATTGTTTGAATTGTTTTATATTATTCCTAATTTTATATCTCTTCTAATTTTTTACAAATTAATCTAAGAACCAGCTAAATCATACAACCCTTCACAAAGATATAACTCCTAAAATATAAGTCATTTAAAAAAAAAATACCCTCACACTATCCTAGTTAAAAATTCATTTAAAAAAAAAAAACCCTCACACTATCCTAGTTTCTAACGACTATCTTCTCATGCTTATATCTCCCTCACTAAAGCCTTAATTCTCTCTAATAACCACTCAATTCAAAGCTTTTGAAAATCCTCACAAGATGACATAAGAATCATTTAAATCAAATAACTCTATGCAAAAGATATAACTCCTAAAAATTGTTCCTTTTTCCAAAATAAAAATAAAAAATACCCCTAATAAAATACATCTTATAATTAAGATATTATGATAATTGCGCCTGGGGTTGTAGTACAACGGTTTGGCTCTTCTTCACGAGGTCCAAGATTCAAACCGCAGCATAGGCGAGTGTGTAAGGGAGTGGGTGTGTGGTGGCTTTGTGTTAAGTTCTTTACTAATAAGTATAACTCTCGACTTTATGAGGGGTCATGTTTAAGAGGAAACTTCCTCAGCCCTCTACATTGGTCATAGAGTTTTTCGCAATAACCAAATTATATATATATATATATATATATAATAATTTAATAATATTTATACATATTTCATCATTTGTAAATATTAAATATTATTAAACTAAATTCTTTCGGGATAATTTGTGATATTTTAAAATTATTTTCAGCATGGAGTCTTCCTTTCATGATTATTTGTCCTATTTTATAATTATTTGTCCTTTCAGATCTCAACTTTATGAGGGATCATGGTTAAGAGGAAACTGCTCAGCCCTCCTATTTTATAATTATTTGTCCTTTCAGATCTCAATTTTATGAGAGGTCATGGTTAAGAGGAAACTGCTTAACCAAATCAAATCAAATCAAATATATATAATAATTTAATAACATTTATACATATTTCATCACCTTTAAATATTAAATATTATTCAACTAATTTCTTTCAGGATAATTTGTCATATTTTATAATTATTTTCAGCATGCAGTCTTCCTTTCATGATTATTTGTCCTATTTTATAATTATTTTCAATATGCAAAAGTCAAATTAAACCTTCAACGTACTGCTTTGATGTCAACAGGTCCCATGTGATCTTCCAGAAAACAAATAGCACTTCACAAAAAACGAAAGCAACATCTCCATAATAAATACTAAAATAAAACAAGACAAGACTACGCAGTCAATTCTAATTACTCACAAACACCTCAGAGACACCACCCTGTAATAGTTATTAGCTGCTTTCCCACTCACAGGCCCCTACAGGATCTACTTCCCGCCCATAGAGTCCTTGATATCATCATCTTTAGTAGACTCTCCCAGGATTCGATCACAGCTCTATATATAAATATAATGTATATCTGCGATACGTCAATACCGTGTCGCCGGGGGTTACAATAACTGCAATATAATAATTTAAAAAAAAACTATAAGAATTGATCAATGAAAAAATAAAGTTATTGAATCAAAAACAAAATAATTATATATTTCTGCTTAAGAGGGTTGTGATTAAGAATATAGAGAGGCATATTTTCACTTACCTCCGCAACGAGTGTGAGGAGGAACGTTTCTCCCGCAGCTTTGGATGACACTTAATATCTGGGAGACGTTGATCAGCGCTGCGAACATATGCAGGACATATTGGCAGCTCTTATCAGTCCACAGCACGCCGCGGAGGGAGGGACTCCGAGCATCACTGACGCGCAGGAGTTCACCAGGCCCTGAACTTCCTCTACACATTTGTCAGCACGCCCTAAATTTAAGGCGACGAAGATTAAGATGAAGAGGAAGAAGAAAAATGGAGAAAACCGTTCGAATCTAGCCATTCTCCTGAATAGCTTTTCTATGCTCTCTTTTAATGGATGGCGTGGATAGGAATATATGGAGAAATTTGGGGAGAGGTGGCCGTGTGATTTCTGGATTTGCACGACAATCCTGTTGACTATGGTGACAATCGGCCGAAATTCTGGAATTATAACGTGGCTGCATGACTCATCAGCCGAAAACTTCGCCCATATGATTGAGGAATCTACAAAAGATGGATGTGAGAGGGATTGCATCTGATTCTACAGAAGTTCTAAAAGCATTAACCTTACATCCTCCTATTAATGAAGTTTAATTTGTTTTTTTTTTTTTCTTCTAACTACTTATATAAATTAAAAAGGGTATTTTATATATGACAATAATTTTGTTATTTGATATGTATTATTTGACTCTTTAAAAGTCAAATAATTTTAGATAGTTAATTTGATATCATTTAAGAGTTTTTTAAATAAATAAAATAATATAATGTTTAAATATTTAAATCTTGGACAGAAGAGAGTTGATTTAATAATATAATATATAATGTTTAAAGATTTAAATCTTGGATAGAAGAGAATTGATTTGTTTTGAGCTTTAAAAAAAAAAACTAGGGCATCATTTAGGTAGACAAAGTATTTGTAGGTCAAACTTATGGTTTCATTTACAGTTTCATTTTTGCCAAAATATTATAGGCTGAATCATAAGAATAAGATTCAAAATGATCTACATTCCCTAAGAAAAATTGTCTAAGTTCCCAAAGGAATCCTAGGCTTCCACAAAGGTGGAATGGAATAAAGCAAGATTATTTTTGGGGATGATGTCAACACAACATCTCAAAAGTCCAAAAATGCACAAAGAAGCATCAAGGTGAAATAAAGTCAGACTCATCGAAAATAAGATAGTGCATCTCCAACATTGATCAAGGAACAATTTGTACAAAGACGGAATACAATGATTCCAAACTATTTTTGGTAATGATTTTGGCACTCTCATGATAAAGTCGAGAACCGTGTAAAAGAGATCATAGTTGAACAAAGCCAAAATCATCTATACTGAAATACCAACCAAGTCAAAGAATGAACAACTAAACAAACTAAAATAAAAAATATCGATCATAGAGAAAAGACAACAAATGAAGGATGTCCTATCATCAAGAAAGTGGAAAAACAAAGTACAGATGATAGATACCAAAGAATATACTATAGAAAAAAAAGGTCACCTAATGGCCAGTAGAATAAACAAAAATGATCGGTTGCATATATAAAGATAATTGGTAGCATAAACAAAGATGGTAACCAATGATAGGTAGACCATAATGTCTCTTATAGAACTTGTAGAATTGTCACAATTTTGTTCAATATCGTGTTATTTTTCTAACATTTTTCTTTATAGGCACAAATGGCTCTAACTCTTAATGGAAATATAGAAGAAAAATCTTCTAGAAAAAAAGTATTCTAAAATATTTTAGCCATATCTTGAAATACAATGAGACATCGAAATCCAATGAGGTATTGAAATCCAATGAGACACCGAAATCTACAAAGATGCAACGTACATACCCATTGTACCTACTTAATAGTAATTTTCATAAGGAATTTCAAAAAATGATATAGAACATTTTTGAATGTAAAATACAGAATTGATCCTAATATATATCCACTTGATGATATTCCTAAGGATTAAATACATTAACATGAATATTTGATCAACAATGACATGCAACTACTTGAACATAATCTTTAAATTATCACACAAACCAAAAATGAAAATGATCATTCTAACCAGATGCACACTTGTGGAGAATCTTCTACTAAGAAACCTAAATATAGAAAGTTAACAAGGTGGATTATTGAAAGGTCGTTTTAGCTTGAATGGCCATCAAAATATCTATTTACTGAACCAGAGCAACTAGAAAACAGTAATGATACACCAAAAAAATATAGATGCATTATTTGTAGTTGAAAACTAGAGAAAAATCACAAGATGCAACTTAATTTGGATACAATAGAAAAATATTGTGGAAAAGTTTATGTGACAGTAAAAGAAAGTGATGGAAGAACTAAGAAAACAATTAGGTGGAATAATGCAACATAATACGTAAATGTCAAATATGTAAAAGACTATGAAAAAGAGATGAAACAAAAAAAAAACACTAGCTTAGAATGGTGGAACAATTCCAGCACAGTTCCAAAAAATTCATAAACCACTTTAGTTTCAAAAATCTTGCAATCTGCTATCATATTTTCTATTCTTAAAAAGGGTAGATCTATGTTATATTTTATTGATTTTAAGCATATATTTCAACTAGTTTATGTACATAACCTCCCTAATGTCCATTGGTTAGATCAAAGTGGTCCAAAAATGAAAAATGTCTCTCTTTTGTGTAGAAGGAAGACATGAAAAAGAATGTTCAAAATTTTAATTCATTTCACTTTCTATTGATGAGGTCACTATTTTTGACAATACATCTTGGATTTATGTCATGTTTACACTTTTTAAAATCATGTAAGGCAACCTCATTTACTAGCAATACATAATATGGTGGAAAACTGTAATGTGAAAACTCTTGATAATGTTGTTAGTACTAGCTTAAAGGATATTTTTGGATGGATGATGAAGCACTAGCTAGTAAATTAATATATGTTAGAAAAGATATCAGCCAAAAACTTCACCCATATGATTGAGGAATCTATAAAAATATGGATGTGAGAGAGATTGCATCTGATTCTACAGAAGTTCTAAAAGCATTTACCTTACATCCTCCTATTAATGGAGTTTAATTTGTTTTTTTTTCCTCTAATTAATTATATAAGATTTAAAGGGTCTTTTATATATGACAATAATTTTGTTATTTGATATGTATTATTTGAATCTATAAAAGTCAAAAAAAAAATAGTTAGTTAATTTAAAATATTTTGGGATGTAGGGAACCTTTCGCTCTACTCTTTCATGATCTATTTACCTGCTCCTTCCTCCTCCAGCTTCTTGGTACTTCTCAAGTCCTTCTCTTATAACTTTTTGACATAGCAGACAAACTCATTTTGGGTAAGAGGTCCCTGATCCATTTGGTTGCTCGTCTCCTTGCATGACTGAGGGTTTTTTGCCTATGATTTTGACCTAGTGCATCTCTGGATTATTCTTTGTATTTCATTCTAAGCTTTCTGGATCCTCTTTCCTAGCTGCTATCAGGTCTTTCCCAGGATTTTTTACGAGTTTTCTACTTGATATCTGATACTAGTGCTTTATTCAAACTCCTCTCTCTAGGGCTTCTAGTTGCTAGATATATTCGTCACTACTTGGAGGATTCTCGATGCATCTTTCTCGATCTTGGGGGGGCTTGTGCTTGTTATCTACTACTAAGATGATCCCATGGTTTCTCCAGATCCAATTCTTTGAAGTTGTTCGTGTGTAGGGTTAGTGGGATTTCATTTCCAATTTGTTTGGTTGCTTGGGATCATTTTTTGCATCTTTCATGGTCTTGTTTGCAGACCTATGATTATTTCCTATAGCTATGTTAATCTTGTGGCTTCTCTATATCTAGTATTTCGGGTCCATCCTACCCTACTGCCTATGGCTAGTGTTTTGTTTAGCTTTTTTGTATTGTTTCTTGAGACTATCTCTTTCATATTTCATGATCTTGGAAGAAGGCATGTACCTATTATTTGTAGTTGTGACAATCCTAGGGTAGCTTCTGATCTAATTACTTGGATCCACTATTAATCTTTGGGTTTGTAGGTTACGTTGCTTCCACTGGTTTGTTCGGACTTCCTCATAGTTTAACCTCTTATGCAAGGGGATCTCATGGCCTGTGGAGATTCTCAGGTATGTTGGTCCATTCTCCAGGCCATGTTTTGCTTATTCCAGGATCACCTTCCAAAGCCCTTCCTAGGTGGGAGCCTATGTTCAAATTTTAAATTTTAAAGTTTTAGCATTTGACTTCTTTGGTTTCTGGTTTCTTGGGTGGTTTTCTAGGTTTTATATTTTATTTTTCTCTGCACGTGGTGGTCCTGGCCCTACCTGGATGGATTTGTCTAGGTTTTACATTTTTATATATTTTTGCATGTGTTGATCCCATCCCCTAATCAGTGGGATTAGATGTGTTTCCCAAGCTACCATTAGTCGGGTTGTTTAATTTTGGATGGTTTTTCTATTTCTTCTTGGTGGGATATAGGGTTTTGGTTTCTTTCTATTACGAAATTTTCTCAAGATGGGACTTTGCTCGATTTTTTATTTTTAGGAATTTTTAGATACCACTGGTTTTCAGTTTCCTATTTCTCTTGAGCAGGAAAAAACACTTTAAATTTTCTAGACAAGTTTTTGGATGGCATACCCTATTGAAAATGGTTTTTAAACTTATGTTGTTAGTGCCAGTTCTCCTGTACCCATTCTGGGTGGGATTCTCCTATTGTTTTTATCTCGGGCTACCACAAGTCGAGTTTTTAAATTTACTCTTTCTTTCATTATTTTATTTTGGCTCACCCATTCCTATTATGGGTGGATTTATTTTGTTGCTTGTTTTATCTCGGGCTCCCATAAGTTGGGTTCTTCATTTACTATGGTTTATCATGCAGAATGATCCTATTTTTCAATTTTATTGGCTTAGATATAGTCCTCCTGTGATTATATCCTATCCTTTTTTCCTGGTGGAGATCATCTCCTTGTGGAAATCTTCTCCATGACTCATTTGTAAAATTTTTGGGGTCCCTTTCAAAACCCCCTTTACTACTAATCAAAAAAAATTAATATCATTAAAGAGTTATTTCAAATAAATAATATAATATATAAAGTTTTAAGTTTTAAATCTTGGATAGAAGAGAATTTTTTTTTTTTATTAATAGGGTTTGCCATTCGAAGAGCTCTAAAAGAAAAAACCAAGGTATGGTCATGGTAGACAAAGTACTTGTAGGTCAAACTCATGGCTTTATTTTCAAGTTCCATTTTTATCAAAATATTCTAAGCTAAATTATAAGAATAAGATTAAAAATAATAATACATTCCCTCAAACAAATTGGCTAAGTTCCCAAAGAAATTCTAGGCTTGCACAAATATGGAATGGAATAAAGCCATATTATATTCTACGATGATTTCAACATGGGATCTAAAAAGTCTAAAAATGCGCAAAGAAGAATCAAGGCGAAATAAAGTTAGACTCCTAAAAAATAAGATAATACATCTCTGACATTGGTCGAGGAACAAGTTGTACAAATACGGAATGAAATGATTCCAGACTATTTTTAGTAATGATTTCAGCACTCTCATGATAAAGTCCAAAATCATGTAAAAGAGATCATAGTTGAACAAATTCAGAATCATCTGTGCTGAAATGTCAACCAAGCCAAAGAATGCACAAAGCTAGAAAACCCAAATATTAGTCAAAAAAGAACAAAGTCAAGATTTCTCCCAAGGTGACATCATCAAACCATCCCCAAGGTCCGAATTTGTTTTGTAGAAAAAAATTTGGATTTGATACATGGCACTTTGAAGCATCTCTTTTAGAGACAAAATTTTCTTAGTGCCTCCTAACTATTCAAACTAACATCATTAAGGCACAAATATGACATCTTTGATATATCAATTGCAATGGTTCAAGCACAAGATGAAATTAGAGCAAGCCACATCAGTAACAAACCAGTGTGTGACATGAAAACAATAAACTCCTTAAAGTGTTATTTGTCAGGATATTTTGTATAACAGACCTATAATTGTATTGTAAATCTTATGCTGCAATATTCAAATAGCAACATATAAAAAGAGAGATAGACCTCTAAGGGAGGGTCAACTCTGTAGAATTTTATTGGGAGTATGTTGTATAATTTTTACTTCCAATTAATGAGGGTGAGATTTTGAAATCCATTGCTAGTGTTATAGTAGGTTTTTAATGAATGATTTTATGCTTTAATTCATTTTTGTTACACTTTATGATTATTTTATTCTACTATTTGGACCGCTATTCGATAAATTTTCATTAAATTATTTTGAATGATAGAAGATTTTTTTTATAATTGAATTAACTCTAACATGTACTTGACAATGGCTACTTTGTTAAGTATTATTTTCAATTAATTTTTGTAGGTTGTTGCAGTATGTTCCCAATGTCGTTACACTATACCCTATCCATAATTTATTCATTTATTTAAACCATTTCTCTCTCTTAACCCTATTTTTTCTTACCCTCAACTTAAAACCCTATTTTACTTTTGCAAGTATTTCAAAAATTCGACCTTCTTTGAAGGTTAAACTGAGATAAATTTTGTTCATCCAAAATATTGGCAAAATTCTAGGGTCTATTTTATAGACTAGGCATATTTTACACCAGCATTTTTTTTAGCATGCTTGATGGGACACATTATGACAATTCATCCATTTATTTGATTGAGCAGAACCTCGGTGAATTTTATCCTCTTAAGATCATTTAAATTGTTCACCTGCCAACTTTGTTGATTTACAAGTGACTAATAAATACCCATTTGCCACAATATTCTAGATTATTGTATTTTAATGGTAACAAGGTATGTCACCAAGAAACTAGATAATTTATTACCATTTCTTGAACTATTTTCTTTTACGTTAATATGAACTAAGTTTCTACCTCCAAATTCATTATTAGAAATGGTAGATTCTATATACTCTACCTCTCCAAAATTCTCAAGAACATCTAGTTCTGATAGCATGGATCAAAATCAACAAGAAGTTCCCAAAAATTTCCTTGAATAGAACACCATCGGACCATTATATTTGGCATATCTTAATGGTATTCCTTAGGTGACACTCAAATCCTTGTCTACCTACGATGGCATAGTCAAAATGGCATATGAACATTTTCAAGGTTTGTTCTTGTTGGCTACAATTCATAACATCCAAGAGGAAAATACTATGGTTAGGCTCCTTGCCCTATATTTTAGAGGAAATATACTACACTAGTATCATGCTCTAGATGATGGAAGTATTCATTCATGGGCTGATTTGGCAAGGCATTTTGTCAAATATTTTAATGATTTGATCAACCCCTTTCATTACTTACTCAATTTACAACTATTCAATAACATCCTCAAGAGGTCATCACTAATTTCAACATCAAGTTCAATAGGACTTTAAAAAGAATCCCTGAAGATATTAGACCTCTTGATACCTTGGCATAGAATTATTATATCAAATCTCTAGGTCCTTATTTGGGACTCTAAATATAGCAATCTAACATGATGACCTTCCCTCAAGTATATCAAATCATTGTTACTATAAATAATGCTTTAATCTCTATAGTAAGGTTACCCCCTAGGATTATGATGCCATATATTCTAGATGTTGGTTATCCCACTAAGTAGAAGGAAAATCTAGTCACCATTACACATATTCCCTTGATAGCTCCTATTCCCACCCTTAATGCATTACCTCCGATACTAACTTAACCAATAGTACTAGCTCTAGAGCCAAAAGAGTCTCCAATAATGATCAAGGTACTAACTACATTGATGAACTTGAATAACAAGGTGATAACTATTAAAAGAGGAGAGACTAAAAGATACCAACCTAGAAGGTTCACCTATTTTGTTAAATATCAAAAGGCTTTCACTAGCAATACAACTAAGAAATTTACCAATAGTTACAATGATCAAAAATTAGAATCATCGATATCATACCCAAAAGGTCACCTTTGGTACATAGTGTACAATGATCCCCATAATTTTGATACTTGTGTGATGTACTAACATCAAGCCCAGCTGGTTGCATCTCAAAAGGCTAAAAAGGCATAAAATATCAATTAAACATGTTATGGGATCCAAAACATGTCATGATCATACAATATCCTTTAGAGGAGGAGTGCATACCATTGCTTACTAGGTCTTAAAGGAAACCATTATAGATAGATCCATAAAATTTAAGGCTATTTTGAGTCCCAACTTAGCCATAAAATTCCAATGAGAAAAAAATCAAACACTACGTGGTTCCAAAAAATCTCTAGCCTATCCAAAGCCAAGAAAGACTCTACCTCCATCAGAGCCATATAAGCAGTGACCAGATCTAGAACAAGAAGAGAAAGAAAAATAAAATTTACCTGAATCTAAGAATAAATTAAAATATCCTTCTCTAACCAAATGATAAAGTATAGAAGCACCTGATAATATAGAAGGAGATTCAATGAAGCTAAAAATAAAAGAAAAAAATTATTAGAATCTTCAAGATTCAACATTGTTGAAAAACTAAAGAAAAATCCCTTCAAAGTAAGTATGTATGATTCCCTGATGATACCCAAACAAATTGACCTACTCAGAGATTCATTAAATATGACCAACTTTAGAGGAGCATCAACTGTAGAGTGTAATCCTGCTAAATATTTTTTGACTCACAAAATTGGAAAAGAATAAACCATCACCCTTTTTCATGTCTTTAATGATGGAAGGGTGGATCATACATAATTACATGATTGATTCTAGAGCTATGACAACCTTGATGCCTAAATTAGTATGTGAAACTATAGGTATGGAATACACACTCTCCTACCCTGGAGTTTTGCAATTACATGACACTCTTGTTAAGACAATTGGAGTTATTAAATATATTCCTACGATGCTTCATAAGGCACCAAAGATTACTATGACACAAGAAGTGGTAATTCTTGACCTCTATCTTTCTCAAGAATTTATAGTAAAATTGGGAGGCTATATGTACCTAGACTATTCCCATTTTATAGTACCACGTGAGGGGAGATATTAAAATCTACTCAAGAAAACTGACATCATATCATATAGAAAAGATAGAAGAAGAATGTATAAACATGATAAATTAAGAGATAGACCCTCCAAAATATATCACTGAAGAGTTATAGATCGAATATGAATTCTCTATGAAGGATTATAATGCCATGATTGAAACCAAAATTGACACATCGCATAATGGAGAAAAAATAATTAAAATTCTCAGTTTTGACGAACCAAGAACTCCAAAAAATAGAGCTTTGGAAGCTTTACTTTGAGTATGCTAGATGCAAGAATGGGATCAAAGTCATGATAGTGTTGATATATAATTCAAAATGAATAAAAAAATTATCCAACAAGTTAACATGGAGTTGCACTAAAAATAACGCCAAATATTAATCCTTGTGTTTGGGTTTGATGTAGGCAAAAAAAATGGGCATTAAATTACTTTTAATGTTTTATGATTCTAATCTTGTGGTCAATAAAGTAACTAAAATATATAGTATTAAACACCAATGCTTGAAATCAAACTATAATAGGTTGTGGGACCTAATGGAAAATTTTAAAGCCTTAAACATAAAAGTCATTCCTCAGGAACATAATGAGTTAGCTAACACACTAGCTTCTCAAGGAGCGAATTTTATACCTAATATCATTTATGATGAAAATAAAAAAAGGTAAAGATGATACTCAAGCCAATGATCCAAACAAAGAAATATTTTGGTAGGTGTTTGAATATTACCAATAGATTATCAATTTATTGATAAAAGAGGTGATCTACATAGCACAAAAGGAAGAGATGTAGGAATTTGACCAATAATAAGTTGTTCGACTTAAAAATAATCATATCTCGAAAGGGTTGATCACCTTAGAGAGCTTGTTTGACAATAATTATAAAAATACATGACAAAAAATAAAAATAAAAGAACATGATTACAAAGAGGTTTAGATTGAATTTAAATATCAAAATTTACTACTATATAAAAGAAAAATAATTTATGATGTTATGTAAATTGTACCATTACATAATAGCATAGAGCTATGATAATCTTTAGGTTTATGGCAAGAGGGTTATCCAACATACAATAGAGTTGACACCTGATGCCAAGCTATTCAAGAAAAAATAAAGGTCAGTTAATCCTAAAATAGAAGTGATGATGAAACAAGAGCTTCTCAAACTATTAAATTCCAAATTCATATATCTAGTCAACCATTCCTCATGGGTGTCCAACTTGGTACTATTAAGGAAGAAGAATGAAGATATTTACCTTTGCATTAAATTTCAAAATCTAAATAAAGCTTTGCTGAAATATCATTATTCCTTACCATAGATCGATAAAATATTATAGGTTGTAGTGAGAGCAAAAATATTTTTGCTCCTTCATTTTTTGTAAATATATAATCATAAATGGGAAAAATATGAAGTTTACCACAAAATAGCATCACCACCAAATGAGAAACATTCATGAACCAAAGAATGTAGTTCAACTTGTCTAATGTTGGAACAACTTTTCATAATGCAATGTACTTCACTTTTGGTGACTTTTTTAACAAAATTATCCTAATATACTTATACGACATTACAATTTTTCTCATGACAAGGAAAATTTTCTAAAGCATTTGGAGATGGTTTCTTAGAAATACTATGAATTTTGAATATATTAAATCCCAAAAAATCAATATATCTTATGCAGAAGGGAAAAATCCTTGGACATGTCATCTATAAATAAGGGATGGATATTGATCCAAAGAAATTTTAGGCTATTCTAGCCTTACTACTCCCACTTAGGAATAATGCTTTATAATCATTCTTTAGGCAGATCAAATTCATCGAAAACAAGTCTTTGACTTTGCACAAAAAATCAAACACATATAAAACTTTTGAATAAGAATATAGTGATTGAGTGAACCCTAGAGAGAAGGAAGGTTTTCAAACAAATAAAATAGGCTTTAATAAGGGCCCTAGTATTATTCAATCCATATCTCGATAGAGACTTCATTCTATATGTGTACAGGTTTGAAGACAACTATGCGATGATTTTGACTCAAAAAGATGATAATTAAGAAGAAAATTCGGTATATTTCTTAAGTCAAACATTACAATATTATCAAAATAACTACAAATTCATAGAAAATGAAGTATTCATTATCATGAAGCCAGTAAAAAAGCTCATACATTATGTGTTTCAAAGCAAACTATGGTCTATGTAGTTCACTCAAATGTTGAAAACTTTGTTCTTCAAGGATAATTGGAAGAAAAATGAATTGGATGGATCACTAATACAAGAATACAACATCGATATATATCTTACTAAACTGGTAAAAATCAAATTCTTATGTCAATAGCTAGCTATTACACTAGAACATAACTACAATATGTGTATAGAAGAGAATGTTGAAACTGGATCCAAAAATGAGCAACGGGTAAAAGAACCCAATTGGGTGGACAAGTTAATATATTATTTCCAAATAGATAGATTTCTGGAAGGATGGAATACCTCAAAAATGTATCAATATAAATTATAGGTATTGAATTATTTCCAACTATAGGAAAGATTATATAGAAAGAATTTTGATGGAGTTCTCCTTTGTTGCATAAAACCAAAATAGGTCAAAAAAGTGTTAAGAGTATTTCATGTGGGCTTATTTGGAAGACATTACTCAAGAAAAAATACCATTGCCAAAATTATTTCATTTGGGTGCTATTAGCCGACCATATTTGCAAATGTTGTTAAGATAGCCAAAACCTACGAAAAATGTCAATGTTTTGTCAAAAGGAATAAAAATCTTGTGCTCCCACTATAGCCAATTATAGTGGAAGAACCTTTTAAGCAATGGGGTTTAGATTTCATTAGGGTCATAAATATAAATTTATTATTATGGAATAAGTATATTTCAATAGTGATTGATTATTTCACCAAGCGGACAGAAGCAACAACTAAAAAATTGGCTAATCAAGATACAATAATCAAGTTCCTAGAAAGGTTAATCACTAGGTTTGGTATCCTAGACACTCTGGTAACTGATAATAGATCTACCTCTATAGGCGAAAAAATATTTAATTTGCTAGTAAATATGGTATTTACCTAAAAGCTTCATCCACAAGGAAATGTGTTAGCCAAATCCACTAATAAAAATTTGTTGAGAATTATCAAAAGGACCATTAGTAAAAACAAAAATGGTCGGCATCTGTTACTTTATCAAGCATTATGGATAGAAAAGAAAACAGTAAAAGAGGCACTAAAAGATTTACCTTGCTCCTTGGCTTATGGAAAAGAATCCATTCTCCCATTACATCTTGAATTACCTATGATGAAATTAATAGACTAAGGAGAATTCACAGATATTGAAGCAATTAAGGCTCGAATGGTACAAATTTTAATCCTCGAGTAATGGAGATAAAAGACCTATAATAATTTTGTAAAATATTTAGTCAAAATGAAGTGATGGTTTGATAAGAAGGCCACATTTCACAATTATCAAATCAGTGACCTTATTCAAAAGGATGAGGTAGTTTAAACTATGGAATCATAAAAAATTTAAATCATTTTGGTTTGATCCATACACATCACCACCAAACATGAACATAACACATACGAGTTGTTAAATTTCAATAACTACACTTTATGAATACTAATAAATAGTTTACATGAAAACACATTAATGTTATAAAATAAAGAAAATATTGCCCATGTAAAACATTAAGGTATGTCTTAGTCATTATGAATTAGGCAACCAATATTTTCTTTTCTGATTCAACTAAATTTACTACTTCCTCTAACCAAACAAAAGAGAATTTAACTTTGTGATTCTAAAGTAAAATCCCTCTATCGACTAACTTATTTGCATATGTGTTTCCTTTCCTTAACATATGTGTAAACTTGATTTCTTCAAACTCTATATCAAGGTCTTGTATTTCCATAATTATATCTTCTATATTCCATGGATTATTTGCTTTTCTTAAAATTGCATTTAATACTATGAGTGAATCACCTTTCATCCATAATTTATTCCATTTCATTTATTTGCATATTTTTAACCCTTCTAAAGCTGCCCAAGCTTCAATTTTATTATTTGTCTTAAATCCACTATTGAAAGCATAGTGAGATAAAATATCTCCTCTATTATTTCTCTTTATTCCTCCTCCTGCTTGTGGTCTTGGATTTCCCTTAGATGCTCCATCAAAATTCAATTTGACCAACTTCACATCTAATGGTTTCTACTTTATATTATTTGCCTTCTTTTTCTTTCTCCTATACCCATCATCATAATTCTATTTTATGACTTGAATCCATCTATCAAGGCTCTCTGCTTTAAGATTTTGGAATGGGTGAGTTTATAGGGTTGGTTTAGACTCCTCTATGGCTAAACAAATCTTCCTTATTATTAGCTCTAAATTGCTTTTCATTTCTTAAAATATTCTTTTGTTCCTTTCCAGCCATATAGTCCAAAGTATTATATATTTTTATGTATCCTAGATTGCCTATAATACCTCACTTTTAAAAGTGTTATTTCATTGTTTTAACCATTATTTAATTTTACTTTTCATCACCATGCATTTACCAAACATTTTAAGAATCCATTGCCATAGTTCTTAGACTATTGACCGGTGTCCCAAGAGTTGGTCTAAACTCTCCCCCTTTTTATATAGAACACAATGTCAGGGGCCATGAAACCCCCTTTTTATTAGGTTATCGCAAGGTAAAATTTTCTGATGATCTACCAACCATAGAAATATTTTGAATTTTAAAATGTTAGGGTTATCCCAAATATCTCTTCACATTCTTGTGATATTTCTATTTTGTTGGTTCTTTACATAATATCCACTTCTTACTATGTATTCTCCTGAGCTATTCAGCTCCCAAATCATATTATCCTCAACTATCCCTTGAAATAATCATTATTTTTATCTTTTTTCTCATTTACCTCCTAGCAACAATGTCTGGTATGCTTGTAAAAATATCTTCTTTTAATTTGTATCTTCCTTACTAATCCTTGTAAAAAAAAATTGAAATACTATTACCATATTTATCTCGAAGTAATCTCATCTATGGTTTCAAAATTGGATAGAGTTTAAGTGGTTTGTTATCACACCAAGTTTCCATCCAAATAATGTTTTTTTTATCTAGTTTCCACCACCCATATTAGACCTTCAATTACTAGATAAATTGATTTTTTTTAACCATTCCATAGTGCTAATCCATTTTGTGGTGAGAATGTAGTAAATATTAAGCTTGGGTCATTGGGCTCAACATATTTACTTAGAAAATTTATGTCCAATTATCTTTGAATCTTTGTGTACAATATTCAAATTACTTTTCCCCTAAGAGCTAAGTTTGCAGCCATATGAAATCTTAAACCAAGACCTCCCCTAGTTTTATCATCACACACCTTGCTCTATTTCACCAAAGGAAAATCTCCTTTATATTGTAATCCGGACCATAAAATTGACCTAATAATATAGATTAAACTTTTTTCTACCAAATTTTTCATTGTATATAAGGACATATAATATGTTGGAATGACTTATAAGATTGGTTTAATTAGTGACACTCTTATTGCTAATGATAACCATCTACCTTTTCATGTTCGAATTATATTCTAAAATTTATTTATAACTAGATTTTATATGGGAGCAATTACAACATACAAAGGAATAAGAAGACAATCCAAACTTAGTTTTCCAGCCTATAAATAGGCATTACAAGACATGCAACGGATAATGTTGTATTCAATGATAACAATGCACCTTAATCCTTACAACAACTAAAAATTAAAAATAAACAACTATCATATATTAAATCATACCTAAGTCCCTATCATTCCTCCCCACTGAAGAAGCATTGGTCCCCAATGCATACAAAGTGGAAGAGAAAGGAGGAAAATAACCAGGAGTATCGGGTACAACCAAAATTGTACTCTTATTGCAAAAGACAAAGATCAAAATGATAAAATTTTATGTCTCCTTAAAACCAAAATTTGGCACTAGATTTGAGTCGGGCTCAAAAAACTCTCTTCAATGATTGTAAATACTACTATGTTGGTGGATAGTTGAAATGGGTCCCTCGAATCGGTAGAAGAAAGTAGCAATTGATATTGGAAGGATGTGCCTCAAAATACGTGCCAAGATGCCAAGTGGAATGCAAAACCATTAAAATTTTTAGTTTTAATTAACAAATGCACACATTAATAAAATATAAAACATTGAATAAAGTGGGGTGTGCATATTAATCATGAAATGTGTATGAAATCACATGCATTGAATGAAAATGGTGTCAGCATCAAAAAATGGTGGGTTATTGAACCATTCGTGGTGGACTGATATGTGATACAGAAGTGACCACAATGTTGATGAGATACGACAGTCACAAAAGTTGTGTGACAAACTGATGTTGATGAATGTTGATGTGGCACCACGATGTTGATGAGACACGATAGGCACAAAAGTTGTGCGATAGACTGACATTGATGAATATTGATGTGGCAGGGTCATGCAAAAACTAAGACTCAAAATGTGAGTGATGAGGTATAGGAAAGACGATAGGCGGGTGAAAGCACGAGGATACGAAAACAAAAAGGAAAATGCCAAGTACGATGCGTGTAAAACCAAACTTAACGCTAAAAGCCTATATATTGAAAAATGCATGAAAGGAAAGAACATAAACGAATCGACACAAGATAAAAGCAATATGGAATACGGCCCTCTTTATTGATATGCTTTTAAAGTCATGTTACAATACGTCTCCTTCCCTTTTAGGGGATAGGAGCGTTAAATATGTTTCTTATCACATCCATGGATAGCAATCCTTCTTCCGCGTGCCCACATGTAAGATGGGCGGACCAAAACATCACCGCCGCTTGTGTATATGAGTGTTGACTCCTTACTGCTCCTCTGATGTCGAAGACCTACGTTCAAGGAAACAGAAAAGATCAGTAGCACCTGCGAGATAGAATAGAACATGTGTTTCCCAAGGCCTACTGTTAGTGTATGCATGAAAATATTAAAACGATAACCAAATAACATCAGAACGACCTAAAAAATTTAACAGAAGCATGAATATGTTACCAGGAGGGCACTGCAAGTGGAACAGTCAAGAAATTCCTCACAGATTTGTATTCGCTCTGGGGTGGGATGAATAAACCTACAATAAATTGTTAGAAAGCACCCTCTTCAATGTCCTATCCAGGAAGCTCCAAATGACCTGCAAAGTTGGGATTAGGTAAAAGGGGGTATTTTGGGAAGACCCAGAAGGTCAGATTTCTCCAATTTGGCCTCTATCACCCAGATTTTGATGGTGCCATCTGCAAGTTAGTAAAGGCGGGAAATGATAAAAACATGGTCAAAAATGCTCAGAATGAAGTGAAATTTAAACTACAGCCTATTTAAATGACCTAGAATAAGATGCAAAAAGAAAATCAAAGGAAATATATCATAGATTTCTAATCACTCCGGGGTGGGGCGATTAGGACTACGATAGCTTGGGGGCACCCGGGGGCAGGACGCCCACCGTTTGGGACTCTGTTTTGGCACCAATCCACTTGGGATGGGTCCAAAACCTCTTATGGGGTGTTGTCAACAAATTTTGTGGAATATTATGGCCAAATGTTCGGGTTTGGGTCTAGAATGCGCCTCCAATAATCACCCAATAACCTCCCTCCAAAAGAGAGATCAAGGATGTGAAAGCACAAACAATGGGTGAGGATATATTTTAGCAGCACTTCATTGCTCCAAAAGCTCCTCTCTGTATCTCTTTTGGGTGAGAAGACTCACCAATTTATAGACCTAGGGTCTCTTTGTTTGAATGCGCATGCGAGGGGCGCCACTTGAGTTGATTGTCCTATTTTGAGAGAAAATATTATTCCCTAATTTAGAGTCTCCTTGCATGAGGTCTCTAAAATAAAGACATGCATGACTGAAGTCTCTCTTCTTGATTTGAAGTCGTTCCTCACAATTGCATGTCCTGAAGTTGTAGTTAACTGGTGGACCTATCGAGGTTTGACTTTTTGCCAGTCAAACCTTCTATTCGCCTCACCCTAGGGTGAATGCTGCTAATCGTCCCTGGGTGGGATGAATACCAGTTTGTATTCGTCCTAGGGTGGGACGAGTAGGGAGCAAAGTGCCAAAAGGTGCCAAATTGACCCTTGACCTTCCAAACTACTTTTGGGAGTGGTTAGGACCATTGTTTAACCTCTGGGGGCTGCCCTAGGGGCTATGTGTGTCAATGCGATCGATGCTTGTTGTCACATAATCGGATTGGTGTTGTTTTGGTGTCTACAGATGCCCCTTTTTGGGAAGCATTGTGCAAGGCGCAGCATTGAGCAAAAATAGATAACCAAAGCACTAATGATTAGGGTTTCTCAGTAACCTAACCAACTCTTGATGCCCCAAGTATGGAAAGGGCATGCATTCTTGAATCCTTGCTTCTGACGAGCTAAGGAACTTAATTCAAGTGTTAACCTTTTTTGGTGAGGTGTTACTTGAGCTTGGACATTGATCAGTCATGAATAGGCAAAGGGCGCAACCTTTTGTCTGTGGGAACCTTGAGTTCATGATTCATGAATGCCAAGTGTTTGATCAGCTTGTGATTATTGCTTGTTTGCTGCCCCAAGCAGGAGCATGATTGTCTTTGTCAATGATCCTTTGAATGCATGTTATTTCCTTGATTGGGTATATCTTTGTTGATTGGTGACTAAGTGTGACTACCCCCTCAAGCGACGAATCGATGAGGGAATGATCGACATGAGAAAAGTGATGAGTCACTTGACCCAAGATGACTTAGGTAAGGGTGCCTTCAGTTGTTTACCGTTGAATGCTTAAGCAGTTTTTGAACATTCTAACCTATTTTTGGTGGGTTTTAACCCTTTTTGTGACGCATTTTGGAGCTGAAATTGTCAAAAATTCGTCCTCCCATGGAGCGGTCCGGCTATGGTAGCCTTCTTAGGGAGTAGGATAGTGACAATTTGTAACCCCAATGTCTATTTTGGATGCCAATAATGTCAGGCACAAAGGCGCCTTCGTTCGACAATGTTATTGCTATTTTTGGTTGGGTTTTGACCCTTTTTGTGACGCTTTTTGGGGATGAAATTCTCGAAAATCCGTCATCCCGTGGAGCGGTCCGGCTATGGTAGCCTTCTTAGGGAGTAGGATAGTGAGGATTTGTGACCCCGACATCTATTTTGCATGCCCGAAATGTCAAGTGCAAAAGCACTCTTATCGGACACTTTTATTGCTTGTTTTTGGTGCATTTTGTGCATTTTTTGCTGTTTTTGAAATTTTTGCTCTGTATTCGTCCCTGGGTGGGACGAATACCAGTTTAGTAATCGTCCCAGGGTGGGACGAGTGCTAACTAGAGTGCTCATCCTAGGGAGGAATGATTACAGGCTCAAAAAGCCTATTTAAAGGCCAAAACTAGGTTTTGGGCTCATTTGCATTTGTTTTTCCTGGCGATTTGGAGCTCTGAGGAGGAGGTCAATTCTGCGAAGCGAAGCACTACCAAATTTTTCTCGCCACCATGAGTTCATGGACCGGATCATCCAATGGCGGAGCCGAAGTGAGACCAGTGAGTGCCCTTCCTCTTTATTTTGTTTGTGTTGTATGTTACAATTTTAAAACCGCAATTTGTTTTTGTCCTTTTGTTTTTTGTTTTTCAAATTTAAAAATGAAACCCTAGTCTATCAAAAATTAAAACTTAGCTTAAAACTTAGTTTAACCCTAGTTAAAAAAAGATCAAAAGTTAGTTTAAAACTTAGCTAAAAAACTTAGTTTAGAACGTAACTTAAAAACTTCGCTTAACCCTAATTTAACAAAGATCAAAACTTAGGTTAGAAACGTAGGGTAAAACTGAGCTTAAAATGTAGCTCAACCCTAGTTATTTTTTTGTTGTTTTTGTTTGTGTTTTTAATTTATCAGTTTAGAGTTAAAAACCCTAGGAACTGAAAAATTATTTTTTTTTAATTTTTTGTTGTTTTTAATTTATCAGTTAGAGTTAAAAACCCTAGGACAAATTATTTTTGAATTTTTTTGTTTGTTTTTAATTTATCAGTTAGAGTTAAAAACCCTAGGACTGAAAATTGTTTTTGAATTTTTTTTTTTGTTTTTAATTTATCAGTTTAGAGTTAAAAACCCTAGGAACTGACAAATTATTTTTGAATGTTTTTTTGTTTGTTTTTAATTTATCAGTTTAGAGTTAAAAACCCTAGGACTGACAAATTATTTTTTGAATTTTTTTGTTTGTTTTTAATTTATCAGTTTAGAGTTAAAAACCCTAGGATGAAAAATTATTTTTGAATTTTTTTTGTTTTTAATTTATCAGTTTAGATTAGAGTTAAAAACCCTAGGACTGACAAATTATTTTTGAATTTTTTTGTGAATTTTGTCGCTCGTTATTTGTCTATTTTTAGTTGTACATTGTTTTATGCATTGTTGTATATTCATGTTATTGTTGTACAATTTTTCATTGTTTTAATGTTTTTGTGTTGTTTTCTTTTGTAGGTTGTGAAGAGCCGGTACCGTGTGCCCATGGTTTTTACTGAAGCGCGTGAGGCACTGACTTTGGTTGACTAGGAGTGGCTTGATGCCCTTGGGCTCAAGCAGGTGACTCGACTGGAGCCTGTGGTCGAGGATCGGGCCTATCTGATGGCCCTGATCAACTTGTGGGATCCCCGGACCAACACCTTCCATCTCCCAATAGGGGAGATGATGGTGACCTTGGAGGATGTCTATCGGATTCTATGGATTTTGATAGACGGACTGCCGATCAGGACGATGCCATGGGATCAACGGACAACAGTGTTGACACGCTACTTTGGGCATGGGGAGGAGTTGGGTGTGGATAGCCCAGTGGAGAGGGCAGAGGGCGACTTCCAGATTGGTGGCATTTTGGTTCGATGGTGGCTAGAGATGGGTGTGTTGGGAGTGAGGCACCTACTGATGGGCCTCATTTCCAACATGCTACCCGACTCTTCGAGGTGTGAGGTTCCCATGGAACCTGCTGGGAGGTGGTGTTTGGGTTGGGTGGTGTGTTTCTATGAGATGCACCTATGATCATGAGATGGGGACAGACTTCTGGCATAGCTCTATGATGAGTTGTATGAGGTCCCTGCCCGAGGGGAAGGGGATTGGTTGGGCTAGGTTCTTGGGTTGTTGTTGAGACATAGTAGATGGAGAGGCCGATTGGGTTCCTGGCTGATGACTGTGAGAGATGGTAGACCGAGAGATGGATACGGGATATGGTTGTGGAGAGAGGAAGAGTAGATGGATGGGTAGGTGTCGTAGGGCACTATGTCGATGCCTTCGCTCGGCTTGCTCTAGGGGAGGTGTTCTGGTACCCCTATCGGGACTGTCCAGCCTGGCCTGAGGCTGGAGAGTGGCTCCGATGGGTTCACAGGGGGAGGTGGCTGATTGGTCATCATGGGATTGAGTAGGAGTTCTTCCCATATGGTCGGGTGACATGATAGTTTGGGGTGCACCAGGGGTTTCCTGGTGAGCCCTTGATCTATCGACATCGGGGGGACGAGAGGACTCTAGTCTGGCCAGTCATTGCATCATTGGGTGAGGATTCAGATATTATGATTGATGTCCTAGATGTGGATGACGTCGGGACTACCGTGGAGTATGACCAGTGGTGGACTTTGTGATGGTGGCGAGGCGAGGGGCCTCTAGGTGGTGCAGAGGTGGCAGCAGCAGGTGATGAGGGTGTAGAGGCACTAGGTGAGGGTTGGGGGGTTCCATCGAGGATGCGGATATGGTAGAGGTGGATGATTTTGGGGGGGATTTTGGGGTTTCGGATCAGCCGGAGATGTAGGATGTCTCGGAGCAGTGGGAGCTGGAGCAGCCTGCTTTCCAGAGATGTCGATGCCTCAGGCAGTCTCGGAGGATATGGAGGTAGGGTTGCATTGAGAATGCATGATTGGTGGGGCTACTTTGGAGGCGGGATGAGGAGCTGGGGGAGGCTCTATAGGAGAGGGATCTCTTATGGACTTAGCTAGTTGAGTGGGAGAATGCATTGGCTATATGCTACTGGTGGGATGGGGATACCGATGCTGCATGGGAGAGGGATCTTCTATGGACGTAGCTGGTGGAGAGGGATAAGATGTTGGAATAGCATGATGAGAACTGGCTATGTATCATCAATGGGAGATGGAATTGATTCGGCATCAGTTTGAGATGGAGGTGGATATTATCCACCTCGGGGGGTGGATTCCTATGGCTAGTGTAGGTGGATCGTCATGTCGCACGAGAGGGAGCGATACTGAGCAGTCAGCATCCTCTCGATGCAGGCGATTGGATGAGGGAGGTGCTAGTAGGCATGATGCGGGGGCTAGCAACAGCAGCCTTGAGGGGTCCCATAGGACCCACACCATGGGGGTTAGTTCCCGTCGCACCGATCCTGCATGATCATGGTGGCCGATGCCCTAGGCTTGGGGGTTTTTGAGTTTTTGCTTTGTTGCGAGGTCAGAGGACCGGTTCATTGTAGCCTGTGGGCATTTTTGATGATATATATATACAGATGACTTTCTTTGTGTTTATACACTTTTCATGGTTTGTTTTTCTATTTATGCATAGTTATTTATGATGATGTATGCATGTGGTATTATGAATGCGATGTTTCTAATTATATGATGTATGCATATGGAATGAATGAAATGAGTTGTTGATAACTTGTCGATGGCACCATAGACTGTACAAGATTTACTGGCTTGTTGTACTTATGGGATGGCTTTGTGGAATGACTTTGCATGTGATAACTTTGTTTTTGTATTTTGCATATTTTTTGATGGTGATGTACGTAATGAAATGTTCCAGTTGTTTTTAAAATGTAGTTAAGCTTTTCTGAGATTCAGATATTTTAACTAACTAGCCAAAACTGTACATTTATCTTACAAGACTTTTGAACAAGGTATAAATCCGACTTGAGTTTAACCAAGTTATTTCACATCCCTGTGTGTGCAATTGAGTTCGTTTATGTGGTATTTGTCAGGATACCGCCAGTGCCAGATAGGCTATCAACCAAACCTGTACTGAGGATCACCTAATTAGCTCCACTAACTCCATTGTTGTATTTAGTAAGATTAATCCATGAGACAATCTAAGGTACCATAAGCTAGCTCATCCACATGCAAACATTGGTCTGCTCACACGCAAAGCTAATGTGATAGACATATCGTCATGCGTTTAGGATACCGCCATTGCCAGGTAGGTTGTCCACCAAACCCGTAATGAGGATCACCTAGATGGTTTTCGAATGCTGAGAATTCTAGGGATTCAAGTTCAGGATTTTTATTTGCTCAATGGTTTAGGATACTTGCTCGTATACATAGTGATAAAAATCACTATTTATTTTTCTTTTTTTTTTTTCTTTTTGAGCAAGGATTTTGAATAGTGGTGATAACCACTATTATTTGATTTGGATTTTGAGCTTTGTAAGGTTGAGCTTGTAGGTTTGTGGCTTGTGAATGACATTGATCCTTTTGGCCTTGGGGATGACTACCCATCCTGTTCAGGGACGTGTAGTACGAATCCTTACGACTTTGGGAACCAAAGGGGATTAGGGATATGATGAAGTCAGGGCATTGATCTTTTAGGCCTTGGGGATGACTACCCATCCTGTTCAGGGACGTGTAGTATGAATCCTTACAACTTTGAGACCAAAGGTGATTGGAGATGGTCATGATGATGGCTTGTGGGAATTTTGTTTTTGAATGGCATCGATCCTTTTAGGCCTTGGGGATGACTACCCATCCTTGGTAGGGACGTGTAGTATGAATCCTTACAACTTTGGGGACCAATGGTGATTGGGATTTTTGGTAGTGGTGAAAACCACTATTTATTAGGGGGAATTGATGGGGAAGAGCTTGTCCTTTTGTCAATTCTTAGCACTCTTGAACCATTCGCACAGGGGGATGAATAGGCTAATCTTTCACCTATGGTACCCTAGATTGCTTTGTAGGTTTCTCTTGCATTCACACAACTTAGGAATTATTTTATGTGTTTTAACTTGTGTAGGGATGTTACGTAACGAGGCTTGATCCAAGTAAAACTTTCCCTTGTAAAATCCATTTAACTTTGTACAGTTTTTGGCTAGAAATTTAAAGACAACTGAATGACGAAAAACCCTATATACATTAGGAGACAACTGATTATGCTAAAAATGGGGATGGTGTTATTCTGGATGTATGTGTTTATATAAAATGGAATGTGGAAAATAAAGGAATTGTCGAGTAATTATAGTCTATGGTGCTTGGGACATGTATGACTAGCGAATATGCAATGTATGGATGCGATGCCTAATGCAACTTATATTTTTGTATTTTGATTTGTATGAGTATGCATGGAATTGAGATGCAATTTTTTTTTTATTTATTTTTGATGATTTTATTGTTTTTTTTTTTGTTTTTGAATATTTATTTTGACCAAGCGGTTATGGTAACCCTTGGAGCTTTTGGTTTGACCAAGTGATTATGAGAATCCTTGGAGCTTTTGGTTTGACCAAAGGGTTTATGGATACCTTTGGGGCATTTTGGGTTGACCAAGCGATTGTGAGAATCCTTGGAGCTTTTGGGGTTGACCAAGCGATTGTGAGAATCCTTGGAGCTTTTGGTTTTGACCAAAGGGTTTATGGATACCTTTGGGGCATTTTGGGTTGACCAAGCGATTGTGAGAATCCTTGGAGCTTTTGGTTGGACTATGGCTCTCTAAATGTGGAATGGCCTCAAATGACTGATGTTCAAGGGTTCTAGCTCCTTGATTCCTTCAAGAGAGGTGAGCCGGTATGTTCCAGGTCCTATTTTACTATCAATCACATAAGGACCTAACCAGTTTGCCGTGAACTTGTCCCTTAGATGGGACGGCAAATTAGAATTCTGTTGGTTCTCTTTTAAGACCAAGTCACCAACCTGAAAGTCCCTTAGGTGAACCTTCATGTTGTATGCTTTCTTAAGTCGCTCTTGATAGATACGCAAATGCTCGAGAGCATTGACGCGTCGTTCATCGAGCAACGTCGGTTGGTCTAACCGGGCCTATCGCGTAGTGTCATCATCGATGAACTCTTGCATTGATATGCGTAGTGAAGGGATTTCCAACTCGAGAGGCATGACTGCCTCGGAGCCATACACCAGCAAAAATGGAGTTGCCCTAGTGGGCATCCGAATGCTAGTGCGATAAGCCCATAGGGCAAGTGGGATCTGAATGTGCCAATCCTTATGACTGTCTACGACTGTCTTTTTGAGGATGGCAACTAGCATTTTGTTTGACGCCTCTGCTTGCCCATTTGCCTACGGATAATAGGGTGTTGAAAAACTATGCTAAATTTTGTACTTTGTTGTCAAAGCATGCACATATTTATTCTTGAATGACGTCCCATTATCCGAGATGATCTTGGATGGAATACCAAAATGACATATGATGTTATGTAAAATAAACTCCGCAATGCGGGTTCCAGTCATAGAGGTTAGCGAAATTGCTTCCACCCACTTGGTGAAGTACTCTGTGGCCGTTATGATGAACGTGTGATGACCCGACGATGTAGGGGAGATCTTTTCGATTAGATCAAAGCCCCACTACTGAAAAATGCCAAGCCGATTGGATCGGTTGCAAGGCTTGAGAAGGTACATGTGTCAAATTAGCATGGTGTTGACACTTCACGCACTTCTTTACATATGCACAACAATCTCGCTCTAAATATGGCCAATAATAGCCCATGCAAAGAATGCACTTTGCGATGGCCATACCATTGAAGTGGCCACCACATGTACCATCGTGCGCTTGGGTGATCGCCCAAGCGGACTCCTATTGGTCCAAGCAATGGAGGAGGATTCCTTCATAGCTTCGACGATACAAAATG
Source organism: Wollemia nobilis (assembly GCA_028583015.1). NCBI lineage: Eukaryota > Viridiplantae > Streptophyta > Pinopsida > Araucariales > Araucariaceae > Wollemia > Wollemia nobilis. The sequence continues at coordinate 2,161,593 of JAQPPZ010017236.1, read as the reverse complement.
TCTCCTAACAAGACATGTTTTGCCACTTTCTATTTAAATGATATTTTTATGGCTTGTGTCAATCCAAGTGGGAGGTTACCTAGCTTGAGGTAATCCCTTATGGGTGTGTACCAATCCTGCTGATCAAAAACCTCGATGGTATGAACGACCAATCCCTCTTGAAGTTCATCCCTAGCAAAAGTTGAGCGGGAAAGAACTTGTAAAAATAGCGTTGTGTTGCTATTAAGAGGGGTCGGGGAGAACAAGGACCCCTATTTGGCTCGAGTCAGACAATCATGGATTTGAGAGAACCTATCCTGAGATGGTTCAATCTGGATCGGGTGGATTCCTGGCGTTAGGTCAGAGCTTGCATGCTCCATCATGGATTGCGATAATGTTTTGACCTGAATGGTTGTCATCTCACTAGAAGGGTCTTGCGGGATTAGTGACCCCAAGGAGGCCATAGTATCCGCAAAATGATTCGATGATCGAGGGAGTGCCTCGATGTCATACCATTCAAGTTGTGCCAGGAATTTGTCCACAAGGGCTTTGTAGGCCTACATAACTGGGCATTTACATTGGAATACCCCCTTTACTTGATTGACAATTAACAACGAATCACCAAAGATGTTTAAACGTTTAATGTTCATGGTGATTGTTGTCTGAAGACCTATGAGCAAGGCTTCGTATTCTACATTGTTGTTGGTGCACGAGAAGTCTAATTTAAATGATAGAGGCATTGGAGCCCCTTGTGGAGTGAAGAATACAATTCCCATGCCACCTCCTTGCTCACATTTAGAACCATCAAAGAATAGGGTCATGTCAGCCTGTGACTCAGGCTCATCAGAATCTGGCGATTCTGAAACATGGAAGACCCCATCATCTGGTAGTTCTACGATCAGAGGCTGATCATCTTCAAGAGGAGCCTCTGCTAGTTGATCGGTGATGACTTGACCTTTTATGGATTTTTGTCCAATGAATTCTATGTCAAACTCCATCAACAACATGATCCATTTCACCGTGCGGCTACTATGATAAGTACGACTCATCATGTATCGCAATGGATTCTCCTTAGACACAACATACGTCGTATTGCTGAGCATGTAGTGGCATAGCTTTTTGGTAGCAAACACCACTGCCAAGCAGAGCTTCTCAACGTATGCATAGTTAAGTTCATAACTGACCAGGGTGCGGCTAAGATAGTAAGTAGCCTGTTCTTTGTGTAGTTCATTTTTCTAGGATAGCATGGCACCCAGTGCCACCTCAGTAGCTGAGATGTATAAGTAGAATGACACTCCTGGTCTAGGTGGTGCCAATACTGGTGGCGAAGCCAAGTATTGTTTAATGTCATCAAAGGCTGATTGGCACTCGTCATCCCAGTGAAATGCTACCCCCTTGTGCAATAATTTATTCATGGGTCGGCACTTGTCAGATAGTTGTGCTATGAAGCGCTTGATTGACGTGACCTTTCCCTGTAGACTTCTGAGCTGCTTGATGGTAGTTGGGGGAAGCATTTCAAGGATTGCCTTGACTTTGTGTGGGTCTACCTCGATTCCTCATTTGGAGACTATGTAACCCAAGAGCTTTCTAGATGTGATGCCAAATACGCACTTCTTGGGGTTTAGTCTAACTTTATGTTCCATGAGGCGATCGAGGATCTTGCTTAAGTCATCGAGATGATCTGGGTGCAAAAGAGATTTGGCCAACAAATCATCCATGTAATCTTCCAAATTTTTATGCATGTGATCATGGAAGATGTACGTCATGGCACGTTGGTAGGTGGCGCCAACATTTTTAAGGCCAAAAGGCATGACCTTATAGCAAAATGTCCCCCAAGGCGTTGTGAACGCCATTTTTAGTTGGTCCTCGAGATTGATACGAATTTGATTGTATCCCGAGAAACCATCCATGAGGGAAAGCATTTCATGGCCCATTGTAGCATCTACCAATGCATCGATGCTAGGCAAGGGGAAATCATCCTTAGGACTCGCTTTGTTTAGATCTCAAAAATTGGTGCATATGCGAATCCTCCCATCGGGATTTTTGATGGGCACCATGTTAGACAACCATGGTGGGTAATCCATGCAGATGACAAACTGTGCATCCAACAACTTTTGTAGCTCATATTTGACCATTAAGGCTACTGTTGGATGCATCTTACGTAGTTTTTTCTTTACTGGCTTGACTGTCGGATCAAGCGTAAGATTATGCATGACTAGCTGCGGGTCTAGCCCTGGCATGTCTTTGTAGGACCATGCAAAAACCTCCTTCTTCTCTTTGAGAAGGGCAATGTAGTCGGCTTGCTCTTCGGGGGATAGACTTACCCCCAACTTGATGATTTGCAAATTCACTGGATCTGAGCCGATGTCTACGTCAGTCATCTCCTCGACCGACATGTGGGACCCATCCTCCAACTGGTGTGGAGTTGGGATCAAGTGGATATCATTTGCTAAATTGAGATCATCGTTCGGAACATCAGGTTCCTCTTCAGCATGGAAGACATCCTGAGTCTGTCCTGGGGTGAAATGGAACATCCCACCACAAGGCCAATACTCTGATGGGGATGGCGGTGTGTCAGCGTGATCCCAGTCTATAGCATCTAGGTCTAGATGCAATGACCATGTTGGGTCGGCTGGATTATGGATGGGGGTGGTTAAATCAATGGAGATCATGTTGATGAAATGATTTTGGTCTCCATTACCATGGGTGTGGTTACTCGGACATCCTAGATGATCTTTGTGCTCCGGATCTGGCTCTGTGGGTACTGGCACAAATGGATCGGCCCTATGTGTGGATAAAAGGATAGGGTCTGCCCGAGGCACTGATGGCTCTATAGGGTCTCCAGGCGGAAGGTGCTCTCTGTATACCTAGAGTGGCGGGTGCAGTAATTGGTCCAACTGCACCGGGTTGAGGTGCCACCTATGCCTTGGCCCTATGTGTAACTGTTCAAACATGTCATCTATGTCCAAGGGATATTGCTGTTGTCACATATGATTGAGATAAGCCATCTCAGTTTCATCTTCATAATCACTGTCAGAGATCCAAAGGCCTTCGTTGGCTCCAATAGCTATTTGCGACATATGAGGCTCATCTTGCTCGAGCAAATTAATGTGGTCCCATCGAGGTTGTTTCGCTCTCTGTGGGGGGACCTGATTCTCTTGAGGTGGCATATGCTCAATTGGAGCATCCAAAGGGAACATTGTCAGGAAGCTCTCCTGATCATCATCCATGGGAGTCACTTGTGAATGATTGCTATCAGACTCGAAAGGATCCCAAGGTGCTACCTCGTATTCCGACTCATCTTCTGAAGACCCTTCTTGGTCTTGTCCATATCCCTCTTGTAGGTGAGTCCTCAAATTTTCTCCTTTTTGACCGAAGGGAAAGGGTTGTTATGGTCAACAAGGTTGGTTGTTAGCAATGGGAGATAATCCCCCAATGTATATGTTGTGTTAGGATTGGCATATGGATCTAATGCCAACCCATCCTTGTTGCCTATCCCTAGGCCTTGCATGTTCTCTACCAAGATGTCTAGGGGCGAGGGGTGGTTGAACCCTACTCCTGACTTGTCATACGACATTTGATATCTCGGTTGGCAAAGAACACGCACTCCTTGCTCATACCTGCCCAACCCATATCCATGCCAATTACATTGGCCAAGATATCTCAAAGCAAATTCAGGGTTGGACAAATAGTTGACGTCCTCTGCAAAGGGCTCTTCATCTTCGTCTTCTTGCATATAAGTTTCAATGCCATTATCCAGGCCCCCATAAACAAAGTTTGTCTGATTGGGTGGGTAGCCTAGAGGAACCACAGAGCCGATGGGGAGTCGAGGTCTCCCCATGTCTTGCATGGACTCAAGTGCGGGTGTTGCTACAATGTTTCACACTATATACTCCCCCAGGCCCATGTTGGCCATCTCAATGGTGATCGTTGGCGGTTGAGGGGGAGCGAATGGGAGTCCTTCCTGAGTCCACTCCATGTAGGGTGAACTAGGCATCTCGACTTCCATTCGGCTAGGCATCTCTTCGGTAGAGATGGTTGAGACTAGGGGTGGTTCCTCTTCTAGGGGTTTCTTTCCCTTGTCCTTTGGTGTGGCCACCGTAGGTGGCATCATTGTTGAAGGACCAGATGAGGAAGATGGACCCTACTGGGGATTTGATGGACTTGTCAATGGGGATGCCTATGGAATCGGACCCTGTTTAGATGGATTCAACTAAAAATCCAAATGCATTGATGGAAGGGTCGACTACGGCATTAGCTGCACCGTATTGCAGTACTTGAAGGGCTCTAAGTCTGTCGGGACTACATGCACCTATCCTTCAAATGTATACTTTAGGCACTGATGAGCTATTGAAGGGACACACTTCATGTCCCTGATCCAAGGCCGGCCCAACAAGATATTATAGGCCATCTCACCTTCCAAGATGTGGCACAATGTATGAATAGTCTTTTGTCCCACTTGGATGGGTAGGACAATTGTGCCAACCGTCGAGCATATTGCATCATTGAATGCTCGAAGAGTATAGGTGGAGGCCACGATGTGAGATGCCAACAACTTCAGATGTTTCAATGCTGCTATTGTAATGATGTTACTGGATGAGCCAGTGTCCACCAACACCCTCTTATACGGAATCCCATTGACCCACGCAATGACGTGCAGGGGTGGATCCACCACATCACCAGTCACCGATTTCAATTCATCTTCTCTAAAGGTGATGACTGGTTCTGTACATTGTTTTACATGTCCCACAAAGTTGTTGAAAGAGTTTGCTTCATGGGGCTGTAGCTCGATGGCTTTTAATATCTCCATTAGAGCCTCTCGATGGGGCGCTGATTGTTGAATGAGCTCGTATATGGAGAGCCTAGCCGACGTGGTCCTTAGACTTTGGGTAAGTCTAGTCTGAATCATGGCCACTGGTCTAGGCGGGGGAGGTTGCGTAGGGTGTTGTTGAGGTTGTGACATCGATGGAACTTCTCTGGTGGCCACCGTAGGGGCAGCTCCTGGGTACCTCCTGTTCCTAGTCACTATGCTTATCATCCCTACATACCCCTGCATGGGGCAATTCTGTTGCACCTCATTGACTTGAAGGGGTTTTTCCTGCACATCATGGGTAGGTAGGGGGTCTCTGAAGACTCCCATATGTTGGTTGTTTGGCGCTACGGGGTTGTCCACCGCCAACGTCTTGTTGTCGATTAGGTCTTGCACCAAGCCTTTGAACTTCCAACATGCATTAAGGTCATGTCCCTTCCACCTATGGAACCTATAGTACAAGTCCTCTCGGTACCCCTTAGGCTTTGGCGCATTGGGGTCTATGGTTTGAATCTCTGGCAGGTTGATCAAGTTCACCGTTGACAAGCGGTCAAACAGGGAGTCCTTGGACTCTATGTAAGGTGTAAATTGTCGCCTAGGGTGACGCTACTGATTTTGTTCCTACCTCTGGTTTTCTCTGTCATAATTTTTAGGAGGCACCACCTGATAGTTAGCCTTTTGAGGTTATGTTGCTTGTGCAGGCTTAGGGATATTTATAGCAACCTGATTGACCACAATGGGTTTCTATTGCATGGTCCCTATTTTGGTGTTCTTAGACCATTCTTTCTTCTTTGGCTTGGCAATCTCGCCATCCTGTATCTTGATCTCCTCAATGATTCTAGCTTGCTCCAGAGCTTCCTCAAGAGTGGCATATTGTTGCAGCTGCAATAGCATGGAGATCGATCTCAAACAGCTCTTTGAGAACATTTGGGTCAGGTCGGACATGGGAGGGAGGTAGGGCAGCTTTGAAAGCAACGTCCTCCATCGGTTCCCATATGCCACCATGGTTTCTTCCTCATACTTCCTGAGGCTAGCTAGGTCACTTAGTGATGCCTTTTTCTTGGTGTTGAAGGTGAAGCGTTCGAGGAACACGTCCACTAGCTGATCCAAGTTATTGATGCTATGTTTTGGCAACTGAGTGAACCAATCCGAGGTAGGGCCTACGAATGTGGTTATAAATGTTCTTAGCAACAAAGCATCATTATCCTGAATGCCAAAGCACTGGCTCAGGAATCTAGTCACGTGCTCTTGGGCATCCTCCTCCCCTCTAAAGAGTGCCAACTAGGGTAGTTTAAAGTGTTCAGGGTATGGAGGTGTCGACACTGACGGATGCATAGGATGACTACGGAGTTGGCATAAAGTAGGCTTTTGGGGCCCATAAGTCTTGGTCTCCATAGACTCTAAGCGCTCTAGCAGCGCTTTATATGCATCGAAAGATTTAATCTCTTCCTCCTTGGTTTGCTCCCGTTGTGGGTTGCGGGGAACTTGAGGCCTATGGAGGGGTGGCTGGATAGCACCCCCTCTGCCTTGGTAGGGCATTTCAGCCCGCTCTTCTTCTTGTTCATACTCCTCATAGGCTTCTTGAGGAGTGCCTGGTCGAGACCTATAAACATGGGTGGGTGCCCATGGAGGGTGCCCATCATTGTTTCTAGGAGTGGCCTCCCGCTCAGGTCTAGGAGGTCTTGGAGGCAATACTTGATAAGGTCACGTAGACCTGTCTCATACCAAGGGGTTGTGCCTCTCATACACTTCTACTTTATGCGTACGAGGGGTTGGGACCTTCTCAGGCACATTGTTATGAAGCAATTCGGTTGTCTGATGTTGAATGCGCTCTTTGTTAAGGTGATACAGATGCTCTAACTATTGTTGATCTTGCCTGAGCTACATGATTTGCGCTTGGTGGGCGGCATGTCTGGAAAATTCCAAGTCAATTTGTTCTATCGTCTCATGTTTAGGAAGCCTAGATGCCTCTCCTACATGTCTATCTCGGTCATGGTGATCCGAGACCCCTATGGGTTGCTTTCCTCTATCGAGGTTAGCTGCATTCACCCGAGGCTCTGGCCTCAATGGGTGATCCTGATACATAGCAGGTGTGGAGGTGCATCGCTCCCATGCTGTGTACTACTCTTGAGGAATGTAGTGTTCTTCCTCGTACTGCCCTTCGTATGCATGAAAGGTGCGGGTAGAATTGTCTTGCCCTATCTGGAGAGCCTTGTGCTCTAGATTTGGTCTAGTGTTTCTAATAGTAATACGAGGTAGAGGAGGGATGACAAAATCATGTGGCCCCTCCTTATGGACCCTATGTTGCTCTAGCACTTCATCACTAGGCCACTCATAACGAGCATCTAAGGGAGGCCTCCTGTCTATGTTGAGTGCCACGTGTAGGTTCTCCTCTTGAAAGGATCTATGCTTGAGTGGGGGTGCCCCTCAAAGAGGTGCCTCTATAGTCCTATTCTATGATGGCATGATGTGGACTATCTTGTGTGTCGAGCCACCAAGGCGGGATGACCAAGTCCTCAGGACTATATCGGAGGTGACTTGTCCCCCTTTGTACACTTTCTACAGTGCTTGCCCATGATTGGGCTCGGCTACGGGTGTACACCATGGTGATGCTTACCTAAAGATGTGTACATTTTTATCTTCTTTTAGGATTTCTTATGCTACACTAAATAGAAAGGAAACACACAATCAAAGCAATGGTTATCTTGTTTATAGATTAAAAGTGTGCCCTAAATCTGGTTTAGTGTGTTTTGATGTTTGTTTTGAAAGCTTTTGTAAAGAACATTTAAATGCAATATGATGGCTCTTATGACTCCCAAAAATGGTCGCCCCTTCGATATACCATTGCCAGGCCGATATACCAACCTCTCTATATACCCGCCCTTACGTGAGGGAAACTATTGGTACGTGAGAGCAGATGGTACGTGGAACATAGGCGGTACGGAAGGGGAATCACTCTGTTTATGACACCTACCATAGAAGACTTATCCTCATGCACTGGGAATCACCCCCACTACACTTGGTCAGCTTTCGTCAGGATTTACGTCTAGCAACAATCGCGATCGGGGTTATGTATGCAGTATCTCAAGCCAAGGTGGTGATGAAATCCACCGTTGGTCTTGCTCAAGGGTTGGGGTTTTACGACCAACTCCTTGTTGTTTTAAATTACCACGTGGTGTGTGGGGTTCTTTTTAAGTTGCATAAATGAAGCAAACAAGCATTCAAACTCTCCTATGCAAGCAAATAACTAGAGAACAGAAAGCAAAAATTGACAGAAGGTGTTTAGGACCCCTACCTCTTCTCTACCCAAATCGGATGTCTCTAAATTTCTGCCCTGAAATTGCATAGAGAGCTATTCATCCCAGGGTGAGATGAATAATAGATCTGTATTCATTCCAGGGTAGGACGAATTCCTATTCGTCCCTGGGTAAGATGAATTCCAGCTCTGTACTCATCATAGACTAAAACGAATAGCAGTCCAACGTTTGAAAACTTGGTACCTGTAAGCAAAAACAAGCAACTTCTGATCAGAAAGTTAATCTTAAAATCAAGGGATAGATGTCCCACCATGATCGCCACTGAAAGCACGAGGATACGAAAACAAAAAGGAAAATGCCAAGTACGATGCGTGTAAAACCAAACTTAACGCTAAAAGCCTATATATTGAAAAATGCATGAAAGGAAAGAACATAAACGAATCGACACAAGATAAAAGCAATATGGAATACGGCCCTCTTTATTGATATGCTTTTAAAGTCATGTTACAATACGTCTCCTTCCCTTTTAGGGGATAGGAGCGTTAAATATGTTTCTTATCACATCCATGGATAGCAATCCTTCTTCCGCGTGCCCACATGTAAGATGGGCGGACCAAAACGTCACCGCCACTTGTGTATATGAGTTTTGACTCCTTACTTCTCCTCTAATGTCAAAGACCTATGTTCAAGGAAACAGAAAATATCAGTAGCACCTGCAGATAGAATAGAACATGTGTTTCCCAAGGCCTACTGTTAGTGTATGCATGAAAATATTAAAACGATAACCAAATAACATCAAAACGACCTAAAAATTTAACAGAAGCATGAATATGTTACCAGGAGGGTACTACAAGTGGAACAGTAGAGAAATTCCTCACAGATTTGTATTCGCTCCGGGACGGGACGAATAAACCTGCAATAAATTGTTAGAAAGCACCCTCTTCAATGTCCTATCCAGGAAGCTCCAAATGACCTGCAAAGTTGGGGTTAGGTAAAAGGGGGTATTTTGGGAAGACCCAGAAGGTCATATTTCTCCAATTTGGCCTCTATCACCCAGATTTTGATGGTGCCATCTGCAAGTTAGTAAATGCAGGAAATGATAAAAACATGGTCAAAAATGCTTAGAATGAAGTGAAATTTAAACTACAACCTATTTAAATGACCTAGAATAAGATGCAAAAATAAAATAAAGGAAATATACCACAGATTTCTAATCACTCCGGGGTGGGGCGTTTAGAACTGCGACAGCTTGGGGGGCGCCCGGGGGCAGGACGCCCATCGTTTGGGACTCTGTTTTGGCACCAATCCACTTGGGATGGGTCCAAAACCTCTTATGGGGTGTTTTCGAAAAATTTGGTGGGATATTGTGGCCAAATGTTCGGGTTTGGGTCTAGAATGCGCCTCCAATAATCACCCAATAACCTCCCTCCAAAAGAGAGATCAAGGATGTGAAAGCACAAACAATGGGTGAGGATATATTTTAGCAGCACTTCATTGCTCCAAAAGCTCCTCCTCTCTATCTCTTTTGGGTGAGAAGACTCACCAATTTATAGACCTAGGGTCTCTTTGTTTTGAATGCGCATGCGAGGGCGCCACTTGAGTTGCTTGTCCTATTTTGAGAGAAAATATTATTCCCTGATTTAGAGTCTCCTTGCATGAGGTCTCTAAAATCAAAGACATGCATGACTGAAGTCTCTCTTCTTGATTTGAAGTCGTTCCTCGCAATTGCATGTCCTGAAGTTGCAGTTAACTGGCGGACCTGTCGAGGTTTGACTTTTTGCCAGTCAAACCTTCTATTCGCCTCACCCTGGGGCGAATGCTGCTAATCGTCCCTGGGTGGGACGAATACCAGTTTGTATTCATCCCAGGGTGGGACGAGTAGGGAGCAAAGTGCCAAAAGGTGCCAAATTGACCCTTGACCTTCCAAACTACTGTTGGGAGTGGTTAGGACCATTGTTTAACCTCTGGGGGCTGCCCTAGGGGCTGTGTGTGTCAATGCGATCGATGCTTGTTGTCACATAATCGGATTGGTGCTATTTTGGTGTCTACAGTGGGCAAGGTATGGATGGGACCCTCAGAGGAACATGTGCATAGAACATGAAGAAGGGCCAATGGACAACGGACCATGCACATTGATGTGAGGTGGATGTTGACGTTGGACGTATGTGTACCAGGACTATCGATGTTGAAGGTTATGTCAATACGACTGTGTCAAAGATATTGACCAAGGTACATAGAACAAAATATAATCACAAGGATGATCGTGATGACTCGTGATGTGTATCAGGTAAATGTGGTAGAGATAAAACAAAGGAAACCTGATCACAACTAACATGGATATGTGTTACACGTGGGCATAGAAAACAAGGCTTAGACCGATAGGATGGGATCAACCTAGGGGACATGTAGGTATTCCATGGTCGATACTCAATAGTGAACTGTGCTTGGTAGATGATATAGGGTACTATATGGCCAGCAAGGCAAGCGGGGTAAGGTCTACATTGAGTGGGGATGGGAATGATTGGATAGCCAGCATGGTAAGCGCTAGCTATTTGATTATGTGATGCGTACCATAGATAAACAAAGAAAATTCACACAACATGAACAATGTAGGATATATCCCATGAATGCAATTCATAAAAATGCACGGCCTTCATACCGAAAACAAAACCTATGATCAAAAAATAATAACCATACGAAAAAAATTAAATATTTTGGAATGTTGCAAAACATTAGGAAGGTGATTAATTTTTGACGTTGGGGTTCATGCGGTCACTGAAAAATCTAAGATTTTTTAGGAGGTATCCAAGAAGTGATCGACCATGCAAAAAGCACGGGATCGATGTTAGACACGCAAAGTTGGTCACACAAAATCATTAGATATGGACTGTAAGCATGAATGGTCCAATGAGTTGGGGCATCGTCGAGAAGGATCTAGACATCACGATGAGAAGCAACTATGTTGATAGTGATTGTTGGACAAAAAAAATCAGCAATGGAAGCATCTCAGGGATACAACATCGAAAGTGGAGGTCATGATCTTCAATAGGCAGTGGTGTGATATGGGGTGTGTGGTGGTGTTCTCACTATGGAAATATTTTGTTGCTATATGCATGTATCGAAATTGGGTAGGGACATAGAAAAGTATTGTTATTTGCTAGAACGGGCAGGAAAATGGAGCTTTATTACTAGGAAAATAACAAACCTGTAGCACAGGAATTATTTTTGTACACCTAAGATTGGTATATTAGTTAGAAACTAGAGAAATTCATAGATGACATTGAAGAAAAGGTAATTGTGGCTGGAAAAATGTTAAGGTGATAGTGTAGCAACATATCGGTGCCAACATGGTGTTGTAAAACTAGAACACGAGGGAAATTGATTAAAAAAAATCAGGAGGTTGCACGCTCATCAAAAACTGGAGGAACAATCACCAAAAACCATAAAATATTTAGATTAAGGTGGAAGAAGCGGTGGGGTGGCAGATCAAAGTTTAAGTTATTCGTTAAGTGGAGGCCATGGGGAAGGTCGATGAGCAAAAAATAAATGTTGGATGAGTGTAAAGTTGTAGATGTTTTTAGAATGGATTGGTGGACCTGAAGTAATGTGATCACATGAACTGTAAGCTATGTAATCTATGAGGGTAGAATTATTTAGTGTGTAGAGTGGGCAGAAGACTTTAGCTCAGTGCGACCATTATTGAGAACTAAAATGACACCAAAAATAGTGATCGAGTACTGATAAGGTGGGACAGTGACAAAAAATAGAAGGTGTATGTGACATTTTGAAGGATCACATGAGAAAGAGAAGCAGGTGCTAGGTGAACATATCTAGAGCAGTGTTGCTAGGAACACTGAAAAGAGTCAAAGAAACCATCAGGAAAGCTAGTGCAAACACCATCGTGGGTTTGTGCCTGAAAGAAAACAAAATGTTTCAAAATGGCTTTGTGCTCCAGAAAATGTGGGTGTGGGCTGGAATGCTATAAAGGAAGGCTAGAACTATGAGTTGCTTTAGAAATAGTATAAAATTGATGGTCCATTGTCAAAAATAGGTCAGCATGTAGCCATGAATGACAAAAGGCTAAAAACATGATTTATCTATTAAAATCATGGCGAGAAGATATGAAGTCACCATGAAATATGGTATGAAGGTCATATGTAGTGGATCAATGACTAAAAATAGGAGATCATAACTCATTGACTACAAAGGCATCGAATCAAGGTGTGAAAGGTATAGAAACACATGAAATGAAGGTAATGGTGGTTGAAAACTTGTAACCAATTTTTGAGAGAGGAATCATCGATTGAGTAATGGATTACAATAGGCATGATGATAGTGGTAGAGATGGAATTTGGTGCTTGAACTGTAATAGCTTTGAGTGAGCCAATATATGTGATGGCTGGGGGGTCTGATTTGCACAAGAGTTGCAAAGGAGCTCATATCCACATCAATATCCACATAATCTAATGGAAATACGTTGGGAACTTCACCTAGAGACCCTAGTTTAAATTCAAGTGTGGCTTCAAATTCTTCAATTTTTGGATCAGGTATGAAATCCTGATCTTCTTCAATAAGATCGTTGATAGTAGCAATGAGATATTTAGCAACAATGGTACTAAGCACTTCTACATGAATTACTTGAAGTTTTACAGTGATCTCACGAGGTTGAGCAAGGATATCTTTAGTGAGATCTTTGGTAGGCAGTTGACGAATGACTACAAGAATTTCTTGAATTTTTATAGTGAGGATGACAAGTTGTGTTGATACCTTATCATGTGAGAGATTTTTACTCAACATCATGCTATAAAATATGGAAACAGATGATGTGATTTGAATGAGCACAAAACAGATGAAGTTTTATGATTATCAAGATTTGTTAGGTGCAAAAATGGAATCAACAATTTCAAAAGAATCCTGCAATGAAAATGTCTAAAAATAGAAGTAACTACTCCACAAACAGATCTACGAAGGTATTCTCATTTCCCATTTGAACTAATCTTGACCTAGGTAAGAGGATATTAGCCTGGAACCCATAACCTACTCTGATACCAATGATATGGGAGCAATTATAATAGACAAATTAATAAGAAGATAATATAAACATAGTTTTCCATTAACAACATAAGCCTATAAATAGGCATTACAAGACATGTAATGGATAAGGTTGCATTCAATGATAATAGTGCACCTTAATCCTTACAACAACTGATAATTAAAAATAAACAACTATCATTTATTAAATCACACCTAATTCCCTATCAATATTCCATAATGCTATCCTCATTCTCCCCTCATGTAAGGGCATCCCTAGATAAGTTCCTAGTAAATTTACCTCCTTAATTTGAAGTAACCTACATACCCCTACTTTGATTCTAGTTGGGGTATTTAGAAAGTAAATTTTAGATTTATCCTATTAACTTGCTACCTTATGGTATTTCATATTTATTTAATAAGTTATTCAAATATTTGGCCTTGTTTATCCATGCCCTCCCAAAAACGGTTGTATCATTTACAAATTATTATTGGGTGATGTTTTCAATGTTATTACTAGCCTTAAATCCACTTATAATCCCATATTTGTTAGCCTTCTTCAAGTTCCTACCCAAAACCTATGCCATAATAATGAAAATATATGATGATATAATATCTTCCTATCTAAGACCTCTCTTGGCTTTAAAATATTTTATTACAAACCATTGATGAACATTGAATATGAAACTATATAGACACAAGCTTTAATCCATCTTACCCATTTTCCCAAATACAAAATTTTCTAATACTATACAAAGACAAACACATTTAACCCTATAATAGGCTTTACTCATATAATGTTTTAAGACCATTGCTCTCTTTTCTTGAAGTTATTGAATGCATAACTTCATGAGCTACTGTGATCATGTCCATAATCTATATCCCTTTCATAAATTCTCCTTGCTATTATGAAATAATTTTATCCAATAGTATTTTTAATTAATTCACCATCACTTTAGAGATAATCTGGTATGGCATATTTCATAGGCTTATGGACATAAATGTATTAAAAAATTTTGCATCCTTATTTTTTGAAATCAAGTTAAGATATGTTGCATTTATTTTATAGTGTATGTATTATTTTACCCTATATTGTTCCATTATCACCAATAAAGAATCCTTCACTATATCCAAATTATGTAGATAGAATGTTGTTGATATCCCATCCAGACCTAGGATTTATCCTTAAAAGAGAAAATAACTAAATGAACTTCTTCCAAATTTATAGGCTCCATAAGTTTCCTAATGTCTTCATCTTTTATAATTGAAGGTACTTCTTGTAGCATTTCATCATTAAGAACTTCAAACTCCTCTAATCCAAGAAGATTCTAGTAAAAAAAATCTTGCCTCATTTTTTATTTCACTCTATATTCAATCCAAACCCCTTCAACTAATTTAACCCTACTAATTTTGGATGTTGATATTTATACTATTTCCACCCTATGAAAATAATTTATATTTTTATCTTCCTCTTTTAAACAACACTGTCTCAATTTTAATCTCCAAAAAAATTCTTCTTTACTCAAAATATTATGATATTCACTAAGCAACTCCCTTTCCTTCAAAGTTGGATTAATATGATCACCTTTATGAAATTTTGAAATTTTATCTTTTAGTTCTTCTTCCTTCTCAAAAGCATTTCCAAAAGTTTTCATGTTCCATTCTTTTAATCTAGATATCATTGATTTAATCTATTTTGGAAGTGTATACAACCAGTTGTTTTCTAAAGAATTTCATATTTGTGTTATTATATCAATAAATTATGGATGGTATTTCCACATTTTCTCATACTTAAAATGTGATATTTTTTTTTACCACCATTTTAACTCTTATTGGCCAATGATATGAAACAATCTTTGTCAAGGTATTAAATTTAGCACAATTCTTTTCATCTAGCCAATGATCTAAGAGTATGCATCTATCTAATTTTTTCTATTAAATTTTGGCCTCTCCTATTTTAGGTCCATG
This sequence comes from Wollemia nobilis, assembly GCA_028583015.1. Lineage (NCBI taxonomy): Eukaryota > Viridiplantae > Streptophyta > Pinopsida > Araucariales > Araucariaceae > Wollemia > Wollemia nobilis. The sequence continues at coordinate 2,146,548 of JAQPPZ010017236.1, read as the reverse complement.
TATAGTTTTATTCTTTAAAATAAACCTCCCAAAGATTATTTTTTAATAAGAGTTGAGAAATCTCTCATACTTTGGGTTAATTTCCTAATTTCCCCAAATTTTTCATTTAGCTTGGTTATGGCATTAAAATTTTCTATGATCATGATTCAGGTTTCTTTGTCTTTACTTCTCATAAAGGATTCAACCCCACTCTATACTTCTAATCATTCTGATTGAATTGTAGATCCATAGACTTTGATAAGGATGAAATAAATATTTGCAAAGTATCATGTGACTAAATAGGTTATCCAATACCTAGTTATATGAATGTTTACATAGGAGGTTCTAATAGGATTATAACAAGCGATAATTATCCCTACTACTTCTTTAGACTCCATAACATCCCATTCACATCTCACCCATACTAATTTTATATTTTTGAAAACTTCTTGATTTATCATTTTAGTTTCTTGGAAACAAGTAATATCAAGCTTATTACTTAAATATAGGTCCTTGATACACCTCTACTTTGAGGGGGAATTAGCGCCCTTTATATTCTATGATATGGTAATCATGTCTCATTAAGGGCTACTTGCCCCACTTGAAAATTACCAATATTATTTTGTTTCTTAGTAAAGAGAAGTTCAACCAATTTAGTTTGTGTTCCTTTCTTTATGTTTGCTCTTGCCTCCATAGATCTTAATTGAATATTTGAGGGTTTTCCCCTTTTTTCTTTGCCTGTATTAGGAGTAGGTCTTATTATTCTATTCCTAAACTTTTTTTTCATCATATTTATCCTCGCTTTACTCTACTACAAAATATTTTAACTTGTCTTGCTCCTTTGCTAGTATTTCCTTACTAATGGTAGAAGTATTAATGTCTAACACTGCATTTTCTCTACCATTTTTCCTTGAATGGTGCATGGCACTTCAAGAGAGTGTTTAAAATATAATAAGATGCATTCCTTAGGTTCATCAAAAATCCATTATTAAGTCATGATCATCCTAAATAGATGCTTCCTTGTTAATATTCTAAACCTATTGTATTGTGTCCTTCTAAGATCAAATCTATTTTTACTTCATGAGCTAAAGCCTCAAAAGAGTTTGTCTTTATTCCAATATCTTCCTTAACAGTCTGCATTGTTTATTTACTTTTATTTTCTAGATCTATTTTTTATAAGTTGAAGACCATCCTCATCCATATCCATTTGTAAGTTTCTCTTATGGTTTTCTACATATGTTTAAGTTGGACTCTCCTTAGGGCATGATCTATGAATATGTCGCACTTCATGACAACTTCTTTATCTAAAAGATATATTTTCATAATCTATGGTTTGGATCCACAACTTACTCCCATACTTAAGAATGATTGATTATTGTAAAGGTTTACTTATATCAATCATGACCAATATCTGAGCATAAATAGCCAAGAATCCATATTTTGTAGTTTTTGGAATCTTAAGGTATTGTTCCAAAGGCATTTCCTTGAAGGTATCTATTTCTCAAAATTCAATGGGTAATCCATACATTCTATGCTAGACTGGCACCAATGGTATATTTACATTTACAAGTGCAAAATCTTCATACCAACGAGTAAGGAAGAGTCTTGCTCTTGCCATAAACCAAGGACCCCCTTTTAGGATTCTATCTCTTTCCTCCCTGGAAGAAACAATGGCTAGAAAAAAACCTTTTGGAAGAAATGATAGAGTTATTCCTATAGACTTCCAACTCCTCTCAATATATTTTATCAAGAACAAAGCCCCTGGCCAAGACCCATTAAATTTACCAAAAATTTCCCTATCTTTGAGTAATGAGGATCAATCCCCTATGAGGCCCTTACTAACATCTAATAGTGGAGAGGATTATAAGGATTTCACTATAAATCAATCCATGGAAAGGAAACTAGAATTCAAAATCTTCTAAAATTTACTAGAATATCCTACAACCATTATAATTTTGATAAGAGTTGAAATCTTACTTTAATGGTAAGGGAATTGGCCTCTCTTTAAGAGGTCCAAGGATTAAACCCCATTCGGTATGAGGGGACTGGGATCCCTCATAAAAACCTGTGTAAGTTCATTGAAAAAATTATAATATTTGATAAAAAAAAACCTATAATAATTTGCATGCAAAATTTCTAAGATAAAGAAGGGGAAAAAGAAACTTAGTTGAAAAATTCTATGCCTAGATAGAATGTCTTGCCTCATTGAAGCCCTAGCTTGCTCCTCTCATCATCCAAACCTTGGTTAACATTTACCTATAATTTTATTTTTTATGACTTAAAAAGTCATCATTACCCTTGTTTTGGATGGTTGACTTTGTAGGGTCGTATCTTCCTCGATATTGTTTGGATTCCTTCATATGACTACTTATTTTAAATCACTTCAAATTCCACACAAATTGGTCTAAGAATCAGCCAAATCAAACAACACTTTGTGAAGATATGACTACTAAAACATGAATCACTTTAAAAAAAATTCCCTAACACTACCCTAGTTTCGAATGACTATCTTCACATGATCATATCTCCCTCAATACTACTTGGATTCTTTCAAATAACCACTTGTTTCAAATCTTTTCAAAATCCACACAAAATAACACAAGACTCATGAGAATCAAACAACTCTATGCAAAAATTTAGCTCACGAAAGATTATTCATTTTTCAGGAAAAAGAAAAAACACCCTTAACTAAATACTACATTTATTATAATAATTTAGTAACATTTATCCATATTTCATCCATCAAAATTTAAAGCTAATTTTTTTTAAAACCTCTTTTAATTAATTAAATATTAAATATTATTAAACTAACAGAGATAATTTATCATATTTTATCATTATTTTCAAAATGCAGTATTCCATTCAAGATGATTTGTCATATTTTATAATTATTTTCGACCTGAAGTCTTCCTTTCATGATTATTTGTACTATTTTATAATTATTTTCATTATGCAAAAGTCAAATTAAACCTTCAATCTACTGCTTTTGATGTCAACAGGTCAAGGAAACAAATAGCACTTCACTTTATTTGTAATTCCTTAGTTGAAAAACGAAAGCAACATCTCCATAACAAAAACTAACATGCTCAAACGCAGGTTTACGCGGTAAATTAATAAAACAAAACAATACCATATAGTCAATTCTAATTACTCACAAACACCTCAGAGACACCACCCTGTAATAGTTATTAGCTGCTTTCCCATCCATAGAGTGCCTGACATCATCATCTTTAGTAGACTCTCCCAGGATTCGATCACGTCTCTATATATAAATATAATGTATATGTGGGATGTGTATATGTGGGATACGGCAATACCGTGTCGCCGGGGGTTACAATACCTGCAATATAATAATTCAAAAGGAAAGTAAAAGAATTGATCAATGAAAAAAAAAAAAAAGTGATTGAATCAAACCAAAATAAAGATATATTAGGAATATATAGAGGCATATTTTCACTTACCTCCACAACGAGTGTGAGGAGGAACCTTTCTCCCGCAGCTTTGGATGATAGTTATCATCTGGGAGACGTTGATCAGCGCTGAGATTTGTGGAGTTAGCTGTGAACATACGCAGGACATATTGGCAGCTCTTATCAGTCCACAGCAGGCCGCGGAGGGAGGGTTTCCGAGCATCACCGACGCGCAGGAGTTCACCAGGCCCTGAATGTCCTCTAGACATTTGTCAGCACCCCCTAAATTTAAGACGACGAAGATGAGGAGGAAGAAGGAAAATGGAGAAAATTGTTCGATTCTCGCCATTCTCCTAAATGTGTGAATAGCTTTTCTTATGCTCTCTTTTAATGGATGGCCCGGATAGGAATTTATGGAGAGAGTTTGGGAGAGGTGGCCGTTTGATTTCCCGATGTGCACGACAATCCTGTTGACTATGGTGACAATCGGCCGAAATTCTTGACTTATAACGTGGCTGCATAACTCATCAGCCGAAAACTTCGCCCATATGATTGAGGAATCTACAAAAGATGGATGTGAGAGGGATTGCATCTGATTCGACAGAAGTTCTAAAAGCATTAACAAAAATATTCACCTTACATCACCCTAGTTTAATTTGTTTTTTTTTCCTTAAGGATCTTTTATATATATATATATATATATATGACAATAATTTTGTTATTTCATATTTTTATTTGACTCTTTAAAAGTTAAAAATTTAGTTAGTTAATTTAATCTTATTTAAGAGCTATTTTAAATAAATAATATATAAGGTTTAAAGGTTTAAATATTGGAAAGAAGAGAACTGGTTTTTTTATTTATAGGGTTTGTTATTTGAATAGTTTTAAAAGGAAAAACTAGGGCATCCTCTGAGTAGACAAAGTATTCAACCTTAGAATAATTAAAAGTAATATCCCTTATGATTCCTTAACCTTTGTAAAAATTGAATTAAATTTAATTTAATGTACCTCCTTGTAAATGGTATGGGCTAATTTTATTTTTCAATGCTTTGACCTTCCTCTACTTGCTTGCAGGCTTCTCTATCGACCAAATTAACTTCTTTAAACTAGTGCACTATAATGTAGGTTGGCTTCTACATAAACCTATGTTCTCCACGAACTCTTCACTCTTCACTAAGTTCTCAACTACTTCGTTCTTCCACAATATTACCTCTAAGTGTGGGTTTTAATTCTTTCGGTTTCCTCCATGTATGGGATTTGAATAACTTTTTTCAACTTACTAATAAATTTGCCTTTCTCTCTCTTCAATTATGAGCTTCTCCATGCTCCAAATAGCACTCTCCTTCAGATGCTCTTCGACTACAAGCTTGGGACTAAATATTTTTAGGCTTGTTCTTCCTTTCTCTTTGCTCTCTGTAGTGTAACCTCTTTCAATGTATTTAATGCAATTCATAAGGTGTTATTTCTTCTACCAATGATCCTCAGTGTTCCTCCTTTGACATGCTAAGTGGCGAGAATCTTTTCAAAAAACTTTTCAAATGGTTCTTTACCTCCTTTGCAATGCTCATTCTTTTTTAATGCTCAGATTGCACTTAAAATCTTGTGTACCCTTTTAAAACTAATGCTCGTATGACTACGTGATTCCTTGTACCTTATCATCCATCAAATATCATGTGGTATTCAACTTATTAATGGTTTTGGAAGATAATATTTGCTTCGTTATGACTATTACAACTTTGGTTATCGCTTCTACATTCTTTTGATGTCTAACTGAATTCTATTCAATTGCTCACTCTCTTGTGTATGTTGGTGATGATGCTTCTTCCAAGACTTGCAAATTTTAGTTACTCCAAAACTTAGGTTGATTCTAGCACTTCCACATTGTAATTTCTCTCTTCTCATGACTATAGGTGATTGAAGCATTTGACCTCCTCTTTTTCTTTGTACTTACATTCTTCTTCAACCATTTCTTCAATGGAATGGATGAAAATTTGAGTTTCTTCTAATGGAGATTAGATTTATTTCAAGAGTTCACTCCAAGTGGCACATTTTTCAATGCTCTTCATGAACTCTTTGTAACAACCCTTATTCTCAGCTTTGGTGGCTCTTTTCCTCCTACATATGGTGGTTTAACCTCTTCAACTTGATGGTGGTTTCCAATGTTCTACGTTGGCTGAACGATGAAAATAGCTATCTCCTTCAATATGGTGGTTTGGTACTTCTTTGATGGCTATTCTACAGAAAAAAATATCTGCAAATTTTAGTACCTTTATTGGTGTCTTTAGACACATTAAGTTTATTTTATTTGAGCACTTTATTTGTCCTTCTTTTCCTAATTAGAACTAACAAAGAATTTTGTACTTTATTTAATTATAAAATAACATTCATTACTAGTATTCTCTTCTCCTTATTTCTTCTTTTAAAGCAATATTTAACTCTATTCTTTGCTATGATAACAATATCTCCTTATTTAGCTTGGAGATACTCTATGTAGACACCAAAACAGCACCAATCCGATTATGTGACAACAAGCGCTGATCGCATTGACACAAACAGCCCCTAGGGCAGCCCCCAGAGGTTAAACAGTGGTCCTAACCACTTCCAAAAGTAGTTTTGGAGGTCAGAGGTCAATTTGGCACCTTTTTGGCACCTTGCTCTCTACTCGTCCCACCCCGGGATGAATACAAACTGGCATTCATCCCACCCAGGGACGAATATCAGCATTCGCCCCAGGGTGAGGCGAATAGCAAGTTTGACTGGCAAAAATTCAAACCTCGACAAGTCCGCCAGTTAACTGAGGCTTCAGGCCATGCAATTGTGAGGAATAGCTTTAAATCAAGAAGAGAGACTTCTGTCATGCATGTCTTTATTTTAGAGACCTCATGCAAGGAGATTCTAAATCAGGGAATTATCTTTTCTCTCAAAATAGGACAATCAACTCAAGTGGCGCCCTCGCATGCGCATTCCAAACAAAGAGACCCTAGGTCTATAAATTGGTGAGTTTTCTCACCCAAAATATATACAGAGAAGGAGCATTTGAGCAATGAAGTGCTGCCAATTTACATACCTACTTGCGATTTGTGCCTTTCACATCCTTAATCTCTCATTCGAAAGGGAGGTTATTGGGTGATTATTGGAAGCATGAATCCGGACCCAAAACCCGATATTTGGCCACAATATTCCACAAAATTTGTCGAAAACACCCCATAAGAAGTTTTGGACCCATCCCAAGTGGATTGGTGCCAAAACAGAGTCCCAAACGGTGGGCGTTCTGCCCCTGGGCGCCCCCCAAGCTGTCACAGTCCTATTCGCCCCACCCCAGGATGATTAGAAATATGTGATATATTTCTCTGATTTTTCTTTTGCATCTTATTCTAGGTCTATTAAATAGGCTGTAGTTTAAATTTCACTTCATTCTGAGCAATTTTGACCAGGTTTTTATCATTTCCCGCCTTTACTAACTTGCAGATGGCACTAGAAAAATCTGGGTGATAGAGGCCAAATTGGAGAAATATGACCTTCTGGGTCTTCCCAAAACACCCCCAATTAGCTAACCCCAACTTTGCAGGTCATTTGGAGCTTTCTGGATAGGACATTGAAGAGGGTGCTTTCTGACAAGTTATTGCAGGTCTATTCGTCCCACCCCGGAGCGAATACAAATATGTGAGGAATTTCTAGACTGTTCCTTTTGCAGTGGCTTCCTGGTAACATATTTATGCTTCTGTTAAAATTTTAGGTCGATCTGAGGTCATTTGATTATCATTTTAATATTTTCATGCATATACTGACAGTAGGCCTTGGGAAATACATGCTTTATTCTATCTGCAGGTGCTACTAATATTTTCTGTTTCTTTGAACGTAGGTTTTCAACATCAGAAGAGCAGGAAGGAGTGAAAAATCATATACACAAGTGGCGGTGATGTTTTGGTCCGCCCATCTTACATGTGGGCACGCGGAAGAAGGATCGCTATCATGGATGTGATCAAAAACATATTTAACGCTCCTATCCCCTAAAAAGGAAGGAGACGTATTGTAACATGACTTTGAAAGCACATCAATAAAGAGGACCCTATTCCATATTGCTTTTATCTTGTGTCGATTCGCTCATGTTCTTTCCTTTTATGCATTCTTTCAATACATAGGCTTTTGGCGTTAAGTTTGGTTTTAGACGCATCGTATTCAGCATATTCCTTTTTGTTTCCGTATCCTCGTGCTTTCAGTGGCGATCACGGTGGGACCTCTGTCCCTTGATTTTTAAGATTAACCTTCTGATTAAAGTTGCTTGTTTTTTGCTTACAGGTACCAAGTTTTCCAACGTTGGACTGTTTCAGAGCAGAAATTCAGAGACATCCGATTTGGGCAGAGAAGAGGTAGAGGTCTTAAACACCTTCTATCAAAATTTTGCTGTTTGTTCTCTAGTTATTTGCTTGCATAGGAGAGTTTGAATGCTTGTTTGCTTCATTTATGCAACTTAAAAAGAACCCCACACACCACGTGGTAAGTTAAAACAACAAGGAGTTGGTCGTAAAACCCCAACCCTTGAGCAAGACCAACGGTGGATTTCATCACCACCTTGGCTTGAGATACTGCATACATTACCCCGATCATGACTGTTGCTAGACGTAAATCCTGATGAAATCTGACCAAGTGTAGCTGGGGTGATTCCCAGTGCATGAGGATAAGTCTTCTATGGTAGGTGTCATAAACAGAGTGATTCCCCTTTCGTACCGCCTATGTTCCACGTACCATCTGCTCTCACGTACCAATAGTTTCCCTCACGTAAGGGCGGGTATATAGAGAGGTTGGTATATCGGTCTGGCAATGGTATATCGAAGGGGCGACCATTTTTTTGGGAGTCATAAGAGCCATCATTTTGCATTTAAATGTTCTTTCCACAAACTTTCAAAACGAACATCAAAAACACACTGAACCAGGTTTAGGGCACACTTTTAATCGTTAAACGAGATAATCATTGTTTTGTGTGTGTGATATTTCCTATTTAGTGTAGCATAAGAAATCCTAAAAAATATAAAAATCTATGCATCTTTAGGTAAGCATCACCATGGTGTACACTCGTAGCCGAGCCCAATCATGGGCAAGCACTGCAGAAAGTGCACCAAGGGGGACAAGTCACCTCCGATATAGTCCTGAGGACTTGGTCATCCCGCCTTGGTGGCCTGACACACAAGATAGTCCACATCATGCCATAACAGAATAGGACTATAGAGGCACCTCTTTGAGGGGCACCCCCACTCAGCATAGGTCCTTTCAAGAAGAGAACCTACACGTAGCACTCAACATAGACAGGAGACCTCCCTTAGATGCTCGTTATGAGTGGCCTAGTGATGAAGTGTTAGAACAATAGAGGGTCCAGAAGGAGGGGCCACATGATTTCGTCATCCCTCCTCTACCCCAGATTACTGTTAGAAACACTAGACCAAATCTAGAGTATCAGGCTTTCCAGACAGGGCAAGACAATTCTGCCCGCACCTTGCATGCATATGAAAGGGAGGATGAGGAAGACTATCACATTCCTCAAGAGTAGTACATAGCATGGGAGCGATGTACCTCCATGCCTGCCATGTATCAGGATCACCCATTGAGGCCACAGCCTCGGGTTAATGCAGCTAACCTCGATAGAGGAAAGCAACCCATAGGGGTCTCGGATCACCATGACCGAGATAGACATGTAGGAGAGGCATCTAGGCTTCCTAAACAAGAGACGGTGGAACAAATTGACTTGGCATTTGCCAGACATGCTGCCCACCAAGCGCAAATCATGCAGCTTAGGCAGGATCAACAACAGTTAGAGCATCTGTACCGCCTTAGCAAAGAGCGCATTCAGCATCAGACAGCCGAATTGCTTCATAACAATGTGCCTACGAAGGTTCCAATCCCTCGCATGCATAAAGTAGAAGTGTATGAGAGGCATAACCCCTTGGTACGAGACAGGTCTACATGACCTTATCAAGTATTGCCTTCGAGACCTCCTAGACCTGAGCGGGAGGCCACTCCCTAAAACAATGATGGGCACCCTCCACGGGCACCCACCCATGTGTATAGGTCTCGGCCAGGCACTCCTCAAGAAGCCTATGAGGAGTATGAACAAGAAGAAGAGTGGGCTGAAATGCTCTACCAAGGCAGAGGGGGTGCTATCCAGCTACCTCTCAATAGGCCTCAAGTTCCCCGCAACCCACAATGGGAGCAAACTAAGGAGGAAGAAATTAAATCCTCTGATGCATATAAAGCGCTGCTAGAGCACTTAGAGTCTATGGAGATCAAGACTTCTGGGCCCCAAAATCCCACTTTACGCCAACTCCGTAGTCATCCTATGCATCCATCAGTGTCAGCACCTCCATACCCGAAACACTTTAAACTGCCCTAGTTGGCACTCTTTAGAGGGGAGGAGGATGCCCAAGAGCATGTGACTAGATTCTTGAGCCAGTGCTTTGGTATTCAGGACAACGATGCTTTGTTACTAAGAACATTTATAACCACATTCGCAGGCCCTACCTCGGATTGGTTCACCCAATTACCGAAACATAGCATCAGTAACTTGGATCAGCTAGTGGACGCGTTCCTCGAATGCTTCACCTTCAACACTAAGAAAAAGGCATCATTAAGTGACCTAGCTAGCCTCAGGCAGTATGAGGAAGAAACCATGGTGGCATACGGGAACCGGTGGAGGACGTTGCTTTCGAAGCTGCCTTACCTCCCTCCCATGTCAGACCTGACCCAAATGTTCTCAAAAAGTTGTTTGAGATCGATCTCCATGCTATTGTAGCTGCAGCAATATGCCAGTTTAGAGGAAGCTCTAGTGCAAGCCAGAATCATTGAGGAGATTAAGATACAGGATGGCGAGATCACCAAACCTAAGAAGAAAGAATGGACCAAGAACACTAAAATAGGGACCACGCCACCGAAACCCATTGTGGTTAATCAGGTTGCTATCAACGTCCCTAAGCCTGTACAAGCAACATAACCTCAAAAGGCTAACTATCAGGCGGTGCCTCCTAACAACTATGATAGAGAAAACCAAAGGTAGGAACAAAATCAATAGCGTCACCCTAGGCAACAATTTACTCCTTACACAGAGTCCAAGGACTCTCTGTTTGACCGCTTGTCAGCGGTGAACTTGATCAACCTTCCAGAGATTCAAACTATAGACCCCAATGCATCGAAGCCTAAGGGGTATCGAGAGGACTTGTACTGTAGGTTCCACAGGTGTAAGGGACATGATCTTAATGCATGTTGGAAGTTCAAAGGTTTGGTACAAGACCTAATCGACAACAAGACATTGGCAGTGGACAACCCCGTAGCGCCAAACAACCAACATATGGGAGTCTTCAGAGACCCCTTGCCTACCCATGAGGCATAGGCAAAACCCCTTCAAGTCAATGAGGTGCAACAAAATTGCCCCATGCAGGGGTATGTAGGGATGATAAGCATAGTGACTAGGAACAAGAGATATCTAGGAGTTGCCCCCATGACAGCCACAAGAGAGGTTCCATCGATGTCACAAACTCAACAACACCCTACGCAACTTCCCCCACCTAGACCAGTGGCCATGATTCGGACTAGACTTACCCAAAGTCTAAGGACCACGTCGGCTAGGCTCTCCATATACGAGCTCATTCAATAATCAACGCCCCATCGGGAGGCTCTAATGGAGATTTTAAAGGCCATCGAGCTGCAGCCCCATGAAGCGAACTCTTTCAACAACTTTGTGGGACATGTAAAACAATGTACAGAACTAGTCATCACCTTTAGAGAAGATGAATTGAAAATAGTGACTGGTGATGTGGCGGATCCACCCCTGCACGTTATTGCGTGGGTCAACGGGATTCCGTATAAGAGGGTGTTGGTGGACACTGGCTCGTCCAGTAATATCATCACTACAGCAGCCCTGAAACATTTGAAGTTGCCAACATCTCACATCGTGGCCTCCACTTATACACTGCGAGCATTCAATGATGCAATCTGCTCGACAGTTGGCACAATTGTCCTACCTATCCAAGTGGGACAAAATACTATTCATACATTGTGCCACATCTTGGAAGGTGAGATGGCTTATAATATCTTGTTGGGCCGGCCTTGGATTAGGGACATGAAGTGTGTCCCTTCAATAGCTCATCAGTGCCTAAAGTATACATTTGAAGGACAGGTGCATGTAGTCCCGGTAGACTTGGAGCCCTTCAAATACTGCAATACAGTGCAATTCATGCCGCAATCGACTCTTCCATCAACACATTTGGATTTTCAGTTGAATCCATCTCAACAAGGTCCGATTCCGTAGGCATCTCCATTGATTAATCCATCAAGTCCTCAGTCGGGTCCATCTTCCTCCGCTAGTCCTTCAACAACGATGCCACCTATGGTGGCCACATCCAAGGACAAGGGAAAGAAACCCCTAGAAGAGGAACCACCTCTAGTCTCAACCATCTCGACAGAAGAGATGCCTAGCAGAATGGAAGTCGAGATGCCTAGTTCACCCCACATGGAGTGGACTCGGGAAGGACTCCCATTCGCTCCCCCTCAACCGCCAACGGTCACCGTTGAGATGGCCAACACGATATTGGGGGAGTATCTAGTGAGGAACATTGTAGCAACGCCCACACTTGAGTCCATGCGGGACATGGGGAGGCCTCGACTCCCCATCGGCTCAATGGTTCCTTTAGGCTACCCACCCAATCAGACAAACTTTGTTTATGGGGGCTTGGATAATGGCGTTGAAATTTGTATGCAAGAAGATGAAGATGAAGAGCCCTTTGTAGAGGACGTTAACTATTTGTCCAACCCAGACTTCGCATTGAGATATCTTGGCCAATGCAATTGGCATGGATATGGGTTGGGCAGGTATGAGCAAGGAGTGCGTGTTCTTTGCCAATCGAGATATCAAATGTCGTATGACAAGTCAGGAGTAGGGTTCAACCACCCCTTGCCCCTAGACATCTTGGTGGAGAACATGCAAGGCCTAGGGATAGGCAACAAGGATGGGTTGGCATCAGATCCATATGCCAATCCTAACACAACGTATACATTGGGAGATTATCTCCCATTGCTAACAACCAACCTTGTTGACCATAACAACCCTTTCCCTTCGATCAAAAAGGGAGAAAATTCAAGGACTCACCCACAAGAGGGATATGGACAAGACCAAGAAGGGTCTTTAGAGGATGAGTCGGAGTACGAGGTAGCACCTTGGGATCCTTTCGAGTCTGATAGCAATCATTCACAAGTATATCCCATGGATGATGATCAGGAGAGCTTCCTGACAATGTTCCCTTTGGATGCTCCATTTGAGCATATGCCACCTCAAGAGAATCAGGTCCCCCGCAGAGAGCGGAACAACCTCGATGGGACCACATTAATTTGCTCAAACAAGATGAGCCTCATATGTCACAAATCGTTGTTGGAGCCAATGAAGGCCTTTGGATCTCTGACAGTGATTACGAAGATGAAACCGAGATGGCTTATCTCAATCATATGCGACAACAACAATATCCCTTGGATATAGATGACATGTTTGAACAGTTACACATAGGGCCAAGGAATAGGTGGCACCTAAACCAGGTGCAGTTATAGCAATTACTGCACCCGCCACTCTAGGTACACAGAGAGCATCTTCCGCCTGGAGACCCTATCAAACCATCAGTGCCTAGGGTGGACCCTATCTACGTATCCATGCACAGAGCCGATCCATTTGTGCCAGTACCCACAGAGCCAGATCCGGAGCACAAAGATCATCTAGGATGTCCGAGTTACAACACCCGCGGTAATGGAGACCACAATCATTTCATCAACATGATCTCCATTGACCTAACCGCCCCCATCCATGATCCAGCCGACCCGACATGGTCATTGTATCTAGACCTAGATGCTATCGACTGGGATCGCGCTGACACACCGCCATCCCCATCAGAGTACTGGCCTTGTGGAGGGATGTTCCATTTCACCCCAAGATAGACTCAGGATGTCTTCCATGCTGAAGAGGAACCTGATGTTCCGAACGATGATCTAAATTCGGCAAACGATATCCACTTGATCCCAACTCCACACCAGTTGGAGGACGGGTCCCACATGTCGATCGAGGAGACGACTGACGTAGACATCGGCTCAGATCCAGTGAATTTGCAAATCATCAAGTTGGGGGTAAGTCTATCCCCCGAAGAGCAAGCCGACTACATTGCCCTTCTCAAAGAGAAGAAGGAGGTTTTTGCATGGTCATACAAAGACATGTCGGGACTAGACCCGCAGCTAGTCATGCATAATCTAACGCTTGATCCGACAGTCAAGCCAGTAAAGCAAAAACTACGTAAGATGCACCCAACAGTGGCCTTAATGGTCAAATATGAGCTACAAAAGTTGTTGGATGCACAGTTTGTCATCTACGTGGATTACCCGCCATGGTTGTCTAACATGGTTCCCGTCAAGAAGCCCGATGGGAGGATTCGCATATGCACCAATTTTTGAGATCTAAATAAAGCGAGTCCTAAGGATGATTTTCCCTTGTCGAGCATCGACGCATTGGTAGACGCTACAGCGGGCCACGAAATGCTTTCCCTCATGGATGGTTTCTGAGGATACAATCAAATTCGTATCAATCCCGAGGACCAACTAAAAATGGCGTTCACAACGCCTTGGGGGACATTTTGCTATAAGGTCATGCCTTTTGGCCTTAAAAACGCTGGCGCCACCTACCAACGTGCCATGACGTACATCTTCCATGATTACATGCACAAAACTTTGGAGGATTACATGGATGATTTGTTGGCCAAATCTCTTTTGCGCCCAGATCATCTCGATGACTTAAGCAAGATCCTCGATCGCCTCATGGAGCATAAGGTCGGACTAAACCCCAAGAAGTGCGTATTTGGCATCACATCTGGAAAGCTCTTGGGTTACATAGTCTCTAAATGAGGAATCGAGGTAGACCCACACAAAGTCAAGGCAATCCTTGAAATGCTTCCCCCAACTACCATCAAGCAGCTCAGAAGTCTACAGGGAAAGGTCGCGTCGATCAAGCGCTTCATAGCGTAGCTATCTGACAAGTGCCGACCCATGAATAAATTATTGCATAAGGGGGTAACATTTCACTGGGATGACGAGTGCCAGTCAGCCTTTGATGACATTAAACAATACTTGGCTTCGCTTCCAGTATTGGCACCACCTAGACCAGGAGTGTCATTCTACTTATACATCTCAGCTATTGAGGTGGCACTGGGCGCCATGCTATCCCGGAAAAATGAACTACACAAAGAATAGGCTACTTACTATCTTAGCCGCACCCTGGTCAGTTATGAACTTAACTATGCATACGTTGAGAAGCTCTACTTGGCAGTGGTGTTTGCTACCAAAAAGCTATGCCACTACATGCTCAGCAATACGATGTATGTTGTGTCTAAGGAGAATCCATTGCGATACATGATGAGTCATACTTATCATAGTAGCCGCACGGCGAAATGGATCATGTTGTTGATGGAGTTTGACATAGAATTCATTGGATAGAAATCCATAAAAGTTCAAGTCATCGCCGATCAACTGGCAGAGGCTCCTCTTGAAGACGATCAGCCTCTGACCATAGAACTACCGGATGATGGGGTTTTTCATGTTTCAGAATCGCCAGATTCTGATGAGCCTGAGTCACAGGCTGACATGACCTTATTCTTTGATGGTTCTAAATGTGAGCAAGGAGGTGGCACGGGAATTGTATTCTTCACTCCACAAGGGGCTCCAATGCCTCTGTCATTTAAATTAGACTTCCCGTGCACCAACAACAATGCGAGAATACGAAGCCTTGCTCATAGGTCTTCAGACAGCAATCACCATGAACATTAAACGTTTAAACATCTTTGGTGATTCGTTGTTAATTGTCAATCAAGTAAAGGGGATATTCCAATGTAAATGTCCAGTTCTGCAGGCCTACAAAGCCCTTGTGGACAAATTCTTGGCACAACTTGAATGGTATGACATCGAGGCACTCCCTCGATCATCGAATCATTTTGCGGATACTATGGCCTCCTTGGGGTCACTAATCCCGCAAGACCCTTCCGGTGAAATGACAACCATTCGGGGTTAAAACATTATCGCAATCCGTGATGGAGCGTGCAAGCTCGACCTAACACCAGGAATCCACCTGATCCAGATTGAACCATCTCAGGATAGGTTCTCTCGAATCCATGATTGTCTGACTCGAGCCAACTGGGGGTCCTTGTTCTCCCTGACCCCTCTTAATAGCAACACAACGCTATTTTTACAAGTTCTTTCCCACTCAGCTTTTGCTAGGGATGAACTTCAAGAGGGATTGGCCGTTCATACCATCGAGGTTTCTGATCATCAGGATTGGTACACACCCATAAGGGATTACCTCAAGCTAGGTAACCTCCCCCTTGGATTGACACAAGCCACGAAAATATCATTTAAATAGAAAGTGGCAAAACATGTCTTGTTAGGAGACATTTTGTATCGTCGGAGCTATGAAGGAATCCTCCTCCGTTGCTTGGACCAGCAAGAGTCCGCTTGGGCGATCACCCAAGCACACGATGGTACATGTGGTGGCCACTTCAATGGTATGGCCATCGCAAAGCGCATTCTTCGCATGGGCTATTATTGGCCATCTTTAGAGCGAGATTGTTGCGCATATGTAAAGAAGTGCATGAAGTGTCAACACCATGCTAATTTGACACACGTGCCTTCTCAGGCCTTGCAGCCGATCCAATCGGCTTGGCCTTTTTCATAGTGGGGCTTTGATCTAATCGGAAAGATCTCCCCTGCGTCGTTCGAGTCATCACACGTTCATCATAACGGCCACAGAGTACTTTACCAAGTGGGTGGAAGCAATTTCGCTAACCTCTATGACTGGATCCCGCATTGCGGAGTTTATTTTGCATAACATCATATGTCATTTTGGTATTCCATCCAAGATCCTGTCGGATAATGGGACGTCATTCAAGAACAAATATGTGCGTGCTTTGACCACAAAGTACAAAATTCAGCACAGTTTTTCAACACCCTATTATCCGCAGGCAAATGGGCAAGCAGAGGCGTCAAACAAAATGCTAGTCGCCATCCTCAAAAATACCATCGTAGATAGTCATAAGGATTGGCACATTCAAATCCCGCTTGCCCTATGGGCTTATCGCACTAGCATTCGGATGCCCACTGGGGCAACTCCATTTTCGCTGGTGTATGGCTCCGAGGCAGTCATGCCTCTTGAGTTGGAAATCCCTTCCCTGTGCATTTCAATGCAAGAGTTCATCGATGATGACACTGCACGGCAGGCCCAGTTAGACCAACTGACGTTGCTCGATGAACGACGCGTCAATGCTCTCGAGCATTTGCGTATCTATCAAGAGCGACTTAAGAAAGCATACAACATGAAGGTTCACTTAAGGGAATTTCAGGTTGGTGACTTGGTCTTGAAAGAGAACCAACAGAATTCTAATTTGTCATCTCATCTAAGAGACAAGTTCATGGAAAACTGGTTAGGTCCTTATGTGATTGACAGTAGAATAGGACCTGGAACATACCGGCTCGCCTCTCTTGAAGGAATCAAGGAAACAGAACCCTTGAACATCAGTCATTTGAGGCCATTCCACATCTAGAGAGCCATAGTCCAACCAAAAGCTCCAAGGATTCTCACAATCGCTTGGTCAACCCAAAATGCCCCAAAGGTATCTATAAACCCTTTGGTCAATCCAAAAGCTCCAAGGATTCTCATAATCGCTTGGTCAACCCAAAATGCCCCAAAGGTATCTATAAACCCTTTGGTCAAGCCAAAAGCTCCAAGGATTCCCACAATCGCTTGGTCAACCCCAAAATGCCCCAAAGGTATCTATAAACCCTTTGGTCAAGCCAAAAGCTCCAAGGATTCCCACAATCACTTGGTCAACCCCAAAAATGCCCCAAAGGTATCCATAAACCCTTTGGTCAAACCAAAAGCTCCAAGGGTTACCATAACCGCTTGGTCAAAATAAATATTCAAAAAAAAAAAAACAAACAAAAATAATAAATATTCAAAAACAAGCAAAAACAATAAAATCATCAAAAATAACAAAAAAAATTGCATTTCAATTCCATGCATACTCGTAAAAAAATCAAAACAACAAAAATATAGGTTGCATTAGGCATCACATCCATACATTGCATATTTGCTAGGTCATACAAGTCAAAAGCACCATAGATTGTCATTACTTGGCAATTCCATCATTTTCCACATCAAATCCATTTTTATAAATGCATACCTCTAGAATAACACCATCATCATTTTTTAGCTTAGTCAGTTGTCTCCTAATGTATATAGGGTTTTCGTCATTCAGTTGTCTTTAAATTTCTAGCCAAAAATTGTACAAAGTTAAACAGATTTTACACGGGAAAGTTTTACTTGGATCACGCCTCGTTATGTAACATCCCTACACAAGTTAAAACACATAAAATAATTCCTAAGTTGTGTGAACGCAAGAGAAACCTACAAAGCAGTCTAGGGTACCATAGGTGAAAGATTAGTCTATTCATCCCCCTGTGCGAATGGTTTAAGAGTGCTAAGAATTGACAAAAGGATGAGCTCTTCCCCATCAATTCCCCCTAATAAACAGTGGTTTTCACCACTACCAACAATCCCAATCACCATTGGTCCCTAAAGTTGTAAGGATTCGTACTACACGTCCCTGCCAAGGATGGGTAGTCATCCCCAAGGCCTCAAAGGATCGATGCCATTCAAAAACAAAATTCCCACAAGCCATCATCAGAACCATCTCCAATCACCTTTGGTCTCAAAGTTGTAAGGATTCATACTACACGTCCCTGAACAGGATGGGTAGTCATCCCCAAGGCCTAAAAGATCAATGCCCCTACTTCATAATCTCCATCATCCCCTTTGGTTCTCCAAGTCGTAAGGATTCGTACTACACGTCCCTGCCCAGGATGGGTAGTCATCCCCAAGGCCAACAGGATCAATGTCATTCACAAGCTCAACCTTACAAAGTTCAAAATGCAAAATGATTAACAGTGGTTCTCACCACTATTCAAAATCCTTGCTCAAAAAGAAAAACAAGAAGAAAAATAAACAATGATTTTCATCACTATGTATACGAGCAAGTATCCTAAACCGTTGAGCAAATAAAAAGCCTGAACTTGAATCCCTGGAATTCTCAGCATTCGAAAACCATCTAGGTGATCCTCATTACGGGTTTGGTGGATAGCCTACCTGGCAATGGCGGTATCCTAACCGCATGACGATATGTCTATCACATTAGCTTTGCGTGTGCACAGACCAATGTTTGCATGTGGATGAGCTAGCTTATGGTACCTTAGATTGTCCCATGGATTAATCTTACTAAATACAACAACGGAGTTAGTGGAGCTAATTAGGTGATCCTCAGTACAAGTTTGGTTGATAGCCTATCCGGCACTCGGCGGTATCCTGAGCAATCCCAAATAAACGAACTCAATTGCACACACAGGGATGTGAAATAACTTGGTTAAATTCAAGTCGGATTTATACCTTGTTCAAAAGTCTTGCGAGATAAATGTAGAGTCTTGGCTAGTTAGTTAAAATATCTGAATCTCAGAAAAGCTTAACTACATTTTCAAAACAATTGGTACATTTCATTCCGTACATCACCATCAAAAAATATGCAAAATACAAACAAAATAGTTTTCACATGCAAAGTCATTCCACAAAGTCATCCCATAAGTACAACAAGCCAGTCAATCTTGTACAGTCTATGGTGCCATCGACAAGTTATCAACAACTCATTTCATTCATTCCATATGCATACATCATATAAATTAGAAACATCGCATTCATAATAGCATATGCATACATCAATGTAAATACATGTACATAAAAACAAACCATGAAAAGTGCATAAACACCAAAAAAGAGTCATCTATATATATATCATCAAAAATGCCCGTAGGCTACAATGAACCGGTCCTCTGACCTCACAACCCAAAAGCTCAAAAACCCCTAAGCCTAGGGCATCGACCACCATGATCACGCAGGATCGGTGCGACGGGAACTACCCCCATGGTGTGGGTCCTATGGGACCTCTCAGGGTGACTTTTGCTCGCCCCTGCATCACGCCCACTAGTGCCCCCCTCATCTAGCCGCTTGCGATGAGATGATGTTGACTACTCAGTATCATTGTCTCTCATCCGACGTGAAGAGCCACCTCCAGGGGGCTCAGGTATCCACCCATCGAGGTGGATAATCTCTCCCTCCATATCCATCCGATGCCAAAACCACTCTGCCTCCCACTAACGGTAATAAGCTAATGCATCATCACACTGCGCCAATGTCTTCTCCTTCTATGCCAGCTGCGCCTATAGGAGATCCCTCTCCCATGTAGCAGTGTTGTCCCCATCCCCCCAGTGGTATGCAGTAGATGCATTCTCCCGCTCCACCAGTTGAGTTCATAGGAGATCCCTCTCCTGCAAAGCCTCTCCTAGCTCCTCATCTCGTCTCCGTAATAGGTCCTCCAATCATGCTATCTCAACGCAATGCCTTGCCTCCACATCCTCCGAACCTGCCTGAGGCCTCGATGAACTGGGACACTAGCCTGCTCTAGTTCCCACTGCTTCGGGACGTCCTGCATCTCTAGCTGCTCTGGAACCCCATAGTCCATGCCCACATCCTCAACCTCCACCATGTCTGCATCATCATGCAGAACACCCCAACCCTCATCTGATGCCTCTGTACCCTCATCCCTTGTTGTTTTGCCTCTGCACCACCTAGAGGCCCCTCGCCTCGCCATCATCGTAGAGTCCACCACTGCTCATACTCTACGGTAACCCCGATGTCATCCACGTCTGGGGCATCTATCATTGTGTTCGCATCCTCACCTAGTGGCGCAATGACTGGCCAAGCAAGAGTCCTCTCGTCTCCCCATCGTCGATAGACCACGGGCTCGCCAGGCAACCCCTAGTGCACCCTAAACTGTCGTGTCACCCGACCGTATGGGAAGAACTCCTGCTCAGTCCCATGATGCCCAATCAGCCATCGCCCCCTCCGTATCCATCGAAGCCACTCTCCAGCCTCAGGCCAGGCTGGACAATCCCGGTAGGGGTGCTAGAACACCTCCCCTGGAGTAAGCCGAGCGAAGGCATCGACATAGTGCCCTACGACACCTGCCCATCATCGACTCTATCCCTGCTCCTCTGACCTCCACCATAATGCCCCGTATCCGATCTCTCGGTCTATCATCTCCGCCTGAGTCATCCAGGGCAGCCCCACCGGCCTCTCCACTACTATGTGCTGCCAAGCCCAGCACTACAACAAGTAGCTGCAACTAATCCCCTTCCACTTTCGATAGCGGACCTCGTACAACTCATCATAGAGTTGTGCCAGTAGAGTCTGTCCCCATCTCATAATCATCGGTGCATCTGTCGGACACTCCACCAACCTGAACACCACCTCTAGCAGGTTCCACGGGAACCTCGCACTCGAAGAGTCGAGAAGCAACATGTTGGAAATGAGGCCCATGAGTAATGCGTGCCTCACTCCCAACACACCCCTCTCTAGCCACCATCAAACTAGTATGCCACCAATCTGGTAGTCGCCCTCCGCCCTCTCCACTGGGCTCTCCACACCCAACTCCTCCCCATGCCCAAAATAGCGTATCAGTACTGCTGTCCTCTGATCCCGTGACATCATCCGGATCGGCAGTCCATCTATTGGAATCCGAAGAATCCGATAGACATCCTCCAAGGTCACCGTCATCTCCCCTATTGGGAGATGGAAGGTGTTGGTCTGTGGATCCCACAGGTTGATAAGGGCCATCAGATAGGCCCGATCCCCGACCATCAGATCCAGTCAAGTCACTTGCTTGAGCCCAAGGGCATCAAGCTAGTCCCAGTCAGCCAAAGTCAATGCCACCCACGCTTCAGTGAAAACTATGGGCACACGGTACCGGCTCTTCACAACCTGCAAAAGAAAACAACATAAAAACATTAAAACAATGAAAAATTGTACAACACTAACAATGAATATACAACAATGCATCAAAATGTACAACCAAAAACATAACAAAACTTCAAAAAAAACTAATTTCTCAGTTCTAGGGTTTTAACTTTCAACTGATAAATTCAACAAAAACATAACAAAATTCAAAAAACTAATTTTTTAGTTCTAGGGTTTTAACTCTACACTACTAAATTACAAAAACATAACAAAATTCAAAAAAACTAATTTCTCAGTTCTAGGGTTTTAACTTTCAACTGATAAATTCAACAAAAACATAACAAAATTAAAAAAACTAATTTTTCAGTTCTAGGGTTTTAATTCTAACTGATAAATTAAAAAACATCACAAATTCAAAAACTAATTTGTCAGTCTTAGGGTTTTAATTCTAAATGCTAAATTAAATAAAAATAAATAAAAAATTTAAAAAAAATCATTTGTTAGTTCTAGGGTTTTTAATTCTAACTGATAAATTAAAAAACAAACACAAAAATTCAAAACTAATTTCTCAGACCTAGGGTTTTTAACTCTAACTGATAAATTACAAACAAAAAAAATTCACAAAAACAAAAACAACAAATAACTAGGGTTAAAGCTATGTTTTACGCTCAGTTTTACCCTACGTTTCTAACCTAAGTTTTGATCTTGGTTCTATTCGGGTTAGGCGAGGTTTTAGGGTTATGTTCTAAACTAAGTTTTTTAGCTCGGTTTTCAACTAAATTTTGATCTTTGTTTGACTAGGGTTATACTAAGTTTTAAACTAAGTGTTAATTTTGATAGACTAGGGTTTCATTTTTAACTTTAAACAACAAAATAAACAAAAGAACAAGAAATAAGCAAATTGCGGTTTTCAAATTGCAACACAAAACAATAAAGAGGAAGGGCACTCACTGGTATCGCTTCGGCTTCACCGCTGGATGATCCGGTGCATGAACTCATGGTCACAAGAAAATTTTGGCAGCGCTTCGCTTCGTAGAATTGACCTCCTCCTCCTCAGAGCTCCAAATCGCCAAGAAAAACAAATGCAAATGAGCCCAAAACTCAGTTTTGGCCTTTAAATAGGCTTTTTGAGCCTGTACTCATCCCCCTAGGATGAGCACTCTGGTTAGCACTCGTCCTACCCTGGGATGAATACTAAATAGGAATTCGTCCCACCCAAGGATGAATACAGAGCAAAAACTGCACAAAATGCACCAAAAACAAGCACTAAAAGTGTCCGATAAGAGTGCTTTTGCACTTGACATTCGGGCATGCAAAATAGATGTCGGGGTCACAAATCCTCACTATCCTATTCCCTAAGAAGGCTACCATAGCTGGACCGCTCCACGGGAAGACGGATTTTTGAGAATTTCCTCCCCAAACGGCGTCACCAAAAGGGTCAAAACCCAACCAAAAATAGCAATAACATTGCCGAACGAAGGCGCCTTTGCGCCTGACATTCTTGGCATCCAAAACAGATGTTGGGGTTACAAATTGTCACTATCCTACTCCCTAAGAAGGCTACCATAGCCGGACCGCTCCACGGGAGGACGAATTTTTGCCAATTTCAGCTCCAAAATGCGTCACAAAAAGGGTTCACACCCACCAAAAATAGGTCAGAATGTTCGAAAACCGCTTTCGCATTCAATGGTAAACAACTGAAGGCACCCTTACCTAAGTCATCTTGGGTCAAGTGACTCGTCGCTTTTCTCATGTCGGTCATTCCCTCATCGATTCGTCGCTTGAGGGGGTAGTCACACTTAGTCACCAATCAACAAAAACATACCCAATCATGGAAATGACACGCATTCAAAGGATCATTGACAAAGACAATCACGCCCTTGCTTGGGGCAGCAAACAAGCAATTATCACAAGCTGATCAAACACTTGGCATTCATGAATCATGAACTCAAGGTTCCCACAGACAAAAGGTTGCGCCCTTTGCCTATTCATGACTGATCAATGTCCAAGCTCAAGTAACACCTCACCGAAAAATGTTAACACTTGAATGAAGTTCCTTAGCTCGTCAGAAGCAAGGATTCAAGAATGCGTGCCCTTTCCATACTTGGGGCATCAAGAGTTGGTTAGGTTACTGAGAAACCCTAATCATTAGTGCTTTAGTTATCTATTTTTGCTCGGCGTTGCGCCTTGCATAGCGCTTCCCAAAAAGGGGCATCTGTAGACACCAAAACAACACCAATCCGATTATGTGACAACGAGCGCTGATCGCATTGACACAAACAGCCCCTAGGGCAGCCCCTAGAGGTTAAAAGATGGTCCTAACCACTCCCAAAAGTAGTTTTGGAGGTCAGAGGTCAATTTGGCACCTTTTTGGCACCTTGCTCTCTACTCGTCCCACCCCGGGATGAATACAAACTGGCATTCGTCCCACCCAGGGACGAATATCAGCATTCGCCCCAGGGTGAGGCGAATAGCAAGTTTGACTGGCAAAAAGTCAAACCTCGACAAGTCCGCCAGTTAACTGAGGCTTCAGGCCATGCAATTGCGAGGAATAGCTTTAAATCAAGAAGAGAGACTTCTGTCATGCATGTCTTTATTTTAGAGACCTCATGCAAGGAGATTCTAAATCAGGGAATTATCTTTTCTCTCAAAATAGGACAATCAACTCAAGTGGCGCCCTCGCATGCGCATTCCAAACAAAGAGACCCTAGGTCTATAAATTGGTGAGTTTTCTCACCCAAAGGATAGACAGAGAAGGAGCATTTGAGCAATGAAGTGCTGCCAATTTACATACCTACTTGCGATTTGTGCCTTTCACATCCTTAATCTCTCATTCGAAAGGGAGGTTATTGGGTGATTATTGGAAGCACGAATCCGGACCCAAAACCTAATATTTGGCCACAATATTCCACAAAATTTGTCGACAACACCCCATAAGAAGTTTTGGACCCATCCCAAGTGGATTGGTGCCGAAACAGAGTCCCAAACGGTGGGCGTTCTGCCCCCGGGTGCCCCCCAAGCTGTCACAGTCCTATTCGCCCCACCCCGGGATGATTAGAAATCTGTGATAGATTTCTCTGATTTTTCTTTTGCATCTTATTCTAGGTCTGTTAAATAGGCTGTAGTTTAAATTTCACTTCATTCTGAGCAATTTTGACCAGGTTTTTATCATTTCTCGCCTTTACTAACTTGCAGATGGCACTAGAAAAATCTGGGTGATAGAGGCCAAATTGGAGAAATCTGACCTTCTGGGTCTTCCCAAAACACCCCCAATTAGCTAACCCCAACTTTGCAGGTCATTTGGAGCTTTCTGGATAGGACATTGAAGAGGGTGCTTTCTGACAAGTTATTGCAGGTCTATTCGTCCCACCCCGGAGCGAATACAAATCTATGAGGAATTTCTAGACTGTTCCTTTTGCAGTGGCTTCCTGGTAACATATTTATGCTTCTGTTAAAATTTTAGGTCGATCTGAGGTCATTTGATTATCGTTTTAATATTTTCATGCATATACTGACAGTAGGCCTTGGGAAATACATGCTTTATTCTATCTGTAGGTGCTACTAATATTTTCTGTTTCTTTGAACGTAGGTTTTTGACATCAGAAGAGCAGGAAGGAGTGAACAATCATATACACAAGCGACGGCGATGTTTTGGTCCGCCCATCTTACATGTGGGCACGCGGAAGAAGGATCGCTATCATGGATGTGATCAAAAACATATTTAACGCTCCTATCCCCTAAAAAAGGAAGGAGACGTATTGTAACATGACTTTGAAAGCACATCAATAAAGAGGACCCTATTCCATATTGCTTTTATCTTGTGTCGATTCGCTCATGTTCTTTCCTTTTATGCATTCTTTCAATACATAGGCTTTTGGCGTTAAGTTTGGTTTTAGACGCATCGTATTCAACATATTCCTTTTTGTTTCCGTATCCTCGTGCTTTCACTCTACTTCAACTTCCTTTTGATAACTTGAATATATAGCTTTTAAAATACTATATTTTATGCTTTAAGAGAATACCTTTATAGTTACCTTTTTTCTTGCAAAGTTCATTTCCCAATATGTTGCCTTCAACTTTTGAAGTTTGCAGCACCTTTCTTTGACTAAATATTTTCTAATGCGTCTCCCAATCTACCTCAATGTTTTCCAAAATGCAGCTCTCTAATCTCTTCTTAATTTTGCCCAAATTTACAACCAAAAACTCTTCAATTTTCTCCAAAGACTAATTTCTTCTTCTTTATCTCACTATCCAAAAATAGCATTCAATTCCTTCAAATTGTTGTCTTCTTTTGATGTCAATCCCTCCTTGAATTTTCTATCCAAGGGCACTTCAAAAATTTCCCAAATCTTCTTCAATTTGTATCTCTATGTCACCTTCAATTTACTATCCCGTGACTCTTCAACTTCTATTGCAAAAATTTACAATCTCCTTCTCTGCAAATCTACCTTCAATATCTTAATTTCTATCCTCAAACTTCTCAAATCTATGGCCTCTTCAATTCTTATTTCTCCTTCTATCTCTCACTGAAATCTAATTTCAAATACGGCATATTTTGCTAGCCTCTTCTTCAAGAATCTGAATGTCTTAAAGTCTTCAAAAATACTTTCTCAATTTTGGCAAACTTCTTGATAAAATCTTTCTTCCTTTTGGGCTTGTTTTTGGATGGTTATAATTGTCCCAAATTCTCCTTTCCAAGAGCTTATGCTACTTGCAAACTTCTTCCTCAAACTTTCTTCAAATATTCCCCAATGATCACTTCTTTAAATTTCTCAATAGGGCTTCTCTAGCCTTCTTCTTTCTCCTTTCAAATTTGCTTGAGACTTCTTCCCTTGGGTCTTCAAATTTTGTAACTCTTCAATTGGACCTTTTATTAGTCCTTCTCTATATTCTTTTGCAAATTTGCAATGAGGACCTCTTCTCTTAGGTCTCCTCCTTCTCAATATTATTTCTCAAATATCCCATCTCCTTTCTCAAATCTACAATGGGGACCTCTTTCTTGTGTCTCCTCAGTCTTAAATCTACAATATTCAATCTTCGATGGGGACCTCTTTCTTGGGTCCCCTAAATATTCAAGCTCCAATATTCTATGGGGACCTCTTTCTTTGGTCTCCTAAATATTTAATCTCCATTCGGACCTTTATCTTAGACATCCTTAATCTTCGATGTCTACTATTTTGTTGCAGCTAAAAACTAATCTCTGCAGAGGCATATACCACACAAAGTTTTAGAAAAATAAATATGAAATTATTCTCTCTCTATTGTAGGAATCTTCTCAACTTTCGAGAACTACTTTTCTACAACAAAATCTTAGACAGTAGCAATCAAATCTCTAGAATTTGAAATTCAATAAACTCCACTAGTTATCCTTCAATCTAGTGGAAAGATATCTATGCTAAGTCCTAGTCTTCATTAGTTATCCTACAATCCTATTGAAATACTAACCAAAAAGCTACTTCAAAATTTCTAAAAATGAAATCTCCCTATCTCCTTTCAATATATCATGTGGATTTTCCTATCTCCTATCAATATTCCTTGTCACTTTGATACCACATTTAGATTTTTATGTTAAATACTTAATGAAAAATAAATTCAAGATCTAAAAACAAGAGTGCTATATCAATTATAAAATAATGACAACATTTTAAACATATAAAACTCATGAATAACATCTACAACTACTCATAAAACTACCATTAACAAAAGCTCATAAAAATAGTATTTGATATAGAATGGAGATCTCAAATACTTCATACTTCATACACTCTTGCTCTACATTGTATCTTGTGTCACTCTACATTGTATCTTGTGACACTCTACATTATTCTATATTACTGCCACTCATAGACACATATATAATAGAATGTGACTCTTGATATGGAGAGTTCTTGGCCTTCACTCTTCTTGAGACCCTTATTTTTCCTATTCTATGGACTCATGTGCACATGGAATTTCATGCACATTTGCATTATTGAATACTTCACACACTTTAATAATACTTGTGCATTTATTACATTGCATAAATTAAATACTCTCACTCTAATCTAAGACACACTCGTAATCTAAAGATGTACCCAAGTTGGTGCATTAGTATGTACCAAATAATGTAATATATTCTAAGAAATATATTCTTCATTTGTATTTCTATGAAATATATTCTTCATCTTCATAAAACTACTAAGTTTCCACAATCAACTCCTTTGTATCATTTTTTTAAGAGATAAAATCTCTCATTTATGTCTTCCTTCCAAAATTTAAATTTGGTCAAGATGAAATTCAACATCGTTAAAGGTAAAATGTTTGTTGCCCTTGACTATAACAAGGGATGATTTCTTCACACTTTTTTTAGGGTTCTTATTTATGCCCCTAATATTTCAAAATATTTATTTATTATTATTTTTTGTTTGTATTTGTGGGTTTAGCCCCAATTCTTGTTAACACTTATGATATTTATTTTTATTTTCCCATAACAATATCCCTATTACTTTATTTTTCTCTTTGTTTTTTCTTCTTGGGTCTTCCTCTAATGCTAGTCATAGTAAGACTTATCATCATTAGGTTTTTCTTGCTTTGAAGGATTTGAAGTGCAAGGAATAACCTTAGAAGCACAATCTTCTTTATATTGTCCTAGAAACCCTAAAGTACAAGGACATTCTTTCATAGCAATTAATTTTTTATTTAGCCCTAAAAAAACTATATTGTTATGGATTCTCTCCATCCTTATTTATTTATTATATTGCTCTTGAAACCCTAAATTGAAAGGGTTAACCTCTATACCACTTTCACTTTTATTACCAAGAGAGGATTCTATACTACTTTGAGGAAAATGAACATCATTTACCTAGAACAAAATTGATCTCTTTTACTATATTTATTTTAATATTTTCCTCCACATCTTCCTGTGAACCTTTAATTCCTTTTGAACTTGGACTTACATGCATGAGGGATGTTTTTCGTAGGACTGCCCAAACTACCGAACTTGTTTTGGCCATATTTCATTCATCCGAACTCGGATTGAGCTAAAATTTTGAGGGTAGATGCCTGAAAAACCCTAGAATATCTCCACCAATTTTTAGATCATTTGGAGCAACACATATCCTAGCGCATCCCTATGTGTGAATAAGATTTTTGGTAAGCGATTATGCGAGGGTTTCATCTGGGTTAAGTGCAAGCAGCTCCAGAGTGAATCAGGGTAGAAATGGCATCTGTGACTATGACTACGACTATGATTAGAGGTGGGAAAGCGAATAAGGTGAATCAGGGTGGAATTCCCACAATGATCAAGGGTGGTACGGTTTCTATCGACACTGAAGGTGTTGAGTCAGATTCTGATGGTTTCAGGAATGTGGAGACCATTGGGGGTAAGGATCCTCTCGATAAGGGACACATGCTTAATGGGTCCCTCACTCAAGACATCGAGTCCTCTTTATGGTCTTATGCTAAGAAATTGAAAGGGTCTATGAAACCTCCCTCGGGTAGTGGAACCCTCTTACTCCCAATGGGTGAAGATCTGGTAATCCCTGAAAACCTAATGGTGGATTACATTTCTGTTGAATCCCATAATATGGTGGGGAAATTTATTGAAGGATGATCGGATATGGAATCTATTCGGTGGTGGGCCTATACCAAATGGAAAACCCTAGGCAATATGGAGTTGGTTGCCCTTTCAAAGGGTTTTTTCCTCATTCATCTCAATAATGAAGAAGATGCCTCTCGAATTCTTACCAGGGGTCCTTGGTTCTTCGGATCGAAAGAGTCTCTTTCTATGAAAGTGGGGCAAATATTTCAACCTTGAGATGTAGAGCATAAATTTTGCACCAATCTAGGTTCGATTTCCAGATCTTCCCACCCAATTTTGGCATGAAGACATCTTACAGGGCATTGGAAAATATATAGGTGAGCTAGTTGCAATCGACCCAATGACCCGAGCATGCACTCGCATGGTTCATGCTAGAATTTGTGTCAATGCCAATCTAGATTCCCAGCTTCCCACTCGAATAAATCTGGTTTACGACTCCTACCATAGATGCTAGGCCATAGAATATGAGAACAAGCCTACATTCTACATTGAATGCAAGGCTCAGGGCCATCTCAAAACCCAATACCCATTGCTAAGAAACTCAAAGGAGATGAAACTCCCCAATACCTCTCGAAGTGGGTTGTAGATCAAGTGGTAGCAAGGCAGACCCCTATAGGGCAAGCAACAAAGTAGCCACTATCAAAAGAAGGGATAAATTCTAGAAGATACCAAAGGAAAGCAGATTGAAATCCAAGATTCAGAGGATGATCATCCAAAGGTGAGTTCCATTTTTGCCTTCCAAAATCATTTTGATGTTTTAAAAGGAACTCTTATTCATGGGTCTAAACCTGGTGAGGATGACATTACCCCAAATCCAACTGAAACCCTAGTTTCTGATCAAGAGGAACCCCAATCCCCAACCAGATCTGGGCCATCCAATATTTTTTCAAAACCACCACCCACCCTCGAGGGGCATACAAAAATTGGCAGTCCCATCTCAGACAAAGTGGAGAAAGAAGACAAATATGATTT
The DNA here is from genome assembly GCA_028583015.1 of Wollemia nobilis. Classification (NCBI taxonomy): domain Eukaryota; kingdom Viridiplantae; phylum Streptophyta; class Pinopsida; order Araucariales; family Araucariaceae; genus Wollemia; species Wollemia nobilis. Next base: position 2,116,706 of record JAQPPZ010017236.1, on the reverse strand, counting down.
CAGCCCCATTAACACTAGAAGTATCAAGAAAGCTTCTGTTGATATTGGTAGTGAAAAGAAAAAAAGGAAGACCCTCTATCAATGATTAGAAGAAAAAGGAAACAAAAAATGATATTGCAAATGGTACCCAGAAAACCTTATTCCAAGATCTTCTCGATCAGGAGAAGGATGAATCAAAAAGGCCCAAACCTCCCTTGCAACAAACTAAGGGAGGCCAAAAAATTTCCAAAAATTCTAAATGAGGATCCTCTCATGGAATGTGAGAGGCCTCAATAGTGTTGTCAAGCAAAGGCTTGTTTGCACTCTGAGGAAAGAACACAGACCCACTATCATGGTTCTACAAGAAATGAAGATTGATCAAAATAAAATCCAAAAAATCACAAATTCTATTTGGAAAAATGGTGATTTTGCTTTTTTCCCCGCTCAAGGTACGTCTGGGGGTCTTCTCTGTATTTGGGACTCAAACAAGTTAGAAGGCAAAATCATTTCCTCTTTCGATAGGGTCCTCAATATGATGTTTTTCTATAAAAGTAGTAATTTCTCTTGGGTTCTGACCAATGTCTATGCCCCTAATGATCCTCTCAACCATAGGGGTCTATGGGATACTTTGAGTCAGATGAGAAGTGCTTTCATAAACCTTCCATGGATTATTGTTGGAGACTTCAACTCTCCCCTTTTTCCTTCTGATAAGCAGGGAGGGAACCTGATGCCCACCAAGAGCATTGAGGATTTTCATAACTTTGTCACTGAATGTGAGTTGATGGATGTTCAGACTAAAGGGGTAAAATACACCTGGAGCAATAGGAGAATTGGGGATCAACACATTCAAGTAAAACTTGATAGGGTTTTCTTGTCTCAAGAAGCTATACCAGTGATGGGTGATGGCACTCTTATCTGTCTTCCCAGAGTTGGATCTGATCATTGCCCTTTACTGTTTGAAGTTGAGAAAGGCCCTTGTTTCAAAATCCCATTTATATTTGAAGCTATGTGGACACAACACCCAGATTTGTGGATGCAAATTGCTGACTGGTGGTAATTTGACTATCATGGGTCCTTTATTTTTAGGGTTTCCCAAAAAATTAAGTGTGTCAAAGAAAATATTCGAGTCTAGAACAAAGAATTTTTTGGTAACATCTTCAAAAATAAGGAAAATATTTTGCAAAAACTAAAAAGTATTGAACTCCAAATTCATAATGGGCAGCTCAATGAACAACTCAAAAATGAGGAGAGACAGGTTATTGCAGACTACCACAATGTGCTAGCTAAAGAGGAGACTTTTTGGAGGCAAAAATCAAGGGCCCTTTGGCTCAAAGAGGGGGACTCAAACACAAAATTCTTTCATGCCACTACCCTAAGGCACCGAAGTTCGAATAAAATTAAAGAATTAACCAGAAGTGATGGATCCATCATCAGGGATATTTTTGAGATTCAAAATGAAGCTTCATATTTCTTTGAAGGCCTTTTGGGAGCCAACCCCTAAAATTCTGCCCAGGCTGGTAGACAATTGCTCCATCATATACCCAGTCTGGTCACTTCAGATATGAATTTGGCTCTTATCAAACCCCTCACCCCTGATGAAATTAAAGAGGCTATTTTCTCAATGCACCCTGATAAATCCCTAGGCCCTGATGGGTTTTCCCCTTGGTTCTATCAAAATTTTTGGGACATCATTGGGCCTGACATTTGCAATGCCATCATTGAACTTCAGCAAACTAAATCCATACCCAAAAGTATCAACTCCACCTTCATTGCCTTGGTTCCCAAAGGGCCTGTGTGTAAATCTATGTCAGATTTCAGACCCATTAGTCTTTGCAATATCCTGTACAAAACTCTTACTAAAGCCATGGCTACAAGACTCAAAGAGATCCTTCCTCAGATCATAGACCCTTGTCAAGGTAGCTCTATCAAAGGAAGAAATATTACTGATGGTGTTATCACGTTGCATGAAGCCCTTCATTCTACCAACCGTAACAAAAAAGTTACCATGTTTTTCAAAATTGATATGAATAAGGCTTTTGATAGAGTTAATAGATATTTTTTTATTGTTGTCCTTCTCAAATTTGGGTTTCATAGGGAGTGGGTTGATCTTGTTCATAACTGCATCTCTAATCCCTAGTTTTTAGTCCTGGTCAATGGATCTATAATAGGGTTTTTCCCTAGTAATAGGGGCCTTAGATAGGGAGATCCTCTATCCCCCATCCTTTTTATCATTCTTGCTGAATCCTTGGGTAGAGCACTCAAAAATGCCTACTCCAATGATATAATTTTAGGCATTAAGGTTACATCTAATTTAAGAGCCTTGTCTCACCAGCAGTTCGTTGATGATACCATCATTGCTACTCATGCTTCTATGTGGGAAGCAAAAGCCATTAAGAGTATTCTTGATACCTATGAGGAGGTTGTAGGGTAGAAAATAAATTATATTAAAAGCAAAATATTCTTCATTAACACTCCCCAAGAGAGACAAGCTAATATTACATGCATATTTCAATGTGTTATATCTCAGTTGCCTACCCAATATTTGGGCCTCCCTCTTTTCACTAGTGCTCCAAAGGAATCCATGTGGAGTAATGTTATTGAGAGGATTAACAAAAAACTTGCAGGTTGGAAAGGGACCCTCCTCTCTCAAGCAGCCAAAGCCACCCTAACAATGGCTTATCTCCAAAGTGTTCCTATTTATTTCATGTTCGTATTCAAAGTTCCTATTGTTGTCTACATGAAAATTGAGCAAATTCAGAAAATATTTTTATGGGTAGGTGTTGAGGATAGGAAAATATTTCATCTGGTCAGTTGGGACAAGGTGTGCTCCCCAAAAATTTAAGGGGGCTTGGGGCTCCGAAGAGTTTGTAATATGAACACAACCTTGTTAGCCAAGCAAGCATGGAAGGTTTTCACCAACAACAACCTTGAATGGGTCTCAATTGTAAATAGAAAATATCTTCAAAATCATTGTTTCATAGATGATGATATACCTAGAGAGGGCTCCACTTTCTGGAAATCAATTATCCAAACCAGATCTCTAATTTATAAGGGGATAAGGTGGCAATTAGGCATAGGGAGTAAAATTAACTTCTGGACTGATAGGTGGATCTCTAATCAACCACTTTTAGAGAACAATGAAATTGTTGTTTTATAACCTTTCTTGGACACTTTAATTGGTAGCAAGGTTGAAGATTTCATTGATGTTTCATCTGATTCTAAGCGTTGGAAAAATTTTCATATTCCAAATGCTAATGGCCAAATATCTGATGCTTCAACTATTCTCAAAACCATCCTAAATGCAATAGTCATCCCCACTGGTAATTCCCTTGACTCCCCTTTTTGGAAAGAGATTGATTCTAGGTTGTTCATGGTTAAATCTGCTCATGGTCTGACTATTGATTATCAAGTGGTTCAAATACCTTATGATCGAGTGTGGATTAAATATCTCATTCTGAAAGTTGCTCATTTCAGTTGGTTGGCCATCCAAAATAAGATTCTAATGATTGATAATCTTATGAAAAGGGGCATGATTATCCCTAACAGATGCTATTTGTGCATGAATGCCTAGGAATCTATCAATCACCTCTTTCTGGAGTGCTCTTTCTCCAAGATATATTTGGATCACCTTATGTCCACTTTTCATATCTCATGGGTTCCTCCTAATTCATTGAGTCACCTTTTCATCCAATGGCCAACTCCTTTCAAAAACCTCAGATTATCTTCTTTATGGAAAGTGACCCTTCATCATATCTTATGGCAAGTGTGGCTTGAAAGAAACAATAGGGTTTTTTCTTCCTCCTCTAAGGATCCCATATCTATTGCCAATAAAGCTATTGCCTTTGCTGTAAAAAATTCCTAGCTCTTCCCTTGTCCCAAATCTCCTGATTCTAGATTGGAGTCTATTATATTCTCTTCCTTAAAAATTCCCTACAACTCTAGTTCTAGTTTTCCATCCCCCCATCCCAGAGTGGGTGCCCATTGGATTCCTCCCCCAAGTGAGTGGCTGAAACTTAACTTTGATGGTGCCTCCAAAGGAAATCCAGGGGATGCAAGTGTAGGTGGTCTTGTCAGAGATCATAGTGGTCAAGTTATTATGGCTTATGTTGAGTATCTAGGGTGTCAAACTAATCATTTTTTTGAAGGTCGTGCATTGTGGAGAGGGCTAGATCTTCTCAAGTATTATAAAGGCAACCTTTTTATTGAGGGATATTCTTTGAATATTATAAATGCTCTAAAAAACAATAGGGTGTCCTCTTGGAATGTCAGAACCATTGTTCAGGAAGCTAAGAAGTTGTCCCAAAATTTCAATGATATCTCTATCAATCATGTGTACCATGAAGCTAACAGGCCTACATATATTCTTGCCAATTGGGGAGTTATCCATAAATCACTATCCATTTGGAAAGAAATCTTTCCCCAAGAAGTTTTAAATGCTACTAATAATGATTTGGTTTGAAATATGTGGTCACAGGTTTTGGTGGGTCAGCTTCTCCAATGATGACTCTAGCTTTTTTAGCATGATTTGTTTCTTTGGTTCCAATTCTTATGGTAGAAGTTTTCTTATTAGCGTGACTTTCAGTCTTGCTATCAGTACTGGTGGTTGGTTCTCCCGTTTCCTTTTCGTGAAGTATGCTATGTCCCAAGGTAGGCCCTATCAGTGGGTTTGTCTCATGGTGGTCTTCTCCAAGCATGTCAAGTCCCTTAGTAGGTCTAGGCAGTGTAATTGGATGTTGTCAAACAAGGTCAATATGCATCAAGTCTCGAGATCCTCTTTTTTGCATCTTACAAATTTTGAGAATCATTTTTTAATCAATTGGCACTCCCAATATTATCCCAGTCCTATCCTTTGTGTAGTCTATCTTGTGCCATGTCTGTATTTTCCAGTGTCTATTCCCTATGGAGAATTACTAAGTGGTCCACCAATCACTCCAACTCAGCTTTCAAAAAGGTCATTTATTGTGCCAAAAATTTCTATATTTACAACCCTGGTCTATGTCAATCCATTACCATCTGGTTTTATCCACTATTGTGTGTCCTAGGTAGTAAGAAGCGTAGTGTCTAGTTTCTGTGGTCTTCCTTTTTCCTCAGTCTTACCAACATGGCCTTGCTTGATCCATCTAGCCTTCAGCTTGATCCCCTATCTCAGACCTTTCTGGAAGCTCATGGTCTCATTCCTTTCCTCAACAAGTTCAAAGGGGTTGAGCAAGATATCACTGAAGCCTTTGTCAATTCATGGAATAATGGTTATGTTGTTGTGCGTAACCTCCATTTTAGAGTTACTGTTAAGTTGATGGTCGAGGTGATAGAACTTTTGGTGAAAGGGTGAGTGGTGCGAAGAGATCATCATAACTAGGAACCTGAGCTCCAGGGCTTCCCATTATTATTTCTAAGTTCTTTATTGCCCCTGTGTGGGCCTTTTTGAATACTATGTTTCTTCCTATTCAGGTATCTATTATAGTTTTTGTTGATCTTTTGCGAGCATCCCCTACGTGGGTTTTTGTTATAGCTCCTTTACAAGGTTTACAGGTAGTTACTTCTCTTAAGCAACCCCTGCGTGGGTATTGCTCGGGCTGTATTTTTGTGTTTATGATGTCAGGCATCCACTCAGCCTTCTCTGCTACTGTTTGGTCCTTTTCGTTCAGGTTGCAGCTGGCCAATGTGCAGGCCTGTGTCATCTTATGCTATTGTTTTAGCTACCAGTTTATGTACTTGGGTTTGGGGCCCATTTAAACCCCGCACTTAAGCAATTTTACCTACCAAAAAATTTGGACTTACATGTACTTTCTCATCCCTTATATTTTTTTTTCTTCAAATAATTGACCCAAGTGAGTTATCGTGACCTCTATCAAATCATTTTATAGATAGTTTTTTTTTATCTTTTATTTTGGAGAGGAATATCCTTGATCTAATCTAATATTCTATTAATTTATAATTTCCTTTCTTTGTTTTAAATTTGATCTCATGACCAATATTTTTGGTTTCTTTATTCATAGTTTTCACTTTGCAAACTCTTGTCATGTGTCCAATCTCATAATAATTGTAACATCAAAATGTGATATTTTCATAATCCACTTGTTGATATCATTCTCTTCATTTAGGTTTAACTTTAATGTATTGTGACAAAGGTTTTGAAATAAACATAACAACACATATTGGTTATAAATAGCATACTTTAGCTCCTTAATAGTTACTCATTAAATGAATTCCCCTAGGGTATTTTATATATTCTTCAAAACATATTTATTGATAATATGGTATGGAAGTACAAAATACTAACCCACATCGGAAGCTTCTTAATAGTTTCTATCTTAACTGAAAAAAAAAAAAAAAAAAAAAAAAACTATTCCATGGTCCCAAATAAAGAGCATCTATCCCCTTAAACCATTATCCACCACCCATTATTTTATCATTTATTTCTAGACTAGAAAATATAATGAGGAAAATACCTTTATAAAAAAATTCCATGTAATGAGGCCCATTTGAATAACTATATGTGTGTATTGAACTAGGTGTTACAATATTATAATTAAAGTATCATGATAATTCAATTAAATTTAAGACATAAGAGTTGTTTTAAACCCATATAATTAATTTTAAATATATATATTAAAATTAAAAATTTTAATTAATAATTAATAATTTTAAAATTAAAATAAATACTACATCATTTTTTTTACTTGAGAACAAGGGGTTGTACTCGGGTCCCCCACCCTTGACAAATCACAACTCTCTCATTCATATATTGAGAGCTTACAATCATATTCAATTCTAATCTCAATTGAGTTGCTATAGCTTGATTCCTACATCATTTTATATAAAATGTTTGAATTATTGACTTTCATTTTCTTGATCTTCTTCAACTTTTTGTATGTATAAAAATATTCCAAAATTCGACATCCTTCTTGACATTTCCTACAATAGCCCTCACAATACCAAAAATCCACCTCTATTTTCTATGCATTGCATATTAGTAGAGTAATATCCAAAGCATCACACTATCATAGTCCACATTACCTAATCTATATTGCTAGTTTCCTTCTTGAAGCATAAGTGCAACCAAAAAAATTGCAATAGATAGTTTATATGAAAACACATTAATGTTTAAACAAATTACCAATTGAAAACATTAAAGAATATCTTAGTCATTATGAAGTCATTATGAATTGGGCAACCAACATTTTCTTAACAAATTTAACTAAATTTATTACTTCCTCTAACCAAGAAAAAAATAATTGAACTTCATGATCCTCAATTAAAATCCCTCCATTGGCTAGCTTATTTGCACATTTGATTCCTTTTCTTAACATATGTGTAAACCTGATTTCTTCAAACTCTATATCAAGGTCTTGTATTTCCATAATTATCTCTTCTATTTACCATGGAGTCTTTTTTTTATCAAAATTGCAATTATTACTATGAGTGAATCACCTCACCTTCCATCCATAATTTGTTCCATTTCATTTGTTTGCATATTTTTAACCCTTTCAAAGCTTCCCAAGCTTCAACTTCATTATTTGTCTTAAATTCACTATTGAAAGCATAATGAGATAAAATATCTCCTCTATTATTTCTAATTATTCCTCCTCCTCCTTGTGGTCCTAGATTTTCTTTTAGATGCTCCATCAAAATTCGATTAGACCAACTCCACATGTAGTGGTTTCCACTTTATATTCTTTGTATTCTTTTTGTTTCTCTTATACCCATCACCATAATTCTATTTGATGAATTGAATCCATCTATCAAGTCTCTCTTATTTGAGATTAGATATTCGGTGAGTTTATAGGGTTGGTTTAGACTCTTCTATGGATAAACAAATCTTCTTTTTAATTACCTCTAAATTTCCTTCCTTTCTTTTTAATATTCTTTTTCCCTTTCTAGCCATATAGTCCAAAGTATTGTATCTTTTGATGTATCCCAAAATATCTATAATACCTCACTTTAAAATTTATATTTCATTGTATTAACCATTCTTCAATTTTTCCATTCGTCACCATGTGTTTACCAAACATAGTAAGAATACATTTTCATAGTTCTCTGACTATTGAGTAGTGTCCCAAGAATTAGTCTCTACTCTCTGCCTATTTATATAGAACATAATGTCAGGGGCCATGGAAACCTCTTTTTATTAGCCTATCCTAGGGTAAAATTTTCCTATGACCTACTAACCATAGAAATATTTTGACTTTTCAAATGTTAGGGATATCCCAAATGTCTCTCCATATTCTTGTGATATTTCTATTTTACTGGTTCTTTACATAATAGCCACTTATTACTGTGTGTTTTCCTAAGCTATTCAACTCCCAAATCATTTTATCCTCAATCTTCCCTCGAAATAATAATTGTAGTTATCTTTTTCTCATGTGCCTCCTAGCAATAATGTCCGGTATGCTTGTAAAAAAAATCTTCTTTTAATTTCTATCTTCCTTCCCAATCCTTGTAAAAAATGTTTGAAACCCTATCACCATATTTATCTTGAACTAATCTCATCCATGGTTTCAAAATTAGATCTAGATTAAGTAGTTTTTTATCACACCAAGTATCCATCCAAATAGAAAAAATTTCTCTAGTTTCCACCACCCATATTAGACCTTTAATCACTAGATCAATTGATTTTTTAAACCATTCCATAGTGATAAACCATTTGGTAGTGAGAATGTAGTAAATATTAAGCTTGGGTAATTGTGCTCAACATATTTACTTAGAAAAATCACTTCTTATTATATTTGAATAGATCTAACTTTACATCCATAAGAAATATTAAACCAATACCTCCCCTAGTCTTATCATCACATATCTTGCTTCATTTCACAAAAGAAATATTTCATTTATAATGTAATCTTGACGATAAAAATGATCAAATAATATAGATTAATTTTTTTTATATCGATTTTTTCATTATATACAAGGACATATAATATGTTGGAATGGCTCATAAGATTTGTTTAATTAGTTACACTCTTCTTGTTAATGATAACTATCTACCTTCCCATGTTGGAATTTTATTCTAAAATTTAGTTATAACTAGATTCCATAATACTATCCTCATTCACCTCTCAAATAAGGGCATCCCTAGATAGGTTGCTGGTAAATTTACCTCTTTCATTTGAATTAACCTACATATCCCTACTTTAATTCTATTTGGGGTGATTAGAAAGTAAATTTTGGATTTATCCTATTAACTTGCTACATTTATGATATTTCATGTTACTTTAATAAGTTATTCAAATCTTTGGCCTTGTGTATCCTTGCCTACACAAAAAGGGTTGTATCATCTACAAACTATTGATGGTTGTTGTTGTTGTTGTTTTTACTAGCCTAAAGTCCACTTATAAGTCCATATTTTTTAGTCATATTCAATTTTCTATCCAAAACCTATGCCATAATAATGAAAATATATGATGATAGAGGATATTCCTATCTAAGAAGTAAGACCTCTCTTGAATTTAAAACATTTCGTAACTAACCCATTGACCAACACTGAATATAAAACTATAGAGACACAAACTTTAATCCATCTTACCCATTTTACCAAATCAAAACTTTTAATATTGTAAAAATAAAATCACATTTAACCCTATCATACACTTTAATCATATAAATTGTTAAGACCATTGTTCTATTTTCTTGAAGTTGTTGAATGCATAACTTCAAGATCTACTATAATCCTATCTAGAATCTATCTTCGTTTCACAAATCCTCCTTTCTCTTCTAAAATAATTTTGTCCAACAATGTTTTTAACTGATTCACCATCACTTTAGAGGTAATATTATATGGTATATTATATAGGCTTATGGGCCTAAATGTATCAAATAATTTTGCATCCTTATTTTTTGGAATCAAGGTAAGATATATTGCATTTACTTTATATTGTATGTATTGTTTTACCCTAGATTGTTCCACTGTCACCAATAAATAATCCTTCACTATATCCCATTATGTTGAGATAATATTGTAGAAATCCCATCTAAACCTAGGGATTTATCCTTATCAAAATAGAAAAGAGCTAAATGAAGTTCTTCCAAATTAATAGGCTCCATCGGTTTCCTATTGTCTTCATTTGTTATAATTGAAGGTACTTATTGTAGCATTTTATCATTAAGAACTTCAAACTCCTTTGATCCTATAATATTCTAGTAAAAAAATATTTCATCCTTTTTTATTTCTCTCTATCTTCAATCCAAACCCCTTCAACTAATTTAACTCTACTAATATTTTATGTTGGTCTCTATACTATTGCCACTCTATGAAAAACTTTGTATTTTTATCTCCTTCTTTTAACCAAGTCTATCTCAATTTTAATTTCTAAAATTTTTCTTTCTTACTCAAAATATTATGATATTCACTAAAACTCCCTTTCCTCCAAGCTTTGACTAACATGACCACATTTCTAGAATTTTAAAATTTTATCTTTTAGTTCTTATTTCTCCTCAAAACTATTTCCAAAAGTATTCATGTTCCATTATTTTAATCTAGATGTCATTGATTTAATCTATTTTGGAAGTGTATGTAGCGCATTGTTTCCTAAAGAATTCCATGGTTGTGCTATAATATCAAAAAATTATAGATGGTCTTTCCACATCTGCTCATATCTAAAATGTGATATTTTTTTAATTCTCTTACCACCATTTTAACTCTTATTGGCTAGTGATATAAAACAATCCTCGTCAAGGTATTAAATTTAGCGTAATTCTCTTCATCTAGCCAATGATCTAAAAGTATGCATCTATCTATTTTTTTGCTATTATATTTTGACCTCTTCTATTTTTGGTCCATGTATATATTTCTTCTTCAAAATCAATCTTCCATACATTATTTTTTCGAATAAAAGCTAAGAAATCTCTCATACTTTGGGTTAGTTTCATAATTCCCCCAAATTTTTCATTTAGATTGGTTATGGCAATAAAATTTTCTATGATCAAAAATTGAGTTTCTTGGTATTTACTTATCATAAAGGCTTTAACCCCACTCCATCATTCTAATCAGTCTAACTGAGTTGTAGGTCCACAAACTTTGATAAGGATAAAATGAATATTTGCAAAGTAGCATGTGACTAAAGAGGTTATCCAATGCATAGTATTATGAATGGTTACACAGGAGGTTCTAATAGTATTATAACAAGTGAGAATCACCCTTGCTACTTCTTTGGACTCCATGGCCTCCCATTCACATCTCACTCATACTACTTTCATAGTTTTGAAAACTTTTTGCTTTATCATTTTAGTTTCTTGGAAACAAAGAATATCAATCTTATTACTTAAATAGAGGTCCTTGATCCACCTCTAATTTGAGGGGGGATTAGCACCCCTTATATTCCATGATATGGTAATCAAATCTCATTAAGGGCTACTGGTCCCACTTGAAAATTACCAATATCAATTTGTTGTTTAGTAAAGAGAATTTCAACCAACTTAGTTTGTGTTCCTTTGTTTATGTTTGCTCTTTCTTCCCTCGATCTCATTTGATAATTTGAGGGTTTTCCTCTTTTTTTATTGCTTGTATTAGGAGTAGGTATTATTATTATATTCCTCAATTATATTTCACAACTTTCGTTTTCATCATATTTATCCTCTCTTAGCTCTACTACAGAAGCTTTTGACTTATCTAGCTCCTTTTCTAGTATTTCTTTATTAATGGTAGAAGCAAAAATATCTAACACTACATTTCCTCTACCAATTGTTTTCCCCTAAATGGTGCATGGTACTTCAAGAGAGTCTTTAAAATATAATAAGACACATTCCTTAGTTTGATAAAAAATATTCTTTCTTAAGTCATGATCATATTAGATAGATGGTTCTTTGTTAATATTATAAACCTAATGTATTGTGTCCTCTAATCTCAAATCTACTTTTTCTTCATGGGCTAAAGCCTCAAAAGAGTTGGTATTTATTCTAATATCCTTCCTTAGTGGTATCTATTATTTATTTACTTTTATTTTTGTAGATCTATTTTTTGGAAGTTTAAGACCATCCTCATCCATATCCATTTGTAAGTCTCTTATTTTTCTACATATATTTTTTTGGACTCTCCTTAGGGCATGATCTCTCAATATGTTGCACCTCATGACATCTTCTATATCTAAGATATATTTTCATAATATATGGTTTGGATCCACCACTTACCCCCATACTTCAGAATGATTTAGTATTGTAGAGGTCTACTTATATCAACCATGACCAATATACAAGCATAAATAGTCAAGAATCCATCTTTTATAGTTTTTGAAATCTCAAGTAATTTCTCCAAAGGCATTGCCTTTAAGGTATCTACTTCTCAAAATTCAATAGGTAACCCATACATCATATCCTAAACTATCACTAAGGATAGATTTACATTTACAATTGCAAAGCCTTCATACTAGTGGGTAAGGAAGAGTCTTGCTCTTCTCATAAATCAAGGACACCCTTTTAGGATTATATCTCTTTCCTCCCTAGAATAAAAAATGGCTAGAAAAAAAACTTTGGGAAGAAAGGACAGAGTTATTCCTAGAGACTTCCAACTCCTCTCAATCTATTTTCCCAAGGACGAAGCCCCTAGCCAAGACCCATTAAAATTTATGAAAAATTACCCTATCTTTGAACAACAAGGATTGATCCCTTGTGAGGCTCTTACTAACCTCTAATACTAGAGATGATTAAATGGATTTAGCTATAAATCAATCCATGGTAAGGAAACTAGAATTCAAAATATACTAAAATTTACTAGAATATCCTATAGCAATTATAATATTTGATAAAATTTGTAAGCTTACTATAGTGGTAAGGGATTTGACATATTTTTGAGAGGTCCAAGGTTTAAACCCCACTTGGTATGAGGGGTCTAGGATCCCTCATAAAAACCTGTGTAATTTCATTGAAAAAATATATAATAATTGATAAAGAAAACCTACAATATTTTGCATGAAAAATTTCTAAGATAAAGAAGGGGCAAAAGAAACTTAACTGAAAAATTATATGCCTAGATACAATGTCTTGCCTCATTGAATCCCTGGCCCTTCATTGATCCTCCAATCATGCAAAACTTGGCTGACAAATATCTACAATTTTATTTTTCACTACTTGAAAAATCATTATTGCCTTTGTTTTGAATGGTTGACTTTAGATGGTTGTATCTTCCTCAATATTGATTAGACTCCTTCATATGATTAATTATTTTAAAGCTCTTCAAATTCCACACAAATTGGTCTCCAAATCAGCCAAATCAAACAATACTTTGTGAAGATATGACTCCTAAAATATGAATCACTTTAAAAAAAAAAATTCCCTCACACTACCCTAGTTTTGAATGACTATCTTCGCATGGTCATATCACCCTCGATATTACTTGGATTATTTCAAATGACCACTTTTTCAAATCTTTTCAAAATTCACACAAAATAACATAAAAATAATCAAACACCTCTATACAAAAATATAACTCATAAAACATTATTTATTTAAAAAAAAATACCCTTAACTAAATACTGCATCTTATTATTAAATTATAATGATAATTTAATAACATTTATACATATTTCATCATCAAAATTTAAACCTAATATTTTTAAAACCTCTTTCAATTAATTAAATATTATTACACTAACTTCCTTTTTATAATTATTTTTTATAATTATTTTCAACCTGCAGTCTTCCTTTCATGATTGTTTTTCCTATTTTATAATTATTTTCAATGTGAAAAAGTCAAATTAAACCTTTAATGTACTGCTTTTAATGTCAACAGGTCCCATGCGATATTCCAAAAAACAAATAGCACTTCACTTTATTTGTAATTCCTTACTTTAAAAAATGATAGCAACAATCTCCATAATAAATAGTAAAAACTAACATGCTCAAACACAGGTCTACACGGTAAATTAATAAAACAATACAAGACTACACAGTCAATTCTAATTTCTCACAAACACCTCAAATACTCTCACCCTGTAATACTTATTAGTTGCTTTCCCACTCAAAGACACCACCCTGTAATACTTATTAGTTGCTTGTTGGAAATATTAGACCCGCCTTTCACGAGTCGCCCAACTCCGCATCGAAATTGAGCACAACCGAAATTCGCTCGGCAAAAATAGTGAAGTTGGGCGGTTCGCCAATTTGTCTGATGTGACACCGCACGTGTCTCCTAACCTCTAAAAAATCAATTTTAATCTCTTTCGTGCGAGGTAGGTAATTGGTTAAATTTATCCGTGCGATTTTTGGTGATTGGATCCTTAGCCCCTGCTATATAAACCCTAGCTTGGTTGTCATTAGTAGAGAACAGAGAGGGGATCTTGAGGTAGCGGGTGTAGTGTAGATTGGAAGAGCAGAAGCTTGCAGTTAGTCACTAAACAACTAAAGTAGACCAGCTTAGTGAGCAGAGTTGCTCCTCTGTCTCTCAAATCTGAGCAGAAGTCTTAGTTATTTGTAAATTCTCGGTTGAGAATATTTGTAATCTCACCTACTTATATAATTAAATTTTTTTACCTTATTTTTGGGTTTTTAAGTAGGGTTTAGTTAAATTTGTCTATGCCTACATATTTCTCTTAATTATCTACATTTGAGCATAGTCGTGGTGTTGTTCTTACACAACCTCTTTACAACATTTTGTGATTAATTTCATTGACTGCAATAACTGCACCTTTGTGAAAAAACATCCATCGCCCTCGTTAGAAGCGATTCCAAAAAAATATCTAAGTTTGCGCATCCCCCACCCGATTGCGCATCACCGCCCGATTGCGCTAATATTCTTGTGCGACTTTGGGAGGCAAAATTCACTTAGCCAATTTTTGGCTAAGTCTAGTCGGGTGTGAAACACCCGACTTCGCACTTAACTCTCCCCGACTTCCAACTTTGCTGCGACATTGTATGGGACACCCTTTGTTCGTACCTCCTACTTACAAAATATTTTCTATGTACGGCCCGATTGCGCACTATTCTCGTGTGAAGTACGGTTGTGCAACCTTGCGCATGTTTTTACTAGCCTAAATTCCACTTATAAGTCCATATTTGTTAGTCATATTCAAGTTTCTATCCAAAACCTATGCCATAATAATGAAAATATATGATGATAGAGGATATCCCTATCTAAGAAGTAAGACCTCTCTTGAATTTAAAAGATTTTGTAACTAACCCATTGACCAACACTAAATATGAAACTATAGAGACACAAACTTTAATCCATCTTACCCATTTTTACCAAATCAAAACTTTTAATATTGTAAAAATAAAATCACATTTAACCCTATCATACGCTTTAATCATATAAATTTTTAAGACCATTTTTCTATTTTCTTGAAGTTTTTGAATGCATAACTTCAAGATCTACTATAATCCTATCCAGAATCTATCTTCGTTTCACAAATCCTCCTTGCTCTTCTAAAATAATTTTGTCCAACAATTTTTTTAACTGATTCACCATCACTTTAGAGATAATATTATATGGTATATTATATAGGATTATGGGCCTAAATGTATCAAATAATTTTACATCCTTCTTTTTTGGAATCAAGGTAAGATATATTGCTTTTATTTTATATTGTATGTATTGTTTTACCTTAGATTGTTCCACTTTCACCAATAAAGAATCCTTCACTATATCCCATTATTTTGAGATAATGTTGTAGAAATCCCATATAAACCTAGGGATTTATCCTTATCAAAATAGAAAAGAGCTAAATGAAGTTCTTCCAAATTAATAGGCTCCATCAGTTTCCTATTGTCTTCATTTGTTATAATTGAAGGTACTTCTTGTAGCATTTTATCATTAAGAACTTCAAACTCCTTTGATCCTATAATATTCTAGTAAAAAAATATTTCATCCTTTTTTGTTTCTCTCTATCTTCAATCCAAACCCCTTCAACTAATTTAACTCTACTAATTTTTTATGTTGATCTCTATACTATTGCCACTCTATGAAAAACTTTGTATTTTTATCTCCTTCTTTTAACCAAGTCTATCTCAATTTTAATTTCTAAAATTTTTCTTTCTTACTCAAAATATTATGATATTCACTAAAACTCCCTTTCCTCCAAGATTTGACTAACATGACCACCTTTCTAGAATTTTAAAAGTTTAGCTTTTAGTTCTTTCTCCTCAAAACTATTTCCAAAAGTATTCATGTTCCATTGTTTTAATCTAGATATCATTGATTTAATCTATTTTGGAAGTGTATGCAGCCCATTGTTTCCTAAAGAATTCCATGGTTGTGCTATAATATCAAAAAAATTTAGATGGTCTTTCCACATCTGCTCATATCTAAAATGTGATATTTTTTTAATTCTCTTACCACCATTTTTTTCTTTTTTTTTGGTGGTGGCCACAAGGGGTAAACAGACTGTGACCACGAGGGAACCATTACATAACATATCCGCAACATGTGAGGCGAGAGATTTGAACCTGGGCCTCTCAGCAACTAGAGAGGTTTAACTACCCACTTGCTCTCCAACTCCTCTACATGGGCGGATTCTTACCACCATTTTAACTCTTATTGGCTAGTCATCTAAAACAATCCTCGTCAAGGTATTAAATTTAGCGTAATTCTCTTCATCTAGCCAATGATCTAAGAGTATGCATCTATCTATTTTTTTGCTATTATATTTTGACCTCTTCTATTTTTGGTGCATGTATATATTTCTTCTTCAAAATCAATCTTCCATACATTATTTTTTTGAATAAAAGCTAAGAAATCTCTCATACTTTGGGTTAGTTTCATAATTCCCCCAAATTTTTCATTTAGATTGGTTATGGCAATAAAATTTTCTATGATCATAAATTGAGTTTCTTGGTATTTACTTATCATAAATGCTTTAACCCCACTCCATCATTCTAATCAGTCTAACTGAGTTGTAGGTCCACAGACTTTGATAAGGATAAAATGAATATTTGCAAAGTAGCATGTGACTAAAGAGGTTATCCAATGCATAGTATTATGAATGGTTACATAGGAGGTTCTAATAGGATTATAACAAGTGAGAATCACCCCTGCTACTTCTTTGGACTCCATGGCCTCCCATTCACATCTCACTCATACTACTTTCATAGTTTTGAAAACTTTTTGCTTTATCATTTTAGTTTCTTGGAAACAAAGAATATCAATCTTATTACTTAAATAGAGGTCCTTGATCCACCTCTAATTTGAGGGGGAATTAGCACCCCTTATATTCCATGATATGGTAATCAAATCTCATTAAGGGCTACTGGTACCACTTGAAAATTACCAGTATCAATTTGTTGTTTAGTAAAGAGAATTTCAACCAACTTAGTTTGTGTTCCTCTCTTTATGTTTGCTCTTTCTTCCCTGGATCTCGTTTGATAATTTGAGGGTTTTCCTCTTTTTTTATTGCTTGTATTAGGAGTAGGTATTATTATTATATTCCTCAATTATATTTCACAACTTTCGTTTTCATCATATTTATCCTCTCTTAGCTCTACTACAGAAGCTTTTGACTTATCTAGCTCCTTTTCTAGTATTTCTTTATTAATGGTAGAAGCAAAAATATCTAACACTACATTTCCTCTACCAATTGTTTTCCCCTAAATGGTACATGGTACTTCAAGAGAGTCTTTAAAATATAATAAGACACATTCCTTAGTTTGATAAAAAATATTCTTTCTTAAGTCATGATCATATTAGATAGATGGTTCTTTGTTAATATTATAAACCTAATGTATTGTGTCCTCTAATCTCAAATATACTTTTTCTTCATGGGCTAAAGCCTCAAAAGTGTTGGTATTTATTCTAATATCCTTCCTTAGTGGTATCTATTATTTATTTACTTTTATTTTTGTAGATCTATTTTTTGGAAGTTTAAGACCATCCTCATCCATATCCATTTGTAAGTCTCTTATTTTTATACATATATTTTTTTGGACTCTCCTTAGGGCATGATCTCTCAATATGTTGCACCTCATGACATCTTCTATATCTAAGATATATTTTCATAATATATGGTTTGGATCCACCACTTACCCCCATACTTCAGAATGATTTAGTATTGTAGAGGTCTACTTATATCAACCATGACCAATATACAAGCATAAATAGTCAAGAATCCATCTTTTATAGTTTTTGAAATCTCAAGTAATTTCTCCAAAGGCATTGCCTTTAAGGTATCTACTTCTCAAAATTCAATAGGTAACCCATACATCATATCCTAAACTAGCACTAAGGATAGATTTACATTTACAATTGCAGAGCCTTCATACTAGTGGGTAAGGAAGAGTCTTGCTCTTCTCATAAATCAAGGAATAAATTTTAGGATTATATCTATTTCCTCCCTAGAATAAAAAATGGCTAGAAAAAAAACTTTGGGAAGAAAGGACAGAGTTATTCCTAGAGACTTCCAACTCCTCTCAATCTATTTTCCCAAGGACGAAGCCCCTAGCCAAGACCCATTAAAATTTATGAAAAATTACCCTATCTTTGAACAACAAGGATTGATCCCTTGTGAGGCTCTTACTAACCTCTAATACTAGAGATGATTAAATGGATTTAGCTATAAATCAATCCATGGTAAGGAAACTAGAATTCAAAATATACTAAAATTTACTAGAATATCCTATAGCAATTATAATATTTGATAAAATTTGTAAGCTTACTATAGTGGTAAGGGATTTGACATATTTTTGAGAGGTCCAAGGTTTAAACCCCACTTGGTATGAGGGGTCTAGGATCCCTCATAAAAACCTGTGTAATTTCATTGAAAAAATATATAATAATTGATAAAGAAAACCTACAATATTTTGCATGCAAAATTTCTAAGATAAAGAAGGGGCAAAATAAACTTAACTGAAAAATTATATGCCTATATACAATGTCTTGCCTCATTGAATCCCTGGCCCTTCATTGATCCTCCAATCATGCAAAAATTGGCTGACAAATATCTACAATTTTATTTTTCACTACTTGAAAAATCATTATTGCCTTTGTTTTGAATGGTTGACTTCAGATGGTTGTATCTTCCTCAATATTGATTAGACTCCTTCATATGATTAATTATTTTAAAGCTCTTCAAATTCCACACAAATTGGTCTCAAAATTAGCCAAATCAAACAATACTTCGTGAAGATATGACTCCTAAAATATGAATCACTTTAAAAAAAAAAAATTCCCTCACACTACCCTAGTTTTGAATGACTATCTTCGCATGGTCATATCACCCTCGATATTACTTGGATTATTTCAAATGACCACTTTTTCAAATCTTTTCAAAATTCACACAAAATAACATAAAAATAATCAAACACCTCTATACAAAAATATAACTCATAAAACATTATTTATTTAAAAAAAATACCCTTAACTAAATACTGCGTCTTATTATTAAAATATAATGATAATTTAATAACATTTATACATATTTCATCATCAAAATTTAAACCTAATATTTTTAAAACCTCTTTCAATTAATTAAATATTATTACACTAACTTCCTTTTTATAATTATTTTCAACCTGCAGTCTTCCTTTCATGATTGTTTTCCTATTTTATAATTATTTTCAATGTGAAAAAGCAAATTAAACCTTCAATGTACTGCTTTTAATGTCAACAGGTCCCATGCGATATTCCAAAAAACAAATAGCACTTCACTTTATTTGTAATTCCTTACTTTAAAAAATGACAGCAACAATCTCCATAATAAAAAGTAAAAACTAACATGCTCAAACACAGGTCTACACGGTAAATTAATAAAACAATACAAGACTACACAGTCAATTCTAATTTCTCACAAACACCTCAAATACTCTCACCCTGTAATACTTGTTAGTTGCTTTCCCACTCAAAGACACCACCCTGTAATACTTATTAGTTGCTTGTTGGAAATATTAGACCCGTCTTTCACGAGTCGCCCAACTCCGCATCGAAATTGAGCGCAACCGAACTTCGCTCGGCAAAAATAGTGAAGTTGGGCGGTTCGTCAATTTGTCTGATGTGACACCGCACGTGTCTCCTAACCTCTAAAAAATCAATTTTAATCTCTTTCGTGCAAGGTAGGTGATTGGCTAAATTTATCCGTGCGATTTTTGGTGATTGGATCCTTAGCCCTTGCTATATAAACCCTAGCTTGGTTGTCATTAGTAGAGAGCAGAGAGGGGATCTTGAGGTAGCGGGTGTAGTGTAGATTGGAAGAGCAGAAGCTGGCAGTTAGTCACTAAACAGCTAAAGTAGACCAGCTTAGTGAGCAGAGTTGCTTCTCTGTCTCTCAAATCTGAGCAGAAGTCTTAGTTATTTGTAAATTATGAATAAAAAATAATCTCCCCTGCTTATATAATTAAATTTTTTTACCTTATTTTTGGGTTTTTAAGTAGGGTTTAGTTAAATTTGTCTATGCCTACATATTTCTCTTAGTTATCTACATTTGAGCATAGTCGTGGTGTTGTTCTTACACAACCTCTTTACAACCTTTTGTGACTAATTTTATTGACTGCAATCACTACACCTTTGTGAAAAATCATCCATCGCCCTCGTTAGAAGCGATTCCAAAAAATATCTCAGTTTGCGCATCCCCCACCTGATTGCGCATCACTGCCCGATTGCGCTAATATTCTTGTGCGACTTTGGGAGGCAAAATTCACTTAGCCATTTTTTGGCTAAGTCTAGTCGGGTGTGAAACACCCGACTTCGCACTTAACTCTCCCCGACTTCCAACTTTGCTGCGACATTGTATGGGACACCCTTTGTTCGTACCTCCTACTTACAAAATATTTTCTATGTACGGCCCGATTGCGCACTATTCTCGTGTGAAGTACGGTTGTGCAACCTTGCGCATGTTTTTACTAGCCTAAATTCCACTTATAAGTCCATCTTTGTTAGTCATATTCAAGTTTCTATCCAAAACCTATGCCATAATAATGAAAATATATGAGGATAGAGGATATCCCTATCTAAGAAGTAAGACCTCTCTTGAATTTAAAAGATTTTGTAACTAACCCATTGACCAACACTAAATATGAAACTATAGAGACACAAACTTTAATCCATCTTACCCATTTTTACCAAATCAAAACTTTTAATATTGTAAAAATAAAATCACATTTAACCCTATCATACGCTTTAATCATATAAATTTTTAAGACCATTTCTCTATTTTCTTGAAGTTTTTGAATGCATAACTTCAAGATCTACTATAATCCTATCCAGAATCTATCTCCGTTTCACAAATCCTCCTTGCTCTTCTAAAATAATTTTGTCCAACAATTTTTTTAACTGATTCACCATCACTTTAGAGATAATATTATATGGTATATTATATAGGATTATGGGCCTAAATGTATCAAATAATTTTACATCCTTCTTTTTTGGAATCAAGGTAAGATATATTGCTTTTATTTTATATTGTATGTATTGTTTTACCTTAGATTGTTCCACTTTCACCAATAAAGAATCCTTCACTATATCCCATTATTTTGAGATAATGTTGTAGAAATCCCATATAAACCTAGGGATTTATCCTTATCAAAATAGAAAAGAGCTAAATGAACTTCTTCCAAATTAATAGGCTCCATCAGATTTCCTATTGTCTTCATTTGTTATAATTGAAGGTACTTCTTGTAGCATTTTATCATTAAGAACTTCAAACTCCTTTGATCCTATAATATTCTAGTAAAAAAATATTTCATCCTTTTTTGTTTCTCTCTATCTTCAATCCAAACCCCTTCAACTAATTTAACTCTACTAATTTTTTATGTTGATCTCTATACTATTGCCACTCTATGAAAAACTTTGTATTTTTATCTCCTTCTTTTAACCAAGTCTATCTCAATTTTAATTTCTAAAATTTTTCTTTCTTACTCAAAATATTATGATATTCACTAAAACTCCCTTTCCTCCAAGATTTGACTAACATGACCACCTTTCTAGAATTTTAAAAGTTTAGCTTTTAGTTCTTTCTCCTCAAAACTATTTCCAAAAGTATTCATGTTCCATTGTTTTAATCTAGATATCATTGATTTAATCTATTTTGGAAGTGTATGCAGCCCATTGTTTCCTAAAGAATTCCATGTTTGTGCTATAATATCAAAAAAATTTAGATGGTCTTTCCACATCTGCTCATATCTAAAATGTGATATTTTTTTAATTCTATTACCACCATTTTTTTTTTTGGTGGTGGCCACAAGGGGTAAACAGACTGTGACCACGACATATCCGCAACATGTGAGGAGAGAGATTTGAACCTGGGCCTCTCAGCAACTAGAGAAGTTTAACTACCCACTTGCTCTCCAACTCCTCTACATGGGCGGATTCTTACCACCATTTTAACTCTTATTGGCTAGTGATCTAAAACAATCCTCGTCAAGGTATTAAATTTAGCGTAATTCTCTTCATCTAGCCAATGATCTAAGAGTATGCATCTATCTATTTTTTTGCTATTATATTTTGACCTCTTCTATTTTTGGTCCATGTATATATTTCTTCTTCAAAATCAATCTTCCATACATTATTTTTTTGAATAAAAGCTAAGAAATCTCTCATACTTTGGGTTAGTTTCATAATTCCCCCAAATTTTTCATTTAGATTGGTTATGGCAATAAAATTTTCTATGATCAAAAATTGAGTTTCTTGGTATTTACTTATCATAAATTCTTTAACCCCACTCCATCATTCTAATTAGTCTAACTGAGTTGTAGGTCCACAGACTTTGATAAGGATAAAATGAATATTTGCAAAGTAGCATGTGACTAAAGAGGTTATCCAATGCATAGTATTATGAATGGTTACACAGGAGGTTCTAATAGGATTATAACAAGTGAGAATCACCCTTGCTACTTCTTTGGACTCCATGGCCTCCCATTCACATCTCACTCATACTACTTTCATAGTTTTGAAAACTTTTTGCTTTATCATTTTAGTTTCTTGGAAACAAAGAATATCAATCTTATTACTTAAATAGAGGTCCTTGATCCACCTCTAATTTGAGGGGGAATTAGCACCCATTATATTCCATGATATGGTAATCAAATCTCATTAAGGGCTACTGGTCCCACTTGAAAATTACCAGTATCAATTTGTTGTTTTGTAAAGAGAATTTCAACCAACTTAGTTTGTGTTCCTCTCTTTATGTTTGCTCTTTCTTCCCTGGATCTCGTTTGATAATTTGAGGGTTTTCCTCTTTTTTTATTGCTTGTATTAGGAGTAGGTATTATTATTATATTCCTCAATTATATTTCACAACTTTCGTTTTCATCATATTTATCCTCTTAGCTCTACTACAAAAGCTTTTGACTTATCTAACTCCTTTTCTAGTATTTCTTTATTAATGGTAGAAGCAAAAATATCTAACACTACATTTCCTCTACCAATTGTTTTCCCCTAAATGGTGCATGGTACTTCAAGAGAGTCTTTAAAATATAATAAGACACATTCCTTAGTTTGATAAAAAATATTCTTTCTTAAGTCATGATCATATTAGATAGATGGTTCTTTGTTAATATTATAAACCTAATGTATTGTGTCCTCTAATCTCAAATATACTTTTTCTTCATGGGCTAAAGCCTCAAAAGTGTTGGTATTTATTCTAATATCCTTCCTTAGTGGTATCTATTATTTATTTACTTTTATTTTTGTAGATCTATTTTTTGGAAGTTTAAGACCATCCTCATCCATATCCATTTGTAAGTCTCTTATTTTTCTACATATATTTTTTTGGACTCTCCTTAGGGCATGATCTCTCAATATGTTGCACCTCATGACATCTTCTATATCTAAGATATATTTTCATAATATATGGTTTGGATCCACCACTTACCCCCATACTTCAGAATGATTTAGTATTGTAGAGGTCTACTTATATCAACCATGACCAATATACAAGCATAAATAGTCAAGAATCCATCTTTTATAGTTTTTGAAATCTCAAGTAATTTCTCCAAAGGCATTGCCTTTAAGGTATCTACTTCTCAAAATTCAATAGGTAACCCATACATCATATCCTAAACTAGCACTAAGGATAGATTTACATTTACAATTGCAAAGCCTTCATACTAGTGGGTAAGGAAGAGTCTTGCTCTTCTCATAAATCAAGGAATAACTTTTAGGATTATATCTATTTCCTCCCTAGAATAAAAAATGGCTAGAAAAAAAACTTTGGGAAGAAAGGACAGAGTTATTCCTAGAGACTTCCAACTCCTCTCAATCTATTTTCCCAAGGACGAAGCCCCTAGCCAAGACCCATAAAAATTTATGAAAAATTACCCTATATTTGAACAACAAGGATTGATCCCTTGTGAGGCTCTTACTAACCTCTAATACTAGAGATGATTAAATGGATTTAGCTATAAATCAATCCATGGTAAGGAAACTAGAATTCAAAATATACTAAAATTTATTAGAATATCCTATAGCAATTATAATATTTGATAAAATTTGTAAGCTTACTATAGTGGTAAGGGATTTGACATATTTTTGAGAGGTCCAAGGTTTAAACCCCACTTGGTATGAGGGGTCTAGGATCCCTCATAAAAACTTGTGTAATTTCATTGAAAAATATATAATAATTTATCAAGAAAACCTACAATATTTTGCATGCAAAATTTCTAAGATAAAGAAAGGGTAAAAGAAACTTAACTAAAAAATTATATGCCTAGATACAATTTCTTGCCTCATTGAATCCCTAGCCCTCCATTGATCCTCCAATCATGCAAAACTTGGTTGAAAAATATCTACAATTTTATTTTTCACTAGTTGAAAAATCATTATTGCCATTGTTTTGAATGGTTGACTTCACATGGTTGTATCTTCCTCAATATTGATTAGACTCCTTCATATGATTAATTATTTTAAAGCTCTTCAAATTCCACACAAATTGGTCTCAAAATCAGCCAAATCAAACAATACTTCATGAAGATATGACTCCTAAAATATGAATCACTTTAAAAAAAAAAATATCCCTCACACTACCCTAGTTTTGAATGACTATATTCGCATGGTCATATCACCCTCGATATTACTTGGATTATTTCAAATGACCACTTTTTCAAATCTTTTCAAAATTCACACAAAATAACATAAAAATAATCAAACACCTCTATACAAAAATATAACTCATAAAACATTATTCATTTAAAAAAAAATACCCTTAACTAAATACTGCATCTTATTATTAAAATATAATGATAATTTAATAGCATTTATACATATTTCATTTATACATATTTAATACCCTTAACATCCAGATGAAGATCCTATTCGGATCTCAGTAGCTGTGGAAGTTGGTCAATAATGGCTACCTAGAACTGGAAGATGCAGCTGCACTAGTCACCCTTTCCCAAGCATACAAGGACATGCTAAAGGAGAACATGAAGAAGGACCAGAAGACCCTCTTATAAATCATGCAAGTGATCGAAGAGATCATCTTCTCATGAATTGCATAAGCCACTAAGGCAAAGCAGACCTGGGAGATTTTGGCCAGCTCGTACCAAGGCACAAATAAGGTGAAGTTGGTGAAGCTGCAAATGCTTGAGAGGGAGTTCAAAAATCTATAGATGAGTGAGTCTGAGTCCATGATCGACTTCTTCAACTAGACGATGGACATCATCAACCAGATGTGGTTGAACGGAGAAATCATGTAGAGCTAGAGAATATTGGAGAAGATTCTCAAAATTTTACCTACAAAATTTGACTCTGTCGTGATAGTGATAGAGGAGTCGAGGGATTTTCTAACCCTATAGATAGATGAACTCATGGGTTCATTTCAAATGCATGAGCAAAGTTTGAGTCGTTCATCTTAGACCTCTTTGGAGTATGCATTCAAGGCTCAGGTCTCATTTTGAGATAGCGGCAGACAAGATTCCTAGCATGGCACCTCTAGTTCTCAAGGAGGAAGAGGCAGAGGTAGACATGGGAAATGAAACAAGTTAGGAGGACGGTCAAACCCTAGTGAGGGAGAGACAAACTGTAACTTCCATTAGTAAGGAGGAAGAGGCAGTGCAAAGAACCAACAAGTCATATTTGGTCAGAATAAGGACATGTCAAAGGTACAATGCTACTATTGCAAGAAATTCGACCATTACATATCATAGTGCAAAAATTAGATGGCCAAGAAGAACCAACAGTAGGCCCATTACACAGATGAAGCCAAAAATATGGTAGGAGAAAATGTGTTGCTAACTTGCAATATCGGGGAGTGCCAAAAGAATGTCTGGTATCTTGACAATGGGTGCAAGCAACCACATAACGAGGAACAAGGAGATGTTCTCACAACTAGATGAAATATTCTAGTCCAAGGTGAATATGGGGAACAACTACAAGGTTCTCATTATGGGGAAAGGAAAGAGACTCATCCGCACCAATAACGGTGAACAAAAGTAGATATATGACATCTATTATGTGCCTGATCTGAAGCACAACCTGTTAAGCATTGGACAGGTCATGCAGAAGGGGCATACAATCCAGTTCAAGGATGAAGTATGCACCATCAAAGACAAGTCGCATGGGCAGATTGCTACGGTGTCCATGATGAAAAACAAAATATTTTTTTTGCATATTTAGAATGAGTCTCAAATGTCACTGGGTGCAGTTGTGAAGGATACTACCTGGTTGTGGCATCTTAGGTTAGATCGCCTAAGTTTTAGTGGCCTAAATATGCTACACAAGAAGCAGATGGTGAGCAGTAAAATCAAGTTTGTGAAGTTTGCTTAGTCGATAAACAACACCAAGACTCATTCCCATTTGGACAGTCTTGTAGAGCATCATAGCCATTGGATCTAGTGTACTCAGACATCTGTGGTTTGATTCAGACTAGCACGTTTACCGATAATAAATATTTCTTGACATTCATTGATGACTTCAGTTGAAAGACCTACATTTATATCATCAAGCTGAAGTCAAAAGCATTTGCCAGATTTAAGGATTTCAAGGCTCTAGTGGAGAAATATATCAAATATTAGATCAAGACTCTCAGGATGGATGGTGGAGGTGAATACATCTCCAACGAATTCCAAAACTTCTGTAAGCAACATGGAATTTGGTGGAGATCATGTTACACTAGCAACACAAAAAAATTATACACAGGTATTTTTCCTTTGAACTAGTCAGAGAATCAAACCTTTCATTACTTTCATGCCAAAAATTAGGATACAAGAGAAGAAGGCCCCTTTACAATTTCGAAAATTCCCTCAAATAGCCTATTTTCCCTTTTTCCCACCTAAAACCATTCAAATTGAAATTTGAATTTTGGGGGCAACTTGTCGAGGTCATAACTTCACACTCGTTGACCCGATTGACTATTACAAAGATGTTTTTTAAAATGGCATGAAACGAGCTAAGCGAGGCAACCTTAAACTAGTTTTACTAGTTTTACAAAATTAAAAAAATTAATTTTTTTTTTTTTTATATTTTATTTTTCAGGTGATGCAAGATCACTCTTACATCACTGGATGCTCCTGCATCAGAATTCGAAGGTAGCTCACTGCCAGATACACACCATAGTAGAACAATGTAGTTAAGAAGAAAAATGAGACCATTATGGAGATGGCACACAGCATGATGAAGGCAAAGGGATTTCTGCATGAGTTCTAGGTAGAGGTTGTAACATGTTTAGTCTACCTACTGAATAGATGTGCCACCAAAATCGTGAAGGACACAATCCCTCATGAGGCCTAGAGTGGTGTGAAGCCAAGTGTGGCTCATTTGCATGTGTTCGGGTGCATTGCATATCCATATGTTCTAGAAGAGAATTGGTAGAAACTAGATGATAGATCTGAGAAGTGTATCTTCACAGGATACAACAAATAGGCAAAGGCATATTAGGTGTATAACCTTGTGAAAAATAATCTCATCATCGGTTGAGACGTGAAGATCTTGGAAGATGTAGCTTAGAACTGGAAATTAAAGACTGGCCAATTAGAGCTAGCAGTAGTTGAGTCTGTTGACCTACAACCTCAAGCAACAATAGTGGTGCCAATAGTAGTATAGCTTCACCATCTCTGTCACCTGCACTTGCAAGAAAAATCTAGAATTTGGTCACACCTGTAAAGATAAGGAGCTTGCAAGACATTTTCAAGGTAACCTAAACTCATCAGGATGAGGAATACTTTGACTTTGCATTTTTTACTGAGGTTGATCCAGTGGAGTTCGATTATGCAAGTCAGAATTAGAAGTGGGTGAAGGCGATGGATGAGGATATTGAAGCCATTGAGAAGAACGATACATGGCATCTTGCGAATCTCCTAGTAGGAAAGAAGACCATTGGGGTCAAGTGGGTGTATAATACGAAGTTCAATGCCTAAGGAGAAGTAGATAGAAATAAGGCCATATTGGTGGTGAAGGTCTCAAAGCAGAATTTAGGCATTGACTATCATGAGGTATATGCACATATAGCCCGACTTGACATAGTCAAGATGATCCTGGTATTGGCAGCCCAACAGGGTTGGAAGGTGTATCAGATGGACATCAAGTCAGCCTTCCTCAATGGATTTTTGGAGGAGGAGGTCTACATAGACCAGCCACTAGGTTATGAAATTGAAGGCCAGGAGGGCAAAGTCCTAAAGCTGAAGAAGGCCCTGTATGGTTTGAAGTAGGTGCCCAAGGCTTGGTACAATCGGATTGACAGTTATTTTTAGGAGAATGGGTTTTTCAAATGTCCATATGAGCACACTCTGTACATAAAGATAAATGAAGCAAGGGAGCTCATAATCGTCTGTCTGTATATGGATGATTTAATTTACACTGGCACTAGTACAACACTATTTGACCAGTTCGAAACAACCATGAAAAAGGAGTTCGAGATGACAAACTTAGGGCTGATGAAATATTTTCTTGGCATTGAAGTTGACCAATCGACAAATGGAATATTCATTTCTCAGGGTAAGTATGCAAAGGATGTCTTGAAGTGGTTCAAGATGGAGGATAGTAAACCTGCCATCACACCTATTGCCATAGGTTTTAAGCTGACCAAGTTGGACTCTGGAAAAAATGTCGATCCAACTATGTCCAAGAGGCTAGTTGGTATTCTGATGTATATGACTGCAAATTGGCCAGGTCTGATGTTTAGAGTCAGTTTGATCAATAATTTTATGGATACTCTGAAAGACATGCACTGGCAAGTAGGCAATAGGATATTGTGATATGTCAATGGGATATGGAACCATGGCCTATTCTATGCCAAATGAGACCAGTTATATTTAGTGGTCTACATAGATAGTGACTGGGTTGGCAACACTGATGATTGGAAGAGCACCTTCAAGTATGCTTTCCATATCGGATCAGGGGTAGTCTCATGGGCATCAAATAAGTAACCTATTGTTGCATTGTCCATTGTTGAAGAAGATTATGTCACCACCACTTCAGCTGCATGTCAGGCAGTTTGGATGTGAAGAGTTCTAGGTGAACTGAACTATCCTCTGGAAGGCACGATAACATTTTTTTGTGACAACAATTCTGCCATTGCACTGTTGAAGGATCCAGTGTTCCATGGTCAGATGAAGCATATCGATATTTTATTTCACTTCATCAGAGAGTTGGTGAAGTTTGGTGAAATTCAGCTATAGTTTTGCAGATCTAAGGAGTAGTTGGTGGACATTTTCATGAAGCTTTTGAAGGAGGAAGAATTCGAAAGATTGCAAGAGCATCTTGGAGTCAAAGCACTCATGAAATCAGGTTTAAATGAGGGTTTTGGAAATATTAAACCTGCCTTTCACGAGTCACCCAACTGTGCACCGAAATTGTGCATAGCCGAACTTCACTCAGTAAAAATAATGAAGTTGGGTAGTTCATCAATTTGTCTGATGTGACATCGCATGTGTATCTTGACCTTTGAAAAATTAGTTTTAATCTCTTTCGTACGATGTAGGTGATTGGTTAAATTCATCCGTGTGGTTGTTGGTGATTGGGTCCTCAACCCCTGCTATATAAAACCTAGCTTGGTTGTCATTAGTAGAGGGCAGAGAGGGGGATCTTGAGGTAGCGGGCGTAGTGCAAAGTGGAAGAGCAGAAGGCTATAGTTAGTCGCAAAATAGCTGAAGTAGACCAACTTAGTGAGTAGATTTGCTCCTCTATCTCTCAAATCTGAGAAACAGTCTTGGTTATTTGTAAATCCTTGGTTCAGGATCTCTGTAATCTCACCTACTTATATAATTAAATTTGTTTACCTGCTTTTTGGGTTTATAAGTAGGGTTTAGTTAAATTTTTTTGTGCCTGCGTATTTCTCTTACTTATCTACATTTGAGCTTAGTCGTGGTGTTGTTTTTACACACCCTCTTTACAACCTTTGGTGACTAATTTTATTGACTACAATCGTTGCGCCTTTGTGAAAAATCATCCATCGCCCTCGTTAGAAGCAAATTCAAAAAATTAGCTAAGTTTACGCATCCCTGTCTGATTGCACATCACTGCCCGATTGCACTAATTTTCTTGTGCAACTTTGGGAGGTAGAATTCACTTAGCAAATTTTTGGCTAAGTCTAGTCGGGTGTGCAACGCTTGAATTTACACTTAACTCTCCTCGACTTTTGACTACACTGCAACATTGGATGGGACACCCTTTGTTCGTGCCTCCCACTTACAGAATATTTATCGTATGCAGCCTGACTACACACTATTCTCGTGCACAACCCCACTGTGCAACCTTGCATGTGTGCAACCTGACTGCATACTTGTAGACACCAAAATAGCACCAATATGATTATGTGACTACAAGCACTGACCGAATTGGCATACATACCCCCTAGGGTAGCCTCCAGAGGTTAAACAGTGGTCCTAACCACTCCCAAATCAGTTTTGGAAGGTCAAAGGTCAATTTGGCACCTTTTAAGCACTTTAATCCCTATTCGTCCCACCCTGGGATGATTAGAATCCTATTCACCCCCACCTTGGGACGATTATCAACAATCGTCCCAGGGTGGGATGAATAGCAGGTTTAACTGGCAAAAAGTCAAACCTTGACAAATGGCATCCCAGATCCGCCACTCAACTATGCCTTCAGAGCATGAAATTATGAGGAACGGTTTCAAATCAGAGAGGGACTTCATTCAAGCATGCCCTAATTATGGAGGCCACATGCAAGGAGGCCCTAAATCAAGGAGGAAACTTCTATCCCCCAAAAAGGCATGACAAGCTAAGTGGCGCCCTCGCATGTGCATTCAAAGGAGACCCTCAGGTTTATAAAATGGTGAGCCTCCTCACCCCAAAAAATAATAGAGTGGGAGAATTTTGAGCAACGGAGTGCTACCAAATTATAACCAAAATTCCTTTTGCACTTCTTACATCCCTAATTTTTGTTTTGAAAGAGAGGTTATCGGGTGAACACTAAGAATGCAATCCTGACCCAAAACCCAAGAAATAAGCCACAATCCCACACTAAATTCATCGACACAACCCCCTATGAGGTTTTGGACCCATCCCAAGTGGATTGGTGTCAAAACTAGACCCCAAACGACGGGCGTCCTGCCCCTGGGTGCCCCCCAAACTACTACAATCCTAATTGTCCCACCCCAGAGTGATTAGAAATCCATGAATGCTTTCTTCACTTTTCCTTTTGCATTATGTTCTATTTGGTTTACTTATGCTTCTATTCAAATTTCATGGCATTCTGACTCTTTTTTACCTTGTTTTTATCATTTTTATGAACTACTAACCTACAGGGAGCGCCTTCAGATACAGGACAATATGGGTAGAATCTGCAAAATATGATCTTCTGGTTCATCCCCAAATGTCCTCTTTTTTCTAACCCCAAGTTTTTAGGAATCATTGAGGCCTCTATATAGGACATTTGCAAGTTTGCTTTTGCATGTTTTGTGACAGTCCTAATCGTCCCACCCCGGAGCGATTAGAAATCCATGTATGATTTCCTGACTATTATTTTTGCAATGTGTCTTTGATGATGTCTCTATGTTTCTATCAAATTTTTAATTCATTATGACATGTTATGACCATATTTTTGCTATTTTATGTATTCACTAGCTGGAGGCCCTGGGGATTGCATGTTTTTCCTCTATTTGCATATGCTATTAACCGTTTGTTGCTTATTTTTGTATAGTATCTCACCACTATGAACATAGGATGGGTATCAAGGAATGAATAATACATGGACACAAGCGGTGGCAACCTTTTGCCCGCCCATTTTGAATATGGGCACACGAAAGACACTGGAAGTGTACCATCCGTTGATGTAACAAACTGTATCAAATGTTCTGAGCCCTAGATGGGGGGACATATTGTAACCAGATTGAAATCAACATTAATAAAACATTCCCCACTTTTATTTGTTTGCTAAAATCTCATCATGTCTCATTTCCTTCGTGCATTGCTTTCTCACATTCGTAGGACTTAGCATTTTTATATCAATTTTGATTGCACCATTGGTATGGAACACCGTCAATCTGCGTTCAGATTTCAGTGGCGATCATGGTGGGACCTTGTCCCCTGCTATTAAGATCAAGTTTTTTTAATCCAAATTTTGTGGTTTCTTTGCAGGTGTTACTCATTCGGGCACTGGACTGCTACTCGTGCCACCCTGTGATGAATACAGACTTGGAATTCATGCCACCCCAGGACGAATACAAATTCATCTCACCCTATGATGAATGCAGACCTGATATTTGTCCCACCTCGAGATGATTAGAGATCTATGCATTTTTTGAGTAGAAACTCAGAGGCATCTGGTGTAGACAGAGAAGAGGTAGGCCTTCTACACATTCTCTGTGTTTTTTTGCTTTTTGTTTCTACAATTTTTTGCTTTATTTGCTTGCATAGAAAATTTAAGTCATTTGTTTTCATTCTTGCAATAAGAAAAAAAAAAAAAAAACATAGAGTAAATCAAATGGAAGGAACTTTATTAGGAATGCATTTTTTTCTGGTTTTCTTGCATGATACTTGCACAAGTGGCAAGTCCTCATCATAGGTTTCAGTTCTAGTTAGGATTGGTGATTTCCTTTTGCTACTAATGGTTTCTAAAAGATAAAACGTACTCTAAAGCATTGCATTAGTGAAAATCATCTTTTGTTGTATATTTTTCTTTCTTTATACAATTAAAAGGAACCACACACACCACCTAATAATATTAACATCAAGGAGTTGGTCTTAATACCCCAACACTTGATCAATACCAATGGTGGATTTCATCACCACCTTGGCTTGGATTTTGCATACATACACCCCGATAAAAACTGTTGCTCGACGTAAATCCTGACGAAAGCTAACCAAGTGTAACGAGGGTGATTTCCCATGCATGAGGATAAGTCTTCTATGGTAGGTGTCAAAAATAGAGTGATCCCCCTTCCGTACCACCTATGTTCCATGTACTGTTATGCTCTCGCATACCAATAGTCTCCCTCACATAAGGGCAGGTATATTGAGAGGTTAGGTATAATGGCCTGGTAATGGTATATTGAATGGGGGACCATTTTGGGAGATACAAGAGCCCTCATTATGAATCAATAACAAATTTTTATTTACAAGGTTTACACAACAAAAAGCAAACACACTGAACCAGATTTAGGGCACACATTTAATCTATAAATAAGATAATCATTTATTTGCTTGTATGGTCCCCTTTTGTTTGGTGTAGCATAAAAAAAATTTAAAGGAGAAAAAAATACGCATATCTTTCTAGAAATACCACCATCATGGTGTATACCCATAGCCAAGCCCAATCATGGGTATAAGTTGCGAAAAGTATGCAAGGGGGCACAAGTCGCCTCTATTATAGCCCCAATGACTTGGTTATACCACCTTGGCAGCCTGACCCACAATATATTCCACACTATGCCACTACAAACAAGGACTATAGGGGCACACCTTTGAGGGGCACTCCCGTTCAACACAGACCCTTTCAGGAGGAGTACACACATGGGAAGGCCCCCTTAGATGCTCATTATGAGTGGCCACTGCATAATGAAGTTCTAGAGCAACATAGGGTTCATAAGGAGGGGCCACATGACTATTTCATTCCCCCTCCACCCCTTATTACTGTTAGAACTAATAGACCAAATCTAGAGCGTAGGGCTCTTCAGATAGGGCAAGCAAACTCTCTCGACCCCTTCACATTCACAAAATGGGGCACAAGGAAAACTAGTGTATTCCTCAATACCAATACATCGTGAAAGAGTAATGTGCCTCCGCACTTGCTAATTATCAATATCACCTATTGATGCGAGAGCCTTGGGTGAATGCTGCTAACCTCGATAGAGTAAAGCGACCTATAGAGATCTCGGATCACCATGACCGATATAGATATGTAGGGGAGGCATCTAGGCCTCCTAGACCTAAGACGATAGAACAAATTGACTTGGCATTTTCCAAACATGTCACCTACCAAGCACAAATCACACAGCTTAGGCAAGATCAACAATAGTTAGAGCAACTATATCATCTTAATAAAGAGTGCATTCAACACCAGATATATGAGTTTCTCTAGAACACTATGCATGAGAGGATTCCAACCCCTCGCATGCATAGGACAAAAATTTATGAGAGGCATAACCCCTTAGTACATGATAGGTCTCCACGACCTTATCAAGTGTTACCTCCAAGACCTCCTAGACCTGAGTGGGAAGCCACTCCTAGAACCAATGATGGGTGCCTTCCTCGAAAGCCCGTCCATGTTTGTAGGACACACCCAAAAAATCCCTAAGAAGCCTATGAGGAATTTGAGTGAGAAGAAGAGTGGGCTGAAATGCCCTACCAAGGCAGGGGCCACTACCCAGCTACCCCTCAAAAGGCCTCAAGTTCCTCATAATTCACAATGGGAACAAACCAAGGAAGAGGAAATCAAATCCTCTTATGCATACAAAGCACTTTTAGAGCGCTTAGAGTTTGTGGAGACTAAGATTTTAGGGCCCCAAAAGCCCACCTTACAACAACTCTATAGCCACCTTGTGCATCCTTCAGTTTCGGCACCCCCATACCCCGACCACTTCAAAATGCCTCAATTGGAAATTTTTAGATGGGATGAGGATGCCCAAGAGCACGTGACAAGATTCCTGAGTTAATGCTTTGGCATCCAGGACAATGATGCATTGCTTTTGAGAATGTTTATTACCATGTTTGTAGGCCCTGCCTCGGATTGGTTTACCTAGCTGTCGAAGCATAGCATCACTAATCTAGACCAGTTAGTGGACATGTTCCTTGAATTTTTTGCCTTCAAAACCAAGAAGAAGGTATCCTTAAGTGACCTAGCTAGCATTAAGCAGTATGATGATGAGACCATGACCGCTTATGGGAATCTATGGAGGACACTGCTTTCAAAGCTACCTTACCTCCCTCCCATGGCCGACATGAATCAAATGTTTTCAAAAAGTTGCATTAGGTCAATCTCCATGCTATTGCAGCTACAACAATATGCCACCCTCGAAGAAGCCCTAGCGCAAGCCAGGATAATTGAAGAGATCAAAATTCAAGACGATGAGATTTTCAAGCCACGCAAGAAAGAGTGGACCAAAAATGCTAAAATTGAGTCCACACAACTGAAACCCACTATGTTCAATCAGGTTGCCATAAATATACCAAAGCCTACACAAATGACACATCCCCTAAAGGCTAATTATCAGGCAGTTCCTCTCGATAGCTATGAAAAGGAAAATCATAAGCAAGAGAAAAATCAACAGAGTCACCATAAGTGATAATTCACACAATTCACGGAGTCAAGAGACTCCTTGTTTGACCGCTTATTCATGGAAAACCTAATTAACTTACTAGAAAGTCAACCCATAGACCCCAACATGCCAAAAACCAAGGGCTATAGGGAAGACTTGTATTGTAGATTTCATCGACAGAAAGGACACGTCGTCTTCTCTTGTTGGAAATTCAAAAACTTAGTGCAAGACTTGATAGGCAACAAAACGCTCGTGGTAGATATTCTCGTAGCACTGAGCAACCAACAGATGGAAATCTTCAAAGAACCCCTACCTTCCCATGACACGCAGGAAAAGACTTTTCAAGTGAACAAGGTAACACAAGACTACCCCATGCAAGGATACATAGGGATGATAAGCATCATGACACGAAACAGAAGATACCCAAAAGTGGTTGCACCCATTGCAACTATAGGAGATGTTCCATCAACGTCACAACCTCCATAACACCCTACACAACCTCCCCCACCTAGACCAGTGGCCATGATTCCGACTAAGCTTACTCAAATTTTAAGGATGACGTCGGCTAGGCTCTCCATTTATGAGCTCATCCAACAATCATCGCCCCATCAGTAGGCTCTGATGGAGATACTCAAAGCCATTGAGCTACAACCCCAAGAACCTAATTATTTCAATAATTTCATGGGACATGTGAGACAATGCATAGAACCAATCATAACCTTTAGGGAAGACGAACTGAAACTGGTGAGTGGTGATATGGTGGATCCACCCCTGCACGTCATCACATGGGTAAACAAGATTCCATTCAAGAGGGTTTTTGTGGACACAGGATCGTCCAGCAACATAATCATGATAGCAGCATTAAAACATCTTAAGTTGTTAGCATCCCACATTGTGGCATCTACTTACACTCTTTGAGAATTCAACGACGCGTTATGCTCGATGGTTGGCACAATTTTCCTACCCATCCAAGTGATACAAAAGGCCATTCCTATGTTGTGTCACATACTTGAGGGTGATATGGCCTATAATATATTGCTAGGCTAGCCCTGGATCAAGAACATGAAGTGTGTCCCTTCGATAGCCCATAAATGCCTCAAATACACATACGAGGGGCAAGTACATGTAGTCCCAGTGGACCTAGAGTCCTTTAAGTTTTGCAATTCAGTGTAGATGATGCCACAATAGACCCTCCCATTGACACATTTGGACTTTCAATTGAATCTGTCCACATAGGGTATGATTTTTCCTACATCCCTACTATTGAGTCCCTCAAGTAACCGACCTAGCCCATATTCGTCATCTATCCCTTCACCAACAATGCCACCTATGGTGGCCACATCGAAGGACAATGGGAAGAAGCCCCTAGAGGAGACACCACCATTAGTCTCAACCATCTCTACCGACGAGGTGCCCAGCTAAATGGAAGTCGAGACACCTGGTTCTCCCAACATGGAGTGGACTCAGGGAGAGCTCCCATTCCCTCCCCCTCAATCGCCGATGATTATCGTATATATGGCCAATACGGGCCTAGGGGAGTACGCAGTGCAGAACATTATGGCAACACCCACGCTTGAATCCATGCAAGACATGGGGAAACCTTGCCTACCCATCGACATTGTCATCCCTTTAGGCTACCCACAAAATCAGACCAACTTTGTATATGGGGGCCTTGAGAATAGCCTTGAACCTTACCTACAAGAGGAAGAGGACGAAGAGCCATTTTCTAAGAATTTTGACTATCTGTCCAACCTGGACTTCACCTTGAAATACCTTAACCAATGTAATTGGAATGGATATGGATTGGACAGATATGAACAAGGAATGTGTGTTCTTTGTCAGCCAAGATACCATATGCCATATGATAAATCAGGAGTAGGGTTCAACCACCCTTTTCCCCTTGAAATTTTTGTAGAAACCATGCAAGGCCTAGGTCTAGGTAACAGGGATGGGTTGGCACAAGATCCATATGCCAATCCCAACACAACATACACATTGGGGGAGTATCTCCCATTGTTAACAAAAAACCTTATTGACCTAAACAACCCCTCTCCTTTGATCGAGAAAGGGGAAAGTTCAAGATGTAACCTCCAAGAGGGATATGAAAAAGATCAAGGGGAGTCTTCTAAAGATGAGTCATCTTATGAGGTAGCACCCTGGGACCCTTTTGAGTCTGATAGCAATCACTCACAGGTGACACCCATTGAAGACTATCAAGAGAAATTCATGGTAATGTTTTCCTTGGATGCTCCAATCAAGTAATGGCCACCTCAAGAGAATCCAGCCCTCCCGTAGAGAGTGAAACAACCCAGATGGGACCAAATAAAATTTCTCAAACAAAACGAGCCTCCCATTCTATCCACAAGGCCAAGTAATAAAGAGATGCCTAGTGGGAGGCTATACCAACCAGAAGAGCACATAGTGGTCGGAGCCAATGAAGGCCTAAGGATATCTGATAGTGACTATGATCATGAGACTAAGATGGCATATCTCAATCATATGAGGCAATAATAATACCCCATAGACACCGATGGTATGTTTGAACATCTAAATATGGGACCAAGGCATAGGTGGCATCTAGATCAAGTATAGTTAAACCGAGTGCTTCTTCCATAGCTACAGGCATATAGAGAGCATCTCCCACCTAGAGACCATATAGGGCCACCAGTGCTAAGGGCATACCCTATCCTTCTATCCACACATAGGGTCGATCCTTTTGTACTAGTACCCATAGAGCCAGATCCGGGGCATAAGGATCACCAAGGATGTCCGAATCAACACCTGTGTGGTAATGGAGACCAAATTCATTCCATCAACATGATCTCCATTGATCGAACCACCCCCATCCACAATCCAGCTGATCCAACATGAACATTATATCTAGACCTAGATTCCATAGACTAGGATCGCATTGACTCACCACCATCCCCATCAGAGTACTGGCCGTACGATGAGATGTTTCATTTCACCCCAAGATAGACTCAGGATATCTTCCATCCTGAAGAGGAACCCAACATTCCCAACGTAGATCTAAACTTAGCAAATGATATCCACCTTATCCCAACTCCACACCAGTTGGAGGATGGATCCCATATGTCAGTCGAAGAGACAATTGATGTAGACATTGGTTTTGATCCAATGAATACGCAAATCATCAAATTGGGGGTAAGTTTATCCCCCGAAGAGCAAGATGATTACATTGCCCTTCTCAAATAGAAGAAGGAGGTTTTTGCATGGTGCTACAAAGACATGTCGAGGCTAGACCTGCAACTAGTCATGCATAACTTAACACTTGATCTGACAGTCAAGCAAGTCAAGAAAAAGCTACGTAAGATGCACCCAATAGTAGCCTTAATGGTAAAATATGAGCTACAAAAGCTATTGGATGCATAGTTTATCATCTACGTAGATTATCCACCATGGCTATCCAACATGGTACCCATCAAAAAGCCTAACGGGAGGATTTGCATATGCACCAATTTTTGAGATTTAAACAAAGTGAGTTCCAAGGATGATTTCCCCTTGCCTAGCATCGATGCATTGGTAGACGCTACAATAGGCCACGAAATGCTTTCCCTCATGGATGGTTTCTCGAGATACAACCTGATTCATATCAATCTCGATGATCAACTAAAAATGGCATTCATGATGTCCTGGGGGACATTTTGTTATAAGGTCATGCCCTTTGGCCTTAAAAATATTGGTGCCACCTACCAACGTGCTATGACATACATCTTCCACGATCACATGCATAAAAATTTGGAAGATTATATGGATGATTTGTTGGCCAAATATCTTTTGTGCCAAAATCATCTCGATGACTTATGCAAGATCCTTGATCGCCTCATCGAACACAAAGTTAGGCTAAACCCCAAGAAGTGCATATTTGGCATCACATCTGGAAAACTCTTGGGTTTCATAGTCTCAAAATGAGGCATCGAGGTAGATCCAAAAAAATTCAAGGCAATCCTTGAGATTCTTCCCACAACCACCATCAGGCAACTCAGAAGCTTGCAGGGTAAGGTCGCGTCAATCAAGCGCTTCATAGCACAATTATCTAAAAAGTGCCAACCCATGAATAAATTATTACACAATGGGGGTAGTATTTCATTGGGATGACGAGTGCTAGTCCACCTTTGACGACATCAAACAATACTTGGCTTTGCATCCAGTATTGGAACCACCTAGACCAGGAGTGTCATTCTACTTATACATCTCAGCTACTGAGGTAGCACTGGATGCCATGCTAGCCCATAAAAATGAATTATATAAAGAATAAGTTAATTATTATCTTAGCCGCACCCTGGTTAGTTACGAACTTAACTATGCATACGTTGAGAATTTATGCTTGGCAATGGTATTTGCCACAAAAAAGCTATGCCATTACATGTTGAGCAATACGACGTATGTTGTTTCTAAGGAGAATCCATTGTGATACATGATAAGTCATACTTATCACAGTAGTCGCACGACAAAATAGATCATGTTGTTGATGCAATTTGACATCGAATTCATTGGGTAGAAGTCCAT
This sequence comes from Wollemia nobilis, assembly GCA_028583015.1. Classification (NCBI taxonomy): domain Eukaryota; kingdom Viridiplantae; phylum Streptophyta; class Pinopsida; order Araucariales; family Araucariaceae; genus Wollemia; species Wollemia nobilis. The sequence continues at coordinate 2,076,696 of JAQPPZ010017236.1, read as the reverse complement.
CAAAGGTTAAGTCATCATCGATAAACTAGCAGAGGCTCCTCTCGAAGATGATCAACCTCTGACCATAGAGCTACCTGATGATGGGGTCTTACATGTCTCAGAATTTCCAGATTCTAATGATCATGAGTCATAGGCCGACATGACCTTATTTTTTGATGGTTCTAAATGTGAGCAAGGGGGTGGTGCAAGAATCATATTTTTTACACCACAAGGGGCTCCAATACCTTTATCATTTAAACATGATTTCCCGTGCACCAATAATAGTGTTGAATACGAAGCCTTGCTCATAGGTATTCAGATAGCCATCACCATGAACATCAAATGCCTGAATATATTTGGTGATTCATTGTTAATTGTCAACCAAGTGAAAGGGGTATTCCAATGCAAATGCCTAGTTCTACAGGCCTCCAAAGCCCTTATGGATAAATTCCTGGAAAAGCTTGAATGGTATGCAATCGAGGCACTCTCTCGATCATCGAATCATTTTGTGAACACTATGGCCTCCTTGGGGTCACTAATCCCGCAAGACCCTTCTGGTGAGATGATAACCATTCATATCAAAATATTATCACAATCCACGATAGAGCATGCAAGCTCTGATATAATTCCAGGAATCCACCTGATACATATTGAACCACCTCAGGATAGGTTCTCTCGAATCCATGATGGTCTGAATCATGCCAACTGGGGGTCTTTGTTATCCCCAACCCCTCTTAATAGCAACATAATGATATTTCTACAAGTTTTGTCCCGCTCGAATTTTGCTAGGGACGAACTTCAAGAGGGATCGGCTGTTCACACCATCGAGGTTTCTGATTAGCAGGATTGGTACACACACATAAGAGACTATCTCAAGTAAGGTAGCCTCCCACTAGGATTATCACATGCTACAAAAAGATCATTCAAACAGAGAGCGACCAAACATGTCTTGCTAGGAGACATTTTATACCATCGGAGCTATGGCGAAATCCTCCTCTACTATTTGGACCAGCAGGAGTCCACTTGGGCGATCACCTAAGTGCACCATGGTACATGCGATGGCCACTTCAATGGTATGGCCATCGCAAAGTGCATTCTTCGCATGGGCTATTATTGGCCATCTTTAGAGCGATATTGTTATGCATATGTGCAGAAGTGCATGAAGTGTCAACACCATGCTCACTTGACACGCATATCTTCTCAGGCATTGCAACCGATCCAATTAGTTTGGTCATTTTTGTAGTGGGGCTTAGATATTATCGAAAAGATCTCCCAAATGTCATCAGGTCATCACACGTTTATCATAACAACCACAGAGTACTTCACCAAGTGGGTGGAAGCAATTTCGCTTACCTTTACGACTAGGCCTCGTATTACGGAGTTCATTTTACATAACATCATATGTCATTTTTGTATTCCATCCAAGATCATCTCGGATAATGGGATATCATTTAATAATAAATATGTACATGCTTTGACAACAACGTACAAAATTTAGCACCATTTTTTGACACCTTATTATCCGCAGGCAAATGGGTAAGTAGAGGCATCAAATAAAATGCTAGTTGCCATCCTTAAAAATATGGTCACAAATAATCATAAGTATTGGCACATCCAAATACCACTGGCCCTATGAGCTTATCGCACCAAAATTCAAACGCCCATTGGGGCAACTCCATTTTTGCTAGTGTATGGCTCCGAGGAAGTCATGCCTCTCAAGTTGGAAATACCTTCCCTGCGCATATCAATGCAAGAGTTCATCGATGATGACACTGCACGATAGGCCCGATTAGACCAGCTTACGTTACTTGAAGAACGACGCGTCAATGCTCTCGAAAATTTACATATCTATCAAGAGCAACTTAAGAAAGCATACAACATGAAAGTTCACCTAAGGGAATTCCAGGTTGGTGACCTAGTCTTAAAAGAGAACCAACAAAATTCTAACTTGCCGCCCCATTTAAGGGATAAGTTCATGGTAAATTGGTTAGGTCTTTATGTAATCGATAGTAAAATAGGACATGGAACATATCGGCTCGCCTCTCTTGAAGGAATTAAGGACCTAGAACCCTTGAACATCAGTCATTTAAGGCCATTCAACATTTAGAGATCCATTGACCACCCCAAAAGCTCCAAGGATTCCTGCAATCACTTGGTCAACCTAAAAATCTCCAAGTATTGCCATAATTTCTTGGTCGATCTAAAAAGCTCCAAGGATTCCTGCAATTGCTTGGTCACCCAGATGCCCAAAATGTATCAATAATCCCTTTCATCAAACCAAAAGCCCCAAGGATTCCTACAATCGCTTGATCAACCTAAAACGCCCCAAAGGTATCCATAATCCCTTTGGTCAAACCAAAAGCTCCAAGGATTCTCGCAATCTCTTGGTCAACCAAAAACGCCCCAAAGGTATCCATAATCCCTTTTTTCAAACTAAATGCTCCAAGGATTCCCGCAATCGCTTGGTCAACCAAAATGCCCCAAAGGTATCTATAATCCCTTTGGTCAAACCAAAGTTCCAAGGATTCCCGCAATCGCTTGATCACCCAAAACACCCCAAAGGTATCCATAATCTCTTTGGTCAAGCCAAAAGCTCCAACGGTTCTCAAAATCGCTTGGTCAAAAACGAATATTAAAAAAAATAGCATATAATCAAAAAAGACAAAAAAATTGCATCTCACTTTCATGCATAATATTAAAAATCAAAACACAAAAAGAACTGCATTAGGCATCGCATACTGGCATTGCATATTTTCTGGTCATACATGTCAAACGCACCATAGACTATAATTACTTGACAATTCTATAATTTTCCAAATTTAGTCCATTTTGTAAAAATATCCATTAGAAATAACGCCCTTCGCATTTTTGCCATGTTATAGTCATTTTTCTTCTAATGTCGTTAGAGTTTCGTCATTCAGATGTATTTATATTTCTAGTCAAATGTTGTACAAATTCAAATCGATTTTTAACAATGTAGAGTTTTACTTGGATCACGCCTTGTTACATAGCATCCCAACACAAGCTTAAAACACATAAAATTTCCCAAGTTGTGTGAATGAAATATGAAACCTACCTAGCGGACTAGGTTACCATATAGTGAAATGATTATCTTTTTCATCCCCCTGTGCGAATGACCCCAAGAATGCTGAGAGTTGGAAAAAGGACAAGCATCTTCCCTACCCAATTCCCCAAAATAAACAGTGGTTCTCACCACTATCAGATCTCCCAAATTCTCAAAAGGTTGCAAACATCAAAAAATTGCAAAATTCAAAATACAAACTCCAAAGTTTGCATCAAAACCCTCAAAGTGCACACATCAAAAAGCACAAGAAATAGTGATCTCCATCACTCAAAATTCAAATCCCTTACTCAAAAATAAAAGAAAAATAAACAGTGATTCTTATCACTACATATGAGAGCAATTATCCCAATAAAATTGAAGAAAAGAAGGGAGTCAAACTTGAATCCCTAGAACTCTTAGCATTCAAAAGGTCATGAGGCGATCCTCAGTCCCAGTTTGGTGGATAGCCTACAGGAACTGGTGGTAAACCTCCTACATGATGATATATCTATCATGTTAAATTGTGTATAGATCAATGTTTGCATGTGGATGAGTTAGCTTATGGTATCTTAGATTGCGTAGCAGATTAGTCCTACTAAGTACAACAAAGGAGTTAGTGGAGCTAATTAGGTGATCATCAGTCTAGGTTTGGTTGATAGCCTATCTAGCACTGGCAATATCCTGACAAATACCACATAAACGAATTCAATCACACACATAGGGATGTGGAATAACTTGGTCAAACTCAAGTCTGATTCGTACCTTGTTCAAAAGTCTTGTAAGATAAATGTATAGTATTGGCTAGTTATTTAAAGTATCTGAGTCTCAGAAAAACCTTAACTAAATTCTACAAAAAATTGTTGTACATTTCATTACTTACATCACCCTCAAAAAATACAAAACACAAATTACAAATGCATAGTTATTTCATAACGCAATCACGTAGCACAAAAAGCTAGTAAATATTGTATAGTCCATGGTGCCACCGCCTGTATACCAACAAATCATTCCATCCATTCCACATGCATACATACATATCATATAGATAAAATCATCTACAGTCATAATAGCATATGCATACATCAAAATAAATAAACATGCATAAAAAAACAATAAACCACGACACGTATATAATCAAACCAAAAAAAGATTCATGTATATATATCCAGTCAAAATGCCCTCAAGCTATAATAAAAGGGTCCTCTAACCTCACAAAAAAATAATAAACTCAAAATCCCCACAGCCTAGGGAGTCAGCCACCATGATCACGTAGGATCAATGCGAGTGGAACTACCCCCAGGAGTATGGGTCCTCTAGGACCTCTCAGGGTGGCTGCTGCCAGCCTGTACACCCTAACCACCAATGCTACCCTCATCTAGTCACCTGCGATGAGAGGATGCATACTACTCAGTCTCACTACCTCCCGTACAGTGTGACGAACCACCTCCATTGAGCTTAGGTAACTATCCATCGAGGCAGAAAACCTCTATCTATAACTCTATCTGGTATCGCCTCCACTCCACATCTCATCGATGATACACAGTCAGTGCACTGTCCCACTCTGCCAACTGAGTCTGTAGCAGATCCATCTCTTGCAACATGTCTCTATGCTCCTCCTCCCATCTCCATAAGAGATCCTCCAATCATGCTATCTCAGCATGAAACCCAGCCTCCACATCCCTAGGATAGCCTGAGGCATGGGCACCTCCGATACGGCCTGCTCCTCTAGCACCCACTACTCTGGGGTATCATGTACATCCGACTAATATGAAACCCCTAAATCATCTCCATAACCAGTAAGGTCATCAACCCCCACCATGTCCACATCATCAAGCGGAGCCCCCCAATCCTCCCTCGATGCCTCTACATCCCCACCTCCTGTTGCTGCTGCATCCGTGCCTCATAGAGGCCCCTCACCCCACCATCACCGCATAGTCCACCATCGGTCATACTCTATAGTTACCCTGACATCATCCACATCGGGTAACTCAATAACTACATTAGACCCCTTGCCCAGTGGCTCAATGATCAGCCATTCTAGGGTCCTCTCATCCCCGCACCACCAATAGATCAAGGGATCACCAAGAAATCCTTGGCACACCCCAAATTATTATGTCAACTAGATGTACAGGAAGTACTCCTACTCTATCCCATGCTGCCCAATTAGCCACCTGCCCCTACGCACCCGTCAGAGCCACTCTCTAGCCTTAGGCCAGGCAGGACAGTCCCGGTATAGTAATAAAAACACCTACCCTGGCATTAGATGAGAGAAGGCATCAGTATAGTGCCTTACATCACCTTCACATCGTCGACTCTGCCCATGCTCCTCTGACCTCTATCATAACATAGCATATCCACCATCTCACCTCGGGTGGTCCAAGGCAAACCCTACAGCTGCTACACAACTATGTGCTACCACCCCCAACATTGCAAGAGATAGCTGCACCCGATCCCCTTCCACCTACGACAGTGGATCTTGTATAGCTCATCATACAACTATGCCAGCAATGTCTGACCCCATCTCATAATCAGTGGAGCTGATGTCGGACACTCCACTAGTCTAAACACCAACTCCAGCAGGTTCCAAGGGAACCTCACACCTGAGGAGTTAGGAAGCAGCATATTGGAAATGAGGGCCATGATTAAAGCATACCTCACCCCAATACGTCCTTCTCTAGCCACCACCGCACCAGAATACTACCAATATGGCAGTCAACATCTGCCCTCTCCACAGGCCTATCCACCCCCCTATCCCCCACCCGACCAAAACACCGTGTCAGTACTATTGTCTGCTAGTCTCGAGGGGTCATCCAAATGGGCATCCCATCTATCGAAATCTATAAAATATGATATATGTCCTCAAAAGTCACAGTCATCTCCCATTTTGGGAGATGAAAGGTTTTGGTGTGGGGATCCCACAGATTGATCAAGGCAGTCAAATATGCCCGATCCCCCACCACAGGCTCCAAACATGTCACCTACTTGAGCTCAAGGGCATCAAGCCACTCCCAATACCCAACTGTCAATGCATCCTGGGAATCAGAGAACACGGTTGGCTAGCGGTGCCAACTCCTCACAACCTAAAAAACAACAAAACAAAACAAAAATGAATTAGGGTTTCAACCTTCATTTAAACAAAATCATTAAATAATAGAAAAACTGTACAACAAAAGTACAAAAACATTAACAACAAACTGTACAACAAATGTACAGATCATACAATAAAACTATACAAAAGAGCAACAAAAACACAATAAAACAAAAAATAAACATATTAGGGTTTTAACCTTAATATACACAAAAACAATAAAATAAAACTATACAACCAAAACCAAAAAGGCACATTCGGGTTTCAATATTAATGTGAACAAAAAAACAAAATACAACAAAACATCATATTAGGGTTTTTAACCTTAATGTGAACAAAAATAAAATAAAACAAACAACAAATTCATACTAGGGTTTTTAACCTTAAGTGTGAACAAAAAAATACAATAAAATGAACAATCGCCCTAGGGTTTCAACCTTAGTGTGAACTAAAAAAAAACATATTCGGGTTTTAACCATAATATACACAAAAACAATACAATAAAACTGTACAGACAAAAGAAAAAACAAAGTACAGCCAAAGTACAACAACATTCAAAAATAAACTATACAAAATCATTCGCTAACATAAAAACAACTGTACAAAAACAAAAACACACAATCAAAAAAAATCAATCGCCCTAGGGTTTCAACCTTAGCGTGAACAAAAAAAACACAATAAAACAAAATAAATCATCCTAGGGTTTCAACCTTAGCGTGAACAAAAAAAACACACTAAAACAAAATAAATCGCCCTAGGGTTTCAACCTTAGCATGAACCAAAAAAAAATACACTAAAACAAAATAAATCATCCTAGGGTTTCAACCTTAGCGTGAATAAAAAAAAACACAATAAAAAAAAATAAATCGCCCTAGGGTTTCAACCTTAGCGTGAACAAAAAAAAAAACACTAAAACAAAATAAATCATCCTAGGGTTTCAACCTTAGCATGAACAAAAAAAACACACTAAAACAAAATAAATCGCCCTAGGGTTTCAAACTTAGCGTAAACAAAAAAAAATACACTAAAACAAAATAAATCACCCTAGGGTTTCAACCTTAGTGTGAAAAAAAAATCAAATAAAAACATAAAATTCATACTAGGGTTTTTAACCTTAATGTGAACTAAAAAACAAGCAGAATAATGCTAACAAGCATTTTCTATGTGCGTTTTACAAATTCATATAAAAATAAAACAAATAACAAGCAGAAGGAAGGAACATGATGTCCGTGAAATTTTGGCAGCACTTCGCTACGCAAACTCACACTCCTTCTCACTGCTCCAAATCGCCAAGAAAAAATTGTTGCAAATGAGCCCAAAACCTAGTTTTGGTCCTTTTATAGGTTGTTAAGCCTGTAATAGTTCCACCCTTGGATGAGCGCTCTAGTTGGCACTTGTCCCACCCTGGGACGATTACCAAATTTGTATTCGTACCACCCTGGGATGATTATAGAGCAAGAAATAATGCAACAAAAACTGCATCCAAAAAAATGAACCAAAAATAGCAATAAACCTGCCAAACAAAGGTGCATTTGCACCTGATATTCATGGCATGCAAAACCGACATTGGGGTCAAAAATACTCACTATCCTACTCCCTAAGAAGGCTACCATAGCCGGACCACTCCATGGGAAGGAGGATTTTCGACAATTTCAACCCCAATAGGCATCACAAAACAGGGTCAAAACCCACCAAAAATAGGACCGATTATTGGAAAACTGCATAAGCGTTCAAAGCAAAACAACTACAGGCACCATTACAAACGTCATCTTGTGTCAAGCAACTCGTTGATTTTATCATCTTGGTAATTCCCTCATCGATTCGTCACTTGAGGGGGTAGTCACACTTAGTCACCAAATCAACAAATACACACCCAATCAAAGAAATGGCATGCATTCAAAGAATCATTGACAAAGACAATCACGCTCCTGCTTGGGGCAGCAAACAAGCAATAATCACAAGATAAAAAACACTTGGCATTCTGGAAGCATGAAGACAAGGTTCCTCAGACAAAATGTTGCGCCCTTTGCCTATTCATGACTGAACAATGTCCAAGATCAAGTGCACCTCACTAAAAAAGGTTACACTTAAGTTAAGCTCCTTAGCTCGTCAGAAGAAAGGATTCAAGAATGAGTGCCCTTTCCATATTTGGGGCATCAAAAGTTGGTTAGGTTACTGATAAACCCTAATCGTTAAGTGCTTTGGTCATCTATTTTTGCTTAGGACTGTGCCACACATAGCGAATCCCAAAAAGGGGCATCTGTAGACACCAAAACAACACCAATCCGATTATGTGACTACAAGCACTGATCGAATTGGATTACATACCCCCTAGGACGGTCTCCAGAGGTTAAACAATGGTCCTAACCACTCCCAAATCAATTTTGGAAGGTCAAAGGTCAATTTGGTACCTTTTAAGAACTTTGCTCCCTATTCGTCCCACCTTGGTATGATTAGAATCCTATTCGCCCCACCCCAGGACGATTAGCAGCAATCATCCCAGGGTGGGACGAATAGCAGGTTTGACTGGAAAAAATTCAAACCTTGACTAATGGCATCCAGATCCGCCACTCAATTGTGCCTTCAGAGCATGCAATTGCGAGGAACGATTTCAAATCAGAGAGAGGGACTTCAGTCAAGCATGCCCTAATTATGGAGGCCTCATGCAAGGAGGCCCTAAATTAGGGAGGAATCTTCTCTCCCCCAAAAAAGGCATGACAAGCCAAGTGGTGCCCTCGTATACGCATTCAAAGGAGACCCTCAGGTCTATAAAATGGTGAGCCTCCTCACCCAAAAAAATAACAAAGCAGGAGCATTTGGAGCAATGGAGTGCTGCTAAATTATACCCACAATCCCTTTTGCGCTTCTTACATCCCTAATTTCTCTTTTGGAAGAGAGGTTATTAGGTGAACACTAAGAACGCAATACTGACCCAAAACCCAAGCAATTGGCCACAATCCCACACTAAATTCACCGACACAACCCCCTAGGATGTTTTGGACCCATTCCAAGTGGATTGGTGTCAAAACTAGACCCCAAACGACGAGCATCTTGCCCCCGGGCCCCCCCAAACTGCTGCAATCCTAATCGTCCCATCCCGAAGCGATTAGAAATCCATGAATACATTCTTCACTATTCTTTTTGCATTATTTTCTATTTGGTTTACTTATGCTTCTAGTCAAATTTCATGGCATTCTGACTTGTTTTGACCTTGTTTTTATCATTTTTATGCGTTACTAACCTATAGGGAACGCCTTTGGATACAGGACAATCTGGGCAGAATATGCCAAATCTGACCTTCTAGGTCATCCCAAAATTCCCCCTTTTGTCTAACCCCAAGTTTGCAAGAATTTTGAAGGCCTCTGGACAAGAAATTTGCAAGGTTTCTTTTGCATGTTTTGTGACAGTCCTAATCGTCCCACCCCATAGTGATTAGAAATCCATGCATGATTTCCTGATTTTTCTTTTTGCAATGTGTCTCTAATGATGTCTTTATACCTTTATCAAAGTTTGAATTCATTATGACATGTTCTGACAATCGTTTTGCTATTTTATGTATTCACTAGCCGAAGGCCCTGGGGATTGCATGTTTTCCCTCTATCCGCATATGCTATTAACCGTTTGTTGTTTCTCTGTGTGTAGGATCTCACCGCTACGAACACCAGAGAGGCAGCAAGGAATGAAGAACATAGGGACACAAGCGACGACAACCTTTGGCCCACCCATTTCGAATGTGGGCACGCGAAAGACACTGGAAGAGTACCATCCGTTGATGTAACAGATTGTATCAAATGTTTTGAGCCCTATAGGGGGGGACGTATTGTAACTGGATTGAAAGAAACATTAATAAAAGAGGCCCCGCTTTTCATTGTTTGCTAACATCTCGTCCATGTGTCATTTCCTTCGTGCATTGCTTTCTCGCATTCATAGGACTTAGCATTTTTATATCAATTTTGATTGCACCATTGGTCTGGCACGTCGTCACTCTACGTTCGGCTTTCACACACTATTCATGTGCGTAGCCCGACTACACAACTTTTCTCGTGCGTAGCCTGACTGCGCACTCTTCTCGTGTGCAACCTGATTACGCAATTGAGCATGTGCGAAGCCTTCGACGGTTGAAAATCGAAACCGTAACTTCACTATTTCCCCCCTCAAAAGTGCGAAGATGTTCTACTTCCCATCCATAGATTGCCTGATATCACCATCTGCAAAGATTCGATCACAGCTCTATATATAAATATAATGTATATCTGGGATACGGCAATACCGTGTCGCCGGGGGTTACAATAACTACAATATGATAATTGAAAAGAAAAGTAAAAGAATTGATCAATGAAAAAACAAAGAGTTATTGAATCAAAACAAAATAATTATATATTTATGCTTAAGAGGGTTGTGATTAAGAATATATATAGAGGCATATTTTCACTTACCTCCGCAATGAGTGTGAGGAGGAATTTTTCTCCCGCAGCTTTGGATGACACTTACCATCCAGGGGACGTCGATCAACGCTGCGATTTGTGGAGTTATCTGCCAACAGAAGCACGACATATTGGCAGCTCTTATCAGTCCACAGCACATCGTGGAGGGAGGGTTTCTCTGCAGCATCGATCCGCAGGAGTTCACCAGGCCAGACTTCTCCTCAAAACAATTGTCAGCACCCCCTAAATTTAAATTTAAGGCGACGAAGATGAAGAGGAAGAAGAAAAATGGAGAAAACCGTTCGAATCTCGCCATTCTCCTAAATGTGTGAATAGCTTTTCTATGCTCTCTTCTATTGGATGGCATGGTTACGAATTTATGGAGAAATTTGAGGAGAGGTGGCCCGTGTGATTTCCCGGTCTGCACGACAATCCTATTGACTATGGTGACAATAGGCCGAAATTCTTGAATTATAACGTGGCTGCATGACTCGTTTGTCGAAAATATCGTCCACAGATGGATGTAATAGGATTGCATCTATTTCTACAGAAGTTCTAAAAGCATTAGCAAAAAAATTCACCTTACATACTCCTATTAATGGACTTTAATTTGTTTTTCTTTTTCCCTCTAATTAATTATATAATATATATATATATATATATATATATATATATATATATATATAATTATAATTATAATATTTTTTTAAGTAATATTTTCTATACACATTCATTATGGGATAGAAGAGAATTCAATCTTATTTAAGAGTTATTTTAAATAAAAATATAATATATAATGTTTAAAGGTTTAAATCTTGGATACAAGAGAATTGATATTTTTTTAAGTAATAGGGTTTGCAGCTCAAAGAGCTCTTAAAGAAAAAACTTGGACATTGTTCGGGTAGATAAAGAACTTGCAGGTCAAATATATGCCTTTATTTACAAGTCTCATTTTACCAAAATATTCCAAGCTGAATCATAAGAATAAGAATAAGATTCAAAATGATCATACATTCCTTAAAAATTTGGCTAACTCTCCAAAGGAATCTCAAGCTTGCACAAAATCAGAATAAGATTCAAAATGATCATACATTCCTTATAAAATTGGCTAAGTCTCCAAAGGAATCCCAAGCTTACACAAAGTTGGAATGGAATAAAGACAAATTATTTTCGACAGTGATGTCAATGTGGCATCTCAAAAGTATGAAAATATGCAAAGAAGCATAAGGTGGAAGAAATTCAAACTCCCCAAAAACAAGATAGCGCATCTCCAACATTGGTCAAGGAACAATCTGCATAAAGACGAAATGGAATGACTCCAAAATATTGTTGGTACTGATTTCAGCACTCTCATGATAAAGTTCAAAACACTGTAAAAGAAATCATAGTTGAACAAAATCGAAATCATCTATGCCAAAATTTCAACCAAGCCCAAGAATGCACAAAGCCAAAAGAAACAAATATTAATAAAAAAATAACAAAGTTGAGATTTCTCCCAAGATGATGTTATCAAAGCATCCTTAAGGACCAAATTTATTCCAAAGAACTTTTTAAGCAGACTAAAAGTTTGTCTTGGATACATGGCACTCTAAAGCATACCTTTTAGAGACACAATTGCCTCAATGCCTCCTAACTATTCAAAATAACATTGTTAAGGCACAAAGATGACATCTTTGTAATGACCCTCCCGAAACTACCATTGGTTATGGATTAATTAATGGATTAAAATTACTTTTATATTTTGGAGTATGTACTGCTAATGTTCTTTGTATGTGTAGGATTAGGTATGCACATTGGATAGATAAGTTGCTCAGTAGAAAATTTGAGTAAGAAAATGATGATTCGGCTCAAGGATACATGGAAGTCTCATGTGTGTATTTCATGTAGGATTGAATGAGTGATTTATCTATGGTATGCTTGTGTTGCCTCACTTAGAAATATGTTATTGTTTGTGAAAGTGATTCATCATGATTTCTCATTGCCAATGAAGATGCTAAATATGGGAGCTATTGGCAGTGAAGATGCTAAGCATGGAGCTATCATACTAAATTATTAAATTAGAGTTTAAATTATATTTATAGCCTAAATTTTGCTTGAGTAAAAGAACCAAATGAGAGTATTGTGCTATAGAGAATAATAACTAAATGAAATGCATGGTTTATTGATAAATATTTGAGTGCTTGGATACTGAGTATAGTAAGAGATATATGCTTTGCAGCTTGTTTAGTTACTTGATTCTGGTTTGTCTATTATTGCAAATATTTGGGATGTTGCATGTATAACTAAATGTATGAGTAGATTGCATTCATATAAGATTCGTATCTGATCCCTTTATTCAATAATTTTGTGCTGGTAGAGTTGAAGACTGCCAAAACCAAATTGAAGCCTTGTGCATGTTTTCCTTGAAAAGCTCGTAGAAGCTGGTTAAGGCAAGATGAATGATGTCAGTGGAAAATATCGTCAGGGACATCTCACTTATATCGAGTCAGCAATCAAGTTGTTAAAGGGTGAGCACCGTAGTAAAGGAATTTTTTATGTTTGGTTATAGCTATAGATGGAGTTTTCTATTTTCAAATTGAATCTATGTAATTATAGATTGAGTGGGTTGGCTTTCAAGAAACCAAACTGGTTGCAGCATGCAGGTGGTTGTCATTAATGTAACAGCTAGGAATTTGCTTGTAATGGGGAAACCCTGTATTCAGGAGTGTTGCTTTATGAAACAAAAATGGATCTTTTGTGTGGGAGTTTGTCACCCCTATGTGTAATATATTTATTAAGAGAAATTTTGAACATCTCTTTGTTATACAGTCAGATCGTAATGTCCGAGACCGGTTGCCTTGTATCAATCAGGAAGTTAGAGAGATTAGATACTAAGTTAAATTGTTTGAAAATGTCTTTTAAGAATAAGTGATGGGTACTACAGTGAGAGCATCCGTACTCAGTTGTGAACATACCCGAATGATAATAAAGCATATGCCTCTGTTTTATTTAAAAGTTATTTGTGTTTAATCAGTTGTATAGCTAAAAACTTGGTAGAACTGTTGAGTACTATCAATTATTAGAAAAATGATTTATAATGGCAAGAAGATATTTGATAGACATTTGTTTAACATCCAAACTTAATTAGAATTTTCTCTCTGCAACCATAAATGCAGATGTACTATCTTGCCATAGTGAATGGGAAACATTAAAATTATGAAACCCAAAAGATGTTGTAGTGTCTGAGTTGAGCCTATCAACAAATTAAGTAATGTCAATGATCTTTGAGATTACGTAGAATGGAGTTAAACCTTTCTTTGAATTCAAATGTAAATTATTTTACTTTTAGTTTTAGAAGAAATTTATCAAACCTTTCAAGAATAACATGATTTCTTTATGTGGAGTAGTAACTTCGTTCGCTGTGTAAATGAAAAAATGTTTAACTAATTAGCTGGTGGTGGCAATGTCTGCTCTGAAGGTAGAAGGGCAAACTTCTTTAGAAAATATTAATTGTATAGTAGCTTTTAGAACCAAGTGGCCCATGAAAATTGCCATAATGATTTTAATAATGCTACATATCAATGATAACTTAAGTAAAAAGGAGTTAAGCTTTGTTAAGGCAAAATAGGTTAATAGAAAAGAGTCTGGTTGATTGAATATTGTAGTGGATCTAGCACTTGAAACCGAAAATGCGTATGAGACCTTATGAAATTTTATTCCTACTTATGATTAAGTTAGTAGGGTTGCTATAAGTATCAACCGAGACCCATCAGTAAATTGTGATTGACGTTTTAAAATAAATTAAGAATAGTCTAGAGGAGTTTGGTTTTATAATTGTAGTTGATATATTATGTGTAACCTATTCACATGGGATTTTAGACACATATCTTAACTTTAATTAGAAGAATGTGTGATTAAATTCATTATTAGAATTAAATTCTTAATTGGTAGTTTTAACAAATTTACCATACTATTTATAGGAAAGGATAAATAGATGGAAAAGAACATCCAAAGGTATGTAATAATTTGTGAATTTTTTTATTGAAGCCTATCTAAATTCTTAGTGATGAATGCTAGTTTAAATTGAGCAAATTACTTGATGTACGAGAAAGAATGCAACAAGATTTAAATTTAAATTGTAAATGACTTAAATAATTAGGAAAGATGATTAATATATTGATACACCCAATGTTGCTAAGGTGCGGAATTTACATAGAGAAAGTCTCGAAGCAACTATAGACTAACAAAATTGGTCTGGATAAAAGACTCGATAAGATCTAGTAATGAGGGATGGTATGGGATGCCACCTTTAGGTTGCTGCCAAGTGGTACTGTAAATAAGTCCCATGTTCATTTGACTTATCTAGTTCAACCATGACGTTTGGTATAGGACAAACAATCGTGAGTCACAATGGGCATGAGTGATGAAGTCCAAGGTCAGGATATTGAGATGGAACTAACTGACTCTAAGTAGAGGATAATCAGTTAGTCATGGAGGTTTATGATACGCTGATTCCTTGCATAATTGTATTGAACAAATCAACCAGATAGGTCAAGGTTCATTATGATAAGCAAAGCGAAAAGAAAGCATCCACCCTTTAAGTATTATGGGACCTAAAGGATAACCCTAGTCGTGGATTTACACTCATGGCCAGAACAGGAGGAATAATACTAAGAATTATAAATCCACATAATGGCACCTTCTACGTGAAAGCACGAGGATATGGAAACAAAAAGGAAAATGCCAAGTACGATGCGTATAAAACCAAACTTAACGCCAAAAGCCTATATATTGAAAAATGCATGAAAGGAAAGAGCATAAACGAATCGACACAAGATAAAAGCAATATGGAATATGGCCCTCTTTATTGATATGCTTTTAAAGTCGTGTTACAATACGTCTCCTTCCCTTTTAGGGGATAGGAGCGTTAAATATGTTTCTTATCACATCCATGGATAGCAATCCTTCTTCCGCGTGCCCACATGTAAGATGGGCGGACCAAAATGTCATCGCCACTTGTGTATATGAGTTTTGACTCCTTACTGCTCCTCTAATGTCGGAAAACTATGTTCAAGGAAATAGAAAATATCAGTAGCACCTGCAGATAGAATAGAACATGTATTTCCCAAGGCCTATTGTTAGTGTATGCATGAAAATATTAAAACGATAACCAAATGACCTCAGATCGACCTAAAAATTTAACAAAAGCATGAATATGTTACCAGGAGGGCATTACAAGTGGAACAATCAGGAAATTCCTCACAAATTTGTATTCGCTCTGAGGCGGGACGAATAAACCTACAATAAATTATCAGAAAGCACCCTCTTCAATGTCCTATCCAGGAAGCTCCAAATGACCTACAAAGTTGGGGTTAGCTAATTGGGGGTGTTTTGGGAAGACCCAGAAGGTCAGATTTCTCCAATTTGGCCTCTATCACCCAGATTTTTATGGTGCCATCTGCAAGTTAGTAAAGGCGGGAAATGATAAAAACATGGTAAAAAATGCTCAGAATGAAATGAAATTTAAACTACAACCTATTTAAATAACCTAGAATAAGATGCAAAAAGAAAAGAAAGGAAATATACCATAGATTTCTAATCACTCCGAGGTGGGGCGTTTAGAACTGCGACAACTTGGGGGGCGCCCGAGGGCAGGATGCCCACTGTTTGGGACTCTGTTTTGGCACCAATCCACTTGGGATGGGTCCAAAACCTCTTATGGGGTGTTGTCGACAAATTTTGTGGAATATTGTGGCCAAATGTTTGGGTTTGGGTCTAGAATGCGCCTCCAATGATCACCCAATAACCTCCCTCCAAAAGAGAGATCAAGGATGTGAAAGCACAAACAATGGGTGAGGATATATTTTAGCAGCACTTCGTTGCTCCAAAAGCTCCTCTCTGTATATCTTTTTGGGTGAGAAGACTCACCAATTTATAGACCTAGGGTCTCTTTGTTTGAATGCGCATGCGAGGGCGCCACTTGAGTTGATTGTCCTATTTTGAGAGAAAATATTATTCCCTGATTTAGAGTCTCCTTGCATGAGGTCTCTAAAATAAAGACATGCATGACTGAAGTCTCTCTTCTTGATTTGAAGCCGTTCCTCGCAATTGCATGTCCTGAAGTTGCAATTAATTGGCGGACCTATCGAGGTTTGACTTTTTTCCAGTCAAACTTGCTATTCGCCTCACCCTGGGGCGAATGCTTCTATTCATCCTTGGGTGGGGCGAATACCAGTTTGTATTCGTCCCAGGGTGGGGCGAGTAGAGAGCAAAGTGCCAAATGGTGCCAAATTGACTCTTGACCTTCCAAACTGCTGTTGGGAGTGGTTAGGACCACTGTTTAACCTCTGGGGGCTGCCCTAGGGGCTGTTTGTGTCAATGCGATCGATGCTTGTTGTCACATAATCGGATTGGTGTTGTTTTGGTGTCTACAGATGCCCCTTTTTGGGAAGCATTGTGCAAGGCGCAACGCTGAGCAAAAATAGATAACCAAAGCACTAATGATTAGGGCTTCTCAGTAACCTAACCAACTCTTGATGCCCCAAGTATGGAAAGGGCACGCATTCTTGAATCCTTGCTTCTGACAAGCTAAGGAACTTAATTCAAGTGTTAACCTTTTTCGGTGAGGTGTTACTTGAGCTTGGACATTGATCAGTCATGAATAGGCAAAGGGCGCAACCTTTTGTCTATGGGAACCTTGAGTTCATGATTCATGAATGCCAAGTGTTTGATCAGCTTGTGATTATTGCTTGTTTGCTGCCCCAAGCGGGAGCATGATTGTCTTTGTCAATGATCCTTTGAATGCATGTTATTTCCTTGATTGGGTATATTTTTGTTGATTGGTGACTAAGTGTGACTACCCCCTCAAGCGACGAATCGATGAGGGAATGACCGACATGAGAAAAGCGACGAGTCGCTTGACCCAAGATGACTTAGGTAAGGGTGTCATCAGTTGTTTTACCATTGAATACTTAAGCAGTTTCTGAACATTCTGACCTATTTTTGGTGGGTTTTAACCCTTTTTGTGACGCATTTTGGAGCTAAAATTGTCAAGAATTCGTCCTCCCGGGGAGCGGTCCGGCTATGATAGCCTTCTTAGGGAGTAGGATAGTGACAGTTTGTAACCCCAACGTCTATTTTGGATGCCAAGAATGTCAGGCGCAAAGGCGCCTTCGTTCGACAATGTTATTGCTATTTTTGGTTGGGTTTTGACCCTTTTGGTGACGCCTTTTTGAGGATGAAATTCTCGAAAATCCGTCTTCCCGTGGAGCGGTCCGGCTATGGTAGCCTTCTTAGGGAATAGGATAGTGAGGATTTGTGACCCCGACGTCTGTTTTGCATGCCCGGATTGTCAAGTGCAAAAGCACTCTTATCGGACACTTTTTTTGCTTGTTTTTGGTGCATTTTGTGCAGTTTTTTATTTTTTTGAAATTTTTGCTCTGTAATCATCCCTGGGTGGGACGAATACCTATTTAGTAATCGTCCTAGGGTGGGACGAGTGCTAAATAGAGTGCTCATCCCAGGGAGGAATGATTACAGGCTCAAAAATCCTATTTAAAGGCCAAAACTGGGTTTTGGGCTCATTTGCATTTGTTTTTCCTGGCGATTTGGAGCTTTGAGGAGGAGGAGGTCAATTCTGCGAAGCGAAGCGCTGCCAAAATTTTCCTACCACCATGAGTTCACGGACCGGATCCTCAAGCGGTGGAGCCGAAGTGAGACCGGTGAGTGTTCTTCCTCTTTATTGGTTTTTTTTTTTGTTACAGTTTGAAAACCACAAGTTAGTTGTTTTAGGTCCGTTTGTTTTTGTTTTTCAAATTTAAAAATGAAACCCTAGTCTATCAAAATTAACACTTAGTTGAAAACTTAGTATAACCCTAGTTAAACAAAGATCAAAAGTTAGTTTAAAACTGAGCTAAAAAACTTAGTTTAGAACATAACCTAAAAACCTCGCCTAACCTGAATTGAACAAAGATCAAAACTTAGGTTAGAAACGTAGGGTAAAACTGAGCGTAAAAATGTAACTCAACCCTAGTTATTTTTTTGTTGTTTTTGTTTGTGTTTTTAATTTACCAGTTTAGAGTTAAAAACCCTAGGTCTGAGAAATTATTTTTGAATGTTTTTGTTTGTTTTTTAATTTATCAGTTAGAGTTAAAAACCCTAGGACTGACAAATGAGTTTTTATTTTTTGTGTTTGTTATTGGTGAATTTATCAGTTTAGAGTTAAAACCCTAGGAACTAAAAAATTAGTTTTGAATGTTTTTTGTGTTTTTGTTTAATTTATCAGTTTAGAGTTAAAACCCTAGGAACTAAAAAATTAGTTTTGAATGTTTTTTGTATTTTTGTGCATTTTATCTCTCGTTATTTGTCTGTTTTTAGTTGTATAGTTTTTCCTGGGTTTTAATGTTTTTTGTTTTGTTTTCTTTCGCAGGTTGTGAAGAGCCGGTACCGTGTGCCCACGGTGTTCACTGAAGCATGGGAGGCACTGACTTTGACTGACTGGGAGTGGCTTGATGCCCTTGGGCTCAAGCAGGTGACTCGGCTGGAGCCGATGGTCGAGGATCGGGCCTATCTGACAGCCTTGATCAACTTGTGGGATCCTCGGACCAACACCTTCCATCTCCCAATAGGGGAGATGATAGTTACTTTGGAGGATGTCTATCGGATTCTTCGAATTTTGATAGATGGACTGTCGATCAGGACGATGCCACGAGATCAACGGACAACAGTGTTGACACGCTGCTTTGGACATGGAGAGGAGATGGGGGTGGACAGCCCAGTGGAGAGGGCAGAGGGTGACTGCCAGATTGGTGGCATATTGGTTCGATGGTGGCTAGAGAGGGGTGTGTTGGGAGTGAGGCACGCATTACTGATGGGCCTCATTTCCAACATGCTTCTCCCCGACTCTTCGGGCACGAGGTTCCCATGGAACCTGCTAGAGGTGGTGTTTCGGTTGGTGGAGTGTCCGATGGAGGCACCTATAATCATGAGATGGGGACAGACTCTATTGGCATAGCTCTATGATGAGTTGTACGAGGTCCACTATCGAAGGTGAAAGGGGATTGGATGTAGCTACTTGTTGCAGTGCTGGGCTTGGCAGCACATAGCGGTGGAGAGGCCGGTTGGTTTGCCATGGATGACTCGGGTGGAGATGGTAGACCGAGAGATCGGATACGAGGCACTATGGCAGAGGTCTTAGGAGTAGGGTCAGATTCGATGATGGGCAGGTGTCGTAGGGCACTATGTCGATGCCTTCGCTCGGCTTGCTCTGGGGAGGTGTTCTGGCGCCCCTATCGAGACTATCTAGCCTGGCCTGAGGCTGGAGAGTGGCTCCGATGGGTACATAGGGAGCGGTGGCTGATTGGGCATCACGAGACTGAGCAGGAGTTTTTCCCATATGGTCGGGTTACATGATAGTTCGGGGTGCACTAGGGGTTTCCTGGTGAGCCCGTGGTCTATCGGCATCGGGGGACGAGAGGACTCTAGCTTGGCCAGTCATTGCACCATTAGGTGAGGATGCAGATACAGTGATTGACGTCCCGGATGTGGATGACGTCGGGGTTACCATTGAGTATGACCAGTGGTGGACTTTGCGACGGTGGCGAGGCGAGGGGCCTCTAGGGGGCGTAGAGGTGGCAGCAGCAAGGGGTGATGATGCAGGGGCATCAGGAGAGGGCTAGGGGGTTCCGCTTGAGGATGCAGATATGGTAGAGGTGGATGATTTTGGGGGGGTTTTGGGTTTTTGGACCAGTCGGAGGTGTAGGATGTCCCGGAGTAGTGGGAGCCAGAGCCGGCTGCTATCCTAGATTTGCCTATGCCTCGGGCAGTTACGGAGGACATGGAGGCAGGGTTGCACACTGAGAATGCATGATTGGCGGGGCTGCTTTAGAGGTGGGATGAGGAGCTGAGGGAGGCTCTGCAAGAGAGGGATCTCTTGCGGACTCAGCTAGCGGAGTGGGAGAATGCATGGGCTACGTACCATCGGTAGGAGGGGGATACTGATGCTGCATGGGAGAGGGATCTTCTACGGGTGCAGCTGACATAGTGTAATGAGAATTTGGCTATGTATCAACAGTAGGAGATGGACTTTGTGCGGCATCGATTAGAGCTGGAGGTAGAGATTAGCTACCTCGATGGGCGGATCCCTATGTTGAGCGGAGGTGGATCATCACACCGCTCGAGAGGGAGTGATACGGAGCAGTCAACATCCTCTCGATGTAGGCGACTGGATGAGGGGGGCTCTAGTAGGCATGATGTGGGGGCTAGCAGCAGCCGCCCTGAGGGGTCCCATAGGACCCACACCATGGGGGGTAGTTCCCGTCGCACCGATCCTGCGTGATCATGGTGGCCGATGCCCTAGGCTTAGGGGTTTTTGAGTTTTTGGCTTTGTTGCGAGGTCAGAGGACCGGTTCATTGTAGCCTACGGGCATTTTTGATGATATATATACAGATGACTTTCTTTGTGTTTATACACTTTTGTGATGGTTTGATTTTATGCACATGTATTTAAATTGATGTATGCATAATTTGTGAATGCGATGTTTCTAATTATATGATGTATGCATATGGAATGAATGAAATGAGTTGTTGATAATTTGGTCGATGGCACCATAGACTGTACAAGATTTACTGGCTTTTGTACTTATGGGATGGCTTTGTGGAATGACTTTGCATGTGATAACTTTGTTTTTGTATTTTGCATATTTTCTGATGGTGATGTACGTAATGAAATGTTCCAATGGTTTTGAAAATGTAGTTAAGCTTTTTTGGGATTCAGATATTTTAACTAGCTAGCCAAGACCGTACATTTATCTTACAAGACTTTTGAACAAGGTATAAATCCGACTTGAGTTTAACCAAGGTATTTCACATCCCTGTGTGTGCAATTGAGTTCGTTTATGTGGTATTTGTCAGGATACCGCCAATGCTAGATAGGCTATCAACCAAACCTGTATTGAGGATCACCTAATTAGCTCCACTAACTCCGTTGTTGTATTTAGTAAGATTAATCCATGGGACAATCTAAGGTACCATAAGCTAGCTCATCCACATGCAAACATTGGTCTGCTCACACGCAAAGTTAATGTGATAGACATATCGTCATGCGTTTAGGATACCGCCATTGCTAGGTAGGCTATCCACCAAACCCGTAATGAGGATCACCTAGATGGTTTTTGAATGTTGAGAATTCCAGGGATTCAAGTCCAGGATTTTTATTTGCTCAATGATTTAGGATACTTGCTCGTATACATAGTGATAAAAAATCACTATTTATTTTTATTCTTGTTTTTCTTTTTGAGCAAGGATTGTGAATAGTGGTGATAACCATTGTTATTTGATTTTGCATTTTGAGCTCGTAAAGTTGAGCTTGTAGGTTTGTGGCTTATGAATGGCTTTGATCCTTTTAGGCCTTGGGGATGACTACCCATCCTGTTCAGGGACGTGTAGTATGAATCCTTATGACTTTGGGAACCAAAGGGGATTATGGAGATTATGAAGTATGGGCATTGATCTCTTAGGCCTTGGGGATGACTACCCATCCTTGTCAGGGATGTGTAGTATGAATCCTTATGACTTTGGAGACCAAAGGTGATTATGGTGATGGCTTGTGGGAATTTTGTTTTTGAATGGTCATCGATCCTTTTAGGCCTTGGGGATGACTACCCATCCTTGGCAGGGACGTGTAGTATGAATCCTTACAACCTTAGGGACCAATGGTGATTGGGATTTTTTTTAGTAGTGGTGAAAACCACTGTTTATTAGGGGGAATTGATGGGGAAGAGCTTGTCCTTTTGTCAATTCTCAACACTCTTGAACCATTCGCACAGGGGGATGAACAGGCTAATCTTTCACCTATGGTACCCTAGACTGCTTTGTAGGTTTCTCTTGCATTCACACAACTTAGGAATTATTTTATGTGTTTTAACTTGTGTAGGGATGTTACATAACGAGGCGTGATCCAAGTAAAACTTTCCCTTGTAAAATCCATTGAACTTTGTACAGTTTTTGGCTAGCAATTTAATGACAGTTGAATGACGAAAACCCTATGTACATTAGGAGACAACTGACTATGCTAAAAATGGGGATGGTGTTATTCTGGATGTATGTGTTTATATAAAATGGAATGGAACATGGAAAATGATGGAATTGCCGAGCAATTACAGTCTATGGTGCTTGTGACTTGTATGACCAACAAATATGCAATGTATGGATGCGATGCCTAATGCAACTTATATTTTTTTGTATTTTGATTTTTACGAGTATGCATGGAATGGAGATGCAATTTTTTTTGTTATTTTTGATGATTTTATTATTTTTGTTTGTTTTTGAATATTTGTTTTGACCAAGCGGTTAGGGTAACCCTTGGAGCTTTTGGTTTTGACCAAAGGGTTTATGGATACCTTTGGGGCATTTTTGGGTTTGACCAAGCGATTATGGGAATCCTTGGAGCTTTTGGTTTGACCAAAGGGTTTATAGATACCTTTGGGGAGTTTGTTTTGACCAAAGGGTTTATGGATACCTTTGGGGCATTTTGGGTTGACCAAGTGATTGTGGGAATCCTTGGAGCTTTTGGTTTGACCAAAGGGTTTATGGATACCTTTGGGGCATTTTTGGGTTTGACCAAGCGATTATGGGAATCCTTGGAGCTTTTGGTTTTGACCAAAGGGTTTATGGATACCTTTGGGGCATTTTGGGTTGACCAAGCGATTGTGAGAATCCTTGGAGCTTTTGGTTTGACCAAAGGGTTTATAGGTACCTTTGGGGCATTTTGGGTTGACCAAGCGATTTTGGGAATCCTTGGAGCTTTTGGCTTTGACCAAAGGGTTTATAGCTACCTTTGGAGCTTTTTGGGTTGACCAAGCGATTGCGAGAATCCTTGGAGATTTTGGTTGGACTATGGCTCTCTAAATGTGGAATGGCCTCAAATGACTGATGTTCAAGGGTTCTAGTTCCTTGATTCCTTCAAGAGAGGCGAGCCGGTATGTTCTAGGTCCTATTTTACTATCAATCACATAAGGACCTAACCAGTTTGCCATGAACTTGTCCCTTAGATGGGATGGCAAATTAGAATTCTGTTGGTTCTCTTTTAAGACCAAGTCACCAACCTGAAAGTCCCTTAGGTGAACCTTCATGTTGTATGCTTTCTTAAGTCGCTCTTGATAGATACGCAAATGCTCGAGAGCATTGATGCGTCGTTCATCGAGCAACGTAAGTTGGTCTAACCGGGCCTACCGCACAGTGTCATCATCGATGAACTCTTGCATTGAAATGTGCAGTGAAGGGATTTCCAACTCGAGAGGCATGACTGCCTCGGAGCCATACACCAGTAAAAATGGAGTTGCCCCAGTGGGCGTCCGAATGCTAGTGCGATAAGCCCATAGGGCAAGCGGGATCTGAATGTGCCAATCCTTATGACTATCTACGATGGTCTTTTTGAGGATGGCGACTAGCATTTTGTTTGACGCTTCTGCTTGCCCATTTGCCTGTAGATAATAGGGTGTTGAAAAATTGTGCTGAATTTTGTACTTTGTTGTCAAAGCACGCACATCTTTATTCTTGAATGACATCCCATTATCCGAAAGGATCTTGGATGGAATACCAAAATGACATATGATGTTATGCAAAATAAACTCCGCAATGCGGGTTCCAGTCGTAGAGGTTAGCAAAATTGCTTCCACCCACTTGGTGAAGTACTCTTTGGCCGTTATGATGAACGTGTGATGACCTGATGACACAGGGGAGATCTTTCCGATTAGATCAAAGCCCCACTATGAAAAATGCCAAGTCGATTGGATCGGTTGCAAGGCCTGAGAAGGTACATGTGTCAAATTAGCATGGTGTTGACACTTCACGCACTTCTTTACATATGCACAACAATCTCGCTCTAAAGATGGCCAATAATAGCCCATGCAAAGAATGCGCTTTGCGATGGCCATACCGTTGAAGTGGCCACCACATGTACCATCGTGAGCTTGGGTGATCACCCAAGCGGACTCTTGCTGGTCCAAGCAATGGAGGAGGATTCCTTCATAGCTCTGATGATACAAAATGTCTCCTACCAAGACATGTTTTGCCGCTTTTTGTTTAAATGATATTTTTGTGGCTTGTGTCAATCCAAGTGGGAGGTTACCTAGCTTGAGGTAATCCCTTATGGGTGTGTACCAATCCTGTTGATCAGAAACCTCGATGGTATGAATGACCAATCCCTCTTGAAGTTCATCCCTAGAAAAATCTGAGCGGGAAAGAACTTGTAAAAATAGCATTGTGTTGCTATTAAGAGGGGTCGGGGAGAACAAGGACCCCCAGTTGGCTTGAGTCAGACAATCATGGATTCGAGAGAACCTATCTTGAGATGGTTCAATCTGGATCAGGTGGATTCCTAGCGTTAGGTCAGAGCTTGCACGCTCCATCATGGATTGCGATAATGTTTTGACCTGAATGGTTGTCATCTCACCAGAAGGGTCTTGCAGGATTAGTGACCCCAAGGAGGCCATAGTATCCGCAAAATGATTCGATGATCGAGGGAGTGCCTCGATGTCATACCATTCAAGTTGTGCTAGGAATTTGTCCACAAGGGCTTTGTAGGCCTGCAGAACTGGGCATTTACATTGGAATATCCCCTTTACTTGATTGAAAATTAACAATGAATCACCAAAGATGTTTAAATGTTTAATGTTCATGGTGATTGTTGTCTGAAGACCTATGAGCAAGGCTTCGTATTCTGCATTGTTGTTGGTGCATGGGAAGTCTAATTTAAATGATAGAGGCATTGGAGCCCCTTGTGGAGTGAAGAATACAATTCCCATGCCACCTCCTTGCTCACATTTAGAACCATCGAAGAATAGGGTCATGTCAGCCTGTGACTCAGGCTCATCAGAATCTGGCGATTCTAAAACATGGAAGACCCCATCATCTGGTAGTTCTATGGTCAGAGGCTGATCGTCTTCAAGAGGAGCCTCTGCCAGTTGATCGGTGATGACTTGACCTTTTATGGATTTTTGTCCAATGAATTCTATGTCAAACTCCGTCAACAACATGATCCATTTCATCGTGCGGCTACTATGATAAGTACGACTCATCATGTATCACAATGGATTCTCCTTAGACACAACATACGTCATATTGCTGAGCATGTAGTGGCATAGCTTTTTGGTAGCAAACACCACTACCAAGCGAGCTTCTCAACGTATGCATAGTTAAGTTCATAACTGACCAAGGTGCGGCTAAGATAGTA
Organism: Wollemia nobilis; assembly: GCA_028583015.1. Lineage (NCBI taxonomy): Eukaryota > Viridiplantae > Streptophyta > Pinopsida > Araucariales > Araucariaceae > Wollemia > Wollemia nobilis. The sequence continues at coordinate 2,050,930 of JAQPPZ010017236.1, read as the reverse complement.
AGTAGTCCTGTTCTTTGTGTAGTTCATTTTTTTGGGACAGCATGGCGCCCAGTGCCACCTCAGTAGCTGAGATGTATAAGTAGAATGACACTCCTGGTCTAGGTGGTGCCAATACTAGTGGTGAAGCCAAGTATTGTTTAATGTCGTCAAAGGTTGACTCGACACTCGTCATCCCAGTGAAATGCTACCCCCTTGTGCAATAATTTATTCATGGGTCGGCACTTGTCAGATAACTATGCTATGAAGCGCTTGATCGACGTGACCTTTCCCTGCAGAATTTTGAGCTGCTTGATGGTAGTTGGGGGAAGCATTTCAAGGATTTCCTTGACTTTGTGTGGGTCTACCTCGATTCCTCGTTTGGAGACTATGTAACCCAAGAGCTTTCCAGATGTGATGCCAAATACGCACTTCTTGGGGTTTAGTCTGACTTTATGTTCCATGAGGCGATCGAGGATCTTGCTTAAGTCATCGAGATGATCTGGGCGCAAAAGAGATTTGGCCAACAAATCATCCATGTAATCTTCCAAAGTTTTGTGCATGTAATCATGGAAGATGTACGTCATGGCACGTTGGTAGGTGGCACAAGCATTTTTAAGGCCAAAAGGCATGACCTTATAGCAAAATGTCCCCCAAGGCATTGTGAACGCCATTTTTAGTTGGTCCTCGGGATTGATACGAATTTGATTGTATCCCGAGAAACCATCCATGAGGGAAAGCATTTCATGGCCCGTTGTAGCGTCTACCAATGCGTCAATGCTCGATAAGGGAAAATCATCCTTAGGACTCGCTTTGTTTAGATCTCAAAAATCGATGCATATGCGAATCCTCCCGTCGGGATTTTTGACGGGCACCATGTTAGACAACCATGGTGGGTAATCCACGTAGATGACAAACTATGCATCCAACAACTTTTGTAGCTCATATTTGACCATTAAGGCTACTGTTGGATGCATCTTACGTAGTTTTTGCTTCACTGGCTTGACTGTCGGATCAAGCGTTAGATTATACGTGACTAGCTACGGGTCTAGCCCCAGCATGTCTTTGTAGGACCATGCAAAAACCTCCTTCTTCTCTTTGAGAAGGGCAATGTAGTCGGCTTGCTCTTCGGGGGATAGACTTACCCCCAGCTTGATGATTTGCAAATTCATTGGATCTGAGCCGATGTCTACGTCAGTCGTCTCCTCGATCGACATGTGGGACCCGTCCTCCAACTGGTGTGGAGTTGGGATCAAGTGGATATCATTTGCTGAATTTAGATCATCGTTCGGAACATCGGGTTCCTCTTCAGCATGGAAGACATCCTGAGTCTGTCCTGGGGTGAAATGGAACATCCCACCGCAAGGCCAGTACTCTGATGGGGATGGCGGTGTGTCAGCGTGATCCCAGTCTATAGCATCTAGGTCTAGATGCAATGACCATGTTGGGTCGGTTGGATTATGAATGGGGGTGGTTAAATCAATGGAGATCATGTTGATGAAATGATTATGGTCTCCATTACCGTGGGTGTGGTTACTCGGACATCCTAGATGATCTTTGTGCTCTGGATCTGGCTCTGTGGGTACTGGCACAAATGGATCGGCCCTATGTGCGGATAAGAGGACAGGATCTGCCCTAGGCACTAATGGCGCTATAGGATCTCCAGGCGAAAGATGCTCTCTGTATACCTAGAGTGGTGGGTGCAGTAATTGCTATAACTATACCTGGTTTAAGTGCCACCTATGCCTGGGCCCTATGTGTAGGTGTTCAAACATGTCGTCTATGTCCAAGGGATATTGTTGTTGCATCTATCGCATGTGATTGAGATAGGCCATCTCAGTTTCATCTTTCGAATCACTGTCAAAGATCCAAAGGCCTTCGTTGGCTCCAACAGCTGTTTGCGACATATGAGGCTCATCTTGCTCGAGCAAATTAATGTGGTCCCATCGAGGTTGTTTCGCTCTCTACGGGGGGACCTGATTCTCTTGAGGTGGCATATGCTCAATTGGAGCATCCAAAGGGAACATTGTCAAGAAGCTCTCCTGATAATCATCCATGGGAGTCACTTGTGAATGATTGCTATCAAACTCGAAAGGATCCCAAGGTGCTACCTCGTACTCCGACTCATCTTCTGAAGACCCTTCTTGGTCTTGTCCACATCCCTCTTGTAGGTGAGTCCTCGAACTTTCTCCCTTTTCGACCGAAGGGAAAGGGTTGTTATGGTCAACAAGGTTGGTTGTTAGCAATGGGAGATAATCTCCCAATGTATATGTTGTGTTAGGATTGGCATATGGATCTAATGCCAACCCATCCTTGTTGCCTATCCCTAGGCCTTGCATGTTCTCTACCAAGATGTCAAGGGGCAAGGGGTGGTTGAACCCTACTCCTGACTTGTCATACGACATTTGATATCTCGGTTGGCATAGAACACGCACTCCTTGTTCATACTGGCCCAACCCATATCCATGCCAATTACATTGGCCAAGATATCTTAAAGTGAAGTCTGGGTTGGACAAATAGTTGACATCCTCAGTAAAGGGCTCTTCATCTTCGTCTTCTTGCATGTAAGGTTCAATGCCATTATCCAGGCCCCCATAAACAAAGTTTGTCTGATTGGGTGGGTAGCCTAAAGGAACCACAGAGCCGATGGGGAGGCGAGGTCTCCCCATGTCCTGCATGGACTCAAGTGCGGGTGTTGCTACAATGTTCCACACTAAATACTCCCCCAGGCCCGTGTTGGCCATCTCAACGGTGATTGTTGGCGGTTGAGGGGGAGCGAATGGGAGTTCTTCCGGAGTCCACTCCATGTAGGGTGAACTAGGCATCTCGACTTCCATTCGGCTAGGCATCTCTTCGGTAGAGATGGTTGAGACTAGGGGTGGTTCCTCTTCTAGGGGTTTCTTTCCCTTGTCCTTTGGTGTGGCCACCATAGGTGGCATCATTGTTGAAGGACCAAATGAGGAAGATGGACCCTGTTGGGGATTTGATGGACTTGTCAATGGGGATGCCTATGGAATCGGACCCTGTTTAGATGGATTCAACTAAAAATCCAAATGCATTGATGGAAGGGTCGATTATGGCATGAACTGCATCGTATTGTAGTACTTGAAGGGCTCTAAGTCTGCTGGGACTACATGCACTTGTCCTTCAAATGTATACTTTAGGCACTGATGAGCTATTAAAGGGACACACTTCATGTCCCTGATCCAAGGCCGGCCTAGCAAGATATTATAGGCCATCTCACCTTCCAAGATGTGGCACAATGTATGAATAGTATTTTGTCCCACTTGGATGGGTAGGACAATTGTGCCAACCGTCGAGCATATTGCATCATTGAATGCTCGAAGAGTATAGGTGGAGGCCACGATGTGAGATGCCGACAACTTCAGATGTTTCAATGCTATTATTGTAATTATATTACTAGATGAACCAGTGTCCACCAACACCCTCTTATACAAAATCTCGTTGACCCACGCAATGACGTGTAGGGGTGGATCCACCACATCACCAGTCACTGATTTCAATTCATCTTCTCTAAAGGTGATGATTGGTTCTGTACATTGTTTTACATGTCCCACAAAGTTGTTGAAAGAGTTTGCTTCATGGGGCTGCAGCTCGATGGCTTTTAATATCTCCATTAGAGCCTCCTGATGGGGCGCTGATTGTTGAATGAGCTCGTATATGGAGAGCCTAGCCGACGTGGTCCTTAGACTTTGCGTAAGTCTAGTCCGAATCGTGGCCACTGGTCTAGGCGGGGGAGGTTGCATAGGGTGCTGTTGAGGTTGTGACGTCGATGGAACCTCTCTTGTGGCTACCGTGAGGTAGCTCCTGAGTACCTCTTGTTCCTAGTCACTATGCTTATCATCCCTACATACCCCTACATGGGGCAATTCTATTGCACCTCATTGACTTGAAGGGGTTTTGTCTATGCATCATGGGCAGGTAGGGGGTCTCTGAAGACTCCCATATGTTGGTTGTTTGGCGCTACGGGGTTGTCTACCACCAATATCTTGTTGTCGATTAGGTCTTGCACCAAGCCTTTAAACTTCCAACATGCATTAAGGTCATGTCCCTTCCATCTGTGGAACCTACAGTACAAGTCCTCCCGGTACCCCTTAGGCTTTGGTGCATTGGGGTCTATGGTTTGAATCTCTGGTAGGTTGATCAAGTTCATCGTTGACAAGCGGTCAAACAGGGAGTCCCTGGACTCTGTGTAAGGTGTGAATTGTCGCCTAGGGCGACGCTACTAATTTTGTTCTTGCCTCTAATTTTCTCTATCATAATTGTTAAGAGGCACCGCCTGATAGTTAGCATTTTGAGGCTATGTTGCTTATGCAGGCTTAGGGACGTTTATAGCAACCTGATTGACCGCAACGGGTTTTTGTTGCGTGGTCCTTGTTTTGGTGTTCTTAGGCCATTCTTTCTTCTTTGGCTTGGCAATCTCGCCATCCTGTATCTTGATCTCCTCGATGATTTTGGCTTGCGCCAGAGCTTCCTCAAGAGTGGCATATTGCTGCAGCTACAATAGCACAAAGATCGATCTCAAACAACTCTTTGAGAACATTTGGGTCAGGTCGGACATGGGAGGGAGGTAGGGCAGCTTTGAAAGCAACGTCCTCCACCGATTCCCATATGCCACCATGGTTTCTTTTCCTCATACTACCTGAGGCTAGCTAGGTCTCTTAGTGATGCCTTTTTCTTGGTGTTGAAGGTGAAGCGTTTGAGGAACGCATCCACTAGCTGATCCAAGTTATTGATGCTATGTTTTGGCAACTGAGTGAACCAATCCAAGGTAGGGCCTATGAATGTGGTCTAACGCTAAATGTGCTCTTTGCTAAGGTGGTATAGATGCTCTAACTATTCTTGATCTTGCCTAAGCTGCGTGATTTACGCTTGGTGGCGGCATGTTTGGAAAATTCCAAGTCAATTTTTTTTGTCGTCTCTTGTTTAGGAAGCCTAGATGCCTCTCCTACATGTCTATCTCGGTCGTGGTGATTCGATATCCCTATGGGTTGCTTTCCTCTATCGAGGTTAGCGGAATTCACCTGAAGCTCTGGCCTCGATGGGTGATCCTGATACATAGCAGGTGCGGAGGTGCATCGTTCCCACGCTGTGTACTACTCTTGAGGAACATAATGTTCTTCCTCGTACTACCATTCGTATGTGTGAAAGGTGTGGGTAGAATTTTCTCGCCCTATCTGGAGAGCCTCATGCTCTGGATTTGGTCTAGTGTTTCTAATAGTAATACGGTGTAAAGGAGGGATGACGAAATCATGTGGCCCCTCCTTATGGACCCTATGTTGCTCTAGCACTTCATCACTAGGCCACTCATAATGAGCATCTAAGGGAGGTATCCTATCTATGTTGAGTGCCACATGTAGGTTCTCCTCTTGAAAGGATCTATGCTGAGTGGGGGTGCCCCTCAAACAGGTGCCTCTATAGTCTTGTTCTGTAATGGCATGATGTGGACTATCTTGTGTGTCATGCCACCAAGACGGGATGACCATATCCTCAGGACTATATTAGAGGTGACTTGTCCCCCTTTGTACACTTTCTACAGCACTTGCCCATGATTGGGCTTGGCTACGGGTGTACACCATGGTGATGCTTACCCAAAGATGCGTAGATTTTTGTCTTTTTTATGATTTTTATGCTACACTAAATAGAAAATATCACACACATGCAAAAGCAATGATTATCTCGTTTAAAGATTAAAAGTGTGCCCTAAATCTGGTTTAGTGTGTTTTGATTTTGTTTTGAAAGATTTTGTAAAGAACATTTAAATGCAATATGATGGCTCTTATGACTCCCAAAAATGGTCGCCCCTTCGATATACCATTGCCAGGCCGATATACCAACCTCTCTATATACCCGCCCTTACATGAGGGAAACTATCGATACATGAGAGCAGATGGCATGTGGAACATAGGCGGTACGAAAGGGGAATCACTCTATTTATGACACCTACCATTACGATTTATGTCTAGCAACAATCACGATCGGGGTTATGTATGTAGTATCTCAAGCCAAGGTGGTGATGAAATATACCATTGGTCTTTCTCAAGGGTTGGGGTTTTATGACCAACTCCTTATTGTTTTAACTTGCCACGTGGTGTGTGGGGTTCTTTTTAAGTTGCATAAATGAAGGAAACAAGCATTCAAACTCTCCTATGCAAGCAAATAACCAAATAACAAAAAGCAAAAATTGACAGAAGGCGTTTAGAACCCCTACCTCTTCTCTGCCCAAATCGGATGTCTCTAAATTTTTGCCCTAAAATTGCATAGGGAGATATTCATCCCAGGATGATATGAATAATAGATCTGTATTCGTTCTAGGGTGAGAAGAATTCCTATTCGTCCCTGGATGAGATGAATTCCAACTCTGTACTCATCATAGACTGAAACGAACAGCAGTCCAGTGTTTGAAAACTTGGTACCTATAAGCAAAAACAAGAAAATTTGATTAGAAATTTAATCTTAAAATCAAGGTACAGAGGTCCCACCGTGATCGCCACTGAAAGCACAAGGATACGGAAACAAAAATGAAAATTCCAAGTACGATGCGTATAAAACCAAACTTAACGCCAAAAGCCTATATATTGAAACATGCATGAAAGGAAAGAGCATAAGTGAATCGACACAAGATAAAAGCAATATGGAATAAGTCCCTCTTTATTGATATGCTTTTAAAGTCATGTTACAATACGTCTCCTTCCCTTTTAGGGGATAGGAGTGTTAAATATGTTTCTTATCACATCCATGGATAGCAATCCTTCTTTCGCGTGCCCACATGTAAGATGGGCAGACCAAAACATCACTGACACTTGTGTATATGAGTGTTGACTCATTTCTACTCCTCTAATGTTGGAAACCTGCATTCAAGGAAACATAAAATATCAGTAGCACCTGTAGATAGAATAGAACATGTATTTCCCAAGGCCTACTGTTAGTGTATGCATGAAAATATTAAAATGATACCCAAATGACCTCAAATCGACCATAAAATTTAATAGAAGCATGAATATATTACCATGAGGGCACTACAAGTGGAACATTCAAGAAATTCCTCACATATTTGTATTCGCTTCGGGGCGGGACGAATAAAACCTGTAATAAATTGTCAGAAAGCACCCTCTTAAATGCCCTATCTAGGAAGCTCCAAATGACCTACAAAGTTGGGGTTAGCTAATTGGGGGTGTTTTGGGAGGACCCAGAAGATCATATTTCTCCAATTTGGCCTCTATCACCTATATTTTGTTGATGCCATCTGCAAGTTAGTAAATGCAGGAAATGATAAAAACATGGTAAAAAATGATCAGAATGAAATGAAATTTAAACTACAACCTATTTAAATGACCTAGAATAAGATGCAAAAATAAAATAAATGAAATCTACCACAAATTTCTAATCGCTCTGGGGTGGGGCGTTTAGAACTGCGACAACTTGGGGGGCGCCCAGGTGCAGGACGCCCACTGTTTGGGACTCTGTTTTAGCGCCAATCCACTTGGGATGGGTCCAAAACCTCTTATGGGGTGTTGTTGACAAATTTTGTGGAATATTGTGGCCAAATGTTTGGGTTTGGGTCTAGAATGCGCCTTTAATGATCACCCAATAACCTCCCTCTAAAAGAGAGATCAAGGATGTGAAAGCACAAACAATGGGTGAGGATATATTTTAGCAACACTTCATTGCTCCAAAATCTCCTCTCTGTATCTCTTTTTGGGAGAGAAGACTCACAAATTTATATACATAGGGTCTCTTTGTTTGAATGTGCATGCGAGGGAGCCACTTGAGTTGATTGTCCTATTTTGAGAGAAAATATTATTCTCTGATTTAGAGTCTCCTTGCATTAGGTCTCTAAAATAAATACATGCATGACTAAAGTCTCTCTTCTTGATTTGAAGTTGTTCCTCACAATTGCATGTTTTGAAGTTGTAGTTAACTGGCGGACCTATCGAGGTTTGACTTTTTGCCAGTTAAACCTGCTATTTGCCTCACCCTGGGGCAAATGATTCTATTTGTCCCTAGGTGGGGTGAATACTAGTTTGTATTTGTCTCAGGGTGGGGCGAGTAGAGAGCAAAGTGCCAAATGGTGCCAAATTGACTCTTGACCTTTCAAACTACTATTGGGAGTGGTTAGGACCACTATTTAACCTCTGGGGGCTGCCCTAGGAGCTATTTGTGTAAATGCGATCGATGCTTGTTGTCAAATAATCGGATTGGTGCTATTTTGGTGTCTACACTATGGGATTTGGCTAATATCGTCCACTTGGGTGGTTGTCTGCAGTAGTCTTAAACCCAAAAGTGGTTTGTTATGTCTATACAGATTTGAAAAAATACTATTGATTTATTGCGTGAATAAATGTGCTATGAACCCAAAAGTACTCTTATGAAAATAATTTTTGTTTGAATACAAAAATAAAATTAACCTATGAAAATGCTTGATGTATTTTTGTGGTACAACTAGGTGAGTGGACTTAGGTTGTTACAATATTTGATAGATAAGTTGCAATGGTTTGGCCATTTGTAGAAGATAGTTGGAGCTCTATGGAGCAAATTGTAAATAAATTCAAATTCAAGCACAAGATGAAATCAAAGCAAGCCACATCAACAACAAACAAGTGCATGACATGAAAACAACAAACTCCCTAAAGTGTTCTTTGTCAAGTTGTTTTTCTTAATAGACTTGTAACTATATTGTAAATCTTATTCTGCAAGATTCAAAGAGCAACTTATAAATAGAGAGATAGACCTCTCAGGGAGGGTCGACTGTATAGCATTTGCTTAGATGTATGTTATATAATTTCTACCACCAATTAATGAGAAGTGATAGTTGTTTGACCTCCATTACAAGTTTTATTGTAGGTCTTATGAATGATTTTATGCTTTAATTAATTTTTGTTACACTTTATGATTAGTTTATTTTGCTATTTGGATCGCTATTGAATTACTTTTCATTAAAGTATTTTGAATGATTGAAGCATATGTTTATAATTGAATTAAATCTATCATGCACTTGACAATGGTTGGTTTGACAAGTATTGTTGTAAGTTAATTGTTGTTGTTTCTTACAGTATGTGCCAGTATTGTTATTTCTCTAAACCCTTACTCTCTCCTAACCCTCTCTTTTCTCACCCTCAACTTAAACCCCTATTTTAATTTTACAAGTATTTCAAGGAGTCAACCTTCTTTGGAGGTTTAAATGAGATAAATTATCATTCATTCAAAATGTTTCCTAAACTCTAGGGTGTATTTCATAGCTTGGGAATATTTTATGCCAACAATATTTTTGAGCATTCCTAGTGGTATAAATTGTGGTAATTCATTCAAATATATGATTTATTTGATTGAGCATAACCTTGGTGAATTTTTACCTCTTAAGATCATTCAAATTATTCACCTGGAAACTTTTTTGATTTACAAGTGACTAACAAATACCCATTTGCCACATTATTCTATTTTGTTGTATTTTATGCTAACAAGGTTTGTAGCCAAGAAACGAGATATCCATTACTATTTCTTGAATTATCATATTTTATGTTAAGATAAATTGAGTATCTACCTCTAGAGTCATTATTATAAATTGTAGATTCTATGTACTCTACCTCTCCAAAATTCTCAAGAACATCTAGTTTTGATATCATGGTTCAAAATCAACAACAAGTCCCCCAAATTTTCCTTGAATAGAACATCATCAGGCCACTAAATTTGACATATATTAATGACATTCCGAAGGCAACACTCAAATCCTGACACATCTTAATGACATTACTAAGGCAACACTCAAAGCCTTTCCTACCTATGATGGTATAGCCAAAATGGTGTATGAATGGTATAGCCTTTCCTACATGCGAACAAGAAGTTGGATACCCTTCCAACTTTGGTGATGTTCGCGTTGGCCAACATAGTCACCCCCGAACAACACTGGATGTCAGTTCCCTTGGAATCTTATCATATTGGTGTGTGACATGCTCTCTACACCATAGGTGTATGCATGGGCTTCTACTTTATTGGTATAGTTATATAGGGAGCTATATGAGGTGAAGAGATAGAAGTGTTATGGACTAGGTTGCAGTGTGCTACTGTAATGTTGGGGTTGGTAACACTTTAGTGTGGCTCAACCTATGGGCTTGCTAGTGAAGGGATGGGATAGGGATCAAACCTATGCTATGAGGTGGCTAGTGGTAGAGGAGGTGTAGCTGAGTTTTCCTACTCAGATGAGGTAGTGGTATAGGGATCTATGGGCTAGACTGATTGTAGCTTAGGTGATATGGATTCCATGGTGGGGTTCCATGTGGATAGATGATGGAGAGCATCTATGGTGGGTGTGGTAGGCTAGATGGATGGTTACAAGGCGTATGAAGGAGGTGGAGCTGATCTAGTCCCCATGGGTACTTCGATAGTTTGGCTTGAGGCAAGGGGTTCCTGATGAGCCAGTGCTATATAGGAGGTATCAATATGAGATATGATTACCATGAATCAAGGGATGGAGGGTCACATTGGAGGATGACAAGGAGATCAATCTCCTCAATGTGTATGATGTAAGGACTATAGAGGAGTATGATGCATGATTTGCAACTCAGTCACCATGGGTACCAATTCTAGTGATAGATGGTGGAGAGGGATATGGAAATGAGACCGAGAGATTCGAGGAGGATCCTAAGAACCGAATGCATCTCTAAGCTAGAAATCAGAGGAGGAAAACTAGGAGGGTGGTATAGTAGGTTCTAGAGGATGGAGGAGATAGATGGGATATGGTAAAGTAGGCTCCTGAGTTTGGGTAATATGGAAGGAATATGGAGGATATAGATGATATTCTAGATGGACCTCCTAGTCAAAGCGAGGATGATCATGTGAGGTTGAAGCAGCAGGTGGTGGAGTGAGACGCTATGATAGTGGCTCGAGATGTGGAGATAGCTAACCTGTAAGGTAGAGAGGTGATTTTGGATGTGGAGATAGCTCAATTGTGGATGAAGTTGGATGTATGGTTGGTCATAGGTGGAGATAAGGATAGGATCATGAGGCTCCACATAGAGCTTATAGAGAGTCATTGTAGGTAGAGACACGATGTACATCACCTTCAAGCTCAAGAGGGATATGTTTAGGCTTTGGAGGATTAATTAATGGAGCACAATATTGGGATTCTAGAACCACCCTCCTCATCCATATCTGGATCAGCTAGGCCTATTGATTCTAGGTATAGTTCTAGATCTAGGGCTTATTTAGGGTCTCATGGGTCCTCTCATAGGCATTAGCTAGTGCTTAGATGCACATTTTTTGTATATGAGCCTTGGTACTCTATTGTATGTAGCCTTTTTGGGAATTCAGTGTACCACAATATTTTTCTATATGTACATGGCATTTACTTTTGTGTTATGGTTTTGTGTGAATATTTTTGTGTGAATGCATATGTATATGGATTATTAATGCAAATGGTAATGTGTTATGGATTATTAATGCAAGTGGTAATGCACATGTTCTAATGATCATTCATAGCTTAGAGTTTTCTTGGCCAATGTTACATTGTTATTTAATTAGAACACCAAACATGGTGATATGTGGGGTGAAAGACTCATGAATTGACATGGATTTTGACTTGGAATAAAATATGTATGTTGATATGGAAGAATATATGGATGTTGATATGGAAGAAGATATGGATATTGATATGGAAAACTAATTTTTTTATAGACTCAGAAATACTAGTGGTATAAAACAATCTCAAATAAAATTGCCTAATCTCTCTAGGACCAAATGTGTGTGCAATGATTTCATTTATTGAATCATGAGCATGGTAATGACTTGAGGTAATCAAGAACCAATGTGTGTGCAAGTGATTTCATTAACTCATCTTGAGTAAATTGTGTGTGACCTATTATGGATGAAACCAAAAATCTACCTTATCTGTATGTGCAGTCAGAGGTCTCTTTACAAGAGACGTGTCACCATGCATGAGCATACTCCACTGTCAGTCAAGCGTCAATAGCTCTGATGGATATTAGCTCCATAGTCCAAGAATTTTGATCTCTCAAGTTTTGGTGATGACTACTTAACCGTCTGAGTAGAAATGTAGTATGATCCTTACAACCCAATGATCAGTGGTATGTGATTAAATATTTAGAGCTTTGGAGAATCAAATTCTCAACGTAAGTGTGATGATAATTGTACCTCATCCTTACTACTCTATATTTTGAATTTGGAAGCAACTGTGATAGTGGTGAAAACCACTATTATTGTGGACTATATTGCATGATGTGACAGGTGAGGAGTACCCTTTTCACTTTGAGGTTCAACCCAAGTTTGGTGTTATCCCTATTTGACATAAGATATTTTTAAGATGTGAAATTGTGTTTGGTTCAAGAATGTTTTAGATTCAACTCCTAGAACTCAATATTTTCTTAGTGAAGATGTGTAATTGTCCTAAAAATAACTTAATATGTATTTGGAGTTTTCTTAAAATACTAGGATTGGTTGAGTGATTGAAAACACCTAGGAATAATGGGCATGTGGTTTTACAAATGATACTTTGACTTTATGGAATAGTGTGGTAGCTAGTTTGAAGGTGTCCCTGATTAAGGCAACATGACTTTATTGGACCAATTAAAACCTTGAACTAAATAAATTATCCCTAATATGAAATATGAAATGTGGATGGAATGTATGAAATGCAATTGTGTAAAATGGAGTGTATGAATGCAATTGTTGTTAAATGAAATGTGTGCAAATGCAGTGCAATGTTTTTGTGTATTAGCCATGTATATAAACATATATATATATATAACTCATTAAGCATAGAATACTTTCAAGTGTATAAAATTAAGTGGTTTGGGTTCTTCCTCTCCCTCTATACTAGCAAGCCTATAGTGTGGTAGCTAGTTTGAAGGTGCCTCTGATTAAGGCAACATGACTTTATTGGACCAATTAAAACCTTGAACTAAATAAATGATCCCTAATATGAAATGTGAAATGTGGATGGAATGTATGAAATGCAATTGTGTGAAATAGAATGTATGAATGCAATTGTTGTTAAATGAAATGTGTGCATGTTGGACATTTTGAGTCAAAGTTGTCATTGATGTCAAAGATAAATTGTCATTGATGTCAAAAGGTCAAAAGGAGTAATGCAAAAGGTTGATGGTAACATAAGCTTCATAATATATATTTTTAAATATTATGTAAAAGGTTTTTATTTAAAACCATGGTTGGGCAAAATAAAAGGTTTTTATTAAAACCATGGTTGGGCAAAATAAAAGGTTTTTATTAAAACCATGGTTGGGAAAAATAAAAGGTTTTTATTAAAACCAGGAAAAATAAAAGGTTTAATTAGAACCATAGGTGGGAAAATTAAAAAAGTTTTCCTAAAAATCTAAGGAGGCTTTAATTTTTAATAAATCCCAAAGAGGATGTAAAATATTAAATTTATAATATTTAAATTCTATTGAATTTAAATAATTATAAATTAAAATAATAACAAGGCAAATGTTAGAGTCGACTCCCAATGCATTATCCTCCGCAAATGTGCATGGTAAAGAGGGCATAAGGTATTTATATCTTAGCCAAACTAAAATTTGGTATTCAATTAAAAATGTGCACATCCAAAATATTTGAAGCTCGTGTGAAATTTAATCAAGCACCTTTGAATTGCAAGTGTGGTAGTAGACATCGCGTCGAAGGAAGAGCCAAATGCTCTTGAGGGTTATGAGGAGGTCAAAGTGCATATTGTGTTTTAATGCATCAAAGGAACACATGGTTCACACGGTGTGGAAGACGTGTCCAAGGCACTGTGGAGAGAGTGGTGCAAGTTTGAGCCTCATGGATTGTGGAAAAGGGTAATAAAGTTTTGAAATTATTTTAATTTGCATGTGGTAAGGTCTTAGGAGGAATAAGGTGAAAGTTAGAAATTATATTTGCATATTGGTAAGGTCTTAGGAGGAATAAGGTGGAATTTAGGTTATGATATTAACCTAAGTGTTGAAAGGTTATTTTGTCTAGGGTAAATTTGTTTTACCTTAGAAAAATTGGAAATTGATTTATTGCATTATTTTATGAAGTGATTTATTTAATTAATGCAATACTAAGTAGGGAGTCATAATTAGAGTTTGGATTATTTTTTAGATATATTTCTGAAAAGGGTTATGATGAAATTAGAATGTTAAGATATTCTTTTGATGAGTTAGAGTTTTTGAAGAAGTGTTTTTATTGAATATTTGTGTTGTGGGATGTTATTTTAAGAAGGAGAAATAAGGTGTAATTCAGTTTGATTATTTTTGTAATTGAGAAATATTTTGATAGAAAGTTAGTGTGATATTTTATCATCTAACCGTTGAGATTGGCAAAAGAGAAAATTGTGATTGAGATAGGTTTTCCAAGGTCACTTCTACATCAAATAAAGGTATGGGCATATTCTTCCTAGTGAGTGATTTTTGAACATTGTGAATGCAAATTTGAAGTGAAAATGATTGTTTGGTAAGCATTGTTGAGTGTTTTTTGAATTAATGCTTCAAGATTTTCTGAAATTTAGAGTTGTTGATAAAACCTTGTTTTATAAGCATTGTTGTTGAAGTGATTGATTGAGTGAATAATTTGAACTAGGGTTTGTAAATATCATGATGAACTCCACTTGTTTTTATCTTCTCTACCCTTGGTTTTTTACAAATTATTATTTTGTGAGCTACAAGTTGTATTAGTTTCTCAATGGGATTACAGTTAGTATGTGGGGATTCGCAAAGTCCCAATACTCATGATTTTGAGTCCACCTAGAAAACATCAATCATTATTTGTACCAACAACCAGAGCATCAGAAGTATAACATGCTTGATCCTGTTGAGTAATAAGTTCTCACTTGTCTCGTACATGTCGATGATATTCCTTCTATTTTTGTGGAAGGGATAGAGGTGACTCAAAAGTATAGAAATTTGATTCTGATTTTGGAAGCATTATAGAAGGTGGTAATTTATGACTAGAGCCTTGAATAAGAGACTAGAACTACATACTAAAAGACCTGCATACTAAATTGCTTTCTGAAAGACCTTTTTGACTCATCAAAATGTTTGCTCCAATTGTTCTTGGGAAAATGAAAGAAGCAAAAAATCACTTGGAGGACCTAAAAAAGAGGATCTCGATGCTTAATATCGAGCAAAAAATAATGGACAAAAAAAGAATGGTTTGTCCCAAAGATAGTTTTTGATATCTATTAGTTTAATCTTTGTCTGGATCTATTGATTGTTCATTGTATGTTACCTTTTTTTTGTAATCTTAAATGATCTTTAAATAAAAAAATTTAAATAGTATAAATATTGTTTGATCTTCTTGTTTAAACTCTAAAACCATATTTAAAATGTAAATTTTATTCTTTAATGTTTATTGTAAAATTTTTGGGGTCCCTTTCCAAACCCCTTCTTCTACCTTAATCTATATATTTTATCTAATAATATTTAAACCTCACAATCCTACAAGAACACCACAATAATAAAAGTTAATAAATTTTCTTAATAAAAATCTAAATTCAATTCAAAGTAATTTAAACCTTATAAATTTTAAAAACCTCTCTTCATTATTAAATAAATATTAAATATTATTACACTACTTATTTAAGCATCACAAAATTTTAAAACCTCTCTTAATTATTAAATAAATATTAAATATTATTGCACTAACTTCCATTCAAGATATTTTGGATTTTTTATAATTATTTTCAATGTGCAAAAGACGAATTAAATCTTCAATGTACTCCTTTTCAATGTGCAATTTTGCGGACATAAATGGCACTCCACTCTATTTCTAATTCCTTTACTTGAGAAAGGAAAGCAACATCTCTCAACATCTCCATAATAAAACCTCACTTCACATCGATAACATTTAAATAATAAGTATTATTTAAAAAGTAAATTGTTTGATAAAGATAAATTGTTTGTGGGAAGTATTTTAAAAAGTTGGTATCCTATTAATTTTTTATTTACTCAAACTAAAAATTATAAAATAAAAATTTAACAAGGTCAAACACAGGTCTACACAGTAACCTCACATGCCGTGCCGAAACAGAAGCCTACACGGTAAATTCTAATCACTTATATCACAATCCTTCCAACACCCACTGATATCATCATCAGTTGCAGACTCTCGCAGGATTTGATCAGGGCGTCACTATAACTGCAATACAATGATTCAAAAGAAAAGTTAGAAAATTTGATCGATTAAAAAATAATATATATATATATATAATTAGTTATATGAGATTGAAACTGTCTAATGCAATAATTTGATTATTTATAAGTATTATTTAATTTCTTCAAACTAAAAAATTTTAGTCAGTTAATTCGATCTCATTTTTTCACTTACTTATATGAGATTGAAATGGTATTATTTATTACAATAATTTGGTTATTTTATATGTATTATTCAACTCGTTAAAAAAAATAATAATAATCAGTCAATTCAATTTCATTTAATGCTTTCTTAAATTCTGTTTTAATGTGTTAATTTTTCACTTTTTTACCGTGGTAATTTATGTTGTAAAAGTACCTAGAAAGGGATAGGTCAGTTGATAGCGATCGAGTTCTTGCTAATAGGTTGCCTTAATTTGATTCTTGAGGGTTAATTTCTTGGTTCTATTGAATTTATTTTTATCCATCAAGCTAGAGATTATAGAGGTTGTTAACGCAAAAATAAATAAATAAGAATTATGTTCTAGAAAAAGCCTCACTTTTCTTCTCACACTTGAGTGGAATATATTATTTTTTTAAGTTGACCAGCATCTATGGAAAACCCATTGTCCTTGACTCTCTTTGTAGAATATTCAAATTACTTTTTCTCTTAGATCTAAGTTTACATCTATAAAATATTTAAAATAAGAGCTCCACTAATTTTATCATCATACATATTGCTTTATTTCACCAAAAGAAAATTTATTTTATCATGTAATCTTGACCACAAAAAATATCGCATAATATAGATTAGACTCTTTTCTACTAATTTTGGTATAATATAGAAGGACATATAATATGTTCAAATGATCTGTAAAACTAATTTAATTAGTTTCACTCTCCGTGCTAACAATAACCATCTATATTTCCATGTTGGTAGTTTATTTTAAACTTATAACTACATTCCACAATTTTATCCTCATTCTCCCCTCAAATAACAACATCTGTAAATATGTTGCTAATAAATTTACCTCCTTTTAAAGTAACTTGCATATCCATGCTTTGATTCTAGCTAGAGTTTTTGGGAAGTAAATTTTGTATTCTTTTCCTATTAAATTTTTCCTAGATGCCCTCTCATATCCCTTAAATAAGTTAGTCAAAGCTCTAACCTCATTTTACCATGCTCTTCTATGTAGGGTTGTATCATCTACAAACAATTGATGAGTAAAGTTATTGATGTTATTACTAGCATTAATCTGGTTGTTAGCCCATTTTTTTATGCCTTCTTTAAGTTCTTTCTCAATACCTCTACCATAATAATGAACAAATATAGTGATAGAGGATCTCCCTATCTAAGACCCCTCTTGGCTTTAAATTATTTTGCTACTAGCCCATTGACTAGAAATAAATATGATACTCGAGAGACATAAAATTTAATCCATCAAACCCATTTCTTCCTAAATTCAAACTTTTCTAATACTATAAAGTAAAAATCCCATTTAACCCTATCATAGTATTTATTCATATCAATTTTTAAGATCATTGCTCTTTTTTTCTAGAAGCTATTGAATGCATTAGTTCAAGAGCTTCTATGTTCCCATCCAAATTTCATCTCCTTTTCACAAACCCTCCTTACTCTTCTAAAAATAATTTTATCTAATAGTGGTCTTAATGGATTTGCCATCACTTTGGATATTATCTTATATGACATTTTACACAGACTTATGGGCTTGAATGAGTCAAAATATTCTACATCCTTATTTTTAGAATCAAGGTAATATGTCTTATATTTATTTTATAAGGTATGCATTATTTTACCCTAGACTATTCCACTACCACCAATAAAGAATACTTCACTATTTCCCATTTACATGGATAGAATGCTATAACGAGTCCATTCGAACCTAGGGATTTGTCTTTATCAAAAGAGAAAAGAGCTAAATGAATTTCTTCCATAGCAATAGTCTATATTAGTTTGCTATTGTCTTTATAAGTTTAACAAAAGATACTTCTTGCATTGGCTTATCATTAAGAACTTCAATCTCCTTCGATCCAAAAATATTCTGGTAAAAAATCCTTCTCCTTTTTTATTTCACTTTGATCTTCAACCAAAACCCCTTCTACCGATTTAATTCTAGTAATTCTAGATGCTTATCTCTATACTATTGTCATCCTATAAAAAAAAAATGTGTTTTTATCTCCTTCTTTTAACCAAGTTTATCTCAATTTTAATCTCTAAAATTTTTCTTCCTTACTCAAAATATTATGATATTTAGTAAGCAACTCCTTTCCTTCAAACTTGGATTATTTTTCTCATGTATTTAGAATTTGGATATCTTAATTTCTACCAATAGACCTATCCCTTTATGAGCATTTATAGAACTTAAATTACCACCATAAAAAAAGTGAGAAATTAACACATTAAAACAAAAATTGAGAGAGCATTAAATGAGATTGAATTAATTGATTAGTTTTTTTATTTTTAACGAGTTATATAATTCATATAAAATAACCAAATTATTGTAATAGATAACACCATTTCAATCTCATACAAGTAATTGGATAAATGAAGAAAACATTGAATGAGATTGAATTAATTGAATAATATTTTTTATTTTAAGGAGTTAAATAATACATATAAATAGCTAAATTATTGTAATAGATATCACCATTTAGATATAAAATATTGCATTTGTTCCTTTGGTTGCAAGTTTCTTTAGTGGTTTTCAGGTCCATGATGACACTTGGGAGGTATAAATCAGTCAGAAGTCTAGAAAGGCAAAAAATAGTCATTGGCTATTTTTAGTAAGTTAGCCTAAATGGACACATATGGGTTTGAAAATTTACTCGAAGGAGTGGGATTGAAAAATAGATCTGGTGGTGAAAGAATCACCCCAATATCCTAAACGGTTTGAGATATATTAAAGTTTTTATGTAGGAAAATATCTCAAAGAAGGTTTAAAAATATAATTTTAATATCTTAAAAATCCCGAAGGAGGATGCAAAATCACCTCAATAACTTTTAGGTGATTGAGGCACTGTAGATCTCTTCGTAAGCTTTCCAACAATATCTTACAGAAGCCAAATGGACCCCCGAGTCAAAAGTTATGGTCTCGGGAAGCTGTGCCACTGAAATTCAAATTTGAATATCTTTTTGGGCAGAAAATGAAAAATTAAAATTTCAGATGAATATATTCTTGGGTGGGAAAATGGGAATAACACTTTCCAGAATGTTCTATGGGAGTTATTAAAATGGGGAAGAGGGATCACCAAAAGGTAGCACAGGAAGACAAATCGTAGCTCCAGCTTGCAGATTTCGAGTAAATTTTGCTTTGTGTTAAAATCGGCCTTGTGGCCATAGAATTGTAACTATGATTCTATAATTCGCAGCTTTGTAATTTTTACTTTTGAAAATTCCATTTCATCGAAATAAATATTAGATGTTGTGTTTCTTCTAATTTTTTTTGTGATTTGAGTATTGTGCGTGTGTTGGGTGGAGTAGCCCTTCATCAGTTTCAATATCATATAACTAATAGGAAATATAGATATTAAGAAAAAAATAATAATATTAAAAGGCATATAGATTAAACTAATGGAACAAAATTAAATCAATGACATCTAGATTAAAAGAATGGAACAAGAACAATTTTAGAATTATTTTTTATAAGAAAGAACTAAAAGAGAATCTTCCCAAATTCTAAATACATGAGAAAAATAATCCAAGTTTGAAGGAAAGGAGTTGCTTACTAAATATCATAATATTTTGAGTAAGGAAGAAAAAATTTAGAGATTAAAATTGAGATAAATTTGGTTAAAAGAAGGAGATAAAAACACATTTTTTTTTTATAGGATGACAATAGTATAGAGATAAGCATCTAGAATTACTAAAATTAAATCGGTAGAAGGGGTTTTGGTTGAAGATCAAAGTGAAATAAAAAAGGAGAAGGATTTTTTACCAGAATATTTTTGGATCGAAGGAGATTGAAGTTCTTAATGATAAGCCAATGCAAGAAGTATCTTTTGTTAAACTTATGAAGACAATAGCAAACTAATATAGACTATTGCTATGGAAGAAATTCATTTAGCTCTTTTCTCTTTTGATAAAGACAAATCCCTAGGTTCGAATGGACTCGTTATAGCATTCTATCCATGTAAATGGGAAATAGTGAAGGATTCTTTATTGGTGGTAGTGGAATAGTCTAGGGTAAAATAATGCTACCTTATAAAATAAAGATAAGACATCTTACCTTGATTCTAAAAAGAAGGATGTAGAATCTTTTGACTCATTCAAGCCCATAAGTCTGTGTAAAATGTCATATAAGATAATATCCAAAGTGATGGCAAATCCGTTAAGACCACTATTAGATAAAATTATTTTTAGAAGAGTAAGGAGGGTTTGTGAAAAGGAGATGAAATTTTGATGGGAACATAGAAGCTCATGAACTAATGCATTCAATAGCTTCTAGAAAAAAAGAGCAATGATCTTAAAAATTGATATGAATAAATACTATGATAGGGTTAAATGGGATTTTTACTTTATAGTATTAGAAAAGTTTGAATTTAGGAAGAAATGGATTAGAGGTATTGAGAAGGAACTTAAAGAAGGCATTAAAAAATGGGCTAACAAGCAGATTAATGCTAGTAATAACATCAATAACATTACTCATCAATTGTTTGTAGATGATACAACCCTACATAGGAGAGCATGGTAAAACGAGGTTAGAGCTTTGACTAACTTATTTAAGGGATATGAGAGGGCATCTAGGAAAAATTTAATAGGAAAAAAATACAAAATTTACTTCCCAAAAACTCTAGCTAGAATCAAAGCATGGATATGCAAGTTACTTTAAAAGGAGGTAAATTTATTAGAAACATATTTATAGATGTTGTTATTTGAGGGGAGAATGAGGATAAAATTGTGGAACGTAGTTATAAGTTAAAAATAAACTACCAACATGGAAATATAGATGGTTATTGTTTTTTTTTGTAAATTGAAAAAAGCTTGCATTAAAACAAATTACAGTTACAAGAGGGAGAAAGGGCATCCCAACCAAGAGCAAAGAGACCAGAAGAACAAATGGCACGAAAACGCGACAAGTCACGAAAACGCGACAAGTCACGAAATCACGACAAGTCGCGAAATCGCGACACCAAACCTAACAACCGCCGCGCCATGACAACCGGTCGCGAAAACGCGACATGTCGCGAAATCGCGACATGTTGCGACATCGCGACATGTCGCGACATCGCGACAAAACAGCGCCGAGGCCACACAACTCAAAAAATGTCGCGAAATCGCGACAGCACAGCACCAAAGCACCCAAACGCCAAAAACGTCGTGAAATCACGACGAGAAAGCTAGAAGGCACCTGCTCACCAAAATTGTCGCGAAATCACGACGAGTTCTCCCTTAAACAGCAACCTTGAGAAAGTGTCGCGATATCGCGACGGCTTTTCCTTAAAGCCCCAGTTGGCCGAAAGTGTCGCGAAATCGTGACAAGAATTCCAATGGGTGCCCCTTCCGCAAAAGTGTCGCGAAATCGTGACATGTTCTCCCCCATGGTGCCATTTTCTTAAACTAGTCGCGAAATCGTGACGTTTATCCTTCATGCAGTTTGTTCTCCAGAACTGTCATGAAATCACTACAAGTTTGCCCCTTTGCTTCCTTTCCTTAAAAATGTCGCAAAATCGCGACAGATTATCCTTTGAGAAGCTTTTCACAAAAAATGTCGTGATATCGCGACGGTTTTTCCACTTAACGCAATTTTGCTCAAAGCGTCGCGAAATCGCGACAACTTTCCTCCAACAGCGGAACCGACAAAAAAGGTCACGAAATCGTGACATGTTCTCCCCATGGTGCCCTTTTCTCAAACTAGTCGTGAAATCGCGACGTTTATCCTTCATGAAGTTTGTTCTCCAGAATTTTCACAAAATCGCTACGGGTTTGCCCCTCTGCGTCCTTTCCTCAAAAATGGCACGAAATCGCGACAAATTTTCCTTAGAGTAGCTTTTCACAAAAAATGTCGCGATATCGCGACGGTTTTTCCCCTTCACGCAATTTTTCTCAAAGCATCGCGATATCGCGACGCCTTTCCTCCAGCAGCAGAACCAAAAAAAAAGGTCACAAAATCGCGACACCTTCTCATCAAAGACCGCGACGACGCAACAAGTCGCGAAATCGCTACAATTTTCCTCCCAAGGCCGCGACAACAAAAAAGGTAGCGAAGTCGCTACAGTTGTCCAGGAAAGGTCGCGACAGAGCAGCATGTCGCGAAATCGCGACAGCTTTCCAAACAAGGTCACGACGGCGCAATATGTTGCGATATCGCGACAAAAACTAACCTTAGCCATTTTTGAGCTCATGGATGCAGGGATCGTTCCAGACCACTCCGAATCTCTTCATCTATCATAGGCATATCACTGTGCAGCTGAACACCTACCTCTTTCTCAGCACCCATCTTCGCAAGGAAGTCAGCTATCGTGTTCAAATTTCTACTCACATACACAGGGATAACATCATCTAACTCCCTCCATAACTCCTTGATTTGGGATATCAAAATCCGCAGTCTCTAGGATTTTAATGAGAAATTTTGCAAGCAATCAAGAGCGCCGATCAGGACTTGAGAATCTGATTCAAGAATTATCCTCCGATAACCCTGCTTAACAGCCCAGATAGACGCTGAATTAATGGCAAAGGCTTCGGCTTCATTGTTCGTGGCTCTGCCCAATCCCTGCAATTCCCAGTAAAGAACCGCACTCGAGTGATCCCGACATACAACACCAATTCCTGCGCTGCCCGGGTTGCCTTTTGCAGCCCCATCAGTATTGATCTTGATCCAGCCAACAGGGGGAGGTTTCCAGCATGCTCTGCCTTGCCTCTCATGTCCCTCAACCCCCTCTTCAAGATGCCCAAGAGCAGCCTGATTCTCTTCATCAACATAAATAGCAACAGTTTCTGTGACTTTGCTCCAGATGACCTGCCAAACGTCGTCAATCGAGGAAAAAGTGTCTCTAAAGATCCAGGCGTTTATCTCCAACCAAACTTGCCACCAAATGAATAGAAAGCCTAACTGCCATCCAGTTCAGAGAGCTATGGAATTGAACCTGCCCCTTTTCCATTTTTCCCAAATATTGGTACGATTGAAAACACCATTAGCCTGGAGTTTAAATTGAGAGAACCAATGTTCCCAAATCTGATGAGTAAAAGGGCACTCAAAAAACAAATGATCTGCAATTTCCTCATGTTGGAGGCATAAAGCACACTGAGAGGGGCCATTGAAACCCCTACGTCTGAGATTGTCAAAGGTGAGAAGTCCATTATGCATAAGTTGCCAAGCAAAGAAATTCACTTTCGGCCAACCCTTTGAATGCCAAATCCTTCTCCAATGCTGAACCGGAAAAGAGTGTGGGGGAGGCTCCGGGAGGATCTCTTCATATCCAGCTTTAACTGAGTAGACCCCAAGGCTACCATAGCCCCAGGCTAATTCATCTTCCTCGTCCCTCCCTGTGAGGAACCTTTCTGACAAGATTTTTTGCAGGATGGCGCCAACTCCGGAGAGACAGTAATTGGCCACTCCTCCCACCGCTTAAAATTTTTAAATTTATACCCCCCCAATTGACTGGTAAGAAGATAATTATCAATATGGATCCAGCCCTGGGCTTCTAAGGCGGTCATGATTGGTTGTAGCTCAGGGAACATGACAATAATGGGCGGATGTTGGTCCCAAGAGTCAGTCCAGAAACGAGCCTTGTCTCCTCTCCCCACTTTCCAGAATAATTGATCTTTGATAATCTGGGACCCAAGCTTGAGAGTCTGCCACACTAAGGATCCAGTACCTTCCAAGGGAAAGTGACCCACCTCATTGGGATGAACATGCCCCAAATATTTACTGGAAAGAATTCTGCTGAAGAGGGAGGTTGGCTGAGAAATCCACCTCCAATACAGTTTTCTAGCCAAGGCTCTGTTATTAAGCTTAGAACTTCTCAAGCCCAGCCCTAATATAGATGGTTATTGTTAGCACGAAGAGTGAAACTAATTAAATTAGTTTTACAGGTCATTTGAACATATTATATGTCCTTTTATATTATACCAAAATTAGTAGAAAAGAGTCTAATATATATTATGCAATATTTTTTGTGGTCAAGATTACATGATAAAATAATATTTTTTTTGGTGAAATAAAGCAATATGTATGATGATAAAATTAATGGAGTTCTTATTTTAAATTTTTTATAGATGTAAACTTAGATCTTAGAGAATTGCTCATATAGAATTTCAAACTTAGATATCTTAATTTCTAATTTTATATAGAAGGACAAGGAAGGCTTGGAAGGAAAATGGAGGTATATATATATATATATATATATATATATATATATATATAATATTTTGTTGTGAATAGAAGTTTTATGGTTGCTTTTATCAATCCTATAGGCTAAAAACAAGTATTTAAATGAGGCTTATATTTCTATATTCAAGCTAAGATCTTCATTAAGCCATGGCTTTTGGATTTCAATATTTTGAAGGAGCTTTTGTCTACAATTCCATTTGGATTTGTTGCAAGTCTATTATCAAGTTGTTTAAATCACTTGGAAAGTGGGTACCTTGTCATGGCCTCTAGTTTGGATATTTTGTTAAGGACCCATATCCAAAGCGATTTGTGTTCAATTTGATGTTTATGTTCTATATTTAGTTTTCTACAAAGAGGATATCTTGGAAATGATGGTTAATATGGTTGAAATTTACCTAGGCTCGTCACAATTCATAAGGAATGGAATGGTAATAACTTATGGAAGAATATATGTATACCTAGACCTCACCAAACACCTCCCTAAAGAGGTGGAGGTAAAAATTTGTGATTATATCTAGACTTGGTCCCTAGGTTATGAGGAAATCCCCTTTTGTTGTCAACATTGTTATCATTATGGAAACTTATATAATGAATGCCCTTGCACACCAATAATCGTATTGATAATTATTCTAGAGATGGTAGCAATTGAAATCATAGAATATTAGGAGGTATTACTCCCAATATGCATTACTAGATCAACTTTAAAAGAGGACCACTTCAGTTACAAACATCATCCTAATGTTAATAGAGATAAAATAAAATAGGCAATTAAACAAAATTGGGAAACCATAATATGAATAATGTCAAGTTTACAAATGTAAGGTACATAAACTAAGGATTAAATACAAGTAGAGGATGAACTATGTGTAATTATTACCACACCTTTAATCATTTTGACATCTTAAGGGCTTAATTTAAGAAAGACTCATTAAGGAAAGTGAGACAAAAGCATTTCCATTGAGAATGTGGTCATCATGTAACCAATGCTCGAAAGAAATACTAGAATACTACTATTATCATAAACAATAAAAAGTGGTAAAACATTTGAATATTCTTATCACAAGATTTAGAGCATATACATTGTCGTATCTTGACCTTTTTTCCCAATGTAACAAATGATTTAAAAATATGCCAAGTCTCTTCAAACCCACCCACTACTTAATATTCAGTCTCAAAATCTCAAGAGGAAAGTATTGATGAAATTTTATATACAAACACCAATCTCCAAGAGAACAAGGATATCTAGATTTCCAACTGAAAATCCAAAAAACTAAAGAAGAAAATAATATGTAATAAACAAGTTTAATGTTGGGCATAAATCAATTAGGCTCTAAAAAATTTAGGCATGGGTGGTTCAAGTTCAAACCAAGAGAAGAAAAAAAACTATGAGAATGTTGAGCTAGTAGGAGAACAACTAATAGAAGTATGACTAGTCACGAAATATGATATACATTTCTCCAAAAATTCAAGATGATGATTATTTCAAGGAATATAAGAGGGAAAGGAAACAAATCCTATAATGAAATAAGATATACACTTGTTGGTCATGAATCTACCTAAGTATAAAAATATGCGCCCTAGACCCACCCAACATTGAAAGACCGAAGGAAAGAGATGTCCTTCGGGTCAATATCCAGAGAGGGTTAGTTCCCTTACTAATCTAAAAATTGATATAAAGTTTAGGGAGATAAATTAACAGAAAGAGATGGGAAATATGGTTGTAATCTGGAAAAATAGAGTACGGATGAACTAACAGCTAAATAACCAAGTCAAATTTTAACCAGTATTTAACAGAAAGAACAATATAGAAACTAATCACAGATCGTGAATATGACTTCCAATTAACATTTCAACATTCACTTCTTCATAAAAAATTAAATTCAAATGTAGAACTCAATATATCTAACAAAGGCATGAATATAATAGAAATGACGAGAAAAAAACAATCACATACACAACTTATCCAAGAACTATAGTCAAAAGTCTTTCAATTGAGGTAAAAATTTAAACTCCAAGATTTTTTTAGCAAAATGTTCCCCCTCCTTTTTTACACCAAGTTCTCTAGTATTTATAGAGGATTTCACCTCCAAAATTAAATGCTCATTAAATATAAATATGGAAAATAATAGATTGGTCGGTCATAATTCTCTCCTCAATAGTAGTAAAAAACCAATCCAGTGGCACCTTGGGAAGCAACAAGCAATCTCAACAGATAGCAAATTGAGATTTAACCGAAATCATAAGAAAAATTCATCTCCATGGAGGTGCCTTGAAAATGAGAATTCACCACAGTGTATGGTGCCTAGAAATCAACAAGATCACACCAACATAAAGAGTGAATGATGTTTAAGTTAAGCAATCTTCTAGTTATCTGTCGAACCTAATTTTTATTAGCAGTAATTCTAGAAACTTTAACCTTTTTTACCTCCAAAATTGAATTCGACAGCCTTAAAATTATCTCAATGCTAATATTTTTTCAGAGCACCTTGGACCATGTTTTTTTTGAAGAAAATGGTAAAGATTACTTTCACCGAGGCGAAGCCCGAAAAGGGCTTTCACTATGATGTGTCTTTGAAATACATCACACAAAATGTGCCTTTGCCAAGGCATCAAGCGATAAAGGCTCTTAGCCATGGTAATGTGAGCAAAGGTCTTTTGCTATGGTGAGACACCAAAAGGAGCTTTTACCACGACAAAGTGCGAAAGGGGACTTTTGCTCCAACAATTCGTGAAAAGGGACTTTCACTCCAAAAACGCACGAAAAGGGAGACTTTCTCTCAGCAATGCGTGAAAAAGAATTTTCTCTCCAACAACGTGCAAAAAGGGAGTTTCACTCCATTGACATGTGAAATAGAAGTTTGCCAAGGCATTGCACGAAATAGAAATTTAATTTTTCCAAGGCATAGGCAAAAAAGGGATTTCACCACGACATAGCCAAAAATAGATTTTTTCTCGAAAATGCACCAAGATGTTGCTCAAAAAGTGATTTCACCAAAGTGTGGGCGAAAAATGCATTTCGCCAAGTCAGAGGCGAAAAGGGAATTTTGCTACCAAAATTGGAATTTCATTAGCAAGGATGATTTTGCTAGAAAATGGAGCGAAAAATATGATTTCATTGAAAAATGGGTGAAATTGGTAAAACGGACCTTTTTCCAAGGTGAAACCTGAATTTGAACTATCTCCTTCCTGAAAACTATATTTTTCTTGAAGCGTTAACCAAAATTGGATTTCGTTGAGTGAAATTTATTGCATACTTAGTCAAAATTTTAAAATTTATTTTAGTGTGGCAAAAATGCCAACACTTTTGGTAGCTCACAAAGTGTTTAGCTTGCCTGAATGCAATCGAACCCAAGGCCTTTATCCATTGGGCTTAGAATTTCCACATTCGACTGCATATGTTTATCTATTGCTTGCACCAGTTTTTTCCTACCCTTTGATATGCGAGGCTATAGTTTCATATACTATGACAACTTCGTCCCAAGAATCAATACTAAACACCTCATGAGTCTGGAGTGTATCAAAAATATATTGAGAAGTCTGAACCTACTCTAGGTCAATATATTTGGCCCTATATCTAAGCTCCAGAAAACTAGACTCAATGCGAGTAAGGTTCCTCATCAATGGCAGTACGTGCTCTTCGATAATGGGCTCTTCCTAGTCATCAATATTTAAAGTATCATCTTCAAAAATATCTCATATAGCATCCAGGTCTTTCTTCACCAGAATATTCCCCTGATCATCAATGAAACTAGGGAAATCATTATTCACTACAATATCAAAATAGACCAACGAAATGTGCCTCTCTTGCTCAAATGTATCTAGTAGATTTCAATATTCTTAAATAGATCCAACTTGAAAAAATAAGTGTCTAGTGTTATCTTAGCATTTGCCCAAGCTCGGGCCATGTCACTCATTGGGTTGAAACTGAGATCCATTTTAGCCATTGCCTGAATCTTCATCGCCATATCCAGTTTCGTTTGAGGTTCTCTTCTGAATACTCCACTATGTAAAAGCCATATGAAAAAACTTTTTGCACCTCTTGAAGGAACATGAGAACCAACGTAGATTTTGTCACCATTATCGAACAATCGATAAGCAGATGACTATGAGCTTCCATAAATTTTTCCTTTGTGAGAGCTACTTTGATTTTTTAGATGATTTTTTTTTTTTGTGAATTTGGGTTTTTACCTTATAAAAACATTCCACTTTATTTTTTTATGGGTGAGTTAATTCTATTTGTTTATAAATAAGTAAATATATATATATATATATACTTACATTGGTACATGGTTTGATCTTGGTTTTTAGGTGTCTTTTGGAATTATTATGATTATTTTTTCAATTAGTAATATATGATTGAAATGGTATTATTTATTACAATGAATTGATTATTTTATATGTATTATTTGACAAATTAATAATGAAAAAAATTAATTAGTTAATTTAATTTAATGCTCTCAATTTTTATTTTAAAGTATTAATTTTTTGTGGTGGAAATGCAAAAAAAAAGATAGGTTGGTTGGTAGCAGCCGAGTACTTGCGGGTAAGCCACCTCAGTTTGATTTATTTGTCTTGGTACTGTTGACTTTTTCTTTACCCACGAAGCTAAGGAATATAAAGGTTACCTAAGCAAATATAAATAAATAATATGGTTCCTACAAATAGCCTCACTTTTCTTAAAACACTTCAGTAGAATTTACCATTTTTTAATTTGACTATCCTTTTAAGATGGATTTTTCTTCCCACATGAGTAGAGTTTGACATTTCTTTAAGTTGACCATCATCTCAATGAGAATAATATATATATATATATATATATATATATATATATATATATATATATATATATATATATATATATACCTAAATTTTAGTCGATTAATTCAATCTTATTCAATGCTTTCTTCATTTTTCCACTTATATGAGATTGAAATGGTATTATTTATTACAATAATTTGGTTATTTTATATGTATTATTCAACTTGTCAAAAATTTTAAAAAAATAATCAATTAATTCAATCTATTTAATGCTTTCTCAATTTTTTTTTTTAATGTGCTAATTTATCACTTTCATATAGTTGTAAATTTTGGAGTAGAAACCCCTAGAAAGGGATATACCGATTGGTAGCAATCGAGTGCTTGCTAATAGGCTGCCTCAATTTGATTATGGAGGGTTGAGGTCTTGGTTCTATTGACTTCGTTTTTATCCATAGAACTAGAGATTATAGAGGTTGCTTACAAAAAAAATAAAAATAAGAATTAAGTTCTAAAAGTAACCTCACTTTTCTTCTCACACTTGAGTAGAATATGTCATTTCTTTAAATTTACCAACCTCTATAGAAAACTCATTGTCCTTGAATCTCTTTGTAGAATATTCAAATTACTTTTTCTCTTAGAGCTAAGTTTGCAACCATAAAAAATTGTAAACAAAGAGCTATCCTAATTTTATCATCACACATATTGCTTTATTTCACCCAAAAAAAATTCTTTTATTTAATAAAATCTTGACCACAAAAGTTATTGCATAATATAGATTAAACTCTTTTCTACTAATTTTGGCGTAATATACAAGGACATATAATTGTTGGCATGAGTACAATCTGCAAAGACTAGCATCCATTTTCATTGGAGATATATGTGTAATCATAAAATACGTTGGACGGATTTGATATCTTTTGCATCAATGTCAAAGCGATCTCCCCTTTTGATTCTATGAGTGCTACCACCTCAGGTTCAACCCCTCTACTACCTCTAGTACTATGTTTTCCATTTTCTTCCCTATTTCATAGCTTTTGGTCATCGCCCCCTTCACTATGCTGCCATGTGAAGATATTTCACCACTAATGACATCACTTTGCACTTGACCCGACCATCTCCCTCCTTGACTCACCGAACCTTCCGCAACCCCGACGTGAGTTTTTGGTGAAATTTTTACCAAAAATTTTCACTTCTACAACATTCTCCAACAACCATTTTCTTGCGTCAACGACCATCATAGCCTATCCAATGGCCATAATATCATCTTCAATGACCATTCTCTCATCTCCGATGACCAGAATCTTGCGTAATATTTTTTTGTTCTTCCCGTACGAATTTGGCCTCCTCATTTTTTGGTTGATTCTTCTCTGTTTCGATGATGACAGCTTCATCCACTGGCACAGTGCTTCGTTCTCGATTGATTTTTACTCCATCGATGACGACGTCAGCTCACCTTAGCACAGTCAATTTTTAGACCTGGTGCGTTCTGACTGGAAAAAGATGGTGGTGATCGAAATGGAGAAGATGGATTTTATCGCCTCCCCTATTGTTACAAATATAGGCTTGCATATAGTCGTTGGAAAGCTCTTTTTGAGATGGTTCCAATAAGACTATCATTTTACTATTTTGTAAAGGTTTTATTGACCTTATGGTGCTTAGAATATTATGCTATCGAAACCTTCTATTCTAAACAACATCTTGTAAGATGGAGTGCATTCTTGATTAAATCTGACACTCCTTACAATCCACCATCATATTTTGAGACATTTTGGAGTACATTATCCTTCATAAGATCTTTGGCCCTTGCTATGTGATCATTGATATCACATGGGTACTCCACACATTGGAGTAGTATTTGCCCCTAATAGGCTTATCTCTTCATGGATATTTTAGCAACCAACACCATCTCCAACATTGCTTTCACATTTTCTAAGACTATAGAGATTTTGACACTTCAAACCACAATTGCTTTTGAATACTGCAGAGCCTTGACACTTCAGAAGCTTCTTCTTCTCAATGTTATGCATTTGTAATAAGGAGTGCAGTTTGGTGGTACCCGATACCTCATTCTATATCATATTTTAAATCCCCATGATTTATGACTTTTTCCTTCACTCTTCAACATGGTTGGTGTGAAGAGTTTTGACTTTCGAAGATTTATAGATATTTTTTACAAGACCCTTTTTAAGCATAGCAGTGTTCATTTCTACATGCTATGCATAGTAGTGCTCACTCCTACATGCTAGAGGTTGACCCTAGAGGCAAAAAACCTCGATATCCCATTGGGTTTCCTACATGGACCCTTTTTGAGCATGTGTTTTGCTCGTTGTTGCTCCCTTTGATGGAGTTGTGGTGATATTTTTGGGTATCTTGTACAACATCTATCTCTCTTCTTTTCTGAACCACTTTCGAGGATTTATTTTTTGGCAACTTCTATTTGTGATATCTTCTCTTCCACTTCCTTTTACAAGCATTGGAGTCAATGCTTCTATGGTGGATAAGGATAATATGGATATTTTAGGCATAGAATATTACCTTATTATTATATCGACACTTTATAAATTTGGCATATCTGTTAGGTTGATATTTTTAGCTTATCGGCAACTTGTTGAAAAATTTTGTATTAGTAATGTTTATCAATACCATTTAGAGCACATGTTTGAAATGGAGAACATGGTTTTTATCTACCTACAACCCTATAAATAGATATCTCTCCAACTCCATGGATGCCAAAAACTTATATCCAAATACTATGGTATGTACCAAGAGTCGCAATAGATTGCTTCCATAGCTTACAAATAGGCCCTTCCAACAAATTTCAAGATTCATCCCATATTGCATGTAAACTTTACTATGTTTTCTACAAAATGCACATGTGTATATATCACAACATTGACTTCTTAATAAATAATACAGGATAAAACCATAAAAAACTAGATGATTTCTAATCAAATAGAGAATTTATAGAACCTGCATTGAAGCTAATATATAATAAAATTCCTTGATTGTCCTAAAAAATAGTGGAAATATTGCAAAGTTACCAAATACAAGAAGGGTATTGGTATTTATTAACTAAGGGAATCAAGTTTTGTTGGGAATTAATTTCTACTACCGTACTATCATTGATTTGGTGTTCACCATGGACTATCATTGACAAGTAGATGATATAAATGTAGCCTTTAACATATGCATAAATAAAGTGGGTACGTGTGAGTATCCTTTTACTTTTGAACCAAATTTAGTAATAACAAAAGGACAAGGAGAAATTCTAAGGAATTAACTTGAAAGACTAAAATAATGTGTAATACCACATAAGTGGAAGTACAACCTCAAAGATAAATTCAAGAATAAAATAGTGGACTTAATCAAAGGAAAATCGCCAGCATTCAAGGTCATATAACTCGATATTGAATAACTTTGAAAAAAATTTGAAGATAGTGAGTTAGCCTAGAATATCAGTAAGATGCAAGATTTTCCATCTTCGAGGGATTTCTATGAGCCAAAGTGTGACTGTGACCCGAATATCATAGGTTGACTCAAAATAAAATAGATGCTATGGCAAATAAAATAAACTAGGAGAAAGGCAAAATTATGAAATGGTAGATCTTTAGATGCAAATGTGATGCTCAAAAATCCTAGTACCCATTGTCAATGGATAAAATATTTTCCAAAAAATATGATGAGAATATAAAAATTTGGAAGTCCTAGGAAGAACAAGTTAAAGTTAATATTATTAATAATGAAGGTAAAGATGTACACGAATAGAAATACTTAACACAAGAAGAGATAGAATAAAAATGAGTTGAATAAGTGATTTCTAAGAATGATCTTACAAAATAAGTATCAATATCAAAAGAGAGACAAGCACATGCCATTGTGGTGATAGATTTGATAATCCAAATACCTACACAAGAAACTTTGGCTATGTTGAGCAGTTTATAATTTAAAAAAAAAAAAAAATTTAATAAATATTATAGAATGATGAGATATATTATTATAATATTTAAATGATGTACTATAATGGTTAACACTTAATGTGTGAACGACATATTTGGCAAGCGGCTATGCAAGGGTTTCATCTGGGTTGAGTGCAAGCAGCTCCAGAGGTTGGTTTTTAGGGCCTTCGGGCCCTAGCGGCCAATATTTTTGTGGTTTATTCTCAATATTTTAGCAGGAAATGTTGCAGGGGATACAAGATGGGTTAGAAATTTGTCTTTCAATAGATCATACTATGAACTTGAGTGACAACGGCTTCCAATTTGCTGCACAAAAGAAAAGTGAAAACCATACCTTTCCACGACGTCTAGGGCAAGGATTAAAGAGATCACGAAACAAGTTTCAAGCAGTTGATCAAAAAATGGCTCATATCTCAAGTGAATCTGGTGCTAAGGTGCACCCACAAAATAATTCTACTATGAAAACCCCTATCAAGGGTAAGAATTTTGAAGACTCAGTCCCAAAAATGAATTTTAGGGATGCCCTTCATGGTGGATAGCCTCAGCCCAATGCTAATATCAATATTAGGGCTTCCCATAAACCTCTAAGAATGCCTAAGATTGATCCCAGGAAAATAGAGTCAGGATGTCTTAAAGCAGTTGATGGAACTCCTATTGTTAAGCTTGATATGGATAACATTCAGATCGGCATTGAAGATTTGGAAAAAAGAGGACTAATTTTTCGGTTCGTGGGTTTTCGTCCGAGTCTATCTGCTTTCAAAGTCTGGGCTACAAAAAGTTGGAAAACTAAAGGTGAGTTACAAATCTCTATTTATCCAAATGGTTATTTTCTTGTTTTATTTGCTAATAATGAAGATAGAGAGAAAAATTTTCAAGGGGGTCCTTGGTTTTTTGGAAGGGCAGGGCTTTTCATGAAGCCCTGGCATACTAAATTTAAAGCCAAAGAAGAGATGCCTTCTATTGCTCCCGTGTGGGTTAGACTCTTTGGCCTCCCTATTGAATTTTGGAATCCTACTATTTTTTCTTCAATTGGAAACTCTTTAGGAACTTTTATGATGACTCGTTGATTGTACTCAAAATTTTGAACATATTATTTATGCTCGGATTTGTGTTTTAATGGATTTTGACAAACCCCTACCTAAAAATATCACATTACAATTTGGGGAAGACACTTGGGAGCAAGTAGTGGACTATGAGAACATTCCTTTTCATTGTAGAATTTGCCATGAATATGGTCATTTGGCCAGTGCTTGCCCAAATAAAATTCCTGATCAAAAGAAAGAAGATATAAACTTAGCAGGTTTCCAAATACCTAAGAAGAAGAACACTCAGAAAAACCAGTTATGAAGGATCAATCAAAGTCATCTGCTAATATGTTTGAAATCCTTTCCACAAATGATGTCCCAAGTGAGGAAGAGGAAATAATGGAAACTGAAATCTTAGAAACACAATTTAAATATGAAGGGAAGAACTCAGAGACAAACCAACAAATCAAAGGTTTTCAACAAAAAAAAAAAGGAGAAAATTTACACAAGAAAAACAATATTTCAAATGTCAAAACTTCAAATAATGCAGGTCCCAATATAGACTCTATTGAACCATCTAGTAAAATTTTGGCTGTGTACGAGCATTCTTCAAGGTTAGAAGCCATCTCAGATTCAATTGGAATAAGTCAAGAAACAGGGAAAAAAAATTGAAGATGGATTCTAATCAAAAAGTAGGTCGCAAGACCAATCAATATCATATGGTAAAAGAAGGTGAAAAGCTTGTAGAGGAAGGTAAGATTAATGCCCTTCCCAACTTTTTTAGCCCCGGTATTAATGAAGATCATCACTTGGAATATTAGAGGACTCAAAGGGAGTCTTTCAAAACAAAATGAAATTAGAAGAATGATTCAGGTAAATCATCCACATCTTGTTTTCCTTCAAGAAACTAAGATGTCAATGGAGGATATGGACTTAATTGCCAATAAAATTTGGCCACCTAGAAAAGTGGTTTCCCTCGGCTCCCAAGGGACTTCGGGTGGCATTGCTTGTCTTTGGGATCCAAAAGAGGTAGTTATTCACCATATGGTTGGCAGTTGGGGTTTGTTGGCTATAGCTATTCAAAGTAGACATTCCAACCAGATTATGCTCTGCATTACTCTTTATGCTCCGACTTCTTTGGAGGAAAAAAGAAGACAAGTGGAAGGATATTACTCATATTATCTCTCATTTTCCTAAAGCTTGGATCTTGATCGGAGGAGATTTCAATACCATCCTCTCTCTGGATGAGAAAAGTGGGGGAAATAGAAATTTGGACAAAAGCACTGACCTCATGAGCGAATATATTGCAAACCTCCATCTTGTGGATATCCAACCAGATAATGGCCTTATGACTTGGTCTAACAGAAGGCAAGGCTTAGCTTGTATAATGGAGAGATTGGATAGGTTTTTGCTCTCTGAAAATTTCTTAATCCATGGTCACATTCCTAAAGTGAAGACTCTTAATAATGCTGGTTCGGATCATTGGCCACTCATGGTGGAAATGTGGAAAACCAATGTGAGTTTCTCTCCTTTTCATTTTCAATTAATGTGGCTTAGAGACATTTCCTTCAGACCTCATGTGCAACAATGGTGGAAGGAAGGTAAACCTAGGCATGGGACTAAGATGTTCTGTTTTGTCAAAATACCGCAATACATTAAATCCAAAATCAAGACTTGGAACTGGAAAGAGTTTGGGGATGTTCATAAAAAAAACATGAAGTTATTGCTCATCTTGAAAATTTGAATAAGAAAATCCGTTTAGATGGCCTCACAGAGAAGAGAAGTGCAGATGAAATTAAACTCACAACTCAGCTTAGAGGAATGGGAAAAAAGAGAAGAAATCTTATGGAAGCAAAAATCTAGAATTCAATGGCTCAAAGAAGGAGATCGAAACACAAATTTTTTCCACAAATCTCTTCTAGCTCGAAGATCTCACAACTTTATTTCTTCCTTAAAATCAGATTCTGGAGATGTTGTTTATACTTGGGATGGCATGAACTCTATTGTTGTTGATTACTTTTCCAATATTTTTGCTGCTACTCCCCTTGACTCAGCTTCACAATATAATGTTCTTCAAGCAATCCCTTCTCTTATCACTTCTGAGGAGAACTCTATTTTAATCGCTCCTGTTACTATCAATGAGCTTCAACAAGTAGTTTTTAAAATGCAAAAAGGGAAAACCCTAGGTCCCGATGGTTTTCCTATTGAGTTCTACCAAGAGTTCTGGGATATCCTTCATGTTGATTTATTAGAGGTGGTGGAAGAAGCCAGGAAAGCCAAAGAAATTTTGAAGGTTATCAATAAAACTTATATTACTCTTGTTCCAAAAGCTCAAGAGGTTGATCATATCTCAGCTTTTAGACCTATTGCTTTATGTAATGTTCTTCTCAAAATCATTACTAAAATCATGGCAGAAAGGTTGAAGCCTCTTTTGCATAAGATTATTTCCCTCAGCAAGGGGGTTATGTGGAAGGACGTCAAATAGTAGATGAGATAGTTCTTGCTCAGGAAGCCATCCATTCCATGGATATGCAAAATTCTCCTTCCATGTTCATTCGGTTAGACTTATCCAAAGCTTATGACAGAGTGGATTGGCACTTCCTTATCAAAGTTTTGAGGCAATTTGGTTTCTCTAAGGATTGGATGGATTGGATTATGGGATGTATCTCTTCAGTTTCCTACTTAGTTCTTATCAATGGCAGGCCTTCTCAGTCTTTCCCAACTTCTAGAGGTATTAGGCAAGGTGACCCGCTATCCCCTTATTTATTCATCATTCTTGCTGAATGCTTGGGTAGGACTATAACCAAAAAGAGGGAAAACAAAACCCTTGAGGGAGTTACCATTGCTCATGGAGCTAGACCTATCTCTCATCTTCAATTTGTGGATGACTCTACTATTTTAGGTAAAGCTACAGTTAAGGAAGCTTCTAATATTAAGCAAATCATTAGCTATTTTTCTAAGGCTAAAGTTATTTTCTTTCACTACTCTGCTAGACAGGAATCCATGGTCTTGGATAAGCTAAGATATAAGAAGACCTCTCTTCCAATCACTTATTTAGGTATTCCCATAAATATTCAAAGGCAAA
The DNA here is from genome assembly GCA_028583015.1 of Wollemia nobilis. NCBI lineage: Eukaryota > Viridiplantae > Streptophyta > Pinopsida > Araucariales > Araucariaceae > Wollemia > Wollemia nobilis. Next base: position 2,013,637 of record JAQPPZ010017236.1, on the reverse strand, counting down.
AAAATAAATATTGGAATTGGTTGTTGGACAAAGTCAAGAAGAAAATTGGAAAGTGGACCAACAAGTGGCTTTCTTATGGGGGTAGAATCACCTTGGTAAAATCAGTCCTTCAAGCTATTCCTATTTATGTTTCTTCCGTTTTGAATATTCCAAAGGTTGTTCTTCGAGAATTGGATCAAATCAGTCATCGTTTCCTTTGGAGTGGTACTAAGGAGAAAAGAAAATGGGCCTTGGTGAAATGGGATACTTTATGTCTTCCTAAGAGTGAAGGGGGGTTAGGTTTACGGTCTTCAATTAATAACAACAAAGCTTTAGCTGCTAAATTATATTGGAGGATGTTGCATAACCCCAATGCTCTTTGGGCCAATAATCTCCTTGCTAAATATGCTGAGAACAAAAGTCCTGAAGACCTTGTTCGCTATCAACTTCCTACCAAAGGTTCTCCCATTTTAGCAGTTCTTAAGACTGGTGAGGATTTGATAAAGAAAAAATTATTTTGGATCATTCATAATGGTCAACATGCAAATTTTTGGACAGATTCTTGGGATGGTCACAAGCCTTTGATAACTCAATTTCCCGATTGGAGGCCTTGGATGGAGGAGCTTCACCGAGCTAATTGGATAAAGGTGGCTAATTATTGTCGGTACCATACTGGTAATTCAAAGGTTGGTAGATATTGGATCCCTATTGAGGACTGGCCTATTCAAATCCTAGAAAGGCAAAGACAAGATATCCAAGGCATCCTTCATATGAGATCCCTCTCTTGGTCCCATGAAAAAGATTGTTTTGGATGGAACAACACTACTAAGGGTGAGTATTCAGTTGCTCAAGGTTATTTGACCTTATGCCATAATAATCCCAACCATTCTTCTGACATATTTTCTCAATTGTGGGCTCAAAAGCTCTGGCCTAAGGTGAGGTTCTTTAATTGGCTTTTATTGCATCGTAGGGTGCTTACTGGTGAGCAACTTATGAAGCATGGTTTTCATGGCCCTTTTAGATGTGAAATGTGTGAAGAGAATGTAGAAAATATCAACCATATTTTTATTGAGTGTACTTTAGCCTCTAAGCTGTGGAGGAGAATGGCCACTTTACTTGGCTTACAAGTGGTCCAATTTTTTTACTTTTGAACAGCTTTGGAGGGATTGGCCTAATCAAGAGGGTGTTGATCATTTTATTAGGCAGTTAGTTTGGATGGGTTCTACCATTCTTCTTTGGAATATTTGGAATGAAAGGAACAACCAAATTTTTAATCAAGATAGTAAGGATATTCACTATATTTGGCAAAAGACCATAGCCAACTTAGTTGAATCAGTCCATCATCTCCTTAATCACCCCCAAAACTCCCACCAAATATGGGATCAAGTGATGCAAAGATTGAATATTAAACCTTCTAAGGGCAACCATCTTAAAGGGAATGTGAGTATTAGTAAATTGGATAGGAATAGAAATTGGCAACCTCCTCCTAAGGATTTTGGAAAAGTCAATACTGATGGAGCCTCTAGAGGGAACCCCGGAAAAGCCAGTGTGGGAGGAATTGGTAGACTTTCAGATGGCTCCCTGGTTTTTACTTTTGCTGAGAATTTGGGTATTCTTTCCAATAACCTTGTTGAGGGGTATGGTATCCTCAGAGGTCTTCAGGAGGCTACTAAGGTTGGATGGGAAAAGGTGATAGTTGAGTCTGACTCTCAACTTATGATTAATCTCTTGAAGAATCCTTCTAAGAATCATAAGGTGGATTGGAGAATAAAAAGAATTATTGAGAAGATTCAGTTAATCCAGATGGGATTTTTGAAAGTTGATTACAATCATGTGGTCAGAGATCAAAACAAGAGTGTTGATGCTTTAGCTAATTGGGCTTTGGACAAAGGTGATCTTACTTGTTATGGCCACCCTCCTATATGGTGGGCTTCTCAAATTAGGGAAGCTCTTCTTTCTATCATTTCTTTGGATGGCTCCAAGAAGGTACCTAGTTTCTTCTTGTTTTTTTTTTTTGCTTCTCTTTGGTTCATTCAGTTTTTTTTTAGTTCCCTAGCTCATTCTATTCTTTATTTTGTTTCCTCCGTTGATTCTTGCCTTAATAGTCTTCTCGGTCTAGATAGGTCTTTGTTTTGTTCATTTTTTATTTCTTTTTTCCTTTTTGTTTTTTTTGTTTAGTTTTTTAAGGTGGGTGGGTTTTTTTATTTTGTTTTGTTTTTGTGTTCTTTGTGTTGTTTTTTGTTGTTCTTGTGTTTTTGTTGTTTTGTTTTTTTTTATGTTTTTTGTTATTGTTCTTGTGTTTTTTTTCGTTCTTGTTCTTGGGTTTCTCTTTGTTTGTGTTATTTCGTGTTTTTATGGGTGAGTGTTTTCTATATTTTTTGTTTTTTTTTATTGTCTGTTGTTGGTTGTTTTTTATTTTTATTTTTGTTTTATTTTTTAATTTTTTAGGTTTTGGTTGTGTTTATTTTTCTTGTTTTTTTTTGGGTTATGTCTTTGTAGTGTTCTGTTGTTTTTGTCTTGTTTGTGTTTTGTTATGTGTTTCTTGTGTTTTTCTATGTGGTTTGTGTTGTGGTTTCTTTTATCTTATTGTGTGTGTTTGGTTGTGCTTTTGTTTTTGACACACTCAAGGAGCATGTTTTTTATTTTATTTTATTATTTTTGTTGTTATCTACTTATTTTTAATTGGGTTTGTGTGTTTGTTTGCTCCTTGAGTGTGTCAAAGGTGGTAGGCCAGGTCCGAGTCCCGGGCATTTTTGGTGGAATGGATACCCCTGCCTCCTTGGGTCTTACCCGAAAGTGGCATCCCTTTTGGGATGTTTTCCACAAATAAAAAAAATATATAATGGTTAACACTTTGGGCTCTCTTTTAGACGCCTTCCTCTTACAATACCTCACTCTTAATGAATCCAAAAAATATGTAAATAAGGTTCACGACGTATATTGTGGAGGTCATTTTAGTGGATATTCCATAGCCAAAAATCTCCTACGAATGGGGTAATTTTGGCCTTCCATGGAAAAATATGCTCATGAATATGTACATAAATGTGATAAATGTCAGAAACATGCCAACCTTGTTCATGCTTCTGCCCAAGAGCTTCAAGCTAGTTCTTTCCCTGGACTTTATCAAAATGGGACCTAGACATTATTGGGAAAATCAATCCAATTTCTTCAGATAGCCACAAAAACATAATATTTTACAAAATCGGTAGAATCTATGCCATTGGCTTCTTGTACAAGGACCCAGGTCTCAAAATTTATTTTTAATAAAATCATCTATAGATTTGGGATCCCTTCCACACGTGTTTCAGATAATGGAACATGTTTCAAAAGAAAATACATTAAAAGCTGTGTAAAATATAAAATCCAGCACAAATGGTCTACTTCGTATTATCCGCAAGGAAATGGTCAAACTAAAGCATCCAATAAAACTTTAATTAAAATCTTAAAAATATAGGTTAGTAAATCAAGACGATATTGGTATACCCAACTATATCCAACATTATGGGCTTATCGAACTAGTGTTTGAACCCCCACTGGCGTTTCACCTTTTGTCTTAGTATATGGCACTAAAGTTGTTTTTTCTTTCTTTTCTTGAAGTCCCTTATTTAGATATTTTACTTCAAAATATTGAAGTAGGAGATGAATATTGTGTTGGTAAATTAAGCCATTTGGAATTACTATATGAAAAGTGTATAAATGCCTTAGAGAACCTTCGCTAAGTTATTTAAACACCATGGGGTGATCCTCATTACAGGTTAGGTGGCATCAAGCCTACTTGGCAATGGTGCTTCTGCCCAAGATCTTAAAGCTAGTTCTTCCCCCTAGCCTTTCTCAAAATGGGGCATAGACATTATTGGTAAAATCAATCCAATTTCTTCAGATGGCCATAAATTTATTATTATAGCAATAGAATATTTTACAAAATGAGTAGAAGCTATGCCATTGGCATCTTGTACGGGGACCCAGGTCTCAAAATTTATTTTCAATTAAATGATCTATAGATTTGGGATCCCATCCACACTTATTTTAGATAATGGAAAATGTTTAAAAAAAAGACATTAAAAATATTTGTGCAAAATATAAAATCTAGCACAAATGGTCTACTCCGTATCCCCAAGGAAATGGTCAAGCTGAAGCATTCAATAATACTTTAATTAAAATCTTAAAAATTTTGGTTAATAAATCAGGACATGATTGGTGTACCCAACTATATCAAGCATTATGGTCTTATCAAACTACTGTTTGAACCCCCACTAGTGCTTCATATTTTGTCTTAGTATATGACACTGAAGCTATATTTCCTTTTGAGCTTGAAGTCCCTTCTTTAGATCTTCTACTTCAAATGTTGAAGTAGGAGATGAATATCATGCTAAACGATTAAGCCAATTGGAATTACTAGATGAAAAGCGTATAAATGCCTTACCTTCGCTCATATCAATATAAACGAAAAATATCATATTCTAAAAAAGTCCACACTCGATATTTTGAGATTGGCGATCTAGTTTTTAAATAAAATCAAAAAAATACAAATGCTCAAAATAATTTAAAAGGAAAATTCCAACCAAATTGGTTAGGACCATTTATTATCACTACAAAATTTGGATTTGGTGCATATCGATTTGCAACTTTAGATGTAAAATATCTTAAGGAACCCATGAATATCATGCACTTAAAATGATACTATGCATAATATCAAGCAATCTCACCACTGTACCTAGTTGTAAATACTTTGTAATTATATTTCTTGCATCTACCTTTAATTATCATATTTAAAATCCTATATCAATAAGTTACATTTATCTATCAATATATAAAAATAAAATTGGAACTCAATTACATATGCCATATGGTCACATCCATTTATTACTCCATTAGACCAACATGGTCAAAATTCATAGTTAATTTTGGTTTACTTCGAAGAAATTCAAAATTATCTTGAACCACTCATCAAAATACACATTTACTAAAATATTGATTCTTGCTACTGATTATAAATCTCTCCTAAACCAAAAAAACTACTATTCCACTAAATAAATTTTAAATTTTTGGAAACTGATCTTGCCACTTTTTGAACCAAAAGACACTTACACATATTAAAAATTATTTTGCACAAGGGAAGATAATACTACATAGTAGTCCTAGCTTCTTAAGCGAAAGGTTTTTCCTTGCTATCCTATTATGTGCATGGTCTATAATAGTAAGAATTGGCAAAAGGACAAACTCCTCTTTACCCGAATGAAATCCCTTGCTCTTTGTGTAATCTGAGCAAGTATCCCTAAAAAATAAATAAATAAAAAGAAAGAAAAAGAGAGAGAAAAATAGTTTACTACAAACCAATAAAATCCCCTTGTTCAAAATAAAAAGTGAACAAGAATCCCTACTCAAAGAAATCAAAATAAAAGAAGAGGGTAATGAGCTTGAATCCCTAAAATTTCTCAATTATTTAAACACCATGGGGTGATCCTCATTACAGGTTAGGTGGCATCAAGAATGCTTGGAAATGGTGGTATCATAACTAAGGTGAAGATAGAAAATGAATACATAAATCACACAGTGGTTCTTGATAAATTTGAAATCATTCTAGAAATAACCAAAAAAATTCTTCAAGGTTGATTAGCAGATGTCACCATTTAATAATGGATTTTTATGACTATTAGCATATGCAATTGATACTCAAACATAGTTAATATTGCATTTTCATACTCATCACTTAGTATAAATATGTCAATTTTATTGTATTACATGATTACTTATCATCTCAACAAAAACTCACATTTTGATCATACATAATCACTCTTTCATATCAATTACAATTTGACTTCACAATGATGGCATGAGATAACCCTAATGCAATATTTTTATAAATATTATACCTAACGCAAATTATTTATACAAATTTATCATGCTTGATTATTATAATTGTACAAAACCTATTTTTAAGATTAAAATAAAATTTATCTTAAAAGTCACACACATTACTTATCATAAACAAAATTACTTTGAATCAACAAAATCCAAATACTTTTGGATCGTAACCCTTCAAGGTTAGCAATATAACAAAACCTCACACAAGATCCGCTTCATGACTAAAGTGAGCAAACAGTCTTCAAAAACAATTATAAACAAGCACACATCTTTGAGGTATTATTGCTAATTGATCAAAATTGTAAGGGTATATTTCCTATCACAATTATCCTTATTTTACAAATAGTTCAATCACACTACATTACAAATATGAATTACTTTAAATTACACTTTACTCCACTACAATGATATTTTGATTAAAGCATGAGAAAATGAACATCAAAAACTGTAAAAAAAGAACTAAAAGTATGATTATGTAGATCATCAAATGCAAATCACATTTATATATCAACATCATCCACACATTAGATGAACCATAGACATATATATACCTTGAAAAAATATATATAATAGAATACAAAAAAAAATTAGTCAATTGGTATACCACAATCATGAAATTGGTATACTCAATCACTAGCGGATACACCATAAAAACCAGCTCAGTGTATCATACCCTAGAACCCCTAGAACTTTGGGTGTCATCACCCGAAGGCAGTCTGGGCTCACAAAACTAAGAAGCCCCAGATACCAAAGTTGATCTAGAACAACTAGGAGCAGCTAAATTTGGAGGCAATGAAGCTCTCTAACCCTTAGAAACTATCTAAAAATATAGCATCTGATAGAATGGCATTTGTTGTGTCGTCAAGGTAGCCTCTACCTGTGCTACTATCAAGGCACCCTATAATGTACTACTCCTTGAGGACTGGTTAGAATTCATGCTCCTTGTAATATGTGATCACGACACTGTCTACCACGATGACCCATGTCCCTACATCCTGGCCAACTGAGCCTGGCTCACAAGACTATGTGCCTATGAGATTTTTCACTCCAAATGTTGAATGTGACTCGCATGAATGGTTATCTAACTCCTCATACTTTCATTATCTATCCGTATATCAGCCACCTCTCCTGCACTACTTGACTCTCCTATCTTTTTCATGGTACCCTTTTTAGGAAAATTTGATCTAGGGGTAATATGATTCTCTCACTAAGGAGAGGGTATTATCTACCCTGGTGAAGGAGCATCCTACTATGAACCTTCCTCCTATTGGTGTTGACTCCTCCCCCCTCAATTTTGATAGCCTGTTGAGCAAACCCTTATGGCTGTAACCCCCCTCACATCCAAACCCCATGGGACCAAAACCCTCCTCTCATTCGAGGCCTCTCTCTATGGTGTCTTTTGTCTCTATTCCTCTCCCCCAGATCTAGATGAGCGCTACCTATGAACCTCCTAAAATGCCTCATATATTTTCCCAGCTATCCCCCTCTCATGAGTGAGACTTATTATATGAATGTTGGTATACCAAGTAAAATATCCATCCGTAACCCCTGCATCGTCACCCATTGCCAGGGTGACCTCTACATCATCCTCATATACCTCTATAAATCTTGGGAGATCTAGCCACCCGCTAGTGGTCATAAAATTTTGCATAACTCAGGAATAGATAAAATCTAAAATCTCTAGAATCCCCTGTACTACACCAAATTGACATAGTACCCGATCGTTTAGGACCATTTATTATCACTGCAAAATTTGGATTTGGTGCATATCGATTTGCAACTTTAGATGTAAAATATCTTAAGGAACCCATGAATATCATGCACTTAAAATGATACTATGCATAATATCAAGCAATCTCACCACTGTACCTAGTTGTAAATACTTTGTAATTATATTTCTTGCATATACCTTTAATTATCCTATTTAAAATCCTATATCAATAAGTTACATTTATCTATCAATCTATAAAAATAAAATTGGAACTCAATTACATATGCCATATGGTCACATCCATTTATTACTCCATTAGACCAACATGGTCAAAATTCATAGTTAATTTTGGTTTACTTCGAAGAAATTTAAAATTATCTTGAACCACTCATCAAAATACACATTTACTAAAATATTGATTCTTGCTACTAATTATAAATCTCTCCTGAACCAAAAAAACTACTATTCCACTAAATAAATTTTAAATTTTTGGAAACTGATCTTGCCACTTTTTGAACCAAAAGACACTTACACATATTAAAAATTATTTTGCACAATGGAAGATAATACTACATAGTAGTCCTAGCCTCTTAAGAGAAAGGTTTTTCCTTGCTATCCTATTATGTGCATGGTCTATAATAGTGAGAATTGGCAAAAGGACAAACTCCTCTTTACCCGAATGAAATCCGTTGCTCTTTGTCTAATCTGAGCAAGTATCCCTAAAAAAAAAAAACAAATAAAAAGAAAGAAAAAGAGAGAGAAAAATAGTTTACTACAAACCAATAAAGTCCCCTTGTTAAAAATAAAAAGTGAACAAGAATCCCTACTCAAAGAAATCAAAAGAAAAGAAGAGGGTAATGAGCTTGAATACCTAGAATTTCTCAATTATTTAAACACCATGGGGTGATCCTCATTACAGGTTATGTGGCATCAAGAATGCTTGGAAATGGTGGTATCATAACCAAGTTCAAGATACAAAATGAATACATAAATCACACAGTGGTTCTTGATAAATTTGAAATCATTCTAGAAATAACCAAAAAAATTCTTGAAGGTTGATTAGCAGATGTCATCATTTCATAACGGATTTTTATGACTATTAGCATATGCAATTGATACTCAAATATAGTTAATATTGCATTTTCATACTCATCACTTAGTATAAACATGTCAATTTTATTGTATTACATGAATACTTATCATCTCAACAAAAACTTACATTTTGATCATACATAATCACTCTTTCATATCAATTACAATTTGACTTCGCAATGATGGCATGAGATAACCCTAATACAATATTTTTATAAATATTATACCTAACGCAAGTTATTTATACAAATTTATCATGCTTGATTATTATAATTGTACAAAACCTCTTTTTAAGATTAAAAAAGTCACACACATTACTTATCATCAACTAAATTACTTTGAATCAACAAACTCCAAATACTTTTGGATCATAACCCTTCAAGGTTAGCAATATAAAAAAACCTCACACAAGATTTGCTTCACGACTAAAGCGAGCATACAGTCTTCAAAAACAATTATAAACAAGCACACATCTTTGAGGTATTATTGCTAATTGATCAAAATTGTAAGGATATATTTCCTATCACAATTATCCTTCTTTTACAAATAGTTCAATCACACTACATTACAAATATCAATTACTTTAAATTACACTTTACTCCACTACAATGATATTTTGATTAAAGCATGAGAAAATGAACATCAAAAACTGTAAAAAAAGAACTAAAAGTATGATTATGTAGATCATCAAATGCAAATCACATTTATATATCAACATCATCCACACATTAGATGGACCATAGACATATATATACCTTGAAAAAATAAATATAATAGAATACAAAAAAAATTTAGTCAATTGGTATACCACAATCATGAAATATGTATACTCAATCACTAGGGGGTACACCATAAAAACCAGCTCAGTGTATCATACCCTAGAACCCCTAGAACTTTGGGTGTCATCACCCAAAGGTGGTCTGGGCTCACAAAACTAAGAAGCCCCAGATACCAAAGTTGATCTAGAACAACTAGGAGCAGCTAACTTTGGAGGCAATGAAGCTCTCTGACCCTTAGAAACTATCTAAAAATATAGCATCTGATAGAATGGCATTTGTTGTGTCGTCAAGGTAGCCTCTACCTATGCTACTATCAAGGCACCCTGTAATGTACTACTCCTTGAGGACTGGTTAGAATTCATGCTCCTTGTAATATGTGATCGCAACACTGTCTACCACAATGACCCATGTCACTACATCCTGGCCAACTGAGCCTGAGCTTGGCTCACAAGACTCTATGCCTATGAGATTTTTCCCTCCAAATATTGAATGTGACTCGCATGAATGGTTATCTGACTCCTCATACTGTCATTATCTATCCGTAGATCAGCCATCTCTCCTGCACTACTTGACTCTCCTATCTTTGTCGTGGTGCCCTTTTCAAGAAAATCTGATCTAGGGGTAATATGATTCTCTCACTAAGGAGAGGGTATTATCTACCCTGGTGAAGGAGCATCCAACTGTGAACCTTCCTCCTATTGGTGTTGTCTCCTCCCCCCTCAATTTTGAGAGCCTGTTGAGCAAACCCTTGTGGTCGTAACCCCCCTCACATCCAAACCCCATGGGACCAAAACCCTCCTCACATTTGAGGCCTCTCTCTATGGTGTCTTTTGTCTCTATCCCTCTCCCCTAGATCTAGATGAGCGCTACCTATGAAACTCCTGAAAAGGCCTCATATATCTGCCCAACTATCCCTCTCTCCTGAGTGAGACTTATTAGATGAATGTTGGTATACCAAGTAAAATATCCATCCGTAACCCCTGCATCGTCACCCATTGCCAGGGTGACCTCTACATCATCCTCATATACCTCTATAAATCTTGGGAGATCTAGCCACCCGCTAGTGGTCATAAAATTTTGCACAACTCTGGAATAGATAAAATCTAAAATCTCTATAATCCCCTGTACTACACCAAATTGACATAGTACCCGATCGGTGCAATGGAGCTCTATCTCTCCTAGCTCCATACAGAGCCATCATACTCGCATCACGTGAGCCAACTCCACCTGATCATCCTCTCATTTGTGGTACCCTCTCTAAGGTCTCCAAAAAATCTGTGCCATAGGCAACTCATCTATAGTCCATATGGCCTCCTCTAGGCCACCTATCCTCCACAAACACCCAACTAATGGACCCCAATGAAATACTATAGGTCGTCCATCCTCTACATCCTGGAGAGGAAACCCTCTAGACCTCTTCACTGCAATATGCTCATAGCACCATACCTTAAGAAATGATGTCAATACCAAAATTGTGCCCTCCTTGTACACAACCCTAAACAAGGTCCAGTACAAGTGATACAAAATGTAAGGACCCCAAGAAAACTATATATCGGTGTCCTGCATATCGACCACAACCTTAGCTAATGCTCATGATAAGTATTGACCACTCTGGTGGTATAATAAGAGTCCTCCCAATATCTTTGCCAATACCACTATCAAAGCAAATACCCCATCTGCTACGATGAGTCGATCTATGTTGACTCCACTCCGCTCAATAACAAAATATGGATCTCCTATCAAATTTCACATGGCCTTACCCTAGGCTAAATATTGATATAAATATTGTCCTCTAATGGGTACCCTGAGGATCCTCCATACATCCTCTAAAGTAGGGTCCATCTCTCGTATCGATAATAAAAAAGTAGAAGAGCATGGATACCAATGCTCGATCAATGCAACAAGTAGACTATACCTCTATACATGGCATATCAACCATATGATTATAGGGTATGTATTGTTTTACCCTAGACTATTCAATGCCACCAATAAAGAATCCTTTACTATATCCCAATTATGTTGATAGAATGTTGTAGAAGTCCTATCTAGACTTAGGGATTTATCCTTATCAAAAGAGAAAAGAGATAAATAAACTTCTTCCAAATTAATAGGCTCCATTAGTTCCTATTGTCTTCATCGGTTATAATTGAAGGTACTTCTTGTATCATTTTATCATTAAGAACTTCAAACTACTCTGATCCTAAAATATTCTAATATAAAATATTGCATCCTTTTTTTATTTTATGCTATTTTCAATACAAACAACTTCAACTAATTTAACTCTACTAATTTTTGATGTTGATCTTTGTACTATTGCAACCCTATGAAAAACTTTGTATTTTTATCTCCTTTTAACCAAATCTATCTCGATTTTAATCTCCAAAAATTTTCTTCCTTACTCAAAATATTATGATATTCACTAAACAAATATCTTTCCTCTGAGCTTGGATTGATATGATCACCTTTCTAGAATTTTAAAATTTTATCTTTTAGTTCTTCTTTCCTCTCAAAAATATTTCCAAAAATTTTCATGTTCCATTCTTTTAATCTAGATGTCATTGATTTAATCTATTCTAAAAGTGTATATAGTCCATTGTTTCTTAAATAATTCCATGTTTGTGTTATTATATCAATAAATTATCGATGGTCTTTTCAAATATTCTCATATTTAAAATGTGATATTTTTTAATTCACTTACCACCATTTTAACTCTTATTAGCTATTGATCTAAAAAAATCCTTGTCAAGGTATTCAATTTAGCACAATTCCCTTCATCTAGCTAATGATCTATAAGTGTGCATCTATCTAATTTTTTTCTATTAGGTTCTGGTCTCTCCTATTTTTGATCCATGTATAGTTTTCTTCTTCAAAATCAACCTCCCATAGATTATTATTTTGAATAAAAGCTGAGAAATCTCTCGTACTTTGGGTTAATTTCATAATTCCCCAAATTTTTCATTTAGCTTGATTATGGCATTAAAATTTCCTATGATCATGAATTGGGTTTCTTGGTCTTTACTTCTCATAAAGGCTTCAACCTCACTCCATACTTCTAATAAATATAACTAAGTTGTAGGTCCATAGACATTGATAAGGATGAAATGAATATCCATAAAGTAGCATGTGACTAAAGAGGTTATCCAATGCCTAGTTTTATGAATGGTTACACAAAATATTCTAATAGGATTCTAACAAGTGAGAATTTTCTCTGCTACTTCTTTGGACTCCATAGTATCCCATTCACATCTCACTCATACTACTTTCATAGTTTTGAAAACTTCTTGCTTTGTCATTTTAGTTTCTTGGAAACAAAGAATATAAATCTTATTACTTAAATAGAGGTCCTTGATACACCTCTACTTTGAGGGGGAATTAGAACCCCTTATATTCCATGAGATGGTAATCATATGTCATTAAGGGCTACTGGTCTTGCTTGTAAATTATCGATATCATTTTGTTGTTTAGTAAAGAGAAGTTCAACCAACATAGATTATGTTCCTTTCTTTATGTTTGCTCTTGCTTCCCTAGATCTTGCTTGATAATTTGAGGGTTTTCCTATTTTTTATTGCCTCTATTAGGAGTAAGTATTATTATTCTATTCCTCAATATTCTTTCACAACTTTATTTTTCATCAGATTTATCCTCTCTTATATTTACTATAGAATCTTTTGAATTGTCCTCCTCATTTTCTAGTATTTCATTATTGATGGTAGAAGTATTAACATCTAACACTTCATTTTCTCTATCAATTATTCTCCCCTGAATGGTGCATGGTACTTCAAGAGACTCTTTATAATCTAATAAAACATTCCTTAGGTTCATAAAAAATATTCATTCTTAAGTCATTATCATACTAAAAAGATGGTTCCTTGTTAATATTCTAAACCTATTGTATTGTCTCCTCTAAATCTCATATCTACTTTTTCTTCGTGGACTAAATCCTCAAAAGAGTTTGTATTTATTCCAATATCCTTCCTTAATGGTCTCCATTTTTTATTTACTTTTACTTTTCTAGATCTAATTTTTGGAAGTTGAAGACCATCCTCATCCATATCCATTTGTAAGTTTCTCTTATTGTTTTCTACATTTGTTTTTCTTGGACTCTCTTTAGGGCATGATCTCTCAATATATCATACCTCATGACATCTTCTATATCTAAAATATATATTTTCATAATCTACAATTTGGGTCCACAACTTACCCCCATAATTAAGAATGATTTAGTATTGTAAATGTCTACTTATATCAACCATGACCAATATCCAAGCATAAACAGCCAAGAATCCATCTTTTGTAGTTTTTGAAATCTTAAGCAATTCATCCAAAGGCATTGTCTTGAAGGTATCTATTTCTTAAAATTCAATGGTTAACCCATACATCCTATCCTAGAGTAGCACTAAGGATGGATTTATATTTACAAATGCAAAGACTTCATACCAATGGGTAAGGAAGAGTCTTTCTCTTCTCATAAACCAAGGAAACCCTTTTAGGATTCTATATGTTTCTTCCATGGAAGAATCAATGGCTAGGAAAAAATATTTGGGAAGAAAGGATAGAGTTATTCCTAGATACTTCCAACTCCTCTCAATCTATTTTCTCAAGGACGAAGCCCCTGGCCAAAACCCATTACATTTACCAAAAATTACCCTATATTTGAGCAATGAGGATCAATCCCCTATGAGGCCCTTACTATCCTCTAATACTAGAGATGATTATAAGGATTTAGCTATAAATCAATTCATGGAAGGAAACTAGAATTCAAAATCTACTAAAATTTACTAGAATATCTTATAACAATTATAATATTTGATAAAAGTTGCAAGCTTACTATAGTAGTAAGGGATTTGGCCTCTCTTTGAGAGGTACAAGGTTTAAACCCCACTTGGTATGAGGGGACTATGATCCCTCATAAAAACCTGTGTAAATTCATTGAAAAAATATATAATATTTGATAAAAAAACCTATAATAATTTGCATGTAAAATTTCTAAGATAAATAAAGGGAAAAAGAAACTTAGCTAAAAAATTATATGCCTAGATAGAATGTCTTGCCTCATTGAAGCCCTAGCCCTCCATTGATCCTCCCATCATCCAAAACTTGGCTGACAGATATCTACAATTTTGTTTTTCGCTACTTGAAAAATCATCATTGCCCTTGTTTTGGATGGTTGACTTCACATGGTTGTATATTCCTCAATAATGCTAAGACTCCTTCATATTACTACTTATTTTAAAGCTCTTCAAATTCCACATAAATTGGTCTAAGAATCAGCCAAATCAAACAACACTTCGTGAATATATGACTCCTAAAATATGAATCACTTTAAAAATAATTTGCCTTCACACTACCCTAGTTTTTGAACGACTATCTTCACATGGTCATATCTCCCTCAATACTACTTGAATTCTTTCAACTTACCATTTTTTTCAAAGCTTTTCAAAATCAAACAACTCTATATCTAACAACTATATACAAAAATACTCATGGAACATTATTCATTTTGAAAAAACACCCTTAACTGCATCTTATTATTAAGATATCATGATAATTTAATAGAATTTATACATATTTCATCATCAAAATTTAAACCTAGTTTTTTTAAAACCTCTTTCAATTATTTAAATATTATTAAACTAACTTCCTCTTTTAAAATTATTTTCAACCTGCAGTCTTCCTTTCATGATTATTTGTCCTATTTTATAATTTTTTTCAATGTGCAAAAGTCAAATTAAACCTTCAATGTACTGCTTTTGATGTCAACAGCTCCCATGCGATCTTCCAGAAAACAAATAGCACTTCACTTTATTTGTAATTCCTTACTTGAAAAAACGAAAGCAACAATCTCCATAATAAAAACTAACATGCTCAAACATAGGTCTACACGGTAAATTAATAAAACAAGACAAGACTACACAGTCAATTTTAATTACTCACAAACACCTAAAAGACTCTCACCCTGTAATACTTATTAGCTGTTTTCTCACTCAAAGACACCACCCTGTAATACTTATTAGCTGCTTTCCCACTCACAGGGGCTTACAGGTTCTACTTCCTATTCATAGAGTGCCTGATATCACCATCTGCCAGGATTCGATCACAGCTCTATATATAAATATAATGTATATCTGGGATACGGCAATACCGTGTCGTCGGGGGTTACAATAACTGCAATATGATAATTCAAAAGAAAAGTAAAAGATTTGATCAATGAAAAAACAAAGAGTTATTGAATCAAAAAAAAAAAAATTATATATTTCTGCTTAAGAGGGTTGTGATTAAGAATATATAGAGGCATATTTTCACTTACCTCCGCAACGAGTGTGAGGAGGAATTTTTCTCCCGCAGCTTTGGATGGCACTTACCATCCAGGGGACGTCGATCAGCGCTGCGATTTGTGGAGTTATCTGCGAACAGAAGCACGGCATATTGGCAGCTCTTATCAGTCCACAGCACGCCGCGGAGGGAGGGTTTCTCTGCAGCATCGATCCGCAGGAGTTCACCAGGCCCGAAATATCCTCAAAACAATTGTCAACACCCCCTAAATTTAAATTTAAGGCGACGAAGATGAAGAGGAAGAAGAAAAATGGAGAAAACCGTTCGAATCTCGCCATTCTCCTAAATGTGTGAATAGCTTTTCTATGCTCTCTTCTAGTGAATGGCGTGGTTACGAATTTATGGAGAAATTTGAGGAGAGGTGGCCCGTGTGATTTCCCGGTCTGCACGATAATCCTATTGACTATGGTGACAATAGGCCGAAATTCTTGAATTATAACGTGGCTGCATGACTCGTTTGCCGAAAATATCGCCCATAGATGGATGTAAGAGGGATTGCATCTGTTTCTACAGAAGTTCTAAAAGCATTACATCCTCCTATTAATGGACTTTAATTTGTTTTTCTTTTTCCCTCTAATTAATTATATAAGATATATATATATATAATTATAATTATAATATTTTTTTGAGTAATATTTTCTATACACATTCATTATTGGGGATTGAACTCGGGTCACATCATCGATAATGCAAATGACGTCCCAGTAAACCACACACGGAGGATAATTATTATAATTTTAGTATTTGATATGTATCATTTGACTTTAAAAAAAAAAAATAGTTAGTTAATTCAATCTTATTTAAGAGTTATTTTAAATAAAAATATAATATATAATGTTTAAAGGAGGATAAGTATAATAATTTTATTATTTCATATGTATTATTTGACTCTAAAAAAGTAAAAAAAAAATAACACAAAGATAGACATCTTTGTAATGACCCTCCCGGCACTACCATTGGTTATGGATTAATTAATGGATTAAAATTACTTTTATCTTTTGGAGTATGTACTGCTAATGTTCTTTTTATGTGTAGGATTAGGTATGTGCATTGGATAGATATGTTGCTCAGTAGAAAATTTGAGTAAGAAAATGATGATTCGGCTCAAGGATACATGAAAGTCTCATGTTTGTATTTCATGTAGGATTGAATGAGTGATTTATCTATGGTATGCTTGTGTTGCCTCACTTAGAAATATGTTATTGTTTGTGAAAGTGATTCATCATGATTTCTCATTGACAATGAAGATGCTAAATATGGGAGCTATTGGCAGTGAAGATGCTAAGCATGGAGCTATCATACTAAATTATTAAATTAGAGTTTAAATTATATTTATAGCCTAAATTTTGCTTGAGTAAAAGAAGCAAATGAGAGTATTGTGCTATAGAGAATAATAACTAAATGAAATGCATGGTTTATTGATAAATATTTGAGTGCTTGGATACTGAGTATAGTAAGAGATATATGCTTTGCAGCTTGTTTAGTTACTTGATTCTAGTTTTTCTATTATTGCAAATATTTGGGATGTTGCATGTATATAACTAAATGTATGAGTAGATTGCATTAATATAAGATCCGTATCTGATCCCTTTATTCAATAATTTTGTGCTGGTAGAGTTGAAGACTGTCAAAACCAAATTGAAGCCTTGTGCATGTTTTCCTTGAAAAGCTCGTAGAAGCTGGTTAAGGCAAGATGAATGATGTCAGTGGAAAATATCGTCAGGGACATCTCACTTCTATCGAGTCAGCAATCAAGTTGTTAAAGGGTGAGCATCGTAGTAAAGGAATTTTTTGTGTTTGGTTATAGCTATAGATAGAGTTATCTATTTTCAAATTGAATCTATGTAATTATAGATTGAGTGGGTTGGCCTTCAAGAAACCAAACTGGTTGCAGCATGCAGGTGGTTGTCATTAATGTAACAGCTAGGAATTTGCTTGTAATGGGGAAACCCTATATTCAGGAGTGTTGCTTTATGAAACAAAAATGGATCTTTTGTGTGGGAGTTTGTCACCCCTATGTGTAATATATTTATTAAGAGAAATTTTGAACATCTCTTTGTTATACAGTCAGATTGTAATGTCCAAGACCGGTTGCCTTGTATCAATCAGGAAGTTAGAGAGATTAGATACTAAGTTAAATTGTTTGAAAATGTCTTTTAATAATAAGTGATGGGTACTACAGTGAGAGCATCTGTACTCAGTTGTGAACATACCCGAATGATAATAAAGCATATGCCTTTGTTTTATTTAAAAGTTATTTGTTTTTAATCAGTTGTATACCTAAAAACTTGGTAGAACTGTTGAGTACTATCAATTATTAGAAAAATGATTTATAATGGCAAGAAGATATTTGATAGACATTTGTTTAACATCCAAACTTAATTAGAATTTTCTCTCTGCAACCATAAATGCAGATGTACTATCTTGCCATAGAGAGTGGGAAACATTAAAATTACGAAACCCAAAATATGTTGTAGTGTCTGAGTTGAGCCTATCAACAAATTAAGTAATGTCAATGATCTTTGAGATTAAGTAGAATGGAGTTAAACCTTTCTTTGAATTAAAATGTAAATTATTTTATTTTTAGATTTAGAAGAAATTTATCAAACCTTTCAAGAATAACATGATTTCTTTATGTGGAATAGTAACTTCATTCGCTGTGTAAATGAAAAAATGTTTAACTAATTAGCTGGTGGTGGCAATGTCCGCTTTGAAGGTAGAAGGGCAAACTTCTTTAGAAAATATTAATTGTATAGTAGCTTTTAGAACCAAGTGGCCCGTGAAACTTGCCATAATGATTTTAATAATGCTACATATCAATGATAACATAAGTAAAAAGGAGTTAAGCTTTGTTAAGGCAAAATAGGTTAATAGAAAAGAGTCTGGTTGATAGAATATTGGAGTGGATCTAGCACTCGAAACCAAAAATGTGTATGAGACCTTATGAAAGTTTATTCCTACTTATGATTAAGTTAGTAGGGTTGCTATAAGTATCAACCGAGACCCATTAGTAAATTGTGATTGAAGTTTTAAAATAAATTAAGAATAGTCTAGAGGATTTTGGTTTTATAATTGTAGTTGATATATTATGTGTAACCTTTTCACATGGGATTTTAGATGCATATCTTAACTTTAATTAGAAGAATGTGTGATTAAATTCATGATTAGAATTAAATTCTTAATTGGTAGTTTTAAAAAATTTACCATACTATTTATAGGAAAGGATAAATAGATTGAAAAAAACATCCAAAGGTATGTAATAATTTGTGAATTTTTTTATTGAAGCCTATCTAAATTCTTAGTGATGAATGCTAGTTTAAATTGAGCAAATTACTTGATGTACGATAAAGCACACAACAAGATTTAAAGTTAAATTGTAAATGACTTAAATCATCAGGAAATATGACTAAGATATTGATACACCCAATGTTGTTAAGGTGCGGAATTTACACAAAGCAAGTCTCGAAGCAACTATAGACTAACAAAATTGGTCTGGATAAAAGACTCGATAAGATCTAGTAATGAGGGATGGTATGGGATGCCACCTCTAGGTTGCTACCAAGCAGTACTATAAATAAGTCCCATGTTCATTTGACTTATCTAGTTCAACCATGACGTTTGGTAGAGGACAAACGATCGTGAGTCACAATGGGCATGAGTGATGAAGTCCAAGGTCAGGATATTGAGATGGAACTAACTGACTCTAAGTAGAGGATAATCATTTAGTCATGGGGGTTTATGATACGTTGATTCCTTGCATAATTGTATTGAACAAATCAACCAGATAGGTCAAGGTTCATTATGATAAGCAAAGCGAAAAGAAAGCATCCACCCTTTAAGTATTATGGGACCTAAAGGATAACCCTAGTCGTGGATGTACACTCATGGCCAGAACAAGAGGAATAATACTAAGAATTATAAATCCACATAATGGCACCTTCTACGTGAAAGCACGAGGATATGGAAACAAAAAGGAAAATGCCAAGTACGATGCGTATAAAACCAAACTTAACGCCAAAAGCCTATATATTGAAACATGCATGAAAGGAAAGAGCATAAGCGAATCGACACAAGATAAAAGCAATATGGAATAAGGCCCTCTTTATTGATATGCTTTTAAAGTCATGTTACAATACATCTCCTTCCCTTTTAGGGGATAGGAGCGTTAAATATGTTTCTTATCACATCCATGGATAGCAATCCTTCTTTCGCGTGCCCATATGAAATATGGGCAGACCAAAACGTTGTCGTCACTTATGTATATGAGTGTTGAAATCATACTACTCCTCTGATGTCAAAAACCTATGTTCAAGGAAACAAAAAAGATCAGTAGCACCTACAGATAGAATAGAACATGTATTTCCCAAGGCCTATTGTTAGTGTATGCATGAAAATATTAAAACGATAACCAAATGACCTCAGATCGACCTACAAATTTAACAAAAGCATGAATATGTTACCAGGAGGGCACTGCAAGTGTAACAGTCAGGAAATTCCTCACAGATTTGTATTCACTCCCGGGCGAGACAAATAAAACCTACAATAAATTGTCAGAAAGCACCCTCTTCAATTTCCTTTCTAGGAAGATCTAAATGACATGCAAAGTTGGGGTTAGCTTATTGGGGGTGTTTTGGGAGGATCCAAAATATCATATTTCTCCAATTTGGCCTCTATCACCCAGATTTTGTTGATGCCATCTGCAAGTTAGTAAATATGGGAAATAATAAATACATGATAAAAAATGATCAGAATGAAATGAAATTTAAACTACAGCCTATTTAAATGACCTAGAATAATATGAAAAAAAAAAAATGAAATATGCCATTGATTTCTAATCGCTCTGGGGTGGGGCGTTTAGAACTGCGACAACTTGGGGGGGGCGCCCGAGGGTAGGACGCATACTGTTTGGGACTCTGTTTTGGAACCAATCCACTTCGGATGGATCCAAAACCTCTTATGGGGTGTTGTCAACAAATTTTGTGGAATATTGTGGCCAAATGTTTGGGTTTGGGTCTAGAATGCGCCTCCAATGATCACCCAATAACCTCCCTCCAAAAGAGATATCAAGGATGTGAAAGCACAAACAATGGGTGAGGATATATTTTAGCAGCACTTCGTTGCTCCAAAATCTCCTCTCTATATCTCTTTTTGGGTGAGAAGACTCACAAATTTATAGGCATAGGGTCTCTTTGTTTGAATGTGCATGCGAGGGTGCCACTTGAGTTGATTTTCCTATTTTCAGAGAAAATATTATTCCCTGATTTAGAGTCTCCTTGCATGAGGTCTCTAAAATAAAGACATGCATGACTGAAGTCTTTATTCTTGATTTGAAGTCGTTCCTCGCAATTGCATGTCCTGAAGTTGCAGTTAACTAGCGAACCTATCGAGGTTTGACTTTTTGCTAGTCAAACCTGCTATTCGCCTCACCCTAGGGTGAATGCTTCTATTCATCCTTGGGTGGGGATAAATACCAGTTTGTATTCATCTCAGGGTGGGGAGATTAGAGAGCAAAGTTTAAAATAGTGCTAAATTGACTCTTGGCCTTCCAAACTGCTTTTGGGAGTGGTTAGGACCACTGTTTAACCTTTGGGGGTTGCCCTAGGGGTTGTTTGTGTCAATGCGATCGATGCCTGTTGTCACATAATCATATTGGTGCTATTTTGGTGTCTACAGATGCCCTTTTTTGGGAAGTGTTGTGTAAGGCGTAGCGCTAAGCAAAAATAGATAACCAAAGCACTAATTATTAGGGCTTCTCAATAACCTAACCAAATCTTGATGCCCCAAGTATGAAAAAGGGCACGCATTATTGAATCCTTTCTTCTAACGAGCTAAGGAACTTAATTCAAGTGTTAACCTTTTTCGGTGAGGTATTACTTGAGCTTGGACATTGATCAGTCATGAATAGTCAAAGGGCACAACCTTTTGTCTGTGGGAACCTTGAGTTCATGATTCACGAATGCCAAGTGTTTTATTAGCTTGTGATTATTGCTTGTTTGCTACCCCAAGCAGGAGCATGATTGTATTTGTCAATGATACTTTGAATGCATGTTATTTCCTTGATTGGGTGTGTTTTTGTTGATTGATGACTAAGTGTGACTACCCCCTCAAGCGACGAATCGATGAGGGAATGACCGACATGAGAAAAGTGACGAGTCTCTTGACCCAAGATGACTTAGGTAAGGGTGCCTTTAGTTGTTTTACCATTGAATACTTAAGCAATTTTTGAACATTTTAACCTATTTTTGGTGGGTTTTAACCCTTTTTGTGACGCATTTTGGAGCTAAAATTGTCAAGAATTCATCCTCTCGGGGAGCGGTTCGGCTATGATAGCATTATTAGGGAGTAGGATAGTGATAGTTTGTAACCCCGATGTCTGTTTTGGATGCCAATAATTTCAAGCACAAAGGCACCTTCGTTCGAAAAGTTATTGCTATTTTTGGTTGGGTTTTGACCCTTTTAGTGATGCACTTTGGAGCTAAAATTCTAGAAAATCCGTCTTTTCATGGAGTGGTCCAGCTATGGTAGCCTTCTTAAGGAATAGGATAGTGAGGATTTGTGACCCCGACATCAGTCTTGCATGCCTGGATTTTCAAGTGCAAAAGCACTCTTATCAGACACTTTTCTTGCTTGTTTTTGGTGCATTTTATGTAGTTTTTGCTATTTTGAAATTTTTGCTCTGTATTTGTCCCACCCAGGTACGAATACCAGTTTAGTAATCATCCCAGGATAGGACGAGTGCTAACTGGAGTGCTCATCCTAGGTAGGAACGATTACAGGCTCAAAAAGCCTATTTAAAAGCCAAAACTGGGTTTTGGGCTCATTTGCATTTGCTTTTCTTGGCGATTTGGAGCTTTGAGGAGGAGGAGGTCAATTCTACGAAGCGAAGCGCTGCCAAAATTTTCCTGCCACCATGAGTTCATGGACCGAATCCTCAAGCGGCAGAGCCAAAGCGAGACCAATGAGTGTTCTTCCTCTTAATTGGTTTTTTTTTTTTGTTACAGTTTGAAAACTGCAAGTTAGTTGTTTGAGGTCCGTTTGTTTTTGTTTTTAAAATTTAAAAATGAAACCCTAGTCTATCAAAATTAACACTTAGTTGAAAACTTAGTATAACCCTAGTTAAACAAAGATCAAAAGTTAGTTTAAAACTGAGCTAAAAAACTTAGTTTAGAACATAACCTAAAAACGTTGCCTAACCTAAATTGAACAAATATCAAAACTTAGGTTAGAAACGTAGGGTTAAACTGAGCGTAAAAAATGGAACTCAAACCTAGTTATTTTTTTGTTGTTTTTGTTCGTGTTTTTAATTTACCAGTTTAGAGTAAAAAACCCTAGGTCTAAGAAATTATTTTTGAATGTTTTGGTTTGTTTTTTAATTTATCAGTTAGAGTTAAAAACCCTAGAACTGACAAATTAGTTTTTTTTTTTGTGTTATTGGTGAATTTATCAGTTTAGAGTTAAAACCCTAGGAACTGAAAAATTAGTTTTGAATGTTTTTTGTATTTTTGTTTAATTTATCAGTTTAGAGTTAAAACCCTAGGAACTGAAAAATTAGTTTTGAATGTTTTTTGTATTTTTGTGCATTTTATCTCTCGTTATTTGTCTATTTTTAGCTGTACAATTTTTCCTGGGTTTTAATGTTTTTTATTTTGTTTTCTTTCACAGGTTGTGAAGATCCGATACCGTGTGCCCACGATTTTCACTGAAGCATGGGAGGCACTGATGTTGACTGACTGGGAGTGGCCTAATGCCCTTGGCCTCAAGAAGGTGACTCGACTGGAGCCAGTGGTCAGGAATCAGGCCTACCTAATGGCCCTGATCAACTTGTATGATCCTCGGACTAATACCTTCCATATCCCAATAGGGGAGATGATAGTTACTTTGGAGGATGTCTATCAGATTCTTCAAATTCTGATAGACAGACTGCCGATCAGGATGATGCCGCAGGATCAATGGACAGCAGTGTTGACACACTGCTTTGGACATGGAAATTTGTTGGGGTGGACAACCCAGTGGAGAGGGTAGAGGGCGACTGCTAGATTAGTGGCATATTGGTTCGATGGTGGCTATAAAGGGGTTTTTTGGGAGTGAGGCACACATTATTGATGGGCCTCATTTCTAACATGCTTCTCCCTGACTCTTCAGGCACGAGGTTCTTGTGGAACCTGCTAGAGGTGGTGTTTCAGTTGGTGGAGTGTCCGACAGAGGCATCCATAATAATGATATGGGGACAGACTCTATTGGAATATCTCTATGATGAGATGTATGAGGTTCGTTGTCGAAGGTGAAAGGGGATTGGTTGCAGCTACTTGTTGTAGTGCTAGGCTTGGTAGTACATAGTGATGGAGAGGCCGATTGGGTTGCCATGGACGACACGGATGAATATGGTAGACCGAGATATTGGATACGAGGCACTATGGCGAAGGTCTGAGGAGCAGGGTCAGAGTCAGTGATGGGCACATGTCATAGGGCACTATGCTGATGCCTTCACTCGGCTTGCTCCGGGGGAGGTGTTCTAGTGCCCCTATCGGGATTGTCTAGCCTGGCCTGAGGCTGGAGAGTGGCTTTGGTAGGTACGTAGGGAGCGGTGGCTGATTGGGCATCATGGGACTAAGTAGGAGTTTTTCCCATATGGCCGGGTTACACGATAGTTTAGGGTGCACCAGGGGTTTCCTGGTGAGCCCGTGGTCTATCGACACCAGGGGGATGAGAGGACTCTAGCTTGGCCAGTCATTGCATCATTGGGTGAGGATGCAGATATAGTGATTGACGTCCCAAATGTGGATGACATCGAGGTTACCACTGAGTATGACCAATGGTGGATTTTGCAACGGTGGCAATGCGAGGGGCCTCTAGGGGGTGCATATGTGGAAGAAGTAGGGGGTGATGATGCAGGGGCATCAAGAGAGGGGCGGGGGTTCTGCTTGAGGATGCGGACATGGTATAGGTGGATGATTTTAGGGGGGTTTTGGGTTTTTGGACCAGCCAAAGGCACATGATGTCTCGGAGTAGTGGGAGCCAGAGTCGGCTGTTGTCCCAGATTTGCCTATGCCTCGAGCAGTTACGGAGGACATGGAGGTAGGGTTGCATGCTAAGAATGCATGATTGGTGGGGATACTTTAGAGGCGAGATGAGGAGCTAGGGGAGGCTTTGCAAGAGAGGTATCTCTTGCAAACTCAGCTATCAGAGCGAGACAATGCATGGGCTACGTACTATCAGTAGGAGGGGGATACTGATGTTGCACAGGAGAGGGATCTTCTATGGGTGCAGATGACACAATGCAATGAGAATTTGACTATGTATCGACAACAAGATATGGAATTTGTCCAACATCGATTAGAGTTGGAAGCAGAGATTAGTCGCCTTGATGGGTTGATCCCTATGTTGAGTGAAGGTGGATCATCGCATCGCTCAAGAGGGAATGATACAGAGCAGTCATCATCCTCTTGGCATAGGCGACTAGATGATGGGGGATCTAGTAGGCGTGATGCAAGGCTAGCATCAGTCACCCTGAGGGGTCCCATAGGACCCACACCATGGGGGGTAGTTCCCATCACACTGATCCTACGTGATCATGGTGGCCGAAACCCTAGGCTTAGGGGTTTTTGAGTTTTTGGTTTTGTTGTGAGGTCAGAGGACCGGTTCATTATAGCCTACGGGTATTTTTGATGATATATATACAAATGACTTTCTTTGTGTTTATACACTTTTGTGATGGTTTGATTTTATGCACATGTATTTAAGTTGATGTATGCATAATTTGTGAATGCAATGTTTCTAATTATATGATGTATGCATATGGAATGAATGAAATGAGTTGTTGATAATTTGTCGATGGCACCATAGACTGTACAAGATTTACTGGCTTGCTTTACTTATGGGAGGGCTTTGTGGAATGACTTGGCATGTGATAACTTTGTTTTTGTATTTTGCATATTTTTTTATGGTGATGTACGTAATGAAATGTTCCAGTGGTTTTGAAAATGTAGTTAAGCTTTTCTGAGATTTAGATATTTTAACTAGCTAGCCAAAACTGTACATTTATCTTACAAGACTTTTGAACAAGGTATAAATCTGACTTGATTTTAACCAAGGTATTTCACATCCCTGTGTGTGCAATTGAGTTCATTTATGTGGTATTTTTTAGGATACCGCCAGTGCTAGATAGGCTGTCAACCAAACCTGTATTGAGGATCACCTAATTAGCTCCACTAACTCCATTGTTGTATTTAGTAAGATTAATCTATGGGACAATCTAAGGTACCATAAGCTAGCTCATCCACATGCAAACATTGGTCTACTCACACACAAAGCTAATGTGATAGACATATCGTCATGCGTTTAGGATACTGCCATTGCCAGGTAGGCTGTCCACCAAACCCGTAATGAGGATCACCTAGATGGTTTTTGAATGCTGAGAATTCCAGGGATTCAAGTCCAAGATTTTTATTTTCTCAATGGTTTAGGATACTTTCTCGTATACATAGTGATGAAAATCACTGTTTATTTTGAATAACACAAGCTTATACTGAGAGCGGGGGGTGAACAATATAAGACCACTTTTAACTTTGTTTATCAATACAACTTTCAAACTATTAACATGGAGAATAAATATAGCAGTAATAACAGTAGTAAAACAATGCACAAAATGCAATCCACAAAGAGACACAGCAATTTACGTGGTTCACCTAAGGTGGGCTACTCCATGGATAAAACTTTTCTTCTAAAAATTGTATCAAAGTCCTCTGGGAATCCTTCCTGATTACAATGTTTATGAGCATTAGCTCAAAGGAGACACCTTCCCCTAATTCTACTTTGGTTGGTGATCCTCTAGAATACCTCTACCTCCTCTACCCTTAGCAAGTGGAATTATATCCACAGAAGACACCTGTCTTCCCTGCTCTACCTGGAGATCTCTGCCCTCAATTTTGTCACAGCAAAGCTGGTCCTCTTTTTTGCACCAAACATAGTCCTTCGATCTGGCACAATACTATCCTCTTCCTCTATTCTTTTCTGCACTTGGTTGAAACCAATATTTTACTGTCTGCACAAATACAACAGTTATCGATCAAAAAACATAGTAGCACAGATTTCGTGTATTCTATGTATACACAGTAATACAGTCTTCGCAAAATACAGTAGCACTATCTTCGTAAATACAGCAGCACTTCCTTTGCACTCTTTGCCTAAATCATAACAACACTGTATTTGCAACCTCTGTCTAAACACAGCAGACGCTCAGGCTTCTACTTATGCAATTCTACGATCGATCTTCTCCCCGCACTCTCTCTACATAATTCACACTTCGAACACACACTTAATCGATAATCAAAATAATCAAACATCCCTCCTTTTATAGAGTAAGATCCATGGTCATTACATCCAAACTTAGTCGGTTGTTATACTTCCATTGCATCGGCTGCAAAACCCTGTGCTATGTCAGCCTAGATTTTAACGTTGTCGGCTCAAAGTTAACTCTGTCCTCAACCACCTCCCTGTAGCTTCTGGCGCAAAACTTCAACATGTCACGATATCATGACACCTTTGCCTATCATACACCTTCTAAAGCTTGTTGTAGCGATATCACGATGCTTTTGCTTTTGACTGCTTCCTTTGATCTTCTGTCGTGAAATCATGACACTTTTGCCTTTTGCTGGCATCATCTCACTTCTATCATGAAATCATGATGCTTTAGACTTCAAAGCCTTCTTCTTCACTTCTGTTGTGAAATCATGACACCTTTGTGTCTGGCTAATGTCATCAGCAACTCTGTCACGAAATCGTGATGCTTTAGACTCCAAAGCCTTCCTCTCAACTTCTGTCATGAAATCGTGACACCTTTGCCTCTTGCTGACCTCATCTGCAACTTTGTCATGAAATCGTGACACTTCTTGATTCTTCAACCTTTTCTTGGTTTGCACTAGCGAAAATGGAACATGTCACGAAATTGTGACGCTTTTGCTGCATTAAGCTCTTTTCTGCCAACTGCTCGTGAAACTGGAGCATGTCTCGAAATCATGACGCTTTCGTTGCCTTAAGCTCTTTTTTGCCAACTGCTCATGAAACTGGAGCATGTCACAAAATCGTGATGCTTTCGCTGCCTTAAGCTCTTTTCTACCAACTGCTCATGAAACTGGAACATGTCATGAAATCATGACGCTTTTGCCAACTGCAAACTGCCAACTCAACTTGTCATGAAATCGTGACACTTTCTGCATCTGTACAACTTCTTTGAAACTTGTCACAAAATCACGATGCTTTCACCAACTGCACACTGCCAACTCAACTTGTCATGAAATCATAACAGTTTTTCCTAAACTTTCTCTCTCCTCAAACATATCACAAAATCGTGACAGTTTTGCTTGCTTCATTTCTGCCTTCCAGCATGTCGTGAAATCATGACAGTTTTGCTAGAACTTTCTCTCTCCTCAAACATGTCATGAAATCGTGATAGTTTTGCCAGCACTTTCTCTCTCCTAAAACATGTCACGAAATCGTGACAGTTTTTCCAGCAGCCTGCAAACTTTTTCTAACTTATCTTTTTCTAAATCTTTTGCAACTAGGCTACTTTGATTTTCTTGGAGACTTACTGACCAGCTAAAACCTTCATCAAAACATATACTTAGACATAAAAATAAATTGCTCCAAGAACTCCTTGACATCAAAGACAACAACTACTAAGAGCTCCTTGACATCAATGACAACAACTAAACTTAGGCAAAGGCAATGTACTCAAGGTACCCAAAATTGCCAACAATCTCCCCCTTTGTCATTGATGGCAAACCTTTACTAAAAGCACATTTTCAAGAGCCAAAACTGAAAACAATCTCTTGAGGTTTTTTCTCCCCCTGACTTTAAGCTTTCCTCTTCACTTGAAGCTCTCCCCCTTACTCATATCTCTCCCCCTTACTCAAATCTCTCCCCCTTTGTCATCAATGGCAAAGGGTCACCTTTGGGGCTTGGGACTAAGAATGATCCTCTTAGCTTAGTCCCTCCCCCACCTCCTATTGAGGTGATTTTAAAACAGAGTTGGAAGTGAAACTCCCATTAGAAACTCATCATCATCAGTGTTTACAATTTCTTTGTCGGGCCTTTTCTTGAGCTCTTTGTTAATGTTTCTATTCTTGAAACTTTTCTTGTTCTTGTTCTCATCTCTTTTCTTGTCCACACCTTGATCCTTGGACCTATTTATACCACTGTTTTTGTTACTATACCTTGGAAGATCAGCTCTGCACTTTCTGGCTGAGTGACCTGTATTGTTGCACTTGTAACAAACAACATTATTTCTTTTAGGCATAGCTGTTCTTTGAATCCGCCTGTTATTTGAATTGCAAAAAATTGCCTTATGCCCGAACTGATTACAAGAGTAGCAATACCCTTGAAATAAATTATGACTTCTGAAATTATTGTTAACCTTCTTCATTTGAGACATGCAATGTGCAGCCATGTGTCCAAACCTGTAACACACAAAACATCTATCAAAAAATATTCTTTTAATCGATCTCTTGGGTCCCAAGAACTTCTGTTTCACATTCAGAAATCTTTTTTCTATTTCTACGCATTCATAACTCATATACTCATGATCTGAAGTACTTTCTTCATCATAACTTTCTTCTTTTTGAAATCTCTTGCTAGATTCCCCAACTTGTTTCTTATGCGGCTCAACAAAACCGAGACCTATTTTATCTATTGGATTTCTTTGATTTTTGATGAGAGACTTAACCTTCTTGGAGCTATCCTAAAATATATAGGATATTTATTTTCTTCTTTCAAAGAAACCATTTTCTGCTCTAACTCATTATACTCAAGAATCTTAGACTCTAACTCATCCTTGAGTTCCTGTGTTTTGGCTATAGAGAAGTCAAGACTTTCTATAAGATCATCTCTCTCCATAAATAATTCATCTAACTTAACCTTGAGTCTATCATTCTTCTTTCTTTCCTTTTCCAAAACACTGAGAGCATTATTGAGTTCACATTCAAGATTCTCTATTTGATTGCAGTTTGAATTATCAAGACCTTTTTCTGATTTCTTATTACTAGATGTGCTACCATTTTCAAAAACCATACATGCATCTTCCTTATCATTTTCTAAATCATCCTCATACATACTAGGAACCAATTCATTATTTGTGCAATCATCCTCAAGGTGCCCAAAATTTCCACATCTAAAGCATTTCATGACTGTGAATTTATGTTTCGGTTCTTCTTCTTTTTTTGAAATGAACAGCATCTCATTTTCATTTCATTGGAAGAGCTTTCACTATCACTGCTAGAACACTTACTTTGTCCAAATAGAATCTCTTCTTGTTCTTGTGTGAATACCTCTTTCCTTGATTGCTATGTTCATCTTTGTTCTTTCTGTAATACTTGTGCTTTTTTAGAATCCTTGCTCTTAACATCCTGTATATCTTCATCACTTTCATCTTTGGAAACAATACAGTCAGTAGCATAATGACCATACTTTCCATAGTTGAAATATCTTATATTTTTCTTGCTTTTGTGCTTTCTAGAGAATTTGCCTTTCTTGCTGTAATATGCTTCTTCCTCACTAGAAGACTCATCACTCTATTGAATTTTTTTGCCTTTTGATTTCTTGGTAGCTTTGAAAGCTGCCTCTTTCTTTATATCAATATTCACTTGAGTTCTCAGCTCAAAAGCTGTAAGAATACTATGGAGCTCATCTTTTTTCAACTTATCTAAATCTTTGGCTTCCTCAATAGTAGAAATCTTTTCACTAAATATATTAGGAAGAGATCTTAAAATCTTATCACACACATCATTTTCAGCAAGTTCAAGACCTAAGTCTTTCATGGAGTTCACAATCTCATCCATCCGAAGCATGTAGTCACTAATATTTTCATCATCATTCATCTTGAGTTGTTCAAACATACCTTTAAAATGTCTCAATTTTGCCTTTCGGACATTTGCATCACCTATATGAACAACTTGCAATTGTTTCCACATTTCACTAGCTGTCTTGCAGTGAATAACTTTGGTAAGATCAGCCTTCTGTAAACCTTTCAGGATTGCATTCATGGCTTTTGAGTTGTTGTGATGTAGGAGCCTATCTTCTTTAGTATAAGGACCATTTGTAGGAATGGTGTACCCATCTTCAATAACTTCCCATACCTCATTACCAAGAGCCATTAGATAGACTTTCATTCTTGCACTCCATAGACCAAAATCTGATCCATCAAGAATAGGTGATGCATTGCCACCTAAGAAATCCATTGTGTTCTTAACCAGTTCTTCCTTTCAGCTGTAAAACCTTTACGAAGGAACTTGCTTTGATACCAATTAAATAACACAAGCTTATACTGAGAGGGGGGTGAACAGTATAAGACCACTTTTAACTTTATCTATCAATACAGCTTTCAAACCATTAACATGTAGAATAAAGATAGCAGTAATAACAGCAGTAAAACAATGCACAAAATGCAATCCACAAAGAGACACAACAATTTATGTGGTTCACCCAAGGTGGGCTACTCCACGGATAAAAATTTTCTTCTAAAAGTTGTATCAAAGTCCTCTGGGAATCCTTCCTGATTACAATTTTTATGAGCCTCAACTCAAAGGAGACACCTTCCCCTAATTATGCTTTGGCTAGTGATCCTCTAGAAGACCTTTACCCCCTCTACCCTTAGCAAGTATAATTCTATCCATAGAAAACACCTGTCTTCCCTGCTTTGGCTGGAGATCTCTGCCCTCAATTATGTCACAGCAAAGCTGGTCCTCTTTTCTGCACCAAACATAGTCCTTCAGTCTGGCACAATACTGTCCTCTTCCTCTGTTATTTTTTGCACTTGGTTGAAACCAATATTTTACTGTCTACGTAAATACAGCAGTTCTCAATCAAAAAACATAGTAGCACAGATTTCATGTATTCTATGTATACACAACAATACAGTCTTCACAAAATATAGTAGCACTATCTTCGCAAATACAGCAGCACTTCCTTTGCACTCTTTTCCTAAATCATGATAGCATTGTCTTTGCAACCTCTGTCTAAACACAGCAGACACTCAGGCTTCTACTTATGCACTTCTGTGATCGATCTTTTCCCTGCACTCTCTCTGCGCAATTCGCACTTCGAATGCACACTTAATCGATAATCAAACTAATCAAACATCCCTCCTTTTATAGAGTAAGATCCATGGTCATTACATCCAAACTTAGTCGGCTGTTATACTTCCACTGCATCAACTACAAAACCCTGTGCTGTGTCGACCCAGATTTTAACTTTGTCGGCTCAAAGTTAACTCTGTCCTCAATCGCCTCCCTGTAGCTTCTGGCATGAAACTTCAACATGTCACGATATCATGACACCTTTGCCTACCGTACACCTTCTAAAGCTTGTTGTAGCGATATCATGACGCTTTTGCTTTTGATTGCTTCCTTTGCTCTTCTGTCACAAAATCATGACACTTTTGCCTTTTGCTGACGTCATCTCACTTCTGTCATGAAATCACGACACTTTAGACTTCAAAGCCTTCTTCTTCGCTTCTGTCATGAAATCGTGATACCTTTGCCTCTTTCTGACATCATCAACAACTCTATCATGAAATCATGATGCTTTAGACTCCAAAGCCTTCTTCTCAGCTTCTATTGCAAAATTGCGACACCTTTGCCTCTTGCTGATGTCATCTGCAACTTTGTCGCAAAATCGTGACACTTCTTGCTTCTTCAACCTTTTCTCGGTTTGCACTAGCAAAAATGGAACATGTCGCAAAATCATGATGCTTTTGTTGCCTTAAGCTCTTTTCTGCCAACTGCTCACGAAACTAAAGCATGTCACGAAATCGTAATGCTTTCGCTGCCTTAAGCTCTTTTCTGCCAACTGCTCGCAAAACTGGAGCATGTCACGAAATCGCGACACTTTCGCTGCCTTAAGCTCTTTTCTGCCAACTTCTCGTGAAACTGGAACATGTCACAAAATCACGACGCTTTCGCCAACTGCAAGCTGCCAACTCAACCTTTCACAAAATCGTGACACTTTCTGCATCTGTACAACTTCTTTGAAACCTGTCACAAAATTGCGATGCTTTCACAAACTGCACACTGCCAACTCAACTTGTCATGAAATCATGACAGTTTTGCCTAAACTTTCTCTCTCCTCAAACATGTCACGAAATCACGACAGTTTTTCCTGCTTCGTCTCTGCCTTTTAGGATGTCACGAAATCGTGACAGTTTTGCCAAAACTTTCTCTCTCCTCAAACATGTCGCGAAATCGTGACAGTTTTGCCAGCACTTTCTCTCTCCTAAAACATGTCGTGAAATCGTGACATTTTTTCCAGCAGCCTGCAAATTTTTTCTAACTTATCTTTTTCTGGATCTTTTGCAACTGGGCTACTTCGATTTTCTTGGAGACTTACTGACCAGCTAAAACCTTCATCAAAACACATACTTAGACATAAAAACAAATTGCTCCAAGAACTCCTTGACATCAAAGACAACAACTACTAAGAGCTCCTTGACATCAATGACAACAACTAAACTTAGGCAAAGGCAATGTACTCAAGGTACCCAAAATTGCCAACATATTTTTCTTCTTGTTTTTCTTTTTGAGCAAGGATTATGAATAGTGGTAATAACCACTGTTATTTGATTTTGGATTTTGAGCTTTGTAAGGTTGAGCTTGTAATTTTGTGGCTTGTGAATGACATTGATCCTTTTAGGCCTTAGGGATGACTACCCATCCTATTCAAGGATGTGTAGTACGAATCCTTATGACTTTGGGAACCAAAGGGGATTAGGGATATGATGAAGTTAGGGCATTGATATTTTAGGCCTTGGGGATGATTACCCATCCTTGCCAAAGATGTGTAGTATGAATCCATATGATTTTGGAGACCAAAGGTGATTGTGGTGATGGCTTGTGGGAATTTTGTTTTTGAATGGCATCGATCCTTTTAGGCCTTGGGGATGACTACCCATCCTTGGTAGGGACGTGTAGTATGAATCCTTACAACCTTAGGGACCAATGGTGATTGGGATTTTTGTGAGTAGTGGTGAAAACCATTGTTTATTAGGGGGAATTGATGGGGAAGAGCTTGTCCTTTTGTCAATTCTCAGCACTCTTGAACCATTCGCATAGGGGGATGAATAGGCTAATCTTTCACTTATGGTACCCTAGACTGCTTTGTAGTTTTCCTCTTACATTCACACAACTTGGGAATTATTTTATGTTTTTAACTTGTGTAGGGATGTTACATAACGAGGCGTGATCCAAGTAAAACTTTCCCTTGTAAAATCTTTTTAACTTTGTATAGTGTTTGGCTAGCAATTTAAAGACAGCTGAATGACGAAAACCCTATGTACATTAGGAGACAACTAACTATGCTAAAAATGGGTATGGTGTTATTCTTGGACGTATGTGTTTATACAAAATGGAATGGAACATGGAAAATGATGGAATTACCAAGAAATTAAAGTCTATGGTGCTTGTGACTTGTATGACCAACAAATATGCAATGTATGGATGTGATGCCTAATGCAACTTATTATTTTTTTGTATTTTTATTTTTACGAGTATGCATGGAATGGAGATGCAATTTTTTTTTTGTTTATTTTTGATGATTTTATTATTTTTGTTTGTTTTTTAATATTTATGTTGACCAAGCGGTTATGGTAACCCTTGGATATTTTGGTGTGACCAAAGGGTTTATGGATACCTTTGGGATATGTTTTGGTTTGACCAAGCGATTATGGGAATCCTTGGAGCTTTTGGTTTGACCAAAGGGTTTATGGGGACCTTTGGGGCATTTTGGGGTTTGACCAAGTGATTATGGGAATCCTTGGAGCTTTTGGTTTGACCAAAGGGTTTATTGGAACCTTTGGGGCGTTTTGGGGTTGACCAAGCGATTGCAAGAATCCTTGGAGCTTTTTTTTGACCAAAGGGTTTATGGGGACCTTTGGGGCATTTTGGTATTGACCAAGTGATTGGGGTAATCCTTGGAGCTTTTGGTTTGACCAAAGGGTTTATGGAGACCTTTGGGGCATTTTGGTATTGACCAAGCGATTACGAGAATCCTTGGAGCTTTTGGTTTGACCAAAGGGTTTATGGGGACCTTTGGGGCATTTTGGTATTGACCAAGCGATTGGGGTAATCCTTGGAGATTTTTGTTTGACCAAAGGGTTTATGGGGACCTTTGGGGCATTTTGGTATTGACCAAGCGATTGCGAGAATCCTTGGAGCTTTTGGCTGGACTATGGCTCTCTAGATGTGGAATGGCCTCAAATGAATGATGTTCAAGGGTTCTAGTTCCTTGATTCCTTCAAGAGAGGTGATCCAGTATGTTCCAGGTCCTATTCTACTATCAATCACATAAGGACCTAACCAGTTTGCCACAAACTTGTCCCTTAGATGGGATGAAAAATTAGAATTCTGTTGGTTCTCTTTTAAGACCAAGTCACCAACCTAAAATTCCCTTAGGTGAACCTTCATGTTGTATGCTTTCTTAAGTCGCTCTTGATAAATACGCAAATTCTTGAGAGCATTGATGCATCGTTTGTCAAGCAATGTAAGTTGGTCTAACCGAGCCTACCGTGTAGTGTCATCATTGATGAACTCTTGCATTGAAATACACAATGAAGGGATTTCCAACTCGAGAGGCATGACTGCCTCAGAGCCATACACCAAAAAAAATGGAGTTGCCCCAATGGGCGTCCGAATGCTAGTGCGATAATCCCATAGGGCAAGCGGGATATGAATGTGCCAATCCATATGACTGTCTATGATGGTATTTTTGAGGATGGCAACTAGCATTTTTTTTTATGCTTCTACTTCCCCATTTGCCTGCGGATAATAGGGTGTTGAAAAACTGTGCTGAATTTTGTACTTTGTTGTCAAAGCACGCACATTTTTATTCTTGAATGATGTCCCATTATCCGAGAGGATATTGGATGGAATACCAAAATGACATATGATGTTATGTAAAATAAACTCCGCAATGCGGGTTCCAGTCGTAGAGGTTAGAAAAATTGCTTCCACCCACTTGGTGAAGTACTATATGGCTGTTATGATGAACGTGTGACGACCTAACAATGCGGGGGAGATCTTTTTGATTAGATCGAAGCCCCACTATGAAAAATGCCAAGTCGATTGGATAATTTACAAGGCCTGAGAAGGTACGTGTGTCAAATTATCATGGTGTTGACACTTCACGCACTTGTTTACATATGTGCAACAATCTCACTCTAAAGATGGCCAATAATAGCCCATGCAAAGAATGCGCTTTGAGATGGCCATACCGCTGAAGTGGCCACCGCATGTACCATCATGAGCTTGGGTGATCGCCCAAGCGGACTCTTGCTGGTCCAAGCAATGAAGGAGGATTCCTTCATAGCTTCGACGATACAAAATGTCTCCTACCAAGACATGTTTTGCCGCTTTCTATTTAAATGATCTTTTCGCGGCTTGTGTCAATCCAAGTGGGAGGTTACCTAGCTTGAGGTAATCTCTTATGGGTGTGTACCAATCCTGATGATCAGAAACCTCGATGGTATGAACGGCAAATCCCTCTTGAAGTTCATCCCTAGCAAAAGATGAGCAGGAAAGAAATTGTAAAAATAGCATTGTGTTGCTATTAAGAGGGGTCGAGGAGAACAAGGACACCCAGTTGGCTTGATTCATACAATCATGGATTCGAGAGAACCTATCCTGAGATGGTTCAATCTAGATCAGGTGGATTCCTGGTGTTAGGTCAGAGCTTGCACGCTCCATCGTGGAGTATGATAATGTTTTGACCTGAATGGTTGTCATCTCACCAGAAGGGTCTTGCGGGATTAGTGACCCCAAGGAGGCCATAGTATCTGCAAAATTATTTTATGATCGAGGGAGTTCCTCGATGTCATAACATTCAATTTGTGCCAGGAATTTGTCCACAAGCGCTTTGTAGGCTTGTAGAACTAGGCAGTTACATTGTATTATCCCCTTTACTTGATTGAAAATTAACAACGAATCACCAAACATGTTTAAATGTTTTATGTTCATGGTGATTGATGTCTGAAGACCTATGAGCAAGGCTTCATATTCTACATTATTATTGGTGCATGGGAAGTCTAATTTAAATGATAGAGGCATTGGAGCCCCTTGTGGAGTGAAGAATACAATTCTTGTGCGACCTCCTTGCTCACATTTATAACCATCAAAGAATAGGGTCATGTCAGCCTGTGACTCCAGGCTCATCAGAATCTAGCGATTCTGAAACATGGAAGACCCCATCATCAGGTAGTTCTATGGTCAGAGGCTAATCGTCTTCAAGAGGATACTCTGTCAGTTGATCGGTGATGACTTGACCTTTTATGGATTTTTTTCCAATGAATTCTATGTCAAACTCTATCAACAACATGATCCATTTTGCCATGCAGATAGTATGATAAGTATGATTCATCATGTATCACAATGGATTCTCTTTAGACACAACATACATTGTGTTGCTGAGCATGTAGTGGCATAGCTTTTTGGTAGCAAACACCACTGCCAAGCAGAGCTTCTCAACATATGCATAGTTAAGTTCATAACTGACCAGGGTGTGGCTAAGATAGTAAGTAGCCTATTTTTTGTGTAGTTCATTTTTTTGGGACAACATGGTGCCTGGTGCCACCTCAGTAGCTGAGATGTATAAGTAGAACGACACTCCTGGTCTAGGTGGTATCAATACTGGTGGTGAAGCCAAGTATTGTTTAATGTCATCAAATGCTGACTAGCACTTGTCATCCCAGTGAAATGCTACCCCCTTGTGCAATAATTTATTCATGGGTCAACACTTGTCAGATAGCTGCGCTATGAAGCGCTTGATTGATGTGACCTTTCCTTGTAGACTTCTGAGTTGCTTGATGGTAGTTGGGGGAAGCATTTCAAGGATTACCTTGAATTTGTGTGGGTCTACTTCGATTTCTCATTTAGATACTATGTAACCCAAGAGCTTTCTAGATGTGATGCCAAATATGCACTTCTTGGGGTTTAGTCTGACTTTATGTTCCATGAGACGATCGAGGATCTTGCTTAAGTCATCGAGATGATCTAGGTGCAAAAGAGATTTGGCCAACAAATCATCCATGTAATCTTCCAAAGTTTTGTGCATGTAATCATGGAAGATGTACGTCATGGCACGTTGGTAGGTGGCGCCAACATTTTTAAGGCCAAAATGCATGACCTTATAGCAAAATGTCCCCCAAGGCATTGTGAACGCCATTTTTAGTTGGTCCTCGGGATTGATATGAATTTTATTGTATCTCGAGAAACCATCCATGAGGCAAAGCATTTCATGGCCCACTGTAGCATCTACCAATGTGTCGATACTCGACAAGGGAAAATCATCCTTAGGACTCGCTTTGTTTAGATCTCAAAAATCGATGCATATGCGAATCCTCCCATCAGGCTTTTTGATAGACACCATGTTAGACAACCATGGTGGATAATCCACATATATGACAAACTATGCATCCAACAGCTTTTGTAGCTTGTCTTTGACCATTAAGGCTACTTTTGGATGCATCTTACGTAGTTTTTTCTTCATTGGATTTATTTTTGGATCAAGCGTTAGATTATGTGTGACTAGCTACGGGTCTAGCCCCGACATGTATTTGTAGGACCATGCAAAAACCTCCTTCTATTTGAGAAGGGAAATGTAGTCGACTTGCTCTTTGGGGGATAGACTTACCCCCAGCTTGATGATTTGCAAATTCACTGGATCTAAGTCGATGTCTACATCAGTCGTCTCCTCAACCGACATCTGGGACCCGTCCTCCAATTGGTGTGGAGTTGGGATCAATTGGATATCGTTTGCTAAATTTAGATCATTGTTAGGAACCTCAGGTTCCTCTTCAGCATGGAAGACATCTTGAGTCTGTATTCGGGTGAAATGGAACATCCCATCATAAGGCCAGTACTCTGATGGGGATGGCGGTGTGTCAGTGTGATCCCAGTCTATAGCATCTAGGTCTAGATGCAATGACCATGTTGGGTTGCATGGATCATGGATGGGGGCGGTTAAATCAATGGAGATCATGTTGATGAAATTATTATGGTCTCCATTACCACGAGTGTGGTTACTCGAACATCCTAGATGATATTTGTGCTTTGGATCTGGCCCTGTGGGTACTAGCACAAATAGATCGGCCCTATGTGCGGATAAGAGGACCGGATCTACCCTAGGCACTGATGGCGCTATAGGATCTCCAGGCAGAAGATGCTCTCTATATACCTGGAGTGGCGGGTGTAGTAATTGCTATAACTATACTTGGTTTAAGTGCCACCTATGCCTGGGCCCTATGTGTAGGTGTTCAAACATGTCGTCCATGTCCAAGGGATATTGTTGTTGCATCTGTCACATGTGATTGAGATAGGCCATCTCAGTTTTATCTTTTGAATCACTGTTAGAGATCTAAAGGCCTTCGTTGTCTCCCATAACTGTTAATGACATATGAGGCTCGTCCTGCTCGACCAAATAAATGTGGTCACATTGAGGTTGTTTCACTCTCTACGGGGGGACCTGATTCTCTTGAGGTGGCATATGATCAATTGGAGCATCCAAAGAGAACATTGTCAAGAATCTCTACTGATAATCATCCATGGGAGTTACTTGTGAATGATTGCTATCAGACTCGAAAGGATCCCAAGGTGCTACCTCATACTCCAAATCATCTTCTGAATACCCTTTGTGGTCTTGTCTACATCCCTCTTGTAGGTGAGTCCTCGAACTTTTTCCCTTTTTGACCGAAGGGAAAGGGTTGTTACGGTCAACAAGGTTGGTTGTTAGCAATGGGAGATAATCTCCCAATGTGTATGTTGTGTTAGAATTGGCATATGGATCTAATGCCAACCTATCCTTGTTGCCTATCCCTAGGACTTGCATGTTCTCTACCAATATGTCCAGGGGCAAGGGGTGGTTGAACCCTACTCTTGACTTGTCATATGACATTTGATATCTCGGTTGGCATAGAACACGCACTCCTTGTTCATACTAGCCTAACCCATATCCATGCCAATTACATTGGCCAAGATATCTCAAAGTGAAATTTGGGTTGGACAAATAGTTGATTTCCTCAACAAAGGGCTCTTCATCTTCGTCTTCTTGCATGTAAGGTTCAATGCCATTATCCAGGCCCCCATAAACAAAGTTTGTCTGATTAGGTGGGTAGCCTAGAGGAACCACAAAGCCGATGGGGAGACGAGGTCGCCCCATGTCTTGCATGGACTCAAGTGTAGGGGTTGCTACAATGTTATGCACTAAATACTCCCCCAAGCCCATGTTGGCCATCTCAACGGTGATTGTTTGCGGTTGAGGGGGAGCGAATGGGAGTTCTTTTGGAGTCCACTCCATGTAGGGTGAACTAGGCATCTCTACTTCCATTCGGCTAGGCATCTCTTCAATAGAGATGGTTGAGACTAGGGGTGGTTCCTCTTCTAGGGTTTTCTCTCCCTTGTCCTTTGGTGTGGCCACTGTAGGTGGCATCATTGTTGAAGGACTAGATGAGTAATATGGACCTTGCTGGGAATTTGATGGAATTTTCAATGGGGATGCCTACGAAATCGGACCCTTTTTAGATGGATTCAATTGAAAATCCAAATGCGTTGATGGAAGGGTCGACTGCGGCATTAGCTACACCATATTACAGTATTTGAAGGGCTCTAAGTCTACCGAGACTACATGCACCTGTACTTAAAATGTATACTTTAGGCACTAATGAGCTATTGAAGGGACACACTTCATATCCCTAATCCAAGGCCGGCCCAGTAAGATATTATAGGCCATCTCACCTTCCAAGATGTGACACAATGTATGAATATTATTTTGTCCCACTTGGATGGATAGGACAATTGTGCCAACCGTAAAGCATATTGCATCATTGAATGCTCAAAGAGTATAGGTGGAGGCCACTATGTGAGATGTCAACAACTTCAGATGTTGCAATGCTACTGTTGTAATTATATTACTGGATGAACCAGTGTCCACCAACACCCTCTTATACGGAATCCTGTTGATGCACACAATGACATGTAGGGGTGGATCTGCCACATCACCAGTCACTGATTTCAATTCATCTTCTCTAAAGGTGATGACTAGTTCTGTACATTGTTTTACATGTCCCACAAAGTTGTTGAAAGAGTTTTCTTCGTGGGGCTACAACTCGATGGCCTTTAATATATCCATTAGAGCCTCTCGATGGGGCACTAATTTTTGAATGAGCTCATATATGGAGAGCCTAGCCAACGTGGTCCTTAGACTTTGGGTAAGTCTATTCTGAATCATGGGCACTAGTCTAGGCGGGGGAGGTTGCATAGGGTACTACTGAGGTTGTGACATCGATGGAACCTCTCTTGTGGCTATTGCGGGGTAGCTTCTGAGTACCTCTTGTTCCTAGTCACTATGCTTATCATCCCTACATACCCCTGCATGGGGCAATTCTATTGCACCTCATTGATTTGAAGGGGTTTTGTCTATGCATCATGGGAAGGCAGGGGATCTATGAAGACTCCCATATGTTGGTTGTTTGGTGCTACAGGGTTGTCCACCGCCAACGTCTTGTTGTTGATTAGGTCTTGCACCAAGCCTTTGAACTTCCAACATGCATTAAGGTCATTTCCCTTTCGTATATGGAACCTATAGTACAAGTCCTCCCAGTACCCCTTAGGCTTTGGTGCATTGGGGTCTATGGTTTGAATCTCTGGCAGGTTGATCAAGTTCACCATTGACAAGTGGTCAAACAGGGAATCCCTGGACTCTATGTAAGGTGTGAATTATCACCTAAGGCAATGCTACTAATTTTGTTCTTGCCTTTGATTTTATTTATCATAATTTTTAAGAGGCACTGCCTGATAGTTAGCATTTTGAGGTTGTGTTGCTTGTGTAGGCTTAGGGACGTTTATAGCAACCTGATTGACCTCAACGGGTTTTTGTTGCATGGTCCCGATTTTGGTGTTCTTAGGCCATTCTTTCTTCTTTGGATTGGCAATCTCGCCATCCTGTATCTTGATCTCCTCGATGATTCTGGATTACGCTAGAGCTTCCTCAAGAGTGACATATTGTTGCAACTACAATAACACAAAGATCGATCTCAAATAGCTCTTGGAGAACATTTGGGTTAGGTCGAACATAGGAGGAAGGTAGGCCAGCTTTGAAAGCAACGTCCTCCATAGATTCCCATATGTCACCATGGTTTCTTCCTCATACTTCCTAAGGCTAGCTAGGTTGCTTAGTGATGCCTTTTTCTTGGTGTTGAAGGTGAAGCATTTGAGGAACGCGTCCACTAGCTGATCCAAGTTACTGATGCTATGTTTTGGCAACTGAGTGAACCAATCTGAGGTAGGGCCTGCGAATGTGGTTATAAATGTTCTTAGTAATAAATCATCATTGTCCTGAATGCCAAAGCATTGGCTCAGGAATATAGTCACATGCTCTTGGGAATTCTCCTCCCTTCTAAAGAGTGCCAACTGGGGCAGTTTAATGTGTTTAGGGTATGGAGGTGTCGGCACTGACGGATGCACATGATGACTATGGAGTTGGCATAAATTAGGCTTTTGGTGCCCAAAAGTCTTGGTCTCCATAGACTCTAAGCACTCGAGCAATGCTTTATATGCATCAGAAGATTTGATCTCTTCCTCCTTGGCTGGCTCCCATTGTGGGTTGCGGGGAACTTGAGGCCTATGGAGGGGTGGTCAGATAGCAGCCCCTCTGCCTTGGTAGGGAATTTCAGCCTACTCTTCTTCTTGTTCATACTCCTCATAGGCTACTTGAGGAGTTCCTGGGTGATACCTATAAACATGGGTGGGTCCCTGCAGAGGGTGCCCATCGTTGTTTCTGGGAGTGGCCTCCCACTCAGGTCAAGGAGGTCTCGGAGGTAATGTTTGGTGAGGTCATGGAGACCTGTCTCGCACTAGGGGGTTGTGCCTCTCATATACTTCCACCTTATGTGCATGAGGTGTTGGGACCTTCTCAGGAATAATGTTATGAAGCAATGCGGTTGTCTGACATTGAATGTGCTCTTTGCTAAGGTTGTACAGATGCTCTAACTATTCTTGATATTGCCTAAGCTATGTGATTTGCGCTTGGTGGGTGGCATGTTTGGCAAATGCCAAGTCATTTTGTTCTGTTTTCTCTTGTTTAGGAAGCCTAAATGCCTCTCCTACATGTCTATCTTGGCCATGGAGATCCAAGATCCCTATGGGTTGCTTTCCTCCATCGAGGTTAGCAGCATTCACCTGAGGCTCTGGCCTCGATTGGTGATCCTGATACATAGCAGGTGCAAAGGTGCATCATTCCCACGCTATGTATTTCTCTTGAGGAACATAATGTTCTTCCTCGTACTACCCTTCATATGCATGAAAGGTGTGGGCAGAATTGTCTCGCCCTATCTGGAGATCCTCATGCTCTAGATTTGGTCTAGTGTTTCTAACAGTAATACGGTGTAAAGAGGGGATGACGAAATCATGTGGCCCCTCCTTATGGACCCTATGTTGCTCTAGAACTTCATCACTAGGCCACTCATAACGAGCATCTAAGGGAGACCTCCTATCTATGTTGAGTGCCACGTGTAGGTTCTCCTCTTGAAAGGATCTATGCTGAGTGGGGGTGCCCCTCAAAGAGGTGCCTCTATAGTCTTGTTCTGTAATGGCATGATGTGGACTATCTTGTGTGTCAGGCCACTAAGGCAGGATGACCAAGTCCTTAGGACTATATCGGAGGTGACTTGTCCCCATTTGTACACTTTTTATAGTGCTTGCCCGTGACTGGGCTTGGCTACGAGTGTACACCATGGTGATGCTTACCCAAAGATGCATAGATTTTTATGTCTTTTTATGATTTTTATGCTACACTAAACAGAAAATATCACACACATGCAAAAGCAATGATTATCTCGTTTAAATATTAAAAGTGTGCCCTAAATCTGGTTTAGTGTGTTTTGATTTTGTTTTGAAAGCTTTTGTAAATAACGTTTAAATGTAGTATGATGGCTCTTATGACTCCCAAAAATGGTTGCCCCTTCGTATACCATTGCCAGGCCGATATACCAACCTCTCTATATACCCGCCCTTACATGAGGGAAACTATTGGTACATGAGAGCAAATGGCACATGGACCATAGGCAGTACGAAAGGGGAATCGCTCTATTTATGACACCTATCATTAGGATTTACGTATAGAAACAGTCACGATCGAGGTTATATATGCAGTATCTCAAGCCAAGGTGGTGATGAAATCCATCGTTGGTCTTGCTCAAGGGTTGGGGTTTTACGACCAACTCCTTGTTGTTTTAACTTGCCACGTGGTGTGTGGGGTTATTTTTAAGTTGCATAAATGAAGGAAACAAGCATTCAAACTCTCCTAGGCAAGCAAATAACCAGAGAACAGAAAGCAAAAATTGATAGAAGGCGTTTAGAACCACTACCTCTTCTCTACCCAAATCGGATGTCTCTAAATTTCTTCCCTAAAATTGCATAGGGAGCTATTCATCCCGGGATGAGATGAATAATAGATCTATATTCATTCTAGGGTGAGACGAATTCCTATTCGTCCCTGGATGAGATGAATTCTAGCTCTGTACTCATCACAGACTAAAACGAATAGCGGTCTAGCATTTGAAAACTTGGTACCTATAAGCAAAAA
The DNA here is from genome assembly GCA_028583015.1 of Wollemia nobilis. Taxonomy (NCBI): domain Eukaryota; kingdom Viridiplantae; phylum Streptophyta; class Pinopsida; order Araucariales; family Araucariaceae; genus Wollemia; species Wollemia nobilis. The sequence goes on along the minus strand of JAQPPZ010017236.1, from coordinate 1,969,264 downwards.
CAAGAAAATTTGATCATAAATTTAATCTTAAAATCAATGGATAGAGGTCCCATCGTGATCGCCACTGAAAGCACAAGGATATGGAAACAAAAAAGAAAATGCCAAGTACGATGCGTATAAAACCAAACTTAACGCCAAAAGCCTATATATTGAAACATGCATGAAAGGAAAGAGCATAAGCAAATCGACACAAGATAAAATCAATATGGAATAAGGTTCTCTTTATTAATATGATTTTAAAGTCATATTACAATACGTCTCCCTACCTTTTAGGGGATAGGAGTGTTAAATATGTTTCTTATCACATCCATGGATAGCAATCCTTCTTCCGCGTGCCCACATGTAAGATGGGCGGACCAAAACATCACCGCCACTTTTGTATATGAGTGTTGACTCCTTACTTCTCCTCTTATGTCAGAAACCTGCATTCAAGGAAATAGAAAATATCAGTAGCACCTGTAGATAGAATATAACATGTATTTCCCAAGGCCTATTGTTAGTGTATGCATGAAAATATTAAAACGATAACCAAATGACCTCAGATTGACCTGAAAATTTAACAGAAGCATGAATATGTTACCAAGAGGGCACTGCAAGTGAAACAATCAAGAAATTCCTCATATATTTGTATTCGCTCCAGGGCAGGACGAATAAAACCTGCAATAAATTGTCAGAAAGCACCCTCTTCAATGTCCTATCTAGGAAGCTCCAAATGACCTAAAAAGTTGGTGTTAGCTAATTGGGGTGTTTTGGGAGGACCCAGAAGATCAGATTTCTCCAATTTTACCTCTATCACCTATATTTTTTTGATGCCATCTACAAGTTAGTAAATGCGAGAAATGATATAAACATGGTAAAAAATGATCAGAATGAAATGAAATTTAAACTATAGCCTATTTAAATGACCTATAATAAGATGAAAAAATAAAATAAAGGAAATATACTACAAATTTCTAATCGCTCAGGGGTGGGGCGTTTAGAACTGCGACAACTTGGGGGGGCGCCCGAGGGCAGGACGCCCACTGTTTTGGACTCTATTTCAGCACCAATTCACTTGGGATGGGTCCAAAAACTCTTGTGGGGTGTTTTTGACATATTTTGTGGAATATTGTGGCCAAATTTTTGGTTTTGGGTCTAGAATATGCCTCCAATGATCACCTAATAGCCTCCCTCCAAAAGAGAGATCAAGGATGTGAAAGCACAAACAATGGGTGAGAATATATTTTAGAATCACTTCATTTCTCCAAAAGCTCCTCTCTGTATCTCTTTTTGGGTGAGAAGACTTGCAAATTTATAGACCTAGGGTCTCTTTGTTTGAATGTGCATGCGAGGGCACTAGTTGAGTTGATTGTCCTATTTTGAGAGAAAATATTATTCCTTGATTTAGAGTCTCCTTGCATTAGGTCTCTAAAATAAAGACATGCATGACTAAAGTCTCTCTTCTTGATTTAAATCCGTTCCTTGCAATTGCATGTCCTAAAGTTGCAGTTAACTGGCGGACCTATCGAGGTTTGACTTTTTGCCAGTCAAACCTGCTATTCACCTCACCCTGGGGTGAATGATCTATTCGTCCCTAGGTGGGGCGAATACTAGTTTGTATTTATCTTAAGGTGGGGCGAGTAGAGAGAAAAGTGCCAAATGGTGCCAAATTGACTCTTGAACTTTCAAACTATTGTTGGGAGTGGTTAGGACCACTATTTAACCTCTGGGGGCTGCCCTAGGGGCTATTTGTGTCAATGTGATCGATGCTTGTTGTCACATAATCGGATTGGTGCTATTTTGGTGTCTACACTATGGGATTTGGCTAATATCGTCCACTTGGGTGGTTGTCTATAGTAGTCTTAAACCCAAAAGTGGTTTGTTATGTCTGTACAAATTTGAAAAAATACTATTGATTTATTGCGTGAATAAATGTGCTATGAACCCCAAAGTACTCTAATGAAAACAATTGTTGTTTGAATACAAAAATAAAATTACCCTATGAAAATGCTTGATGTATTTTTTGTGGTATAAATAGGTGAGTAGAATTAGGTTGTTACAATATTTTATAGATAAGTTGCAATGGTTTGGCCATTTGTAGAAGATAGTTGGAGATCTATGGAGCAAATTGTAAATAAATTCAAATTCAAGCACAAGATGAAATCAAAGCAAGCCACATCAACAACAAACCAGTGCATGACATGAAAACAAAAAACTCCCTAAAGTGTTCTTTTTCAAGTTGTTTTTCTTAATAGACTTGTAACTATATTGTAAATCTTATGTTGCAAGATTCAAAGAGCAACTTATAAATAGAGAGATAGACCTCTCAAGGAGGGTCGACTGTATAGCATTTACTTAGATGTATGTTATATAATTTCTACCACCAATTAATGAGAAGTGATAGTTGTTTGACCTCCATTACAAGTTTTATTGTACGTCTTATGAATGATTTTATGCTTTAATTCATTTTTGTTACACTTTATGATTAGTTTATTTTGCTATTTGGGTCGCTATTGGATTACTTTTCATTAAAGTATTTTGAATGATTGAAGCATATGTTTATAATTGAGTTAAATCTATCATGCACTTGACAATGGTTGGTTTGATAAGTATTGTTGTAAGTTAATTGTTGTAGTTTCTTACAGTATGTGCTAGTATTGTTATTTCTCTAAACGATTACTCTCTCCTAACCCTATCTTTTCTCACCCTCAACTTAAACCACTATTTTAATTTTACAAGTATTTCAAGGAATCGACCTTCTTTGGAGGTTTAAATGAGATAAATATCATTCATTCAAAATGTTGCCTAAACTCTAGGGTGCATTTCATAGCTTGGGAATATTTTATACCAATAATATTTTTTAGCATGACTAGTGGTATAAATTGTGGTAATTCACTCAAATATATGATTTATTTGATTGAGCATAACCTTGGTGAATTTTTACCTCTTAAGATCATTCAAATTATTCACCTGGAAACATTTTTGATTTACAAGTGACTAACAAATACCCATTTGCCACGTTATTCTATTTTGTTGTATTTTTATGCTAACAAGGTTTGTAGCCAAGAAACGAGATATCCATTACCATTTCTTGAATTATCATATTTTATGTTAAGATAAATTGAGTATCTACCTCTAGATTCATTATTATAAATTGTAGATTCTATGTACTCTACCTCTCTAAAATTCTCAAGAACATCTAGTTTTGATATCATGGTTCAAAATCAACAACAAGTCCCCCAAATTTTCCTTGAATAGAACATCATCGGACCACTAAATTTGACATATATTAATGAAATTCCGAAGGCAACACTCAAATACTGACACATCTTAATGACATTACTAAGGCAACACTCAAAGCCTTTCCTACCTATGATGGTATAGCCAAAATGGTGTATGAATGGTATAGCCTTTCCTACATGCGAACAAGAAGTTGGATACCCTTCCAACTTTGGTGATGTTCGTGTTGGCCAACATAGTCACCCCCGAACAACACTGGATGTCATTTCCATTAGAATATTATCATATTGGTGTGTGACATGCTCACTACACCATAGGTGTATGCATGGGCTTCTACTTTTTTGGTATAGTTATATAGGGAGATATATGAGGTGAAGAGATAGAAGTGTTATGGACTAGGTTGCAGTGTGCTACTGTAATGTTGGGGTTGGTATCACTTTAGTGTGGCTCAACCTATGGGCTTGCTAGTGAAGGGATGGGATAGGGATCAACCCTATGCTATGAGGTGGCTAGTGGTAGAGGAGGTGTAGCTGAGTTTTCCTACTCATATGAGGTAGTGGTATAGGGATCTATGGGCTAGACTGATGGTAGCTTAAGTGATATGGATTCCATTGGTGGGGTTCCATGTGGATAGATGATGGAGAATGGTGGGTGCGATAGGCTAGATGGATGGTTACAAGGCGTATGAAGGAGGTGGAGCTGATCTATTCCCCATGGGTGCTTCGGTAGTTTGGCTTGAGGCAAGGGGTTCCTAATGAGCCAGTGATATATAGGAGGTATCAAGATGAGATATGATTACCATGAATCGAGGGATGGAGGGTCACATTGGAGGATGACAAGGAGATCGATATCCTCTATGTGTATGATGTAAGGAATATAGAGGAATATGATGCATGATTTGCAACTCAACCACCATGGGTACCAATTCTAGCGATAGATGGTGGATAGGGATATGGAAATGAGACCGAGAGATTCTAGGAGGATCCTAAGCATCGAATGCATCTCTAAGCTAGTAGTCAGAGGAGGAAAACTAGGAGGGTGGTATAGTAGGTTCTAGAGGATGGAGAAGATAGAGGGGATATGGTAGATTAGGCTCCTGGATTTGGTTAAGATGGAGGGAATATGGAGGATATAGATGATATTCTAGATGGACCTCCTAGTCAGATTGAGGATGATCATGTGAGGTTGAAGCAGTAGGTGGTGGAGTGAGACGCTATGATAGTCACTCGAGATGTGGAGATAGCTCACCTATAAGGTAGAGAGATGATTTTGGATGTGGAGATAGCTCAATTGTGGATGGAGTTGGATGTATGGTTGGTCGTAGGTGGAGATAAGGATAGAATCATGAGTCTCCACATAGAGCTTATAGAGGGTCATTATAGGTAGAGACATGATGTACATCACCTTAAAGCTCAAGAGGGATATGTTTAGGCTTTGGAGGATCAATTAATGGAGCACGATATTGGGATTCTAGAACCACCCTCATCATCCATATCTGGATCAGCTAGGCCTAGTGATTCTAGGTATAGTTCTAGATCTTGGGCTTATTTAGGGTCTCATGGGTCCTCTCATAGGCGTTATCTAGTGTTTAGATGCACATTTTTTGTATATGAGCCTTGGTACTCTATTGTATGTAGCTTTTTTGGGAATTCAATGTACATACAATATTTTTCTATATGTACATGGCATTTACTTTTGTGTTATGGTTTTGTGTGAATATTTTTGTGTGAATGCATATGTATATGGATTATTAATACAAATGGTAATGTGTTATGGATTATTAATGCAAGTGGTAATGCACATGTTCTAATGATTATTCATAGCTTAGAGTTTTCTTGGCCAATGTTACATTGTTATTTAATCAGAACACCAAACTTGGTGATATGTGGGGTGAAAGACTCATGAATTGACATGGATTTTGACTTGGAATAAAATATGTATGTTGATATGGAAGAAGATATGGATGTTGGTATGGAAGAATATATGGATATTGATATGGAAAACTAATTTTTTTATAGAGACTCAGAAATACTAGTGGCATAAAACAATATCAAATAAAATTGCCTAATCTCTCTAGGACCAAATGTGTGCGCAATGATTTCATTTACTGAATCATGAGCATGGTAATGACTTGAGGTAATCAAGAACCAATGTGTGTGCAAGTGATTTCATCAACTCATCTTGAGTAAGTTGGGTGTGACCTATTATGGATGAAACCAAAAATATCGCTTGTCTGTATGTGCAGTCAGAGGTCTCTTTACAAGAGACGTGTCACCATGCATGAGCATACTCCACTGCCAGTCAAGCGTCTATAGCTCTGATGGATATTAGCTCCATAGTCCAAGAATTTTGATCTCTCAAGTTTTGGGGATAACTACTTAACAGTCTGAGTAGAAATGTAGTATGATCCTTACAACCCAATGATCAGTGGTATGTGATGAAATATTTAAAGCTTTGGAGAATCAGATTCTCAACCTAAGTGTGATGATAATTGTACCTCATCCTTACAACTCTATATTTTGAATTTGGAAGCAACTGTGATAGTGGTGAAAACCACTATTATTGTGGACTATATTGCATGATGGGACAGGTGAGGAGTACCCTTTTCACTTCAAGGTTCAACCCAAGTTTGGTGTTATCCCTATTTGACATAAGATATTTTTATGTAAAATTATGTTTGGTTTCAAAATGTTTTAGATTCAACTCCTAGAACTCAATATTTTCTTAGTGAAGATGTGTAATTGTCCTAAAAATTACTTAATATGTATTTGGAGTTTGCTTAAAATACTAGGATTGGTTGAGTGACTAAAAACACCTAAGAATAATGGGCATGTGGTTTTACAAATGATACTTTGACTTTATGGAATAGTGCGGTAGCTGGTTTGAAGGTACCCCTGATTAAGGCAACACGACTTTATTGGACCAATTAAAACCTTGAACTAAATAAATTATCCCTAATATGAAATATGAAATGTGGATGGAATGTATGAAATGCAATTGTGTAAAATGGAGTGTATGAATGCAATTGTTGTTAAATGAAATGTGTGCAAATGCAGTGCAATGATTTTGTGTATTAGCCATGTATATATACATATATATAAAACTCATTAAGCATAGAATACTTTCAAGTGTATAAAATTAAGTGGTTTGGGTTCTTCCTCTCCCTCTATACTAGCAAGCCTATAGTGTGGTATCTGGTTTGAAGGTGCCTCTGATTAAGGCAACATGACTTTATTGGACCAATTAAAACCTTGAACTAAATAAATGATCCCTAATATGAAATGTGAAATGTGGATGGAATGTATGAAATGCAATTGTGTGAAATAGAATGTATGAATGCAATTTTTGTTAAATGAAATGTGTGCATGTTGGACATTTTGAGTCAAAGTTGTCATTGATGTCAAAGATAAATTTTCATTGATTTCAAAAGGTCAAAAGGAGTAATGCAAAAGGTTGATGGTAAAATAAGCTTCATAATATTTATTTTTAAATATTATGTAAAAGGTTTTTATTTAAAACCATGGTTGGGAAAAATAAAAGGTTTTTATTAAAACCATGGTTGGGCAAAATAAAAGGTTTTTATTAAAACCATGGTTGGGAAAAATAAAATATTTTTATTAAAACCAGGAAAAATAAAAGGTTTTATTAAAACCATAGGTGGGCAAATTAAAAATGTTTTTCTAAAAACCTAAGGAGGCTTTAATTTTTAATAAAGCCCAAAGAGGATGTAAAATATTAAATTTATAATATTTAAATTCTATTGAATTTAAATAATTATAAATTAAAATATTAACAAGGCAAATGTTAGAGTCGACTCCCAATGCATTATCCTCCGCCAATGTGCATGGTAAAGAGGGCATAAGATATTTATACCTTAGCCAAACTAAAATTTGGTATTCAATTAAAAAGTTGCACATCCAAAATATTTGAAGCTCGTGTGAAATTTAATCAAGCACCTCTGAATTGCAAGTGTGGTAGTAGACGTCGCGTCGAAGGAAGAGCCAAAGGCTCTTGAGGGTTATGAGGATGTCAAAGCACATATTGTGTTTTAACGCATCAAAGGAACACATGGTTCACACGGTGTGGAAGACACATCCAAGGCACTATGGAGAGAGTGGTGCAATTTCGATCCCCATGGATTGTGAAAAAGGGTAATAAAGTTTTGAAATTATTTTAATTTGCATGTGGTAAGGTCTTAGGAGGAATAAGGTGAAAGTTAGAAATTATATTTGCATATTGCTAAGGTCTTAGGAGAAATAAGGTATAATTTAGGTTATGATATTAACCTAAGTGTTGAAAGGTTATTTTATAAAGTGATTTATTTAATTAATGCAATACTAAGTAGGGAGTCATAATTAGAGTTTGGATTATTTTTTAGATATATTTATGAAAAGGGTTATGATGAAATTAGAATGTTAAGATATTCTTTTGATGAGTTAGAGTTTTTGAAGAAGTGTTTTTATTGAATATTTGTGTTGTGGGATGTTATTTTAAGAAGGAGAAATAAGGTGTAATTCAGTTTGATTATTTTTGTAATTGAGAATTATTTTGAGAGAAAGTTAGTGTGATATTTTATCATCTAACCATTGAGATTGGCAAAAGATAAAATTGTGATTGAGACAGGTTTTCCAAGGTCACTTCTACATCAAATAAAGGTATGGGCATATTCTTCCTAGTGAGTGATTTTTGAAAGTTGTGAATGCAAAGTTGAATTGAAAAGGATTGTTTAGTAAGCATTGTTGAGTGTTTTTTGAATTAATGCTTCAAGATTTTCTGAAATTTAGAGTTGTTCATAAAACCTTGGTTTATAAGCATTGTTGTTGAAGTGATTGATTGAGTGAAGAATTTGAACTAGGGTTTGTAAAGATCATGATGAACTCCACTTGCTAGTTTTATCTGCTCTACCATTGGTTTTTTACAAATTATTATTTTGTGAGCTACAAGTTGTATTAGTTTCTCAATGGGATTACAGTTAGTATGTGGGGATTCGCAAAGTCCCAATACTCATGATTTTGAGTCCACCTAGAAAACATCAATCATTATTTGTACCAACAACCAGAGCATCAGAAGGAAGTATAACATGCTTGATCCTGTTGAGTAATAAGTTCTCACTTGTCTCGTACATGTCGATGATATTCCTTCTATTTTTGTGGAAGCGATAGAGGTGACTCAAAAGTATACAAATTGTATTCTGATTTTGGAAGCATTATAGAAGGTGGTAATTTATGACTAGAGCCTTGAATAAGAGACTAGAACTACATACTAAAAGACCTGCATACTAAATTGCTTTCTGAAAGACCTTTTTGACTCATCAAAATGTTTGCTCCAATTGTTCTTGGAAAAATGAAAGAAGCAAAAAATCACTTGGAGGACCTAAAAAAGAGGATCTTAATGCTTAATATCGAGCATAAAATAATGGACAAAAAAAGAATGGTTTGTCCAAAAGATAATTTCTTATATCTGTTAGTTTAAGATTTGTCCGGATCTATTGATTGTTCATTGTATGTTACCTTTTTTTTGTAATCTTAAATGATCTTGAAATAAAAAAATTTAAATAGTATAAATATTGTTTGATCTTCTTATTTAAACTCTAAAACCATATTTGGAATGCAAATTTTATTCTTTAATGTTTATTATAAAAGGTTTGGGATCCCTTTCGAAACCCCTTCTTCTACCTTAATCTATATATTTTATCTAATAATATTTAAACCTCACAATCCTACAAGAACACCACAATAATAAAAATTAATAAACTTTCTTAATAAAAATCTAAATTCAATTCAAAGTAATTTAAATCTTATAAATTTTAAAAACCTCTCTTCATTATTAAATAAATATTAAATATTATTACACTAACTTATTTAAGCATCACAAAATTTTAAAACCTCTCTTCATTATTAAATAAATATTAAATATTATTGCACTAACTTCCATTCAAGATATTTTGTATTTTTTATAATTATTTTCAATGTGCAAAAGACGAATTAAATCTTCAATGTACTCCTTTTCAATGTGCAATTTTCCGGACATAAATGGCACTCCACCTTATTTCTAATTCCTTTACTTGAGAAAGGAAAGCAACATCTCTCAACATCTCCATAATAAAATCTCACTTCACATCGATAACATTTAAATAATAAGTATTATTTAAAAAGGTAAATTGGTTGATAAAGATAAATTGTTTGTCGGAAGTATTTTAAAAAGTTGGTATCCTATTAATTTTTTATTTGCTCAAACTAAAAATTATAAAATAAAAGTTAAAAAATAAAAATTTAACAAGGTCAAACACAGGTTTACACACTAACCTCACATGCCGCGCCAAAATAGAAGCCTACTGTTGGAAATATTAAACCAAACATCAGGCCCGCTTCGACGCAAAGTCTTTCCGAAACACCTTGGGAAAATGATTCGGAGCGAAAGACAAATCGACAGCCCCCAAAAAATGGTTTGTCGTGAAGCACTTCTCATTTCTCCTCCGAAGCGAAAATCAACCGAAATGGGAATCAAGCACGGGAATCGACGCATTAAATTCTCGAGCGTGCGAGTAGCTAGGGTTTTCCGGCAATTGGTCAGAAAGCCACTTCGGCATTTAATTCTGTCAACGGGTTGGTGAGTTTTATCCGCCCTTTGTCCTCATTCCCCGCCTATAAATAATGGGGCCATTTTGTTTTTTTTGTAAGAGGAGCGTAAGAGGAAGTGTGAGTGGAGAGAAGAGAAGAAGCAGTTTGGAGAGCCCAGAACAGCCGCAGAGCTAGGGTTTCGTCCAACACAGCAGCAGAACGGGTGAAGGAGCAGCAGCCATTAGCCGGAGAGTGGAGCAGCAGTCTCCAAGATTTATTTGTACTTTTATCCTGTAGATGTTTATCTGGCAGAAGTCTGTAATCGCTTCAGAAGGAAGCCCTTTGTAAATCTGGCAATATATTAAATATATAAAATATATTTTGGCTCTCTACGTATTTATCTTTTATCTCGGAATATTGTTTTGCCACAGACTTTCTTCAGCTAGGGTTTGGCCCGAAGTGGGAAAACACCCGTTTGATCCAGCAAAGGAGTCCGGTTTTTTGTTTGTGCCGAAGCACATTACGACACTTAGTTTTGACAAAGTTGCCGCACGCTGCCAACCCTCGCAACCTTCCCCGAAGTGATTTTATTTCGACAGGTTTTTGCCCCGAAGTACCAATTTCGGGAGTATCTTCCCCGAAGTAAATTTACTTCGGAAGTTTCCTTCCCCAAAACTCCCTCTCGCTAGAAATTCTCCCGAACCTCTCTCCCTCGCCAAAGTTTTTCCCCGAAGTACCCAACTTCTCGAAGTAAAAATACTTCGGCTGTTTATCCCTGAAGTAGATACTTCGGGCGTACTCTCCTCCGAGATCCTTTCGCTCGCCGAAGTAAAACTTGCCGAAGTATTTTACATGACCCGAAGTAGTTTTTTCGACGCGATTTAATTTGTGATTGGAAATTTAATTTGTTTAATTCCTTCAAATTGGTATCAGAGCTGTGTTGCCGTGACACAAGGATAGAAGCATGGCTTTCGAGAGAAACTCGCTGCAGTTGCAGATCCCGTGGTTTAACGGCAAGAACTACGATTACTGGAGCATCCAGATGAAGATCCTCTTCGGGTCTCAAGATTTGTGGGACTTGGTCGAGAATGGATACCCAGAGCCGAAAGATGCAGCAGCACTGGCCGCCCTCTCCCAAGCCGACAAAGATCTTCTGAAGGAGAATCGAAAGAAAGATAAGAAAGCCCTATTTTATATCATGCAAGTGGTTGAAGAAACCATCTTCCCATGGATTGCATCAGCCACCAAGGCCAAGTAGGCCTAGGAAATTCTGGCAAGTTCGTACCAGGGCACCAACAAATTCAAGTTGGTAAAATTGCAGATGCTCAAAAGGCAGTTCGAGAACCTGCAGATGAGCGAGTCAAAGTCAATGAGCGACTTCTTCACCCGAACAACAGGTGTCATCAACCAGATGCAGTTGAATGGTGAAATCGTGCAGAATCAAAGGATCATGGAGAAAATCCTGTGAAGTCTGCCAGCAAAGTTTGACTCTGTGGTAATTGTAATTAAGGAGTCAAGGGATTTGATGATCCTCTCTGTGGATGAACTGATGGGTTCTCTACAGACACATGAACAGAGGCTGAGCCGCTCAACTCAGTCCTCTTTGGAGCAAGCCTTCAAAGCACAAGTCTTAGTCCGAGACAGCGATAGACAAGACTCCCACCACAGCGCTTTTAGTTCTCAAGGAGGAAGAGGTAGAAGTAGATGTGGGAGAAGTAAGAAGCAAGGAGGGAGGTCAAACCCTCATGACAACGAGCCCAGTTGCAACTTTCATCAGCATGGAGGAAGAGGCACTGGCAGAAATCAACAAGGAAGCTCTTAGCAGAAGAAGGACATGTCAAAGGTCTAATGCTACTACTGCAATAAGTTCGGCCATTATGCCTCACAGTGCAAGAAGAAGATGGTGAACGAGAATCAACAGCAAACCCATTATACGAAGCAAATCAGAAATGTAGCAGGAGGAATTATGCTACTGACTTGAAATGTTGAAGAGGAGAGAAAGAACATATGGTATCTTGACAATGGGTGCAGCAACCACATGACTGGGAACAGGGAGATGTTCTCTCAATTGGATGAAACAGTCCAATCTGAAGTCAAGATGGAGAACAATAGCAAAGTTCCCATGATGGGGAAAGGAAAAATCTCCATCTACACCCAGCACGGTGAAAGAAAAACAATTCAGAATGTTTTTTATGTGCCAGGGTTGAAGCACAATTTGCTAAGTGTTGGACAACTTGTGCAGAATGGGCACACTGTTCAGTTTAAATATGGTGTATGTTCCATCAGAGACAAAGTCCATGGACAAATCACAACAGTGTCCATGACGAAAAACAAGATGTTTTCGCTGTAGATTCAGAATGAATCTTTGATGTCTCTGAGTGCAGTTGTGAAGGATGCTACCTGGTTGTGGCATCTCAGATTCGGTCACCTGAGTTTTAGTGGCCTGAACTTGTTGCACAGGAAGCAGATGGTGAAGGGTTTACCCCTCATTGAGCAACTTAACCAATTTTGTGAAGGTTTCCTTGTCGGCAAGCAGCACAGGGACGCATTCCCTGTAGGACAGTCTTGGAAAGCATCACGGCCATTGGAGCTGGTGCACTCAGACACTTGTGGTCCTATGCAAACCACCTCATATGCCGGCAACAAATTGTTTCTAACTTTCATTAATGACTTCAGCCGGAAGACTTGGATTTATCCCATCAAGTTGAAGTCAGAGGCATTTGCGAAGTTTAAGGAGTTCAAGGCTCTGGTTGAGAAATAGAGCAGATATTATGTGAAGACTCTTAGAACTGATGGAGGTGGAGAATACATCTCCAATGAATTCCACAACTTGTGCAAGCAGCATGAAATTCGAAGCCAGTTCACTGCTAGATACACTCCATGCAGAATGGTGTAGCTAAGAGGAAGAACAAAACTATCATGGAGATGGCACAGAGCATGCTAAAGGCAAAAAGTTTGCCACATGATTTCTGGGCAGAAGCTGTAAGTTGTGCAGTTTATCTGCTGAACCGGTGTCCCACCAAGAGTGTGAGGGACAAAATCCCAGAGGAAGCCTGGAGCAATCTGAAGCCAAGTGTGGCTCATTTGCGAGTTTTCGGGTGCATAGCATATGCACATGTTCCAGATGAGAAAAGGCAGAAGCTAGATTACAAAGCTGAAATATGAATCTTCATAGGGTACAACGAACTAGCAAAGGCATACAGGCTATACAATCCTGTGACAAAGAAACTTGTCATCAGCCGAGATGTGAAGTTCCTCGGAGGATGAAGCCTGGAACTGGAAATCGAGAGCTAGTCGGACCGAACCAGCGATTGCTTGAACCTATAAACATAGAGGAAGATAGTGTGCAGCCACCTGTACCTTCAAGCAGCAACAGTGGTGCTAGCAGTAGCACAGCCACATCATCCTGGTCACCTTCACTTGCAAGCAGAATTCAAAATCTGAGAACACCTGTGAAGACTCGAAGCTTGCAAGATATTTATGAGGTAACTCGTAATCAGATGGATGAATATTATTCTGACTTTGCCCTATTTACGGAGTGTGATCCAGTGGAGTTTGAAGAGGCAAGTCATAATCACACATGGGTGAATGCGATGGATGAGGAGATAGCAGCCATTGAGAAGAATGAGACATGGCAGCTAACAGATCTTCCAGTAGGAAAGAAGACCATTGCGGTGAAGTGGGTGTATAAGACGAAATTTAACGCCCAAGGAGAAATTGACAGGCATAAATCCGGATTAGTGGCGAAAGGCTACAAGAAAAAGTCAGGGGTTGACTATCATGAGGTGTATGCACATGTAGCCCAACTTGACACAGTCAGAATGATTTTGGGACTTGCAGCTCAGAAAGGCTGGAGCGTGTACCAGATGGATGTCAAGTTTGCCTTCCTGAGTGGAGTGTTGGAAGAAGAGGTCTACATAGACCAGCCACCAGGTTACGAAATGGAAGGGCAAGAAGACAAGGTCCTAAAGCTAAAGAAGGCCCTATATGGGTTGAAGCAAGCACCCCGGGCATGGTATAGCCGTATTGATGGCTATTTTCAGGAGAATGGGTTCCAAAAATGCCCATATGAGCACACCCTGTATCTGAAGACAAATGCAGAGTGTGAGATGATAATCGTCTACCTGTACATGAATGATTTGATATATACTGGCAATAGCAGCAGCCTATTTGCGCAGTTCAGGACAGCCATGAAGTCCGAGTTTGAAATGACGGACATGGGGCTGATGAAATATTTTCTTGGTATTGAAGTTGTCCAATCAGCAGATGACATCTTCATTTCTCAGGGTAAGTATGCAAAGGATGTCCTGAAGCGGTTTAAGATGGAGGACAGCAAGCCTGCCATCACTCTGACAGGCACTGGCATCAAGCTGAGCAAGACTAACAACAGCATAAGTGTTGACCCAACTCTCTATAAAATTTTAGTTGGAAGTCTGATGTACGTGACTGCAACCAGGCCACATTTGATGTACGTCATGATTTTAATCAGTCGGTTCATGGAGTCACCCAAAGACACTCACTGGCAAGCAGGCAAGAGAATCCTGCGATATGTCAATGGCACAAGGAACCATGGACTCCACTATGCCATAAAGGACCAACTGGAGTTAATTGGCTACACCGACAGCGATTGGGCTGGTAGCGTAGATGACAGGAAGAGCACTTCGAGGAATGCCTTCCATTTTGGATTCGGAGTTGTCTCTTGGTCCTCGAAGAAGCAGCCAATTATGGCTTTATCTACAGCAGAGATAGAGTATGTTGCTACCACCTCAGCAGTCTGCCAAGCAGTCTGGCTGAGAAGAGATCTGAGTGAACTACAGCATCCGCCGGAAGCAGCAACAATATTTTTTTGTGATAATAACTCTGTCATCGCGCTCTCGAAGGACCCAGTCTTACATGGCCGGACAAAGCACATTGATATCCGATACCATTTCATCAGATAGCTGGTGAAATTCGATGAAGTACAGTTGCAGTTTTGTAGGTCGAAGGAGCAGCTGGCTGACATCTTCACGAAGCCCTTGAAGGAGGAGGACTTCGCCAGATTGCGAGATATGTTGGGCGTCAGAGAATGTGTGAAGTTTGGTTTAAAGGAGGGTGTTGGAAATATTAAACCAAACATCACGCCCGAAAGCGCTTCGACGCAAAGTTTTTCCAAAACACCTTGGGAAAATGATTCGGAGCGATAGACAAATCGATAGCCCCCAAAAAATGGTTCGCCATGAAGCACTTCTCATTTCTCCTCCGAAGCGAAAATCAACCGAAATAGGAATCAAGCACGGGAATCGACGCATTAAATTCTCAAGCGTGTGAGTAGCTAGGGTTGTCCGACAGTTGGTCAGAAAGCCACTTCGGCATTTAATTATGTCAGCGGGTTGGTGAGTTTTATCCCGCCCTTTGTCCTCATTCCCCGCCTATAAATATCGGGGCTGTTTTGTTTTTTTTGCAAGAGGAGCGTAAGAGGAAGTGTGAGTGGAGAGAAGAGAAGAAGTAGTTTGGAGAGCCCAAAACAGCCGCAGAGCTAGGGTTTCGTCCAACACAGCAGCAGAACGGGTGAAGGAGCAGCAGCCATTAGCCGGAGAGTGGAGCAGCAGTCTCCAAGATTTATTTGTGCTTTTATCCTGTAGATGTTTATCTGGCAGAAGTCTGTAATCGCTTCAAAAGGAAGCCCTTTGTAAATTTGGCAATATATTAAATATATAAAATATATTTTGGCTCTCTGCGTATTTATCTTTTATCTCGGAATATTGTTTTGCCGCAAAATTTCTTCAGCTAGGGTTTGGCCCGAAGTGGGAAAACACCCGTTCGATCCAGCAAAGGAGTCGGGTTTGTTGTTTGTGCCGAAGCACATTGCGGCACTTAGTTTCGGCGAAGTTGCCGCGTGCTGCCAACCCTCGCAACCTTCCCCGAAGTGATTTTATTTCGGCAGGTTTTTGCCCCGAAGTACCAATTTCGGGAGTATCTTCCCCGAAGTAAATTTACTTCGGAAGTTTCCTTCCCCGAAACTCCCTCTCGCTGGAAATTCTCCCGAACCTCTCTCCCTCGCCGAAGTTTTTCCCTCGCTGAAAACTTCCCCGAAGTACCCAACTTCCCGAAGTAAAAATACTTCGGCTGTTTATCCCCGAAGTAGATACTTCGGGCGTACTCTCCTCCGAGATCCTCTCGCTCGCCGAAGTAAAACTTGCCGAAGCATTTTACACGACCCGAAGTAGTTTTTTCGACGCGATTTAATTCGCGATTGGGAATTTAATTTGTTTAATTCCTTCACCTACACGGTAAATTCTAATCACTTATATCACAATCCTTCCAACAGCCACTTGATATCATCATCAGTTGCAGAATCTCGCAGGATTTGATCAGGGCGTCACTATACCTGCAATACAATGATTCAAAAGAAAAGTTAGAAAATTTGATCGATTAAAAAAAATTTAGACATCTGATAAAGAAGTTATAGCAGTCAGATTATGACATAATTTGGTAATATGGGTTTAAATTTGGTAAAGAAATATACAAAGATATAATATATATTTTACTTATTTCAATCGTTTCTAAAAATAAAAATTATCCTTAGGATGGTCCATTGTAATCTTTTATACTTTGCATTCTATTTAAAAATAGAAGAAAAGGTATATATTGTGGTAAATTGAGATCAAACCAAAGTAAATTAGAGATCTGGTAAAGAAACTTGTGGTAAATTTGAAATCAAACAAAAAATAAATAAATATATATTTCTGTTTAGGAGGGTTGTAGAGAGGCATATATTTCACTTACTTCCGCAACGAGTGTGATGAGGAATGTTTCTCCCGCAGCTTTGGACGACGCTTACCATCTTGGGCACGTTGATCAGCGCTGCGATTGTTGGAGTTACCTTCGAACATACGCACGACATATCGCCACTTCTTATTAGTCCACAGCACGCCGAGGAGGGAGGGTTTCCCTGCAGCACCGGCCTGCAGTTGCTCGACAGGCCGACATGTGGAAATCTCGTCTCCACATTTGTCAGCGCCCGCTAAATTGAAGGCGACGAAGATGAAGAGGAGGAACAAAAATGGAGAAAACCCTCCGAATCTCGCCAGTCTCCTAAATGTAAATATATTTTCTACGCTTTCTAATTTTATATTGTCTCTCTCTTAATTTTTCCAATTCGATGGATGAGAACATAGCAGTGGCGGTGTGATTTCTGGATTGGCACGGCGACGACTGTTGACTGGACCAGACTTCATGAATTGTAGGCGGCTGCTGATTGACAAAGTTGGGCGTCTGTTCACATTGCTGATCACCCCTTTGAAAAGTCTTTCCGTGTGTTTGAGGAATCTACAAAAGATGGGAGATTGCATGTGATACCACATTAGTTTTATATTGGTGAAGTTAATTGATTTTTTTTTTTTTTAATTCGGGTTTTTAACTTATAAAAACATTCCATTTTATGTGTGAGTTAATTGTTTTTGTTTTTTTTAATATACTGGTACTGGTTTGATCTTGTTTTTTATGGTGTCTTTTAAAATTATTATGATTATTTTTTCACTTAATAATATATGATTGAAATGGTATTATTTATTACAATAAATTGATTATTTTATATGTTTTATTTGATTCACTAAATTTAATCATAAAATGTTCTCTCAATTTTTATTCTTAAAAGTGTTAATTTTTCATTTTTTTTATGGTGGTAATTTAAATTGTAGAAATTAAAAAAAAAAAAAAAAAAAATAGGTTGGTTGGTAGGGGCCAGTACTTGCTCAGTTTTATTCCTTTGTCTTGGTCTTGTTGGCTTTTTCTTTACCCACCAAGCTAGGGATTATAAAGGTTACCTAAGCAAAAATAAATAAATAAGTTCTACAAATAGTCTCACTTTTCTTCTCACATTTAGTAGAAATGGTACCCTTTAAAAGGGATTTTTTCTCCCACATGAGTAGAATTTGACATTTCTTTAAGTTGACCATCTTTTATATATGAAGGAGAATATTATATATATATATATATATATATATATATAATTAGTTATATGAGATTGAAACTGTCTAATATTGGCTATTTATAAGTATTATTTAATTTCTTCAAACTAAAAAATTTTAGTTAGTTCATTCGATCTCATTCAATGCTTTCTTCATTTTTTTCACTTACTTATATGAGATTGAAATGGTATTATTTATTACAATAATTTGGTTATTTTATATGTATTATTCAACTCATTAAAAATAATAATAATCATCATTCAATTCAATTTCATTTAATGCTTTCTCAAAAAAAAATTTAATGTGTTAATTTTTCACTTTTTTACAGTGGTAATTTATGTTGTAAAAGCACTTAGAAAGGGATAGGTTAGTTGATAGCGATCGAGTGCTTGATAATAGGTTGCTTTAATTTGATTCTCGAGGGTTGAGTTCTTGGTTCTATTGAATTTATTTTTATCCATCAAGCTAGAGATTATAGAGGTTGTTAATGCAAAAATAAATAAATAAGAATTAAGTTCTAGAAAAAGCCTCACTTTTCTTCTCACACTTGAGTAGAATATATTATTTCTTTAAGTTGACCAGCATCTATGGAAAACCCATTGTCCTTGACTCTCTTTGTAGAATCTTAAAATTATTTTTTCTCTTAGATCTAAGTTTGCAACTATAAAAAATTTAAATTAAGAGCTCCACTAATTTTATCATCATACATATTGATTTATTTCACCAAAAGAAATTTTATTTTATCATGTAATCTTGACCTCAAAAAATATCTCATAATATAGATTAGACTCTTTTCTACTAATTTTGGTATAATATAAAATGACATATAATATGTTCAAATGACTTGTAAAACTAATTTAATTAGTTTCACTCTTCGTGCTAACAATAACCATCTATCTTTCCATGCTGGTAGTTTATTTTTAACTTATAACTATGTTCCAAAATTTTATCCTCATTCTCCCATAAAATAACAACATCTATAAATATGTTGCTAATAAATTTACCTCCTTTTAAAGTAACTTGCATATCCATGCTTTGATTCTAGCTAGAGTTTTTGGGAAGTAAATTTTGTGTTATTTTCCTATTAATTTTTTCCTAGATGCCCTCTCATATCCCTTAAATAAGTTATTCAAAGCTCTAACCTCATTTTACCATGCTCTCCTATGTAGGGTTGTATCATCTACAAACAATTCATGAGTAATGTTATTGATGTTATTACTAGCATTAATCTGCTTGTTAGCCCATTTTTTTATGCCTTCTTTAAGTTCCTTCTCAATACCTCTACCATAATAATGAACAAATATAGTGATAGAGTATCTCCCTATCTAAGAACCCTCTTGGAGAGTATCTCCCTATCTAAGAACCCTCTTGGCTTTAAATTATTTTGTTACTAGACCATTGACTAGAAATAAATATGATACTCGAGAGACATAAAATTTAATCCATCTAACCTATTTCTTCCTAAATTCAAAATTTTCTAATACTATAAAGTAAAAATCCCATTTAACCCTATCATAGTATTTATTCATATCAATTTTTAAGATCATTGCTCTTTTTTTCTAGCAGCTATTGAATGCATTATTTCATGAGCTTCTATGATCCCATCCAAATTTCATCTCCTTTTCACAAACCCTCCTTAATCTTATAAAAATAATTTTGTCTAATAGTGGTCTTAACAGATTTGCCATCACTTTGGATATTATCTTATATGCCATTTTACATAGACTTATGGGCTTGAATGAGTCAAAATATTCTACATCCTTCTTTTTAGAATCAAGGTAAGATGTCTTATCTTTATTTTATAAGGTATGCATTATTTTACCCTAGAATATTCCACTACCACCAATAAAGAATCCTTCACTATTTTCTATTTACATGGATAGAATGCTATAACGAGTCCATTCGAACCTAGGGATTTGTCTTTATCAAAAGAGAAAATATCTAAATGAATTTATTCCATAGCAATAGTCTATATTAGTTTGCTATTGTCTTCATATGTTTAACAAAAGATACTTCTTGCATTGGCTTATCATTAAGAACTTCAATCTCCTTCGATCCAAAAATATTCTGGTAAAAAATCCTTCTCCTTTTTTATTTCACTTTGATCTTCAACACAAACACCTTCTACCGATTTAATTCTAGTAATTCTAGATGCTTATCTCTATACTATTGTCATCCTATAAAAAAAATTGTGTTTTTATCTCCTTCTTTTAACCAATTTTATCTTAATTTTAATCTCTAAAATTTCTCTTCCTTACTCAAAATATTATGATATTTAGTAAGCAACTCCTTTCCTTCAAGCTTGGATTATTTTTCTCATGTCTTTGGAATTTGGAAAGATTCTCTTTTAGTTCTTTCTTATAAAAAATAATTCTAAAATTGTTCTTGTTCCATTCTTTTAATCTAGATGTCATTGATTTAATTTTGTTCCATTATTTTAATCTAGATGCCTTTTAATCTTTTTTTTTTCTTAATATCTATATTTCCTATTAGTTATATGAGATTGAAACTGATGAAGGGCTACTCCACCCAACACACACAATACTCAAATCACAAAAAAATTTAGAAGAAACACAACATCTAATATTTATTTCAATGAAATGGAATTTTCAAAAGTAAAAATTACAAAGCTGTGAATTACAGAATTAGAGTTACAATTCTATGGCCACAAGGCCGATTTTAACACAAAGCAAAATTGACTCGAAATCTGCAAGTTGGAGCTACGATTTGTCTTTCTGTGCTGCCTTTTGGTGATCCCTCTTACCCCTTTTAATAACTCCCATAGAACATTTTGGAAAGCGTTACTCCCATTTTCCCACCCAAGAAGATATTTATTTGAAATTTGAATTTTTCATTTTCCGCCCAAAAAGATATTCAAATTTGAATTTCAGTGGCACAGCTTCCCGAGACCGTAACTTTTGACTCGGGGGTCCGTTTGGCTTCCGTAAGATATTTTTGGAAAGCTTACGAAGAGATGTATTTTGCATCCTCCTTCAAGATTTTTAAGGTATTAAAATTATATTTTTAAACCTTCTTTGAGATATTTTCCTACATAAAAACTTTAATATATTTCAAACCATTTAGGATATTGGGGTGATTTTTTCACCACCGGATCTATTATTCAATCCCACTCCTTCGGGTAAATTTTCAAACCCATATGTGTCCATTTAGGCCAACTTACTAAAAATAGCCAATGACTATTTTTTGCCTTTTTGGACTTCTGACTGATTTATACCTCCCAAGTGTCATCATGGACCTGAAAACCACTAAAGAAACTTGCAACCAAAAGAACAAATGGAATTTATTTATTTTTGGTGATGCAAGATTGCCCTTACACCACTGGATGCTCCTACATCAGAAACGATGATATCTATTACAATAATTTAGCTATTTATATGTATTATTTAACTCCTTAAAATAAAAAATCTTATTCAATTAATTCAATCTCATTCAATGTTTTCTTCATTTATCCAATTACTTGTATGAGATTGAAATGGTATTATCTATTACAATAATTTGGTTATTTTATATGAATTATTTAACTCGTTAAAAATAAAAAAACTAATCAATTAATTCAATCTCATTTAATGCTCTCTCAATTTTTGTTTTAATGTGTTAATTTCTCACTTTTTTATGGTGGTAATTTAAGTTCTAGAAATGCTCATAAAGGGATAGGTCTATTGGTAGTGACTGAGTGCTTGCCAATAGCTATTCCGATTTGATTCTCTTGAGGGTTGGGGTCTTGGTCTTGTTGAATTTTTTTGTATTCATTGAGCTAGGTATTATAAAGGTTTCCTAAGCAAAAATAAATCAATAAAAATTAAGTTCTAGAAATAGCCTCACTTTTCTTCTCACACTCGAGTAGAATTTATCATTTCTTTAAGTTGACCAACCTCTATGGAGAAATTTTCTTCTCACACATAAGCATAATTTAACATCTCTCTCTCTCTCTCTCTCTCTCTATATATATATATATATATATATATATATATATATATATATATATATATATATATATATATATATATATATATATATATATATATATATCATAGCTAAATTATTGTAATTTATAACATCGTTTCAATCTCATTTAACTAATTGAATATATATATATATATATATATATATTCAATTAGTTATATGAGATTGAAATGATGTTATAAATTACAATATATATTCATTTAGTTATATGAGATTGAAACGATGTTATAAATTACAATAATTTAGCTATTTTATGTGTATTATTTAATCCTTAAAAATAAAAAATGTAATCAACTAATTCAATCTCATTCAATATTTTCTTCATTATTCTAATGTGTTAATTTCACGTTTTCTTATGATGGTAATTTAAGTTGTAGAAATAGCCTCAATTTTCTTCTCACAATTGAGTAGAAATTTTTATTTTTTTAAGTTGACCATCCTCTATATATGGAGGAGAATATGATAATAATTTTTTTTCATCTAACTTGAATTGAGGTTTCACTTGTAATTTTAAAATGCATCTACTTTCAGATTTTAGGATATCTTATCCTTGAGCTTGGACATTGCAAATCAATTTTTTAAAGATTTGATAATCAATCAATAATTCCTCACACAAGAACCCTTAATTGGAAGGGTTAATGGGTGCCTCTCAAGAAGAACAAACAACCCTAAACTTATTCTCTAGCCCCAAATAATTAGACATGATATAATTTATCATCAAATAGATATCTTAATTTCTAATTTTATATAGAAGGACAAGGAAATCTTGGAAGGAAAAGGGAGGTATAGATATATAATATTTTGTTGTGAATAGAAGTTTCATG
The DNA here is from genome assembly GCA_028583015.1 of Wollemia nobilis. Taxonomy (NCBI): domain Eukaryota; kingdom Viridiplantae; phylum Streptophyta; class Pinopsida; order Araucariales; family Araucariaceae; genus Wollemia; species Wollemia nobilis. The sequence goes on along the minus strand of JAQPPZ010017236.1, from coordinate 1,946,728 downwards.
GTTGCTTTTATCAATCGTATAGGCTAAAAACAAGTATTTAAATGAGGATTATATTTCTATATTCAAGCTAAGATCTTCATTAAGCCATGGCTTTTGGATTTCAATATTTTGAAGGAGCTTTTGTCTACAATTCCATTTGGATTTGTTGCAAGTCTATTATCAAGTTGTTTAAATCACTTGGAAAGTGGGTACCTTGTCATGGCCTCTAGTTTGGATATTTTGTTAAGGACCCATATCCAAAGCAATTTGTGTTCAATTTTATGTTTATGTTCTATATTTAGTTTTCTAGAAAGAGGATATCTTGGAAATGATGGTTAATATGGTTGAAATTTACCTAGGCTCATCACAATTCACAAGGAATGGAAATGTAATAACTTATGGAAGAATCTACATATACCTAGACCTCACCAAACACCTCCCTAAAGAGGTGGAGGTAAAAATTTGTGATTATATCTAGACTTGATCCCTAGGTTATGAGGAAATCCCCTTTTGTTGTCAATATTGTTATCATTATGGAAACTTATATAATGAATGCCCTTGCACACCAATAATCATATTGATAATTACTCTAGAGATGGTAGCAATTGAAATGGTAGAATATTAGGAGGTATTACTCCCAATATGCATTACTAGATCAACTTTAAAATAGGACCACTTTAGTTAAAAACATCATCCTAATGTTAATAGAGATAAAATAAAATAGGCAATTAAACAAAATTAGGAAACCATAATATGAATAATGTCAAGTTTACAAATGAAAGGCACATAAACTAAGGATTAAATACAAGTAGAGGATGAACTATGTGTAATTATTACCACACCTTTAATCATTTTGACATCTTAAGTGCTTAATTTAAGAAATACTCGTTAAGGAAAGTGAGACAAAAGCATTTCCATTGAGAATGTGGTCATCATGTAACCAATGCTTGAAAGAAATACTAGAATACTACTATGATCATAAACAATAAAAAGTGGTAAAACATTTGAATATTCTTATCACAAGCTTTAGAGCATATACATTGTCGTATCTTGACTTTTTTTCCCAATGTAACAAATGATTTACAAATATGCCAAGTCTCTTCAAACCCACCCACTACTTAATATTCAGTCTCAAAATCTCAAGAGGAAAGTATTGATGAAATTTTATATACAAACACCAATCTCCAAGAGAACAAGGATATCTAGATTTCCAACTGAAAATACAAAAAACTAAAGAAGAAAATAATATGTAATAAACAAGTTTAATGTTGGGCATAAATCAATTAGGCTCTAAAAAATTTAGGCATGGGTGGTTCAAGTTCAAACCAAGAGAAGAAAAAAAAACTATGAGAATGTTGAGCTAGTAGGAGAACAACTAATAGAAGTATGACTAGTCACGAAATATGATATACATTTATCCAAAAATTCAAGATGATGATTATTTCGAGGAATTTAAGAGGAAAAGGAAACAGATCCTATAATGAAATAAGATATACACTTGTTGGTCACGAATCTACCTAAGTATAAAAATATGCGCCCTAGACCCACCCAACATTGAAAGACCGAAGGAAAGAGATGTCCTTCGGGTTAATATCCAGAGAGGGTTAGTTCCCTTACTAATCTAAAAATTGATATAAAGTTTAGGGAGAGAAATTAATAGAAAGAGATGGGAAATATGGTTGTAAGCTGGAAAAATAGAGTACGGATGAACTAATAGCTAAATAACCAAGTTACTTTTTAACCAGTATTTAATAGAAAGAACAATATAGAAACTAATCACAGATCGTGAATATGACTTCCAATTAACATTTCAACATTCACTTCTTCATAAAAAATTAAATTCAAATGTAGAACTCAATATATCTAACAAAGGCATGAATATAATAGAAATGACGAGCAAAAAGCAATCACATACACAACTTATCCAAGAACTATAGTCAAAAGTCTTTCAATTGATGTAAAAATTTAAACTCCAAGATTTTTTTAGCAAAATGTTCCCCCTCATTTTTTACACCAAGTTCTCTAGTATTTATAGAGGATTTCACCTCCAAAATTAAATGCTCATTAAATAAAAATATGGGAAATAATATACTGTTCGGTCATAATTCTCTCCTCGATAGCAGCAAAGAACCAATCCAGTGGCACCTTGGGAAGCAACAAGCAATCTCAAAATATGGAAAATTGAGACTTAACCGAAATCATAAGAAAAATTCATCTCCATGGAGGTGCCTTGAAAATGAGCATTCACCACAGTGTACGGTGCCTAGAAATCAACAAGATCACACCAACATAAAGAGTGAATGATGTTTAATTTAAGCAATCTTCTAGTTATCTATTGAGCCTAATTTTTATTAGCAGTAATTCTAGAAACTTTAACCTTTTTTACCTCAAAAATTGAATTCGATAGCCTTAAAATTATCTCAATGCTAATATTTTTTCAGAGCACCTTTGACCATGTTTTTTTCTAAAGAAAATGGTAAAGATTACTTTCACCGAGGCGAAGCCCGAAAAGGGCTTTCACTACGATGTGTCTTTGAAATACATCACACAAAATGTGCCTTTGCCAAGGCATCACGCGATAAAGGCTCTTAGCCATGGTAATGTGAGAAAATGTCTTTTGCTATGGTGAAACACCAAAATGAGCTTTTACCACGACAAAGTGCGAAAAGGGACTTTTGCTCCATCAATGCGTGAAAATGGACTTTCACTCCAACAACACACGAAAATGGAGACTTTCTCTTAGCAATGCATGAAAAGGGATTTTCTCTCCAACAATGTGCAAAGAGGGAGTTTCACTCCATTGACATGTGAAATAGAAGTTTGCCAAGGCATTGCACGAAATAGAAATTTAATTTTTCCAAGGCATAGGCAAAAAAGGGATTTCACCATGACATAGCCAAAAATGCACCAAAATGCACCAAGATGTTGCTCAAAAAGTGATTTCACCAAAGTGCGGGCAAAAAATGCATTTCGCCAAGTCAAGGGCAAAAAGGGAATTTTGCTACCAAAATGGGAATTTCATTAGCAAAGATGATTTCGCCAGAAAATGGAGCAAAAAAGATGATTTCATTGGAAAATGGGTGAAATGGGCAAAACGGACCTTTTTCCAAGGTGAAACCTGAATTTGAACTATCTCCTTCCTGAAAACTATATTTCGCTTGAAGTGTTACCCGAAATTGGATTTCGTTGAGTGAAATTTATTGCATACTTAGTCAGAATTTTAAAATTTATTTTAGTGTGGCAAAAATGCCAACACTTTTGGCATCTCACAAAGTGTTTAGCTTGCCTAAATGCAATCGAACCTAGGGCCTTTATCCATTGGGCTTAGAATTTCCACATTCGACTGCATATGATTATCTATTGCTTGCACCAGTATTTTCCTACCCTTTGATATGCGAGGCTATAGTTTCATATACTATGACAACTTCATCCCAAGCATCAATACTAATCACCTCATGAGTCTGAAGTGTATCAAAAATATATTGAGAAGTCTGAACCTACTCTAGGTCAATATATTTGGCACTCTATCTAAGCTCCAGTAAACTAGACTCAATGCGAGTAAGGTTCCTCATCAATGGTAGTACGTGCTCTTCGGTAATGGGCTCTTCCTAGTCATCAATATTTAAAGTATCATCTTCAAAAATATCTCATATAGCATCTAGGTCTTTCTTCACCAGAATATTCCCCTAATCATCAATGAAACTAGGGAAACCATTATTCACTACAATATCAAAATAGACCAACGAAATGTGCCTCTCTTGCTCAAATGTATCTAGTAGATTTCAATATTCGTAAATAGATCCAACTTGAAAAAATAAGTGTCTACTATTATCTTAGCATTTGCCCAAGCTCGGGCCATGTCACTCATTGGGCTGAAACTGAGATCCATTTTAGCCATTGCCTGAATCTTCATCGCCATATCCAGTTTTGTTTGAGGTTCTCTTCTGAATACTCCACTACGTAAAAGCCATATGAAACAACTTTTCGTACCTCCTGAAGGAACATTAGAATCAACGTAGCTTTTGTCACCATTATCGAACAATTGATAAGCAGATGACTATGAGCTTCCATAAATTTTTCCTTTGTGAGAGCTACTTTGATTTTTTAGGTGATTTTTTTTTTTGTGAATTTGGGTTTTTACCTTATAAAAACATTCCACTTTATTTTTTTATGGATGAGTTAATTCTATTTGTTTATAAATATATATATATATATATATACTCACACTGGTACATGGTTTGATCTTGGTTTTTAGGTGTCTTTTGGAATTATTATGATTTTTTTTTCAATTAGTAATATATGATTGAAATGGTATTACTTATTACAATGAATTGATTATTTTATATGTATTATTTGACCAATTAATAATGAAAAAAATTAATTATTTAATTTAATTTAATGCTCTCAATTTTTATTTAAAAGTATTAATTTTTTGTGGTAGAAATGCAAAAAAAAAGATAGGTTGGTTGGTAGCAGCTGAGTACTTGCGGGTAAGCCACCTCAGTTTGATTTATTTTTCTTGGTACTGTTGACTTTTTCTTTACCCACCAAGCTAAGGAATATAAAGGTTACCTAAGAATAAATAAATAAATAATATGGTTCCTACAAATATCCTCACTTTTCTTAAAACACTTCAGTAGAATTTACCATTTTTTAATTTGACTATCCTTTTAAGATGGATTTTTCTTCCCACATGAGTAGAGTTTGACATTTCTTTAAGTTGACCATCATCTCAAGGAGAATAATATATATATATATATATATATATATATATATATATATATATATATATATATATATTCCTAAATTTTAGTCAGTTAATTCAATCTTTTTCAATGCTTTCTTCATTTTTCCACTTACTTATATGAGATTGAAATGGTATTATTTATTAAAATAATTTGGTTATTTTATATGTATTATTCAACTTGTCAAAAATTAAAAAAAAAATAATCTATTAATTCAGTCTATTTAATGCTTTCTCAATTTTTGGTTTAATGTGCTAATTTCTGACTTTCATATAGTGGTAAATTTTGGAGTAGAAACCCCTAGAAAGGGATATACCGGTTGGTAGCAATGGAGTGCTTACTAATAGGCTGACTCAATTTGATTATGGATGGTTGAGGTCTTGGTTCTATTGTATTTGTTTTTATCCATAGAACTAGAGATTATAGAGGTTGCTTACAGAAACAAATAAATAAGAATTAAGTTCTAAAAGTAACCTCACTTTTATTCTCACACTTGACTAGAATATGTCATTTCTTTAAATTTACCAACCTCTATAGAAAACTCATTGTCCTCGAATCTCTTTGTAGAATATTCAAATTAATTTTTCTCTTAGAGCTAAGTTTACATCCATAAAAAATTGTAAAAAATTGTAAACAAAGAGCTATCCTAATTTTATCTTCACACATATTGCTTTATTTCACCCAAAAAAATTCTTTTATCTAATAAAATCTTGACCACAAAAATTATTGCATAATATAGATTAAACTTTTTTCTACTAATTTTGGCGTAATATACAAGGACATATAATTTTTGGCATGAGTACAATCTGCAAAGACTAGCATCCATTTGCATTGGAGATATATGTGTATTCGTAAAATACATTGGACGGATTTGATCTCTTTTGCATCAATGTCAAAGCGATCTCCCCTTTTCATTCTATGAGTGCTACCACCTCAGGTTCAATCCCTCAGTTGCCTCTAGTACTGTGTTTTCCATTTTCTTCCCTATCTCATAGCTTTTGGTCACCGCCCCCTTCACTGTGGTACCATGTGAAGATATTTCACCACTATTGACATCACTCTACACTCGACCCGACCATCTCCCTCCTTGACTCACCGGACCTTCCGCCACCCTGACGTGAATTTTTGGTGAAATTTTCACCAAAATTTTTTACTTCTACAAAATTCTCCAACAACCATTGTCTTGCATCAGCGACCAACATAGCCTATCCAGTGGCCATAATATCATCTCCGATGACTATTCTCTAATCTCCAATGACCAGAATATTATGTAATATTTGTTCTTCCCGTACGAATTTGGCCTCCTCATTTTTTTGTTGATTCTTCTCTATTTCGGTGATGACAGCTTCATCCACTGGCACAGTGCTCCGTTCTCGGTTGATTTTTACTCCATCGATGATGACGTTAGCTCGCCTTAGCACAGTCAATTTTTAGACCTGGTGCGTTCTGACTGGACAAAGATGGTGGTGATGAAAATGGAGAAGATGGATTCTATCACCTCCCCTATTATTGCAAGAATAGGCTTGCATATAGTCGTTGGAAAGCTCTTTTTGAGATGGTTCCAATAAGACTATCATTTTACTATTTTGTAAAGGTTTTATTGACCTTATGGTGCTTCGAAGATTATGCTATCGAAACCTTCTATTCTAAACAACATCTTGTAATATGGAGTGCATTCTTGATTAAATCTGACACTCCTTACAATCCACCATCATATTTTGAGACATTTTGGAGTGCATTCTCCTTCATAAGACCTTTGGCCCTTGCTATGTGATCATTGATATCACATGGGTAATCCACACATTGGAATAGTCTTTGCCCCTAATAGGCTTATCTCTTCATGGATTTTTTAGCAACCAACACCATCTCCAACATTGCTTTTGCATTTTCTAAGACTAGATATTTTGACACTTCAAACCACAACTACTTTTGAAGACTGCAGAGCCTTGACACTTCAGAAGCTTCTTCTTCTCAATGTTATGTGTTTGTAATAAGGAGTGTAGTTTGGTGGTATCTTATACCTCATTCTATATCGTATTTTAAATCCCTATGATTTATGACTTTTTCCTTCACTCTTCAACATGGTTGGTGTGAAGAGTTTCAACTTTTGAAGATTTATAGATATTTTTTACAAGACCCTTTTTAAGCATAGTAGTGTTCATTTCTACATGCTAGGCATAGTAGTGCTCACTCCTACATGCTATAGGTTGACCCTAGAGGAAACAAACCTCGAGATCCCATTGGGTTTCCTACATGGACCCTTTTTGACCATGTGTTTTGCTCACTTTTTCTCCCTTTGATGGAGTTGTGGTGATCATTTTGGGGATCTTGTATATCATCTATCTCTCTTATTTTCTGAACCACTTTGGAGGATTTATTTTTTGGCCACTTCTATTTGTGATATCTTCTCTTCCACTTCCTTTTACAAGCATTGGAGTCCAATGCTTCTATGGTGGAGAAGGATAATATGAATATTTTAGGCATAGAATATTACCTTATTATTAAATCGACACTTTAGAAATTTGGCATATCTATTAGGTTGATATTTTCAGCTTATCGAAAACTTGTTGAAAAATTTCGTATTAGTAATGTTTATCAATACCATTTAGAGCACATATTTGAAATGGGGAACATGGTTTTTATCTACCTACAACCCTATAAATAGATATCTCTCCAACTCCATGGATGCCAAAAACTTATATCCAAATACTATGGTATGTACCAAGAGTTGCAATAGATTGCTTCCATAGCTTACAAATAGGCCCTTCCAACAAATTTCAAGATTCATCCCATATTGCATGTAAACTTTACTACATTTTCTACCCAATGCACACGTGTATATATCACAACATTGACTTCTTAATAAATAATATAAGATAAAACCATAAAAAATTGGATGATTTCTAATCAAATAGAGAATTTATAGAACCTGCATTGAAGCTAATATATAATAAAATTCCTTGATTGTCCTAAAAAATAGTGGAAATATTGCAAAGTTACCAATTAGAAGAAGGGGATTGGTATTTATTGACTAATGGAATCAAGTTTTTTTGGGAATTCATTTCTACTACCATACTATCATTGACTGGGTGTTCACCATGGAATATCATTGACAAGTAGATGATATAAATGTAGCCTTTAACATATGCATAAATAAAGTGGGTACGTGTGAGTATCCTTTTACTTTTGAACCAAATTTAGTAATAACAAAAGGACAAGGAGAAATTCTAAGGAATTAACTTGAAAGACTAGAATTATGTGTAATACCACATAAGTGGAAGTACAACCTCAAAGATAAATTCAAGAATAAAATAGTGGACTTAATCAAAGGAAAATCGCCAGCATTCAAGGTCATATAACTCGATATTGAATAACTTTGAAACAATTTTGAAGATAATGAGTTAGCCTACAATATCAGTAACATGCAAGAGTTTCCTCCTTCGATGGATTTCTATGAGCCAAAGTGTGACTGTGACCTGAATAAGTACAAATATCATAGGTTGACTCAAAATAAAATAGATGCTATGGAAAATAAAATAAACTAGGATAAAGGCAAAATTATGAAATGGTAGATCTTTAGATGCAAATGTGATGCTCAAAAATCCTAGTACCCATTGTCAATGGATAAAATATTTTCCAAAAAATATGATGAGAATATAAAAATTTGGAAGTCCTAGGAAGAACAAGTTAAAGTCAATATTATTAATAATGAAGGTAAAGATGTACACGAATAGAAATACCTAACACAAGAAGAGATAGAACAAAAATGAGCTGAATAAATGATTTCTAGGAATGATCTTACAAAAGAAGTATCAATATCAAAAGAGAGACAAGCACATGCCATTGTGGTGATAGATTTGATAAGCCAAATACCTACACAAGAAACTCTGGCTATGTTGAGCAATTTATAATTAAAAAAAAAAAAAGATTAAATTTAATAAATATTATAGAATGATGAGATATATTATTGTAATATTTAAATGATGTACTATAATTGTTAACACTTAATGTGTGAATGACATATTTGGCAAGTGGCTATGTGAGGGTTTCATCTGGGTTGAGTGCAAGCAGCTCTAGAGGTTGGTTTTTAGGGCCTTCGGGCCCTAGCGGCAAATATTTTTGTGGTTTATTCTCAATATTTTAGCAGCAAATGTTGCAGGGGATACAAGATGGGTTAGAAATTTGTCTTTCAACAGATCATACTATGAAATTGAGTGACAACGGCTTCCAATTTTTTGCACAAAATAAAATTGAAAACCATACCTTTCCACGGTGTCTAGGACAAGGATTAAAGAGATCACAAAAAAAATTTCAAGAAGTTGATCAAAAAATGGCTCATATCTCAAGTGAATCTGGTGCTAAGGTGCACCCACAAAATAATTCTACTGTGAAAACCCCTATCAAGGGTAAGAATTTTGAAGACTCAGTCTCAAAAATGAATTTTAGGGATGCCCTTCGTGGTGGATAGCCTCAGCCCAATGCTAATATCAATATTAGGGCTTCCCATAAACCTCTAAAAATACCTAATAGTGATCCCAGGAAAATAGATTCAGGATGGTTTAAAGCAACTGATGGAACTCCTATTGTTAATCTTGATATGGATAACATTCAGACTGGCATTGAAGATTTGGAAAAAAGAGGATTAATTTGTCTGTTCGTGGGTTTTCGTCCGAGTCTATCTGCTTTCAAAGTTTGGGCTACAAAAATATGGAAAACTAAAGGTGAGTTACAAATCTCTATTTATCCAAATGTTTATTTTCTTGTTTTATTTGCTAATAATGAAGATAGAGAGAAAAATTTTCAAGGGGGTACTTTGTTTTTTGGAAGGGCGGGGCTTTTCATGAAGCCCTGGCATACTAAATTTAAAGCTGAAGAAGAGATGCCTTATATTGCTCCCGTGTGGGTTAGACTCTTTGGCCTCCCTATTGAATTTTGGAATCCTACTATTTTTTCTTCAATTGGAAACTCTTTAGGAACTTTTATGATGACTGCTGATTGTACTGAAAATTTTGAACATATTATTTATGCTCGGATTTCTTTTTTAACGGATTTTGACAAACCCCTACCTAAAAAGATCACATTAAAATTTGGGGAAGACACTTGGGAGCAAGTAGTGGACTATGAGAACATTCTTTTTCGTTGTAGAATTTGCCATGAATATGGTCATTTGGCCAGTGCTTGCCCAAATAAAATTCTTGATCAAAATAAAGAAGATATAAACTTAGCAGGTTTCCAAATACCTAAGAAGAAGAACACTCAGAAAAAACCAGTTATGAAGTATCAATCAAAGTCATCAGCTAATATGTTTGAAACCTTTCCAATGATGTCCCAAGTTAGGAAGAGGAAATAATGGAAACTAAAATCTTAGAAACACAATTTAAATATGAATGGAAGAACTCAGATACAAACCAACAAATCAAAGGTTTTCAATAGAAAAAAAAAAGAGAAAATTTACACAAGAAAAAACAATATTTCAAATATCAAAACTTCAAACAGGTCCTAATATAGACTCTATTGAACCATCTAGTAAAATTTTGGCTGTGTACGAGCATTCTTCAAGGTTAGAAGCCATCTCAGATTCAATTGAAATAAGTCAAGAAATAGGGAAAAAAAATTGAAGATGGATTCTAATCAAAAAGTAGGTCGCAAGACCAGTCAATATCATATGGTAAAAGAAGGTGAAAATCTTGTAGAGGAAGGTAAGATTAATGCCTTCCCAACTTTTTTAGCCCTAGTATTAATGAAGATCATCACTTGTAATATTAGAGGACTCAAAGGGAGTCTTTCAAAACAAAATGAAATTAGAAGAAGGATTCAGGTAAATCATCCACATCTTGTTTTCCTTCAAGAAACTAAGATGTCAATGGAGGATATGGACTTAATTGCCAGTAAAATTTGGCTAGCTGGAAAAGTGGTTTCCCTCAGTTCCCAAGGGACTTTGGGTGGCATTGCTTGTCTTTGGGATCCAAAATAGGTAGTTATTCACCATATGGTTGGTAGTTGGGGTTTGTTGGCTATAACTATTCAAAGTAAACATTCCAACCAGATTATGCTCCGCATTACTGTTTGTGCTCCGACTTCTTTGGAGGAAAAAAGAAGATAGTGGAAGGATATTACTCATATTATCTCTCATTTTCCTAAATCTTAAATCTTTATCAGAGGAGATTTCAATAACATCCTCTCTTTGGATGAGAAAATGGGGGGAAATAGAAATTTGGAAAAAAACATTGACCTCATGAGAGAATATATTGCAAACCTCCATCTTGTGGATATCCAACCAGATAATGGCATTATGACTTGGTCTAACAAAAGGCAAGGCTTAGCTTGTATAATGGAGATATTGGATAGGTTTTTGCTCTCTGAAAAATTCTTAATCCATGGTCACATTCCTAAAGTGAAGACTCTTAATAATGCTGGTTCGGATCATTGGCCAGTCATGGTGTAAATGTGGAAAACCAATGTGAGTTTCTCTCCTTTTCATTTTCAATTAATGTGGCTTAGAGACATTTCCTTCAAACCTCATGTGCAACAATGGTGGAAGGAAGTTAAACCTAGGCATGGGACTAAGATGTTCTATTTTGTCAAAATATTGCAATACATTAAATCCAAAATCAAGACATGGAACTAGAAAGAGTTTGGGGATGTTCATAAAAAAAAACATGAAGTTATTGCTCATATTGAAAATTTGAATAAGAAAATCCGTTTAGATGGCCTCACATAGAAGAGAAGTGCAGATGAAATTAAACTCACAACTCAGTTAGAGGAATGGGAAAAAAGAGAAGAAATCTTATGGAAGCAAAAATCTAGAATTCAATGGCTCAAAGAAGGAGATCGAAACACAAATTTTTTCCACAAATCTCTTCTAGCTTGAAGATCTCACAAATTTATTTCTTCCTTAAAATTAGATTCTGGAGATGTTGTTTATACTTGGGATGGCATGAAATCTATTTTTGTTGATTACTTTTCCTATCTTTTTGCTGCTACTCCCCTTGACTCAGCTTCATAATATAATGTTCTTCAAGCAATCCCTTCTCTTATCACTTCTAAGGAGAACTCTATTTTAATCGCTCCTGTTACTATCAATGAGCTTCAACAAGTAGTTTTAGTTTTTAAAATGCAAAAAGGTCCTGATGGTTTTCCTATTGAGTTCTACCAAGAGTTCTGGGATATCCTTCATGTTGATTTATTAGAGGTGGTGGAAGAAGCCAGGAAAGCCAAAGAAATTTTGAAGGTTATCAATAAAACTTATATTACTCTTGTTCCAAAATCTCAAGAGGTTGATCACATCTCAGCTTTTAGACCTATTGCTTTATGTAACGTTCTTCTCAAAATCATTACTAAAATCATGCCAGAAAGGTTGAAGCCTCTTTTGCATAAGATTATTTCCCCAGAGCAAGGGGGTTATGTGGAAGGATGTAAAATAGTAGATGAGATAGTTCTTGCTCAGGAAGCCATCCATTCCATGGATATGCAAAATTCTCCTTCCATGTTCATTCGGTTAGACTTATCCAAAGCTTATGACAGAGTGGATTGGCACTTCATTATCAAATTTTTGAGGCAATTTGGTTTCTCTAAGGATTGGATGGGTTGGATTATGGGATGTATCTCTTCAGTTTCCTACTTAGTTCTGATCAATGGCAGGCCTTCTCAGTATTTCCAAGCTTCTAGAGGTATTAGGCAAGGTGACCCGCTATCCCCTTATTTATTCATCATTCTTGCTAAATTCTTGGTAGGACTATAACCAAAAAGGGGGAAAATAAAACCCTTGAGGGAGTTACCATTGCTCATGGAGCTAGACATATATCTCATCTTCAATTTGTGGATGACTCTACTATTTTAGGTAAATCTACAGTTAAGGAAGCTTCTAATATTAAGCAAATCATTAGCTGTTTTTCTAAGGCTACTAGGCAGTTGATCAATGAAGACAAATCTAAAGTTATTTTATTTCATTGCTCTGCTAGACAAGAATCCATGGTCTTGGATAAGCTAATATATAAGAAGACCTCTCTTCCAATCACTTATTTAGGTATTCCCATAAATGTTCAAAGGCAGAAAAATAAATATTGGAATTGGTTGTTGGACAAAGTCAAGAAGAAAATTGGAAAGTGGACCAACAAGTGGCTTTCTTATGGGGGTAGAATCACCTTGGTAAAATCAGTCCTTCAAACTATTGCTTTTTATGATTCTTCCATTTTGAATATTCCAAAGGCTGTTCTTCAAGAATTGGATCAAATCAGTCATCGTTTCCTTTGGAGTGGTACTAAGGAGAAAATAAAATGGGCCTTGATGAAATGGGATACTTTATGTCTTCCTAAGAGTGAAGGGGGGTTAGGTTTATGATCTTCAATTAATAACAACAAAGCTTTAGCTTCTAAATTATATTGGATGATGTTGCATAACCCCAATGCTCTTTGGGCCAATAATCTTTGTGCTAAATATGCTAAGAAAAAAAGTCCTGAAGACCTTGTTCGCTATAAACTTCCTACCAAAGGTTCTCTCATTTTAGTAGTTCTTAAGACTGGTGAGGAATTGATAAAGAAAAAATTATTTTGGATCATTCATAATGGTCAACATGCAAATTTTTGGACAGATTCTTGGGATGGTCACAAGCCTTTGATAACTCAATTTCTCGATTGGAGGCCTTGTTATAAATTACAATATATATTCATTTAGTTATATGAGATTGAAACGATGTTATAAATTACAATAATTTAGCTATTTTATGTGTATTATTTAATCCTTAAAAATAAAAAATGTAATCAACTAATTCAATCTCATTCAATATTTTCTTCATTATTCTAATGTGTTAATTTCACATTTTCTTATGGTGGTAATTTAAGTTGTAGAAATAGCCTCAATTTTCTTCTCACAATTGAGCAGAAATTTTTATTTTTTTAAGTTGACCATCCTCTATATATGGAGGAGAATATGATAATAATTTTTTTTCATCTAACTTGAATTGAGGTTTCACTTATAATTTTAAAATGCATCTACTTTCAGATTTTAGGATATCTTATCCTTGAGCTTGGACATTGCAAATCAATTTTTTAAAGATTTGATAATCAATCAATAATTCCTCACACAAGAACCCTTAATTGGAAGGATTAATGGGTGCCTCTCAAGAAGAACAAACAACCCTAAACTTATTCTCTAGCCCCAAATAATTAGACATGATATAATTTATCATCAAATAGATATCTTAATTTCTAATTTTATATAGAAGGACAAGGAAAGCTTGGAAGGAAAAGGGAGGTATAGATATATAATATTTTGTTGTGAATAGAAGTTTCATGGTTGCTTTTATCAATCGTATAGGCTAAAAACAAGTATTTAAATGAGGATTATATTTCTATATTCAAGCTAAGATCTTCATTAAGCCATGGCTTTTGGATTTCAATATTTTGAAGGAGCTTTTGTCTACAATTCCATTTGGATTTGTTGCAAGTCTATTATCAAGTTGTTTAAATCACTTGGAAAGTGGGTACCTTGTCATGGCCTCTAGTTTGGATATTTTGTTAAGGACCCATATCCAAAGCAATTTGTGTTCAATTTTATGTTTATGTTCTATATTTAGTTTTCTAGAAAGAGGATATCTTGGAAATGATGGTTAATATGGTTGAAATTTACCTAGGCTCATCACAATTCACAAGGAATGGAAATGTAATAACTTATGGAAGAATCTACATATACCTAGACCTCACCAAACACCTCCCTAAAGAGGTGGAGGTAAAAATTTGTGATTATATCTAGACTTGATCCCTGGGTTATGAGGAAATCCCCTTTTGTTGTCAATATTGTTATCATTATGGAAACTTATATAATGAATGCCCTTGCACACCAATAATCATATTGATAATTACTCTAGAGATGGTAGCAATTGAAATGGTAGAATATTAGGAGGTATTACTCCCAATATGCATTACTAGATCAACTTTAAAATAGGACCACTTTAGTTAAAAACATCATCCTAATGTTAATAGAGATAAAATAAAATAGGCAATTAAACAAAATTAGGAAACCATAATATGAATAATGTCAAGTTTACAAATGAAAGTCACATAAACTAAGGATTAAATACAAGTAGAGGATGAACTATGTGTAATTATTACCACACATTTAATCATTTTGACATCTTAATTGCTTAATTTAAGAAAGACTCGTTAAAGAAAGTGAGACAAAAGCATTTCCATTGAGAATGTGGTCATCATGTAACCAATGCTTGAAAGAAATACTAGAATACTACTATGATCATAAACAATAAAAAGTGGTAAAACATTTGAATATTCTTATCACAAGCTTTAGAGCATATACATTGTCGTATCTTGACTTTTTTACCCAATGTAACAAATGATTTACAAATATGCCAAGTCTCTTCAAACCCACCCACTACTTAATATTCAGTCTCAAAATCTCAAGAGGAAAGTATTGATGAAATTTTATATACAAACACCAATCTCCAAGAGAACAAGGATATCTAGATTTCCAACTGAAAATACAAAAAACTAAAGAAGAAAATAATATGTAATAAACAAGTTTAATGTTAGGCATAAATCAATTAGGCTCTAAAAAATTTAGGCATGGATGGTTCAAGTTCAAACCAAGAGAAGAAAAAAAAACTATGAGAATGTTGAGCTAGTAGGAGAACAACTAATAGAAGTATGACTAGTCACGAAATATGATATACATTTATCCAAAAATTCAAGATGATGATTATTTCGAGGAATTTAAGAGGAAAAGGAAACAGATCCTATAATGAAATAAGATATACATTTGTTGGTCACGAATCTACCTAAGTATAAAAATATGTGCCCTACACCCACCCAACATTGAAAGACCGAAGGAAAGAGATGTCCTTCGGGTCAATATCCAGAGAGGGTTAGTTCCCTTAATAATCTAAAAATTGATATAAAGTTTAGGGAGAGAAATTAATAGAAAGAGATGGGAAATATGGTTGTAAGCTGGAAAAATAGAGTACGGATGAACTAACAGCTAAATAACCAAGTCACTTTTTAACCAGTATTTAATAGAAAGAACAATATAGAAACTAATCACAGATCGTGAATATGACTTCCAATTAACATTTCAACATTCACTTCTTCATCAAAAATTAAATTCAAATGTAGAACTCAATATATCTAACAAAGGCATGAATATAATAGAAATGACGAGCAAAAAGCAATCACATACACAACTTATCCAAGAACTATAGTCAAAAGTCTTTCAATTGACGTAAAAATTTAAACTCCAAGATTTTTTTAGCAAAATGTTCCCCCTCATTTTTTACACCAAGTTCTCTAGTATTTATAGAGGATTTCACCTCCAAAATTAAATGCTCATTAAATAAAAATATGGGAAATAATATATTGGTCGGTCATAATTCTCTCCTCGATAGCAGCAAAGAACCAATCCAGTGGCACCTTGGGAAGCAACAAGCAATCTCAAAATATGGAAAATTGAGACTTAACCGAAATCATAAGAAAAATTCATCTCCATGGAGGTGCCTTGAAAATGATCATTCACCACAGTGTACGGTGCCTAGAAATCAACAAGATCACACCAACATAAAGAGTGAACGATGTTTAAGTTAAGCAATCTTCTAGTTATCTATCGAACCTAATTTTTATTAGCAGTAATTCTAGAAACTTTAACCTTTTTTACCTCAAAAATTGAATTCGATAGCCTTAAAATTATCTCAATGCTAATATTTTTTCAGAGCACCTTTGACCATGTTTTTTTTCTAAATAAAATGGTAAAGATTACTTTCACCGAGGCGAAGCCCGAAAAGGGCTTTCACTACGTTGTGTCTTTGAAATACATCACACAAAATGTGCCTTTGCCAAGGCATCACGCGATAAAGGCTCTTAGCCATGGTAATGTGAGCAAATGTCTTTTGCTATGGTGAAACACCAAAATGAGCTTTTACCACGACAAAGTGCGAAAAGGGACTTTTGCTCCATCAATGCGTGAAAATGGACTTTCACTCCAACAACACACAAAAAGGGAGACTTTCTCTCAGCAATGCATGAAAAAGGATTTTCTCTCCAACAATGTGCAAAGAGGGAGTTTCACTCCATTGACACGTGAAATAGAAGTTTGCCAAGGCATGGCACGAAATAGAAATTTAATTTTTCCAAGGCATAGGCAAAAAATGGATTTCACCATGACATAGCCAAAAATGCACCAAAATGCACCAAGATGTTGCTCAAAAAGTGATTTCACCAAAGTGCGGGCAAAAAATGCATTTCGCCAAGTCAAGGGCAAAAAGGGAATTTTGCTACCAAAATGGGAATTTCATTAGCAAAGATGATTTCGCCAGAAAATGGAGCGAAAAAGATGATTTCATTGGAAAATGGGTGAAATGGGCAAAACGGACCTTTTTCCAAGGTGAAACCTGAATTTGAACTATCTCCTTCCTGAAAACTATATTTCGCTTGAAGTGTTACCCGAAATTGGATTTCGTTGAGTGAAATTTATTGCATACTTAGTCAGAATTTTAAAATTTATTTTAGTGTGGCAAAAATGCCAACACTTTTGGCATCTCACAAAGTGTTTAGCTTGCCTAAATGCAATCGAACCCAGGGCCTTTATCCATTGGGCTTATAATTTCCACATTCGACTGCATATGATTATCTATTGCTTACACCAGTATTTTCCTACCCTTTGATATGCGAGGCTATAGTTTCATATACTATGACAATTTCATCCCAAGCATCAATACTAATCACCTCATGAGTCTGAAGTGTATCAAAAATATATTGAGAAGTCTGAACCTACTCTAGGTCAATATATTTGGCCCTCTATCTAAGCTCCAGTAAACTAGACTCAATGCGAGTAAGGTTCCTCATCAATGGTAGTACGTGCTCTTCGGTAATGGGCTCTTCCTAGTCATCAATATTTAAAGTATCATCTTCAAAAATATCTCATATAGCATCTAGGTCTTTCTTCACCAGAATATTCCCCTAATCATCAATGAAACTAGGGAAACCATTATTCACTACAATATCAAAATAGACCAACGAAATGTGCCTCTCTTGCTCAAATGTATCTAGTAGATTTCAATATTCGTAAATAGATCCAACTTGAAAAAATAAGTGTCTACTATTATCTTAGCATTTGCCCAAGCTCGGGCCATGTCACTCATTGGGCTGAAACTGAGATCCATTTTAGCCCTTGCCTGAATCTTCATCGCCATATCCAGTTTTGTTTGAGGTTCTCTTCTGAATACTCCACTACGTAAAAGCCATATGAAACAACTTTTCGCACCTCCTGAAGGAACATTAGAACCAACGTAGCTTTTGTCACCATTATCAAATAATTGATAAGCAGATGACTATGAGCTTCCATAAATTTTTCCTTTGTGAGAGCTACTTTGATTTTTTAGGTGATTTTTTTTTTGTGAATTTGGGTTTTTACCTTATAAAAACATTCCACTTTATTTTTTTATGGGTGAGTTAATTCTATTTGTTTATAAATAAATATACATATATATATACTTACACTGGTACATGGTTTGATCTTGGTTTTTAGGTGTCTTTTGGAATTATTATGATTTTTTTTTCAATTAGTAATATATGATTGAAATGGTATTACTTATTACAATGAATTGATTATTTTATATGTATTATTTGACCAATTAATAATGAAGAAAATTAATTAGTTAATTTAATTTAATGCTCTCAATTTTTATTTTAAAGTATTAATTTTTTGTGGTAGAAATGCAAAAAAAAAGATAGGTTGGTTGGTAGCAGCTGAGTACTTGCGGGTAAGCCACCTCAGTTTCATTTATTTGTCTTGGTACTGTTGATTTTTTCTTTACCCACCAAGCTAAGGAATATAAAGGTTACCTAAGAAAAAATAAATAAATAATATGGTTCCTACAAATAGCCTCACTTTTCTTAAAACACTTCAGTAGAATTTACCATTTTTTAATTTGACTATCCTTTTAAGATGGATTTTTCTTCCCACATGAGTAGAGTTTGACATTTCTTTAAGTTGACCATCATCTCAAGGAGAATAATATATATATATATATATATATATATATATATATATATATATATATATATATATATATATATGTATATATATGTATATATGTATATATATATATATATATGTATATATGTATATATATGTATATATATATGTATATATATATATATATATATATATATATATATATATGTATATATATGTATATATATATATATATATATATTTAGTCAGTTAATTCAATATTATTCAATGCTTTCTTCATTTTTCCACTTACTTATATGAGATTGAAATGGTATTATTTATTACAATAATTTGGTTATTTTATATGTATTATTCAACTTGTCAAAAATTAAAAAAAAAATAATCAATTAATTCAGTCTATTTAATGCTTTCTCAATTTTTGTTTTAATGTGCTAATTTCTCACTTTCATATAGTGGTAAATTTTGGAGTAGAAACCCCTAGAAAAGGATAGACCGGTTGGTAGCAATCGAGTGCTTGCTAATAGGCTGACTCAATTTGATTATGGATGGTTGAGATCTTGGTTCTATTGTATTTGTTTTTATCCATAGAACTAGAGATTATAGAGGTTGCTTACAAAAACAAATAAATAAGAATTAAGTTCTAAAAGTAACCTCACTTTTCTTCTCACACTTGAGTAGAATATGTCATTTCTTTAAATTTACCAACCTCTATAGAAAACTCATTGTCCTTGAATCTCTTTGTCGAATATTCAAATTAATTTTTCTCTTAGAGCTAAGTTTGCATTCATAAAAAATTGTAAACAAAGAGCTATCCTAATTTTATCATCACACATATTGCTTTATTTCACCCAAAAAAATTCTTTTATCTAATAAAATCTTGACCACAAAATTTATTGCATAATATAGATTAAAGTTTTTTCTACTAATTTTGGCGTAATATACAAGGACATATAATTTTTGGCATGAGTACAATCGGCAAAGACTAGCATCCATTTGCATTGGAGATATATGTGTAATCGTAAAATACGTTGGACGGATTTGATCTCTTTTGCACCAATGTCAAAGCGATCTCCCCTTTTCATTCTATGAGTGCTACCACCTTAGGTTCAATCCCTCAGCTGCCTCTAGTACTGTGTTTTCAATTTTCTTCCCTATCTCATAGCTTTTGGTCACCGCCCCCTTCATCGTGCTACCATGTGAAGATATTTCACCACTACTGAAATCACTCTACACTCGACCCGGCCATCTCCCTCCTCGACTCATCGGACCTTTTGCCACCCTGACGTGAGTTTTTGGTGAAATTTTCACCAAAAATTTTTACTTCTACAAAATTCTCCAACAACCATTGTCTTGCATCAACGACCAACATAGCCTATCCAGTGGCCATAATATCATCTCCAATGACTATTCTCTCATATCCAATGACCAGAATCTTGTGTAATATTTGTTCTTCCCGTACGAATTTGCCCTCCTCATTTTTTTGTTGATTCTTCTCTATTTCGGTGATGACAGCTTTATCCACTAGCATAGTGCTCCGTTCTCGGTTGATTTTTACTCCATCAATGATGACGTTAGCTCGCCTTAGCACAGTCAATTTTTAGACCTGGTGCATTCTGACTGGACAAATATGGTGGTGATCAAAATGGAGAAGATAGATTCTATCGCCTCCCCTATTGTTGCAAGTATAGGCCTGCATATAGTCGCTGGAAAGCTCTTTTTGAGATGGTTCCAATAAGACTATCATTTTACTATTTTGTAAAGGTTTTATTGATGTTATGGTGCTTAGAATATTATGCTATCGAAGCCTTCTATTCTAAACAACATCTTGTAATATGGAGTGCATTCTTGATTAAATTTGACACTCCTTACAATCCACCATCATCTTTTGAGACATTTTGGAGTGCATTCTCCTTCATAAGACCTTTGGCCCTTGCTATGTGATCATTGATATCACATGGGTACTCCACACATTGGAGTAGTCTTTGCCCCTAATAGGTTTATCTCTTCATGGATTTTTTAGCAACCAACACCATCTCCAACATTGCTTTTGCATTTTCTAAGACTATAGATATTTTGACACTTCAAACCACAACTACTTTTGAAGACTGCAGAGCCTTGACACTTTAGAAGCTTCTTCTTCTCAATGTTATGTGTTTGTAATAAGGAGTGTAGTTTGGTGGTACCTTATACCTCATTCTATATCGTATTTTAAATCCCCATGATTTATGACTTTTTCCTTCACTCTTCAACATGGTTGGTGTGAAGAGTTTCAACTTTTGAAGATTTATAGATATTTTTTACAAAACCCTTTTTAAGCATAGTAGTGTTCATTTCTACATGCTAGGCATAGTAGTTCTCACTCCTACATGCTAGAGGTTGATCCTAGAGGAAACAAACCTCGAGATCCCATTGGGTTTCCTACATGGACCCTTTTTGACCATGTGTTTTTCTCACTTTTTCTCCCTTTGATGGAGTTGTGGTGATCATTTTGGGGATCTTGTATATCATCTATCTCTCTTATTTTCTGAACCACTTTGGAGGATTTATTTTTTGGCCACTTCTATTTGTGATATCTTCTCTTCCACTTCCTTTTACAAGCATTGGAGTCCAATGCTTCTATGGTGGAGAAGGATAATATGAATATTTTAGGCATAGAATATTACCTTATTATTAAATCGACACTTTAGAAATTTGGCATATCTATTAGATTGATATTTTCAGCTTATCGAAAACTTGTTGAAAAATTTCGTATTAGTAATGTTTATCAATACCATTTAGAGCACATATTTGAAATGGGGAACATGGTTTTTATCTACCTACAACCCTATAAATAGATATCTCTCCAACTCCATGGATGCCAAAAACTTATATCCAAATACTATGGTATGTACCAAGAGTTGCAATAGATTGCTTCCATAGATTACAAATAGGCCCTTCCAACAAATTTCAAGATTCATCCCATATTGCATGTAAACTTTACTACATTTTCTACCCAATGCACACGTGTATATATCACAACATTGACTTCTTAATAAATAATATAGGATAAAACCATAAAAAATTGGATGATTTCTAATCAAATAGAGAATTTATAGAACCTGCATTGAAGCTAATATATAATAAAATTCCTTGATTGTCCTAAAAAATAGTGGAAATATTGCAAAGTTACCAAATAGAAGAAGGGGATTGGTATTTATTGACTAATGGAATCAAGTTTTGTTGGGAATTCATTTCTACTATCGTACTATCATTGACTGGGTGTTTACCATGGAATATCATTGACAAGTAGATGATATAAATGTAGCCTTTAACATATGCATAAATAAAGTGGGTACGTGTGAGTATCCTTTTACTTTTGAACCAAATTTAGTAATAACAAAAGGACAAGGAAAAATTCTAAGGAATTAACTTGAAAGACTAGAATTATGTGTAATACCACATAAGTGGAAGTACAACCTCAAAGATAAATTCAAGAATAAAATAGTGGACTTAATCAAAGGAAAATCGCCAGCATTCAAGGTCATATAACTCGATATTGAATAACTTTGAAACAATTTTGAAGATAATGAGTTAGCCTACAATATCAGTAACATGCAAGAGTTTCCTCCTTTGAGGGATTTCTATGAGCCAAAGTGTGACTGTGACCTGAATAAGTACAAATATCATAGGTTGACTTAAAATAAAATAGATGCTATGGAAAATAAAATAAAATAGGAGAAAGGCAAAATTATGAAATGGTAGATCTTTAGATGCAAATGTGATGCTCAAAAATCCTAGTACCCATTGTCAATGGATAAAATATTTTCCAAAAAATATGATGAGAATATAAAAATTTGGAAGTCCTAGGAAGAACAAGTTAAAGTCAATATTATTAATAATGAAGGTAAAGATGTACACGAATAGAAATACCTAACACAAGAAGAGATAGAACAAAAATGAGTTGAATAAGTGATTTCTAGGAATGATCTTACAAAAGAATTATCAATATCAAAAGAGAGACAAGCACATGCCATTGTGGTGATAGATTTGATAAGCCAAATACCTACACAAGAAACTTTGGCTATGTTGAGCAGTTTATAATTAAAAAAAAAAAAGATTAAATTTAATAAATATTATAGAATGATGAGATATATTATTGTAATATTTAAATGATGTACTATAATTGTTAACACTTAATGTGTGAATGACATATTTGGCAAGTGGCTATGTGAGGGTTTCATCTGGGTTGAGTGCAAGTAGCTCTAGAGGTTGGTTTTTAGGGCCTTCGGGCCCTAGCGGCAAATATTTTTGTGGTTTATTCTCAATATTTTAGCAGGAAATGTTGTAGGGGATACAAGATGGGTTAGAAATTTGTCTTTCAACAGATCATACTATGAACTTGAGTGACAACGGCTTCCAATTTTTTGCACAAAAGAAAATTGAAAACCATACCTTTCCATGGTGTCTAGGGCAAGGATTAAAGAGATCACAAAAAAAGTTTCAAGAAGTTGATCAAAAAATGGCTCATATCTCAAGTGAATCTGGTGCTAAGGTGCACCCACAAAATAATTCTACTATGAAAACCCCTATCAAGGGTAAGAATTTTGAAGACTCAGTCCCAAAAATGAATTTTAGGGATGCCCTTCGTGGTGGACAGCCTTAGCCCAATGCTAATATCAATATTAGGGCTTCCCATAAACCTCTAAGAATGCCTAAGATTGATCCCAGGAAAATAGATTCAGGATGTCTTAAAGCAACTGATGGAACTCCTATTGTTAAGCTTGATATGGATAACATTCAGACTGGCATTGAAGATTTGGAAAAAAGAGGACTAATTTGTCGGTTCGTGGGTTTTCATCCGAGTCTATCTGCTTTCAAATTCTGGGCTGCAAAAAGATGGAAAACTAAAGGTGAGTTACAAATCTCTATTTATCCAAATGGTTATTTTCTTGTTTTATTTGCTAATAATGAAGATAGAGAGAAAACTTTTCAAGGGGGTCCTTGGTTTTTTGGAAGGGAAGGGCTTTTCATGAAGCCCTGGCATACTAAATTTAAAGTCGAAGAAGAGATGCCTTCTATTGCTCCCGTGTGGGTTAGACTCTTTGGCCTCCCTATTGAATTTTGGAATCCTACTATTTTTTCTTCAATTGGAAACTCTTTAGGAACTTTTATGATGACTGCTGATTGTACTCAAAATTTTGAACATATTATTTATGCTCGGATTTGTGTTTTAATGGATTTTGACAAACCCCTACCTAAAAAGATCACATTACAATTTGGGGAAGACACTTGGGAGCAAGTAGTGGACTATGAGAACATTCCTTTTCGTTGTAGAATTTGCCATGAATATGGTCATTTGGCCGATGCTTGCCCAAATAAAATTCTTGATCAAAAGAAAGAAGATATAAACTTAGCAAGTTTCCAAATACCTAAGAAGAAGAACACTTAGAAAAAACCAGTTATGAAGGATCAATCAAAGTCATCTGCTAATATGTTTGAAATCCTTTCCACAAATGATGTCCCAAGTGAGGAAGAGGAAATAATGGAAACTAAAATCTTAGAAACACAATTTAAATATGAAGGGAAGAACTCAGAGACAAACCAACAAATCAAAGGTTTTCAACAAAAAAAAAAAAAGAGAAAATTTACACAAGAAAAACAATATTTCAAATGTCAAAACTTCAAATAATGCAGGTCCCAATATAGACTCTATTGAACCATCTAGTAAAATTTTGGCTGTGTACGAGAATTCTTCAAGGTTAGAAGCCATCTCAGATTCAATTGGAATAAGTCAAGAAATAGGGAAAAAAAATTGAAGATGGATTCTAATCAAAAAGTAGGTCGCAAGACCAATCAATATCATATGGTAAAAGAAGGTGAAAATCTTGTAGAGGAAGGTAAGATTAATGCCCTTCCCAACTTTTTTAGCCCTAGTATTAATGAAGATCATCACTTGGAATATTAGAGGACTCAAAGGGAGTCTTTCAAAACAAAATGAAATTAGAAGAATGATTCAAGTAAATCATCCACATCTTGTTTTCCTTCAAGAAACTAAGATGTCAATGGAGGATATGGACTTAATTGCCAGTAAAATTTGGCTAGCTGGAAAAGTGGTTTCCCTCAGTTCCCAAGGGACTTCGGGTGGCATTGCTTGTCTTTGGGATCCAAAAGAGGTAGTTATTCACCATATGGTTGGCAGTTGGGGTTTGTTGGCTATAGCTATTCAAAGTAGACATTCCAACTAGATTATGCTCTGCATTATTGTTTATGCTCCGACTTCTTTGGAGGAAAAAAGAAGATAGTGGAAGGATATTACTCATATTATCTCTCATTTTCCTAAAGCTTGGATCTTGATCGGAGGAGATTTCAATACCATCCTCTCTCTGGATGAGAAAATGGGGGGAAATAGAAATTTGGACAAAAGCATTGACCTCATGAGCGAATATATTGCAAACCTCCATCTTGTGGATATCCAACCAGATAATGGCCTTATGACTTGGTCTAACAGAAGGCAAGGCTTAGCTTGTATAATGGAGAGATTGGATAGGTTTTTGCTCTCTGAAAATTTCTTAATCCATGGTCACATTCCTAAAGTGAAGACTCTTAATAATGCTGGTTTGGATCATTGGCCAGTCATGGTGGAAATGTGGAAAACCAATGTGAGTTTCTCTCCTTTTCATTTTCAATTAATGTGGCTTAGAGACATTTCCTTCAGACCTCATGTGCAACAATGGTGGAAGGAAGGTAAACCTAGGCATGGGACTAAGATGTTCTATTTTGTCAAAATATTGCAATACATTAAATCCAAAATCAAGACTTGGAACTAGAAAGAGTTTGGGGATGTTCATAAAAAAAAACATGAAGTTATTGCTCATATTGAAAATTTGAATAAGAAAATCCGTTTAGATGGCCTCACAGAGAAGAGAAGTGCAGATGAAATTAAACTCACAACTCAGTTAGAGGAATGGGAAAAAAGAGAAGAAATCTTATGGAAGCAAAAATCTAGAATTCAATGGCTCAAAGAAGGAGATCGAAACACAAATTTTTTCCACAAATCTCTTCTAGCTCGAAGATCTCACAACTTTATTTCTTCCTTAAAATCAGATTCTGGAGATGTTGTTTATACTTGGGATGGCATGAACTCTATTGTTGTTGATTACTTTTCCAATCTTTTTGTTGCTACTCCCCTTGACTCAGCTTCACAATATAATGTTCTTCAAGCAATCCCTTCTCTTATCACTTCTAAGGAGAACTCTATTTTAACTGCTCCTGTTACTATCAATGAGCTTCAACAAGTAGTTTTAGTTTTTAAAATGCAAAACAGGTGTCCGATGGTTTTCCTATTGAGTTCTACCAAGAGTTCTGGGATATCCTTCATGTTGATTTATTAGAGGTGGTGGAAGAAGCCAGGAAAGCCAAAGAAATTTTGAAGGTTATCAATAAAACTTATATTACTCTTGTTCCAAAATCTCAAGAGGTTGATCATATCTCAGCTTTTAGACCTATTGCTTTATGTAATGTTCTTCTCAAAATCATTACTAAAATCATGCGAGAAAGGTTGACCTCTTTTGCATAAGATTATTTCCCCGAGCAAGGGGGTTATGTGGAAGGACGTCAAATAGTAGATGAGATAGTTCTTGCTCAGGAAGCCATCCATTCCATGGATATGCAAAATTCTCCTTCCATGTTCATTCGGTTAGACTTATCCAAAGCTTATGACAGAGTGGATTGGCACTTCCTTATCAAAGTTTTGAGGCAATTTGGTTTCTCTAAGGATTGGATGGATTGGATTATGGGATGTATCTCTTCAGTTTCCTACTTAGTTCTTATCAATGGTAGGCCTTCTCAGTATTTCCAAGCTTCTAGAGGTATTAGGCAAGGTGACCCGCTATCCCCTTATTTATTCATCATTCTTGCTGAATGCTTGGGTAGGACTATAACCAAAAAGAGGGAAAACAAAACCCTTGAGGGAGTTACCATTGCTCATGGAGCTAGACCTATATCTCATCTTCAATTTGTGGATGACTCTACTATTTTAGGTAAATCTACAGTTAAGGAAGCTTCTAATATTAAGCAAATCATTAGCTGTTTTTCTAAGGCTACTAGGCAGTTGATCAATGAAGACAAATCTAAAGTTATTTTCTTTCATTGCTCTGCTAGACAAGAATCCATGGTCTTGGATAAGCTAAGATATAAGAAGACCTCTCTTCCAATCACTTATTTAGGTATTCCCATAAATATTCAAAGGCAGAAAAATAAATATTGGAATTGGTTGTTGGACAAAGTCAAGAAGAAAATTGGAAAGTGGACCAACAAGTGGCTTTCTTATGGGGGTAGAATCACCTTGGTAAAATCAGTCCTTCAAGCTATTCCTATTTATGTTTCTTTCGTTTTGAATATCCCAAAGGTTGTTCTTCGAGAATTGGATCAAATCAGTCATCGTTTCCTTTGGAGTGGTACTAAGGAGAAAATAAAATGGGCCTTGGTGAAATGGGATACTTTATGTCTTCCTAAGAGTGAAGGGGGGTTAGGTTTACGATCTTCAATTAATAACAACAAAGCTTTAGCTACTAAATTATATTGGAGGATGTTGCATAACCCCAATGCTCTTTGGGCCAATAATCTTTGTGCTAAATATGCTGAGAAAAAAAGTCCTGAAGACCTTGTTCGCTATCAACTTCCTACCAAAGGTTCTCCCATTTTAGTAGTTCTTAAGACTGGTGAGGATTTGATAAAGAAAAAATTATTTTGGATCATTCATAATGGTCAACATGCAAATTTTTGGACAGATTCTTGGGATGGTCACAAGCCTTTGATAACTCAGTTTCCCG
Source organism: Wollemia nobilis (assembly GCA_028583015.1). NCBI lineage: Eukaryota > Viridiplantae > Streptophyta > Pinopsida > Araucariales > Araucariaceae > Wollemia > Wollemia nobilis. Next base: position 1,919,217 of record JAQPPZ010017236.1, on the reverse strand, counting down.
ATTGGAGGCCTTGGATGGAGGAGCTTCACCGAGCTAATTGGATAAAGGTGGCTAATTATTGTCGGTACCATACTGGTAATTCAAAGGTTGGTAGATATTGGATCCCTATTGAGGACTGGCCTATTCAAATCCCAAAAATGCAAAGACAAGATATCCAAGGCATCCTTCATATGAGATCCCTCTCTTGGTCCCATGAAAAGATTGTTTTGGATGGAACAACACTACTAAGGGTGAGTATTCAGTTGCTCAAGGTTATTTGACCTTATGCCATAATAATCCCAACCATTCTTCTGACATATTTTCTCAATTGTGGGCTCAAAAGCTCTGGCCTAAGGTGAGGTTCTTTAATTGGATTTTATTGCATCGTAGGGTGCTTACTAGTGAGCAACTTATGAAGCATGGTTTTCATGGCCCTTTTAGATGTGAAATGTGTGAAGAGAATGTAGAAAATATCAACCATATTTTTATTGAGTGTACTTTAGCCTCTGAGCTTTGGAGGAGAATGGCCACTTTACTTGGCTTACAAGTGGTCCAATTTTTTTACTTTTGAACAACTTTGGAGGGATTGGCCTAATCAAGAGGGTGTTGATCATTTTATTAGGCAGTTAGTTTGGATGGGTTCTACCATTCTTCTTTGGAATATTTGGAATGAAAGGAACAACCGAATTTTTAATCAAGATAGGAAGGATATTCACTATATTTGGCAAAAGACCATAGCCAACTTAGTTGAATCAGTCCATCATCTCCTTAATCACCCCCAAAACTCCCACCAAATATGGGATCAAGTGATGCAAATATTGAAGATTAAACCTTCTAAGGGCAACCATCTTAAAGGGAATGTGAGTATTAGTAAATTGGATAGGAATAGAAATTGGCAACCTCCTCCTAAGGATTTTGGAAAAGTCAATATTGATGGAGCCTCTAGAGGGAACCCCGGAAAAGCCAGGTGTGGGAGGAATTGGTAGACTTTCAGATGGCTCCCTGGTTTTTACTTTTGCTAAGAATTTGGGTATTCTTTCCAATAACCTTGCTGAGGGGTATGGTATCCTCAGAGGTCTTCAGGAGGCTACTAAGGTTGGATGGGAAAAGGTGATAGTTGAGTCTCACTCTCAACTTATGATTAATCTCTTGAAGAATCCTTCTAAGAATCATAAGGTGGATTGGAGAATAAAAAGAATTATTGAGAAGATTCAGTTAATCCAGATGGGATTTTTGAAAGTTGATTACAATCATGTGGTCAGAGATCAAAACAAGAGTGTTGATGCTTTAGCTAATTGGGCTTTGGACAAAGGTGATCTTACTTGTTATGGCCACCCTCCTATATGGTGGGCTTCTCAAATTAGGGAAGCTCTTCTTTCTATCATTTCTTTGGATGGCTCCAGTTCTGAAGGTACCTAGTTTCTTCTTGTTCTTTTTTTTGTTTTTGCTTCTCTTTGGTTCATTCAGTTTTTTTTAGTTCCCTAGCTCATTCTATTCTTTATTTTGTTTCCTCTGTTGATTCTTGCCTTAATAGTCTTCTGGTCTAGATAGGTCTTTGTTTTGTTCATTTTTTATTTCTTTTTTCCTTTTTGTTTTTTTTTGTTTAGTTTTTTAAGGTGGGTGGGTTTTTTTATTTTGTTTTGTTTTTGTGTTCTTTGTGTTGTTTTTTGTTGTTCTTGTGTTTTTTTTGTTTTGTTTTTTTTTTATGTTTTTTGTTATTGTTCTTGTGTTTTTTTTCGTTCTTGTTCTTGGGTTTCTCTTTGTTTGTGTTATTTCGTGTTTTTATGGGTGAGTGTTTTCTATATTTTTTAGTTTTTTTTATTGTCTTTTGTTGGTTTTTTTTTTTTTTTTTTTTTGTTTTTTTTTAATTTTTTAGGTTTTGGTTGTGTTTATTTTTCTTGTTTTTTTTTTGGGTTATGTCTTTGTAGTGTTCTATTGTTTTTGTCTTGTTTGTGTTTTGTTATGTGTTTCTTGTGTTTTTCTATGTGGTTTGTGTTGTGGTTTCTTTTATCTTATTGTGTGTGTTTGGTTGTGCTTTTGTTTTTGACACACTCAAGGAGCATGTTTTTTATTTTATTTTATTATTTTTTTTGTTATCTGCTTATTTTTAATTGGGTTTGTGTGTTTGTTTGCTCCTTGAGTGTGTCAAAGGTGGTAGGCCAGGTCCGAGTCCTGGGCATTTTTGCGGAATGGATACCCCTACCTCCTTGGGTCTTACCCAAAAGTGGCATCCCTTTTGGGATGTTTTCCACAAATAAAAAATATATATAATGGTTAACACTTTGGGCTCTCTTTTAGACACCTTCCTCTTACAATACCTCACTCTTAATGAATCCAAAAAATATTTAAACAAGGTTCATGACGTATATTGTGGAGGTCATTTTAGTGGATATTCCATAGCCAAAAATCTCCTACGAATGGGGTACTTTTGGCCTTCCATGGAAAAATATGCTCATGAATATGTACGTAAATGTGATAAATATTAGAAACATGCCAACCTTGTTCATGCTTCTGCCCAAGAGCTTCAAGGTAGTTCTTTCCATGGCCTTTATCAAAATGGGACCTAGACATTATTGGGAAAATCAATCCAATTTCTTCATATGGCGACAACAACATATTATTTTACAAAATCGATAGAAGATATGCCATTGGCTTCTTGTACAAGGACCCAGGTCTCAAATTTTATTTTTAATCAAATCATCTATAGATTTGGGATCCCATCCACACATGTTTTAGATAATGGAACATGTTTCAAAAGCAAATACATTAAAAGCTTTGTGTAAAATATAAAATCCAGCACAAATGGTCTACTCCATATTATCCGTAAGGAAATGGTCAATCTAAAGCATCCAATAAAACTTTAATTAAAATCTTAAAAATATAGGTTAATAAATCAGGACGATATTGGCATACCCAACTATATCCAACATTATGGGCTTATCGAACTAGTGTTTGAACCCCCACTGGCATTTCACATTTTGTCTTAGTATATGGAACTGAAGTTGTTTTTTCTTTCTTTGCTTGAAGTCCCTTATTTAGATCTTTTACTTCAAAATATTGAAGTAGGAGATGAATATTGTGTTGGTAAATTAAACCATTTGGAATTACTAGATGAAAAGTGTATAAATGCCTTAGAGAACCTTCACTAAGTTATTTAAACACCATGGGGTGATCCTCATTATAGGTTAGGTGGCATCAATCCTACTTGGCAATGGTGCTTCTGCCCAAGAGCTTAAAGCTAGTTCTTCCCCCTAGCCTTTCTCAAAATGAGGCATAGACATTATTGGTAAAATCAATCTAATTTCTTCAAATGGCCATAAATTTATTATTATAGAAATATAATATTTTACAAAATGAGTAGAAGCTATGCCATTGGCATCTTGTACGAGGACCCAGGTCTCAAAATTTATTTTCAATTAAATGATCTGTAGATTTGGGATCCCATCCACACTTATTTCAGATAATGAAAGATGTTTAAAAAAAATACATTAAAAAGCTTTGTACATAATATAAAATCCAGCATAGATGGTCTACTCCGTATCCACAATGAAATGGTCAAGCTGAAGCATCCAATAATACTTTAATTAAAATCTTAAAAAGATTGGTTAATAAATCAGGACATGATTGGCATACCCAACTATATCAAGCATTATGGTCTTATCAAACTACTGTTTGAATGCCCACTAGTGCTTCATATTTTATCTTAGTATATGGCACTGAAGCTATATTTCCTTTTGAGCTTGAAGTCCCTTCTTTAGATCTTTTACTTCAAAATGTTGAAGTAGGAGATGAATATCATGCTAGACGATTAAGCCAATTGGAATTACTAGATGAAAAGCATATAAATGCCTTACCTTTGCTCATATAAATATAAACGCAAAATATCATATTCTAAAAAAGTCCACACTCGATCTTTTGAGATTGGCGATCTAGTTCTTAAATAAAATAAAAAAATACAAATGCTCAAAATAATTTAAAAGGAAAATTCCAACCAAATTGGTTAGGACCATTTATTATCACTGCAAAATTTGGATTTGGCGCATATCGATTGGCAAATTTAGATGTAAAATATCTTAAGGAACCCATGAATATCATGCACCTAAAATGATACTACGCATAATATCAAGCAATATCACCACTATACCTAGTTGTAAATACTTTGTAATTATATTTCTTGCATCTACCTTTAATTATCATATTTAAAATCCTATATCAATAAGTTACATTTATCTATCAATATATAAAAATAAAATTGGAACTCAATTACATATGCCATATGGTCACATCCATTTATTACTCCATTAGACCAACATGGTCAAAATTCATAGTTAATTTTGGTTTACTTCGAAGAAATTCAAAATTATCTTGAACCACTCATCAAAATACATATTTACTGAAATCTTGATTCTTGCTACTGATTATAAATCTCTCCTGAACCAAAAAAACTACTATTCCACTAAATAAATTTTAAAGTTTTGGAAACTAATCTTGCCACTTTTTGAACCAAAAGACACTTACACATATTAAAAATTATTTTGCACAAGGGAAGATAATACTACATAGTAGTCCTAGCTTCTTAAGCGAAAGGTTTTTCCTTGCTATCCTATTATGTGCATGGTCTAGAATAGTGAGAGTTGGCAAAAGGACAAACTTCTATTTACCCGAATGAAATCCCTTGCTCTTTGTCTAATCTAAGCAAGTATCCCTTGCTCTTTGTCTAATATGAACAAGTATCCCTTGCTTGATTATTATAATTGTACAAAACCTCTTTTTAAGATTAAAATAAAATTTATCTTAAAATCCACACACATTACTTATCATTAACTAAATTACTTTGAATCAACAAACTCCAAATACTTTTGGATCATAACCCTTCAAGGTTAGCAATATAAAAAAACCTCACACAAGATCCGCTTCATGACTAAAGCGAGCAAACAGTCTCCATAAACAATTATAAACAAGCACACATCTTTGAGGCATTATTGCTAATTGATCGAAATCGTAAGGGTATATTTCCTAACACAATTATCCTTCTTTTTCAAACAATTCAATCACACTACATTACAAACATCAATTAATTTAAATTACACTTTACTCCACTACAATGATAATTTGAATAAAGCATGAGAAAATGAACATCAAAAACTGTCAAACAAGAACTAAAAGTATGATTATGTAGATCATCAAAAGAAAATCACATTTATAGATCAACATCATCCACACATTAGATGAACCATAGACATATATATACCTTCAAATATATATATATATATATATATATATATATATATATATATAATAGAATACAAAAAAATCAGTCAATTGGTATACCACAATCATGAAATTGGTATACTCAATCACTAGGGGTACACCATAAAAACTAGCTTAGTGTATCATACCCTAGAACCCCTAGAACTCTAGGTGTCATCACCCGAAGGCGGTCTGGGCTCACAAAACTAAGAAGCCCCAGATACCAAAGTTGATCTATAACAACTAGAAGCAGCTAACTTTGGAGGCAATGAAGCTCTCTGACACTTAGAAACTATCTAAAAATATAGCATCTGATAGAATGACATTTGTTGTGTCGTCGAGGTAGCCTCTACCTGTGCTACTATCAAGGCACCTTGTAATGTACTACTCCTTGAGGACTGGTTAGAATTCATGCTCCTTGTAATATGTGATCGCAACACTGTCTACCATGATGACCCATGTCCCTACATCCTGGCCAACTAAGCCTGAGCCTCGCTCATAAGACTCTGTGCCTATGAGAATTTTCCCTCCAAATGTTGAATGTGAATCACTTGAATGGTTATCTAACTCCTCATACTATCATTATCTATCCGTAGATCAGCCACCTCTCCTGCACTACTTGACTCTCCTATCTTTGTCATGGTGCCCTTTTTAGGAAAATCTGATCTAGGCGTAATATGATTATCTCACTAAGGAGAGGGTTTTATCTACCCTAGTGAAGGAGCATCCTACTATGAACCTTCCTCCTATTGGTGTTGTCTCCTCCCCACTCAATTCTGAGAGCCTGTTGAGCAAACCCTTATGCCCGTTACCCCCCTCACATCCAAACCCCATGGTACAAAAACCCTCCTCACATTCGAGGCCTCTCTCTATGGTGTCTTTTGTCTCTATCCCTCTCCCCCAGATCTAGATGAGCGCTACCTATGAACCTCCTGAAAGTCCTCATATATCTGCCTAGCTATCCCTCTCTTCTGAGTGAGACTTATTAGATGAATGTTGGTATACCAAGTAAAATATCCATCCGTAACCCCTGCATCGTCACCCTTTGCCAGGGTGACCTCTACATCATCCTCATCTACCTCTATAAATCTGGGTAGATATAGCCACCCGCTACTGGTCATAAAATTTTGCACAACTCAAGAATAGATAAAATCTAAAATCTCTAGAATCCCCTATACTACACCAAATTGATGTAGTACCCGATCGGTGAAATGGAGCTCTATCTCTCCTAGCTCCATATAGAGCCATCATACTCGCATCAAATGAGCCAACTCCACTTGATCATCCTCTCATTCGTGGTACCCTCTCTAAGGTCTTCAACAAATCTGTGCCACAGACAACTCATCTATAGTTCGTATGGCCTCCTCTAGGCCACCTATCCTCCACAAACACCCAACTAATGGACCCCAATGAAATACTGTAGGTCGTCCATCCTCTACATCCTGAAGAAGAAACCCTATGGACCTTTTCACTACAATATGCTCATAGCACCATACCTGAAGAAATGATGTCAATACCAAACTTGTGCCCTCCTTGTACACAACCCTGAACAAGGTCCAGTACAAGTGATACAAAATGTAAGGACCCCAAGAAAACTATATATCGGTGTCCTGCATATCGACCACAACCTTAGCTAATGCTCATGATAAGTATCGACCACTCTGGTGGTATAATAAGAGTCCTCCCACTATCTCTGCCAATACCACTATCAAAGCAGATACCCCATCTGCTACGATGAGTCGATCTATGTTGACTCCACTTCGCTCAATAAAAAATATGGATCTCCTATCAAATTTCACATGGCCCTACCCTAGGCTAAATATTGATATATATGTTGTCCTCTAATGGGTACCCTGAGGATCCTCCATACATCCTCTAAAGTAGGGGCCATCTCTCATATCGATAATAAAAAAGTAGAAGAGCATGGATACCAATGCTCGATCAATGAAATAAGTAGACTATACCTCTATACATGGCATCTCAACCATATGATTATAGGGTATGTATTGTTTTACCCTAGACTATTCAATGCCACCAATAAAGAATCCTTTACTAGATCCCAATTATGTTGATAGAATGTTGTAGAAATCCTATCTAGACTTAGGGATTTATCCTTATCAAAAGATAAAAGAGATAAATAAACTTCTTCCAAATTAATAGGCTCCATTAGTTCCTATTGTCTTCATCTGTTATAATTGAAGGTACTTCTTGTATCATTTTATCATTAATAACTTCAAACTACTCTGATCCTAAAATATTCTAATAAAAAATATTGCCTCTTTTTTTATTTTACGCTATTTTCAATACAAACAACTTCAACTAATTTAACTCTACTAATTTTTTATGTTGATCTTTGTACTATTGCAACCCTATGAAAAAAATTGTATTTTTATCTCCTTTTAACCAAATCTATATCAATTTTAATCTCCAAAAAATTTCTTCCTTACTCAAAATATTATGATATTCACTAAGCAAATATCTTTCCTCTGAGCTTGCGTTGATATGATCACCTTTCTAGAATTTTAAAATTTTATCTTTTAGTTCTTCTTTCCTCTCAAAAATATTTCCAAAAATTTTCATGTTCCATTCTTTTAATCTAGATGTCATTGATTTAATCTATTTTGAAAGTGTATATGGTCCATTGTTTCTTAAAGAATTCCATGTTTGTGTTATTATATCAATAAATTATCGATGGTCTTTTCAAATATTCTCATATTTAAAATGTGATATTTTTTAATTCACTTACCACCATTTTAACTCTTATTAGCTATTGATCTAAAAAAATCCTTCTCAAGGTATTAAATTTAGCACAATTCCCTTCATCTAGCTAATGATCTATAAGTATGCGTCTATCTAATTTTTTTCTATTAGGTTCTCGTCTCTCCTATTTTTGGTCCATGTATAGTTTTCTTCTTCAAAATCAACCTCCCATAGATTATTATTTTGAATAAAAGCTGATAAATCTCTCGTACTTTGGGTTTATTTCATAATTCCCCAAATTTTTCATTTAGCTTGATTATGGCATTAAAATCTCCTATGATCATGAATTGGGTTTCTTGGTCTTTACTTCTCATAAAGGCTTCAACCCCACTCCATACTTCTAATCAATATAACTAAGTTGTAGGTCCATAGACATTGATAAGGATGAAATGAATATTTGTAAAGTAGCATGTGACTAAAGAGGTTATCCAATGCCTAGTTTTATGAATGGTTACACAAAAGATTCTAATAGGATTCTAACAAGTGAGAAATTCCCTGCTACTTATTTGGACTCCATAGTATCCCATTCACATCTCACTCATACTACTTTCATAGTTTTGAAAACTTCTTGCTTTGTCATTTTAGTTTCTTGGAAACAAAGAATATAAATCTTATTACTTAAATAGAGGTCCTTGATACACCTCTACTTTGAGGGGGAATTAGCACCCCTTATATTCCATGAGATGGTAATCATATCTCATTAAGGTCTACTGGTCTTTCTTACAAATTACCGATATCATTTTGTTGTTTAGTAAAGAGAAGTTCAACCAACTTAGATTATGTTCCTTTCTTTATGTTTGCTCTTGCTTCCCTAGATCTTGCTTGATAATTTAAGGGTTTTCCTATTTTTTATTGCCTCTATTAGGAGTAAGTCTTATTATTCTATTCCTCAATATTCTTTCACAACTTTATTTTTCATCATATTTATCCTCTCTTATATTTACTATAGAATCTTTTGAATTGTCCTCATTTTCTAGTATTTCTTTATTGATGGTAGAAGTATTAACATATAACACTGCATTTTCTCTACCAATTGTTCTCCCCTGAATGGTGAATGGTACTTAAAGAGACTCTTTATAATCTAATAAAACATTCCTTAGGTTCATCAAAAATATTCATTCTTAAGTCATTATCATACTAAATAGATGGTTCCTTGTTAATATTCTAAACCTATTGTATTGTCTCCTCTAAATATCATATCTACTTTTTCTTCATGGACTAAAGCCTCAAAAGAGTTTGTATTTATTCCAATATCCTTCCTTAATGGTCTCCATTTTTTATTTACTTTTACATTTCTAGATCTAATTTTTGGAAGTTGAAGACCATCCTCATCCATATCCATTTGTAAGTTTCTATTATTTTTTTCTACATATGTTTTTGTTGGACTCCCTTTAGGGCATAATCTCTCAATATATCATACCTCATGACATCTTCTATATCTAAAAGATATATTTTCATAATCTATGGTTTGGGTCCACAACTTACCCCCATAATTAAGAATAATTTAGTATTGTAAAGGTCTACTTATGTCAACCATGACCAATATCCAAGCATAAATAGCCAAGAATCCATCTTTTGTAGTTTTTGAAATCTTAAGCAATTCATCCAAAGGCATTGTCTTGAAGGTATCTATTTCTTAAAATTCAATGGTTAAGCCATACATCCTATCCTAGAGTAGCACTAAGGATGGATTTATATTTACAAGTGCAAAGCCTTCATACCAATGGGTAAGGAAGAGTCTTTCTCTTCTCATAAACCAAGGAAACCCTTTTAGGATTCTATATTTTGAAAAAACACCCTTAACTAAATACAAAAATACTCATAAAACATTATTCATTTTGAAAAAACACCCTTAACTAAATACTGCATCTTATTATTAAGATATAATGATAATTTAATAGCATTTATACATATTTCATCATCAAAATTTAAACCTAGTTTTTTTAAAACCTCTTTCAATTATTTAAATAATATTAAACTAACTTCCTCTTTTAAAATTATTTTCAACCTGCAGTCTTCCTTTAATGATTATTTGTCCTATTTTATAATTTTTTCCAATGTGCAAAAGTCAAATTAAACCTTCAATGTACTGCTTTTGATGTCAACAGGTCCCATGCGATCTTCCAGAAAACAAATAGCACTTCACTTTATTTGTAATTCCTTACTTGAAAAAACGAAAGCAACAATCTCCATAATAAAAACTAACATGCTCAAACACGGTAAATTAATAAAACAAGACAAGACTACACAGTCAATTTTAATTACTCACAAACACCTAAAAGACTCTCACCCTGTAATACTTATTAGATGTTTTCCCACTCAAAGACACCACCCTGTAATAGTTATTAGCTGCTTTCCCACTCACAGGCGCCTACAGGTTCTACTTCCCGTCCATAGAGTGCCTGATATCACCATCTGCCAGGATTCGATCACAGCTCTATATATAAATATAATGTATATCTGGGATACGGCAATACCGTGTCGCCGGGGGTTACAATAACTGCAATATGATAATTGAAAAGAAAAGTAAAAGAAATGATCAATGAAAAAACAAAGAGTTATTGAATCAAACCAAAATAAATATATATTTCTGTTTAAGAGGGTTGTGATTAAAAATATATAGAGGCATGTTTTCACTTACTTCCGCAACGAGTGTGAGGAGGAATTTTTCTCCCGCAGCTTTGGATGGCACTTACCATCCAGGGGACGTTGATCCGCGCTGCGATTTCTGGAGTTACGTGCGAACATATGCACGACATATTGGCAGCTCTTATCAGTCCACAGCACGCCGCGGAGGGAGGGTTTCTCTGCAGCATCGATCCGCAGGACTTCACCAGGCCCGAAATCTCCTCAAAACAATTGTCAGCACCCCCTAAATTTAAATTTAAGGCGACGAAGATGAAGAGGAAGAAGAAAAATGGAGAAAACCGTTCGAATCTCGCCATTCTCCTAAATGTGTGAATAGCTTTTCTATGCTCTCTTCTAGTGGATGGCGTGGTTACGAATTTATGGAGAAATTTGAGGAGAGGTGGCCCGTGTGATTTCCCGGTCTGCACGATAATCCTATTGACTATGGTGACAATAGGCCGAAATTCTTGAATTATAACGTGGCTGCATGACTCGTTTGCCGAAAATATCGCCCATAGATGGATGTAAGAGGGATTGCATCTGTTTCTACAGAAGTTCTACAAGCATTAGCAAAAAAATTCACCTTACATCCTCCTATTAATGGACTTTAATTTGTTTTTCTTTTTCCCTCTAATTAATCATATAAGATATATATATATATATATATATATATATATATATATATATATATATATAATATTTTTTTGAGTAATATTTTCTATACACATTCATTATTGGGGATTGAACTCGGGTCACATCATCGATAATGCAAATGACGTTCCGGTAAACCACACACTAAGGATAATTATTATAATTTTATTATTTGATATGTATTATTTGACTTTAAAAAAAAAAATAGTTAGTTAATTCAATCTTATTTAAGAGTTATTTTAAATAAAAATATAATATATAATGTTTAAAGGAGGATAAGTATAATAATTTTATTATTCGATATGTATTATTTGACTCTAAAAATGTAAAAAAAAATAACACAGAGATGACATCTTTGTAATGACCCTCTCGGCACTACCATTGGTTATGGATTAATTAATGGATTGAAATTACTGAGTATGTACGGCTTGTTTAGTTACTTGATTCTGGTTTGTCTATTATTGCAAATCTTTGGGATGTTGAATGTATAACTAAATGCATGAGTAGATTGCATTCATATAAGAGCCGTATCTGATCTCTTTATTCAATAATTTTGTGTTGGTAGAGTTGAAGACTGTCAAAACCAAATAGAAGCCTTGTGCGTGTTTTCCTTGACAAGCCCGTAGAAGATGGTTAAGGCAAGATGAATGATGTCAGTGGAAAAATATAGTCAGAAATATCGCACTTCTATCGAGTCAGCCATCAAGTTGTTAAAGGGTGAGCATCATAGTAAAGGAAGTTTTTATGTTCGGTTATTGCTATAGATAGAGTTGTCTATTTTCAAATTGAATCTATGTAATTATAGAGTGAGTGGGTTGGCTTTCAGAATTGGTGGATGTTGTTGTGGATGTTGTTGAGGTGAACCAAATTGGTTGCAGCATGCAAGTGGTTGTCATTAATGTAACAGCTAGAAATTTTCTTGTAATGGGGAAACCCTATATTCAGGAGTGTTGCTTTATGAAACAAAAATGGATTTTTGTGTGGGATTTTGTCACCCTTGTGTGTAATATATTTATTAAGAGAAATTTGAACATCTCTTTGTTATACATTCGGATTGTAATGTCCGAGACCGGTTGCCTTGTATCAATCAGAGATTAGATACTAAGTTAAATTGTTTCAAAATGTCTTTCAAGAATAAGTGATGGGTGCTATAGTGAGAGCATCCGTACTTAGTTGTGAACATACCCAAATGATAATAAAGCATATGCCTTTGTTTTATTTAAAAGTTATTTGTGTTTAATCAGTTGTATAGCTAAAAACTTGGTAGAACTATTGAGTACTAACAATTATTAGAAAAATGATTTATAATGGCAAGAAGATATTTGATAGACATTTGTTTAACATCCAAACTTAATTAGAATTCTCTCTCTGCAACCATAAATGCAGATATACTATCTTACCATAGTGAATGGGAAACATTAAAATTACGAAACCCAAAAGATGTTGGAGTTTCTGAGTTGAGCCTATCAAAAAATTAAATAATGTCAATGATCTTTGAGATTATGTAGAATGGAGTTAAACTTTTCCTTGAATTAAAATGTAAATTATTTTATTTTTAGATTTAGAAGAAATTTATCAAACCTTTCAAGAATAACATGATTCCTTTATGTGGAGTAGTAACTTTATTCGCTATGTAAATGAAATAATGTTTAACTAATTAGCTGGTGGTGGAAATGTCTGCTTTGAAGGTAGAAGGGCAAAATTCTTTGGAAAATATTAATTGTATAGTAGCTTTTAGAACCAAGTGACCCATGAAACTTGCCATAATTATTTTAATAATGCTACATATCAATGATAACATAAGTAAAAAGGAGTTAAGCTTTGTTAAGGCAAAACAGGTTAATAGAAAAGAGTCTGGTTGATTGAATATTGGAGTGGATCTAGTTGTCGAAACCAAAAATGCGTATGAGACCTTATGAAATTTTATTCCTACTTATGATTAATTTAGTAGGGTTGCTATAAGTATCAACCGAGACCCATTAGTAAATTGTGATTGAAGTTTTAAAATAAATTAAGAATAGTCTAGAGGAGTTTGGTTTTATAATTGTAGTTGATATATTATGTGTAACCTTTTCACATGGTTTTTAGATGCATATCTTAACTTTAATTAGAAGAATGTGTGGTTAAAGTCATGATTAGAATTAAATTCTTAATTGGTAAGTTTAAACAGATTTACCATACTATTTATAGGAAAGGATAAATAGATGGAAAAGAACATCCAAAGGTATGTAATAATTTGTGAATTTTTTTATTGAAGCTTATCTAAATTCTTAGTGATGAATGCTAGTTTTAATTGAGCAAATTACATGATGTATGAGAAAGTACGCAACAAGATTTAGATTTAAATTGTAAATGACTTAAATCATTAGGAAATATGATTAAGATATTGATACACCCACTGTTGCTAAGGTGTGGAATTTACATAGAGCAAGTCTCAAAGCAACTATAGACTAACAAAATTGGTCTGGATAAAAGACTCGATAAGATCTAGTAATGAGGGATGGTACGGGATGCCACCTCTAGGTTGTTGCCAAGCGGTACTGTGATAAGTGCCATGTTCATTTGATTTAGCTAGTTCAACCATGACGTTTGGTATAGGACAAACGATCGTGAGTCACAATGGGCATGAGTGATGAAGTCCAAGGTCATGATATTGACATGGCGCTAACTAACTCCAAGTAGAGGATAATCAGTTAGTCATGGAGGTATATGATACGCTTATTCCTTGCATAATTGTATTGAACAAATCAACCAGATAGGTCAAGGTTCATTATGATAAGCAAAGCAGAAAGAAAGCATCCATCCTTTAAGTATTATGGGACCTAAAGGATAACCCTAGTCATGGATTTACACTCATGGATAGAACAGGAGGAATAATATTGAGAATTATAAATCCACATAATGGCACCTTCTACGGGATTTGTCTAATCTCGTCCACTTGGGTGGTTGTCTGTAGTAGTCTTAAACCCAAAAGTGGTTTGTTATGTCTATACATATTTGAAAAAATATTATTGATTTATTGCATGAATAAATGTGCTATGAACCCAAAAGTACTCTTATGAAAATAATTGTTGTTTGAATACAAAAATAAAATTACCCTATGAAAATGCTTGATGTATTTTTTGTGGTACAACTAGGTGAGTAGACTTAGGTTGTTACAATATTTGATATATAAGTTGCAATGGTTTGGCCATTTGTAGAAGATAGTTGGAGATCTATGGAGCAAATTGTAAATAAATTCAAATTCAAGCACAAGATGAAATCAAAGCAATCCACATCAACAACAAACCAGTGCATGACATGAAAACAACAAACTCCCTAAAGTGTTCTTTTTCAAGTTGTTTTTCTTAATAGACTTGTAACTATATTGTAAATCTTATGCTGCAAGATTCAAAGAGCAACTTATAAATAGAGAGATAGACCTCTAAGGGATGGTCGACTGTATAGCATTTGCTTAGATGTATATTATATAATTTCTACCACCAATTAATGAGAAGTGATAGTTGTTTGACCTCCATTACAAGTTTTATTGTAGATATTATGAATGATTTTATACTTTAATTCATTTTTTTTACACTTTATGATTAGTTTATTTTGCTATTTGGATCGCTATTGGATTACTTTTCATTAAAGTATTTTGAATGATTGAAGCATATGTTTATAATTGAATTAAATCTATCATGCACTTGACAATGGTTGATTTGATAAGTATTGTTGTAAGTTAATTGTTGTAGTTTCTTACAGTATGTGCCAGTATTGTTATTTCTCTAAATGGTTACTCTTTCCTAACCCTATCTTTTCTCACCCTCAACTTAAAACCCTATTTTAATTTTACAAGTATTTCAAGGAGTCGACCTTCTTTGGAGGTTTAAATGAGATAAATATCATTCATTCAAAATGTTGCCTAAACTCTAGGGTGCACTTCATAGCTTGGGAATATTTTATGCCAACAATATTTTTTAGCCTGCCTAGTGGGATAAATTGTGGTAATTCACTCAAATATATGATTTATTTAATTGAGCATAAACTTGGTGAATTTTTACCTCTTAAGATCATTCAAATTATTCACCTAGAAAATTTTTTGATTTACAAGTGACTAACAAATACCCATTTGCCACGTTATTCTATTTTGTTGTATTTTTATGCTAACAAGGTTTGTAGCCAAGAAACGAGATATCCATTACCATTTCTTGAATTATCATATTTTATGTTAAGATAAATTGAGTATCTACATCTGGATTCATTATTATAAATTGTAGATTCTATGTACTCTACCTCTCCAAAATTCTCAAGAACATCTAGTTTTGATATCATGGTTCAAAATCAGCAACAAGTCCCCCAAATTTTCCTTGAATAGAACATCATCAGACAACTATATTTGACATATATTAATGACATTTTGAAGGCAACACTCAAATCCTGACACATCTTAATGACATTACTAAGGCAACACTTAAATCCTTTCCTACCTATGATGGTATAGCCAAAATGATGTATGAATGGTATAGCCTTTCCTACATGCAAACAAGAAGTTGGATACCCTTCCAACTTTGGTGATGTTCGTGTTGGCCAACATAGTCACCCCTAAAAAAAACTAGATGTCAGTTCCCTTGGAATCTTATCATATTGGTGTGTGACATGCTTGCTACACTATAGGTGTATGCATGAGCTTCTACTTTATTGGTATAGTTATATAGGGAGCTATATGAGGTGAAGAGATAGAAGTGTTATGGACTAGGTTGCAATGTGCTACTGTAATGTTGGGGTTTGTAGCATTTTAGTGTGGCTCAACCTATGGGCTTTCTAGTGAAGGTATGGGATAGGGATCGACCCTATGCTATGATGTGGCTAGTGGTAGAGGAGGTGTAGTCGAGTTTTCCTACTCATATGAGGTAGTGGTATAGGGATCTATGGGGTAGACTGATGGTAGCTTAGGTGATATGGATTCCATGGTGGGGTGCCATGTGGATAGATGATGGAGAGCATCTATGGTGGGTGTGGTAGGCTATATGGATGGTTACAAGGCATTTGAAGGATGTGGAGCTGATCTAGTCCCCATGGGTGCTTCAATAGTTTAGCTTGAGGTAAGGGGTTCCTGATGATTCAGTGCTCTATAGGAGGTATTAGGATGAGATATGATTACCATGCATCGAGGGATGGAGGGTCACATTGGAGGATGACAAGGAGATCGATCTCCTCGATGTGTATGATGTAAGGACTATAGAGGAGTATGATGCATGATTTGCAACTCAACCAACATGGGTACCAATTATAGCGATAGATGGTGGAGAGGGATATGGAATGAGACTGAGAGATTCGAGGAGGCTCCTAAGAACTAAATGCATATCTAAGCTAGTAGTCATAGGAGGATAACTAGGAGGGTGGTACAATAGGTTCTAGAGGATGGAGGAGATAGAGGGGACATGGTAGAGTAGGCTCCTAATTTTGGGTAAGATGGAGGGAATATGGAGGATATAGATGATATTCTAGATGGACCTCCAAGTCAAAGTGAGGATGATCATGTGAGGTTGGAGCAGCAGGTGGTGGAGCAAGATGTTATGATAGTGGCTCAAGATGTGGAGATAGCTCACCTGTAAGGTAGAGAGGTGATTTTGGATGTGGAGATAGCTCAATTATGGATGGAGTTGGATGTATGGTTGGTCATAGGTGGAGATAAGTATAGGATCATGAGGCTCCACATAGAGCTTATAAAGGGTCATTGTAGGTAGAGACACGATGTGCATCACCTTCAAACTCAAGAGGGATATTTTTGGTCTTTGGAGGATCAATTAATGGAGCATGATATTGGGATTCTAGAACCACCCTCCTCATCCATATCTGTATCAGCTAGGCCTAGTGATTCTAGGTATAGTTTGAGATCTAGGGCTTATTTAGGGTCTCATGGGTCCTCTCATAGGCGTTATCTAGTGCTTAGATGCACATTTTTTGTATATGAGCCTTCATACTCTATTGTATGTAG
The DNA here is from genome assembly GCA_028583015.1 of Wollemia nobilis. Lineage (NCBI taxonomy): Eukaryota > Viridiplantae > Streptophyta > Pinopsida > Araucariales > Araucariaceae > Wollemia > Wollemia nobilis. Next base: position 1,901,969 of record JAQPPZ010017236.1, on the reverse strand, counting down.
CATTTTTGGGAATTCAGTGTACATACAATATTTTTCTATATATACATGGCATTTACTTTTGTGTTATGGTTTTGTGTGAATATTTTTGTGTGAATGAATATGTATATGGATTATTAATGCAAATGGTAATGTGTTATGGATTATTAATGCAAGTGGTAATGCACATGTTCTAATGATCATTCATAGCTTAGAGTTTTCTTGGCCAATGTTACATTGTTGTTTAATCAGAACACCAAACTTGGTGATATGTGGGGTTAAAGACTCATGAATTGACATGGATGTTGACTTGGAATAAAATATGTATGTTGATATGGAAGAAGATATGGATGTTGATATGGAAGAAGATATGGATATTGATATGGAAAACTAATTTTTTTATAGAGACTCAAAAATACTAGTGGCATAAAACAATCTCAAATAAAATTTCCTAATCTCTCTAGGACCAAATGTGTGTGCAATTATTTCATTTATTGAATCATGAGCATGGTAATGACTTGAGGTAATCAAGAACCAATGTGTGTGCAAGTGATTTTATTAACTCATCTTGAGTAAATTGGGTGTGACCTATTATGGATGAAACCAAAAATCTAGCTTGTCTATATGTGCAGTCAGAGGTCTCTTTACAAGAGACGTGTCACCATGCATGAACATACTCCACTACAATCAAGCTTCTATAGCTCTGATGGATATTAGCTCCATAGTCCAAGAATTTTGATCTCTCAATTTTTGGGGATGACTACTTAACCGTCTGACTAGAAATGTAGTATGATCCTTACAACCCAATGATCAGTGGTATGTTATGAAATATTTAGAGCTTTGGAGAATCAAATTCTCAACCTAAGTGTGATGATAATTGTACCTCATCCTTACTACTCTATATTTTGAATTTGGAATAAACTATGATAGTGGTGAAAACCACTATTATTATGGACTATATTTCATGATGGGATAGGCGAGGAGTACCCTTTTCACTTTGAGGTTCAACCCAAGTTTGGTGTTATCCCTATTTGACACGAGATATTTTTAAGATGTGAAATTGTGTTTGGTTGAAGAATGTTTTAGATTCAACTCCTAGAACTCAATATTTTCTTAGTGAATATGTGTAATTGTCCTAAAAAGAACTTAATATGTATTTGGATTTTGCTTAAAATACTAGGATTGGTTGAGTGACTGAAAACACCTAGGAATAATGGGCATGTGGTTTTACAAATGATACTTTGACTTTATGGAATAGTGTGGTAGCTGGTTTGAAGGAGCCCCTGATTAAGGCAACATGACTTTATTGAACCAATTAAAACCTTGAACTAAATAAATGATCCCTAATATGAAATATGAAATGTGGATGGAATGTATGAAATGCAATTGTGTAAAATGGAGTGTATGAATGCAATTGTTGTTAAATGAAATGTGTGCAAATGCAATGCAAAGTTTTTGTGTATTATCCATGTATATATACATATATATATAACTCATTAAGCATAGAATACTTTCAAGAGTATAAAATTAAGTGGTTTGGGTTCTTCCTCTCCCTCTATGCTAGCAAGCCTATAGTGTGGTAGCTGGTTTGAAGGTGCCTCTAATTAAGGCAACATGACTTTATTGGACCAATTAAAACCTTGAACTAAATAAATGATCCCTAATATGAAATGTGAAATGTGGATGGAATGTATGAAATGCAATTGTGTGAAATGGAATGTATGAATGCAATTGTTGTTAAATGAAATGTGTGCATGTTGGACATTTTGAGTCAAATTTGTCATTGATGTCAAAGATAAATTGTCATTGATGTCAAAAGGTCAAAAGGAGTAATGCAAAAGGTTGATGGTAAAATAAGCTTCATAATATTTATTTTTAAATATTATGTAAAAGGTTTTTATTTAAAACCATGGTTGGGCAAAACAAAAGGTTTTTAATAAAACCATAGTTGGGCAAACTAAAAGGTTTTTATTAAAACCATAGTTGGGAAAAATAAAAGGTTTTTATTAAAACCAGGCAAAATAAAATGTTTTATTAAAACCATAGGTGTGCAAATTAAAAATGTTTTTCTAAAAACCTAAAGAGGCTTTAATTTTTAATAAATCCCAAATAGGATGTAAAATATTAAATTTATAATATTTAAATTCTATTGAATTTAAATAATTATAAATTGAAATATTAACAAGGCAAATGTTAGAGTCGACTCCCAATGCATTATCCTCCGCCAACATGCATGGTAAAGAGGGCATAAGGTATTTATACCTTAGCCAAACTAAAATTTGGTATTCAATTAAAAAGGTGCGCATCCAAAATATTTGAAGCTTGTGTGAAATTTAATCAAGCACCTCTGAATTGCAAGTGTGGTAGTAGACGTCGCGTCGAAGGAAGAGCCAAAGGATATTTAGGGTTTTGAGGAGGTCAAAGCACATATTACGTTTTAACGCATCAAAGGAACATGTGGTTCACACGGTGTGGAAGCCACGTCCAAGGCACTGTGGAGAGAGTGGTGCAATTTCATCCCCATGGATTGTGAAAAAGGGTAATAAAGTTTTGAAATTATTTTAATTTGCATGTGGTAAGGTCTTAGGAGGAATAAGGTGAAAGTTAGAAATTATATTTGCATATTGCTAAGGTCTTAGGAGGAATAAGGTAGAATTTAGGTTATGATATTAACCTAAGTGTTGAAAGGTTATTTTGTCTAGGGTAAATTTGTTTTACCTTAGAAAATTTGGAAATTGATTTATTGCATTATTTTATAAAGTGATTTATTTAATTAATGCAATACTAAGTAGGGAGTCATAATTAGAGTTTGGATTATTTTTTAGATATATTTCTATGATGAAATTATAATGTTAAGATATTATTTTGATGAGTTAGAGTTTTTGAAGAAGTATTTTTATTGAATATTTGTGTTGTGGGATGTTATTTTAAGAAGGAGAAATAAGGTGTAATTCAGTTTGATTATTTTTGTAATTGAGAATTATTTTGATAGAAAGTTAGTGTGATATTTTATCATCTAACCATTGAGATTGGCAAAAGAGAAAATTGTGATTGAGACAGGTTTTCCAAGGTCACTTGTACATCAAATAAAGGTATGTGCATATTCTTCCTAGTGAGTGATTTTTGAAAGTTGTGAATGCAAAGTTGAAGTGAAAAGGATTGTTTGGTAAGCATTGTTGAGTGTTTTTTGAATTAACGCTTCAAGATTTTCTAAAATTTAGAGTTGTTGATAAAACCTTGTTTTATAAGCATTGTTATTGAAGTGATTGATTGAGTGAAGAATTTGAACTAGGGTTTGTAAATATCATGATGAACTCCACTTGCTAGTTTTATCTGCTCTACCCTTGGTTTTTTACAAATTATTATTTTGTGAGCTACAAGTTGTATTAGTTTCTCAATGGGATTACAGTTAGTATGTGGGGATTCGCAAAGTCCCAATACTCATGATTTTGAGTCCACCTAGAAAACATAAGTCATTATTTGTACCAACAACCAGAGCATCAGAAGGAAGTATAACATGTTTGATCCTGTTGAGTAATAAGTTCTCACTTGTCTTGTACATGTCGATGATATTCCTTCTATTTTTGTGGAAGGAATAGAGGTGACTCAAAATTCTAGAAATTTGATTCTGATTTTGAAAGCAGTATAGAAGGTGGTAATTTATGACTAGAGCCTTGAGTAAGAGACTAGAACTACATACTAAAAGACATGCATACTAAATTGCTTTCTGAAAGACCTTTTTGACTCATCAAAATGTTTGCTCCAATTGTTCTTGGGAAAATGAAAGAAGCAAAAAATCACTTGGAGGACCTAAAAAAGAGGATCTTGATGCTTAATACCGAGCAGAAAATACTAGTTTAAGCTTTGTCTGGATCTATTGATTGTTCATTGTATATTACATTTTTTTTTGTAATCTTAAATGATCTTGAAATCAAAAATTTTAGATAGTATAAATATTGTTTGATCTTCTTGTTTAAACTCTAAAACCATATTTGGAATGTAAATTTTATTCTTTAATGTTTATTGTAAAAGGTTTGGGATCCCTTTCGAAACCCCTTCTTCTACCTTAATCTATATAATTTATCTAATAAGATTTAAACCTCACAATTCTACAAGAACACTACAATAATAAAAATTAATAAACTTTCTTAATAAAAATCTAAATTCAATTCAAAGTAATTTAAACTTATAAATTTTAAAAACTCCTCTTCATTATTAAATAAATATTAAATATTATTACACTAACTTATTTAAGCCTCACAACATTTTAAAACCTCTCTTCATTATTAAATAAATATTAAATATTATTGCACTAACTTCCTTTCAAGATATTTTGTATTTTTTATAATTATTTTCAATGTGCAAAAGACTAATTAAATCTTCAATGTACTCCTTTTCAATGTGCAATTTTCCGGACATAAATGGCACTCCACTTTATTTCTAATTCCTTTACTTGAGAAAGGAAAGCAACATCTCTCAACTTCTCCATAATAAAACCTCACTTCACATCGATAACATTTAAATAATAAGTATTATTTAAAAAGTAAATTGTTTAATAAAGATAAATTGTTTGTCCGAAGTATTTTAAAAAGTTGGTATCCTATTAATTTTTTATTTACTCAAACTAAAAATTATAAAATAAAAATTTAACAAGGTCAAACACAGGTCTACACAGTAACCTCACATACCGTGCCGAAACAGAAGCCTACACGGTAAATTCTAATCACTTATATCACAATCCTTCCAACAGCCACTGATATCATCATCAGTTGCAGACTCTCGCAGTATTTGATCAGGGCGTCATTATACCTGCAATACAATGATTCAAAAGAAAAGTTAGAAAATTTGATCGATTAAAAAAAAAATTTAGACATCTGATAAAGAAGTTATAGCAGTCAGATTATGACATAATTTGGTAATATGGTTTTAAATTTGGTAAAGAAATATACAAAGATATAATATATATTTTACTTATTTCAATCGTTTCTAAAAATAAAAATTATCCTTAGGATGGTCCATTGTAATCTTTTATACTATGCATTCTATTTAAAAATAGAAGAAAAAGGTATATATTGTGGTAAATTGAGATCAAACCAAAGTACATTAGAGATCTGGTAAAGAAACTTGTGGTAAATTTGAAATCAAACAAAAAAAAATAAATATATATTTCTGTTTAGGAGGGTTGTAGAGAGGCATATATTTCACTTACTTCCGCAACGAGTGTGATGAAGAATGTTTCTCCCGCAGCTTTGGACGACGAGGCATATAATTCACACTTGAGTAGAATTTAAGTTGACTATCCTTTAAAGGGGGTTTTTCTTTGGGTAGAATTTGATATTTTTTTAAGTTGACCATCTTTTATATATGAAGGAGAATATATATATATCTTTTATTAGTTATATGAGATTGAAAATGTCTAATACAATAATTTGGCTATTTATAAGTATTATTTAATTTATTCAAACTAGAAAATTTTAGTTAGTTAATTCAATCTTATTCAATGCTTTCTTCATTTTTTCACTTACTCATATGAGATTGAAATGGTATTATTTATTACAATAATTTTGTTATTTTATATGTATTATTCAACTCGTTAAAAAAAAAAACAGTTAATTCAATTTCATTTAATGATTTCTCAAATTTTGTTTTAATGTGTTAATTTTTCACTTTTTTATAGTGGTAATTTATGTTGTAAAAAAACCTAGAAAGGGATAGGTCAGTTGATAGCCATCGAGTGCTTGCTAGTAGGTTGCCTTAATTTGATTCTTGAGGGTTGAGTTCTTGGTTTTATTGAATTTGTTTTTATCCATCAAGCTAGAGATTATAGAGGTTGTCAACTCAAAAATAAATAAATAAGAATTAAGTTCTAGAAATAGCCTTATTTTTCTTCTCACACTTGAGTAGAATATATCATTTCTTTAAGTTGACTAGCATCTATGGAAAACCCATTGTCCTTGACTCTCTTTGTAGAATCTTCAAATTACTTTTTCTCTTAGATCTAAGTTTGCATCTATAAAAAAATTTAAAATAAGAGCTCCACTAATTTTATCATTATACATATTGCTTTATTTCACCAAATGAAAATTTATTTTATCATGTAATCTTGACCACAAAAAATATCGCATAATATAGATTATACTATTTTCTACTAATTTTGGTATAATATACAAGGACATATAATTTGTTCAAATGACCTCTAAAACTAATTTAATTAGTTTCACTCTTCGTGCTAACAATAACCATCTATCTTTCCATGTTGGTAGTTTATTTTTAACTTATAACCACGTTCCACAATTTTATCCTCATGGTCCCCTCAAATAACAACATCTATAAATATGTTGCTAATAAATTTACCTTCTTTTAAAGTAACTTGCATATCCATGTTTTGATTCTAGCTAGAGTTTGTGGGAAGTAAATTTTGTATTCTTTTCCTATTAAATTTTTCCTAGATGCCCTCTCATATCCCTTAACTAAGTTATTCAAAAATCTAACCTCATTTTACCATGCTCTCCTATGTAGGGTTGTATCATCTACAAACAACTGATGAGTAATGTTATTGATGTTATTACTAGCATTAATCTGCTTGTTAGCCCATTTTTTGATGCCTTCTTTAAGTTTCTTCTCAATACCTCTACCATAATAATGAAAAAATATGGTGATAGAGGATCTCCCTATCTAAGACCCCTCTTGGCTTTAAATTATTTTGTTACTAGCCTATTTATTAGAAATAAATATGATACTCGAGAGACATAAAATTTAATCCATCTAACCCATTTATTCCTAAATTCAAACTTTTCTAATACTATAAAGTAAAAATCCCATTTAACCCTATCATAGTATTTTAAGATCATTGCTCTTTTTTTCTAGAAGCTATTGAATGCATTATTTCATGAGATACTATGATCCCATCCAAGATTCATCTCCTTTTCACAAATCCTCCTTACTCTTCTAGAAATAATTTTGTCTAATAGTGGTCTTAACGGATTTGCCATCACTTTGGATATTATCTTATATGCTATATTACACAAGCTTATGGGCTTGAATGAGTCAAAATATTCTACATCCTTCTTTTTAGAATCAAAGTAATATGTCTTATATTTATTTTATAAGGTATGCATTATTTTACCCTAGACTATTCCACTACCACCAATAAAGAATCATTCACTATTTCCCATTTACATGGATAGAATGTTATAACGAGTCCATTTAAACCTCGGGATTTGTCCTTATCAAAAGAGAAAAGAGCTAAATGAACTTCTTCCATAGCTATATTAGTTTGCTATTGTCTTCATATGTTTAACAAAATATACTCCTTGCATTGGCTTATAATTAAGAACTTCAATCTCCTTCGATCCCAAAATATTCTGGTAAAAAATCCTTGTCTCCTTTTTTATTTCATTTTGATCTTCAACCAAAACCCCTTCTATCGATTTAATTCTAGTAATTCTAGATGCTTATCTCTATACTATTGTCATCCTATAAAAAAAAAATTATGTTTTTATCTCCTTCTATTAACCAAGTTTATCTCGATTTTAATCTCTAAAATTTCTCTTCCTTACTCAAAATATTATGATATTTAGTAAGAAACTCATTTTCTTCAAGCTTTGATTATTGTTCTCATGTCTTTGAAGTTTGGAAAGATTCTCTTTTAGTTCATTCTTATAAAAAATAATTCTAAAAGTGTTCTTGTTCCATTCTTTTAATCTAAATGTCATTGATTTAATTTTCTTCTATTCTTTTAATCTAGATGCCTTTTAATCTAATTATTTTTTCTTAATATCTATATTTCTTATTAGTTATATGAGATTGAAACTAATGAAGGGCTACTCCAACCAACACACACACAATACTCAAATTACAAAAAAAAATTAGAAGAAACACAACATCTAATATTTATTTCAATGAAATGGAATTTTCAAAAGTAAAAATTACAAAGTTGTGAATTACAGAATTAGAGTTACAATTATATGGCCACAAGGCTGATTTTAACACAAAGCAAAATTGACACGAAATCTGCAAGTTGGAGCTACGATTTGTCTTCTTGTGCTGCCTTTTGGTGATCCCTCTTCCCCCTTTTAATAACTACCATAGAAAATTCTGGAAAGGGTAACTCCCATTTTCCCACCCAAGAAGATATTCATCTAAAATTTGAATTTTTCATTTTCCACCCAAAAAGATATTCAAATTTGAATTTTAGTGGCACAACTTCTTGGGACCGTAACTTTTGACATGGGGGTCTATTTGGCTTCCATAAGATATCGCTGGAAACATTACGAAGAGATCTACAGTGCATCAATCACCTAAAAGTCATTGAGGTGATTTTGCATCCTCGTTTGGGACTTCTAAGGTATTCAAATTATATTTTTAAACCTTCTTGGAGATATTTTCCTACATAAAAACTTTAATATCTCTCAAACCGTTTAGGCTATTAGGGTGATTCTTTCACCACTGAATCTATTTTTTAATCCCGCTCCTTCAAGTAAATTTTCAAACCCATATGTGTCCATTTAGGCCAACTTACTAAAAATAGCCAATGACTATTTTTTGCCTTTTTGGACTTCTGACTGACTTATACCTCCCAAGTGTCATCACGGACCTGAAAACCACTAAAGAAACTTACAACCAAAAGAACAAATGCAATTTCTTTATTTTTGGTGATGCAATGTTGCCCTTACACCACTGGATGCTCCTGCATCAAAAACGGTGATATCTATTATAATAATTTGACTATTTATATGTATTATTTAATTCCTTAAAAATAAAAAATCTTATTCAATTAATTCAATCTCATTCAATGTTTTCTTCATTTATCCAATTACTTGTATGAGATTGAAATGGTATTATCTATTACAATAATTTGGTTATTTTATATAAATTATTTAACTTGTTAAAAATTTAAAAAAACTAATCAATTAATTCAATCTCATTTAATGCTCTTTCAATTTTTATTTTAATGTGTTAATTTTTCACTTTCTTATGGTGGTAATTTAAGTTCTAGAAATGCTCATAAAGGGATAGGTCGAGACTGAGTTCTTGCCAATAGGCTATTCCGATTTGATTCTCTTGAGGTTTGGGGTCTTGGTCTTGTTAAATTTGTCTTTATTCATTGAGCTAGGGATTATAAAGGTTTCCTAGGCATAAATAAATAAATAAAAATTAAGTTCTAGAAATAGCCTCACTTTTCTTCTCACACTTGAGCATAATTCAACATTTCTTTAAGTTGATCATCCTCTATATATGAAGGAGAATATAGCTAAATTATTGTAATTTATAACATCGTTTCAATCTCATATAGCTAATTGAATATATATATATATATATATATATATATATATATATATATATATATATATATATATATATATATATATATATATATATATATTTCAATTAGTTATATGATATTGAAACGATGTTATAAATTACAATAATTTAGCTATTTTATGTGTATTATTTAATCCTTAAAAATAAAAATAAAATTTAATCAGCTAATTCAATGTCATTCAATATTTTCTTCATAATGTGTTAATTTCACATTTTCTTATGGTGGTAATATAAGTTGTAGAAATAGCCTCAATTTTCTTCTCGCACTTGAGCAGAATTTTTTTTTTTTTTAAGTTGATCATCCTCTATATATGGAGGAGAATATGATATAATTTTTTTTCATCTAACTTGAATTGAGGCTTCACTTATAATTTTAAAATGCATCATCTACTTTCAGATTTTAGGATATCTTATCCTTGAGCTTGGACATTGCAAATCAATTTTTTAAAGATTTGATAATCAATCAATAATTCCTCACCCAAGAACCCTTAATTGGAAGGGTTAATGGGTGCCTCTCAAGAAGAACAAACAACCCTGAACTTATTCTATAGCCCCAAATAATTAGACATGATATAATTTATCATAAAATAGATATTTTAATTTCTAATTTTATATAGAAGGACAAGGAAGGCTTGGAAGGAAAAGGGAGGTATAGATATATAATATTTTGTTGTGAATAGAAGTTTCATGGTTGCTTTTATCAATCCTATAGGCTAAAAATAAGTATATAAAGGAAGCTTATATTTCTATATTCAAGCTAAGCTCTTCATTAAGCCATGGATTTTGGATTTAAATATTTTGAAGGAGCTTTTGTCTACAATTCCATTTGGATTTGTTGAAAGTCTATTATCAAGTTGTTTAAATCACTTGGAAAGTGGGTACCTTGTCATGGCCTCTAGTTTGGATCTTTTGTTAAGGACGCATATCCAAAGCAATTTGTGTTCAATTTGATGTTTATGTTCTATATTTAGTTTTATAGCAAGAGAAAATCTTGGAAATGATGGTTAATATGGTTGGAATTTACCTAGGCTCATCACAATTCACAAGGAATGGAAAGGTAATAACTTATGGAAGAATCTACGTATACCTAGACCTCACCAAACACCTCCCTAAAGAGGTGGAGATAAAAATTTGTGATTATATCTAGACTTGGTCCCTAGGTTATGAGGAAGTCCCTTTTTGTTTTCAAGATTGTTATCATTATGGAAACTTATATAATGAATGCCCTTGCACACCAATAATCGCATTGATAATTCTTCTAGAGATGGTAGCAATTGAGGTGGTAGAATATTAGGAGGTATTATTCCCAATATGCATTACTAGATCAACTTTAAAAGAGGACTACTTCAGTTAAAAACATCATCCTAATGTTAATAGAGATAAAATAAAATAGGCAATTAAACAAAATTAGGAAACCATAATATGAATAATGTCAAGTTTACAAATTTAAGGTACATAAACTAAGGATGAAATACAAGTAGAGGATGAGCTATGTGTAATTACTACCACACCTTTAATCATTTTGACATCTTAAGGGCTTAATTTAAGACTCATTAAGGAAAGTGAGACAAAAGTATTTCCATTGAGAATTTGGTCATCATGTAACCAATGATCGAAAGAAATACTAGATTACTATTATGATCATAAACAATAAAAAGTGGTAAAACATTTGGATATTCTTATCACAAGCTTTAGAGCATATACATTGTCGTATCTTGACTTTTTTCCCCAATGTAACAAATGATTTAGAAATATGCCAAGTCCCTTCAAACCCACCCACTACTTAATATTCAGTCTCAAAATATCAAGGGGAACGTATTGGTGAAATTTTATATACAAACACCAATCTCCAAGAGAACAAGGATATCTAGATTTCCAACAGAAAATCAAAAAAACTAAAGAAGAAAATAATACATAATAAAAAAGTTTAATGTTGGGAATCAATCAATTAGGCTCTAAAAAATTTAGGCATGGGTGGTTCAGGTTCAAACCAAGAGAAGAAAAAAACCATGAAAATGTTGAGCTGCTAGGAAAACAACTAATAGAAGTGTGACTAGTCAAGAAATATGATATACATTTCTTCAAAAATTCAAGATGATGATTATTTCAACGAATATAATAGGGAAAGGAAACAGGTCCTACAATGAAATAAGATATACACTTGTTGGTCATGAATCTTCCTAAGTATAAAAATATGCGCCCTAAACCCACCCAACATTGAAAGACCGAAGGAAAGAGATGTCCTTTGGGCCAATATCTAGAGAGGGTTAGTTCCCTTACTAATATAAAAATCGATATAAAGTTTAGGGAGATAAATTAACAAAAAGAGATGGGAAATATGGTTGTAAGCTAGAAAAATAGAGTATGGATGAACTAACAGCTAAATAACCAATTCAAGTTTTAACCAGTATTTAACAGAAAGAACAATATAGAAACCAATCAGAGATCACGAATATGACTTCCAATTAACATTTCAACATTAACTTCTTCATAAAAAATTAAATTCAAATGTAGAACTCAATATATCTAACAAAGGCATGAATATAATAGAAATGACGAGCAAAAAGCAATCACATACACAATTGATCCAAGAACTAGAGTCAGAAGTCTTTCGATTGAGGTAAAAATTTAAACTCCAAGAGTTTTTAGCAAAAATTTCCCCCTCCTTTTTTACACCAAGTTCTCTATTATTTATAGAGGAATTTTGCCTCCAAAATTAAATGCTCATTAAATAAAATTATGGGAAATAATATATTGGTCAGTCATAATTCTCTCCTTGATAGCAGCAAAGAACAAATCCAGTGGCACCTTGGGAAGCAACAAGCAATCTCAACAGATGGCAAATTGGTACTTAATCGAAATCATAATAAAAATTCATCTCCATGGATGTTCCTTGAAAATGAGCATTCACCACAGTGTACGGTGCCTAGAAATCAACAAGATCACACCAACATAAAGAGTGAATGACATTTAAGTTAAGCAATCTTCTAGTTATCTGTCAAACCTAATTTTTATTAGCAGTAATTCTAGAAACTTTAACCGTTTTTTCCCCCAAAATTGAATTTGTAAGCCTTGAAATTCTCTCAATGATAATATTTTTTTAGAGCACCTTTGACCATGATTTTTTTTTGAAGAAAATGGTAAAGATTACTTTCAGTGAGGCGAATCCCGAAAAGGGCTTTCACTATGACGTGTATTTGAAATACATCACAAAAATGTGCCTTTGCCAATGCATCACGTGGTAAAGGCTCTTAGCCATGTTAATGTGAGCAAAGATATTTTGCTATGGTGAAACACCAAAAGGATCTTTTACCACGATAGTGTATGAAAAGGGACTTTTGCTCCAGTAATGCGTGAAAAGGGACTTTCACTCCAGCAACGCACGAAAAGGGAGACTTTTCCTCAGCAATGCATGAAAAGGGATTTTCTCTCCAGCAACATGCAAAAAGGGATTTTTGCTTCATTGACACGTGAAATAGAAGTTTGCCAAGGCATTGCACGAAATAGAAATTTATTTTTTCCAAGGCATAGGCAAAAAAGGGATTTCACCACAACATAGCCAAAAATAGACTTTTGCTTGAAAATGCACCAATATGTTACTCAAAAAGTGATTTCACCAAAGTGTGGGTGAAAAATGCATTTCACCAAGTCAGGGGCGAAAAGGGAATTTTGCTACCAAAATGGGAATTTCATTGGCAAAGATGATTTTGCCAGAAAATGGAGCAAAAAAGGTGACTTCATTGGAAAATGGGTGAAACAGGAAAAACGGACCTTTTTCCAAGGCGAAACCTAAATTTGAACTATCTCCTTTCCGAAAACTATATTTTTCTCAAAGCGTTACCCAAAATTGGATTTTGTTGAGTGAAATTTATTGCATACTTAGTCAGAATTTTAAAATTTATTTTAGTGTGGCAAAAATACCAACACTTTTGGCAGCTCACAAAGTGTTTAGCTCACCTAAATGCAATCAAACCTAGGGCCTTTATCCATTGGGATTAGAATTTCTAAATTCAACTACATATGATTATCTATTACTTGCACCAGTCTCTTCCTACCCTTTGAGATGTGAGGCTATAGTTTCATATACTATGATGAATTTGTCCCAAGCATCAATAGTAATCACCTCATGAGTTTGAAGTGTATCAAAAATATATCAAAAATACTAAACCTACTCTAGGTCAATATATTTGGCCCTCTGTCTAAGCTCCAGCAAACCAGACTCAATGCGAGTAAGGTTCCTCATCAATGGCAGTACGTGCTCTTCGATAATGGGCTCTTCTTAGTCATCAATATTTAAAGTATCATCTACAAAAATATCTCATATCGCATCCAGGTCTTTCTTCACCAGAATATTCCCCTGATCATCAATGAAACTAGGGAAACCATTATTCACTACAATCTCAAAATAGACCAAAAAAATGTGCCTCTCTTGTTCAAATGCATCTAGTAGATTTCAATATTCTTAAATAGATCCAACCTAAAAAAATAAGTGTCTAGTGTTATCTTAGCATTTTCCCAAGCTCGGGCCATGTCGCTCATTAGGCTAAAACTGAGATCCATTTTAGCCATTGCCTTAATCTTCATCACCATCTCCAATTTTTGTTTGAGGTTCTCTTCTAAATACTTCACTATGTAAAAGCCATATGAAACAACTTGTCGCACCTCCTGAAGGAACATGAGAACCAACGTAGCTTTTGTCACCATTATCGAACAATCGATAAGCAGATGACTATGAGCTTCCATAAATTTTTCCTTTGTGAGAGCTACTTTGGTTTTTTAAGTGATTTTTTTTTTGTGAATTTGGGTTTTTACCTTATAAAAACATTCCACTTTATTTTTTTATGGGTGAGTTAATTCTATTTGTTTATATATATATATATATATATATATATATATATATATTGGTACATGGTTTGATCTTGGTTTTTAGGTGTCTTTTGGAATTATTATGATTATTTTTTCAATTAGTAATATATGATTGAAATGGTATTATTTATTACAATGAATTGATTCTTTTATATGTATTATTTGACCAATTAAAAATGAAAAAAATTAATTAGTTAATTTAATTTAATGCTCTCAATTTTTATTTTAAAGTATTAAATTTTCACTTTTTTGTGTTAGAAATGCAAAAAAAAAAAGATAGGTTGGTTGGTAGCAGTCAAGTACTTGCGGGTAAGCCACCTCAGTTTGATTTATTTGTCTTGGTATTGTTGACATTTTCTTTACCCACCAAGCTAGGGATTATAAAGGTTACCTAAGCAAAAATAAATAAATAATATGGTTCATATAAATGGCCTCACTTTTCTTCTCACACACTTCAGTAGAATTTACCATTTTTTAACTTGACTATCCTTTAAGATGGATTTTTCTTCCCACATGAGTAGAATTTGACATTTCTTTAATTCAATCTCATTCAATGCTTTCTTCATTTTTCCACTTACTTATATGAGATTGAAATAGTATTATATATTACAATAATTTGGTTATTTTATATGTATTATTCAACTCGTTAAAAATTTAAAAAAAAAAATCAAAATCTCATTTAATGCTTTCTCAGTTTTTGTTTTAATGTGCTAATATCTCACTTTCTTATAGTGGTAAATTTTGGAGTAGAAATACCTAGAAAGGGATAGACCGGTTGGTAGCAATCGAGTGCTTGCTAGTAGGCTGCCTCAATTTGATTATGGAGGGTTGAGGTCTTGGTTCTATTGACTTTGTTTTTATCCATAGAGCTAGATATTATAGAGGTTTTTTACGCAAAAACAAATAAATAAGAATTAAGTTCTAAAATTAACCTCACTTTTCTTCTCACATTTGAGAAAAATATGTCATTTCTTTAAATTTACCAACCTCTATAGAAAACCCATTGTGCTTAATCTATTTGTAGAAAATTCAAATTACTTTTTATCTTAGAGCTAAATTTGCATCCATAAAAATTTGTAAACTAAGAGGTACCCGAATTTTATCATCACATATTGCTTTATTTCATCAAAAAAATATATATATTATTGCAATAGATTAAACTCTTTTCTACTAATTTTGGCCTAATATTCAAGGACATATAATTTTTGGCATGAGTACAATCTGCAAAGACTAGCATCCTTTTCATTGGAGATAGATGTGCAATCGTAAAATACGTTGGACGGATTTGATCTCTTATGCATCAATGTCAAAGCGATCTCCTCTTTTGATTCTATGAGTGCTACCACCTCAGGTTCAACCCCTCTGCTGCCTCCAGTACTGTGTTTTCCATTTTCTTCCCTATCTCATAGCTTTTGGTCGCCGCCCCCTTCACTGTGCTTTGCCATGTGAAGATATTTCACCACTGCTGACATCACTCTGCACTCGACCCAGCCATCTCCCCTCCTCGACTCACCAGACCTTCCGCCACCCCGACGTGAGTTTTTTTGGTGAAATTTTCACTTCTGCAACATTCTCCAACAACCATTTTGGTGAAATTTTTACTTCTGCAACATTCTCCAACAACCATTGTCTTGCATCAGCGACCAACATAGCCTATCCAGTGGCCATAATATCATCTCCGGTGACCATTATCTCATCTACGATGACCAGAAGATCCACACCGGTAGTACTGAAAGAATTTAAATTTTTTTTTTTTTTTTTTTTTTTGCCGAAGTCTGCACGGCGCTGTTCGGACAGCGCAGTGCACAAGTCGGGGGCCACACCGACGGACTTCGCCTGAACTAGGGCGAAGTTCGAACTTCGGCCGCGTCGATGGACTTCGCCCGAAATTGGGCGAAGTGCGCACTTCGGCTGCGCAGCCGGACTTCGCCCAAACTTGGGCGAAGTTCGCACTCGAGACGCGGCCGGACTTCGCCGAGCGGGCGAGGTTCGCACTCCGCGGCTGCGACAGGACTTCGCCCAAAATTTGGGCAAAGTTCAAACTTCGGGCAGCCAACGAACCGTGCGGGGGTGAAGAGGGGAGTCGAGGCCAACTTCGGACTTCTCGTGCACTCGAGCTGCTCCAGTATTAGCCGCGAACTTTGGAAGCAAACTTGGAAAGCCGCTTTAGACTTGTTCTTCTTCCGCGGTTACCGCTGGGTTTGCCTGGCTTGGCAACACCTGTAAGACAAGAGAGAGACGCCGGAACAGAGAGCAACAAACTGCAAACCCTAAAATATGCCGAAAACAAACAACAAACTTTATTTATATTAAACGGGGGTTACAGAGTTCCTCAACCGATGAAATTACAATCATCTGTAGGTTGCACTGTAGGATAAGTTAAACAGACAAAATGTCGAGTCGGCTGCTCAGACATTAATCAGCTGAGTCAAACTGCTCGCTGAGATACTTTTCTTTGCCTCTTGCTCCTTCTTCTTCTTCTCTTACCATCTGAAATACCCGAGACTCCTTATATAGCCGCGGGAAGAGGAGGATTGGGGTTTGTCCTCTGACAGGTTCTGATAGGCCCTCAACTAGGGTTTTTGACCAATCGCTGCACAAGCGTCACATCTGTCAGAGGGTAGGTGCGGCGTCATGTCAGCCCTTTGTTGGGATCCCGGACTGCGGCAGCGCAGTCCGACTTCGCCCATGTCTGGAGCGCAATCTGATTTTGCCCAAGGTTTAGAGCGCAGTTGGGCACATGCGTGAAATCTGGGTTAATTTTTCTAACACCCTCCTTTAAGCCTGATTTCACGAGCGCTTTGACTCCAAGATGCTCTCGCAATCTGCTGAAGTCTTCCTCCTTCAAAGGCTTCGTGAAGATGTCAGCCAGTTGCTCCTTGGACCTGCAAAACTGTAGTTGTACTTCGCCAAATTTCACCAGCTCTCTGATGAAATGATACCGGATGTCTATGTGCTTCGTCCGGCCATGGAACACAGGATCCTTTGAGAGTGCAATGGCCGAATTGTTATCACAAAAAATTGTTGTCGCGCCATCCGGAGGAAAGTTCAGTTCACTCAGAACTCTTCGCAGCCAAACTGCCTGGCATGCGGCTGACGTGGCGGCGACATATTCTGCTTCGGCTGTGGACAACGCAACGATGGGTTATTTCTTGGACGCCCATGATACTGCCCCTGATCCGAGATGGAAAGCATACCCGGAGGTGCTCTTCCGATCGTTAGTACTGCCAGCCCAGTCATTGTCTGTGAAGCCCACTAGCTCCAACTGGTCCCGTCTGGCGTAAAATAGGCCATGGTTTCGTGTCCCGCTGACATAGCGCAAGATCCTCTTGCCTGCTTGCCAGTGCGTGTCCTTCAGAGTCTCCATGAAACGGCTTATCATACTGACTCCGAACATCAGATATGGCCGAGTTGCAGTCAAGTACATTAGACTGCCAACTAGCCTTTTGAACAAGGTTGGATCTACAGACCTCCCTGTATCCAACTTGCTCAGCTTCAAACCTGTGGCTACAGGTGTGATGGCAGGTTTGCTGTCCTCCATCTTGAAGCACTTCAGGACATCATTCACATACTTGCCCTAAGAAATGAAGATGCCATCTGCTGATTGGTCAACTTCAATGCCGAGAAAATATTTCATCAGCCCCATGTCAGTCATTTCAAACTCGGACTTCATGGCTGTTCTAAACTACGCAAATAGGCTACTGCTATTGCCAGTAAATATCAGATCGTCTACGTACAGGCAGACGATGATGAGCTCACCTGCTGCATTTGACTTCATGTACAGGGAGTGCTCATATGGGCATTTCTGAAACCCATTCTCCTGAAAATAGCTGTCAATCCGGCTGTACCAAGCTCGGGGCGCCTGCTTCAAACCGTACAGGGCCTTCTTCAGCTTCAGGACTTTGCCTTCTTGCCCTAGTATTTCATAACCGGGCAGCTGGTCTATGTAGACCTCTTCTTCCAACACTCCATTGAGGAAGGCAGAATTGACATCCATCTAGAACACGCTCCATCCTTTCTGAGCTGCGAGTGCCAGAATCATTCTGACTGTGTCAAGTCGGGCTACAGGTGCATACACCTCATGATAGTCAACTCCTGACTTCTGCTTGTAGCTTTTCTCCACTAATCTGGCCTTATGCCTGTCAACTTCTCCTTGGGCATTAAACTTCATTTTGTATACCCACTTGACCCCAATGGTCTTCTTCCGTGCTGGAAGATCCGTTAGCTGCCATGTCTCATTCTTCTCAATGGTTGCTATCTCCTCATCCATCGCATTCACCCATTTGTGATTCTGACTTGACTCTTCAAACTCCACTGGATCACATTCAGTAAAGAGAGCAAAATCAGAATAATCTTCATCTAAATGATTACGGGTTACCTCATAGATGTCTTGCAAGCTCCGAATCTTTGCAGGAGTCCTCAGGTTCTGTATTCTGCTTGCAAGTGGAGGTGAGCGGGATGTTGAGGGTGTGCTGCTGCTGGAACCACTGTTGATGCTTGAAGGCACAGGTGGTTGAACTCTGTCTTCCTCCAAGTCTACGAGACTCAACGATTCTTTGGTTCGATCGACCGGTCTTTGACTTCCCGTTCCAGACTTCATCCTCCAAGAACTTCACGTCTCGGCTGATGACAAGTTTCTTTGTCACAAGATTGTACAGCCTGTACGCCTTCGCTGGTTCACTATACCCTGTGAAGATGCATTTTTCAGCTTTGTCATCTAGCTTCTTCCTTTTCTCATCTGGAACATGTGCATATGCTATGCACCCGAAAACTCGCAAATGAGCCACACTTGGCTTCAACTTGCTCCACGCTTCCTCTGGAATTTTGTCCCTCACACTCTTGGTGGGACATCGGTTCAGCGAGATAAAGCTGCACAACTTACGACTCTGCCCGAGAACTCATGTGGCAAACTTTTTGCCTTCAGCATGCTCCGTGCCATTTCCATGATTGTTCTGTTCTTCCTCTCAGCTACGCCATTTTGCTGCGGCATGTATCTGGCAGTGAACTACCTCTGAATTCCATGTTGCTTGCAGAAGTTGTGGAATTCGTTGGAGATGTACTCTCCACCTCCATCAGTTCTGAGTCTTCACATAGTAACCGCTCTGTTTCTCAACCAGAGCCTTGAACTCCCTAAACCTTGCAAACGCCTCTGACTTCAACTTGATTGGATAAATCCAAGTCTTCCGGCTGAAGTCATCAATGAAGGTCAGGAAATACTTATTGTCGGCATATGAGGTGGTCTACATGGGACCACAGATGTCTGAGTGCACCAGCTCCAAAGGCCGTGATGCTCTCCAAGACTGCCCTATAGGGGATGCATCCCTGTGCTGCTTGCCGACCAGGAAACCTTCACAAACTTGGTTTTGTTGCTCTATAAGGGGTAAACCCTTCACCATCTACTTCTTGTGCAGCAGATTCAGGCCATTGAAACTCAGGTGACCAAATCTGAGATGCCACAGCCAGGTAGCATCCTTCTCAACTGCACTCAGAGACAACAAAGATTCATTCTGAATCTGCAGCGGAAACATCTTGTTTTTTGTCATGGACACAGATGCAATTTGTCCATGGACCTTGTCTCTGATGGAACAGACTCCATCTTTGAAAAGTACAGTGTGCCCCTTCTACACAAGTTGTCCAACTCTAAGCAGATTATGCTTCAACCCAAGCACATAATAAACATCTTGAATTGTTTTTCTATCACCGTGCTGGGTGCGGATGAGGATCTTTCCTTTCCCCATCACAGGAACTTTGATGTTGTTCCCCATCTTGACTTCGAGTTGGATTGTTTCATCCAGTTGTGAGAACATCTCTCTGTTCCCAGTCATGTGGTTGCTGCAACCACTGTCAAGATACCGAGATGTTTTTCTTGCTCTCCTCTTCAATACTGCAAGTCAGCAACACAATTCCTCCTGCCGCATTTTTAGGTTCCTTCGAATAATGGGCTTGCTGCTAATTCTCGTTCGCCATCTTCTTTCTGCACTGAGTGGCATAATGGCCGAACTTGCTGCAGTAGTAGCACTGGACCTTTGACATGTCCTTCTTCTACTGAGAGCCACCTTGCTGATTTTTGTCAGTGCCTCTTCCTCCTTGCTGATGAAAGTTGCAATCTGGCTCAGCGTCCTGAGGGTTTGAGTTCCCTCCTCGCTTGTTCCTTCTCCCACGTCTGCTTCTGCCTCTTCCTCCTTGAGAACTAGAGGCACTGTGCTGGGAGTCTTGTCTGCTGCTGTCTCAAACTGAGACTTGTGCTTTGAAGGCTTGCTCCAAAGAAGACTGAGTTGAGCGGCTCAGCCTCTGTTCATGGGTCTGCAGGGAACCCATGAGTTCGTCAGTCGAGAGGGTTGTCAGATCCCTCGACTCTTTGATTGCTATCACAACCGAGTCAAACTTCACATGCAGACTTCTAAGAATCTTCTCCACGATTCTCTGGCTCTGGACATTTTCTCCGTTCAACCGCATCTGGTTGATGATGTCCGTCGTTCGGGTGAAGAAATCACTCATCGACTCGGACTCGCTCATCTGCAAGTTCTCAAACTCTCTCTTGAGCATCTGCAGCTTCACCAACTTCACTTTTTCGGTGCCCTGATACGAACTTGCTAGGGTTTCCCAGGCCTGCTTGGCCTTGGTGGCTGATGCAATCCACGGGAAGATGGTCTCCTCAACCGCTTGCATGATGTAGAAGAGGGCCTTCTGGTCCTTCTTCTTGTGCTCTTTCAACAAATCATTGTCTGCCTGAGAGAGAGCGGCTAGTGCTGCTGCATCTACAGGTTCTGGGTAGCCGTTCTCGACTAACTCCCATAGCTCCTGAGATCCGAACAGGATCTTCATTTGGATGCTCTAGTAATAGTAGTTCTTGCTGTTAAATCGTGAGATCTGCAACTGCAGCGAGTTTCTCTCGGAAGCCATGTTTCTATCTCCGTGTCACGGCACTATCAGCTCTGATACCAATTTGAAAGAATTTAATTTTTTTTTTTTTTTTTGCCGAAGTCTGCACGGCACTGTTCGGACAGTGCAGTGCACAAGTCAGGGGCCACGCCGACGTACTTCGCCCGAACTAGGGCAAAGTTTGAACTTCGGCGCGCGCGACGGACTTCGCCCGAAGTGGGCGAAGTTCGAACTCGTCGCGGCCGACGGACTCGCCCGAAGTGGGCGAAGTTCGAACGTCGGCAGCGCCGACGGACTTCGCCCGAAATTGGGCGAAGTGCGCACTTTGGCTGCGCGACGGACTTCGCCCAAACTTGGGCGAAGTTCGCACTTCGAGGCATGAGTCGGACTTCGCCCGAGCAGGCGAAGTTCGCACTCGCGGCTGCGACAGACTTCGCTCGAAATTTGGGCGAAGTTCGAACTTCGGGCAGCCAACGAACTGTGCAGGGTGAAGAGGGGACTGAGGCCAACTTCGGACTTCTCGTGCACTCGAGCTGCTCCAGTATTAGTCGCGAACTTTGGAAGCAAACTTGGAAAGTCGCTTTAGACTTGTTCTTCTTCCGCGGCTGCCGCTGGGTTTGCCTGGCTTGGCAACACCTGCAAGAGAAGAGAGAGACTTCGGAACAGAGAGCAACAAACTGCAAACCCTAAAAGATGCCGAAAACAAACACCAAACTTTATTTATATTAAACGGGGTTACAGAGTTCCTCAACCGAGGAAATTACAATCATCTGTAGGCTGCACTGCAGGATAAGTTAAACAGACAAAATGTCAAGTCGACTGCTCAGACATTAATCAGCTGAGTCAAACTGCTCGCTGAGATACTTTTCTTTGCCTCTTGCTCCTTCTTGCTCCTTCTTCTTCTTCTCTTACCATCTGAAATACCCGAGACTCCTTATATAGCCGCGGGAAGAGGAGGATTGGGGTTTGTCCTCTGACAGGTTCTGACAGGCCCTCAACTAGGGTTTTTGACCAATCGCCGCACAAGCGTCACATCTGTCAGAGGGTAGGTGCGGTGTCATGTCAGCCCTTTGCCGGGATCCCGGACTGCGGCAGCGCAGTCCGACTTCGCCCATGTCTGGAGCGCAATCCGATTTCGCCCAAGGTTCGGAGCGCAGTTGGGCACATGCGTGAAATCTGGGTTAATTTTTCTAACAGCCACAAGATCATCTTCGATGACCAGAATCTTACGTAATAATTTTTTGTTCTTCCCGTACGAATTCGGCCTCCTTAGTTTTTGGTTGATTCTTCTCTGTTTCAGTGATGACAACTTCATCCACTAGCACAGTGCTCCGTTCTCGGTTTATTTTTGCTCCATCAACGACGACGTTAGCTCGCCTGGTGCGTTTTGACTGGATAAAGATGGTTGTCATCAAAATGGAGAAGATGGATTCTATCGCCTCCCCTATGATCACTGTGATTTATATAGTCACACAGATAAAGCAAGATAAAATATTTGTTTTTCTCCTGCAACTTGTGACACGCCCCACCTTTCCATGGTGGATAAGAGTGATTCTACGCACGTGGGTGATTTTGGTTTCGCTGCCAAGAAAATCTTATTCATTTTGACTTGGATCGACGCCTGTTTGCAGACGTCACCAACACAATCGTGTTACGTGTTTGGCGTTTCTTGACGATCGATGGAGGGATACACAGGAGACATTTTTACGGCAGCTCATAGACTATATCCCTCATACGTGGAGTGAAAGTAAGTTTAGCCGCTTAAAAATTTTGTTGCATGTTTAACAAAATACCCAGCCCATCTAGTTGGCATTTGTAGGTATTTGACTGTTGTCTTTGTGGATTCGAGATAATCTTCCCGTGGCACTATGTAATGCTCTTCAACCGAGTTGGATAATACCTTTTTTCAGAGTTTGGAATTAAAATGCCATTTTTAAAACCTTTAGAAAATTCAGAATATTCCAGCAAATATTCCTATTCCACGTTGTAAAGGGTAATTTTACTTTTTTTTTTTTTTTTTTTTTTTTTGTATTTTGTTGTTGCAGACTTTGATGTAATGCTTAGTTTTTGAGGCTTGATATTGTTGCAAGTATATGTAAGTTGGAAAGCTCTTTTTGAGCTCGTTTCAATAGGACTATCATTTTACTATTTTGTAAAAGTTTTATTGACCTTATATTTTTTAGAAGATTATGCTATTGAAACCTTCTATTCTAAACAACATATTGTAAGATGGAGTGCATTCTTGGTTAAATCCAACACTCCTTAAAATCCACCATCATCTTTTGAGACATTTTGGAGTGCATTCTCTTTCATAAGACCTTTGGCCCTTGCTATGTGATCATTGATATCACATGGGTACTCTACACATTGGAGTAGTCTTTGCCCCTAGTAGGATTGTCTCTTCATGGATTTTTCAACAACCAACACCATCTCCAACATCACGTCCGCATTTTCGAAGACTACAAAGATTTTTACACTTCGAACCACAACTACTTTTGAATACTACAGAGACTTTACACTTCAGAAGCTTCTTCTTCTCAATGTTATGTGTTTGTAAAAAGAAGTGCAGTTTTGTGGTACCTGATACCTCATTCTATATCGTATTTTAAATCCCCATGATTTGTGCCTTTTTCCTTCACTCTTCAACAAGGTTGGTGTGAAGAGTTGTGACTTTCGAAGATTAACAGATATTTTTTACAAGACCCTTTTTAAGCATAGTAGTGCTCATTCCTACATGCTAGGCATAGTAGTGCTCACTCCTACATGCTAGAGGTTGACCCTAGAGGCAACAAACCTTGATATCCCATTGGGTTTCCTACATGTACTCTTTTTTAGCATGTGTGTTGCTCACTTTTTCTCCCTTTGATGGATTTGTGGTGATCTTTTTGGGGGACTTGTAAATCATCTATCTCTCTTCTTTTTTGAACCACTTTGGAGGATTTTATTTTTTGGCACTTCTATTTGTGATATATTCTCTTCCACTTCCTTGTACAAGCATTGGATTCCAATGCTTCTATGGTGGAGAAGGATAATATAGATATTTTAGGCATAGGATATACCTTATTATTATATCGACGCTTTACAAAGTTGGCATATCTGTTAGGCTGATATTTTTAGCTTAACGACAACTTGTCGAAAAATATTGTATTAGTAATATTTATCAATACCATTTAGAGAACATATTTGAAATGGGAAACATGGTTTTTATCTGCCTACAACCCTATAAATAGATATCTTTCCAACTCCATGGATGCCAAAAACTTATATCCAAATATTATGGTATGTACCAAGAGTTACAATAGATTGCTTCCATAGCCTACAAATAGGCCCTTCCAACAAATTTCAAGATTCATCCCGTACTTCATGTAAACTTTACTACATTTTATACCACCCAATGCACATGTGTATATATCACAACATTAACTTCTTAATAAATAAGACAGGATAAAACCGTAAAAAAATAGATGATTTCTAATCAAATAATCGAAGCATTGGCATTTATTCAGGATTTTGAGGAACTGTTCACCCCTTCCACTTTCGTTTACTAAAGCAACCCATAAAGGCTCCACTTCTCCATGTTCTTTGATCCTCTAACCACCATGTGTACATGACATCTGTGTTTGCAATGTTTGGACCTTGGCTTTGGACCCAGACACATCAGTCGAAATCAGCCAGTCTTAGGGATTGTATGCACTGGCATTGACATGACACTTCAGTGTCTGGCCCTTCAAATCTAGGACATGTTGAAAAAGGGTAGAATTGTCAGTTGTTCCCATATTTTTGGATGGTTTTTTGATAGGTTTTTATTTATAAAAATTATTATTTTTTAACTATAATTAAAAAATTTAATTGATTTTCTTTGTTGCCTCTGAACAGAAATGAAAGACACCACCATCTTCTCTAGGTAGTCGATGACGTAAAAACATTACTAATTTAAAGAGAGACCTAACAAATATGCATTGGTGAGTTTATCAATACCTTTTAGAGCACATCTTTGAAATGGGAAACATGGTTTTTATCTACCTATAATACTATAAATAGATATCTCTCCAACTCCATGGATGTCAAAAACTTATGTCCAAATACTATGGTAAGTACCAAGAGTTGCAATATATTTCTTCCATAGACTACAAATAGGCCCTTCCAACAAATTTTAAGATTCATCCCGTCTTTCATGTATCCTCCTTGAAGAAGATTGGTGGAAAAAAGGTATAGGTTCAATCCATAATGCTAAAACTAGATGAGGAAGAATGCATCATTCTTAAACTAGAAATAAGTTTGGATAGAATATTGTACACCCTTCATCACCATGTCATCATTGATTTTCTTATTCAATTGAAATGACTAAAACATATAGATGGTACATGGGAGTCCCTCCAACAACTCTAGAAAAGTTTGCTCATATTCAATTTTAAAGATAAACCTTTTTGAATGGGAAGAGAATGTTTGGACCCCATACTAACACTATTATGTAATAATCCCTTTCCTAATTGGGGACCCCATTCTGATGATATTTTATAATATTTTGTAATAGTTTGTGGTATTAGAGGTGCATAGACAAGTGGTATCATTAATGTAATTATTAAAAATAATATAATTGTTTTGTTGGGTAGAAGATTCTAGCTCGGGTGGCATTTTGCATATAAGCCAACTCTTGATCATTAGGTAGGGTTATGAAGAGTCTTTAAAAATGTGAGAGACATAGATGGATGAATCTATTTGCATATTGAATTAAAGTTCTATTTAATAGGTTTCCCCCTTGAAGAGGGCAACGATTCTATAATATGATTTTTGAGAATTAAATATAATTCTGCATTTATATTTCATATTATAATATGTTGTTCTTTCATAAATTACGGCTTTTATTGCAATATTTATGTAAATATGCTTACTTTAATTAGAATGTTCCTAACATAACAATGCATTTTATCTACCAATTATTTTCTCTTAAATGGTGCATGGTACTTTAAGAGAGTCTTCAAAATCTTATGATATGCATTCCTTAGGTTCATTAAGAATGTTCATCCCAAAATCAAGATAATACTAAATGGACAATTCCTTGTTAATATTTTGAACCTGTTGTACCATGTCCTCTAAGCTTTGATCTATTTTTTCTTCATGGGGTAAAGCCTCAAAAGAATTGGTATTTCTTCCAATACCCTTCCTTACTAGTCTCCACTATTTATTTACTTTCATTTGTCTAGATCTACTTTTTGAAAGTTGTAAATCATCCTCATGCATATCCATTTGTAAGTTTCTCCTTTGGTTTTCTACATACATTTTTGTTGGATTGTTCTTAGGAAATGATTTCTGAATATGTCCCACCTCATGACATCTTCTACATCTAAAAAAAATTGTTTTCATAATCTATGGTTTGGGTCAACAACTTACCCCTGTACTTAAGAAAACGTAGTTCTAATATATGTTTACTTATATCAGTCATGACCAATATCTGAGCATAAATAGCCAAGAATCCGTCATTTGTAGTTTTTGAAATCTCAACGAATTCCCCCATAGTGTTGCCTATTGCCTTGAAGGTAACCATTTCCCATAATCCAATCGGTAACCCATACATACTAATGTAGAATAGCACTAGAGATAGATTTACATTTTTCAAGTGCAAAGCCTTCATACCAATGGGTAAGGAAGAGTCATGCTCTTACCATAAACCAAGGACCCCCTTTAAGGATTCTATCTATTTCCTTATTGGAAAAAAAAATGGCTAAGAAAAAACCTTTGGGAAAAAAGGATAGACTCACTCCTAGAGACTTTCAACTCTTATCAATCCATTTTCTCAAGTTTGAAGCCCTTGGTCAAGACCCTTTAAATTTATCAAAATTTACCCTATTTTTAAGCAATGAGGATCGATCTTTTGTGAGACCCTCACTAACCTTTAATAGTGGAGATAAATTTTAGGATTTATTTGTAAATCAGTATATAGGAAGGAAACTAAAACTCAAAATCTACTAAAATTTATGAGAATGTCCTAGAGAAAATATAATATTTGAATAAAAATGTATAACAATTTGCATGCAAAATTTCTAAGATAAATAAGGGGAAAAATAAACCTAGCTTAAAAATTATATGCCTAGATGGAATGTCTTGCCTCACTAAAGCCCTAGCCCTCCATTGTTGCTTCCATCATCCAAACCCTAGTTGATAGATATTTATAATTTTATTTTTCATGACTTGAAAGATCATCACTACCCATGTTTCGGATGACTAACTTCATTGGTTCATATATCGCTCAATATTGCTTGGATTTCTTTATATTACCACTAATATTAAAGATCTTCAAATTTTGTACAAATTGATCCAAGAATCAGCTGAATTAGACAACCCTTCATGAAGAACTTCAAAAAAATTACCCTCACATTATCCTAGTTTTTAATGACTATGTTACCATGCTTAAATCTCCCTCAATACAACCTGAATTCTTTCAAATGACCACTCATTTCAAAGTTTTCTAAAGTACAACTCTTGAAAAAATATTTATTTTTGAAAATACCCCAAAATAAATACTACATCTTATAATTAACATATTATGATAATTATTTAAACCTCAAGTATTTTTAAAACTTCTTTTAATTATTTAAATACTAAATATTATTAAAATAACTTCATTTCAAGATTATTTATCATATTTTATAATTATTTTCAGCACATAGTCTTCCTTGCAAGATAATTTGTCATATTTTATAATTATTTTTAACATACAGAAGTCAAATTAAAATTTCAATGTACTCCTTTTGATGTTAACAAGTCCAATGCTATTTTCTATAAAAAAAAATAACACTTCACTTTATTTCTAATTCCTTGCTTGAAAAATGAAAGCAACATCTCCATAATAAAAACTAACATGTTCAAACCACCTTCTGGAAATCAATCATCCACACCAAACCTCTTATTCAAAGGGGAACCAGATGGCATATTGGAACAGGAAATAGGATAAAATTTTGGCCAGACAGGTGGATCTCCAATAAAAAATTACTGAGAACAACAGAGTCTCAATGGTGCAGCCTTTGCTAGATACTCTCATAGGCAGAAAGGTGGCTAATTTCATAGACTCTTCGACCCAATCCAAAAGACAAAAAGAGCTCCACATTGCAAATTTTGATGCCCAAATTTTAAATGGTATCACATAACTATCAATATTTTTGAGTACAACTGTAATTCCATCTAGTATATCTCATGATACCATTTTATAGAAAGAAACTGACTCTGGTATTTTTTTCTATCAAATCTGCTCATCTATTGACTTTCACTCCCCAAACTTCTCTCATTTATTTCAATATGGTTTGGCTTAAACACCTCATACATAAATTTTTTATATTTTCTTGGTTGGCCATCCAAAACAAGATCCTCACTACTGATAATCTCATGAAGAGAGGGATGGTTATTCCTAATAGATGCCATCTTTGCTTGGAGGCTTGGAAATCTGCCAACCACATATTTATGAAATTTTCTTTCTTACATTCTTCCATGCATCATATCAGGTCTATCTTTCACATCTCCAGAGCTCAACCCAAATCCTTGGATCTTTTTTTCTCCCAGTTGCCCATGCCTTTTAAAAATTCTAGGTTGTCTTCTTTGTGTAAATTTTATCTTCATCATCTCCTATGGCAGATCTGGCTTGAAAGAAACAATAGAATATTTTAAAACACCCTCAAGGACTCTATCTATGTTGTCAACAAATTCATCACCTTTAATGTTAAAAATTCTAAGCTTTTCCCTTGCACCAAACCACTTGAGTCCACTCTTTTCCATTCCCTCAGTATTCTCCACAGTTTGAGCTCTACTCCTTCTAATACCCATCCTAGAAATGGCACTCATTGGACTCCTCCTCCTATAGGATGACTTAAACTTAACTATTATGGTGCTTCTGAAGGAAATTTGGGTGCAGTGGGTGTCGAAGGTCTGGTCAAGGATCATAATGGACAACTCATAGTGGCCTATGCTGAGTTTCTAGGCATCCAAACTAACCACTATGATAAAGCTCATGTGTTGTGGAGAGGGCTAGAATTTTTTAGATATTATAGGGGAAAATTACAAATTGAAGGTGATTCCATGAATGTTACAAACTCTATCATCAGTGAAATTTTTTTTTATTGAACATACGCATTGTTATTCAAGAAGCTAAGGTCTTGATTTAGAATTTTAGCAATACTACAACCTACCATGTGTATGAGGAAGCTAACAATTTTGTTGATTTTCTCACCAATGTTGGGGTTAGTCACATGAATCTATCCATATGGCACCAAAATTTCCCTCAAAATATTCTTAATGTTGTTGCTATCGACTTGGAAATGCACAACCAACCCTAAGAGGTATGCTCGCCTCAAAAATTTTGATTATGGGAGTGACATAACTGCTTCTTTGGTGGCCATATTCAACTTGGTCCATAACACCATCCTTAGTAGTATCATCATTGGAATTGATAGAATTAGTATCTCCCTAAAATTGTTGGTCAAGAAACATGACCAAAAGAGCTCTATAGCTGAAAATTGTCGATGATTAGAGTTGGTTCATTTTTTCTTTCGAGCTATGTTCCCCTGCATGGGAATTTTGGTACTAAAATTTTAACACCTACATGGGCACTAGTTTTTTTTTGCTTTATGTTATCCTTAGCCCCTATATGGGCTCTCACTTTTGATCTGTATTTTTTTGTTAAACAACTTTTGCGTGGGTCTATATTTTCTCTAGTTTGGTTCATGGAGCAACTAGGGCGTAGACACCCTATTTTGTGCTTCTTTACGTACTTTTCATCATATTTTTATGTTTCTAGTTTTGGGCACCAATTAAAATCCATATAATATAGTTTCTACCACCTACCAAAAAACTAACATGTTCAAACGTAGGTCTACAAGATAAAATAATAAAACAATACAAGACTATATGTAATGTCCCCTTTCTGAGGAGTTAGTTAGATGTAGTAGTTTAGCCTACTCACGAGTTCCCATAGGCTATGGCATATTGTAGGGGAGCCTAATTGGAGTTCTAGGAGTGGATAATTGAGCGAAATGGCTATTTGAATCCACTCTCATATGTTGAATTATATGGACAGAGCCTTGAATTACTATTTTTAATTAGTTTTTAGGGTTTCAAACAAAACAAATGGTGTAGTGATATTCTTAACCGAAATGGGTGTTTGTATTTATCCTCAGTTTGTGGATTGGATAATCAGAAGGTCAATTTTTTAATGTGCAAAGGTTTAATTATATAAAGTAATATTATTTAAATATTTTATATAGTTTAAAACCTTATTTTATTGAAAGGGGATGTGAGACTTAAAAAAGAGTTATGTTTCATGATTTATCCCACATTGAGCGTGTAAAAGGAGTTTTTTGTGGAGTCTATTTATTTGGTGGATTGATCTCATTTTATGTCATTCTGGATTTTAGTTATTTTCTCTAGAGTTTGAGGCCAGTGGCTGAGACTTCTTCTCTAAAGGGACGGAAACCCCAACGGTGTGGTTGAGGATAAAACCCCTCAGATTTTTGGATCTAGATGAAATCCCAGTTCTTTGTTGGTGAATTCACATAGGATTCATACTTGGAGCTTCATTAGTTTTCAGAGGTATCTTTCCATGTTTGCTGATTTAGTATATTTCAAGGGTTTGCAAACATATTGTGAAAAGATTATATTTTTAAAATATTGTAATCTAAACCCTATTTTGAAATTAATTTGATAAAGTAAAATTGCTAGTTATTTCTTGTTTCTTGGAGTTGTATTTTTTGATTTTAAGAAACAGTATAGTGTCCCAAATATTAAAATATCAGAACAAGGGGGACATTACAATGGTATCAGAGCTAGTTTTTCTTTCTAGCCTATTCAGGGTTTGCTGAAAATTTCAAAAATGATTTCAGTATTGTGTAAAAAAAAAATTCAGCAATCGTGAGTATTTTTTAGACTTGGAAGTTAGGGTTTGGTTGTCGTTTTCAAATCTAGGGTTTCTAGTTTCTAGGTAGTGGTCATTTGAATACCCATTTTGTTGATTTGGGTTTTAAGAGTTTTGGGTATTGTTAATTCAGAGTAATTTTATTCTATCAATCTGTGGAAGCCTAATTAAATTTTAGATTCATGGAGTCTTATAATGATTGGTCTAGGAGATAATGTGATTGGGATAGGACTCAGAGTGAGATAAAAAAATCCATCAGTAAATTAACTACAATGATGCAAATTTCTCTACCTTTAGTTTTTCCTTGGGATAAGCTTGATTTTTCATTCATAAATTTTTTGAATAAAGAAGTTAAACAAAATACTTTACAAGATCCTAAAACTGTAGCTAATTGAAAGCACGAGGATACGAAAACAAAAAGGAATATGCCACAAGAAAAGAACAAGAAATAACATATGCAAATCGACACAAGATAAAAGCAATATGAAATATGGTAATCTCTTTATTGATATGCTTTATAAATTGTGTTACAATACGTCTCCTTCCTTTTTAGGGGATAGGAGAGTCAAATGTGTTTCTTGTCACAAGATCCGTGGATAATAATCCTTCTTCCGCGTGCCCACATGTAAGATGGGCGGACCAAAATGTCATTGTCGTTGTTGTATGTGATTATTTGCTCTTTCCTACTCCTCTGATATCAAAAACC
This sequence comes from Wollemia nobilis, assembly GCA_028583015.1. Classification (NCBI taxonomy): domain Eukaryota; kingdom Viridiplantae; phylum Streptophyta; class Pinopsida; order Araucariales; family Araucariaceae; genus Wollemia; species Wollemia nobilis. The sequence goes on along the minus strand of JAQPPZ010017236.1, from coordinate 1,870,317 downwards.
TGCGTTCAAAGAAACAAAAAATATTAGTAATACCTGCAGACAAAATGAAACATGTATTTCCCAAAGCCTATTGTCAGTGTATGCATGAAAATAATAAAACGACTATCAGATGACCTTTTATTGACCTGAAACTTTGACAGAAGCATAAAAATATCATTATAAGACCATTGCAAAAATAACAGTCTAAAAATTCCTCACATATATGTACTCACTCCGGGGTGGGATGAATAGGACTATGAGAATTTTACAGAAAGCACCCTGTTCAATGTCCTACTTAGGAAGCTCCAAAATATCTAGAAACTTGGGGTTAGCTAATTGGGGGCATTTTGGGAAGACCCAGATGCTCATATTTCTCCAATTTTGCCTTTAGAACCTATATTTTGAAGATGGCATCTGCAAGTTAGTGAAAACGGAAAATAACAATAACCTGGTCAAAACTACTCAAAATGAAATGAAATTTGAACTGTAACCTATTTAACCTATCTAGAATCAAATGCAAAAGAAAAAACAAAGAAATCTATCACAAATTTCTAATCATCCTGGGGTGGGGCGAATAGCACTATGATAGTTTGGGGAGCGCCTAGGGGTAGGACGTCCACCGTTTGAGGCATTGTTTCGGCACCAATCCGCTTGGGCCAAAAATTAGGTTTTCGGGTCTGGATTTGCGCTTCCAATAGTCACCCAATAACCTCCCTTTTAAATGAGAGATTAAGGATGTAAAAGCACAAATCGTAGTTAGGTAAATGGGCAGCACTTCATTGCTCAAATGCTCCTTCTCTGTATATCTTTTGGGTGGGAAAACTCCCCAATTTATAGACCTTAGGGTCTCCTTGTTTGAATTGCACATGCGAGGGCGCCACTTGAGTTAACTGTCCTATTTTTAGAGAAAAACTAACTCCCTGATAAAAAAGCTTCTTGCATGAGGTTTCTAAAATAAAGACACTCATCATTGAAGTCTCTCTTCTTTAATAAAAGCTATTCCTTGCAATTGCATGGCCTGAAGCCTCAGTTAACTAGCAGAGTTACCGAGGTTTGACATTTTTCTAGTAAAAATTGCTATTCGCCTCACCCTGGGGTGAATGTTGCTATTCATCCCTGGGTGGGACGAGTGACAATTTGTATTTGTATCAGGCTGGGACGAGCAGAGAGCAAGGTGCCAAAAAGGTGCCAAATTGACCTATGACCTCTAAAACTGCTTTTGGAAGTGGTTAGAACCACTGTTTAACCTTTGGGGGCTGCCCTTGGGGCTGTTTGTGTCAATGTGATCAGCGCTTGTTGTCACGTAATCGGATTGGTGCTGTTTTGGTGTCTACAGATACCCCTTTTTGGGAAGCATTGTGCAAGGCATAGCACCAAGCAAAAATAGATAACCAAAGCACTAATGATTAGGGTTTCTCAGTAACCTAACCAACTCTTGATGCCCCAAGTATGAAAAGGGCATGCATTCTTGAATCCTTGCTTTTGACGAGCTAAGGAACTTCATTCAAGTGTTAACCTGGTTCGATGAGGTGTTACTTGAGCTTGGACATTGATCAGTCATGAATAGGCAAAGGGCGCAACCTTTTGTCTATGGGAACCTTGAGTTCATGATTCACAAATGCCAAGTGTTTGATCATCTTGTGATAATTGCTTGTTTGTTGCCCAAAGCAGGGGTGCAATTGTCTTTGTCAATGATCCTTTGAATGCATGTGATTTCCATGATTGGGTATGTTGTTGTTGATTGGCGACTAAGTGTGACTACCCCCTCAAGTGACGAATCGATGAGGGAATGAATGACATGATAAAAGTGATGAGTCGCTTGACCCAAGATAAATTAAGTAAGGGTGCCTTCAGTTTTTTACCATTGAATGTGAAAGCAGTTTTCAAACATTTTGACCTATTTTTGATGGGTATTAACCCTTTTTGTGACATAGGTTGGAGCTAAAATTGACAAAAATTCGTCCTCTCATGGAGAATTCCAGCTATGGTAGCCTTCTTAGGGGGTATGATAGTGAAAATTTGTAACCCCAACATCTATTTTGGATGCCAATAATTTCAGGTGCAAAAGCGCCTTCGTTCGGCAATGTTATTGCTATTTTCGGAGGGGTTTTGACCCATTTTGGTGACGCCATTTGGGGATGAAATTCTCGAAAATCCATCTTCCCGTGGAGCATTCCGGCTATGATAGCCTTCTTAGGGAATAGTATTGTGAGGATTTGTGACCCCAACATCGGTTTTGCATGCCCAGAATGTCCAGTACAAAAGCATTCTGATCGGACACTTTTAGGGCTTGTTTTGGTGCATTTTGTGCATTTGTTTTGCTGTTTTTGAAATTTTTGATCTGTATTCATCCCAGGGTGGGATGAATTCCTATTTAATATTCATCCCAGGGTGGTACGAGTGCTAACCAGAGCGCTTGTCCTAGGGTGGAATGAGTACAGGCTCAAAAATCCTATTTAAAGGCCAAAACTGAGTTTTGGGCTCATTTGCATTTGTTTTTTTGAGTGATTTGGAGCTCTGAAGAGGAGGAGGTCAATTCTGCGAAGCGAAGCACTACCAAAATTTCTTGCAACCATGATTGCACATATTGGATTGAGCGACAGAGCTGAAGTGATACCCGTGAGTGCCCTTCCTCTTTATAACTTTTTGTTGCAATTGGAAAATCGCATTTTGCTTATTTCTTATGTTTTTTTTGTTTTGTTTTGTTTTTGTGGTTGGTTATGGTTTAAAAATGAAAACCCTAGTCTATGAACACTTAATTGAAAATGGAATTTAACCCTAGTTAAAACATAGATCAAAGTTTTAGTTGAAAACTAAACTTAGAAAGTTAGTTTAGAACAAAACTTACAAACTGTGTTGAACCTAAATGAAACCAAAATCTAAATTGTAGGTTAGAAAACGTAGGGTAAAACTAAGCGGAAAGCGTAGTGTGAACCCTAGTTGACTGTTGTGTTTTTTTGTTTAATTAATCAGTTAAATTTAAAAACCCTAAGTCTGACAAATTAATATTTGTGAATTTTTGTTGTGTTTTTGAGTTCATCAGTTAGGATTAAAAAAACCCTAGGACTGACAAATTAATTTTGTTAAATTTTGTTTTGTTTTGAGTTTATCAGTTAGGATTAGAAACCCTAGGATTGACAAATTAATTTTTTAAATTTTGTAATTGTTTTTGTTGTTTAATTAATCAGTTAGAGTTAAAAACCCTAGGTCTGACAAATTAATTTTGTTAAATTTTGTAATTGTTTTTGTTGTTTAATTAATCAGTTAGAGTTAAAAACCCTAGGACTGAAAAATTAATTTATTTTGAATTTTTGTTGTGTTTTTGTGTTCATCAGTTAGGATTAGAAACCCTAGGACTGACAAATTAATTTTTTTTTTTGTTTTGTTTTGTTTTTGGCTATAAAATTTTAATGTAGTACTGTATATACATGTTAGGATTGTACAGTTTTTCATTGTTGTTAATGTTTTTATGTTGTTTTCTTTTGCAGGTTGTGAAGAGCCGGTATCGGGTGCCTACTATTTTTACTAAATCATGTGCGACATTGACTTTGGATAATTGGGATTGGATTGAGGCCCTTGGGTTCAAGCTGGTGACTCGATTGGAGCCAGTGGTTGGGGATCGAGCCTATCTGATGGCCCTGATCAATCTGTGGGATCCCCGGACCAATACCTTCCATCTCCTAATAGGGGAGATAATGGTGACCTTGGAGGATGTTTATCGAATTCTGCAGATTCCAATAGATGGACTGTCGATCCGAACGATGCCACGAGATCGAAGGACAGTGGTACTGATACATTGTTTTGAGCATGGAGAGGATTGGGGTGTGGAGAGCCCCGTGGAGAGGGCGAAGAGCGATTTCCAGATTGGTGGCATACTGGTGCGATGGTGGCTAGAGAGGGGCGTGTTGGGAACAAGGCATGCATTACTCATGAGCCTTATTTCCAACATGCTGCTCCTTGACTCTTCTGGCATGAGGTTCTCGTGGAACCTGCTAGAGGTGGTAGTCAGGTTGGTGGAGTGTCTGACAGATACTTCGATGATTATGAGATGGGGACAGACTCTACTAGCATAGCTCTATGATGAGTTGTACAAGGTTCATTGTCGAAAGCAGAAGGGGATCGATTGTAGCTACTTGTTGTAGTGCTGGGCTTGGCAGCACATAGTAGTGGAGAGGCCGGTGGGGCTGCCCTGGATGATGCGGGCAGAGATGGCAGACCGGGAGATTGGATATGGGGTACTATGGTAGATTTCAAAGGAGCAGGGATAGATTCGATGATGGGCAAGTGTCGTAGGGCATTATGTCGATGCCTTTGCTCGGCTTACTCTTGGAGAGGTGTTCTGGCGCCCCTACTGGGACTGTCCAGCTTGGCCTGAGGCTAGAGAGTGTCTTCAATGGGTACGAAGGGGACGATGGCTGATTTGGAGGCATGGTATGAAGCAGGAGTTCTTCCCATACGATCGAGTGACCCGACAGTTTGGAGTGCGCTAGGGGATGCCTGGTGAGCCTGTGGTCTATTGACGCTAGGGGGATGAGAGGACGCTGGACCGGCTAGTCGTTACACCACTTGGCAAGGATTTAGATACGATGATTAACATCCCAGATGTGGATGACATTGGGACGACTGTTGAGTATGAGCAGTGGTGGACTCTATGACGATGGCGATGTGAGGGGCCTCTAGGGGGTGTAGCAGTAGCAGTAGGGGATGAGGGTATAGAGGTACAAGATGAGGGTTGGGGTGCTCCACATGATGATGCAGATATGGTAGAGGTTGAGGATGTTGGAGGGGATTTTGGGGTACCGGACCAGCCAAAGATGCAGGACGTCCCTAAGCAGTGGGAGCCAGAGCAGGCTGCTATCGCAGATTCGCCTATGCATCAGGCAGGTTTGGAGGATGTGGAGGCGAGACACAGTGCTGAGATAGAGCGATTTGAGGACTTGCTATGGAGATGATATGGGGAGTTGGGAGAGGCTTTGCAGGAGAGAGATCTCCTGTGAACTCAGTTGATAGAGTGAGAGAATGTATGGGCTGCATCTCATCGACAGGAGGGGGATACAGATGCTGCACGGGAGAGGGATCTCCTACGGGTGCAGCTAGCATAGTGCAATGATGTAGTAGCTTACTACCATTGGTGGGAGGCAGAGTGGGGCCGGTGGGAGTCATATTGGTAGCGATAGGAGTCAGATTGGCAGTGGCATCGACTAGATATGGAGGGAGAGATAATCTGCCTTGGGATGCGGATACCTGAGCCCCTTGGCGATAGCTCATCGCATCAGACGAGAGACAGCAGGACTGAGCAGTCTGCATCATCCCATCATAGGCGGCTAGATGAGGGAGGTGCTAGTGGGCATGATGCAGGGGTGAGCAGCAGTTGCCCTGAGAGGTCCCATAGGACCCACACTGTAGGGTGTAGTTCCCATCGCATCGATCCTACGTGATCATGGTGGTCGATGCCCTAGGCTTGGGGGTTTTGAGTTTTTGGGTTTTGGTAGCGAGGTTCGAGGACCGGTTCATTGTATCCTGTGAGCAATTTTGTTATGATATATATATATATATAGATGACTCTTTTTGGTTTTTATGCACTTTTCATGGTTTGTTGTTATGTACATATTTTTTATATTGATGTATGCATATGCTATTATGAATGCGATGGGTCTAATTTGTATGATGTATGACAATGGAATGAATGAAATGCGTTGTTGATGTTTTGTCGATGGCACCATAGACTGTGCAAGATGTGACTAACTTTTTGTACTAATGGGATGAATTGGTGGAATGACTGTGCATGTGAAAACTTTGTTTTTGTATTTTGCATATTTTCGGATGGTGATAGACGGAATGAAATGGGACAATTGTTTGAAAATGTAGTTAAGCTTTTCTGAGATTCAGATATTTTAACAAACTAGCCAAGACTATACATTTATCTCACAAGAATTTTGAACAAGGTATAAATCCAACTTGAATTGAACCAAGTTATTTCACATCTCTGTGTGTGCAATTGAGTTCATTTATGTGGTATTTGTCAGGATACCGCTAGTGCCAGATAGGCTATCAACCAAACTTGTACTGAGGATCACCTAATTAGCTCCACTAACTCCGTTGTTGTGTTTAGCAAGATTAATCCACGGGACAATCTAAAGTACCATAAGCTAGCTCATCCACATGCAAACATTGGTCTATGCACACGCAAAGCTAATGTGACAGACATATCATCATGCGGTTAGGATACCACCATTGCTAGGTAGGCTATCAACCAAACCTGTAATGAGGATCACCTAGATGGTTTTTTAAATGCTGAGAATTCTAGGGATTCAAGTTCAAGTTGTGTGTTTGCTCAATGGTTTGGATAATTTCTCATCTATACAGTGATGAAAATCACTGTTTATTTTTCTCTTTGTTTTTCTTTTGAGGAAGGATTTTGAATAGTGGTGATAACCACTGTTATTTGATTTTGTATTTTGAGCTTTGTAAGGTTAAACTTGTGAATGGCCTTGATCTTGTTGGCCTTGGGGATGACTACCCATCCTGTTCAGGGACGTTAGTATGAATCCTTACAACTTTGAGACCAAAAGTGAGTGGAGATGGTTATGATGATTGTTTGTTGAAATTTTATTTTTGAATGGCGTTGAGCCTTTTAGGTCTTGGGGATGACTACCCATCCTTGGCAAGGACGTGTAGTACAAATCCTTACAACTTTGGGGACTAACTATGATTGGGATTTGTGGGAGTGGTGAAAACCATTATTTATGATGTGGAATGGATAGGGATGAGCTCGTCCTTTTGTCAATTCTTAGCATTCTGGAACCATTCGCACAAAGGGATGAAGAGGCTAATTTTTCACCTATGGTACCCTAGACTGCTTTGTAAGTTTCTTTTGTGTTCACACAACTTAGGAATTATTTTATGTGTTTTAATTTGTGTTGGGATGCTACATAACAAGGCATGATCCAAGTAAAACTTTCCCGTGTAAAATCTGTTTAACTGTGTACAATGTTTGGCTAGAAATTTAAAGACAACTGAATGACGAAAACCCTATATACATTTAGAAGACAACTGACTATGCTAAAATAAATGGTGATGGTGCTATTCTAGATGTTTGCATTTAGAAAATGGATCTGATGTGGAACATGATGGAATTGCCAAGTAAAAATAGGCTATAATGCGTTTGACTTGTATGATCTAGCAAACATGCAATGTATGGAGGCGATGCCTAATGCAACCTATATTTTTGGATTTTGATTTTTATGAGTATGCATGAAATGAAAATGCAATATTTTTGTTATTTTTGATGATTTTATTGTTTTTGTTTGTTTTTGAATATGTATTTTGACCAAGCAGTTATGGTAATGCTTGGAGCTTTTGGTTTTGACCAAAGGGTTATGGATACCTTTGGAGCGTTTTTGGGTTGACCAAGTGATTATGAGAATCCTTGGAGCTTTTGTCTTGACCAAAGGGTTTATAGATACCTTTGGAGCATTTTTGGGTTGACCAAGCGATTATGAGAATCCTTGGAGCTTTTGGCTTGACCAAAGGGTTTATAGATACCTTTGGAGCATTTTTGGGTTGACCAAGTGATTATGAGAATCCTTGGAGCTTTTTTCTTGACCAAAGGGTTTATAGATACCTTTGGAGCATTTTTGGGTTGACCAAGCGATTATGAGAATCCTTGGAGCCTTTGGTTTGACCAAAGGGTTTATAGATACCTTTGGAGAATTTTTGGGGTTGACCAAGCGATTACGAGAATCCTTGGAGCATTTGGTTGCACTATGGCTCTCTAGATGTGGAATGGCCTCAAATGACTGATGTTCAAGGGTTTTGTTTCCTTGATTCCTTCAATAGAGGCAAGTCGGTATGTTCCAGGTCCTATTCTACTGTTGATGACATAAGGAGCTAACCAGTTTGCCATGAACTTGTCCCTTAGATGGGACGGCAAATTAGAATTTTGTTGGTTCTCTTTTAATACCAAGTCACCAACCTAAAATTCCTTGAGGTGGACCTTCATGTTGTATGCTTTCTTAAGTCACTCTTGATAGATACGCAAGTGCTCGAGAGCATTAACGCATCGTTCATCGAGCAACGTCAGTTGGTCTAACCAGGCTTGCAACACAGTGTCATCATCGATGAACTCTTGCATTGAAATGCACAGTGAAGGGATTTCCAACTCAAGAGGCATGACTACCTCGGAGCCATACACTAGCAAAAATGGAGTTGCCCTAGTGGGCATCCGCATGCTGGTACGATAAGCCCATAGGGCAAGCGAGATCTGAATGTGCCAGTCCTTATGATTGTCTACGATTGTCTTTTTGAGAATGGCAACTAGCATTTTGTTCGATGCCTCTGCTTGCCCATTTGCCTGCGGATAATAGGGGTTTGAAAAATTGTGCTGAATTTTGTACTTTGTGTTCAAAGCACGCACATATTTGTTCTTGAATGGTGTCCCATTATCTGACAGGATCTTTGATGGAATACTAAAATGACATATTATGTTATGCAAAATAAACTTTGTAATGCGGGATCCAGTCGTAGAGGCTAACAAAATTGCTTCCACCCACTTGGTAAAATACTCTATGGCCATTAGGATGAACATGTGACGACCAGACGACACAGGGGAGATCTTTTCGATTAGGTCAAAGCCCCATTGTGAAAAAGGCAAAATCGATTGGATCGACTGCAAGGCCTGAGAAGGTACATGTGTATGCACAACAATCTCGCTCTAAAGATGGCCAATAATAGCCCATGCAGAGAATGTGCTTTGTGATGGCGATACCACTGAAGTGGCCACCACATGTACCATCATGTGCTTGGGTGATCACCCAAGAAGACTCTTGTTGGTCCAAGCAATGGAGGAGGATTCCTTCATAGCTTCGACGATACAAAATGTCTCCTAACAAGACATGCTTTTTTTCTTTCTGTTTCAATGATCTTTTTGCAGCTTGTGTCAATCAAAGTGGGAGGTTACCTAGCTTGAGGTAATCCCTAATGGGTGGGTACCAATCCTGCTGATCAGAAACCTCGATAGTATGCATGACCAATCCCTCTTGAAGTCCATCCCTAGCAAAAGCTAAGCAGGAAAGAAATTGTAAAAATAGCTATGTTGATCTAAAGAAGGGTCGGGGAGAACAAGGACCCCCAGTTGGCTCGAGTTAGATAATCATGGATTTGAATGAACTTATCCAGAGATGGTTCGATCTGGATCAAGTGGATTCTTGGTGTCAGGTCGGAGCTTGCACGCTCTATCGCAGATTGCAATAATGTTCTAACCTGAATGGTTGTCATTTCACCAGAAGGGTCTTGCGGGATTAATGACCCCAAGGAGGCCATAGTATCCGCAAAATGATTTTATGATCGAGGGAGTGCCTCGATGTCATACCATTCAAGTTGGGCCAGGAATTTGTCCATGAGGGCTTTGTAATCCTGCAAAATTGGACATTTACATTGGAAAATCCCCTTTACTTGATTGACAGTCAACAACGAATCACAAAAGATGTTTAAATGTTTTATGTTCATGGTGATTGTTTTCTGAAGACCTATGAGCAAGGCTTCATAATTCCCATGCCACCTCCTTGCTCACATTTAGAACCATCGAAGAATAGGGTGATGTCATCTTGTGACTCAGGCTAATCAAAATCTGGCAATTTTGAAACATGAAAAACCCCATAATCTGGTAATTCTATGGTCAGAGGTTGATTGTCTTCAAGAGGAGCCTCTGCCAGTTGATCGGCGATGACTTGACCTTTTATGGATTTCTATCCAATGAAATCTATGTCAAATTCCGTCAACAACATGATCCATTTTTTTGTGCAGCTACTATGATAAGTATGACTCATCATGTATCGTAATGAATTATCCTTAGACACAACATACGTTGTATGATCGAGCATATAGTGGCATAGCTTTTTGGTAGCAAACACCACTGCCAAGCAGAGCTTTTCAACATATGCATAGTTAAGTTCATAACTGACCAGGGTGCGGCTAAGATAGTATGTAGCCTGTTCTTTGTGAAGTTCATTTTTCTGGGACAACATGGTGCCCAGTGCCACCTCAGTAGCTAAGATGTATAAATAGAAAGGCACTCTTGTTCTACGTGAATCCAATACTGGTGGCAAAGCCAAGTACTCTTTAATGTTGTCAAAGGCTGACTGGCACTCGTCATCCCACTAAAATGTGACTCCCTTATGCAATAATTTATTCATGGGGTGGCACTTGTCAGATAACTGCGCTATGAAGCACTTGATCGACGCGACATTTCCCTGCAGACTCCTAAGCTGCTTGATGGTAGTAGGGGGAGGCATTTCAAGGATTGCCTTGACTTTGTGTGGGTCTACCTCGATTCCTCATTTAGAGACTATGTAACCCAAGAGATTTCCATATGTGACGCCAAAGATGCACTTCTTGGGGTTTAGTCTGACCTTATGCTCCATAAGGCGATCAAGAATCTTGCTTAAGTCATCAAGATGATCTAGGCACAAAAGAGATTTGGCCAACAAATCATCCATGTAATCTTCCAAATTTTTGTGCATGTAATCATGGAAGATGTACATCATGGCACGTTGGTAGGTGGCTCCGGCATTTTTAAGGCCAAAAGGCATGACCTTATAGCAAAATGTCCCCCAAGGCATTGTGAATGCTGTTTTTAGTTGGTCCTCGGGATTAATATGAATTTGATTGTATCCTGAGAAACCATCCATGAGGGAAAACATTTCATGGCCCGTTGTAGCGTCTACCAACACGTCAATGCTCGGTAAGGGAAAATCATCCTTAGGACTCGCTTTATTTAGATATCAAAAATTAGTGCATATGTGAATCCTCCCATCGGGCTTCTTGATGGGAACCATGTTAGACAACCATGGTGGATAATCGACGTAGATGACAAAATTTGCATCCAATAGATTTTGTAACTTGTCTTTGACCATTAAGGCCATTGTTGGGTGCATCTTATGTAGTTTTTGCTTTATTGGCTTGATTTTTGGATCAAGCGTTAAATTATGCGTGACTAGCTGCGGGTCTAGTCCTGGCATGTCCTTGTATGACCATGCAAAAACCTCCTTCTTCGCTTTGAGAAGGGCAATGTAGTCGGTTCACTCTTTAGGGGATAAACTTACTCCCAGCTTGATGATTTGCAAATTCATTGGATCTGAGCCGATGTCTACGTCAGTCATCTCCTCGATCGACATGTGGGATCCATCATCCAACTGGTGTGGAGTTGGGATCAAATGGATATAGTTTGCTGAATTGAGATCATCGTTCGGAACATCAGGTTCCTCTTCAGCATGGAAGACATCCTGAGTCTATCCAGGGGTAAAATGGAACATTCCTCCACAATTCCAGTACTCTGATGGGGAGGGTGGTGTGTCAGCGTGATCCCAGTCAATAGCATATAGATCTAGATACAATGACCGTGTCGGATTGGTTGGATCATGGATGGGTGTGGTTAGGTCAATGGATATCATGTTGATGAAATAATTGTGGTCTCCATTATCGTGGGTGTTATAACTCAAACATCCTAGACAATTTGTGTGCTCCGGATCTGGCTCTGTGGGTACTGGCACAAAGGGGTCAGCCCTATGCACGGAGATGAAGACAGGGTCCGCCCTAGGCACTGATGGTTTGATAGGTTCACAAGGCAAAATATGCTCTCTGTGTACCTAGAGTGGTGGGTGCAGTAATTGCTATAACTACATCGGGTTGAGGTGCCACCTATGTCTTGGACCTATATGTAAGTGTTCAAACATGTCATCTATGTCCAAAGGGTATCGTTATTATATTTTTTGCATGTGGTTGAGATAGGCCATCTCAGTTTCATCTTTTGAATCACTGTCGGAGATCCAAAAGCCTTCATTAACTCCAACAGCTGCTTGCGACACATGAGGCTCATATTGTTTGAGAAAATTGATGTGGTCCCATCTAGGTTGTTCCGCTCTCTACGGGGGGACCTGATTGTCTTGAAGTGGCATGTGCTCAAATGGAGTGGCCAATGGGAACATTGTCAGGAAGCTTTCCTGATCATCATTCATGGGATATTCTTGCGAATGATCATAATCTGACTCATCTTTAGAAGACCCTTCTTGGTCTTGTCCATATCCCCCTTGTGGGTGAGTCCTTGAATTTTCTCCTGTTACGACTGAAGGGAAAGGGTTGTTAAGATCAATAAGGTTGTTTGTTGGTAATGGGAAATAATCCCCCAATGTATAAGTTGTGTTTGGATTGGCATATGGATCTGATGCCAACCCATCCTTGTTGCCTATCCCTAGGCCTTGCATGTTTTCAACCAAGATGTCTAGGGGCAAGGGGTGGTTGAACCCTACTCCTAACTTGTCATATGGCATTTGATATCTCGGTTGGCAAAGAACATGCACTCCTTGCTCATACCTACCCAACCCATATCCATGTCAATTGCATTGGCCTAGATATCTGAGAGCAAAATCAGGATTGGATAGATAGTTGACATCCTCCACAAAGGGCTCTTCGTCTTCATATTCTTGCATACAAATCTCCACGCCATTATCCAGGCCCCCATAAACAAATTTTATCTGATTGTGTGGGTAGCCTAAGGGAACCACTGAGCCGATGGGGAGTCGAGGCCTCCCCATGTCTTGTAGGGACTCGAGTGTGGGCGTTGCTATAATGTTCCTCACTAGATACTCCCCCAGGCTCGTGCTGGCCATTTCAAAGGTGACCGTTGGCGGTTGAGTGGAATCGAATGGGAGTCCTTCCTGAGTCCACTCCATGTGGGATGAACTAGGTGTCTCAACTTCCATTTTACTAGGTATTTCTTCTATCGAGATGGTGGAGACTAGAGGTGGTTCTTCTTCTAAGGGTTGCTTTCCCTTGTCCTTGGATGTGGCCATCGCAGGTGGCATCATTGTGGAAGGACTGGTGGAAGAATATGGCCTCGACTAAGGACTCGATGGATTAATCACTAGAGATGCCCATGAAATCAAACCCTGTTGAGATGGATTCAACTAAAAATCCAAATGTGTTGATGGAAGGGTTGATTGTGGCATGAATTGTACTGTATTATAGTATTTGAAAGGCTCCAAGTCCGTCGGGACTACATGCACCTATCCTTCAAATGTGTACTTTAGGCACTGATGCATGATTGAAGGGACACACTTCATGTCCTAAATCCAAGGCCGTCCTAGTAGGATATTATAAGCCATCTCTCCTTCCAAGATATGGCACAATGTATGAATGGTCTTTTGTCCTACTTGTATAGGTAGGAAAATTGTGCCAACTGTCGAGCAGATTGCATCGTTGAATGCTCGCAGTGTGTAAGTGGAAGCCATGATATGAAATGTTGGCAACTTCAAATGCTTCAGAGCTTCTATAGTGATGATATTACTAGATGAGCCAGTGTCCACCAAAACTCTCTTATATGAAATCCCGTTGACCCGTGTGATAACATGCAGGGGTGGATCTGCTACATCACCAGTCACCATTTTCAATTCATCTTCTCTAAAAGTGATGACTGGTTCTGTACACTGTTTTACATGCCCCACAAAATTTTTGAACAAATTTGCTTCGTGGGGTGGCAGCTCAATTGCTTTTAAAATCTCCATGAGAGCCTCCCTATGGGGCACTGATTGTTGAATTAGCTCATATATGGAGAGCCTAGCCAATGTGGTCCTTAGACTTTGGGTAAGTCTAGTTCGAATCGTGGCCACTAGTCTAGGCGGGGGAAGTTGCGTAGGGTGTTGTTGAGCCTGTGACGTTGACGAAACCTCTCTTGTGGCTATCGCGGGAGCAGCTCCTGGGTACTTCTTATTCCTAGTCACTATGCTTATCATCCCCACATATCCTTGCATAGGGAAATTTTGTTGCACCTCATTAACTTGAAGGGGTTTTGCCTGTGCCTCGTGGGTAGGCAAGGGGTCTCTGAATACTCCCATATGTTGATTATTTGGCACTACGGGGTTGTCCACCGCCAATGTCTTATTGTTAATGAGATCTTGTATCAAACCTTTGAACTTCCAGCATGCATTAATATCATGTCCTTTGCGCCTGTGGAACCTACAATACAAGTCTTCTCTATACCCTTTAGGTTTCGGTGCATTGGGATCTATAGTTTGAATCTCTAGAAGATTGATCAAATTCGCCGTTGACAAGCGGTCAAACAAAGAGTCCCTAGACTTTGTATAAGGAGTAAATTATTGCCTAGGGTGACGCTACTGATTTTGCTCCTACCTTTGATTTTCTCTCTCATAGTTGTTGGGAGGCACAGCCTGATAATTAGCCTTTTTAGGTTGTGGTGCTTGTGTAGGCTTAGGAAAATTGATGACAACTTGATTAACCGTAGCAGGTTTTGGTTGCGTGGTCCCTGGTTTAGTATACTTTGTCCATTATTTCTTCTTAGGTTTGGCAATCTCACCATCCTGGATCTTAATCTCCTCAATAACTCTGGCTTGTGCTAGAGCTTCCTCTAAACTGGCGTATTGTTGCAGCTACAATAGCATGGAGATTAATCTCAAATAGCTTTTCGAGAACATTTGGGTAATATCTGACATGGGAGGGAGGTAAGGCAGCTTCGCAAGCAACGCCCTCCACCGGTTCCCGTATGCCACCATGGTCTCTTCCTCGTACTGCTTGAGACTAGCTAGGTCACTTAGTGACGCCTTTTTCTTAGTTTTGAAGGTGAAGCGTTCGAGGAACGCGTCCACTAGCTGATCCAAATTAGTGATGCTATGTTTCGGTAATTGGGTGAACCAATCTGAGGCAGGGCCTATGAATGTGGTTATAAATGTTCTCAACAAAAAAGCATCATTGTCTTGAATACCAAAACACTGGCTTAAGAACTTGGTCACATGCTCTTGGGTGTCCTCCTCCCCTCTAAAGAGTGCCAACTGGGGAAGCTTAAAGTGTTCCGGGTATGGAGGTGCCAACATTGACGGATGCACAGGATGGCTACGGAGTTGGCGTAAAGTGGGATTTTTGGGCCCAAAAGTCTTGATCTCCATAGACTCTAAGTGCCCTAACAACGCTTTATATGCATCAGAGGATTTGATTTTGTCCTCCTTAGTTTTCTCCCATTGTGGGTTGCGAGGAGCCTGAGGCCTATTGAGAAGTATCTGGGTAGCACCCCCTCTACCTTGATAGAGCGTTTCAGCCCTCTCTTCTTCGTGTTCATATTTCTCATAAGCTTCCTAAGGAGTTTTTGGCCAAGTCCTATTCACATGGGTCGGTGCCCATGAAGGGTGCCCATCAATGTTTTGGGGAGTGGCCTCCTGCTCAGTCTAGGAGGTCTCAGAGGCAATACTTGATAAGGTCATATGGACCTCTCTCGTACAAAAGGGTTATGCCTCTCATACACATCTACTTTGTGTGTGCGAGGGTTTGGAACCTTTACAGGCACATTGTTATGCAACAATTCGGTTGTTTGATGCTGAATGCGCTCTTTGTTAAGCCGACAAAGGTGCTCTAATTGTTCTTGATCTTGCCAAAGCTACGTGATTTGCGCTTGGCGGGTGGCCTGTTTGGAAAATGCCAAGTCATTTTGTTCTGTCGTCTCTTGTTTTGAAAGCCTAGATGCCTCTCCTATATGTCTACCTCGGTCATGGTGATCCGAGACCTCTATGGACTGCTTCCCTCTGTCGAGGTTGGCTGCATTAACTTGAGGTTGTAGCCTCGATGGGTGATCTTGATACAGGGTAGGCGTGGAGGTACATCACTCCTGAACTGTGTGCTGCTCTTGAGGAACATGATAATTGTCCTTGTCCTCTCTTTCATATGCATAAAAGGTGCGGGAAAAATTGTCTTGCTTAGCCTGGAAAGTTTGATACTATGGACACTGTCTAGTGTGTCTAACAGCAATGCGAGGTAGAGGAGGGAGGAGGAAATCCTGTGGCCCCTTCGTATGGACCCTCTGTTGCTCTAGAACTTCATCGCTAGGCCACCCATAACGGGATTCTAAGGGAGGCATCCTATCTACATTAAGTGCTACATATAGGTTCTCTTCTTGGAAGGACCTATGTTGAGTAGGGGTGCCCCTCAAAGAGGTGCCTCTATAGTCTTGTTCTATTATGGCATGATGTGGACTCTCTTGTGGGCCAGGCCGCCAAGGCGGGATGACCAGGTCCTCAAGACTATATCGGAGGCGACTTGTCCCCCTTGGTGCACTTTTCGAAGCACTTGCCCATGATCGGGCTCGGCTATGAGTGAACACCATAGTGATGTGCTTCTAAAGACGAGTAAATTTTTATCTCTTTTAGGATTTTTTTTACGCTACACTTAAACAAAAAAGAAACACACAATCAATGCAGTGGTTATCTCGTTTAAAGATTTAAAAGTGTGCCCTAAAATCTGGTTTGAGTGTGTTTTGATGTTGTTTTGAAAGCTTTGTGAAAGAACATTTAAATGCAAAAATGAGGGCTCTTATGACTCCCAAAAAATGGTTGCCCCTTCGATATACCGTTGCCAGACCGATATACCAACCTCTCTATATATCCGCCCTTACATGAGGGAAACTATTGGTACATGAAAGCAGATGGTACGTGGAACATAGGCGGTACTGAATGGGGATCGCTTTGTTTATGACACCTACCATAGAAGACTTATCCTCATGCACTGGGAATCACCCCCACTACACTTGGTCAGCTTTCGTTAGGATTTACGTCTAGCAACAGTCATGATCGGGGTAATGGATGCAATATCTCAAGCCAAAGTGATAATGGAATCCACCTTTGGTCTTGCTCAAGGGTTGGGGTTTTACGACAAATGCCTTGTTGTTTCAGTTACCACGTGGTATGT
Organism: Wollemia nobilis; assembly: GCA_028583015.1. Classification (NCBI taxonomy): domain Eukaryota; kingdom Viridiplantae; phylum Streptophyta; class Pinopsida; order Araucariales; family Araucariaceae; genus Wollemia; species Wollemia nobilis. The sequence goes on along the minus strand of JAQPPZ010017236.1, from coordinate 1,853,595 downwards.
GGGGTTCCTTTTAAGTTGCACAAATGAAACAAGCAAGCATTCAAACTCTCCTATGCAAGCAAATAATCAAAGAACATAAAGCAAAGAATTGACAAAAGGTGTTTAAGACCTCTACCTCTTCTCTGCCCAAGTCAGATGGCTTTGAATATCTACTCTGAAATAGTCCAGTGTTGGAGAACTTGGTTCCTGTAATCAAAATAACAAGCAACTTTAATCAAAAATTTTATCTTAAAAATCAAGGGACACAGGTCCCACCGTGATCGCCACTGAAAGCATGAGGATACGAAAACAAAAAGGAATATGCCATAAGAAAAGAACAAGAAATAACATATGCAAATCGACACAAGATAAAAGCAATATGAAATATGGTAATCTCTTTATTGATACACTTTATAAATTGTGTTACAATACATCTCCTTCCTTTCTAGGGGATAGGAGAGTCAAATGTGTTTAATGTCACAAGATCCGTGGATAATAATCCTTCTTCCATGTGCCCACATGTAATATGGGTGGACCAAAACATCGCTGCCGCTATTGTATGTGATTCTTTGCTCTTTCCTGCTCCTCTGCTATTGGAAACCTACATTCAAAGAAACAGAAAATATTAGTAATACCTGCAAACAAAATGAAACATGTATTTCCCAAAGCCTATTGTCAGTGTATGCATGAAAATAATAAAATGACTATCAGATGACCTCTGATTGACCTAAAATTTTGACATAAGCATAAAAATATCATCAGAAGACCATTGTAAAAATAACAGTCTAAGAATTCCTCATAGATCTGTACTCGTTCTAGGGTGGGACGAATAGGACTAAGAATTTGCCAAAAAGCACCCTGTTCAATGTCCTGCTTAGGAAGATCCAAAATACCTGCAAAATTGGGGTTAGCTAATTGGGGGCATTTTGGGAAGACCCAGATGCTCATATTTCTCCAATTTTACATCTAGAACCCAGATTTTGAAGATGGCATTTGCAAGTTAGTCAAAGCGAAAAATAACAATAACCTGGTCAAAACTACTCCGAATGAAATGAAATTTGAACTGTAACCTATTTAACCTATCTAGAATCAAATGCAAAAGAAAAAAAAAAGAAATCTATCACATATTTCTAATCATCCTGGGGTGGGGTGAATAGCACTGTGATAGTTTAGGGAGCGCCCGATGGCAAGACGCCCACCATTTGAGGCACTGTTTCAGCACCAATCCACTTGGGATAGGTCCAAAACTAGTTATGGGGTGTTTTCAACAAATTTTGTGGATAGTTGTGGCCAAAAATTGGGTTTTGGGTCCGGATTCGCTCTTCCAATAGTCACCCAATAACCTCCCTTTCGAATGAGAGATTAAGGATGTAAAAGCACAAATCGTAGTTGGGTAAATGGGCAGCACTTCGTTGCTCAAATGCTCCTTCTCTGTATATCTTTTGGGTGGGAAAACTCCCCAATTTATAGACCTTAGGGTCTCCTTGTTTGAATTGTGCATGCGAGGGTGCCACTTGAGTTAACTGTCCTATTTTCAAAGAAAAGCTAACTCCCTGATAAAAAAGCTTCTTGCATGAGGTTTCTAAAATAAAGACACTCATCACTGAAGTCTCTCTTCTTTAATAAAAGTTATTCCTCGCAATTGCATGGCCTGAAGCCTCAATTAACTGGCGGAGTTACCAAGGTTTAAATTTTTTCCAGTCAAACTTGCTATTCGCCTCACCCTAGGGCAAATGCTGCTATTCATCCCTAGGTGGGACGAGTGCCAATTTGTATTCGTATCGGGCTGGGACGAGCAGAGAGCAAGGTGCCAAAAAGGTGCCAAATTGACCTATGACCTCTAAAAATGATTTTGGAAGTGGTTAGAACCACTGTTTAACCTTTGGGAGCTGCCCTTGGGGCTATTTGTGTCAATGCGATCAGCGTTTGTTGTCACGTAATCGGATTGGTGTTGTTTTGGTGTCTACACTAATATTGTAGCTAATAAAGTTGAGTTTTTTATCCCAAAGAATATTGACAAGGGTAAACAATAGTTAACTCGAAAGGAAAGGAAACCGAGTGATCTGTAGGTTACAGGACTTCCTCACGGAAGCAAAAATCAATTGAGGAGAGAATGGCAATGTTTCACTTGCAAAATGGAATGGTCACTTGGTCACAATTGTGAAGACAATAAAGAGAATGACTTAAGGCAGCCAAGTGTAGAAGAGGATAGCAGTAAAGTTGAAATCTTAGAGTTTGGAAAAGATGCTTCATATCAAGAATCATGCATAATAAGGAACCAGAATGATGTTGGTGATGATGAGGAAGACAACATAATAGTTTTGGATATGCACTTAGAACAATCTAGTGTGGATTGTGAAATATTTAATATAAGGTATGATGAATCTTGTGATTTTCCTATCATCAATTCATTAATGCATGATGGAATATTTCATAATGAAGTGTCCATAGATCCCATATTTGATGAGGAAATGATTACGAATGAAGAGGATTCTTCGTTGAAAACCAAAATGGAAAGAATTAGCAGACTGTTGGATGGTGACTTCTCTGACGAGTTAGAGACTATGGCAAATTTAGAAGAAGATGTGACTATTTATGAATTTTCACTTGAGCATGAGACTGACCTAGTCGATGCGATGAGTAAAAATCATATTATGATCTTGTCTTCCAATCAAGAAACTTGTAAGGAAGAACATAAGGGCAAAAATAATGAAGATGAAGTTAATTCATCCCGTGCTTCGACGAATGGAGAATTAGGCATTGGTCATCAAAAATATGGTGAGCATGCTGATTTTGATATTGTCAAATCAATAAAAAATGACAGTATTCATGCAGTTGTTGATTCTGAGGATGAGGATAAGTCTGTCATAACTTCATAGCATGTAATTGTGGAGTGTAGTATGGAAGCACGAGGATACGGAAACAAAAAGGAAATGCCAAGATGCGATGTAAACGAAACTAAACTTAACGCTAAATCCTACGAACTGAAATGCATGAAAGGAGAGAAACATAAACGCATTGAAACAAGGTATAAAAGCGAATATGGAGTACAACCCTTTTTATTAATATGCTTTAGAACCCGGTTACAATCCGTCTCCTCCCTTTTCAGGGGCTAGGAGCGTTAAATATGTTCTTGTCACATCAACAGATGGTATTCCTTCTTTCGCGTGCCCACATGTAGAATGGGCGGACCAAACATCGTCGCCGCTTGCGTTGATGAGTCTTGACTCCTTGCTGCTCCTCTAATGTCGAGATCCTACGTTCAAGGAAACAAAAAATAGTCAGTAGCACCTGTAGATAAAATGAAACATGCAATCCCCAAGCCTACGATTAGTGCATGCAAAAAATAAATAAAACGATAACTAAATAGCATCAGAATGATCTAAAAATTTAACAGAAGCATGAGGACATTACCAGGAGGGCACTGCAAATGGAACAGTCAAAAAATTCACCATGGATTTCTAATCGCTCCGGGGTGGGACGATTAGACCTACAACAAAATGTCAGAAAGCACTGTCCCAAATGTCACATCCGGGAAGCTCCAAATCACCTGCAAAGTTGGGGGTTAGGTAAAATGGGGTATTTTGGGATGACCCAGATGGTCGGATTTTTCCAATTCGGCCTCTATCACTAGGAATTTGATGATGCTACCTGCATGTTAGCAAAAGCGGGAAATGACAAAAACATGATCAAAACAGCTCAAAATGATGTGAAATTTGAATGACAACCTATCTAACAAACATAGAATCAGATGCAAAAATAACAGAAAGGAAATCTGCTACAGATTTCTAATCACTCTGGGGTGGGGCGATTAGGACTATAGCAGTGCGGGGGGCGCCCGAGGGCAGGACGCCCACCGTTTGGGGCCTGATTTCGGCACCAATCCACTTGGGATGGGTCCAAAACCTCTTGTGGGGTGTTTTCGGAAAATTTGGTAGGATGTTATGGCCAAATGTCGGGTTTTGGTTCCGGATTTTGCGCTTCCAATAATCACCCAATGACCTCCCTTCCAAAAGAGATCAAGGATGTGAAAGGCACAAATCAAAAGGTGTGAGGATGTAAAATGGCAGCACTTCATTGCTCAAAATGCTCCTTCTCTTCTCTATTTTTGGGGTGAGAAGACTCACCATTTTATAGACCTGACGGTCTCTTTGGATGAGCATGCAGAGGCACCACTTGGCAATCATGCCTTCCTAGGGGGGAGAAGATTCCTCCCTGATTAGGGGCTCCATGACTGCCCCTGTAACTGCCTCTAGCACTCAAAAATGCTCACTCACACTCCCATGCAATGAAGGAAGAGTTAAGTGGTGGATCTGAGCTACCATTTGTCAAGATTTGACTTTTTTCCTATCAAACCTGCTATTCGCCCCACCCTGGAGCGAATACTGCTAATCGTCCCTGGGTGGAACGAATACCAGTTTGTAATCATCCCTGGGTGGAACGAGTAGAGAGCAGAGTGCTTGAAAGGTGCCAAATTGACCTCTGACCTTCCAAAACTATTGTGTGAGTGGTTAGGACCACTGTTTAACCTCTGGGGGCTGCCCTGGGGGTTGTGTGTGTCAATGCGATCAGTGTTTGCAGTCACATAATCGGATTGGTGCTATTTTGGTGTCTACAGATGCCCCTTTTTGGGATGCGTTGTGCGTGGCACAGTGCTGAGCAAAAAAATAGATAACCAAAGCACTAATGATTAGGGTTTCTCAGTAACCTAACCAAATTTTGATGCCCCAAGTATGGAAAGGGCATGCATTCTTGAATCCTTGCTTCTAACGAGCGAAGGAACTTAATTCAAGTGTTAACCTTTTTTGGTGAGGTGTTACTTGAGCTTGGACATTGATCAGTCATGAATAGGCAAAGGGCGCAACCTTTTGTCTATGGGAACCTTGAGTTCATGATTCATGAATGCCAAGTGTTTGATCAGCTTGTGATTATTGCTTGTTTACTACCCCAAGCAGGAGCGTGATTATCTTTGTCAATGATTCTTTGAATGCATGCCATTTCCTTAATTGGGTGTGTATTTGTTGATTGGTGACTAAGTGTGACTACCCCCTCAAGCGACGAATCGATGAGGGAATGACCTACATGAGAAAAGTGATGAGTCACTTGACCCAAGATGACTTGTGTAAGGGTGCCTTTCAGTTGTTTATCTTTGAATGTGTGTGCAGTTTCCCAACATTTAGACCTATTTTTGGTGGGTGTTAACCCTTTTGGTGATGTCGTTTGGGGTTGAAATTCTCGACAATCCGTCCTCCCGTGGAGTGGTCCGGATATGGTAGCCTTCTTAGGGAGTAGGATAGTGATTTGTGTTTTTTTTTAGGATAGTGAGGATTTGTGACCTGACGTCTATTTTGCATGCCAAGAAGTAGAGGCACAAAGGCGCCTTGTTCGGCAAATGTTATTGCTATTTTTGGGTGGGTTTGGACCCTTTTTGGGATGTCGTTTGGGGATGAAATTCTCGGAAATCCGTCCTCCCGTGGAGCGGTCCGGCTATGGTAGCCTTCTTAGGGAGTAGGATAGTGAGGATTTGTGACCTCGACGTCTATTTTGCATGCCCAAAATGTCAAGTGCAAAAGCACTCTTATTGGACAATTTTATTGCTTGTTTTTGTGCATTTTGGTGCATTTTTTGCTATTTTTGAAATTTTTGCTCTGTAATCGTCCCTGGGTGGGACGAATACCAGTTTGTAATCATCCTAGGGTGGGACGAGTGCTAACTAGAGTGCTCATCCCAGGGTGGAATGATTACAGGCCTAAAAGCCTATTTAAGGGCCAAAACTAGGGTTTGGGCTCATTTGCATTCGATTTTTTTGGCGATTTGGAGCTCTGAGGAGGAGGAGGTCGAGTCTGCGAAGCGAAGCGCTGTCAAATTTTTCTCGACACCATGAGTTCATGAACCGGATCGAGTGGTGGAGCCGAAGCGAGACCGGTAAGTGCTCCTCTTCGTTATTTGCTTTTGTTTTATGTTACAGTTTGAAAATCACAATTTATTTTGAATTTGTTTTTTGTTGTGTATTCTTGTGAAGGTTATAAGAAACCCTAGGGTTAAATGCGATGTTTTTATTGTTTGTTTTAAAACTAAAACCCTAGGTTAAACTGAGAGAAAACCCTAGCTTAGAAAAATTGTTTGAATTTAAATTTTTGTATTTTGTGTTAAAAACCCTAGATTTAAATGCGTTCTTTTTGTTGTTTTGTTTTTAAACTAAAACCCTAGGTTAAACTTAGAGAAAACCCTAGCTTTAGAAAGATTGTTTTTATTCTGAGTTTTTATTTGTGAACTTCAGTTATAAACCTGAGGTTAACGAAAACTGTTATTTTGATTTTGATTTTTTTGTTTTTATTTATCAGTTTAAACGTAGAGTTAAAAAACCCTAGGTATTGACAAATTATTTTTGAATTTTTTTGTTTTTATTTAGATTTAAACGTAGAGTTAAAAACCTTAGGTAAAAATTTTTTTTATTTATCGGTTAAACGTAGAGTTAAAAACCCTAGGATGACAAATTTTTTTTTGTTTTTATTTATCAGTTTAAATGTAGAGTTAAAAACCCTAGGTACTGAAAAATTTTTTTTGATTTTTTTTTTTGAATTTTGTTTATCGTTATTTGTTTGTTTTTAGTTGTACATTGTTTTATGCATTGTTGTATATTCATGTTATTGTTGTACAGTTTATCATGTTTTTAATGTTTTTGTTTTTTTTCTTTTGTAGGTTGTGAAGAGTCGGTATCGTGTGCCTACGGTTTTCTCTGAAGCATGGGAGGCATTGACTTTGGTTGATTGGGAGTGGCTTGATGCCCTTGGGCTCAAGCAGGTGACTCAGCTAGAGCTTGTGGTGGGGGATCGGGCCTATCTGATGGCCCTGATCAACTTGTGGGATCCTCGGACCAATACCTTCCATCTCCCAATAGGGGAGATGATGGTGACTTTGGAGGATGTCTATCGGATTCTATGGATTTTGATAGATGGACTTCCTATTCGGACGACGTCGCGTGATCAGTGGATAGCGATGCGACACGATGCTTCGGGCATGGGGAGGAGTTGGGTGTGGACAGCTCGATGGAGAGGGTAGAGGGTGACTGCTAGATTGGTGGCATTTTGGTGCGGTGGTGGCTAGAGAGGGGCGTGTTGGGAGTGAGGCATGCATTACTGATGAGCCTCATTTCCAACATGTTGTTGCCCGACTCTTCAGGTGCGAGGTTCCCATGGAACTTATTGGAGGTGGTCTTCAGGTTGGTGGAGTATCCGACCATAGAGCCTCTGATTATGAGATGGGGTCAGACACTACTGGCATAGCTCTATGATGAGTTGTACGAGGTCCGCTGTCGGAGGTGAAAGGGTATTGGATGTAGTTATCTATTGTAGTGTTGGGCTTGGTAGCACATAGCTGTGGAGAGGCCGGTGGGGTTGCCATGGATGACTCGAGCGGAGATGGTTGACAGAGAGATAGGGTATGCGGCTCTGTGGTGGTGGTCTAAGGAGCAGGGGCAGAGTCGATGGTGGGCAGGTGTCGTAGGGCACTATGTCGATGCCTTCGCTTGGCTTGCTCTAGGGGAGGTGTTTTGGCACCCATACTAGGATTGTCCAGCCTGGCTTGAGGCTGGAGAGTGGCTTCGGTGGGTGCATCGGGGAGATGGCTGATTGGGTGACATGGGATCGAGCAGGAGTACTTCTCGTACGTCCGAGTGACATGATAGTTTGGGGTGCACTAGGGGTTGCCTGGTGAGCCTTTGATCTATCGATGTCGGGGTGACGAGAGGACTCTGGCCTGGATGATCATCGCGTCGTTGGGTGAGGAGTCGGATGCAACGATTGATGTTCTTGATGTGGACAATGTCGGGGTGACTACTGAGTATGACCAGTGGTGGACTTTGTGGTGGTGGTGAGGTGAGGGGCCTCTAGGGGGTGTAGAGGTGGCAGCAGTAGGTGGTGAGGATGTAGAGGCATCAGGAGAGGGCTGGGGGGTTCCGTTGGAGGATGCGGACATGGTAGAGGTGGACAGCTTTGGGGGGATGATTTTGGGGTTTCGGAGCAGTCGGATATGTAGGACGTCCCAGAGTAGTGGGAGCTGGAGCAGGCTGCCATTCTGGAGATGTCGATGCCTCAAGTAGTCTCGGAGGATACGGAGGTAGGGTTGTGCACTGAGATAGCATGATTGGAGGGGCTACTCCAGAGATGGGATGAGGAGCTCGGGGATGCACTGTAGGAGAGGGATCTCCTATGGACGTAGCTAGTGGAGAGGGAGAACGCATTTGCTGCATACCATCGATGGGATGGGGATACAGATGCTGCATGGGAGATGGATCTCCTATGGATGTAGCTGAAGAGAGGGAGAACGCATTGGTGCAACATGATGAGAACTTGGTGATAGTTCATCAGTGGGAGATGGACTTGATTCGGCATCGGTTTGAGCTGGAGGTAGAGATTATCCACCTCGATGGGTGGATCCCTACGGTTAGTGGAGGCGGATCATCACGTCGCATGAGAGGGAGCGATATTGAGCAGTCAGCATCCTCTCGGTACAGGTGACTGGATGAGGGAGGTGCTAGTAGGCATGATGCGAGGGCTAGCAGTAGCTACCCTGAGGGGTCCCATAGGACCCACACCATGGGGGGTAGTTCTCGTCGCACCGATCCTACATGATCATGGTGGTCGATGCCCTAGGCTTGGGGGTTTTTGAGCTTTTGCCTTTTTGCGAGGTCATAGGACCGGTTTATTGTAGCCTACGGGCATTTTTGATGATATATATATATATAGATGACTTTCTTTTGTTTATACACGTGTTGTGATTTGATTTTATGCATAGTGATTGATGTTTGATGGATGCATGTTAATTTACATTATGTATGGATATGTTGTGATGAATGCTAATGTTTCTAATTTATATGATATGCAAATGGAATGGATGAATTGAATTTGTGATTTTTGGCGGTGGCACCATAGACTGTTTAGAACTTATGGCTTTTTGTCCTAGGCGATTGTTGTGGTAAATGACTTTTTATGTATACATGTTTTTTTTGTATTTTTTGATGGCGATGCAAGGATGAAAGATATCACAGTTGGTTTAGAATGTAGTTAAGGTTTTTTGAGACTCAGATGTTTTAACTAACTAGCCAAGACTGTACTTTTATCTTACAAGACTTTTGAACAAGGTATGAATCGGACTTGTCTTTGACCAAGTTATTTCACATCCCTGTGTGTGCAATTGAGTTTGTTTATGTGGTATTTGTCAGGATACCGCTAGTTCCAGATAGGCTGTCAACCAAACCTGTACTGAGGATCACCTAATTAGCTCCACTAACTCCTTTGTTGTATTTAGTCAGATTAATCTATGGTGCTATCTAGGATACCATAAGCTAGCTCATCCACATGCAAACATTGATCTGCACACAAGTTAATGTGATAGATATATCGTCATGCAGGAGGTTTGCCACCAGTGACCGATAGGCTATCCACCAAACCGATACTGAGGTTTACCTCATGACCTTCTGAATGCTGAGAGTTCCAGGGATTCAAGTTTGACTCCCTTCTTTTCTTCAATTGTATTGGGATACTTGCTCTTATATAGTGATAAAAATCACTGTTTATTTTTGTTTTTTCTTTTGAGCAAGGGATTTGAATTTTGAGTGATTAGAATCACTATTGCATGTGCTATTTGATGTATGCACTTTGTGGGATTTGATGTCAAGCTTTTTTTGGAGTATTGACTTTTGCAAATTTTTGATGTTTTGCAACTTTTTGAGAACTTGGGATTCTTGGGGAATTGGGTAGGGAAGATGCTTGTCCTTTTGCCAACTCTCAGCATTCTTGGGGTCATTCGCATAGGGGGATGAGCAAGATAACCTTTTCACTAGATGGTATCCTGGATTGCTTTGCAGATTTCATCTTTCGTTTACACAACTTGGGAATTTTTATGTGTTTTAACTTGTGTTGGGATGCTACGTAACAAGGTGTGATCCAAGTAGAACTCTACCTTTGTAAAATCTATCTGACTTTGTACAGTATTTGGCTAGAAATCTAATGATAGTTGAATGACGAAAACTCTTGATACATTTAGAAGACAACTGACTATGATATGGTAAAAATATGTGAATGGCATTTATTTTTGATGGACTATTTATAGAGTGGAGAAATGTGGAAAATGATGGATTTTCCGAGTAATTATAGTCTATGGTGCCTTTGACCTGTATGACCAACAAATATGCAATGTATGGATGTGATGCTTAATGCAACTATTATTTTTGTGTTTTCGATGGATTGATTTTTTGTGAGTATGAAGATGAGATGCAAAAAGAGTTCTTTATTGTTGTGATGATTTTGAGTATGCATGGAAATGAGATGCAAATTTTTGTTATTTTTGATGATTTTATTGTTTTTGAATTTTCTTATTTTTGACCAAGCGATTGTGGGAGCCCTTGGAGCTTTTGGTTTGACCAAAGGGATGATGGGTACCTTTGGGGCGTTTGGTTTGACCAAAGGGTTTGTGGGCACCTTTGGGGCATTTTTGGGTTTGACCAAGCGATTGTGAGAATCCTTGGAGCTTTTGGTTTGACCAAAGGGATTATGGGTACCTTTGGGGCATTTTGTGGGTGGGTTTGGAGCTTTTGGGTTGACCAAGTGATTGTGGGAATCCTTGGAGCTTTTGGTTTGACCAAAGGGATTATGGGTACCTTTGGGGTTTTGGGTTGACAAAAGCGTTATGGGAATACCTTGGAGCTTTTGGGTTGACCAAGGTGATTATGGGAATCCTTGGGGCTTTTGGTTTGACCAAAGGGATTATGGGATTCCTTTGGGGTTTTGGTGGCCGGGTTTTGGGTTGGGGGTTGGGCCTTTGGGGTTTGGGTTGACCAAGCGATTATGGGAATCCTTGGAGCTTTTGGTTTGGGCTATGGCTCTTTTAAATATGGAATGGCCTCAAATGACTGATGTTCAAGGGTTCTAGTTCCTTGATTCCATCAAGAGAGGCTAGCCGGTATGTTCCAGGTCCTATTTTACTGTCGATGACATAAGGACCTAACCAGTTTGCCATGAACTTGTCCCTTAGATGGGGTGGCAAGTTAGAATTTTGTTGGTTCTCTTTTAAGACCAAGTCACCAACCTGAAAGTCCCTCAGGTGAACCTTCATGTTGTATGCTTTCTTAAGTCGCTCTTGATAGATACGTAAATGCTCGAGAGCATTGACGCATCGTTCATCGAGCAATGTAAGTTGGTCTAACCGGGCTTGCCATGCAGTGTCATCATCGATGAACTCTTGCATTGATATGCGTAGGGAAGGTATTTCCAACTCTAGAGGCATGACTACCTCGGAGCCATACACCAACGAAAATGGAGTTGCCCTAGTGGGCATCCGAATGCTAGTGCGATAAGCCCATAGGGCAAGTGGGATTTGAATGTGCCAATCCTTATGACTATCTATGACTATCTTTTTGAGGATGGCGACTAGCATTTTGTTTGATGCCTCTGCTTGCCCATTTGCCTACGGATAATAGGGTGTCAAAAAACTATGCTAAATTTTGTACTTTGTGGTCAAAGCATGCACGTCTTTGTTCTTGAATGACGTCCCATTATCCGAGATGATCTTGGATGGAATACCAAAATGACATATGATGTTATGTAAAATGAACTCCAAAATGCGGGGTCCAGTCGTAGAGGTAAGCGAAATTGCTTCCACCCACTTGGTGAAGTACTCTATGGCCGTTATGATAAACGTGTGATGACCTAACGATGTAGGGGAGATCTTTTCGATTAGATCTAAGCCCCACTATGAAAATGGCCAAGCCGATTGGATCGGCTGCAAGGCTTGAGAAGGTACATGTGTCAAATTAGCATGGTGTTGACACTTCACGCACTTCCTTACATATGCACAACAATCTCACTCTAAATATGGCCAATAATAGCCCATGCGGAGAATGCGCTTTGCGATGGCCATACCATTGAAGTGGCCACCGCATGTACCATCGTGCGCTTGGGTGATCGCCCAAGTGGACTCCTACTGGTCCAAGCAATGAAGGAGGATTCCTTCGTAGCTACGATGGTACAAAATGTCTCCTAACAAGACATGTTTTGCCACTTTCTGCTTGAATGATCATTTCGTGGCATGCGTCAATCCAAGTGGGAGGTTACCTAACTTGAGGTAATCTCGTATGGGTGTATACCAATCCTGCTGATCGAAAACCTCGATAGTATGAACAACCAATCCCTCTTGAAGTTCATCCCTAGCAAAAGTTGAGCGGGAAAGAACTTGTAAGAATAGCGTTGTGTTGCTATTAAGGGGAGTAGGGGAGAACAAGGACCCCTAGTTGGCATGATTCAGACAATCATGGATTCGAGAGAACTTGTCTAGGGATGGTTCAATCTGGATCAGGTGGATTCCTGGCGTTAAGTCAGAGCTTGCACGCTCCATCATGGATTGCGATAGTGTTTTGACTTGAATGGTTGTCATATCACCAGAAATGTCTTGCGGGATTAGTGACCCCAAGGAGGCCATAGTGTCCGCAAAATGATTCGATGACCGAGGGAGTGCCTCGATGTCGTACCATTCAAGATTTGCCAAGAATTTGTCCACAAGGGCTTTGTAGGCCTATAGAACTGGGCATTTACATTGGAATACCCCTTTGACTTGGTTGACAATTAACAATGAATCACCAAAGATGTTCAATCATTTGATGTTCATGGTGATTGTTGTCTGAAGACCTATGAGCAAGGCTTCGTATTCTGCATTGTTGTTGGTGCATGGGAAATCTAATTTAAATGATAGAGGCATTGGAGCCCCTTGCGGTGTGAAGAATACAATTCTCATGCCACCCCCTTGCTCACATTTAGAACCATCAAAAAATAGGGTTATGTCGGCCTGTGACTCAGGCTCATCAAAATCTGGCGATTCTGAGACATGGAAGACCCCATCATCGGGTAGTTCTATGGTCAGAGGCTGATCATCTTCGAGAGGAGCCTCTGCTAGTTGATCGGCTATGACTTGACCTTTGATGGATTTCTGTCCAATGAACTCGATGTCAAACTCCATCAACAACATGATCCATTTCACCGTGCGGCTACTATGATAAGTATGACTCATCATGTACCATAATGGATTCTCCTTAGACACAACATACGTCATGTTGCTCAACATGTAATGGCATAGCTTTTTGGTAGCAAACACCACTTCCAAGCAGAGCTTCTCAATGTATGCATAGTTAAGTTCATAACTGACCAGGGTGCGGCTAAGATAGTAAGTAGCCTGTTCTTTGTGTAGTTCATTTTTTTGGGCTAGCATGGCGCCCAGTGCCACCTCAGTAGCTGAGATGTATAAGTAGAATGACACTCCTGGTCTAGGTGGTGCCAATACTGGCGGTGAAGCCAAGTATTGTTTAATATCATCGAAGGCTGACTGGCACTCGTCATCCCAGTGAAATGCTACCCCCTTGTGCAATAATTTATTCATGGGTCGGCACTTGTCAGATAGCTGCGCTATGAAGCGCTTGATTGACGTGACCTTTCCCTGCAGGCTTTTGAGCTGCTTGATGGTAGTTGGGGGAAGCATTTCAAGGATTGCCTTGACTTTTTTTGGGTCCACCTCGATGCCTCACTTTGAGACTATGAAACCCAAGAGTTTTCTAGATGTGATGCCAAATACGCACTTCTTGGGATTCAGTCTGACTTTATGTTCCATGAGGTGATCGAGGATCTTGCTTAAGTCATCGAGATGATCTGGGCGTAAAAGAGATTTGGCCAACAAATCATCCATGTAATCTTCCAAAGTTTTATGCATGTGATCATGGAAGATGTATGTCATGGCACGTTGGTAGGTGGCACCAACATTTTTAAGGCCAAAGGGCATGACCTTATAACAAAATGTCCCCCAAGGCATTGTGAATGCCATTTTTAGTTGGTCCTCGGGATTGATACGAATTTGATTGTATCCCGAGAAACCATCCATGAGGGAAAGCATTTCATGGCCCACTGTAGCGTCTACCAATGCATCGATGCTAGGCAAGGGGAAATCATCCTTAGGACTCACTTTGTTTAGATCTCAAAAATTAGTGCATATGCGAATCCTCCCATCAGGATTTTTGATGGGCACCATGTTGGACAGCCATGGTGGGTAATCCACGCAGATGACAAACTGTGCATCCAACAACTTTTGTAATTCATCTTTGACCATTAAGGCCACTTTTGGGTGCATCTTACGTAGTTTTTGCTTAACTGGCTTGACTGTCGGATCAAGCGTTAGATTATGCATGACTAGCTATGGATCTAGCCCCGACATGTCTTTGTAGGACCATGCAAAAACCTCCTTCTTCTCTTTGAGAAGGGTAATGTAGTCGGCTTGCTCTTTGAGGGATAGACTTACCCCTAGCTTGATAATCTATGGATTCATTGGATCAGAGCCGATGTCTACGTCAGTCATCTCCTCGATCGACATGTGGGATCCATCCTCCAACTGGTGTGGAGTTGGGATCAAGTGGATATCATTTGCTGAGTTTAGATCTACGTTGGGAACCTCGGGTTCCTCTTCAGCATGGAAGATATCCTGAGTTGGCCCTGGGGTGAAATGAAGCATCTCATCGAAAGGCCAGTACTCTGATGGGGATGGTGGTGAATTGATGTGATCCCAGTCTATGGCATCTATGTCTAGATATAATGACTTTGTTGGATCGGTTGGATTGTGGATGGGGGTGGTTAAGTCAATGGAGATCATGTTGATGAAATGATTTTGGTCTCCATTACCATGGGTGTGGTGACTCGGACATCCTGAATGATTTTTGTGCTCCGGATCTGGCTCTGGAGGTATTGGCATGAATGGATCGGCCCTATGTGCGGGGAGGAGGATAGGGTCTGCCCTCGACACTGATATCTCTATAGGGTCTCTGGGCGGTAGGTGCTCTCTATATGCCCAAAGTGGCGGATTCAACACTTGGTCCCACTATGCTGGGTTTAGGTGCCACTCATGCCCTAGGCCTTATGTTTAGTTGTTCAAATATGTCATCAATATCTAGGGGGTATTGTTGCTGCATCTATCGCATGTGATTGAGATATGCCATCTCAGTTTCATCTTCATAATCACTGTCAGAGATCCAAAGGCCTTCGTTGGTTCCAACAACTATTTGCGACATTTGAGGCTCATCTTGCTCGAGCAAATTGATCTGGCCCCATCGAGGTTGTTCCGCTCTCTATGGGGGGACCTAATTTTCTTGAGGTGGCACTTGCTCGATTGGAGCATCCAAAGGGAACATTGCCAAGAGGCTTTCTTGATAATCATCCATGGGGGTCACTTGTGAGTGATTGCTATCCGATTCAAAGGGGTCCCATGGTGCTACCTCATATTCTGACTCATCTTCTAAAGATCCTTCTTGACCTTGTCTATATCCCTCTTGTAGGTGAGTTCTCGAACTTTCTCCTTTCTCGATTAAAGGGAAGGGGTTGTTGAGGTCAACAAGGTTGGTTGTCGATAATGGGAGATAATCCCCCAATGTATATGTTATGTTAGGATTGGCATATGGATCTAATGCCAACCCATCCTTGTTGCCTATCCCTAGGCCTTGCATGTTCTCTACCAAGATGTCCAAGGGTTAAGGGGTGGTTGAACCCTACTCTTGACTTGTCGTATGGCATCTGATATCTTGGTTGGCAAAGAACTCGCACTCCTTGCTCATATCTGCCTAACCCATATCCATGCCAATTGCATTGGCCAAGATATCTCAAAGCGAAATCTGGGTTGGACAAATAGTTGACGTCTTCAACAAAAGGCTCTTCATCTTCGTCCTCTTGCATGTAAGGTTCAATGCCATTATCAAGGCCCCCATATACAAAGTTTGTCTGGTTTTGCGGGTAGCCTAGAGGAACAATAGTGCCTATGGGGAGGCGAGGTCTCCCCATGTCCTGCATGGACTCAAGTGTGGGTGTTGCTACAATGTTCCACACCAGATACTCCCCTAGGCCCGTATTGGCCATCTCAACGGTGATTGTTGGCGGTTGAGGGGGAGGGAATGGGAGTTCTTCCTGAGTCCACTCCATGTCGGGTGAACTAGGAGCCTCGACTTCCATTCCTCAGGCATCTCTTCGGTAGAGATGGTTGAGACTGATGGCGGTGCCTCTTCCAGGGGTTTCTTCCCTTTGTCCTTCGATGTGGCCACCGTAGGTGGCATCGTTGGTGAAGGACTAGATGATGAAGATGGACCCGATTGGGGATTTGATGGACTTGTCAATGGGGATGCCTACGGAATCGGACCCTATTTAGATGGATTCAACTAAAAATCCAAATGCGTTGATGGAAGGGTCGATTACGGCATTAGCTGCACCGTATTGCAATACTTGAAGGGCTCCAAGTCTATCGAGACTACATGCACTTGCCCTTCAAATGTATACTTTAAGCACTG
The DNA here is from genome assembly GCA_028583015.1 of Wollemia nobilis. Lineage (NCBI taxonomy): Eukaryota > Viridiplantae > Streptophyta > Pinopsida > Araucariales > Araucariaceae > Wollemia > Wollemia nobilis. Next base: position 1,837,253 of record JAQPPZ010017236.1, on the reverse strand, counting down.
ATGAGCTATCGAAGGGACACACTTCATGTCCCTGATCCATGGCCAACCCAGAAAAATGTTATAAGCCATCTCACCCTCCAAGATGTGGCACAATGTAGGAATAGTCTTTTGTCCCACTTGGATGGGTAGGACAATTGTGCCAACTATCGAACATATTGCATCATTGAATGCTCGCAGAGTGTAGGTGGAGGCCACTATGTGAGATGCTGGCAACTTTAGATGTTTCAATGCCACTATTGTAATGATATTACTGGATGAGCCAGTGTCCACCAACACCCTCTTATACGGAATCCCATTGACCCATGCAATAACATGCAGGGGTGGATCCACCATGTCACCAGTCACTGATTTCAATTCGTCCTCTCTAAAGGTGATGATTGGCTCGGTGCATCTTTTGACATGTCCCATAAAGTTGTTGAAGGAGTTTGCTTCATGGGGCTACAACTCGATGGCTTTTAGTATCTCCATTAGAGCCTCTCGATGGGGTGATGATTGTTGTATGAGCTCGTAGATGGAGAGCCTAGCCGATGTGGTCCTCAAACTCTGGGTGAGTTTGGTTCGAATCGTGGCCACTGGTCTAGGCGAAGGAGGTTGCGTAAGGTGTTGTTGTGGTTGTGACATTGTTGGCACCTCTCCTGTAGCTATCGCAGGGGTAGCTGTGCTCGGGTACCTCTTGTTTCGAGTCACTATATTGATCATCCCTACATACCCCTGCATGGGGCAGTTCTGTGTTACCTCATTGACTTGTAGGGTCTTTTCCTGTGCATCATGGGCAGGCAAGGGGTCCTTAAAGACCTCCATTTGTTGGTTGCTTGGTGCCACGGGATTATCCACCGCTAATGTCTTGTTATCTATTAGGTCTTGCACCAAGCCTTTAAACTTCCAACATGCATTAAGGTCATGTCCCTTCCGTCTATGGAACCTACAGTACAAGTCTTCCCTATAGCCCTTAGGTTTTGGCGCATTGGGGTCTATGGGTTGACTCTCGAGTAGGTTGATCAAGTTTGCCATTGACAAGCGGTCAAACAGGGAGTCTCTGGACTCTATGTAAGGTGTGAATTGTCGCCTAGGGTGACGCTGCTGATTTTGTTCTTGCCTCTAATTTTCTCTGTCATAACTGTTAAGAGGCACCACCTGATAGTTAGCCTTTTGGGGTTGTGTTGCTTGTGCAGGCTTAGGGATGTTTATAGCAACCTGATTGACCACAATGGGTTTCTGTTGCATGGTCCCTATTTTGGTGTTCTTAGACCATTCTTTCTTCTTTGGCTTGGCTATCTCACCATCCTGAATCTTGATCTCCTCAATGATTCTGGCTTGCACCAGAGCTTCCTCTAAAGTGGCATATTGCTGTAGCTACAATAGCATGGAGATCGATCTCAAATAGCTCTTTGAGAACATTTGGGTGAGGTCGGACATAGGAGGGAGGTAGGGCAGCTTTGAAAGCAAAGTCCTCCACCGGTTCCCATAGGCCACCATGGTTTCTTCCTCATACTTCCTGAGGCTGGCTAGGTCACTTAGTGATGCCTTCTTCTTGGTGTTGAAGGTGAAGCATTCGAGGAACGCATCCACTAGCTGATCTAAGTTACTAATGTTGTGCTTTGGCAATTGAGTGAACCAATCCGAGGTAGGGCCTACGAACATGGTGATGAATGTTCTTAGTAGCAAAGCATCATTGTCCTGAATGCCAAAGCATTGGCTCAAGAATCTAGTCACATGCTCTTGGGCATCTTCCTCCCCTCTAAATATTGCCAACTGAGGTAGTTTAAAGTGTTTAGGGTAAGGGGGTGCTGACATTGATGGATGCACAGGATGACTATGGAGTTGGCGTAAAGTGGGATTTTGGGGCCCATAAGTCTTGGTCTCCATAGACTCCAAGCGCTCTAGCAGTGCTTTATATGCATCAAAATATTTAATCTCTTCCTCCTTAGTTTGTTCCCGTTGCGGGTTATGGGGAACTTGAGGCCTATAGAGGGGTGGCCGAATAGCGCCCCCTCTGCCTTGGTAGGGCATTTTTGCCCACTCTTCTTCTTGCTCATACTCCTCATAAGCTTCTTGAGGAGTTCTTAGGTGAGACCCATGACCATGGGTGGGCACCCATGGAGGGTACCCATCATTGTTCCTAGGAGTGGCCTCCCGCTCAGGTCTAGGGGGTCTCGGAGGTAGCACTTGGTAAGGTCTTGGAGACCTGTCTTGCACTAAGGGGTTATGCCTCTCATACCTTTCTGCCCTCTGTGTTTGAGGGGTTGGAACCCTCTCAGGCATAGTGTTGTGGAGTAGCTCATCTATTTGGCATCGAATGCACTCTTTGCTAAGGTGATATAGATGCTCTAGCTGTTGTTGGTCTTGCTCAAGCTGCGTGATCTGCGCTTGGTGGGCGGCATGTCTGGAAAATTCTAGGTCGATCTGCTCTACCGTCTTGAGTCTAGGAGGCCTAGATGCCTCTCCTACACATCTATCTCGGTCATGGTGATCCAAGATTTCTATAGGTCACTTCCCTCTATCGAGGTTAGCGGCATTCACCTGAGGTTCTGGCCTCAGTGGGTGACCCTGATAAATAGCAGGTGCGGAGGCGCATTGCTCCCATGTTGTATATTGCTCTTGAGGAATGTAGTGGTCTTCCTCATTTTCCCTTTCATAAATGTGAAAGGGGCGGGCGGAGTTGGCTCGCCCTTCCAGAAGAGCCTTGTGCTCTGGATTTGTCCTATTGTTTTCGATAATAAGAGGGGGTAAAGGAGGGATGATGTAATCATGTGGCCCCTCTCGATGGACCCTATGTTGTCCTAGCACTTCATTGCACGGTGGCCACTCGTAGCGAGCATCTAAGGGAGCTTTCCCATCTATGTTGAGTGCCACGTGTAGAGACTCCTCCTGAAAGGGTCTATGTTGGGTGGGCGTGCCCCTCGAAGGGGTGCCTCTATAGTCCCATTCCATCAAGGTACGATGTGGACTATCTCATGGGTCAGGCCACCAAGGTGGAATGACCAAGTCCTTGGGGCTATAGCGGAGGTGACTTGTGCCCCCTTGTACACTCTCTGTAGCTTCCACCCTTGATTGGGCTTGGCTACGGGTGTACACCATGGTGGTGTCTCCCTACAAGATGCGTAGATTTTTATTTCTTTTTATGATTTTTATGCTACACTAAATAGAGGGAACCACACAATCAAAGCAGTGATTATCTCGTTTATAGATTAAAGGTGTGCCCTAAATCTGGTTTAGTGTGTTTTGATTTTTGTTTTGATAGTTTTGTAAAGAACGTTTTGTAGCAAATGCAATATGATGGCTCTTATGACTCCCAAAAATGGTCGCCCCTTCGATATACCATTGTCCAGGCCATTATACCAAACCTCTCTATATACCCGCCCTTATGTGAGGGAAACTATTGGTACGTGAGAGCAGAATGGTACGTGGAACATAGGCGGTACGGAAGGGGGATCACCCTATTTTTGACACCTACCATAGAAGACTTATCCTCATGCACTGGGAATCACCCTAGCTACACTTGGTCAGCTTTCATCAGGATTTACGTCTAGCAACAGTAGCGATCGGGGTTATGGATGCAAAAATTCAAGCCAAGGTGGTGATGAAATCCACCGTTGGTCTTGATCAAGGGTTGGGGTTTTACGACCAGCTCCTTGGTGTTTAAATTGCCATGTGATGTGTGGGGTTCTTTTTATTTTGCATAAAATAAAGCAAACATGCAGTAAAAACTTTCCCTAAGCAAGCAAATAACCAGAAAATAGAAAACAAAAAACAGAAAATGATAGAAGGTGTTTAGGACCTCTACCTCTTCTCTGCCCAAATAGGATGCCTCTGAGTTTCTATTCTAAAACTACATAGAGAGCTATTCATCCTTGGGTGGGATGAATAATAGAGTTGTATTCATCACAGGGTGGGATGAATGCCCATTCGCCCCAGGGTGGCACGAATTTCAGCTCTGTACTCATCACAGACTGGAACGAACAATAGTCCAACGTTTGAAAACTTGGTACCTGCAAGCAAAAACAAGCAATTTTTGATCAGAATTTTGATCTCAAAAATAGAGGATAAGGTCCCACCATGATCGCCACTGAAAGCATGAGGATACGAAAACAAAAAGGAAATGCCAAGATGCGATGTAAATGAAACTAAACTTAATGCTAAATCCTACGAACTGAAATGCATGAAAGGAGAGAAACATAAACGCATTGAAACAAGGTATAAAAGCGAATATGGAGTACATCCCTTTTTATTAATATGCTTTAGAACCCAGTTACAATCTGTCTCCTCCCTTTTTAGGGGCTAGGAGCGTTAAATATGTTCTTGTCACATCAATAGATGGTATTCCTTCTTTCGCGTGCCCACATGTAGAATGGGTGGACCAAACATCATCGCCACTTGCGTTGATGAGTCTTGACTCCTTGCTTCTCCTCTAATGTTGAGATCCTACGTTCAAGGAAATAGAAAATAGTTAGTAGCACTTGTAGATAAAATGAAACATGCAATCCCCAAGCCTACGATTAGTGCATGCAAAAAATAAATAAAATGATAACTAAATAGCATCAGAATGATCTAAAAATTTAATAGAAGCATGAGGACATTACCATGAGGGCACTACAAATGGAACAGTCAAAAAATTCACCATGGATTTCTAATCACTCCGGGGTGGGACGATTAGACCTACAACAAAATGTCAAAAAGCATTGTCCCAAATGTCACATCCGGGAAGCTCCAAATCACCTACAAAGTTGGGGGTTAGGTAAAATGGGGTATTTTGGGAAGACCCAGATGGTCAGATTTTTCCAATTCGGCCTCTATCACCAGGAATTTGATGATGCTACCTGCATGTTAGCAAAAGCGAGAAATGACAAAAACATGATCAAAACAGCTCAAAATGATGTGAAATTTGAATGAAAACCTATCTAAGCAACATAGAATCAGATGCAAAAATAATATAAATGAAATCTACTATAGATTTCTAATCACTCCGGGGTGGGGCGATTAGGACTACAGTAGTGCGGGGGGTGCCCAGGGGCAGGACGCCCACCGTTTGGGGCCCGATTTCGGCACCAATCCACTTGGGATGGGTCCAAAACCTCTTGTGGGGTGTTTTTAACAAATTTGGTAGGATGTTATGGCCAAATGTCAGGTTTTGGTTCCGGATTTTGCGCTTCCAATAATCACCCAATGACCTCCCTTCCAAAAGAGATCAAGGATGTGAAAGGCACAAATCAAAAGGTGTGAGGATGTAAAATGGTAGCACTTCATTGCTCAAAATGCTCCTTCTCTTCTATCTTTTTGGGGTGAGAAGACTCACCATTTTATAGACCTGACGGTCTCTTTGGATGAGCATGCAGAGGCACCACTTGGCAATCATGCCTTCCCAGGGGGAGAAGATTCCTCCCTGATTAGGGGCTCCATGATTGCCCTTGTAACTACCTCTAGCACTCAAAAATGCTCACTCACACTCCCATGCAATGAAGGAAGAGTTAAGTGGTGGATCTGAGCTGCCATTTGTCAAGATTTGACTTTTTTCCCATCAAACCTGCTATTCGCCCCACCCTGGAGCGAATACTGCTAATCGTCCCTGGGTGGAATGAATACCAGTTTGTAATCATCCCTGGGTGGAACGAGTAGAGAGCAGAGTGCCTGAAAGGTGCCAAATTGACCTCTGACCTTCCAAAACTACTGTGTGAGTGGTTAGGACCACTGTTTAACCTCTAGGGGCTGCCCTAGGGGTTGTGTGTGTCAATGCGATCAGTGTTTGCAGTCACATAATCGGATTGGTGTTGTTTTGGTGTCTACATAGTATTGTGAAGGAGGTTGATTTTGATCATTGTGCGTGGGATAGCAAATCTAGAAGTTTGTTGTGTGATGCTGATTCCAATACATTGCAAGGTTGGAAGGACCAGTTACAAGTTATAGAGGCACAGATTGTTCAGACATTAACTCACTTGGATAGGACACACAAGTTTATCGAGTGCCTCTTTCAGGCATCCCAGCTCGGATAGTGAAAGAAGTTGATAGTTGGAGCTACTGTTATCGATTTTTTGGCTATCAAGAAGGCATTAGAGGTGATAAAATCTGATTATTTGAGGTTGTTATCTAACAGGGATCAAGCCTTACAGTTTTTAGATAAGACCTTCCAAGAACTCAAAGATAAAGAGGATTATTCAGAGCTTCATAGGGTTTTAGTTGGTGAAGTTCATATGGATGGTATTGTGAGGTATGTACATCATTTTGATTTCAGCCCTCTTATAGATGAGTGGACCATGTTTTTTATGATGCATAGTAGTGAGTCGGAAGACTGTTTTGATAGAATTCATACTTTACTTGGCTATGGGTTACCCACTTCATCAGAAGGAAAATTGGATTTTTGCAGAGATAGCAATGGATTTTATGCAGGAAAGGAATTATGGCCGAACAATATTCCACCTATGTGTAGGTTAGTCCAGCGGTATTCTTTAGGTAGTGGGAATGTCAAATTCCTTATTGGTCCTAGTTATCTAGGAGTGTCTATGAGGGAGTGGAAGACACTCGTTGTCCCAAGGAGCAATACTGGTGATAGAATATGGATATCAAATCCAAGAGAGATTATAGATGTCGACTATATAGTGGTGCCATGGCAGGGGGATTTTCATGTTTCATATTTTGGTTCTCACAGGGATTGCAGCTTGTATGGTTATGATGGATTCATTACTGAGTTATTGGTGAGGCTAGTTTAAATGAGGCACATGGACTCTACAGTTATGATCAGAGTGATGCAGCATCAGCATGGTGATGCTGACATGATACTGGTTTAGGAACCCAGGAATCATTTTTTAGGTTAGTGACAAATTTTGGGAGAGTTATCAATTTTAGCAGATTCATATGGATGATAGGGGTTACCAGCTTTGTCATTTGGTGGCTGTGTCACTATCATGGGACATTTATTAGGTTTGTTGGGGATCCTGGTATTTTCATTGACGACAACCAAGAATTTTTAATTGATTGGGATATTCATGAGCATTAATTGAGGACAAGCAATCTTTGGGAAGGGTGGATTGTAATGTTCCCTTTCTGAGCAGTTAGTTAGATGTAATCGTTTAGCCTACTCACGGGTTCCCATAGGCTAGGGTAAATTGCAAGGGAGCCTAACTAGAGTTTTGGAAGTGGATAATTGAGGAAAATGGGTATTTGAATCCACTCTCAGATGTTGAATTGGATGGACAGTCTTGAATTACTATTTTATTAATTTAGTTTTTAGGGTTTCAGGCAAAACATATGGTGCAGTGATATTCTTCACCAAAATGGGTATCTGTATCTATCCTCAGTTTGTGGATCGGATAATCAGAAGGTCAAGTTTTAATGTGTGAAGGTTTAATTATAAATACTTTATATAGTTTAAAACCTTATTTTATAAAAAAGGGGATATGTGACTTAAAAAAGAGTTATGTTTCATGATTTATCCCACATTGAGCGTGCAAAAGGAGTTTTTTGTGGAGGATTCTATTTATTCAGTGGCTTGGTCTCATTTTATGTCATTCTAGATTTTAGTTATTTTCTCTAGAGTTTGAGGCTAGTGGCTAAGACTTCTTCTTTGAAGGTATGGAAACTCCAACGATGTGGCTAAGGAGGAAACCCCTCAAATTTTTGGAACGGGACAAAACCCCAGTTCTCTGTTGGTGAATTCACACAGGATTCACACTTGGAACTTCATCAGTTTTCAGAGGTATATTTCCATGTTTTTTGATTTAGTATATTTCAAGGGTTTGCAAACATATTTTGGAAAGATTATATTTTTAAAATATTATAATCTGAACCCTATTTTGAAAGAAATTTGAAAAAATAAATTTTCTAGTTATTTCCTGTTTCTTAGAGTTGTCTTTTCTGATTTTAAGAAATAGTATAGTGTCCCAAATATTAAAATATTATAACAGAGGGGGACATTACACTATATGGTCAATTCTAATTATTCACAAACACCTCAAAGACATCACCCTATAATAGTTATTAGCTTATTTCCCATTCAGATGTGCAAACAGGTTTACTTCCCATCCATAGAGTGCTTCTTCCCTTGTGTGTGATATCATTATCTTTAGTAGACTCTGTGTGATATCATCATCTTTAGTAGACTCTCCCAGGATTCAATCAGAGATCTATATATATAATGTGTATCTTCCATATGGGAATACCCAAAGAATACATTGTGAGGGATCATTAAAACCTATTTTCATAAGGTTATCTCAAGATAAAAAATTATGTATGACCTACTAACCCAACAAATAGTTTTACTCTAAGAATACTTTGGATTTCCCAAATATCTCTTTATAATCTTGTGATATTCTATTTTCTTGGATTTTTACATTACATCCACTTATTTTTGTGTATTCTCCTTAGCTATTCAACTCTCAAATGATGTTATCCTTGGTTCTCCTTGAAATAATAATTGTTGTTATATTTCTACTCAACTACCTCCTAGATTTAATGTCTTGTATACTTGTAAAAACCATATTCTTTCCATTTGTATTGCCCTTATTAATCCTTGTATAAAATATTTGAAACCCTATAACCATATTTATCTTGAGGTAATCTCATCCATGGTTTCAAAATTGGATCTAGATTTATGTTTTTAATCACACTAAGTATCCATCCAAATAGATATTTCTTATTCAATTTCCACCATCCATTTTAGAATTTTAATCACTATATCAATTAATTTTTATAAACTATTCCATTGTGTTAAACCATTTGGTAGTGTGAACGTAGTAAATATTAATCTTATGTCATTGGGCTTAACATATTTACTTAAAGGAATTCTTGCCCATTGTCTTTGATGCTCTTTGTACAGTCTCTAAATTACTTTTCGCCTAGGAGCTAATTTTAAGAACTCTTAAACCAAGACCTCCCTTATTTTTATCATCACACACCTTGCTCCATTTCACTAAAGAAATTTTTCTTTTATCATGTAATCCTGGCCACAAAAATGACCGCATAATATATATTAAAAAAATCTATCGATTTTGGCATGGTATATAAGGACATATAATATGATGTAATGGCTTGTAAGACCTATTTAATTATCTACACTCTTCATGCTAATGATAACCATATACCTTTCCATACCAAAAGTTTATTTTGAACTTTACTTATAACTATATTTTATAATTCTATCCTCATTCTCCCTTCAAATAAGAGCATACCTAGATAAGTTGTTGGCCAAATTTCCTCATCCATTTGAAGTAACCTATATATCCCTACTTTTATTATAGCTATGGTGTTTAGGAATTAAATTTTGGAGTTTTTCTTATTATCATACTAAATAGATGGTTCCTTGTTAATATTCTAAACATATTGTATTGTCTCCTCTAAAGCTCATATCTACTTTTTCTTCATGGAATAAAGCCTCAAAAGAGTTTGTATTTATTCCAATATCCTTCCTTAATGGTCTCCATTTTTTATTTAATTTTACTTTTCTAGATCTAAGTTGAAGACCATCCTCATCCATATCCATTTGTAAGTTTCTCTTATTTTTTTCTACATATCTTTTTGTTGGACTCTCTTTAGGGAATGATCTCTCAATATATCATACCTCATGACATCTTCTATATCTAAAAGATATATTTTCATTATCTACGGTTTGGGTCCACAACTTACCCCAATAATTAAGAATGATTTAGTATTGTAAAGGTCTACTTATATCAACCATGACCAATATCCAAGAATAAATAGCCAAGAATCCATCTTTTGTAGTTTTTGAAATCTTAAGTAATTCATCCAAAGGCATTGCCTTGAAGGTATCTATTTCTTAAAATTCAATGGTTAACCCATACATCCTATACTAGAGTAGCACTAAGGATGGATTTATATTTACAAGTACAAATCCTTCATACCAATGGGTAAGGAAGAGTCTTGCTCTTCTCATAAACCATGGAAACCCTTTTAGGATTCTATATTTTTCCTCCATGGAAGAATCAATGGCTAGGAAAAAATCTTTGGGAAGAAAGGATAGAGTTATTCCTAGATACTTCCAACTCCTCTCAATCTATTTTCTCAAGGACGAAGCCCCTGGCCAAAACCCATTACATTTACCAAAAATTATCCTATATTTGAGCAATGAGGATCAATCCCCTGTGAGGCCCTTACTAACCTCTAATACTAGAGATGATTATAAGGATTTAGCTATAAATCAATCCATGGAAGGAAACTAGAATTCAAAATCTACTGAAATTTACTAGAATATCTTATAGCAATTATAATATTAGATAAAATTTGTAAGCTTACTATAGTAGTAAGGGATTTGGCCTCTCTTTGAGAGGTACAAGGTTTAAACCCCACTTGGTATAAGGGGACTATGATCCCTCATAAAAACCTGTGTAAATTCATTAAAATATATATATATATATAATATTTGATAAAAAAAACCTATAATAATTTGCATGTAAAATTTCTAAGATAAAAAAAGGGAAAAAGAAACTTAGCTAAAAAATTATATGCCTAGATAGAATGTCTTGCCTCATTGAAGCCCTATCCCTCCATTGATCCTCCCATCATCCAAACCTTGGCTGATAGATATCTACAATTTTGTTTTTTGCAACTTGAAAAATCATCATTGCCCTTGTTTTGGATGGTTGACTTCACATGGTTGTATCTTCCTCAATATTGCTAAGACTCCTTCATATGACTACTTATTTTAAAGCTCTTCAAATTCCACATAAATTGGTCTAAGAATTAGCCAAATCAAACAAACTTCGTGAATATATGACTCCTAAAATATGAATCACTTTAAAAATAATTTGCACAACTATCTTCACATGGTCATATCTCCCTCAATACTACTTGAATTCTTTCAACTTACCATTTCTTTCAAAGCTTTTCAAAATCCACACAAAATTACACAAAAATCATCTAAATCAAACAACTCCATATCTAACAACTATATACAAAAATACTCATAAAACATTATTCATTTTGAAAAAACACCCTTAACTGCATCTTATTATTAAGATATAATGATAATTTAATAGCATTTATACATATTTCATCATCAAAATTTAAACCTAGTTTTTTTAAAACCTCTTTCAATTATTTAAATATTATTAAACTAACTTCCTCTTTTAAAATTATTTTCAACCTGCAGTCTTCCTTTCATGATTATTTGTCCTATTTTATAATTTTTTGCCAATGTGCAAAAGTCAAATTAAACCTTCAATGTACTGCTTTTGATGTCAACAGGTCCCATGCGATCTTCCAGAAAACAAATAGCACTTCACTTTATTTGTAATTCCTTACTTGAAAAAACGAAAGCAACAATCTCCATAATAAACTAACATGCTCAAACACAGGTTTACACGGTAAATTAATAAAACAAGACAAGACTATACAGTCAATTTTAATTAATCACAAACACCTAAAAGGCTCTCACCCTGTAATACTGATTAGCTGTTTTCCCACTCAAAGACACCACTCTGTAATAGTTATTAGCTGCTTTCCCACTCACAGGAGCCTACAGGTTCTACTTCCCGCCCATAGAGTGCCTGGTATCACCATCTGCCAGGATTTGATCACAGCTCTATATATAAATATAATGTATATCTGGGATACGGCAATACCGTGTCGCCGGGGGTTACAATAACTGCAATATAATAATTCAAAAGAAAAGTAAAAGAATTGATCAATGAAAAAAAAAAGAGTTATTGAATCAAACCAAAATAATTATATATTTCTGTTTAAGAGGGTTGTGATTAAAAATATATAGAAGCATGTTTTCACTTACCTCCGCAACGAGTGTGAGGAGGAATTTTTAAGGGTTTAATTCAATCTTTTTTAAGAGTTATTTTAAATTAAAATATAATCTATAATGTTTAAGGGTTTAAATTTTGGATAGAAGAGAATTGATATTTTTTTAAGTAATAGGGTTTGCAGCTCGAAGAGCTCTAAAAGAAAAAATTATGACAGAAAAAACTATGACAGAAAAAACTATGACATTGTTTGGGTAGACAAAGAACTTGTAAGTCAAATATATGCCTTCATTTACAAGTCTTATTTTATCAAAATATTTCAAGCTTAATCATAAGAATAAGATTCAAAATGATCATAGATTCCTTATAAAATTGGCCAAGTCTCCAAAAGAATTTCAAGCTTGCACAAAGTCGGAATAAGATTCAAAATGATTATACATTCCTTAGAAAATTGGCTAAGTCTCCAAAGGAATCCCAACCTTGCACAAAGTCGGAATAGAATAAAGCTAAATTTTTATTCAACAATGATGTGAATGTGGCATCTCAAAAGTATAAAAATATACAAAGAAGCATCAAGGCCGAAGAAAGTCAAACTCCCTGAAAACAAGATAACACATCTCCAACATTGGTTAAGGAACGATTTGCACAAGGAGGAAATGAAATGATTCCAGAATATTGTTGGTAATGATTTCAACACTCTCATGATAAAGTTTGGAACTATGTAAAAGAAATCATAGTTGTACAAAGCCAGAATCATGTATGCCAGATAAAGGTAATCCATAACCAATGGTCATACGAGATTCTGGATTACCTTTATCTTTTGGAGTATGGTACTACTATGTTCTTTGTATGTGCAGGATCAGGTATGTGTATTGGTTGGATAAGTTGCTCAGTGGAAAATATGAGTAAGAAAATGATAATTCGGCTCAAGGATACATAGAAGTCCCAGGTTTGTATTTCATGTAGGATTGTATGAATGATTTATCTATGGTATGCTTGTGTTGCCTCACTTGGAAATATGTTACTATTTGTGAAAGTGATGCATTATGATTTCGGCTCACGAGAATGCTCATATGATTATTTGTTGGATATTTGTTTTAACAAAATATAGTGAGAAAATTGGATTTTAGGATGCTGTCACGATGACTTGAAAAACGTGCATTGAGTGGTTGTTTTACCTCCATGGGTATTTAGCATTATGCATGCATTCAGTGAGTGGTATGTTCCAGGTTTTATGAATCATGAAATGAAAGTATCTTCTTCCATTATCTTTTTGGTTGGGATGATTGGGGGTGGTTTGTTTATCTGTTGGGGGAAATCCATCAGGTAGCTCTGTTAAAAAAAATGATGTTTGTTTGTGAAATTGCAATGAGTGATAGCTCGCACGTCAATTTCCAAGTTGGACCTTTGATATTCTTATTTGAATTGCTTTAAAATGATGTGCTACATTTTGGAATTTGTCTATTTTATTTTGATATTTGCTAGAAAACGATGGTGTGATTTATTCTAGAATTTGTTTATTTGATTTGAAATGACTTGAGGGCGATGGTGAGATTCATTCTGGAAATTGACTGCTTTGTTTGAAATATTTGCAAATGAAAATATGTTTTACTTTGGAAATCATCAGTCTCTAAGGAGAAATCCATTTGTGAAATACATTGAATGTTTCAATAGTGCTTCAGTGAAAACTAGATTGAAAATTGAAAAGGAAATAAGATGTGTTCTTTGTTGGTTAATTCATAGCCTAAATTTTTCTTGAGTATAACCCTGAATTTTGGTTGAGTAAAATAAGCAAATGAGAGTATTGTGCTATAGAGAATAATAACCAAATGAAATGCATGGTTTATTGATAAATATTTGAGTGCTTGGATACTAAGTCTAGTAAGAGATATATTCTTTGCGGCTTGTTTAGTTACTTGATTATGGTTTGTCTATTATTGCAAATCTTTGGGATGTTGCATGTATAACTAAATGCATGAGTAGATTACATTCATATAAGAGTCGTATCTGATATCTTTATTCAATAATTTTTTGTTGGTAGATTTGAAGACTGTCAAAACCAAATTGAAGCTTTGTGCATGTTTTCCTTGACAAGCCCGTAGAAGCTGGTTAAGGCAAGATGAATGATGTCAGTGGAAAAATATAGTCAAAAATATCACACTTCTATGGAGTCAGCAATCAAGTTGTTAAAGGGTGAGCACCGTAGTAAAGGAATTTTTTGTGTTTGGTTATAGCTATAGATAGAGTTGTCTATTTTCAAATTGAATCTATGTAATTATAGATTGAGTGGGTTGGCTTTCAAGAAACCAAATTGGTTGCAACATGCAGGTGGTGGTCATTAATGTAATAGCTAGAAATTTTCTTGTAATGGGGAAACCCTATATTCAGGAGTGTTGCTTTATGAAACAAAAATGGATCTTTTGTGTGGGAGTTTGATGGGGACCCCAAAATCACAGAGAATCACTCAAGCTTTCATTTCATTAAACTTTCTAGAAAATTACAATACTAGCCAACAGGCATCGTTTCCTGTTCTTCGTCCCCCCTTTTCTTTGATGCACCACCTCCTCTATAACCATGTCTGGGTCTCCCCCAAGGCCCCGACCCTCTAGGCCATTAATGACCCACCTGCCAGAATGCATCCTGCCTCACTGAACCTTTACATTTTTCCCTAACTGGCAACTGCCACCGGGTTAGCCGTGAAAACATGCATTGATGAGCCGTCTGACCTCTAGGCATAGTCTTCGATTGGCCGCCATGCTCAAAAAGCTTACCGGGCAAGAAATCATGCATTAATGAGGCCCTGACCACCTCGAAAAACATCGTCTGGGAATGCAGGATTTTTTGAACAGAGAACCAGCAGTATGTCGCGATATCACGACATTTTTCTTCCTTGCTGCCTTTCTCTCCTTCGGGTCACGATATCGCGACATGTCACGATATCGCGACATTTTTCCTTCCTTGCAACATTTCTTTTCTTTGGGTCACGATATCGTGACATGTCGCGATATCACGACATTTTCCTTTCTCGTTGTCTTCTTCTCCTTCGGGTCATGATATCGTGACATGTCATGATATCGCGACATTTTTCTTTCTTGTTGTCTTCTTCTCCTTCGGGTCGCGATATCATGATATTTTTCTTTCTTGTTGTCTTCTTTTCCTTCGGTCATGATATCATGACATGTCATGATATTGACATGTCTATCAATTTTTCTTTCTCTCGTCTTCTCCTTCGGTCATGATATCGTGACATGTTCTTTTACTTTCTTTCCTTCGGTTGCGATATCATGACATCTTTGCTCTCTACTTTCTCTTCACCTTTGGGTCATGAAATCGCGACATGTCACGATATCATGACATCTTTACTCTCTACTTCCTCTTCGCTTCTTGGGTCACGAAATCATGACATGTCACGATATCATGACGTTTCCTTCCTTGCCTTCTTTCTGCTCCTTTGGTCATGATTTCGTGACATGTCACGAAATCATGACATTTTCTCCTCCGGTCCTTCCTGCTTCCTTTCGGTCATGATTTCGTGACATGTCGCGATTTCACGACAATTTTCTTGGGATGCCCTCTCTCTCTTGTTTCGGTCATGATTTCGTGACATGTCATGAAATCATGACATTTTCTTCGGGCACCTTCCCTTCCCCTGCTTTGGTCGCGATATTGTGACATGTCATGAAATCGTGACATGTCACGATTTCATGACATTTTCTTCTTACGCCTTCTCTCTATTGTTTCGGTCATGATTTCACGACATGTCATGAAATCATGACATTTTCTTCGGGCACCTTCCTTCTCCTGCTTTGGTCACGATTTCATGACATGTCATGAAATCATGATGTTTTTGCGCCATGCCTCCTCTCTCCTTTCTTTGTCATGATATCGCAACATGTCGCGATATCGCGACATGTCATGTTTTCATGACTTTCTGATGTCGCGATATCGCGACATCAAAGCAAGCACTTGGAATTTTTTTGTTGATGCAAGATTGCTCTGCTGCCACCGGATGCTCCTGCATCAGACACCCGGGGTGGATTGAGAAGTGTCCTTCACTTCTGTACTGTTGGAGGAAGACCCAGGTGGTCAACCTCTATTTTTGACAACCAAGTTGCATCTTCGATAGGCCTGCCCTTCCACTTGACCAGATATTCAGAATATTGTCTGTTCCTGGTACTTCTGCCTGCTCGAGTGTCTAGTATTTCCTCGATCTCGTCTGTTGTTGGAGTAGATGTTGGAATACTCCACAACTCTGTACTTGGTGTCTCGCTACTGCCTCCTTCATGATATTCTACCAAATCTGCAATGTTAAAAATAGGTGATATGTTAAGGTCACTTGGCAATTCCACTTCATACGCATTGCCTGAATCCCATTTTCCTATAATTCGGCATGGTCCAAACTTCTTCATCTTCAGCTTGTTATAGGTTTTAGTAGGAAATCTTTCTTTTCTCAGATGGACCATGACTTCATCTCCCACTGTGAATTCCTTGAACCGTCACTTCTGGTCTGCCCTTGTCTTATATTGGTTATTCATGCTAGTAATGTGCTTCTTTACTTCTTCATGCATGCTCTTCAGATGCTCTGCAAAGTCCTCAGCTTCGACACTGCACTTCTCCCCTGAATCCATCTTCCTCAACTCAGAAGCATTCCTTGGACTACTCCCATACACTATCTGGAATGGGGATTTGTTAGTACTCCTGTTGATAGAATTGTTGTATGCAAATTCTGCCTGTGGCAAAACCAAATCCCATCCCGTGGGCTTGTCTCCTATCAAGCATCTCAACAGATTTCCCAGACTTCTATTCACCACCTCCGTTTGGCCATCAGTCTATGGGTGGTATGCAGAACTGAATTTCAAATCTGTCTTCAATTTCTTCCACAAGGTCCTCCAGAAATACCCCACAAACTTGGTATCTCTATCGAAAATGATACTCCTTGGTAGACCATGAAGTCGTACCACCTCTTTGAAAAATAAACTTGCAACGTGAACTGCATCACTAGTTTTCTGGCAGGGGATAAAATGTGCCATCTTTGAAAACCTGTCAACCACCACAAATATGGAGTCATTTCCCCATTGTGTCCTTGGTAGACCAAGAACGAAATCCATGCTGACGTCCTCCCATGGTCTCTCTGGTACAGGTAATGGCTGATATAATCCAGTGTTCTGGCTCACACCCTTCACCATCTGGCATACTCTACAGCTTTGCACAAACCTCTTCACATCTTGCTGTAGTTGCGGCCAATAGTAGTTCTCACTAACCAGGGCAATGGTCTTATCCCGACCAAAATGTCCAGCCAACCCTCCACTGTGTTTTTCCTTGACCAGATTTTCCCTCATGGAACTCCTTGGAATGCACAATTGACCTCCTCTAAACAACATTCCATCTTGGATCAGAAAATCCAACCACTTGGTCCTGTCCAAAGTAACAGGTGCCAAGCAAGCCTTCCAGGCTTCTACAAAATCAGGATCTTCAGGGTACAAACCCTTCAGTTCATCAAATCCTACCACTTCCACCTTCATTTTTGTCAACAAACACTGCCTTCTACTTAAGGCATCTGCAACTCTGTTTGACCTTCCGCTCTTGTGCTTCAACACAAAGGTATAACTCTGTAGAAACTCAACCCACTTTAGGTGCCTCTCGATTTAGCTTCCCTTGGCTATTAATATACTGTAAGGCCTGATGATCAATATATAGAACAAACTCTTTTGGCAACAAGTAATGTCGCCACTTCTTTAGAGCCTGAACTATAGCATAAAACTCTTGATCATAAACTGAATACTTCTTTCTAGCATCATTGAGTTTCTCACTAAAGTAAGCAACAGGTTTACCTTCTTGACTCAAAACAGCTCCTATGGCACTACCACTAGCATCACAATCTACCTGAAATACCTTATTAAAATCTGGAAGTGCCAAAATAGGTTGCTCTATAACCTTCTTTTTCAACATATCAAAGCTCTTATCTGCTCCTAAGGTCCACTTAAATTCTTTCTTATCCCCTCTCATTGTTTCTGTAAGGGGTGCACAAATACTGCTGAAATTCCTAATGAATTTCCTGTAAAAACTTGCTAGACCATGAAATGATCTTACCTCAGTCGTGCTCCTCGGAGTAGGCCATTCAATGATAGCTCTTACCTTTTCTGGGTCCATTTTTAGACCTTCGGCTGAGATGACAAATCCCAGGTACACTAACTCCTTCTTCACAAAATTACACTTCTTCAGATTAATCAACAACTGCTCCTCCCGCAGCTTCTCAAAAACCTTTCTGATATGCATCAGATGCTCTTCCAGGGTTCTGCTAAATATTAGAATATCATCCAGATAGACAATGACAAATTTGCCTAAGAACTCTTTCAATACCTCATTCATCAATCGCATGAATGTGCTTGGTGCATTGGTCAGCCCAAATGGCATGACTAACCATTCATACAAACCTTCTCTGGTCTTGAAGGTTGTCTTCCACTCATCTCCTTCTCTGACATGAATCTGATGATAACCACTCTTCAGGTCAATCTTGGTGAAGTACTTGGCTCCACTCAAACAGTCCATAATGTCATCCATCCTTGGCAATGGAAATCTATACTTTATGGTGATCTTGTTAATGGCTCGAGAGTCTGTACACATTCTCCACTCTCCATATTTCTTTGGTGCTAGTACTGTAGGTACTGCACATGGACTCAAACTCTCCCGAATCAGTCCCTTCCCCAGCAACTCTTGGACTTGCCTGTTCAACTCTTCAGTTTTTGTAGGGGTCATTCTATGTGTTGCCTTATTGGGTAAGCTAGATCCTGGTACCAAATCTATGTGGTGACTGATCTTCCTTACTAGTGGTAAACCCTCAGGCACATTATCAGATATAATGTCTGGAAATTCTTCTAATAGTCCTAAGACTTCTACAGGGGTATCCTTGCATTCTTCCTTCCTAACTCTAGGAACTAATGCATAGCACATATGCTCATGCTTTAAACTATTCAAAAATCTTCCTCCTTCAACTAAACAGATTCTAGCGCTGCTACATACCTTTTCTTTCGCCTCCTTCAAGGGCTTCAACTTATGGCGCACTCCATTCTTCGTCACTGAGTAGGTGTTTGCATGACCATCATGCACTGCACACCGATCAAATTGCCATGGCCTTCCCAACAACAAATGGCAAGCATCCATAGGCAGGATGTCACACAGGACCTCATCACAGTAATTCCCAATATTGAACTTCACTGAACATTGCTCACTGACCAAAGCCCTATGGTCCTTCTATAACCACGCAATCCGATATGGATGCGGGTGTCTTCTCCTTTTTAACTGTAACTTAGCAACCATTTCTTCTGAGACCAAGTTATCAGTACTACCATTATCTATGATAATGTTACAGACCTTACCCAAACTTCTACACCTTGTGCGAAATAGGCTCCTCCTCTGGTCTGACCCTTTCTCCTCATTCAACAGGGTCCTCCTTGTGACCATCACTTCTCCTCTCTCCACCTCCTCAGAATGTTCTGATTCAGCACCTTCATCTGCTATAGCAGCTCTGGCAGGACCCTCAGGTCTCTTATTCATCCTTTCTCGGTGTTGTGGACACTCAAATGCTCGATGTCCTTCTTCGCCACAGTGGAAATAGGTTCCACGAAATCCTCCTCTTCCAAATCCACGTCCAAATCTACCTCTCCCTCTTGGGTAACCATTGTTCTGATTACGGGGTTGGTAGGTGTTCTCCTCTTTCTACTCTTGGGTATTACTGGTCTCACCAGCCTTCTTCTGGTCCTTATATTTTTCTCCACTGGTCCTTCCACCAGTCCTTCCACCATGACCTCTTCCTCTTTGCTTGCTTTCAAACCTTCTATTCAGTTTCTCTTCAACCCTCAGGGCAAACTGGTAAGCATCCTCTATGGTGGTCATCCTGACCAGGCTTAACTCCTCTTGAATACTTGCTCGTAACCCATTAATATAATGGGCTACCTTCTCCTTGTTGGCCTCTGAATGGCCTATTCTGATTACAATCTTGTAAAACTCTTCTGTGTATTCTTTAACAGACTTGCTTGCTTGCTTCAAACCTTGCATTTTCTTTAGCAGATCCATCTCATAGTCAGCTGGGATGAACTGCCTCTTCAACTTCTCCAGCATCCTATCCTACCTGGTTATTCTCTCCTTTCCTCTTCTATTTCTTTCCAGTTGTACTCCTTTCCACCATATGCTGGCATGACCCTTCAGCTTGGTCTTAGCAAACCTGACCCTATCAGGATCTTCAATCTCTTCATACTCAAAGTATTCTTCCAAATCATTGATCCAGTCAATCAACTCCTCTGGATCAAGATTTCTAGAATACGTAGAAACCTCCATCTTCGGTCTCTTTCCAATCTGAGAGATGGCTCTGTATAACCTGGCTTGTGTAGGATCTACAACCTCTTCTTCTTCCTCAAACTGGTCCTCTTCTTCATCAACTTCATCTTCACTTCCTTCTTCTCCTCTGGGTTCAAGTCCTCTGCGTAGCTCCTCTTGCAGGGCCTGAACTTGCCTCTGTAGAGCCCTAAAATCTTCTGCTGGCACCATATTTCTCCCACCACCATGGTTTCTTCATGGAGGCATTCTACTTCACTCTCTTCTCACAACCCTTCCATAGATCCTGGTGCAAGCTGCCTCACTTTCGGTGATCTGCTCACACACTCAGGAACTCCTACTCTGATACCACTTGATGGGGACACAGAATCACAGAGAATCACTCAAGCTTTCATTTCATTAAACTTTCAAGAAAATTACAATACTAGCCAACAGGCGTAGTTTCTTGTTCTGCGCCTCCCCCTTTTCTTTGATGCACCACCTCCTCTATAACCCATGTCTGGGTCTCCCTCAAGGCCCCAACCCTCTAGGCCATTAATGACCCACCTGCCAGAATGCATCCTGCCTCACTGAACCTTTACATTTTTCCCTAACTGGCAACTACCACCGGGTTAGCCACGAAAACATGCATTGATGAGCCATCTGACCTCTGGGCGCAGTCTTCGATTGGCCACCATGCTCAGCAAGCTTACCGAGCAAGAAATCATGCATTAATGAGGCCTTGACCACCTCGAAAAACACCGTCTAGGAATGCAAGCTTTTTTGAACAGAGAACCAGTAGTATGTCGTGATATCATGACATGTCGCGATATCACGACATTTTTCTTCCTTGCTGCCTTTCTCTCCTTCGGGTCGCGATATCGTGACATTTTTCCTTCCTTGCAACATTTCTTTTCTTCGGGTCATGATTCGTGACATGTCGTGATATCATGACATTTTCCTTCTCGCTGTCTTCTTCTCCTTCGGGTCACGATATCGCGACATGTCATGATATCACGACATTTTCCTTCTCGTTGTCTTCTTCTCCTTCGGGTCGCGATATCGCGACATTTTTCTTTCTTGCTGTCTTCTTCTCCTTTGGGTCATGATAACGCGACATGTCACGATATCACGATATTTTTCTTTCTCATTGTCTTCTTCTCCTTCGGGTCGCGATATCACGACATTTTTCTTTCTTGTTGTCTTCTTCTCCTTCGGGTCGCGATATCGCGACATGTCACGATATCGTGACATTTTCTTTCTCATCGTCTTCTTCTCCTTCGGGTCACGAAATCGTGACATGTCACGATATCGCGACATTTTCTTTCTCCCTTGATATCGTACATCTTTGCTCTCTACTTTCTCTTCGCCTTTTGGGTCATGAAATCGTGACATGTCACGATATCGTGACATCTTTGCTCTCTACTTCCTCTTCGCTTCTCGGGTCACGAAATCGCGACATGTCGCGATATCGCGACAGTTTCCTTCCTTGCCTTCTTTCTGCTCCTTCGGTCATGATTTCGCGACATGTCATGAAATCGTGACATTTTCTCCTCCGGTCCTTCCTGCTTCCTTTCGGTCACGATTTCGCGACATGTCGCGATTTCATGACAATTTTCTTGGGATGCCCTCTCTCTCTTGTTTCGGTCACGATTTCACGACATGTCACGAAATCGTGACATTTTCTTCGGGCACCTCCCCTTCCCCTACTTCGGTCGCGATAACGTGACATGTCATGAAATCGTGACATGTCGCGATTTCATGACATTTTCTTCTTACGCCTTCGCTCTACTGTTTCGGTCACGATTTCGCGACATGTCACGAAATCGTGACATTTTCTTCGGGGCACCTTCCTTCTCCTACTTCGGTCATGATTTCGTGACATGTCACGAAATCGCGACATTTTTGCGCCGTGCCTCCTCTCTCCTTTCTTTGTCACGATATCGCGACATGTCGTGTTTTCATGACTTTCTGATGTCGCGATATCGCGACATCAAAGCAAGCACTTGGAATTTTTTTGTTGATGCAAGATTGCTCTGCTGCCACCGGATGCTCCTGCATCAGATTTTGTCACCCTTGTGTGTAATATATTTATTAAGAGAAATTTTGAACATCTCTTTGTTGTACAGTCGGATTGTAATATTCGAGACTAGTTACCTTGTATCAATCACGAAGTTAGAGAGATTAGATATTAAGTTAAATTGTCTGAAAATGTCTTTTAAGAATAAGTGTTGGGTAGTACAGTGAGAGCATCTATACTAAGTTTTGAACATACCCGAATGATAATAAAGCATATGCCTTTGTTTTATTTTAAAGGTATTTTTGTTTAATCGATTGTATAGCTAGAACTGTTGAGTATTATCAATTATTAGAAAAACAATTTATAATGGCAAGAAGATATTTGATAGACATTTGTTTGACATCCAAACTTAATTAGAATTTTCTCTGCAACCATAAATGTAGATGTACTATATTGCCATAGTAAATGGGAAACATTAAAATTATGAAACCCAAAAGATTTTGGAGTGTCTGAGTTGAGCCTATCAACGAAATAAGTAATGTTAGTGATCTTTGAGATTATGTAGAATGGAGTTAAACCTTTCCTTGAATTAAAATGCAAATTATTTTATTTTTAGATTTAGAAGAAATTTGCCAAACCTTTCAAGAATAGTATGATTTCTTTATGTGGAGTAGTAACTTCGTTCGTTGTGTAAATGAAATAATGTTTAACTAATTAGTTGGTGGTGGAAATGTCTGCTCTGACGGTAGAAGGACAAACTTCTTTGGAAACTATTAAATGTATAGTAGCTTTTAAAACCAAGTGGCCCATGAAACTTGCCATAATTATTTTAATAATGCTACATATCAATGATAACATAAGTAAAAAGGAGTTAATATTTGTTAAGGCAAAACAGGTTAATAGAAAAGAGTCTGGTTGATTGAATATTGGAGTGGATCTAGCGCTTGAAACCGAAAATACGTATGAGACCTTATGAAAGTTTATTCCTACTTATGATTAAGTTAGTAGGGTTACTATATTATCAACCGAGACCCATTAGTAAATTGTGATTGAAGTTTTAAAATAAATTAAGAATAGTCTAGAGGATTTTGGTTTTATAATTGTAGTTGATATATTATGTGTAACATTTTCACATGGGTTTTTAGACGCATATCTTAACTTTAATTAGAAGAATGTGTGATTAAGGTCATGATTATAATTAAATTCTTAATTGGTAGTTTTAACAAATCTACCATACTATTTATCGAAAAGGATAAATAGATGAAAAATAACATCCAAAGGTATGTAATAATTTGTAAATATTTTTATTGAAGCTTATTTAAATTCTTAGTGATGAATGCTAGTTTTAATTGTAGCTAAATATTGGTCTAACTCATCAAGAAAGATGAGCAAATTACTTGATGTGCAAGAAAGCACGCAACAAGATTTAAAGTTAAATTGTAAATGACTTAAATCATCAGGAAATATGATTAATATAATTATACATCTAATGTTGTTAAGGTGCAAAATTTACACATAGCAAGTCTCGAAGTAACTATAGACTAACAAAATTGGTCTGGATAAAAGACTCGATAAGATATAGTAATGAGGGATGGTATGGGATGCCACCTCTAGGTTGCTTCCAGGTGGTACTGTGATAAGTCCCATGTTCATTTGACTTAGCTAGTTCAACCATGACATTTTGTATAGGACACACGATCATGAGTCACAATGGGCATGAGTGATGAAGTCCAAGGTCAAGATATTGACATGGCACTAACTGACTCCAAGTAGGGGATAATCAGTTAGTCATGGAGGTATATGATACGTTGATTCCTTGCATAATTGTATTGAACAAATCAACCAGTTAGGTCAAGGTTCATTATGATAAGCAAAGCAGAAATAAAGCATCCACCCTTTAAGTATTATGGGACCTAAAGGATAACCCTAGTCATGGATTTACACTCATGGAAAGAATAGGAGGAATAATACTAAGAATTATAAATCCACATAATGGCACCTTCTACAAGATTTGGCTAATCTCGTCCACTTGGGTGGTTGTCTACAGTAGTCTTAAACCCAAAAGTGGTTTGATATGCCTGTACTGATTTGAAAAAATACTATTGATTTATTGCGTGAATAAATGTGCCATGAACCCAAAAGTACTCTTATGAAAATAATTGTTGTTTGAACACAAAAATAAAATTACCCTAAGAAAATGCTTGATGTATTTTTTGTGGTACAACTAGGTGAGTAGACTTAGGTTGTTACAATATTTGATAGATAAGTTGCAATGGTTTGGCCATTTATAGAAGATAGTTGGAAATCTATGGAGCAAATTGTAAATAAATTCAAATTCAAGCACAAAATGAAATAAAAGCAAGCCACATAAACAAAAAACCAGTGCATGACATGAAAACAAAAAACTCCCTAAAGTGTTTTTTGTCAAGTTGTTTTTATTAATAGACTTGTAATTATATTGTAAATCTTATGTTGCAAGATTCAAAAAGTAACTTATAAATAGAGAGATGGACCTCTAAGGGAGGTTCGACTATATAGCATTTGCTTGGATGTATGTTATATAATTTCTACCACCAATTAATGAGAAGTGATAGTTGTTTGACCTCCATTACAGGTTTTATTGTAGGTCTTATGAATGATTTTATGCTTTAATTCATTTTTGTTACACTTTATGATTATTTTATTTTACTATTTGGATCGTTATTGTATTACTATTCATTAAAGTATTTTGAATGATTGAAGCATATTTTTATAATTGAATTAAACCTATCATGCACTTGACACTAGTTGGTTTGATAAGTATTGTTGTAAGTTAATTGTCGTAGTTTCTTACAATATGTGCCAGTATTGTTATTTCTCTAAACGGTTACTCTCTCCTAACCCTCTCTTTTATCACCCTCAAGTTAAACCCCTATTTTAATTTTACAAGTATTTCAAGGAGTCGACATTCTTTGGAGGTTTAAATGAGATAAATATCATTCATTCAAAATGTTTCCTAAACTCTAGGGTGCACTTCACAGCTTGGGAATATTTTATGCCAACAATGTTTTTTAGCATGCCTAGTGGGATAAATTGTGGTAATTCACTCAAATAT
Source organism: Wollemia nobilis (assembly GCA_028583015.1). Lineage (NCBI taxonomy): Eukaryota > Viridiplantae > Streptophyta > Pinopsida > Araucariales > Araucariaceae > Wollemia > Wollemia nobilis. The sequence goes on along the minus strand of JAQPPZ010017236.1, from coordinate 1,812,133 downwards.
ATGATTTATTCAATTGAGCATAACCTTGGTGAATTTTTACCTCTTAAGATCATTCAAATTATTCACCTAGAAACTTTATCGATTTACAAGTGACTATAAAATACCCATTTGCCACGTTATTCTATTTTGTTGTGTTTTTATGCTAACAAGGTTTGTAGCCAAGAAACTAGATATCCATTACCATTTCTTGAATTATCATATTTTATGTTAATATAAATTGAGTGTCTACCTCTGGACTCATTATTATAAATTATAGGTTCTATGTACTCTACCTCTCCAAAATTCTCAATAACATCTAGTTTTTATATCATGGTTCAAAATCAGCAACAAGTCCCCCAAATTTTACTTGAATAGAACATCATCGGACCACTAGGTTTGACACATATTAATGACATTCCTAAGGCAACACTCAAAACCTGACACATCTTAATGATATTCCTAAGGTAAGACTCAAATAATTTCCTACCTATGATGGTATAGCCAAAATGGTGTATGAATGGTATAGCCTTTCCTACATGCGAACGAGAAGTTGGACACCCTTCCAAATTTGGTGATGTTCGTGTTGACCAACATAGTCACCCTGAACAACACTGAATGCCATTTCCCTTGGAACCTTATCATATTGGTGTGCGACATGCTCACTACACCATAGGTGTATGCATGGGCTTCTACTTTATTGGCAGAGTTATATAGGGAGTTATATGAGGTGAAGAGATAGAAGTGTTATGGACTAGGTTGTAGTGTCCTACTGTAATGCTAGGGTTGGTAGCAATTTAGTATGGCTCAACCTATGGGATTGCTAGTGAAGGGATGGGATAGGGATCAACCCTATGCTATGAGGTGGCTAGTGGTATAGGGGGTGTAGCCAAGTTTTCCTAGTCATATGTGGTAGTGGTATAGGGATCTATGGGCTAGACTAATGGTAGTGTAGGTGATATGGATTCCATGGTGGGGTGTCATGTGGATAGATGATGGACAACATATATAGTGGGTGCGGTAGGCTATATGGATGGTTGTAAGGTGCATGAAGGAGGTGGAGTTGATCTAGTCCCCATGGGTGCTTCAGTAGTTAGGCTTGAGGCAAGGGGTTCCTAATGAGCCAATGCTCTATAGGAGGCATCGGTATGAGATATGACTACCATACATCGATGGATGGAGGGTCACATTGGAGGATGACAAGGAGATCAATCTTATCAATGTGTATGATGTAAGGACTATAGAGGAGTATGATGCATGATTTGCAACTCAACCACCATGGGTACCGAGTTTAGAGATACATGGTGGAGAGGGATATGGAAATGAGACCGAGAGATTCGAGGAGGCTCCTAAGCACCGAATGCATCTCTAAGATAGTAGTCAAAGGAGGAAAACTAGAAGGGTGGTATAGAAGATTCTAGAGGATGGAGGAGATAAAGGGGATATGGTAGAGTAGGCTCTTGAGTTTGGGTAAGATGGAGGGCTTTCATTTGTATACTAATCCATTTTGGAATATGGAGGATATAGATGATATTCTAGATGGACCTCCTTTTCAGAGCGAGGATAATCATGTGAGGTTGGAGCAGCAGGTGGTGGAGCGAGACACTATGATAGTGGCTCAATATGTGGAGATATCTCACCTATAAGGTAGAGAGGTAATTTTGGATGTGGAGATAGCTCAGTTGTGGATGGAGTTGGAGGTATGGTTGGTCATAGGTGAAGATAAGGATAGGATCGTGAGGCTCCATGTAGATCTTATAGAGGGTCATTGTAGTTAGAGACACAATGTACATCACCTTCAAGCTCAAGAGGGATATTTTTGGGCTTTGGAGGATCAATTAATGGAGCACGATATTGGGATTCCATAACCACCCTCCTCATCCATATCTAGATCAGCTAGACCTAGTGATTCTAGGTATAGTTCTAGATCTAGGGCTTATTTAAGGTCTCATGGGTCCTCTCATAGGCGTTAGCTAGTGCTTAGATGCACATTTTTTGTATATGAGCCTTGGTACTCTATTATATGTAGCCTTTTTGGGAATTCAGTGTACATACAATATTTTTCTATATATACATGGCATTTACTTTTGTGTTATGGTTTTGTGTGAATGTTTTTTTGTGAATGTTTTTATGTGAATGCTTTTGTGTGAATGCGTATATGGATTATTAATGAAAATGGTAATGTGTTATGGATTATTAATGCAAGTGGTAATGTACATGTTCTAATGATCATTCATAACATAGAGTTTTCTTGGCCAATGTTACATTGTTGTTTAATCAAAACACCAAACTTGGTGATATGTGGGGTGAAAGACTCATGAATTGACATGGATGTTGACTTGGAATAAAATATGTATGTTGATATGGAGAGGTCAACACGGAGTCGTGTTGACAGTGGTGACAATGGACCAGACTTCATGAATTGTAGGTGGTTGCTGATTGAAAAAAGTTGGGCGTTTGTTCACATTGCTGATCACCCTTGGTGAAGTTAATTGATTTTTTTTTTTTTAATTCAAGTTTTTAACTTATAAAAACATTCCATTTTATGTGTGAGTTAATTGTTTCTGTTTTTTTTAATATATTGGTACATGGTTTGATCTTGGTTTTTATGGTGTCTTTTAAAATTATTATGATTATTTTTTCACTTAATAATATATGATTGAAATGGTATTATTTATTACAATAAATTGATTATTTTATATGTATTATTTGATTTACATAATTTAATCATATTTATGTTCTCTCAATTTTTATTCTTAAAAGTGTTAATTTTTCACTTTTTGTATGGTGGTAATTTAAATTGTAGAAATGAAAAAAAAAAAAAGGTTGGTTGGTAGGGGCTAGTACTTGCTCAGTTTTATTCCTTTGTATTGGTATTGTTGACGTTTTCTTTACCCACCAAGCTAGGGATTATAAAGGTTACCTGAGCAAAAATAAATAAATAAGTTCTACAAATAGCCTCACTTTTCTTCTCACACTTAGTAGAAATGGTATCCTTTAAAGGGGTTTTTTCTTCCCACATGAGTAGAATTTGACATTTCTTTAAGTTGACCATCTTCTATATATGAAGGAGAATATTATATATATATATATATATATATATATATATATATATATATATATATATATATATATATGTATATATATATATATATGTATATATATATATATATGTATATATATATATGTATATATATATATATATATATGTATATATATATATATATATATATATATATATATATATATGTATATATATATATATATTTATAATTAGTTATATGAGATTGAAACTATCTAATACAATAATTTGACTATTTATGAGTATTATTTAATTTCTTCAAACTAAAAAATTTTAGTCAGTTAATTCGATCTCATTCAATGATTTCTTCATTTTCTCACTTACTTATATGATATTGAAATGGTATTATTTATTACAATAATTTGGTTATTTTATATGTATTATTCAACTCGTTAAAAATAATAATAATAATCAGTCGATTCAATTTCATTTAATGCTTTCTCAAATTTTGTTTTAATGTGTTAATTTTTCACTTTTTTACAGTGGTAATTTATGTTGTAAAAGTACCTAGAAAAGGATAGGTCAGTTGAAAGCGATCAAGTGCTTGCTAATAGGTTGCTCTAATTTGATTCTTGAGGGTTGAGTTCTTGGTTCTATTGAATTTATTTTTATCCATCAAGCTAGATATTATAGAGATTGTTAGCGCAAAAATAAATAAATAAGAATTAAGTTCTATAAAAAGCCTCACTTTTCTTCTCACACTTGAGTAGAATATATCATTTCTTTAAGTTGACTAGCATCTATGGAAAACCCATTGTCCTTGACTCTCTTTGTAGAATCTTCAAATTACTTTTTCTCTTAGATCTAAGTTTGCATCCATAAAAAATTTAAAATAAGAGCTCCACTAATTTTATCATCATACATATTGATTTATTTCACCAAAAGAAAATTTATTTTATCATGTAATCTTGACCACAAAAAATATTGCATAATATAGATTAGACTCTTTTCTACTAATTTTGGTATAATATACAAGGACATATAATATGTTCAAATGACCTGTAAAACTAATTTAATTAGTTTCACTCTTCATGCTAACAATAACCATTTATCTTTCCATGATGGTAGTTTATTTTTAACTTATAACTACGTTCCCCAATTTTATCCTCATTCTCCCCTCAAATAACAACATCTATAAATATGTTACTAATAAATTTACCTCCTTTTAAAGTAACTTGCATATCCATGCTTTGATTCTAGCTAGAGTTTTTGGGAAGTAAATTTTGTATTCTTTTCCTATTAAATTTTTCCTAGATGCCCTCTCATATCCCTTAAATAATTTATTCAAATCTCTAACATCATTTTACCATGCTCTCCTATGTAGGGTTGTATCATCTACAAACAATTGATGAGTAATGTTATTGATGTTATTACTAGCATTAATCTGCTTGTTAGGCCATTTTTGTATGCCTTATTTAAGTTCCTTCTCAATAACTCTACCATAATAATGAACAAATATAGTGATAGAGGATCTCCTTATCTAAGACCCCTCTTGGCTTTAAATTATTTTGTTACTAGCTCATTGACTAGAAATAAATATGATACTCGAGAGACATAAAATTTAATCCATCTAACCCATTTCTTCCTAAATTCAAACTTTTCTAATACTATAAAGTAAAAATCCCATTTAACCCTATCATAGTATTTATTCATATCAAATTTTAAGATCATTGCTCTTTTTTTCTAGAAGCTATTGAATGCATTATTTCATGAGCTTCTATGATCCCATCCAAATTTCATCTCCTTTTCACAAACCCTCCTTACTCTTCTAAAAATAATTTTGTCTAATAGTGGTCTTAACGGATTTGCCATCACTTTGGATATTATCTTATATGCCATTTTACATAGACTTATGGGCTTGAATGAGTCAAAAGATTCTACATCCTTCTTTTTAGAATCAAGGTAAGATGTCTTATCTTTATTTTATAAGGTATACATTATTTTACCCTAGAATATTCCACTACCACCAATAAAGAATTCTTCACTATTTCCCATTTACATGGATAGAATGCTATAACGAGTCCATTCGAACCTAGGGATTTGTCTTTATCAAAAGAGAAAAGAGCTAAATGAATTTCTTCCATAGCAATAGTCTATATTAGTTTGTGATTGTCTTCATATGTTTAACAAAATATAATCCTTGCATTGGCTTATCATTAAGAACTTCAATCTCCTTCGATCCCAAAATATTCTGGTAAAAAATCCTTCTCCTTTTTTATTTCACTTTGATCTTCAACCAAAACCCCTTCTATCGATTTAATTCTAGTAATTCTAGATGCTTATCTCTATACTATTGTCATCCTATAAAAAAAAATTGTGTTTTTATCTCCTTCTTTCAACCAAGTTTATCTCAATTTTAATCTCTAAAATTTCTCTTCCTTACTCAAAATATTATGATATTTAGTAAGCAACTCCTTTCCTTCAATCTTGAATTATTGTTCTCATGTCTTTGGAATTTGGAAAGATTCTCTTTTAGTTATTTCTTATAAAAAATAATTCTAAAATTGTTTTTGTTCCATTATTTTAATCTAGATGTCATTGATTTAATTTTGTTCCATTATTTTAATCTAGATGTCATTGATTTAATTTTGTTCCATTATTTTAATCTAGATGCCTTTTAATCTTATTTTTTTTCTTAATATCTATATTTCCTATTAGTTATATGAGATTGAAACTGATGAAGGGCTAGTCCACCCAACACACGCACAATACTCAAATCACAAAAAAAATTTAGAAGAAACACAACATCTAATATTTATTTCAATGAAATGGAATTTTCAAAAGTAAAAATTACAAAGTTGTGAATTATAGAATCAGAGTTACAATTCTATGGCCACAAGGCCGATTTTAACAGAAAGCAATATTGACTCGAAATCTGCAAGCTGGAGCTACGATTTGTCTTCCTGTGCTGCCTTTTGGTGATCCCTCTTCCCCCTTTTTATAACTCCCATAGAACATTCTAGAAAGTGTTACTCCCATTTTCCCACCCAAGAAGATATTCATCTGAAATTTATATTTTTCATTCCCCGCCCAAAAAGATATTCAAATTTGAATTTCAGTGGCATAGCTTCCTGAGACCGTAACTTTTGACTCGAGGGTCCGTTTGGCTTTCGTAAGATATCGTTGGAAAGCTTACGAAGATATCTATAGTGATTCAATCACATAAAAGCCATTGAGGTTATTTTGCATCCTCCTTTTGGACTTTTAAGGTATTAAAATTATATTTTTAAACCTTCTTGGAGATATTTTCCTACATAAAAACTTTAATATATCTCAAACCGTTCATGATATTGGGGTGTTTGTTTCACCACCGGATCTATTTTTCAATCCCACTCCTTTGGGTAAATTTTCAAACCCATATGTTTCCATTTAGGCCAACTTACTAAAAATAGCCAATGACTATTTTTTGCCTTTTTGGACTTCTAACTGACTTATACCTCCCAAGTGTCATCATGGACATGAAAACCACTAACAAAACTTACAACCAAAAGAACAAATGCAAGTTCTTTATTTTTGGTGATGCAAGATTGCCCTTACACCACTGGATGCTCCTGCATCATAAACTGTGATATCTATTACAATAATTTAGCTATTTATATGTATTATTTAACTCCTTAAAAATAAAAAATCTTATTCAATTAATTCAATCTCATTCAATGTTTTCTTCATTTATCCAATTACTTGTATGAGATTGAAATGGTATTATCTATTACAATAATTTGGTTATTTTATATGAATTATTTAACTCGTTAAAAATAAAAAAACTAATCAATTAATTCAATCTCATTTAATGCTCTCTCAATTTTTGTTTTAATGTGTTAATTTCTCACTTTTTTATGGTGGTAATTTAATTTCTAGAAATGCTCATAAAGGGATAGGTCTATTGGTAGTGATCGAGTGCTTGCCAATAGCTATTCTGATTTGATTCTCTTGAGGGTTGGGGTCTTGTTGAAACGATGTTATAAATTACAATAATTTTGCTATTAAATATATATATATATATATATATATATATATATATATATATATATATTCAATTAGTTATATGAGATTGAAACAATGTTATAAATTACAATAATTTAGCTATTTTATGTGTATTATTTAATCCTTAAAAATAAAAAATGTAATCAACTAATTCAATCTCATTCAATATTTTCTTCAGTATTTTAATGTGTTAATTTCACATTTTCTTATGGTGGTAATTTAAGTTGTAGAAATAGCCTCAATTTTTTTCTCACAATTGAGCAGAAATTTTTATTTTTTTAAGTTGACCATCCTCTATATATGGAGGAGAATATGATAATAAATTTTTTTCATCTAACTTGAATTGAGGTTTCACTTATAATTTTAAAATGCATCTACTTTTAGATTTTACGATATCTTATCCTTGAGCTTGGACATTGCAAATCAATTTTTTAAAGATTTGATAATCAATCAATAATTCCTCACCCAAGAACCCTTAATTGGAAGGGTTTCAAGAAGAAACAACAACCCTAAACTTATTATCTAGCCCCAAATAATTAGACATGATATAATTTATCATCAAATAGATATCTTAATTTCTAATTTTATATAGAAGGACAAGGAAGGCTTGGAAGGAAAAGGGAGGTATAGATATATAATATTTTGTTGTGAATAGAAATTTCATGGTTGTTTTTATCAATCCTATAGGCTAAAAACAAGTATTTAAAGGAGGCTTATATTTCTATATTCAAGCTAAGATCTTCATTAAGCCATGGCTTTTGGATTTCAATATTATGAAGGAGCTTTTGTCTACAATTCCATTTGGATTTGTTGCAAGTCTATTATCAAGTTGTTTAAATCACTTGGAAAGTGGGTACCTTGTCATGGACTCTAGTTTGGATCTTTTGTTAAGGACGCATATCCAAAGAAATTTGTGTTCAATTTGATGTTTATGTTCTATATATAGTTTTCTAGAAAGAGGATATCTTGGAAATGATGGTTAATATGGTTGGAATTTACCTAGGCTTGTCAGAATTCACAAGGAATAGAAAGGTAATAACTTATGGAAGAATCTACATATACCTAGACCTCACCAAACACCTCCCTAAAGAGGTGGAGGTAAAAATTTGTGATTATATCTAGACTTGGTCCCTAGGTTATGATGAAATCCCCTTTTGTTGTCAACATTGTTATCATTATGGAAACTTATATAATGAATGCCCTTGCACACCAATAATCGTATTGATAATTATTCTAGAGATGTTAGCAATTGAAATGGTAGAATATTAGGAGGTATTACTCCCAATATGCATTACTAGATCAACTTTAAAAGAGGACCACTTAAGTTAAAAACATCATCCTAATGTTAATAGATATCAAATAAAATAGGCAATTAAACAAAATTGGGAAACCATAATATGAATAATGTCAAGTTTACAAATGTAAGGCACATAAACTAAGGATTAAATACAAGTAGAGGATGAACTATGTGTAATTATTACCACACCTTTAATCATTTTGACATCTTAAGGCTTAATTTAAGAAATACTCATTAAGGAAAGTGAGACGAAAGCAATTCCATTGAGAATTTGGTCATCATGTAACCAATTCTTGATAGAAATACTAGAATACTACTATGATCATAAACAATAAAAAGTGGTAAAACATTTGAATATTCTTATCACAAGCTTTAGAGCATATGCATTGTCGTATCTTGACTTTTTTTCCCAATGTAACAAATGATTTACAAATATGCCAAGTCTCTTCAAACCCACCCCCTACTTAATATTCAGTATCAAAATATCAAGAGGAAAGTATTGATGAAATTTTATATACAAACACCAATCTCCAAGAGAACAAGGATATCTAGATTTCCAACTGAAAATCCAAAAAACTAAAGAAGAAAATAATATGTAATAAACAAGTTTAATGTTGGGCATAAATCAATTAGGCTCTAAAAAATTTAGGCATGGGTGGTTCAAGTTAAAACCAAGAGAAGAAAAAAAACTATGAGAATGTTGATCTAGTAGGAGAACAAATAATAGAAGTATGACTAGTCACGAAATATGATATACATTTCTCCAAAAATTCAAGATGATGATTATTTCAAGGAATATAAGAGGGAAAGGAAACAGATCCTATAATGAAATAATATATACACTTGTTGGTCACAAATCTACCTAAGTATAAAAATATGCGTCCTAGACCCACCCAACATTTAAATACCGAAGGAAAGAGATGTCCTTCGGGTCAATATCCAGATAGGGTTAGTTCCCTTACTAATCTAAAAATTGATATAAATTTTAGGGAGAGAAATTAACAGAAAGAGATGGGAAATATGGCTGTAAGCTAGAAAAATAGAGTATGGATGAACTAACAGCTAAATAACCAAGTCAATTTTTAACCAGTATTTAACAGAAAGAACAATATAGAAACTAATCACATATCATGAATATGACTTCCAATTAACATTTCAACATTCACTTCTTCATAAAAAATTAAATTCAAATGTAGAACTCAATATATCTAACAAAGGCATGAATATAATAGAAATGACGAGCAAAAAGCAATCACATACACAACTTATCCAAGAACTATAGTCAAAAGTCTTTCAATTGAGGTAAAAATTTAAACTCCAAGAGTTTTTTATCAAAATGTTTCCCCTCCTTTTTTACACCAAGTTCTCTAGTATTTATAGAGGATTTCACCTCCAAAATTAAATGCTCATTAAATAAAAATATGGAAAATAATAGATTGGTCGGTCATAATTCTCTCCTCGATAGCAGCAAATAACCAATCCAGTGGCACCTTGGGAAGCAACAAGCAATCTCAACAGATGACAAATTGAGACTTAACCGAAATCAAAATGAAAATTCATCTCCATGGAGGTGCCTTGAAAATGAGCATTCACCACAGTGTACAGTGCCTAGAAATCAACAAGATCACACCAACATAAAGAGTGAACGATGTTTAAGTTAAGAAATCTTCTAGTTATTTGTCGAACCTAATTTTTATTAGTAGTAATTCTAGAAACTTTAACCTTTTTTACCTCCAAAATTGAATTCGGCAGTCGTGAAATTATCTCAATGCTAATATTTTTCCAGAGCACCTTTGACCATGTTTTTTGTCTGAAGAAAATGGTAAAGATTACTTTCACCTAGGCGAAGCCTGAAAAGGGATTTCACTACGACGTGTCTTTGAAATACATCACACAAAATGTGCCTTTGCCAAGGCATCATGTGATAAAGGCTCTTAGCCATGGTAATGTGAGAAAAGGGCTTTTGCTATGGTGAAACACCAAAAGGAGCTTTTACCATGACAAAGTGCGAAAAGGGACTTTTGCTCCAACAATGTGTGAAAAGGGACTTTCACTCCAACAACGCACAAAAATGGAGACTTTCTCTTAGCAATGCATGAAAAGGGATTTTCTCTCCAACAACATGCAAAAAGGGAGTTTCGCTCCATTGACACGTGAAATAGAAGTTTGCCAAGGCATTGCATGAAACAGAAATTTAATTTTTCCAAGGCATAGGAAAAAAAGGGATTTCACCACGACATAGCCAAAAATAGACTTTTGCTCGAAAATGCACCAAGATGTTGCTCAAAAAGTGATTTCACCAAAGTGTGGGCGAAAAATGCATTTCACCAAGTCAGGGGTGAAAAGGGAATTTTGCTGCCAAAATGGGAATTTCATTGGCAAAGATGATTTCGCTAGAAAATGGAGCAAAAAAGGTGATTTCATTGGAAAATGGGTGAAATGGGAAAAACGGACCTTTTTCCAAGGCGAAACCTGAATTTGAACTATCTCCTTCTTGAAAACTATATTTCGCTTGAAGCGTTACCCGAAATTGGATTTCGTTGAGTGAAATTTATTGCATACTTAGTCAAAATTTTAAAAGTTATTTTAGTGTGGCAAAAATGCCAACACTTTTGGCAGCTCATAAAGTGTTTATCTTGCCTGAATGCAATCAAACGCAGGGCCTTTATCCATTGGGCTTAGAATTTCCACATTTGACTGCATATAATTATCTATTGCTTGCACCAGTCTCTTCGTACCCTTTGGTATGTGAGGCTATACTTTCATATACTATGACAACTTCGTCCCAAGCATCAATACTAATCACCACATGAGTCTGGAGTGTATCAAAAATATATTGAGAAGTCTAAACCTACTCTAGGTCAATATATTTGGCCCTCTATCTAAGCTCCATCAAACTAGACTCAATGTGAGTAAGGTTCCTCATCAATGGCAGTAGGTGCTCTTCGGTAATGGTCTCTTCCTAGTCATCAATCTCTAAAGTATCATCTACAAAAATATCTCATATGGCATCCAGGTCTTTCTTCACCAGAATATTCCCCTGATCATCAATGAAACTAGGGAAACCATTATTCACTACAATCTCAAAATAGACCAATGAAATGTGCCTCTCTTGCTCAAATGTATCTAGTAGATTTCAATATTCTTAAATAGATCCAACTTGAAAAAATAAGTGTCTAGTGTTATCTTAGCATTTGCCCAAGCTCGGGTCATGTCGCTCATTGGGCTGAAACTGAGATCCATTTTAGCCATTGCCTGAATCTTCATCGCCATATCCAGTTTCGTTTGAGGTTCTCTTTTGAATACTCCACTACGTAAAAGCCATATGAAACAACTTGTTGCACCTCCTGAAGGAACATGAGAACTAGCGTAGCTTTTGTAACCATTATTGAATAATCGAGATAAGCAGATGACTATGAGATTCCATAAATTTTTCCTTTGTGAGAGCTACGTTGATTTTTTAGGTGATTTTTTTTTTTATGAATTTGGGTTTTTACCTTATAAAAACATTCCACTTTATTTTTTTATGGGTGAGTTAATTCTATTTGTTTATAAATAAATATACATATATATATACTTACACTGGTACATGGTTTGATCTTGGTTTTTAGGTGTCTTTTGGAATTATTATGATTATTTTTTCAATTAGTAATATATGATTGAAATGGTATTATTTATTACAATGAATTGATTATTTTGTATGTATTATTTTACCAATTAATAATGAAAAAAATTAATTAGTTAATTTAATTTAATGCTCTCAATTTTTATTTTAAAGAATTATTTTTTTGTGGTAGAAATGCAAAAAAAAAGATAGGTTGGTTGGTAGCAGCCGAGTACTTGCGGGTAAGCCACCTCAGTTTGATTTATTTGTCTTGGTACTATTGAATTTTTCTTTACCCACTAAGCTAAGGAATATAAAGGTTACCTAAGAAAAAATAAATAAATAATATGGTTCCTATAAATAGCCTCACTTTTCTTAAAACACTTCAGTAGAATTTACATTTTTTAATTTGACTATCCTTTTAAGATGGATTTTTCTTCCCACATGAGTAGAGTTTGACATTTCTTTAAGTTGACCATCATCTCAAGGAGAATAATCTATATATATATATATATATATATATATATATATATATATATATATATCCTAAATTTTAGTCAGTTAATTCAATCTTATTCAATGCTTTCTTCATTTTACCACTTACTTACATGAGATTGAACTGGTATTATTTATTACAATAATTTGGTTATTTTATATGTATTATTCAACTTGTAAAATTAAAAAAAAAAAGAATCAATTAATTCAATATATTTAATGCTTTCTCAATTTTTGTTTTAATGTGCTAATTTCTCACTTTCTTATAGTGGTAAATTTTGGAGTAGAAACTCCTAGAAAGGGATAGACCGGTTGGTAGCAATCGAGTGCTTGCTAGTAGGCTGTCTCAATTTGATTATGGAGGGTTAAGGTCTTGGTTCTATTGACTTTATTTTTATCCATAGAACTAGAGATTATAGAGGTTGCTTACAAAAACAAATAAATAAGGATTAAGTTCTAAAAGTAACCTCACTTTTCTTCTCACACTTGAGTAGAATATGTCATTTCTTTAAATTTACCAACCTCTATAGAAAACTCATTGTCCTTGAATCTCTTTGTAGAATATAAAAATTACTTTTTCTCTTAGATCTAAGTTTGCATCCATAAAAAATTGTAAAAAATTGTAAACTAAGAGCTATCCTAATTTTATCATCACACATATTGCTTTATTTCACCCAAAAAAAATTCTTTTATCTAATAAAATCTTGACCACAAAAATTATTGCATAATATAGATTAAACTCTTTTCTACTAATTTTGGCGTAATATACAAGGACATATAATTGTTGGCATGAGTATAATCTACAAAGACTAGCATCCATTTTCATTGGAGATATATGTAATCGTAAAATATGTTGGACATATTTGATATCTTTTGCATCAATGTCAAAGTGATCTCCCCTTTTGATTCTATAAGTGCTACCACCTCAGGTTCAACCCCTCTGCTGCATTTTCTTCCCTATATCATAGCTTTTGGTCACCGCCCCCTTCACTGTGCTGCCATGTGAAGATATTTCACCACTGCTGACATCACTCTGCACTCGACCCGACCATCTCCCTCCTAGACTCATCGGACCTTCCGCCACCCCGACGTGAGTTTTTGGTGAAATTTTCACCAAAAAACATCACTCTGCACTCGACCCGACCATCTCCCTCCTAGACTCATCGGACCTTCCGCCACCCCGACGTGAGTTTTTGGTGAAATTTTCACCAAAAAAATTCACTTCTGCAACATTCTCCAACAACCATTGTCTTGCATCAGCGAATAGCATAGCCAATCCAATGGCCATAATATCATCTCCGGTGACCATTCTCTCATATCCGATGACCATAATCTTGCATAATAAATTTTTGTTCTTCTCGTACGAATTCGGCCTCCTCAGTTTTTGGTTGATTTTGCTCTATTTCGGTGATGACAGCTTCATCCACTGGCACAGTGCTCCATTTTTTATTAATTTTTGCTCCATCGATGATGACGTTAGCTCACCTTAGCATATTCAATTTTTAGACCTGGTGCGTTATGATTGGACAAAGATGGTGGTGATCAAAATGGAGAAGATGTATTCTATCACCTCCCCTATTGTTGCAAGTATAGGCTTGCATATAGTCGTTGGAAAGCTCTTTTTGAGTTGGTTCCAATAAGACTATCATTTTACTATTTTGTAAAGGTTTTATTGACCTTATGGTGCTTAGAATATTATGCTATCAAAACCTTCTATTCTAACATCTTGTAATATGGAGTGCATTCTTGATTAAATCCGACACTCCTTAAAATCCACCATTATCTTTTGAGACATTTTGGAGTGCATTCTCCTTCATAAGACCTTTGGCCCTTGCTATGTGATCATTGATATCACATGGGTACTCCACACATTGGAGTTGTCTTTGCCCCTAGTAGGCTTATCTCTTCATGGATTTTTTAGCTACCAACACCATCTCAAACATCGCTTCCACATTTTTGAAGACTATAGAGATTTTGACACTTCAAACCACAACTACTTTTGAAGACTGTAGAGCCTTGGCACTTCAGAAGCTTCTTCTTCTCAATGTTATGCATTTGTAATAAGGAGTGCAGTTTGGTGGTACCGGATACCTCATTCTATATTGTATTTTAAATCCCCGTAATTTGTGACTTTTTCCTTCACTCTTCAACATGGTTGGTGTGAAGAGTTTCAACTTTCGAAGATTTACAGATATTTTTTACAAGACCCTTTTTAAGCATAGTAGTTCTCATTTCTACATGCTAGGCATAGTAGTGCTCACTCCTACATGCTAGAGGTTGACCCTAGAGGCAACAAACCTCGAGATCCCATTTGGGTTTCCTACAGGGACCCTTTTTGAGCATGTGTTTTGCTCGCTTTTTCTCCCTTTGATGGAGTTGTGGTGATCTTTTTAGGGATCTTGTAAATCATCTATCTCTCTTCCTTTCTAAACCACTTTGGAGGATTTATTTTTTGGCCACTTCTATTTGTGATATCTTCTCTTCCACTTCCTTTTACAAGCATTGGATTCAAATGCTTCTATGGTGGAGAAGGATAATATGGATATTTTAGGCATATAATATTACCTTATTATTATATCGACACTTTAGAAATTCGGCATATCTATTAGGTTGATATTTTTAGCTTATCAGCAACTTGTCGAAAAATGTCTTATTAGTAATGTTTATCAATACCATTTAGAGCACATATTTGAAAAGGGGAACATGGTTTTTATCTACCTACAACCCTATAAATAGATATCTCTCCAACTCCATGGATGTCAAAAACTTATATCCAAATACTATGGTATGTACTAAGAGTTGCAATAGATTGCTTCCATAGCTTACAAATAGGCCCTTGCAAAAAAATTCAAGATTCATCCCGTATTGCATGTAAACTTTACTACGTTTTCTACCCAATGCACACATGTATATATGACAACATTGACTTCTTAATAAATAATATAGGATAAAACCATAAAAAACTGGATGATTTCTAATCAAATAATCGAAGTGTCGGTATTTATTTAGGATTCTAAGGAGTTGTTCACCCCTTCCATTTCCATTGACTAAAGCAACCCATAAAGGCTCCACTTCTCCACATTATTTGATCCTCTAACCACCATGTGTACATGGCATCTGTGTTTGCAACTTTTGGACCCTGACATCTGTGTTTATTTATAAAAAATATTATTTTTTAACTATAATTAAAAAATTTAATTGATTTTCTTTGTTGCCTCTGAATAGAAATGAAAGACACCGCCATCTTCTCTTGGTATTCTATGACATAAAAGCATTACTAATTTAAAGAGAGACCTAACAGATATGCATTGGTGAGTTTATAAATACCATTTAGAGCACATCTTTGAAATGGGGAACATGGTTTTTATCTACCTACAACCCTATAAATAGATATCTCTCCAACTCCATGGATGCCAAAAACATATATTCAAATACTATGGTATGTACCAAAAGTTGCAATAGATTGCTTCCATAGCCTACAAGTAGGCCCTTCCAACAAATTTCAAGATTCATCCCGTATTTCATGTATCCTCCTTGAATAATATTGTTGGCAACAAGGTATAGGTTCAATCCACACTGCTAAAACTAGATGATGAAGAATACATCATTCTTAAACTAGAAATAATTTTGGATAGAATATTGTACACCCTTCATCACCATGTCATCACTGATGTTCTTATTCAATTGAAAGGATTAAAACATAAAGATGCTACATGGGAGTCCATCTAGCAACTCCAAAAAAGTTTCCTCATCTTTAATTTTAAAGATAAACCTTTTTGAAGGGGAAGAGCATGTTCGGACCCCATCCTAACACTATTATGTAATAACCCATTTTCTAATGGGGGACCCTATTTTGATGATATTTTATAATATTTTGTAATAGTTTGTGGTATTAGAGGTGCATAGACAAGTGGTATCATTAATGTAATTATTAAAAAGAATATTATTGTTTTTTTGGGTAGAATATTCTAGCTCGGGTGGCATTTTGCATATAAGCCAACTCTTGAGCATTAGGTAGGGTTATGAAGAGTCTTTAAAAATGTGAGAGACATAGATGGATGAATCTATCTGCATATTGAATTAAAGTTATATTTAATAGGTTTCCCCCTTGAAGAGGGCAACGATTCTATATTATGATTTGTGAGAATTAAATATAATATTTCATTTTATATTTCATATTATAATATGTTGTTCTTTCATAAATTACGGCTTTTATTGCAATATTTATGTGAATATGCTTATTTTAATTAGAAGGTTCCTAACATAACACTTCATTTTATCTACCAAGTATTTTCTCTTAAATGGTGCATGGTACTTCAAGAGAGTCTTCAAAATCTTATGATATGCATTCCTTAGGTTCATTAAGAATGTTCATCCCTAAATCAAGATAATATTAAATAGACAATTCCTTGTTAATATTTTGAACCTGTTGTACCATGTCCTCTAAGCTTTTATCTATTTTTTCCTCATGGGCTAAAGCCTCAAAAGAATTGGTATTTCTTCCAATACCCTTCCTTACTAGTCTCCACTATCTATTTACTTTCATTTGTCTAGATCTATTTTTTGAAATTTGTAAACCATCCTCATCCATATCCATTTGTAAGTTTCTCCATTGGTTTTCTACATACATTTTTGTTGGACTGTTCGTAGGAAATGATTTCTGAATATGTACCACCTCATGACATCTTCTACATATAAAATATTTGTTTTCATAATCTATGGTTTAGGTCAACAACTTACCCTCGTACTTAAGAAAACATAGTTCTAATAGATGTTTACTTATATCAATCATGACCAATATCTGAGCATAAATATCCAAAAATCCATCATTTGTAGTTTTTGAAATCTCAACAAATTCTCCCATAGTGTTGCCTATTGCCTTGAAGGTAATCATTTCCCATAATCCAATGGGTAACCCATACATACTAACGCAGAATAGCACTAGTGATAGATTTACATTTTTTAGGTGCAAAGCTTTCATACCAATGGGTAAGGAAGAGTCATGCTCTTACCATAAACCAAGGACCCCCTTTACGGATTCTATCTATTTCCTTCTTGGAACAAAAAATGGCTAAGAAGAAACCTTTGGGAAAAAATGATAAACTCACTCCTAGAGACTTTCAACTCTTATCAATCCATTTTCTCAAGGTCGAAGCCCTTGGCCAAGACCCATTAAATTTATCAAAAATTACCTTATCTTTAAGCAATGAGGATCGATCTTTTGTGAGACCCTCACTAACCTTTACTAGTGGAGATGAATTTTAGGTTTTATTTGTAAATAAGTATATAGGAAGGAAACTAAAACTCAAAATATACTTAAATTTATGAGAATATCCTACAACAAATATAATATTTGAATAAAAATCTATAGCAATTTTCATGCAAAATTTCTAAGATAAATAAGGGGAAAAATAAACTTAGCTTAAAAATTACATGCCTAGATGGAATGTCTTGCCTCACTGAAGCCCTACCCCTCCATTGTTGCTCCCATCATCCAAACCCTAGTTGATAGATATTTATAATTTTATTTTTCATGACTTGAAATATCATCACTGCCCATGTTTTAGATGACTAACTTCATTGGGTCATATCTCCCTCAATATTGCTTGGATTTATTTATATTACCACTATTATTAAATCTCTTCAAATTTTTTACAAATTGATCCAAGAATAAGCTGAATTAGACAACCCTTCATGAAGAAATTCAAAAAAATTGCCCTCACATTATCCTAGTTTATAATGACTATCGTACCATGCTTAAATCTCCCTCAATACAACCTGAATTCTTTCAAATGACCACTCATTTCAAAGGTTTTGAAAATATGACTCTTGAAAAATTATTTATTTTTAAAAATACCCCTAAATAAATACATCTTATAATTAACATATTATGATAATTTAATAACATTTATACATGTTTTATCCATCAAAATTTAAACCTCAAGTTTTTTAAAACCTCTTTTAATTATTTAAATACCAAATATTATTAAACTAACTTCCTTTCAAGATTATTTGTCATATTTTATAATTATTTTCGACACACAGTTTTCCGTGCAATATAATTTGTTATATTTTATAATTATTTTTAACATACGAAAATCAAATTAAAAGTTCAATGTACTCCTTTTGATGTTAACAAGTCCAATGTTATTTTATAGAAAACAAATAACACTTCACTTTATTCGTATTACTTGCTTGAAAAATGAAAGCAACATCTCCATAATAAAAACTAACATGTTCAAACCACCTTCTAGAAATCAATCATCCAAACCAAACCTCTTATTCAAAGGGGAACCAGATGGCAGCTTGGAATAGGAAATAGGATAAATTTTTGGCAAGACAGGTGGATCTCCAATCAAACGCTTAGTGAGAACAACAGAGTCTCAATGGTGCAGCCTTTTCTAGATACTCTCATAGGTAGAAAGGTATCTGATTTCATAGACTCTTTGATCGAATCCAAAATATGAAAAGAGCTCCACATTGCAAATTTTGATGCCCAAATTTAAAATGCTATCACATAATTATCAACATTTTTGAGTGCAATTGTAATTCCATATAGTATATCTCATGATACCCTTTTATGGAAAGAAACTAACACTAGTATTTTTTTATCAAATCTACTCATCTATTGACTTTCACTCCCCAAAATTCTCTCATTTATTTCAATATGGTTTATTTTAAACACCTCATACCTAAATTTGCTATCTTTTCTTGGTTGGCCATCCAAAACAAGATCCTCACTACTAATAATCTCATGAAGAGAGGGATGGTTGTTCCTAATAGATGCCATATTTGCTTAGCATCTTGGGAATCTGCCAACCACATATTTACAAAATTTTCTTTCTTCCACTCTACCATGGATCATATTAGGTCTATCTTTCACATCTCTTGGGCTCAGCCCAACTCCTTGGATATTTTTTTCTCCTAGTGGCCCATGCCTTTTAAAAATTCTAGGTTGTCTTCTTTGTGTAAATTTTATCTTCATCATCTCTTGTGGTAGATCTAGCTTGAAAGAAATAATAGAATATTTTAAAACACCCTCAAGAAATCTATCTATGTTGTCAAAAAATCCATCACCTTTAATGTTAAAAATTATAATCTTTTCCCTTGCACCAAACCACCTGAGTCTGCCCTTGAGTCCACCATTTTTCATTCCCTTAGTATTCTCCACAGTCCCAGCTCTACTCCTTCTAATCACCATCCCATAAATGGCACTAGTTGGTGCTTCTAAAGGAAATCTAGGTGTAGTGGGTGTCGAAGGTCTGGTTAGGGATCACAATGGACGACTCATAGTGGCCTATGTTGAGTTTCTAGGCATCCAAACTAACCACTATGCTAAAGATCATGTGTTGTAGAGAGGGCTAGAAGTTTTCAGAGATTATAGGGGAAATTTACAAATTGAAGGTGATTCCATGAATGTTACAAACTCTATCATTAGTGACAAAAAAAATGCATTGAATATACGCACTTTTATTCAGGAAGCTAAGGTCTTGATGCATAATTTTAGCAATACTACAACCTAACATGTGTATCGATAAGCTAAAAATTATGTTAATTTGCTCATCAATGTTGGGGTTAGTCATATGAATCCATCCATCTAGTACCAAAATTTCCCTCAAAATGTTCTTAATGTTGTTGCTATCGACTTGGAAATACACAATCGACCCTGAGAGGTATGATCACCTCAAAAAGTCTGATGATGGAAGTGACATAACTACTTCTTCGATGGCCATATTCAACTTGGTCCATAACACCATCCTTAGTAGCATCATCAGTGGCATGGATATCATTAGTATCTCCCTAAAATTATTGGTCAAGAAACATGTCCAAAAGAGCTCTATAGCTAAAAATTATCGATAATTAGAGTTGGTTTATTTTGTCTTTCGAGCTATGTTCCCCTGCATGGTAATTTTGGTACTAAAATTTTAACCTCTACATGGGCACTATTTTTTTTTTGCTTTATGTTCTCCTTAGCCCCTATATGGACTCTCTCTTTTGATCTATATTTTTATGTTAAACAACCCTTGCATGGGTCTATTTTTTCTCTAGTTTGGTTCATGGAGCGGCTAGGGTGTAGACACCCTATTTTTTGCTTCTCTACATACTTTTCATCATATTCTTATATTTCTAGTTTTGGGCACCAGTTAAAATCCATATAATATAATTTCTACCACCTACCAAAAAAAAACTAAAATTTTTAGATGTAGGTCTATGCGATAAAATAATAAAACAATACAAGACTATATGGTCAATTCTAATTATTCACAAATACCTCAAATACATCAGCCTATAATATTTATTAGCCTATTTCCCATTTAGAGGTGCAAACAGGTTTACTTCCCATCCATAGAGTGCTTCTACCCTTGTGCGTGATATCATTATCCTTAATAGACTCTGCATAATATCATCATCTAGAATCTCCTAGGATTCGATTAGAGATCTATATATATATATATATTGTGTATCTTGCATATAGGAATACCTAAAGAATACATTGTGAGGGATCATGAAAACCTCTTTTCATAAGGTTATCTCAAGATAAAAAAAAATTATAACCTACTAGCCCAACAAATAATTTTACTCTAAGAATACTTTGAATTTCTCAAATATCTCTTCATAATAAGGTAATGTAATACTTGGTGTTTTACATTACATCCACTTCTTTTTGTATATTTTCCTTAGCTATTCAACTCTCAAAAAATGTTATCCTTTGTTCTCCTTGAAATAATAATTGTTTTTATATTTCTACTCAACTACCTCCTAGATTTAATGTCTTGTATACTTTTAAAAAACATATTCTTTCCATTTGTATTACCCTTATTGATCCTTGTATAAAATTTTTGAAACCCTATCACCATATTTGTCTTAAGGTAATCTCATCCATGGTTTCAAAATTGGATCTATATTTATTTTTTTATCACACCAAGTATCCATCCAAATAGATATTTTTTATTCAATTTCCACCATCCATTTTAGAATTTTAATCACTATATCAATCAATTTTTATAAAATATTCCATAGTGCTAAACCATTTGGTAGTGAGAATGTAGTAAATATTAATCTTGGATCATTGGGTTTAACATATTTACTTAGAGGAATTCTTGCCCATTGTCTTTTATGCTCTTTGTACAATCTCCAAATTACTTTTCCCCTAGGAGCTAAGTTTGCATCCATAAGAACTCTTAAACCAAGACCTCCCCTATTTTTATCATCACACACCTTGCTCCATTTCACTAAACAAATTTTCCTTTTATCATGTAATCCTAACCACAAAAATGACCGCATAATATATATTAAAAAAATCTATCGATTTTGGCATGGTATATAAGGACATATAATATGATGTAATGGCTTGTAAGACTTTTTTAATTAGCCACACCCTTACTGCTAATGATAACCATCTACCTTTCCATAACAAAAGTTTATTTTCAACTTTACTTATAACTAGATTCTATAATTCTATCCTCATTCTCCCTTCAAATAAGAGCATCCCTAGATAAGTTGTGGTCAAATTTCCTCCTTCATTTGAAGTAATCTATATATCCCTACTTTGATTCTAGCTATGGTGTTTAGGAATTAAATTTTGGAGTTTTTCTTATTATTTTTTTCTTTGATGCTCTTTCATATTCCTTTAATAAGTTATTTAAAGCTCTAGCCTTGTTTATCTTGCCCTCCCAAAAAAGTTTTTATCATATAAAAACTATTGATGGATGATGTTTTTGATGTTATTACTAGCCTTAAGTTCACTTATAATCCCATATTGGTTAGCCTTATTCTATCCAAAACCTCTACCATAATAATGAATAGATATGGTGATAGAGAATCTCCCTATCTAAGACCTCTCTTGGATTTAAAATATTCTATTACCAACCCATTAACCAACATTGAATATAAAATTGCAAAAACACAATCTTTAATCCATCTTACTCATTTCTTCCCAAATTTAAAATTTTCTAAAAATACAAAAATAAAATCCCATTTAAACCTATCATAGGATTTACTTATATCAAGTTTTAATATTATTGCTCTCTCTTATGTTGAAGCTACTGAATTCATAATTTTATAAGCTACTATGATCCCATCTAGAATATGTCTTCCTTTCAAAAATCCTCCTTGATCTTCTAAAATATATTTTCCGAGCAATGATCTTAACCGATTTGTCATCACTTTGGAGATAAATGTATCATACAATGTTTTATCTTTCTTTTTTGGAATCAGGGTAAGACATGTTGCATTTATTTTATAGGGTATGTATTTTTTTACCCTATAGACTGTTCCACTACCACCAATAAAGAATCCTTCATTTTATCTCAATTATATTTATAGAATATTGTAAAAATCCCATCCGGACCTAAGAATTTATCTTTATCAAAAGATAAAAGAGCTAAATGAACTTATTCCCAATTAATAGGATCCATCAGTTTCCTATTACCTTCATCTATTATAATTAAAGGTAATTCTTGTATCGATTTATCATTAAGAACTACAAACTCTTCTAATCTTAGAATATTTTTGTAAAAATCTTGCCTCCTTTTTTATTTCACTATGGTCTTCAATCCAAACCCCTTCTACTAATTTTGGATGTTGATCTCTATACTATTAAAATCCTATGAATTATTTTTGTATTTTTATCTCATTCTTTCAACCAAGTTTATCTTGATTTTAATTTTCAAAATTTCTCTTCCTTACTCAAAATAGTATGATATTCACTAAGAAAATCCCATTCCTATGATCTTATATTAATATGATCATATTTTTAAAATTTTGGAATTTTACTTTTAGTTCATCTTTCTTCTTAAAAATGTTTCCCAAAGTGTTCTTGCTCCATTCTTTTAATCTAGATGTCATTGATTTAATTTTTTTTGGAAGTTTATATAGCCCATTGTTTCCTAAAGAATTCCACATTTGTGCTATCATGTCAATAAGTTTGGATGGTCTTCTCACATCTATTCATATTAAAAATATCATATTTTTTTAATTCACTTACCATCATTTTAACTCTTATTGGCCAGTGATCTAAAAAAATCCTTGTCAAGGTATTATTTTTAGCACAAGTGCCTTCATCTAACCAATGATTTGAGAGTATGCATATGTCTAAATTTTTTTCTATTAGGCTTTGTCTTCTCTTGATGTTGGTCCATGTATAGTTTTCTTATTCAAACTCAACCTCTCATAGATTTTTTTTTTGGATAAATTCTAAGAAATATCTCATAATTTAGGTTAATTTCCTACTTCCCCTAAAGAACACAAGCTTATACTGAGAGGGGGTGAATAGTATAAGATCAACTTTTACTTTTATTTCTCAAACAATATTATCTAATATTATCAATGGCAATATCAACAACAGTAATAAAAGCAATACATAAATCATCACACACAATAGAGACACCAATTTAACGTGGTTCACCCAATGTGGGCTACTCCATGGAGAAAATATTTCTACTAATTTTTCTCAACAAATCTCTTGCGAATCACTTTCTTGTTATAATGTTTATCTACCTCTGTCCAAAGAAGATACCAATCCCCTAATGCTTTGATTTGTGGATCTCTATCCACAAGAGAAATATTTCCCTTCTTCTTTGGTTTGTGGAACTTGATCCAGGAGAACTCTTTCTCCTCAACTGGTTCATGGATCTCTCTCCACATAAGAAATCTATCTTACCAACTACTTCACAAATCACACTCCATAGGAGAAATCTTTCCCCTTGCTCTAGTTTGTGGAACTCTATCCACAGGAGAACTCTTTCTCCTCTACTTTGTATGGTGATCTTCTAGAAGACTTATGCCCCCACTACACTGGATTTTGGATCTCTCTCCATAAAAGACCTCTATCCTCACTCAGAATACCTCTATTCTCATTGACCTAGCTAATGGATCTCTATACACTGGAGACTCTTATCCTTTACTCTGTCACCTCCAAATATTTCTATCAACTCAGCTCAAACTCTATCTCAAATCTACACTAAACACTATCCTGGATCTAGTAAGTTGTCTCAGGTCTAGCACAAATATTCTCGTAAATATACACAAAACTCTATGCTCAAATTTTTCCTCAAGCCTTAACACAAAGCTTAATTAATCACAAATCAAATTTGCTCAGATCTGCCCCAAGCCTTAACACAAAGCTTGAACAAATCAATCAATCAACTCTGCTCTCAATTCTTACCTCAAATTTTTCCTCAAGTCCTCTCAAGAACTTGCTCAATCTACTCTCAAGTATTCACCAATACTTACCTCAAATCTTCCCTCAAGTCCTCTCAAGAACTTGCTCAACTTGCTCTCAAGTCTTTACCAAGACTTACCTAAAATCTGCCCTAAAGTCATCTCAATAACTTGCGCAATCTGCTATCAAGTATTCACAAATACTTACCTCAAATATGATCTCAAGTATTCACAAATACTTACCTCAAATTTACCCTCAATTCCTCTCAATAACTTGCTCAATCTGCTCTCAAGTCTTCACAAAGACTTACCTCAAATCTGCCTACAAGATTTCACAAAAGCTTGCTCAACATTGTCCTTAAGCTTTCACAAAATCTTACACAACTATGTCCTTAAGCTTTCACAAAATATTACTCAAAGCTATCCTTAAGCTTTAACAAAAGCTTACTCAAATCTGCTCAAACATATGCTCAAAACAACTCACAAGATATTCTCAATCAATCTCAAATCTTGCACACAATGCTATCAATTATTTTGTCTAATCTTCAAAGTAATTCCTTTAACTTGAAGCAGTTTAGACATATTCTATTCATATTTTTTTTTAACCTCTAGAACATATAGATAATGATTTACTCTATCAAAGACTCAATATGTTCTACTCAATCATTAAGTTTGTTGATTTCACAAATCTAATTTCCAATGTTTGCACATTAACTTTCAATATCACTCAAAACCAATGCTCAAGAACTTCACTCAATCATTCAACCAATGAAGCACAATTTGCTTACAAATCTTAACCAAGTGTTTCACACTACTTCCAAAAACACACAATATGGGTCTCAAACCATAACTCCAATAATCTTTAGTCTCTAACTCAAATGTTCTCTAAACATTCACCAATCATGCATATAAAAACCACTCAAATATTTCCAACAATGCTTATCAAATAATCTTTTTCACTCCACCTTATATTTCACAATATTTAATCCAAAAACACTTCGATCAAAGGATAATGTGCCCATACCTTTTTACTTTGATGGAGATATATCTTCAAAATATGTTTCACAATCAATCTCTTTGTGTCACTCAAAAGGTTAGATAGCAACAATATATTTCAAAACCTCCATAAGGTATTCCTTACAAAATATGCCCAAATAAATTCCAAACTACTCTCTATGTTTCTCAAATAATCAAAACCTTCAAAATTATTAACAAAACATACATATAATAAAAATACCTCATACACCTTTTAAATCCCTCTTGACACACTCAAAACACAATCAACAAGGACTCCAATAATTTACTTTCAAAATAATTAACTATAACTTCCTTTAGAATTTGAATGTATAGAATAATAAAAATTATTCCCTTATATCTCCCTCCTTATCGTAAATGCATCTTCAAAATAATTATAACCACAATTCAGAAATATTCCAATGCACTTTTAAATCACAACTCAAATTATTCAACACCCTGAATATGGCAAAAATAAAAATTATTTTTAATATCTTATACCTCCACAACAGCGCATACCAAATGACTTAGAACCAAAGGCGTAAATTTATTTAATGTAAAATAAATACCTTTGGGTGTTGCCTCCATGGGATTTGATCCCCTGCTACACTAATGCTAGCGTGTTAGCCATGGCCGAACTGCCACGTGAGCTAAGTGCTCACTTAAGACAACTAAAGTGCCCACTGCACTTTGTATCTTCTGCTTGGTGACAAAACTTTTGAAACAAAACTTTCTCCCCTTCACTGCCTCTAACCCTTGTTTCTTTATCATTCACGTTCTTTCCTTTGACTTTAAAAATTAAAATATTTTGTCCTCTTGCGCTCACAAATTTGCATCAACAGATTAAACCAATATACGCATGTGCATTTGGAGACTTGCATTATGTATTCAAACCTTATGGTATAAATACCATACTCGTTCCTTGCTCAAACATCGACGGGAATAAATATTTAAACTTAATATTTTGCGCCGACCCCTTACTTAAGGTTATAAATTTAGTATAATATGAATATTATAATTATTTTATAAATAACCTTAGGATTTTCTGTTAAAACTTAATATTATAATAAAAAATATTATAATATTATTTCCTTTAGGCCTAG
Organism: Wollemia nobilis; assembly: GCA_028583015.1. Lineage (NCBI taxonomy): Eukaryota > Viridiplantae > Streptophyta > Pinopsida > Araucariales > Araucariaceae > Wollemia > Wollemia nobilis. The sequence goes on along the minus strand of JAQPPZ010017236.1, from coordinate 1,785,416 downwards.
GTATTTCCTTCCTTCACTTTAGGCCTTGTCTTAACAACCTTAATATTATAATAATAAATATTATAATATTATTTTCTTTAGGCCTAGTTACTCCTTCCTTTAGGGTATTTAGACAATATTTTGACCAATCATATGAAGCCTTAAACCAAATATCTTGGGCTTAAAATATAAATATTTTAACCCTCCTTTTGTCAATTCCTTGCACTGAATTTTGACATCACTAACACTGATTCTTGACATCAATTACAACATAACTACTCATAATTTCCAACAATCTTCCCCTTTGTCATTGATGGTAACCCTTTTTCCTTAACCATCCCTTTTTCTTTTTCCAATTATGCTCCCCCTGATAAACTTCTCCCCCTAACTGAATGCTCTCCCCCTAACTCAAATCTCTCCCCCTTTGTCATCAATGGAAAAGGGACTCCTTTTGGGCTAATGATAAGACTCTTAGCTCAACCCCCTCCCCACCTCATCTCCTTGAGGTGATTTATTTTGGGGTGAGATTAAAGTCACTCCCAACATACAATGTTCTTTTCCTTTTTCAACCTTCTTTCTCAACATACCATTTTGGTTCTTTTGAATATCCTTGTTCCTGCTTGTCTCTAGAAATTCTATTCTACACCACTTAGTCATATGCCCAACATTATTGCACTTATAACACTTCATGTTGTGGTTCCTAGAGGGTGCAAATATCTTGAAGTTTATCCTGGTGAAGCCATACCCATTCCTGTCATGAACCCTACAATGAATTGCTTTATGACCAAAATGATTACAAGAGTAACATTACCATTGAAAGAGATACCCATATCTGAAATTCCTCTTAGTGAAACCATATTTCTTCTTTTCATGTGTCCTGCACTGTATAGCCTTGTGACCAAACCTGTTACATGACAAGCAATGTCCTTTGAAGAAATATTGCCTTGAACCCATTGGTATCTTAGTCCTTTCTTCCTTGTGATGTTCCCTATTCCTTATTTGTGCATTATTTCCTTCCTTTGTGAACCTTCTATTTTTCAATTTATCCTCATAAGTCTCACTTTCTCCTTCACTCTCTTTTTTTGAAGATTCTTCTTCTTTAGAGCTTGATCTTAACTCCTTTCCTTGTTATCTTTGTCCCTCTTCAAAACCAAATCCTGTCTTGATGAATGGAGATATTTGTGTTTTGATAATATCATTCAAATATTTTGAGTTTTTCCTGAACTGATATATCTTGTTATTAAACTTTTCAAGTCCTTTCCTTAGAATGTCAGCTTCATGTTTTAGTCTTTCACATTCTTGCTCTTTTATCTTTAATTGTTCAATCATATCTTCTTCAACCCATTTTTTCTTTTCAAATATGACTCTTAAATCATTGAGATATTGTATAAGCCCTGCTTTTGTTTTCTCATATTCTTGAACCTAATCCTTCAATTTTAAATTTTGCTTCCTAACCTTTTTCAATTCCTTAAGAGTAGAAATGAGCTCAGATTCTAGATCTATTACTCATTCCTCTTCATTTTTTGATTCTTCCTCTAGAACATCAAGAGCATATTCATATTCTTCTTCACTGCTACTAAACTCATTCTTTGTACAGTGATCTTCAAGATGTCCAAAGTTACCACAAATAAAATATTTGAGTATTCTTGGTTCCTTCTTCTTCCTTCCACTTTCTTGGATTGGATCTTCTTCTTCTTCTATGGCCATGAAGATAATTTCTTCTTCTTCATTATCTGAGGATCTTCCATCACTATCACTTGAACTCTTGCCTGTCTTATCTACATAGAAATGTTTCTTGTGCCTTTTAAATAACTTCTTCTCATGCTTGTTTTGTCCATACCTATTTTTCTTTTGATACTTGGATTTTCTTTCTTCCCTATTCTTATGGTCTTATTTCTCTTCACCACTGCTACTTCTAGCTTCTGGATAGTTAAATTCATAGTGACCATATTTACCATAATTAAAACACTTAACTATTTTTGTACCTTTGTACTTTCTTGAGTCCTTGTTTTTTTTGCCATAGTTTGCTTCTTCATCACTGTATGACTCATCACTTGAATCTAACTTTTTATCCTTTGTCTTATCTGCTATTTTGAAGGATACCTCTATCTTTGGTATAGGATCCTTTCCTATTCTCATCTCAAAATATGTGAGAGTTCCATGTAACTCATCCCTAGTCAAAGATTTAGTATCTCTTGTTTATTCTATGGCTGAAACCTTTTCACTATACCTCATAGGGAGTGACCTTAAAACCTTTTGAAAAAAATATGATTCTTAAAATTTAAACCCATTGCATGGAGTTAACAACCTCATATACATGAAGTAAGTATGTAGTAATGTCTTCCTCATCCTTCATATTCAATTCTTCAAATGTTTTCTTGTGATTTTGTGATTTTGTGATTTTGTGATTTTGCGATTTTGCCATTCTTGATCTTTTTTATCTCCCTCATATGTTTTCTTCAAATTTTCTCAAATCTCTTTTGCTTATGTGCAATGCATAACTTTTATAAACTTTGCTTCATGTAAACCACTCAAAATTGCATTCATTTCCTTTGAATTATGCAGGTGTAAGACCTTACCATATTTATTTGTAGGAGGAGTAGCCGAAGGTGTGTACCCATCCTTAACTACTTGCCATGTCTCATTTCCTCGTGCCATTAGGTATATCTTCATTCTTATACTCCAAAATGCATAATTGTTCCCATTTAATAATGGTGCCTTATTTGTTGAAGATCCACTCTGAGATGTCATCTGTGTTCCTATATACTTTTCCTTCAAGCTATTAAACTGTTTCAAAGGAACCTACTATGATACTAATTGTAGAACACAAGATTATAATGAGAGGGGGTGTAAAAATTATAAGATCAACTTTTAATTTTCTTTCCCAAACAACATTATTCAATATTATCAATGGCAATATCAACAAAAGTAATCAAATTAATGCACAAATAATCACACAAAATGGAGACACCAATTTAACATGGTTCACCCAATGTGGGATACTCCACGAAGAAAATATTTCTACTAAATTTTCTTAACAAATATCTTGGGAATCACTTCCCTATTACAATTTTTATGGACCTCTATCTAAAGGAGACACCAATACCCTAATGCTCTGATTTGTGGATCTCTCTCCATAGGAGAACTCTTTCCCCTCTTCTCTAGTTTGTGGAACTTGATCCAAGAGAACTCTTTCTCCTCAACTAGTTTGTGGATATCTCTCCATAGAATAACTCTATATTCCCAACTACTTCACGGATCACACTCCACAAGAGAACTCTTTTTCCTTGCTTTGGTTTGTGGAACTCTATCCATAGGAGAACTCTTTTTCCTTGCTCTAGTTTTTGTAACTCTATCCACAAGATAACTCTTTCTACTATGCTCAGGTTGGTGCTCTTCTAGAAGACTTATGCCGCCACTGGACTAGCTTGTGGATATTTCTTTATAGAAGACCTCTATCCTCACTCATAAGACCTTTGTCCTAACTAACCTAGCTAATATATCTCTATCTACTAGAGAATCCTATCCTCTGCTTTGTCACCTCAAAATATTGCTATCAATTTAGCTCAAAATTTGTCTCAAATCTACACTAAACACTATCGTCAATCTAGTACAAATCTGCTCCACCTATATCTCAGGTCTACCATAAATTTGCTCACAAATTTGCACCAAAATTTATCCTCAAATATGTCCTCAAGCATTAACATAAAGCTTGACTAATCACAAATAAACTCTGCTCAGATTTGACCCAAGCCTTAACACAAAGCTTGAACAAACTAATCAATCAAATCTGCTCAGATCTACCCCAAGCCTTAACACAAAGCTTGAAAAAATCAATAAATCAAATATGCTCTCAATTATTCACAAATACTTGCCTCAAATATATCCTCAAGTCCTATCAATAACTTGCTCAATATACTCTCAAGTATTCACCAAGACTTGCCTTAAATTTACCCTCAATTCCTCTCAATAACTTGCTCAACCTGCTCTCAAGTCTTCACCAAGACTTACCTCAAATCTACCTTCAAGTCCTCTCAAGAACTTGCTCAATCTACTCTCAAGTATTCACAAAGACTTACCTCAAATCTACCCTCAATTCCTCTCAATAACTTGCTCAATTTGCTCTCAAGTCTTCACAAAGACTTACCTCAAATCTTTCTACAAGCTTTCACAAAAGCTTACTCAACACTATCCTTAATATTTCACAAGAGCTTACACAACTTTGTCCTTAATCTTTCAAAAAAGCTTACTCAAATTTATTCTTAATATTTAACAAAATCTTGCTCAAAATTGCTCAAACACATGCTCACAATATCTTACAAGATATGCTCAATCAATATCAAATATTGCACACAATGCTATAAATTGCTTTGTCTAATCTTCAAAGAATTCCTTTAACTTGAAGTAGTTTAGACATATTCTATTCAGAATTCTTTTAACCTCTAGAATATATAGAAAATGATGTACTCTATAAAAGACTCAATATTTTCTACTCAATCATTAAGTTAGTTTATTTCACAAATATGATTTCTAATATTTGCACATTAACTTTCAATATCACTCAAAACCAATGCTCAAGAATTTCACTCAATCATTCAACCAATGAAGCACAACTTGCTTACAAACCTTAACGAATTGTTTCACACTACTTACAAAAACACACAATATGGGTCTCAAACCCTAACTCCAATAATCTTCCATATCTAACACAAATGTTCTCTAAGCATTCACCAATCATACATATAAAAACCACTCAAATATTTTCAACAATGCTTATCAAATAATCCTTTTCACTCCACCTTATATTTCACAATATTTAATCCAAAACTTCAATCAAAGGATAATGTACCCATACCTTTTTACTTTTATGGAGATATGTCTTCAAAATATATTTCACAATCAATTCTCTTTGTGCCACTCAAAATGTTAGATAGCAAAAATATATTTCAAAACCTCCATAAGGTATTCCTTACAAAATGTGCCCAAATAAGTTCCAAACCACTCTCTAGGTTTCTCAAATAATCAAGCCCTTCAAAATGCTTAACAAAACATAGATATAATCAAAATACCTCATACACCTTTTAACTCCCTCTTAGCACACTCAAAACACAATCAGCAAGGACTTCAGTAATTAACTTTCAAAATAATTAACTATAACTTCCTTCAGAATTTGAATGCATAGAATAATAAAAATTATTCCATTATATCTCCCTCCTTATCATAAATTCATCTTCAAAATAATTATAACCACAATTTAGAAATATTTCAATGCACTTTTAAATCACAACTCAAATTATTCAACACCCTCAATATAGCAAAAACAAAAATTATTTTTAATACCTTATACCTCCACAACAACGCATGCCAAATGACTTAGAACCAAAGGCACAAATTTATTTAATGCAAAATAAATACCTCTGGACGCTGCCTCTATGGTATTCTATCCCCCACCGCACTACCACCAACGCCTTAGCCATAGCCTAACCTCCATGTGAGCTAAGCGCTCACTTTAGACCACTAAAGAACCCACTACACTTTGTATCTTCTACTTGGCACAAAAAAATTTGAAATAAAACTTTCTCCCCTTCACTACCATCGAGAATCAAATGTGTGATCTCTGTTCATCAACAACTTAGCAGCAGCAAGCCTTGCCACTAGCCCAACCACCTTGTTGGTGATAAGAATATCAACCCTTGTCATTTTATCCTTCACATTCTTTCCTTTGCTTTTAAAAATTAAAAACTTTTGTCCTCTTGTGCTCATGAATTCTCATCAACAAATTAAACCAATATACGCATGTGCATTTGGATACTTGCATTATATCTTCAAACCTTATGGTATAAATACCATACTCCTTCCATGCTTGAACATCAATGGGAATAAATATTTAAACTTAATGTTTTGTGTCGACCCCTTACTTAGGGTTATCTATTTATTTTAATATGAATATTATAATTAATTTAAAAATAACCTTAGGATTTTCTTTTAACACTTAATATTATAATAAAAAATTATTATAATATTATTTTCTTTGGGCCTAGGTATTTCCTTCCTTCACTTTAGGCCTTGTCTTAATAACCTTAATATTATAATAATAAATATTATAATTACACCGAGAGGCATTCCTACAATGGCATACAAGGGGTGGGAGGCAAAGAGGTCATACATGTCACACCGTAAACAATTTTTTTTTTATTAAAAAATCTAACATTAACAAAAACATTTAAAATATTTAAACTAAAACAACCAACTAACCAATCGTTGCAACTGTTTAATAAACTAGCTTAGATATAAAGGATATATATCTAAAAATGTTGAGAGTTATCAATATCGAGGTGCCTATATCATTTATTTGGGGTGTGATCTCCAAGATAGGCACCTCAGGATTGATAACTCTTGACATTTTTAGATATATATCATTTATATCTAAGCTACTATTATTTCACTTAGGCCTAGGTACTTCTTCCTTCAGGGTATTTAGATAATCTTTTGACCAATCATATGAATCTTTAAACCAAATCTCTTGGGCTTAAAATATAAATATTTTAACCCTCCTTTTATCAATTACTTGCACTGACTTTTGACATCATTGACACTGATTCTTGACATCAATGACAACATAACTACTCAAAATTTCCAACATCCCCTGATTTTTCATCTAGGTTGGTTATGACATTAAAATCTACTATGATCATGAATCAGGTTTATTGGTCTTTACTTCTCATAAAATCTTCAACCCCACTCCATACTTATAATATACCCAATTGAGTTGTAGGTCCATAGACATTGATAGGATTTTTGGAACTCATAGGATATTACCGTAAATTTATGTAGAATTATGATAGTGGCTCCTTTAACAACCATGTTGAGAAATAATTTCTTTATTTGGTTAGAACAACAGAGAAAGCTTTCAAGGAATTAAATTATTAGCAATGCCAAATTTTTCTAAACCTTTTGTAATTGAAAGTAATGCTTCTATCAATGGAATTAGGGCAATTTTGATGGAAGGAGGACCATTGGCCATCACACCTGTCGATCACTTTCAAGAAGAAATTTGGACAAATTTACCTATGAAAGGATATTTTGGATATTTTACATGTTTTTAATCATTGGAGGACATATCTCATTGGCATCATTTTTCTATCAAAACTAACCATCAAATTCCTAAGTACTTCTTGGTACAAAGGGTAGCCACATATGAACAAAAAATATGGATATCTAAACTATTTTTCAATGATTAAGAATTCACTTATAAAATGAAAGGATAATTTAGTTTTTGATGCATTATCCTAAAATTATGAAGATAATGGAATGTTAAATGTTATATATATACCACTTTCTCAATGGTTCAATTATCTTTGAGAAGAAATCGCCAAAGATTCCAGTTTTAAAAATTTGATCAACAAGTCCCACTTAGAGCCTAATTCTTGCCCTAAAAACACTTGGGATGGTCAATAATTGAGATATCATGATTGACTTGTCATTCCCTAAAATTCAAAATATGTGAGAACTCATCTTACGAGAAATACATCATCATCAATGATGAGACGTTATGGGTTTCTAAAGACCTATGAAAGAACCAAGCATATCTTATTTTCAAAGGGAATGAAATTGGACATTTAAACTTTTGTGGTATAATGTGACAAGTGCTAAAGAATTAAAGATAAAAATAAGCGTTCCCTTGGAACCCTTCAATCCTTGCCAATTCTAGAACAAGTGTGGGTAACTATTTCCATGGATTTCATTGAAGGGTTGCCCAATTTAGGAGTGAAATTAGTGGTGCTAGTGGAGCATCTCATAAAGTATGCTAATTTGTGTTCCTTATCCCATCCAAATACAATCTCTATAGTTGCCCAAATATTTTTAGATTTTATCTTTCACCTTTATGGAATGCCCAAATATTTTTTGTTAGATAAGGATCCTACTTTTACCAGCCATTTTTAACAATAACTATTTAATTTGTAAGACACTCAACTCCAAATGAGTTTGGCCTACCATCCTCATATTGGTGACCAAAGAAAAATTATTAAGTGCTTGGAAACCTACCTTGATTGCTTTTCATCTAAGCATGCTATACAATAGGATAAATGAATCCCTCTAGCCAAATGGTGGTATAATACTTCATATCATATTGATACCAAGGTGACCACATTTGAAGTAGTATATATATTCTAGACTTCCTCCACCAACACCATCCTCCTATATTCCAAGAATTTCTAAGGTTCAAGTTGTCAATTCTACTCTCAGCTAGCATGTTACCTTCCTCTAACAACTTAAGGTAAATATTATATTAGCCCATAACCATATGCGTCAGTAAGCTAATAAACATCATTTGGAGCATATTTTTGAAGTGGAAAACATGGTTTTTATCTACCTACAACCCTACAAATAATCATCTCTCCAACTCCATGGATACCAAAAACTTATAGCCAAATAGTATGGTCCCTACCATGTGTTGTAAGAGATTGGTTCCATAGCTTACAAATTGATCCTTTCAAAAAATTCTAGGATACATCCTATCTTTCATGTCTCCTCCTTAAATAAGGATGTTGGAAATAAGGTATAGGTTCAATCCACAAAAGTAAAACTATATGAGGAAGGATCCATCATTCTTGCACCAAAAATAATTCTAGATAGGATATCACACACCGTTCACCACTGTCATCATTGATTTTTTTGTTCAATGACAAGGATTAAAACCTGAAGATGCTACATGGGGGTCCCTCCAACAACACTAGCAGTAGTTTTCTCATATTTAGCTTTGAAAATAAAGCTTTTTGAAGGGGAAGAGTATGTTAGAACCCCATCCTAGCACTATTATGCAATAACCCCTTTTTTAATGTGGGGACCCAATCTTGATGATATTTTGTAATATTTTGTAATAGTTTGTGGTATTAGAGGTACCTAGACAAGTGGTGTAATTTAATGTAATTGTTATAAATAATGTAATTGTTCTATTGAGTAGAATATTCTAGCTTGGGTTAGGATTTTGAAGAGTCTTTAAAAATACGAGGGGAATATATGGATGTATCTATTTGCATATTGAATCAAAGTTATATTTAGGAGTTTACACCTTGAAGAGGGTAACGATTTTATATTATGATTTGTGAAAATTAAAATACAATTCTACATTTACATTTCATATTGTAATATTTTTTTCTTTCATAAATTACTGCTTTTATTGCAATATTTATGTTAATGTTTATTTTAATTAGAATATTCCTACCATAACACAACATTTTTTTTACCAATTATTTTCTCATAAATGGTACATCATACTTCAAAAGAGTCTTCAAAAATCAATGAGACACATTCCTTAGGTTCATACTAAATAGATAGATCCTTGTTATTATTTTGAACCTATTGTATTGTATCCTCTAAGCTTCGATCTACTTTTTCTTCATGGACTAAAGCCTCAAAAGAATTGGTATTTCTTCAAATATCCTTCCTTACTAGTCTCCACTATTTATTTAATTTTATTTGTATAGATTTATTTTTTAGAAGATGAAAATCATCCTCATCCATATCCATTTATAATTTTCTCTTGTAGTTTTTTATCTATTTTTTTTTTGGACTCTTCTTAGGGAATGATATCTTAATATGTTCCACCTCATGACATATTCTACATCTAAAAGATTTGTTTTCATAATCTATATTTTGAGTCCATAACTTACCCCCATACTTAAGAATTATTGGTTCTAATAAAATTTTACTTATCTCAATCATGACAAATATCTGACCATAAATACCCAATTATCCTTATTTTATAGTTTTTGAAATCTCAAGAAATTTTCCATAGTGTTGCCTATTTTCTTTAAGGTATTCATTTGCTAAAATTCAATGAGCAATCCATACATCCTAACCTAAATTGACACTAGAGATAGATTTAAATTTTTAGGTGCAAAGCCTTCATACCAACGAGTAAGGAAGAGTCCTACTCTTCCCATAAACCAAGGACCCCCTTTTAAGATTCTATCTCTTTCCTTCTTGGAACAAAAAATGGCTAAGAAGAAACCTTTGAAAAGAAACGATAGACTCATTCCTAAAGACTTCCAATTTCTATCAATCCATTTTCTCAAGGTTGAAGCCCCTGGCAAAGACCCATTAAATTTACCAAAAAATACCCCATGTTTGAGCAAGGAGGATGGATCTTGTATGAGGCCCTCACTAACCTCTACTAGTGGAAATGATTCTAAGGATTTAGCTATAAATTGGTCCATGAAAAGAAAACTAAAACTCAAAATCTATTTAAATTTATTACAATATCCTAGAGCAATTATAATATTTGATTAAAAACCTATAACAATTTGCATGTAAAATTTCTACGATAAAGAAGGGCAAAAAGAAACTTAGCTAAAATATTATATGCCTAGATGAAATGCCTTGCCTCACTGAAGCCCTAGCCCTCCATTTTTGCTCCCATCATCCAAATCCTAGTTGACAAATATTTGTAATTTTTTTCATGTCTTAAAATATCATCATTGCCCATGTTTCGTAAGGCTAACTTCACAGGGTCGTATCTTCCTCAATATTGCTTGAATTTTTTTATATTATCCCTGATTTTATAGCTCTTCAAATTTTGTACAAATTAATCTAAGAACCAGCTGAATCAGACAACCCTTCACAAAGATATGACTCCTAAAAGATGAGTCATTTAAAAAAAATAGTTTTCACACTATCCTAGTTTCTAACGACTATCTTCCAATGCTTATATCTCCCTCAATAATCCCCGAATTATTTCGAATGACCACTCAAATCAAATATTTTCAAATTCAACACAAAATAACATAATAAATGTTTAAATCATATAACTCTATGCAATTCTTTGGGAATGACCACTCATTTTCAAGATTTTCAAAATCAACACAAAATGACATAAGAATTGTTTAAATCAAATAACTCTATGCAAAGATACAACTCCTAAAAATTATTCCTTTCTCGAAAACAATTACCCCTAAAAAAATTACTACATCCTATAAGTAAAATATTATGATAATTTAACAACATTTATACATATTTCATCATCAAAATTTAAACCTCAAAAATTTTCAAAACCTCTTCTAATTATTTAAATATTAAATATTATAAAAATAACTAATTGGTCATATATTATACATGCAGTCTTCCTTTCAATATAATTTGTCATATTTTATAATTATTTGCAGCATGCAGTCTTCCTTTCAATATTATTTGTCCTAATTTATAATTATTTTCAATATGCAAAAGTCAAATTAAACCTTCAATGTATTGCTTTTGATGTCAACAGGTCACATGCGATTTTCCAGAAAACAACATATAGCACATCACATTGTCTGTAATTCCTTAGTTGAAAAACGAGAGCAACATCTCCACAATAATAACTAACATGCTCAAACACAGGTTTACGTGGTAAATAAATAAAACAAGACAAGACTACACAGTCAATTCTAATTACTTACAAACACCTCATAGACACCACCCTTTAAGGTTTTTTATACATTACCATTACTAGATCTTCATTTTTTTTTAAGTATCGCACTTTAGCAACTTTAGATCTCATTTTGGAGGTCTTCTAAGGGTTTTTTGAGAATTTTACCAAGATCCAAACCAATCATAGATTTTTTTTTAGTGTAAATCTCATCAAGCTAGGAGGTTTCAAAAAAAGAATAAAAACAAAGTTGTGGATCAAAATTTATACCTCCTAGAAGGTTTCTTGCTTCGAAAGTAAAAAAAAAAAACTTCAAAAGTTAAAGTGCTACCAATCGTTAAACACTAGTCATCCCACCCTTTTTCTAGATGGTTCCCTGCTATCGATTGTCACTCACTAGTCATCCCACCATTCACTATCAGTCATTACTCACCAATCATCTTGCCCTTCTGCTATTGGTTGTCACTTGCAAATCATATCACCCTTCTGCTATCAGTTATCACTTAACAATCATCCCATCCTTTTGCTATTGGTCCTTGTTCACAAATCGTACCTCCCTTATGCTATTGATCATCATTCACTAGTAGTCCCACCCTTCTACTATTGATCATCATTCACTAGTCATCTTGCCCTTCTGCTATCGGTTGTCACTTGCAAATCATATCACCCTTCTGCTATCAGTTATCACTTACCAATCATCCCATCCTTTTGCTATCGGTCCTCATTCACAAATCGTACCTCCCTTATGCTATTGATCATCATTCACTAGTAGTCCCACCCTTCTACTATTGATCATCATTCACTAGTCATCTTGCCCTTCTACTACTGATCATCTTTATTTATGCTATCGGTCATCTTTATTTATACTACCAGTCATCTGTTCTCTATGATCAAGCATCATTTATTTGTAGTCTTTTCTCTATGATCATTCATATTTTATTTGTAGTCTATTCTCTACAACTAGACATCTTTAATTTGTAGTTTATTCTCTACGATCGAACATATTTCATTTGTAGTCTATTCTTTACGATTGGGCATCTTTCATTTGTAGTTTTTTCTCTATGATCAGGCATCCTTTGTTTATTATGTTATCCACCATTTACTATTTATGATCAACTACCTGTCAATTATGTTATCACCCCTCTCATTTATTCTTTTCTACCAATAGTTTATTTTTTATTAAACTTTCATTCTTTGTTGTCGCTCATTGTTTGGCTTCTCTATTATCAGCCAAGGAGAACCAATTTTTAATGTGTATGACTATTTCTATCATATTAGGTATATATACTAGGGGTATAATAGGTAAATTTGTCAATGTTAATAAAATTATATGTAATTTTAAGACAAAAAGGTCCAAAAAATAGGGGGGAAGGCTGGTGTTTTAAAATTTAAATGGTAGAAGTATTATAATTTCAGGGTGAACTGACCCTAAAAAAAAAATCCCCCAAAACTTTTGGGTGAATGGGCCAACATCAAGGGTCCCCATATTCACCAATTTTAATTTTCAAAAATCCTAATATTCATTAATTTACAATAACTCAATGCTATGTATTTTTTCACTCACTTAATTTAATCACACTCATGCTTTCTCAATTTTTATTCTTAGAAGTGTTAATTTTTTACTTTCTTATGGTGGTAATTTAAATTGTAGAAATTCCAAAAAATAAATAAATAAATAAAAATAAAATAATAAATAAAATAGGTTGGTTGGTAGGGGTCCAGTACTTGCTCAGTTTTATTCCTTTGTTTTGGTCTTGTTGACTTTTTCTTTACCCAACAAGCTAGGGATTATAAAGGTTACCTAAGAAAAAATAAATAAATAAGTTCTAGAAATAGCCTCACTTTTCTTCTCACACTTGAGTAGAATTTACCATTTTTTAAGTTAACTACCCTTTAAGGGGGATTTTTCTTCCCACATGAGTAGAATTTGACATTTCTTTAAGTTGGCCCTCTTCTATATATAAAGGTGAACATTTTATTTATATATATATCTTATTAGTTATATGAGATTGAAACTGTCTAATACAATAATTTGGCTATTTATAAGTATTATTTAATTTCTTCAAACTAAAAAATTTTAGTCAGTTAATTCAATCTCATTCAATGCTTTCTTCATTTTTTCACTTACTTATATGAGATTGAAATGGTATTATTTATTACAATAATTTGGTTATTTTATATGTATTATTCAACACGTTAAAAAAAAATCAGTTAATTCAATTTCATTTAATGCTTTCTCAAATTTTGTTTTAATGTGTTAATTTTTCACTTTTTTACAGTGGTAATTTATGTTGTAAAAGTACCTAGAAATGGATAGGTCAGTTGATAGGGATCCAGTGCTTGCTAGTAGGTTGCCTTAATTTGATTCTTGAGGGTTGAGTTCTTGGTTCTATTGAATTTGTTTTTATCCATCAAGCTAGAGATTATAGAGGTTGTCAATGCAAAAATAAACAAATAAGAATTAAGTTCTAGAAATAGCCTCACTTTTCTTCTCACACTTGAGTAGAATATATCATTTATTTAATTTTACAAGCATCTATGGAAAACCCATTGTCCTTGACTCTCTTTGTAGAATCTTCTTGCATCTATAAAAAAATTTAAAATAAGAGCTCCACTAATTTTATCATCATACATATTGCTTTATTTCACCAAAAGAAAATTTATTTTATCATGTAATCTTGACCACAAAAAATATCACATAATATAGATTAGATTCTTTTCTACTAATTTTGGTATAATATACAAGGACATATAATATGTTGAAATGGCTTGTAAAACTAATTTAATTAGTTTCACTCTTCGTGCTAACAATAACCATCTATATTTCCATGTTGGTAGTTTATTTTTAACTTATAACTATGTTCCACAATTTTATCCTCATTCTCCCCTCAAATAACATCTATAAATATAATAGATTTACCTCCTTTAAAGTAACTTGCATATCCATGCTTTGATTCTAGCTAGAGTTTTTGGGAAGTAAATTTTGTATTCTTTTCCTATTAAATTTTTCCTAGATGCCCTCTCATATCCCTTAAATAAGTTATTAAAAACTCTAACCTCATTTTACCATGCTCTCCTATGTAGGGTTGTATCATCTACAAACAACTTATGAGTAATGTTATTGATGTTATTACTAGCATTAATCTGCTTGTTAGCCCATTTTTGTATGCCTTCTTTAAGTTCCTTCTCAATACCTCTACCATAATAATGAACAAATATAGTGATAGAGGATCTCCCTATCTAAGACCCCTCTTGGATTTAAATTATTTTGTTACTAGCCCATTGACTAGAAATAAATATGATACTCGAGAGACATAAAATTTAATCCATCTAACCTATTTCTTCCCAAATTCAAACTTTTCTAATACTATAAAGTGAAATTTCCATTTAACCCTATCATAGTATTTATTCATATCAATTTTTAAGATCATTCTCTTTTTTTCTAGAAGCTATTGAATACATTATTTTATGAGCTACTATGATCCCATCCAAAATTCATCTCCTTTTCACAAATCCTCCTTACTCTTCTAAAAATAATTTTGTTTAATAGTGGTCTTAACGGATTTTCCATCACTTTGGATATTATCTTATATGCCATATTACACAGGCTTATGGGCTTGAATGAGTCAAAATATTCTACATACTTCTTTTTAGAATCAAGGTAAGAAGTCTTATCTTTATTTTATAAGGTATGCATTATTTTACCCTAGACTATTCCACTACCACCAATAAATAATCCTTCACTATTTTCCATTTACATGGATAGAATGCTATAACGAGTCCATTCGAACCTAGGTATTTGTCTTTATCAAAAGAGAAAAGAGCTAAATGAACTTCTTCCATAGCAATAGTTTATATTAGTTTGCTATTGTCTTCATATGTTTAACAAAAGATACTCCTTGCATTGGCTTATCATTACGAACTTCAATCTCCTTCAATCCCAAAAAATTCTGGTAAAAAATCCTTGTCTTCTTTTTTATTTCACTTTGATCTTCAACCAAAACCCCTTCTACCGATTTAATTCTAGTAATTCTAGATGCTTATCTCTATACTATTGTCATCCTCTAAAAAAAAATTGTGTTTTTATCCCCTTCTATTAACCATGTTTATCTTGATTTTAATCTCTAAAATTTCTCTTCCTTACTCAAAATATTATGATATTTAGTAAGCAACTCCTTTCCTTCAAACTTGGATTATTGTTCTCATGTCTTTGGAATTTGGAAATATTATCTTTTAGTTCATTCTTATAAAAGATAATTCTAAAAGTGTTCTTGTACCATTCTTTTAATCTAGATGTCATTGATTTAATTTTGTTCCATTCTTTTAATCTAGATGTCATTGATTTAATTTTGTTCCATTATTTTAATCTAGATGTCTTTTAATCTTGTTCTTTTTTCTTAATATCTATATTTCCTATTAGTTATATGAGATTGAAACTGATGAAGGGATACTCCACCCAACACACACACAATACTCAAATTACAAAAAAAAATAGAAGAAACACAACATCTAATATTTATTTCAACGAAATGGAATTTTAAAAAATAAAAATTACAAAGCTATGAATTACAGAATCAGAGTTACAATTCTATGGCCACAAGGCCGATTTTTGTAAAACTCAGCAACTAGTTTATTATTGTATTGCACAGTTTAAATAATGAGTTACACAGCCGGGAATAGAACCCGGTGGAACAGATCTGTTACGCAGTTGTAACAGACATCTAAATAATGTAAAGGACAAAGTACGTTAAGAATACAAAGTACGCTAACATCCCCCTTTATTACATTATTTGGGTAATGTAATAACTAATAGCTATACTAGACTACTAACATCCCCTTACATTATTTTGTAATACAAAGTGAGCTGCGAAACAATTCAAATTTGACACGTCCAAGTGCCTTAGTGAAAATGTCTGCAACTTGAGCATCGGTGGGAATGTGCTAAAGCTGAATTCGGTGCTTTGGAACTTCATCTCGAATGAAATGACATTGTGTGTCAATGTGCTTTGTTTTTTCATGATGTACTGGATTCTTGACGAGGTTCAGAACACCCTGATTGTCGCAAAACAAGTGTATTGGAGATTTTGATGGATGGCCCATACTTGTCGTGAATGTGACGTAACCATATCACTTCGCACACGGCTTCACGTGCGGCGCGATATTCTGCCTCTCGTTGAAGAAATAGCAACCACCGTTGCTTCTTGCCGTGCTAAGAGACAGGACCGGATCCCAGATGAAAAATGTATCCAGAAGTTGACTTGCGATCATCAAATGATCCGACATAGTCGGAGTCCGTGTATCCTTGCAAGAAGAATTTGTTGTTCCTCTTGTATTCTAGGCCATATTCCATAGTACCATGGACATAGTGAATAACACGTTTTGTTGCTTTCCAATGAGTGGTCTTATGCTCCTGCATGAACCTCGAAAGATAGTTGACAGCAAATACGAGATCTGGCCTAGTATTGGTCAAATATATGAGACTCCCAATCAGCTGTCGATAGAGAGTACCATCTACCTGAGGTGAGTCATCATATCATGATAACTGAAGTCCATTCTCCATAGGAGTTTCCATTGGCTTGCAGTCAGTCATGCGATATTTATCCAAAGAATGTCTTGGCATATTTTTTTCCGAGACACTTTGATGGAGTGCTCCTTCCGGCTGAATTCCGGACCAAGACAAGAATGGAGAAGTCCGAGATCCGTCATCTCAAAATATTTGCACAAGTTTCTTTTGACAAGAGAGATCATATTTTTTGAACTCCTCGTAATGAGAAGATCATCCACATAGAGTACAAGCAACACTATCTCGGAACCCCTGTTTCTTGAAATAGAGGTTTGCATCTGATGGACATCTCTTAAATCCATGCTGCATAAGGTGATTGTCCATTTTTATATACCAAGCTCGAGGAGCTTGTTTCAGACCATATAAGGATTTGACCAATTTGCAAACTTTCTGCTGTTGGCCTTCCACTTCAAATCCTTCAAGCTGAGTCATATAGACTTCTTCTTGGAGATCACCATTTAGAAAGGCACTTTTGACATCCATTTGGTGAACTTTCCACCCATATTGTGCTGCCATAGCACACATAACCCGAATTGTGGTCATCCGAGTAGTAGGTGCAAAATTTTCCTCATAGTCTATGCCTTCCTTTTGAGCATAGCCCTTTGCAACAAGTCGGGCCTTATGCTTATCAATTGTTCCATATGCCTTGTACTTGACTTTATATACCCATTTGCAGCCAATAGGTTTCTTTCCATGCGGCAGATCAACAAGCTTCCAAGTTTTATTCTTCATCAGAGACTCATACTTTGTATCCATAGCGGCCTTCCACTGAGGCTCACTAAGAGCATCTTGCACTGATGTAGGTTTAAGACTATCTATGGTAGACATGAATGCCCTATCATCATCAATATCCATATCCTCTACTTTTGTACTTGGAGTCACAGAAAGTTCCTCAAAAGATTGATAAAGATCATCAACCTCACCAGTTTCTCTGGCTTCTCTTTCCTTTTGAGCCATACTACGTGTACGAGGTCTATCCAAATTCAAATTGGGAGGAGTGGATAAATTTGCATCTCTGATTGTATTTGTACACCATTTTGGATTCTTCTTCGGTGGTTTTGAAGAAGATGTAGAAGGACCTCCTGTCTGTGCTGATGAAGGAATCATCTCTTCCTTTGTTTCCACAATATCCTGGTGTACTGTAGATGTGCTCTGTGATGTGAAAGCTTCATCAAAGACAACATCTCCGCTGATATGAATTTTCTTGGTCAAAGGATCTATCAACCGATATCCTTTAGAGTGCTCGAATATCCAAGAAAAATACATCTCGGAGTTTTCTCATCTAGCTTCTTCCTTTTCTCTTTCGGTATGTGCATGAAAGCTTGACACCCGAAAATACATAGATGAGATATGGAGGGTTTTCGACCACTCCATGCTTCCTGTGGAGTCATTCCTTTTAGGGCCTTTATGGGTGCCCTATTCAATAGATACACTACAGTGGTGACAGCTTCTGCCCAATATTGTTGCCCAAGAGTAGCACCTATGAGCATACAACGAACCATTTCCATTATAGAACGGTTCCTTCTCTCAGAAACTCCATTTTGCTGAGGAGTATAGGCAGTTGTTAACTATCTCTTGATCCCATGCTTATCTAGGAATGCAGAAAATTCATTAGAGGTAAACTCTCCCCCTCGATCTGAGCGGAGGGTTTTGATAGAAGCCCCTGACTCCTTCTCAACGGATTTCTTGAACTGCTGGAAGAATGCAAAAGCTTCGATTTCAGTTTGAGAAAGAAAACCCACATCTTTCATGAGTAGTCATCTACGAATAACTGAAAGTACCTCTTCCCTCCAACACTGTTGGGTGTGAAAGGACCGCATAGATCGGTGTGAATTAGCTCCAGAGGTTTTCGCGCTCTTGTAGAGCTCTTCTCAAATGGTACTCTATGTTGCTTTCCTCGCTAGCGCGTCGAGCACACCGGCAATGTGGCGAAAAGGGAAGGAAGACCCTTTACCATCTCATACTTGCTGAGCTCAAGTAAGTAGCCCGAACTAAGATGCCCATATCTCTTGTGCCATAGGGAAGTTGCCTCCTTGGTAGAGAAAGTCATGGCAACATGTGGAGTAGAGATAGCATCTAGTGCAAATAAGCCATGCTTATATGAAGCTGTTGCAATCTGCTTACCCTTCCTGGTAATAGTACAACACTTTTTTCCATTCTCAACATGAAAGTTGACATCCATATTTATGTCCAGGATTTGTGTGACTGACAACAAATTGTTAGCCAATCCCGAAACATAGAGGACTTTGTCAATCTGACACTTGCCATCAGGAAGAGTGACTGAAACTGTACCCTCTCCCTGAACCCTGTAGGTTTTATCATCAGCAATGGTGACAGGTTTGCCCTCCTTGGCCTCAAATGATTCAAACCACGATCTATCGCCAGTCATATGTTTGCTAGCTCCAGAATCGACATACCAAATAGGATCCCTCTGAGTGGAATCTGTGGTAGTCATGAGCACCTTGTGTGCCCATTCAGAATCTGAGTCAGATTCTTCAATAGCAACATTCACCTGGGGTTGCTTGTTCTTATTTTGTGGTTTTTTTTGGCCTTTTTGCTTGTTCTTATGCCAACACCTGTTGGTGTCATGGTTGTATTTCTCACAGATCTTGCACCGCGTCTTCTTCTCGTTGAGGTTGTTTGCCTTTTTCTTTCGTATCCTCGTTGAGAATTTCCTCCTTTCGAAAGTTGCCTCATTTTTGCCCATTACCTTTCTTCCTAGAACCCCTGCTCGTTGGTGTATAGGGCTGTATTGGAAGAATCATCCTTGTGAAGTTGGCGTGCCTCCTGTTGTTGAAGCAGATTGGCCAACTCGATGTAGGTAATTTGTCATTGGGACACCTGGATGGAGGTTATCAACATGTCAAATGAAGAAGGTAAAGCTCTCATCACAAGTGAAATGAGCAGTTTTTCGTCCACAGTATCTCCCAGAGAACTCAATTTCTCTTTCAACTCAAACACTATGCACAGAAAGAGTTCAACTGTTTCACCCTGTCTCAAACTCAGGTTATGAAGTTGTTGTTGAAGATGAAGAATGGTGGATTCATTCTTCCCCTCATAGATGGTTCTAAGGGCATCCCATGCCTCTTTACCACTTGCTTTGTCGACTATATGAGGTTGCACTTCATCTGAAACAAGAAACAAAATGAGCACCTTTGCTCTACTGTCTTTCTTGTCAAAAGCTATATGATCTGCTGAAGGACCTGTGGATCCTGCTGTTGGTGAAGGCCTGGTTGCTACTCCAGTAACAATATCCCACAAATATTCCATTTGGAGAATAGCCTTCATTTTGTGTTTCCATGGTGTATAATTTGGACCTTTCAATAACTGATGCGGATCAGTCATCAATTTTGCAACAGCGGCCATAGTGAAGGTTCCTTATATCACCAATTGGTCCCCCTTTCGATATACCTTTTGCTAGGCCAATATACCGTACAAAATACCCACCCTTACGTGATGGAAACTATAGGTATTTAGAAATATCAACAAAAATCACCCACCCTTACGTGAGGGAGACTATAGGTGAGTTTTAGAGATCATATGATACGTGGAACATAAGCGGTACTGAAAGGGAATCGCCTTGTTGATGGCACCTACCATAGAAGATTCTTCTCATGCGTGGGGCGTAACTTCCCCTAAACACTATGAAGAATACTTCGTCAGGATTTACGCCTAAACACAAGTGCGATAAAGGGTAGTGGATGGAGTAAAAAAAATGCAAAAATGGCGTACTTATTCCTCCCCGATGATTTATAGAGAACAAGCTCAGACGTCGTTGTAGCAGCTATATTAGGCAGCGGATACAGTAGCCAAATCACGACAGCTTTACCTGTAAGTGCTGGCCAGAGGTATCACAAATATCGAATGTTGCAGTGCAATAAAATTGCACGGATGGGTTTTATATTTCGAGGACTTAGGGAGTGTTTTGATTTTAATTTTTAATGTTATAGTGCAAAAATGAAATATGCAACATACAACAAAAAAAATTGCCCACAAGAATAACCCACAAGGTGTCGGTCACAGCCGAAAATGTACCTTTTACAATGCCAAATTGCTATTTTTCGAAAAATTACTCACTATCCCCCTTTGATTTTTGAAAAAAATATCCCCCCTTAAAAAAAGGCGTTCTTTAACAAAGCATTTTAATAATTATTATAAATTTAAAATTAAAATAAATAATTTTAATTTATATAGTTTTTAAACTTATAAAAAAATAAAAAAAATTTAAAAATTTATTTTATAAAGTTAAAAAACTATATTAAAAAAATTAAAATTAAAAATTTTAATTAAACAAATAATAATTAAAAAAATTAACTTTGCAAAAAAATATTATACCTTAGGGGGGCGTCGGCGGGATTCGAACCCCCGACCTGTAGGCTCCCTGAGCCTTACCGCACAGCTCACTGCCAAGTGAGCTAGCGGGCTGATCCGAAGGGATCACTGGAGCCCTCCTTTTTCAACCTCGGGATGCTCCTCCTCTGCAACTCGCGGGCGCGGCTTTGCTTCGTCGCGCGTTCCTCCCTCGCACTGCGTTTTTTTTTTTTTTTTTTTGAAAAAAAAAACTTCGCCCCGGCCGCTTCCGCCTGCAACTCCGTCCTCCAACCGAAAAAAAAAAATTTCTTCTTCCTCTGTGGCCCTTGCACACACGGAAAACTTCTGCGCGTCGTTCGGGGTGGGGGGGCTTCCGTCCCCCTTCGACGACGCAGCGCGCCCACCTGACGTCGCTCCGCGTCCTCGGCCCTGCGGGGACGTCTTGCGTAGGCCTCCGCAGACTGCTGACGTCTGCATACTGACGCAGACTGCTCTGCGCAGTCTGACGTCCTGCGCAGCGGTCTGACGTGCTGCAGACTGACGCAAACTGCTCTGCGCAGGCTATGCTCTAAAGACGCACTGCGCGGGCTCCCTCGATCCAATCACTACGCAATTTTTTTTTAATAAACTTCTCCGCTGCAATCACGCGACAGGGACATCACGTCGCCGAGAGAGAAATAAAAAAAATTAAAAAATCGCTCTCTCCTCCGCCTCTCGCTGCTCCCTGCTCGTCGCTGGCTCTGATGCCATGTAAAACTCAGCAACTAGTTTATTATTGTATTGCACAGTTTAAATAATGAGTTACACAGCCGGGAATAGAACCCGACGGAACAGATCTGTTACGCAGTTGTAACAGACATCTAAATAATGTAAAGGACAAAGTACGTTAAGAATACAAAGTACGCTAACAATTTTAACATAAAGCAAAATTGACTTGAAATCTGCAAGCTGGAGCTACGATTTGTCTTCCTGTGCTACCTTTTGGTGATCCCTCTTCCCCCTTTTAATAACTCTCATAAAACATTTTGGAAAGCGTAAATCCCATTTTCCCACCCAAGAAGATATTCATCTAAAATTTCAATTTTTCATTTTTTGCCCAAAAAGATATTCAATTTTGAATTTCAGTGGCACAGCTTCCCGGGACCGTAAATTTTGACTCGGGGGTCTGTTTGGCTTCCATAAGATATCGTTGGAAAGCTTACGAAGAGATATATAGCACCTCAATCACCTAAAATTCATTGAGGTGATTTTGCATCCTCATTTGGGAAAAATATATTTTTAAACCTTCCTAGAGATATTTCCCTACATAAAAACTTTAATATCTCTCAAACCGTTCAGGCTATTGGGGTGATTCTTTCACCACCGAATCTATTTTTCAATCCTGCTCCTTTGGGTAAATTTTCAAACCCATATGTTTCCATTTAGGCCAACTTACTAAAAATAACCAATGACTATTTTTCACCTTTTTGGACTTCTTACTGACTTATACCTCCCAAGTGTCATCATGGACCTGAAAACCACTAAAAAAACTTACAACCAAAAGAACAAATGCAATTTTTTTATTTTTGGTGATGCAATATTACCCTTACACCATTGGATGCTCCTGCATAAGAAATGGTGATATCTATTACAATAATTTGGCTATTTATATGTATTATTTAACTCTTTAAAAATAAAAAATCGTATTCAATTAATTCAATCTCATCCAATATTTTCTTCATTTATCCAATTACTTGTATGAGATTGAAATGGTATTATCTATTATAATAATTTGGTTATTTTATATGAATTATTTAACTCGTTAAAAATAAAAAAAACTAATCAATTAATTCAATCTCATTTAGTGCTCTCTCAATTTTTGTTTTAATGTGTTAATTTCTCACTTTCTTATGGTGGTAATTTAAGTTCTAGAAATGCTCATAAATGGATAGGCCGATTGGTAGCGATCGAGTGCTTGCCAATAGGCTATTCCGATTTGATTCTATTGAGGGTTGGGGTCTTGGTCTTGTTGAATTTGTCTTTATTCATTGAGCTAGGGATTATAAAGGTTTCCTGGGCAAAAATAAATAAATAAAAATTAAGTTCTAGAAATAGCCTCACTTTTCTTCTCACACTTGAGCATAATATAACATTTCTTTAAGTTGATCATCCTATATATGTGAAGGAGAATATGATATATATATATATATATATATATATATATATATATATATATATATATATATATATATATTACATTTTTTTATTTTTAAGGATTAAATAATACACATAAAATAGCTAAGTTATTGTAATTTATAACATCGTTTCAATCTCATATAACTAATTGAATATATATATATATATATATATATATATATATATATATATATATATATGTATGTATGTATGTATGTATGTATGTATGTATGTATGTATATATATATATATATATATATATATATACATATATATATATGTATGTATGTATGTATATATATATATACGTATATATATATATATATATATATATATATATATATATATATATATATATATATATATATATATCAATTAGTTATATGGGATTGAAAGGATGTTATAAATTACAATAATTTAGCTATTTTATGTGTATTATTTAATCCTTAAAATTAAAAAAAATTAATCAGCTAATTCAATCTCATTCAATATTTTCTTCATTATTTTAATGTGTTAATTTCACATTTTCTTATGGTGGTAATTTAAGTTGTAGAAATAGCCTCAATTTTCTTCTCACACTTGAGCAGAATTTTTTATTTTTTTAAGTTGACCATCCTCTATATATGGAGGAGAATATGATAATAATTTTTTCATCTAACTTGAATTGAGGTTTCACTTATAATTTTAAAATGCATCTACTTTCAGATTTTAGGATATCTTATCCTTGAGCTTGGACATTGCAAATCAATTTTTTTAAGATTTGATAATCAATCAATAATTCCTCACCCAAGAACCCTTAATTGGAAGGGTTAATGGGTGCCTCTCAAGAAGAACAAACAACCCTGAACTTATTCTCTAGCCCCAAATAATTAGACATGATATAATTTATCATCAAATAGATATCTTAATTTCTAATTTTATATAGAAGGACAAGGAAGGCTTGGAAGGAAAAGGGAGGTATAGATTTATAATATTTTGTTGTGAATAGAAGTTTCATGGTTGCTTTTATCAATCCTATAGGTTAAAAATAAGTATTTAAAGGAGGCTTATATTTCCATGTTAAAGCTAAGCTCTTCATTAAGCCATGGCTTTTGGATTTCAATATTTTGAAGGAGCTTTTGTCTACAATTCTATTTGGATTTGTTGCAAGTCTATTATCAAGTTGTTTAAATCACTTGGAAAGTGGGTACCTTGTCATGGCCTCTAGTTTGGATCTTTTGTTAAGGACCCATATCCAAAGCAATTTGTGTTCAATTTGATGTTTATGTTCTATATTTAGTTTTATAGAAAGATGAAATATTGGAAATTATGGTTAATATGGTTGGAATTTACCTAGGCTCATCACAATTCACAAGGAAAAGAAAGGTAATAACTTATGGAAGAATCTACATATACCTAGACCTCACCAAACACCTCCCTAAAGAGGTGGAAATAAAAATTTGTGATTATATCTAGACTTGGTCCCTAGGTTATGAGGAAATCCCTTTTTGTTGTCAAGATTGTTATCATTATAGAAACTTATATAATGAATGCCCTTGCACATCAATAATCGCATTGATAATTCTTCTAGAGATGGTAGTGATTGAGGTGGTAGAATATTAGGAGGTATTATTCCCAATATGCATTACTAGATCAACTTTAAAAGAGAAGCACTTCAGTTAAAAACATCATCCTAATGTTAATAGAGATAAAATAAAATAGGCAATTAAACAAAATTAGGAAACCATAATATGAATAATGTCAAGTTTACAAATGTAAGGCACATAAACTAAGGATGAAATACAAGTAGAGGATGAACTAAGTGTAATTATTACCACACCCTTTAATAATTTTGACATCTTAAGGCTTAATTTAAGAAAGACTCATTAAGGAAAGTGAGACAAAAGTATTTCCATTGAGAATTTGATCATCATGTAACTAATTGTCGAAAGAAATACTAGAATATTACTATGATCATAAACAATAAAAAGTGGTAAAACATTTGGATATTCTTATCACAAGCTTTAGAGCATATACATTGTTGTATCTTGACTTTTTTCCCCAATGTAACAAATGATTTACAAATATGCCAAGTCCCTTCAAACCCACCCACTACTTAATATTCAGTCTCAAAATCTCAAGATGAAAGTATTGATGAAATTTTATATACAAACACCAATATCCAAGAGAACAAGGATATCTAGATTTCCAATAGAAAATCCAAAAAACTAAAGAAGAAAATAATATGTAATAAAAAAGTTTAATGTTGGGCATCAATCAATTAGGCTCTAAAAAATTTAGGCATTGGTGGTTCAGGTTCAAACCAAGAGAAGAAAAAAAACCATGAAAATGTTGAACTAGTAGGAGAACAACTAATAGAAGTGTGACTAGTCAAGAAATATGATATACATTTCTCCAAAAATTCAAGATGATGATTATTTCAAGGAATATAAGAGGGAAAGGAAACAGGTCCTATAATGAAATAAGATATACACTTGTTGGTCACGAATCTTCCTAAGTATAAAAATATGTGCCCTAGACCCACCCAACATTGAAAGACCGAAGGAAAGAGATGTCCTTCGGGCCAATATCCAGAGAGGGTTAGTTCCCTTAATAATCTAAAAATTTATATAAAGTTTAGGGAGAGAAATTAACAGAAAGAGATGGGAAATATGTTTGTAAGATGGAAAAATAGAGTATGGATGAACTAACAACTAAATAACCAAGTGAAGTTTTAACCAGTATTTAATAGAAAAAACAATATAGAAACCAATCACAGATCACGAATATGACTTCCAATTAACATTTCAACATTCACTTCTTCATCAAAAATTAAATTCAAATGTAGAACTCAATATATCTAACAAAGGCATGAATATAATAGAAATGATGAACAAAAAGCAATTACATACACAACTGAACCAAGAACTAGAGTCAAAAGTCTTTCGATTGAGGTAAAAATTTAAACTCTAAGAGTTTTTTAGCAAAATGTTCCCCCTCCTTTTTTACACCAAGTTCTCTAGTATTTATAGAGGATTTCACTAAATGCCCATTAAATAAAATTATGGGAAATAATAGATTGGTCAGTCATAATTCTCTCCTCGATAGTAGCAAAGAACCAATCCAGTGGCACCTTGGGAAGCAACAAGCAATCTCAATAGATGGCAAATTGGGACTTAAACGAAATCATAAGAAAAATTCATCTCCATGGAGGTGCCTTGAAAATGAGCATTCACCACAGTGTATGGTTCCTATAAATCAACAAGATCACACCAACATAAAGAGTGAACGACATTTAAGTTAAGAAAATATTCTCGTTATCTGTCAAACCTAATTTTTATTAGCAGTAGTTCTAGAAACTTTAACCTTTTTTGCCCCCAAAATTGAATTCGTCAGCCTTGAAATTCTCTTAATGCTAATTTTTTTTTAGAGCACCTTTGACCATGATTTTTTTCTGAAGAAAATGGTAAATATTACTTTCATTGAGGCAAAGCCCAAAAAGGGCTTTCACTACGACATGTATTTGAAATACATCACACAAAATATGCCTTTGCCAAGGCATCACATGATAAGGGCTCTTAGCCATGGTAATGTGAGCAAAGGGATTTTTCTATGGTGAAACACCAAAATGAGCTTTTACCACAACAAAGTATGAAAAGGGACTTTTTCTCCAGCAATGTGTGAAAAGGGACTTTCACTCTAGCAATGCATGAAAAGGGAGACTTTCCCTCAGCAATGCATGAAAAGGGATTTTATCTCCAGCAACGTGCAAAAAGGGAGTTTCACTTCATTGACACGTGAAATAGAAGTTTGCCAAGGCATTGCACGAAATAGAAATTTAATTTTTCCAAGGCATAGGCAAAAAAGGGATTTCACCATGACATAGCTAAAAATAGACGTTTGCTCGAAAATGCACCAAGATGTTGCTCAAAAAGTGATTTCACCGAAGTGTGGGTGAAAAATACATTTTTTCAAGTCAGCGGCGAAAAGGGAATTTTGCTGCCAAAATGGGAATTTCATTGGCAAAGATGATTTCGCCAGAAAATGGAGCAAAAAAGGTGATTTCATTGGAAAATGGGTGAAATGGGTAAAACGGACATTTTTCAAGGCGAAACCTGAATTTGAACTATCTCCTTCCTGAAAACTATATTTCGCTCGAAGCGTTACCCGAAATTGGATTTCGTTGAGTGAAATTTATTACATACTTAGTCAAAATTTTAAAATTTATTTTAGTGTGGCAAAAATTCCAACACTTTTGGTAGCTCACAAAGTGTTTAGCTCACCTGAATGCAATCGAAACCAGGGTATTTATCCATTGGGCTTAGAATTTCCATATTCGACTGCATATGATTATCTATTGCTTGCACCAGTCTCTTCCTACCCTTTGATATGTGAGGCTATAGTTTCATATACTATGACGAATTCATCCCAAGCATCAATACTAATCACCTCATGAGTCTGGAGTGTATCAAAAATATATCAAAAAATCTAGGTCAATATATTTGGCCCTCTATCTAAGCTCCAGCAAACCAGACTCAATGCGAGTAAGGTTCCTCATAAATGGCAGTACGTGCTCTTCAGTAATGGGCTCTTCTTAGTCATCAATCTCTAAAGTATCATCTACAAAAATATCTCATATCACATCCAGGTCTTTCTTCACTAGAATATTCCCCTAATCATCAATGAAGCTAGGGAAACCATTATTCACTACAATCTCAAAATAGACCAATGAAATGTGCCTCTCTTGCTCAAATGTATCTTGTAGATTTCAATATTTTTAAATATATCTAACCTAAAAAAATAAGTGTCTAGTTTTATCTTAGCATTTGCCCAAGCTCGGGCCATGTCGCTCATTGGGATGAAACTGAGATCCATTTTAGCCATTGTCTGAATCTTCATCGCCATCTCTAGTTTCGATTTAAGGTTCTCTTCTGAATAATCTACTACGTAAGAGCCATATGAAACAACTTTTCGCACCTCCTGAACAAAAATGAGAACCAATGTAGCTTTTTTCACCATTATCAAACAATCGAGAAGCAGATGACTATGAGCATCCATAAATTTTTCCTTTGTGGGATCTACTTTGGTTTTTTAGGTGAATTTTTTTTTTGTGAATTTAGGTTTTTACCTTATAAAAATATTCCACTTTATTTTTTTTATGGGTGAGTTAATTCTATTTGTTTATATATATATATATATATACACTTACCCTTACACTGGTACATGGTTTGATCTTGGTTTTTAGGTGTCTTTTGAAATTATTATTATATGATGGAAATGGTATTATTTATTACAATGAATTGATTATTTTATATGTATTATTTGACCAATTAAAAATGGAAAAAATTAACTAGTTAATTTAATTTAATGCTTTTAATTTTTATTTTAAAGTGTTAATTTTTCACTTTTTTGTGGTAGAAATGAAAAAAATAAAGATAAGTCGGTTGGTAACAGCCCAATACTTGTGGGAAAGCCACCTCAGTTTGATTTATTTGTCTTGGTACTGTTGACTTTTTCTTTACCCACCAAGCTAGGGATTATAAAGGTTACCTAAGCAAAAATAAATAAATAATATGGTTCCTACAAATAGCCTCACTTTTCTTCTCACACTTGAGTAAAATTTACCATTTTTTAATTTGGCTATCCTTTAAGATGAATTTTTCTTCCCACATGAGTAGAATTTGACATTTCTTTAAGTTGACCATCATCTCAAGGAGAATATTATATATATATCCTAAATTTTAGTCAATTAATTCAATCTCATTCAATGCTTTCTTCATTTTTCCACTTACTTATATGAGATTGAAATGGTATTATTTATTACAATAATTTAGTTATTTTATATGTATTATTCAACTCGTCAAAAATTAAAAAAAAATAATCAATTAATTCAACCTCATTTAATGGTTTCTCAAATTTTGTTTTCATGTGCTAATTTCTCACTTTCTTATAGTGGTAAATTTTGGAGTAGAAACGCCTAGAAAGGGATAGACGGTTCCAAGTGCTTGCTATTAGGCTGCCTCAATTTGATTATGGAGGGTTGAGGTCTTGGTTCTATTGACTTTGTTTTTATCCATAGAGCTAGAGATTATAAAGGTTGCCTACAAAAACAAATAAATAAGAATTAAGTTCTAAAAGTAACCTCACTTTTCTTCTCACACTTGAATATGTCATTTCTTTAAATTTACCAACCTCTATAGAAAACCCTTTGTCCTTAAATCTCTTTGTAGAATATTCAAATTACTTTTTCTCTTAGAGCTAAGTTTGCATCCATAAAAAATTGTAAACTAAGAGCTAGCCTAATTTTATCATCACACATATTACTTTATTTCACCAAAAAAAATTCTTTTATCTAATAATCTTGACCACAACAATTATTGCAGATTAAACTCTTTTCTACTGGCATAATATACAAGGACATATAATTGTTGGCATAAGTACAATCTGCAAAGACTAGCATCCATTTTCATTGGAGATAGATGTGTAACCATAAAATACGTTGGACGGATTTGATCTCTTCTACATCAATGTCAAAGCGATCTCCTCTTTTGATTCTATGAGTGCTACCACTTCAGGTTCAACCCCTCTGCTACCTCTATTACTGTGTTTTCCATTTTATTCCCTATCTCATAGCTTTTGGTCGCCGCCCCATTCACTGTGCTGCCATGTGAAGATATTTCACCACTGCTGACATCACTCTGCACTCGACCCGGCCATCTCCCTCCTCGACTCACCGGACCTTCCGCCACCCCGACGTGAGTTTTTGGTGAAATTTTCACCAAAAATTTTCACTTCTGCAACATTCTCCAACAACCATTGTCTTGCATCAGCGACCAGCATAGCCTATATAGTGGCCATAATATCATTTCCGGTGACCATTCTCTCATCTCCGATGACCAGAAGATCCACACCCGCAGCCACAAGATCATCTCCGATGACCAGAATCTTGCGTAATAATTTTTTGTTCTTCCCGTACGAATTTGGCCTCCTCAGTTTTTGGTTGATTCTGCTCTGTTTCGGTGATGACAGCTTCATCCACTGGCACAATGCTCCGTTCTCGATTGATTTTTGCTCCATCAACGACGACGTCAGCTCGCCTTAGCATAGTCAATTTGTAGACCTGGTGCGTTCTGACTGGACAAAGATGGTGGTGATCGAAATGGAGAAGATGGATTCTATCGCCTCCCCTATGATCGCTGTGATTTATATAGTCACACAGATAAAGCAAGATAAAATATTTGTTTTCATCCTGCAACTTGTGACACACCCCACCTTTCCATGGTGGATAAGTAGTGATTCTACGCACGTGGGTGATTTTGGTTTCGCTGCCAAGAAAATCTTATTCATTTTGACTTGGATCGACGCCTGTTTGCAGACATCATCAACACAATCGTTTTACGTGTTTGGCGTTTCTTGACGACCGATGGAGGGATACACAGGAGACATTTTTACGGCAGCTCATAGACTATATCCCTCATACATGGGGTTAAAGTAAGTTTAGCCGCTTAATTTTTTTTTTGCATGTTTAACACAATACCCAGCCCACCTAGTTGGCATTTGTAGGTATTTGACTGTTGTCTTTGTGGATTCTGGAGAATCTCCTCATGGCACTATGTAATTCTCTTCAACCGAGTTGGATAATACCTTTTTTAAGAGTTTGGAATTAAAGTGCCATTTTTAAAACCTTTAGAAAATTCAGAATATTCCAGCAAATATTCCTATTCCACATTGTAAAGGGTAATTTTACCTTCTTTTTTATTTTGTTGTTGCAGACTTTGATGTAATTCTTAGTTTTTGAGGATTGATATTGTTGCAAGTATATGTAAGTTGGAAAGCTCTTTTTGATCTGGTTCCAATAGGACTATCATTTTACTATTTTGTAAAGGTTTTATTGACCGTATGGTGTTTAGAAGATTATGCTATCGAAACCTTCTATTCTAAACAACATCTTGTAAGATGAAGTGCATTCTTGGTTAAATCCGACACTCCTTAAAATCTACCATCATCTTTTGAGACATTTTGGAGTGCATTCTCCTTCATAAGACCTTTGTCCCTTTCTATGTGATCATTGATATCACATGGGTACTCTACACATTGGAGTATTCTTTGCCCCTAGTAGGATTGTCTATTCATGGATTTTTCAACAACCAACACCATCTCCAACATCGCATCCGCATTTTCGAAGACTACAAAGATTTTGACACTTCGAACCACAACTACTTTTGAAGACTACAGAGCCTTTACACTTCAAAAGCTTCTTCTTCTCAATGTTATGTGTTTGTAAAAAGAAGTGCAGTTTTGTGGTACCCGATACCTCATTCTATATCGCATTTTAAATCCCCATGATTTGTAACTTTTTCCTTCACTCTTCAACATGGTTGGTGTGAAGAGTTGTGACTTTTGAAGATTAAAAGATATTTTTTACAAGACCCTTTTTAAGCATAGTAGTGCTCATTCCTACATGCTAGGCATAGTAGTGCTCACTCCTACATGCTAGAGGTTGACCCTAGAGGCAACAAACCTCGAGATCCCATTGGGTTTCCTACATGGACCCTTTTTGAGCATGTGTTTTGCTCACTTTTTCTCCCTTTGATGGAGTTGTGGTGATCTTTTTGGGGGTCTTGTAAGTCATTTATCTCTCTTCTTTTCTGAACCACTTTGGAGGATTTCATTTTTGGGCACTTCTATTTGTGATATCTTCTCTTCCACTTCCTTGTACAAGAATTGGATTCCAATGCTTCTATTGTGGAGAAGGATAATATGGATATTTTAGGCATAGGATATACCTTATTATTATATCAACACTTTAGAAATTCGGCATATCTTTTAGGTTGATATTTTTATCTTATCGACAAATGTCGAAAAATATTGTATTAGTAATGTTTATCAAGACCATTTAGAAAACATATTTGAAATGGGGAACATGGTTTTTATCTACCTACAACCCTATAAATAGATATCTCTCCAAATCCATGGATGCCAAAAACTTATATCCAAATATTATGGTATGTACCAAGAGTTGCAATAGATTGCTTCCATAGCCTACAAATAGGCCCTTCCAACAAATTTCAAGATTCATTCCATATTTCATGTAAACTTTACTACGTTTTCTACCCAATGCACATGTGTATATATCACAACATTGACTTCTTAATAAACAAGACAGGATAAAACCATAAAAAAATGGATGATTTCTAATCAAATAATCGAAGCATTGGCATTTATTTAGGATTTTGAGGAACTATTCACCCCTTCCACTTTCGTTGACTAAAGCAGCCCATAAAGGCTCCACTTTTCCACGTTCTTTGATCCTCTAACCACCATGTGTACATGACATCTGTGTTTGCAGCTTTTGGACCTTGTCTTTGGACCCAGACACATCAGCCGAAATCAGCCAGTCTTAGGGATTATATGCACTGGTGTTGACGTGACACTTCAGTGTTTAGCCCATCAAATGCGGGACCCATTGAAAAAGGGTAGAATCGTCAGCCGTTCCCATATTTTTGCTCGGTTTTTTGATAGGTGTTTATTTATAAAAATTATTATTTTAACTATAATTAAAAAATTTAATTGATTTTCTTTGTTGCCTCTAAATAGAAATGAAAGACACCACCATCTTCTCTAGGTAGTTGATGATGTAAAAACATTACTAATTTAAAGAGAGACCTAACAAATATGCATTGGTGAGTTTATAAATACCTTTTAGAGCACATCTTTGAAATGGGAAACATGGTTTTTATCTACCTACAATCCTATAAATAGATATCTCTCCAACTCCATGGATGCCAAAAACTTATATCCAAATACTATGGTAAGTACCAAGAGTTGCAATGGATTTCTTCCATAGCCTACAAATAGGCCCTTCCAACAAATTTTAAGATTCATCCCATCTTTCATGTATCCTCCATGAAAAATATTGGTGGAAACAAGGTATAGGTTCAATCCATAGTGCTAAAACTAGATAAGGAAGAATGCATCATTCTTAAACTAGAAATAAGTTTGGATAGAATATTGTACACCCTTCATCACCGTGTCATCATTGATGTTCTTATTCAATTGAAATGATTAAAACATATAGATGGTACATGGGAGTCCCTCCAACAACTCTAAAAAAGTTTCCTCATATTCAGTTTTAAAGATAAACCTTTTTGAATGGGAAGAGCATGTTCAGACCCCATCCTAACACTATTATGTAATAATCCCTTTTCTAATGGGGGACCCCATTCTGATGATATTTTATAATATTTTGTAATAGTTTTTGGTATTAGAGGTGCGTAGACAAGTGGTATCATTAATGTAATTATTAAAAAGAATATAATTGTTTTGTTGGGTAGAATATTCTAGCTTGGGTGGTGGAATTTTGCATATAAGCCAACTCTTGAGCATTAGGTAGGGTTATGAAGAGTCTTTAAAAATGTGAGAAACATAGATGGATGAATCTATCTGCATATTGAATTAAAGTTCTATTTAATAGGTTTCCCCCTTGAAGAGGGCAACGATTCTATATTATGATTTGTGAGAATTAAATATAATTCTGCATTTATATTTCATATTATAATATGTTGTTCTTTCATAAATTATGGCTTTTATTGCAATATTTATGTGAATATGCTTATTTTAATTAGAAGGTTCCTAACATAACACTGCATTTTTTCTACCAATTATTTTCTCTTAAATGGTGCATGGTACATTAAGAGAGTCTTCAAAATCTTATGATATGCATTCCTTAGGTTCATTAAGAATGTTCATCCCAAAATCAAGATAATACTAAATGGACAATTCCTTGTTAATATTTTGAACCTATTGTCCCATGTCCTCTAAGCTTTAATCTATTTTTTCTTCATGGGCTAAAGCCTCAAAAGAATGGGTATTTCTTCCAATACCCTTCCTTACTAGTCTCCACTATCTATTTACTTTCATTTGTCTAGATTTATTTTTTGAAAGTTGTAAATCATCCTCATCCATATCCATTTGTAAGTTTATCCTTTGGTTTTCTACATACATTTTTGTTGGATTGTTCTTCGGAAATGATTTCTGAATATGTCCCACCTCATGACATCTTCTACATATAAAAAAAATTGTTTTCATAATCTATGGTTTGGGTCAACAACTTACCCTCATACTTAAGAAAACATAGTTCTAATATATGTTTACTTATATCAGTCATGACCAATATCTGAGCATAAATAGCCAAGAATCCATCATTTGTAGTTTTTGAAATCTCAATGAATTCCCCCATAGTGTTGCCTATTGCCTTGAAGGTAACCATTTTCCATAATCTAATCGGTAACCCATACATACTAATGTAGAATAGCACTAGAGATAGATTTACATTTTTTAGGTGCAAAGCCTTCATACCAATGGGTAAGGAAGAGTCATGCTCTTCCCATAAACCAAGGATCCCCTTTAAGGATTCTATCTATTTCCTTATTGGAACAAAAAATAGCTAAGAAGAAACCTTTGGGAAAAAGGGATAGACTCACTCCTAGAGACTTTCAACTCTTATCAATCCATTTTCTCAAGGTCGAAGCCCTTGGTCAAGACCCATTAAATTTATCAAAATTTACCCTATATTTAAGCAATGAGGATCGATATTTTGTGAGACCCTCACTAACCTTTAATAGTGGAGATAAATTTTAGGATTTATTTGTAAATCAGTATATAGGAAGGAAACTAAAACTCAAAATCTACTAAAATTTATGAGAATGTCCTAGAGCAAATATAATATTTGAATAAAAATCTATAACAATTTGCATGCAAAATTTCTAAGATAAATAAGGGGAAAAATAAACCTAGCTTAAAAATTATATGCCTAGATGGAATGTCTTGCCTCACTAAAGCCCTAGCCCTCCATTGTTGCTCCCATCATCCAAACCCTAGTTGATAGATATTTATAATTTTATTTTTCATGACTTGAAAGATCATCACTACCCATGTTTCGGATGACTAACTTCATTGGGTCATATATCCCTCAATATTGCTTGGATTTCTTTATATTACCACTAATATTAAATATTTTCAAATTTTGTACAAATTGATCCAAGAATCAGCTGAATTAGACAACCCTTCATGAAGAACTTCAAAAAAATTACCCTCACATTATCCTAGTTTTTAATGACTATGTTACCATGCTTAAATCTCCCTCAATACAACCTGAATTCTTTCAAATGACCACTCATTTCAAAGGTTTTTAAAGTATGACTCTTGAAAATTTATTTATTTTTGAAAATACCCCTAAATAAATACTACATCTTATAATTAACATATTATGATAATTTAATAACATTTATACATGTTTATCCATCAAAATTTAAACCTCAAGTATTTTTAAACCTCTTTTAATTATTTAAATACTAAATATTATTAAAATAACTTCATTTCAAGATTATTTATCATATTTTATAATTATTTTCAGCACACAGTCTTCCTTGCAAGATAATTTGTCATATTTTATAATTATTTTTAACATACGGAGGTCAAATTAAAATTTCAATGTACTCCTTTTGATGTTGACAAGTCCAATGCTATTTTCTATAAAACAAATAACACTTCACTTTATTTCTAATTCCTTGCTTGAAAAACGAAAGCAACATCTCCATAATAAAAACTAACATGTTCAAACCACCTTTTGGAAATCAATCATCCAGACCAAACCTCTTATTCAAAGGGGAACCAGATGGCATGTTGGAATAGGAAATAGGATAAAGTTTTGTCCAGACAGGTGGATCTCCAATCAAAACTTAGTGAGAACAACATAGTCTCAATGGTGTAGCATTTGCTAGATACTCTCATAGGCAGAAAGGTGGCTAATTTCATAAACTCTTTGATCCAATCCAAAAGACGAAAAGAGCTCCACATTGCAAATGTTGATGCCCAAATTTTAAATGATATCACATAATTATCAATATTTTTGAGTGCAACTGTAATTCCATTGAGTAAATCTCATGATACCATTTTATAGAAAGAAACTGACTCTGTTCTTTTTTCTATCAAATCTGCTCATCCATTGACTTTCACTCCCC
Organism: Wollemia nobilis; assembly: GCA_028583015.1. NCBI lineage: Eukaryota > Viridiplantae > Streptophyta > Pinopsida > Araucariales > Araucariaceae > Wollemia > Wollemia nobilis. The sequence goes on along the minus strand of JAQPPZ010017236.1, from coordinate 1,748,980 downwards.
AAACTTCTCTCATTTCTTTCAATATGGTTTGGCTTAAACACCTCATACCTAAATTTGTTATATTTTCTTGGTTGGCCATCCAAAACAAGATCCTCACTACTGATAATCTCATGAAGGGAGGGATGGTTATTCCTAATAAATGCCATCTTTGCTTGGCGGCTTGGAAATCTGCCAACCACATATTTATGAAATTTTCTTTCTTAAATTTTTCCATGGATCATATCAGGTCTATCTTTCACATCTCCAGAGCTCAAACCAAATCCTTGGATATTTTTTTCTCCCAGTGGCCCATGCAATTTAAAAATTCTAGGTTGTCTTCTTTGTGTAAATTTTATCTTCATCATATCCTATGGTAGATCTGGATTGAAAGAAATAATATAATATTTTAAAACACCCTCAAGGACTTTATCTATGTTGCCACCAAATTCATCACCTTTAATGTTAAAAATTATAATCTTTTCCTTTGCACCAAACCACTTGAGTCTTCCCTTGAGTCCACTCTTTTCCATTCCCTCAGTATTCTCCACAGTCCAAGCTCTACTCCTTCTAATACCCATCCTATAATTGGCACTCATTGGACTCCTCATCCTATAGGATGGCTTAAACTTAACTATTATGGTGCTTCTAAAGGAAATTTGGGTGTAGTGGGTGTCGAAGGTCTGGTCAAGGATCATAATGGATGACTCATAGTGGCCTATGCTGAGTTTCTAGCCATCCAAACTAACCACTATGCTAAATATCATGTGTTTTGGAGAGGTCTAGAAGTTTTTAGATATTATAGGGGAAAATTACAAATTGAAGGTGATTCCATGAATGTTACAAACTCTATCATCAGTGAAAAAAGTTTTCATTAAAAATACGCATTGTTATTCAGGAAGCTAAGGTCTTGATGCAGAATTTTAGCAATACTACAACCTACCATGTGTATCGGGAAGCTAACAAGTCTTTTGATTTGCTCACCAATATTGGAGTTCGTCACATGAATCTATCCATATGGCACCAAAATTTCCATCAAAATATTCTTAATGTTGTTGCTATCGACTTGGAAATGCACAACCAACCCTACGAGGTATGCTCACCTCAAAAAGTTTGATTATGGGAGTGACATAACTGCTTCTTCAATGGCCATATTCAACTTGGTCCATAACACCATCCTTAGTAGCATCATCAGTGGCATTGATAGAATTAGTATCTCCCTAAAATTGTTGGTCAAGAAACATGACCAAAAGAGCTCTATAGCTAAAAATTGTCGATGATTAGAGTTGGTTCATTTTGTCTTTCGAGCTATGTTCCCCTGCAAGGGAATTTTGGTACTAAAATTTTAAAACCTAAATGGGCACTAGTTTGTTTTTTATTTATGTTCTCCTTAGCTCCTATATGGGCTCTCTCTTTTGATATTTATTTTTTTGTTAAACAACTCTTGCGTGGGTCTATATTTTCTCTAGTTTGGTTGATGGAGCAACTAGGGTGTAGAAACCCTATTTTGTGCTTCTTTATGTACTTTTCATCATATTCTTATGTTTCTAGTTTTGGGCACCAATTGAAATCCATATAATATAGTTTCTACCACCTCCCAAAAAACTAACATGTTCAGAAGTAGGTCTACACGATAAAATAATAAAAGAATACAAGACTATATGTAATGTCCCCTTTCTAAGCAGTTAGTTAGATGTAGTAGTTTAGCCTACTCACGGGTTTCCATAGGCTAGGGCATATTGTATGGGAGCCTAATTAGAGTTCTAGGAGTGGATAATTGAGCAAAATGGGTATTTGAATCTACTCTCATATGTTGAATCAGATGGATAGAGCCTTGAATTACTATTTTTAATTAGTTTTTAGGGTTTCGGGCAAAACAAACGGTGCAGTGATATTCTTCACCTAAATGGGTGTCTGTATATATCCTCAGTTTATGGATTGGATAATAAAAAGGTCCATTTTTTAATGTGCGAAAGTTTAATTATATAAAGTAATATTATTTAAATACTTTATATAGTTTAAAACCTTATTTTATTAAAAGGGGACGTGAGACTTAAAAAAGAGTTATGTTTCATGATTTATCCCACATTGAGCATGTAAAAGGAGTTTGTTGTGGAGAAGTCTATTTATTTGGTGGATTGGTCTCATTTTATGTCATTCTGTATTTTAGTTATTTTCTCTAGAGTTTGAGTCCAATGGTTGAGACTTCTTCTCTAAAGGGACAGAAACCCCAACGGTGTGGTTGAGGATAAAACGTCACAATTTGTTGGAGCTGGATGAAATCTCAGTTCTTTGTTGGTGGATTCACATAGGATTCATACTTGGAGCTTCATTAGTTTTCAGAGGTATCTTTCCATGTTTGCTAATTTAGTATATTTCAAGGGTTTGCAGACATATTGTGGAAAGATTATATTTTAAAAATATTGTAATTTGAACCCTATTTTGAAATAAATTTGATAATATAAAATTGCTAGTTATTTATTGTTTCTTGGAGTTGTATTTTTTGATTTTAAGAAACAGTATAGTGTCCCAAATATTAAAATATCAAAACATGGGGGGACATTACAATGGTATCAGAGCTGGTTTTTCTTTCTAGTTTGTTCAGGGTTTGCTAAAAATTTCATAAATGATTTCAGTATTGTGTAAAAAAAAATTCAGCAGTCGTGAGTATTTTTTAGACTTGGAAGTTAGGGTTTTGTTGTCATTTTCAAATATAGGGTTTCTAGTTTCTAGGTATTGGTGATTTGAATACCCATTTGGTTGATTTGGGCTTTAAGAGTTTTGGTATTATTAATTCAAAGTAATTTTATTATGCTAGTCTATGGAAGCCTAATTAAATTTTAGATTCATGGAGTCTTATAATGATTGGTATAGGATATAATGTGATTGGGATAGGAATCAGAGTGAGATACAAAAATCCATTAGTAAATTAACTACAATGACGAAAATTTCTCTACCTTTAGTTTTTCCTCAAGATAAGGTTGATTTTTCATTCATAAAGTTTTTGAATAAATAAGTTAAAAAAAATACTTTACAATATCCTAAAACTGCAGCTAATATTGTAGCTAATAAAGTTGAGTTTTTTATCCCAAAGAAGATTGACAAGGGTAAATAGCAGTTAACTAGAAAGGAAAGGAAACTGAGTGATCTACAGGTTACAGGACTTCCTCACGGAAGCAAAAATCAATTGAGGAGAGAATGACAATGTTTCACTTGCAAAATGGAATGGTCACTTGGTCACAATTGTGAAGACGATAAAGAGAATGACTTAAGGTAGCCAAGTGCAGAAGAGGATAGCAGTAAATTGGAAATCTTAGAGTTTGGAAAAGATGCTTCATATCAAGAATCATGCATAATAGGGAACCAGAATGATGTTGGTGATGATGAGGAAGACAACACAATAGTTTTGGATATGCACTTAGAATAATCTAGTGTGGATTGTGAAATATTTAATATAAGGTATGATGAATCTTGTGATTTTCCTATCATCAATTCATTAATGCATGATGGCATATTTCATAATTAAGTGTCCGTAGATCCCATATTTGATGAGGAAATGATTACGAATGAAGAGGATTCTTCATTGAAAACCAAAATGGAAAGAATTAGCAGACTGTTGGATGGTGAATTCTTTGAGGAGTTAGAGATTATGGCATATTTAGAAGAAGATGCGACTGTTGATGAATTTCCACTTGAGCATGAGACTGAACTAGTCGATGAGATGAGTAAAAATCAGATTATGATCTTGTCTTCCAGTAAAGAAACTTATAAGGAAGAACAGGACAAAAATAAAGAAGATGAAGTTAATTCATCCCATGCTTCGACGAATGGAGAATTAGGCATTGGTCATTAAAAATATGGTGAGCATGCTGATTTTGATATTGTCAAATCAACAATAAATGACAGTATTCATGTAGTTGTTGATTCTGAGGATGAGGATAAGTCTGTCATAACTTTGGAGCATGTAATTGGGGAGTTTAGTATTGTGAAGGAGGTTGATTTTGATCATTGTACGTGGGATAGAAAATCTGGAAGTTTGTTGTGTGATGCTGATTCCAATACATTGCAAGGTTGGAAGGACCAATTACAGGTCATAGAGGAGCAGATTGTTCAGACATTAACTCACTTGGATAGGACACACGAGTTTTTCGAGTGCCTCTTTTAGGCAGCCCAGCTCGGATAGTGACAGAAGTTGACAGTTGGAGCTACTATTATCGATTTGCAAGATATCAAGAAGGCATTATAGGTGATAAAATTTGATTATTTGAGGTTGCTATCTAATAGGTATCAAGCCTTACAGTTTGTAGATAAGGCCTTCCAAGAACTCAAAGAGAAAGAGGATTATTCAGAGATTCATAGGGTTTTAGTTGGTGAAGTTCATATGGATGGTGTTGTGAGGTATGTACATCATTTTGATTTCAGCCCTCTTATAGATGAGCGGACCATGTTTTTTATGATGCATAGTAGTGATTCGGAAGACTATTTTGATATACTTCATACTTCACTTGGCTATGGGTTACCGACTTTGTTAGAAGAAAAATTGGATTTTTGCAGAGATAGCAGTGGATTTTATGCAGGAAAATAATTATGGCCGAACAATATTCCACCTATGTGTAGGTTAGTCCAGTGGTATTATTTAGGTAGTGGGAATGTCATATTCCTTATTGGTCCTAATTATCTAGGAGTGTCTATGAGGGAGTGGAAGACACTCGTTGGCCCAAGGAGCAATACTGGTGATAGAATATGGATATCGAATCCAGGAGAGATTATAGATGTCGACTTTACAATGGTGCCATGGTAGGGGGATTTTCATGTTTCAAATTTTGGTTCTCATAGGGATTACAGCTTGGATGGTTATGATGGATTCATTACAGAGTTATTGGTGAGGCTAGTTCAATTGAGGCACATGGACTCTACAGTTATGATCAAAGTGATGCAGCATCAGCATGGTGATGTTGATATGATACTGGTTTAGGACCCCAGGAATCATTTTTTAGTTTAGTGATGAAGTCTGGGAGAGTTATCAGCTTTAGCAGATTCATATGGATGATAGGGGTTACCAGCTTTGTCATTTGGTGGTTGTGTCACTGTCATGGGACATTTATTAGGTTTGTTTGGGATCCTGGTATTTTCATTGACGACAACCAAGAATTTTTAATTGATTGGGTTATTCATGAGCATTACTTGAGGACAATCAATAATTGGGAAGGGTGGATTGTAATGTTCCCTTTCTGAGTAGTTAGTTAGATGTAGTGGTTTAGCCTACTCACGGGTTCCCATAGGCTAGGGTAGATTACAGGGGAGCCTAACTAGAATTTTGGAAGTGGATAATTGAGTGAAATGGGTATTCTAATCCACTCTCAGATGTTGAATTGGATGGATAGAGTCTTGAATTACTATTTTAGTAAGTTAGTTTTTAGGGTTTCAGAAAAAACATATGGTGCAATGATATTCTTCACCGAAATGGGTATCTATATCTATCCTCAGTTTGTGGATCGAATAATTAGAAGGTCAATTTTTAATGTGCGAAGGTTTAATTATAAATACTTTATATAGTTTAAAACCTTATTTTATAAAAAAGAGGATATGTGACTTAAAAAAGAGTTATGTTTCATGATTTATCCCACATTGAGCGTGCAAAAGGAGTTTGTTGTGGAGTCTATTTATTCGGTGGCTTGGTATCATTTTATGTCATTTTAGATTTTAGTTATTTTCTCTAGATTTTGAGGCCAGTGGTTGAGACTTCTTCTTCGAAGGGACAAAAACCCCAACGATGTGGCTGAGGATGAAACCCCTCAAATTTTTGGAACTGGACGAAACCCCAATTCTTTGTTGGTGAATTCACATAGGATTCACACTTGGAGCTTCATCAGTTTTCAAAGTTATATTTCCATGTTTGTTGATTTAGTATATTTCAAGGGTTTGCAGAAATATTGTGGAAATATTATATTTTTAAAATATTATAATCTGAACCCTATTTTGAAAGAAATTTGAAAAAATAAAATTTCTAGTTATTTCCTGTTTCCTAGAGTTGTATTTTTTGATTTTAAGAAATAGTATAGTCTCCCAAATATTAAAATATCACAACATGGGGGTACATTACACTATATGGTCAATTCTAATTATTCAAAAACACCTCAAAGACATCACCCTATAATAGTTATTAGCTTATTTCCAATTCGGAGGTGCAAACAGGTTTACTTCCCATCCATAGAGTGCTTCTTCCCTTGTGTGTGATATCATTATCTTTAGTAGACTCTACGTGATATCATCATCTTTAGTAGGCTCTCCCAGGATTCAATCAAAGATCTATATATAATGTGTATCTGCCATATGGGAATACCCAAAGAATACATTGTGAGGGATCATGAAAACCTCTTTTCATAAGGTTATCTCAAGATAAAAAAAAATGTATGACCTACTAGCCCAACAAATATTTTTACTATAAGAATACTTTGGATTTCCCAAATATCTCTTTATAATCTTGTGATATTCTATTTTCTTATTTTTTTACATTACATCCACTTCTTTTTGTGTATTCTCATTAGCTATTCAACTCTCAAATGATGTTATCCTTGGTTCTCCTTGAAATAATAATTGTTATATTTCTACTCAATTACCTCCTAGATTTAATGTCTTGTATACTTGTAAAAAACATATTCTTTCCATTTGTATTGCCCTTATTGATCCTTGTATAAAATACTTGAAACCCTATAACCATATTTATCTTGAGGTAATCTCATCCATGGTTTCAAAATTGGATCTAGATTTATTTTTTATCACTCCAAGTATCCATCCAAATAGATATTTTTTATTCTATTTCCACCATCCATTTTAGAATTTTAATCACTATATAAATTAATTTTTATAAACTATTCCATAGTGTTAAACCATTTGGTAGTGAGAATGTAGTAAATATTAAGCTTGGGTCATTGGGCTTAACATATTTACTTAGATGAATTCTTCCCCATTGTCTTTGATGCTCTTTGTACAGTCTCTAAATTACCTTTCCCCTAGGAGCTAAGTTTAAGAACTCTTAAACCAAGACCTCCCTTATTTTTATCATCACACACCTTGATCCATTTCACTAAAGAAATTTTCCTTTTATCATGTAATCCTGACCACAAAAATGACCGCATAATATATATTAAAAAAATCTATCAATTTTTGCATGGTATATAAGGACATATAATATGATGTAATGGCTTGTAAGACTTATTTAATTAGCTACACTCTTCCTGCTAATGATAACCATATACCTTTCCATACCAAAAGTTTATTTTGAACTTTACTTATAACTATATTTTATAATTCTATCCTCATTCTCCCTTCAAATAAGAGCATACCTAGATAAGTTGTTGGCCAAATTTCCTCCTCCATTTGAATTAACCTATATATCCCTAGTTTGATTATAGCTATGGTGTTTAGGAATTAAATTTTGGAGTTTTTCTTATTATTTTTTGCTTTGATGCTCTTTCATATTCCTTTAATAAGTTATTTAAAGCTCTAGCCTTGTCTATCCTTGCCCTCCCAAAAAAGGTTTTATCATATAAAAACTATTGATGGATGATGTTGTTGATGTTATTACTAGCATTAAGTCCACTTATAATCCCATCTTGGTTAGCCTTATTCTACCCAAAACCTCTACCATAATAATGAACGGATATGGTGATAGAGAATCTCCCTATCTAAGACCTCTCTTGGATTTAAAATATTCTATTACTAACCCATTAACCAACATTCAATATAAAATTGCAAAGACACAAGCTTTAATCTATGACAAGTGGAACAATAATTCAATTATTTGATGAAGTATAAATAATACATTAGGGCCAGGATTAGTCCGGAGGTTGTGGAACCACATGAGACCAATATAGGCGCAGTTGTAACAAAATAACAACTAGCCTAAATTAATCAATTCTAACAATATAAGATCATTAGGATTGAATTAACTAATGAAATAAATATTGAAATATTCTCTAACATCCCCCCATATTACAATATTTTAGGAAACATATAACTACTAGCTATACTATCATCCCCCCATTATTTTGAAATACATAGAGAGCTATGAAACAATTCAAATTTGACACGTGCAAGTGCCTTAGTGAATATGTCTACAACTTGAGCATTGGTGGAGATGTACTGAAGCTGGATACGATGCTTTGGTACTTCATCTAGAATGAAGTGGCATTATGTATCAATGTGCTTCATTTTCTCATAATGCACTAGATTCTTAACAAGATTCAAAACACCCATGTTGTTGCAGAACAAGTGTATTGGAGATTTTTATGGAAGAACCATACTTGTTAGGATATGATGCAACCATATCACTTTGCAGATAGCTTCACATGTAGCATGATATTCTGCCTCTTTTATTGATATAGCAACCACCTGTTGCTTTTTACTATGCCAAGATACAAGACCAGATCCAAGATGAAACAAATATCTTAAAGTTGATTTATGATCATCATATGATTCGGCATAGTCAGAGTCCATGTATCCCTGTAAGAAGAATTTTTTGTTCTTCTTGTATTCTATGCCAAATTCCATTCTGCCACAGACATAGTGAAGAACTCGATTTGCTGCATTCCAGTGGGTAGTCTTAGGTTCTTGCATGATCCTCGAAAGATAGTTGACAGCAAATACAATATTTGGCCTAGTTTTGGTTAGATATATGAGACTCCCAATCAGCTGATGATAGAGAGTAGCATCTACCTGAGGTGATTTGTCATATCTCGATAACTGAATTATTGTTTCCATTGGTGTTGCCATAGGCTTGCAATCAGTCATGCAATATTTTTCTATTAGTGTATTGGCATATTTTTTTTGGGACACTTTGATGTAGTGCTCCTTCTGGTTCACTTCCATACCAAGACAGTAATGGAGAAGTTCGAGATCTATCATTTTAAAATATTTACTCAAATCTTGTTTGACAGTAGAGATCATTGTTTATAAACTCCCTGTTATGAGCAGATCATCAACATAGAGTACAAGCAACACTATTTTAAAGCCTTGCTTCTTGAAATAAAGGTTTGCATCAGACGAACATATCTTGAATCCATGTTGCAGTAGGTGATTATCCATTTTTATATACCAATCCTGAGGGGCCTGTTTCAAACCAGATAAGGATTTTACCAATTTGCAAACTTTTGTTGTTGGCCTTCCACTTCACATCCTTCTATTTTTGTCATATAAACTTTCTCTTGGAGATCACAATTTAGAAATGCACTCTTGACATCCATTTGGTGCACTTTCCACTCGTACTGTGTTGCCATAGCACAAATAACTCGAATGGTTGTCATCCGAACAATAGGTGCAAAATTTTCCTTGTAGTCAATACCTTCTCTTTGAGCATAGCCCTTTGCAACAAGTCGGGCCTTATGCTTATCTATTGTTACATATACCTTGTACTTGATTTTGTACACCCATTTGTAGCCTATGGGCTTCTTTTCGTATGGCAAATCCACAAGCTTCAAAGTTTTATTTTTCATCAGAGACTTATACTCTACATCCATAGCGGCATTCCACTAAGGCTCACCAAGGGCATCCTACACTGATGCAGGTTCAAGTTAATCTATTAAGGACATAAACACCCTGTCATCATCAATATCCATATCTTCTATATCTCTCATTGGATATACATAAAGTTCCTCAAAATATTGACACAAATCATCAACCCCAGTAATATTTGTTGCAGCTTTCTCCTATCGATCCATGTTGCGAGTATGAGGCCTATCCAATGTCAAATATGGTGGAGTTAGCTTAGAGTATCTAATTGTACTTATATACCACATTGGATTCTTCTTCTATGGTTATGAATAAGATGAAGAAGGACGTCCAACCTTGGATGAAGGAGACTTCTCAACCTTAGTTTCCACAAGGTCTACGTATACATCTAATGTGTTTTCTAATGTGAAAGCCTCATCAAAAACTACATCTATACTGATGTGAATCTTCTTTTTTAATGGATCAATCAATCGATAACCCTTAGAGTACTCATCATACCCAAGAAGAAAGCACTTCTATGTTTTCTCATCTAGCTTCTTTCTCTTTTATTTCGGTATGTGCATGAATGCTTTACAACCAAAAATACGTAGATGAGAGATGGAGGGTTTTCTGCCACTCCATGCTTCCTATGGATTCATTCCTTCTATGACCTTAGTGGATGCCTTATTCAATAGATATACTACTATGGTGATAGCTTCTGCCCAATATTGTTGCCCAATTCTAGCTCCTATGAGCATGCAACAAACCATTTCCATGATGGAACAGTTCCTCCTTTTAGCAACTCCATTTTACTAAGGATTATAAGCAGTAGTCAACTATCATGTGATCCCATTTTCAGTCAATAATGCAAAACATTATTTAGATGTGAACTCCCCCCCTCGATCTAAGCGGAGGGTCTTTATAGAAGTCCTTGACTCCTTTTCAACAGATTTCTTGAATTGCTGAAAGAAGCCAAATGCTTCAGATTTTAGTTGAAGAAAGAATACCCACATCTTTTGTGAGTAATAATCCATGAATAATTGAAAATACCTTTTACCCCCATAATTTTTGGGTGTCAAAGGACCACACAGATCGGTGTGAACCAACTCCAGAGGTTTCTTTGCTCTTGTAGATCTCCTTTCGAATGGTACTCTATGTTGCTTTCCTGCCAAGCAGTCAGAGCAAACTAGAAATGTGGTAGAAAGGGAAGGAATACCCTTTACCATCTCATACTTACTTAACTCAAGTAAGTAACCAGAACTCATATGTCCATATCTCTTGTGCCATAGGGAATTTGTCTCCTTTGTAGAGATAGTCATGGCCACATCTGGAGTAGAGATAACATCTAATGCAATAAGCCATGCTTATATGAAGTGGTTGCAATGTTCCTACCTCTCTTGGTAATAGAAAAACACTTATTGCCCCCCTTAACCCTAAATTTTACAACCATATCCTTGTCAAAAATTTGTGTGACTAACAACAAGTTGTTTGCCAATCCTGGAACATAGAGAACCTTCTCAATCTGGAACCTACATCAGGAAGAGTAACAAAAATTGTACCTTCTTGAATATTATAGGTTTTATCATCGAAAATAGTGACAAGTTTGCCCTCTTTGGCATCAAAAGACTCAAACCATGATTTGTCGCCAGTCATGTGCTTACTGGATCCAGGATAGACATACCAAATAGGATCTTTCTGCTTGGATACTATGGTAGTCATGAGCACTTTGTGTGCTCTCTTAGAATTCATGTCATATTCCTCAACAATAACATTCACTTTTTGTTTGTTATTTTGTGGTTTGTTCTGGCCTTTCTATTTTGATTTTTTATTCCTATGCCAACATCTATTTGTATCATGACCTTCTTTGTCACAGATCTTGCAATATCTATTTTTTTGTTGAGTTTGTTGAGTTTGTTTCCCTTTTGAATCCTTTTGAGAACTTCCTCCCTTCTAAAAATTATCCTTCTTCTTGTTCTGCCTCTTCCTATTGGTGTATAGGGCAGTGTTAGAAGAATCATCTCGCTGTAGTTGGCTTGCATCCTCTTCTTGAAGAAAATTTACCAACTCAACAAAGGTAACTCATCTCTATGATACATGAAGTGAGCTGATCAACACTCTAAAATAATTTGGTAGAGATATCATTACCACTGAGGTAAGGAGCTTATCATAAACTGGTGCTACCAAGGAATTTAATTTTCCTTTCAACTCAGACACTGTGCAAAGAAAGTTTTCAACTGTCTCTCTCTATTTCATGCTTAGACTGTGTAATTGAGACTGAATAAATAGAATGGTGGAATCATTCTTTCCTTAATATATAGTTTTAAGTGCATCCCATGTCGCTTTACTATTTTGATAGTCATTAATATAAGGTTGAACTTCATCAAAAATGGCAAGCAAAATGAGCACTTTTGCTTTGTTATTTATCTTATCAAAGTCTTTCTGACCAGTAGTGAGAGTTGTGGCTCTAGCTGTAGATGAAGGTCTTTTTTTTGTTCTAGACACAACATCCCAAAGATCATTCATCTCTAGGATAGCCTTCATTTTTTTTTTCCATGGTGTATAGTTTATACCTTTCAAAAACTGATGAGCATCAGTCATTAGTTTTGCAGACATTGTGAAGGTTCCTTATAACACCAAATGGTCCTCCCTTCAATATACCTTAATTCCAGGTCGTTATATCATACAAAATACCTGCCCTTACGTGAGGGATACTATAGGTATTTTGAAAACCCAAAAAAATTACCCACCCTTACGTGAGGGAGACAGTAGGTAATTTTAATGATTATACGATACGTGTTACTTAGGTGGTACTAAAAGGGAATCACCTCATTGATGACATCGACCTTAGAAAGCCTTCAATCCGTATATGTGGGGCATAACTTTCCCTATATACTTTGGATTTCCAAAATTTCATTTGTATTTAAGCCTAACCACAAGAGTGATTGGGGTAGTGGATGGAGTAAAAAAATAGAAAAATGGTAAACTTATCTCTCCCCGACGATTAATAGAGAAAAGCTCAGATGTCATTTTTGGCAGCTATATTAGGTGATGGATATAGTAGCCCAATCACGATAGCTTTACCTATAAGTGATGGCCAAAGGTATCACAAATACCGAACACTACAATGCAATAAATTGCACGGATGGGTTTTAATTCTTTCGAGGACTTAGGGAGTGAATTTTATTTAAAATTTTAGTGATGTAGTTCAAAGCAAGTAAAAATGCAACATACAACATAAAAGTGCCCACAAAAATAAACCACTAGGTGTCGGGCCCAGCCAAAAATGCACCTTTACAATAATGCCAAACTTTGCTTTTTCTCCGAAAATTACTCTCTTTCCCCCTTGATTTAAAAAAAAAAAATACCCCCATTTTCAAACTTCTTCTGATAAAGCATTTTTAAACATTTTTTTTATATCTAAAGTTTAAAAAATATATATTATTGTCCCATATAGTAAAAATTATCTTATTAAAAAAAAAAATAAACTATAAAAGAAATAATATAAAATATTAATTTTTAACTTTAGAAAAAAAATATATTAAAAAATAACTTAAAAAAAAAAAATTACCTTTGCTTTGGGGGGGTCGTCGGGATTTGAACCCATGACCTCAGGATCCTAGAGCCTTAACCACTCGGCTCACATCCAGGTGAGCCAGTGGGCTGATCTGTAATATATCAGGCTCCGCTCTTATTTCAAGAGCCTCCACGAGCCAAAAGGTCCTCGTGATGGTGCTCCCTCCTCAACCACCACTCATGCAGAGCATGGGCGGCACTGCTCAGGTGGAGCACAAGCGGCACGTGGGTGGCGACGGGGTGGCTAGCTCACAAACAGCCAAAACTACCACCAAAATCGCTCTACAAGGATCCTTTTGGATCATTTTCTCCCCTGCAATTAAATACAACCAAATTTTTGCCTTAAAACTTCAAGAATGAAGCAGAAACACCTAAAAAACTGATCAACCATTGACGCCCTGCGTGATGAAAAAATCAGCTCTGGAAGATTTTTAAAGGATAAAATCAATTTTTAATCCAGCCAATCTGCTCCGATTGTCTTCCTTATTCCATAAAATCCCATAGAATTGAAAAGCACTGAACATAGTGATAAGGAAAAATACCAACTGTGTCACAGTTTTGACACTGGTGACACAAAGAGTTGGAGGTGACAAGCGTGGTTGATTTATTCAACATCGAGGCGGATAAAATGTTTATCCCACATTGATGGGATAGTGAGACGTATAAGGTTTTAAAATAACCTTCACTCCACAAAGGAGTATAGCCTCTCGAGGAGAGGCTCTCTCCTAAGATGGTCGTGGGTAAGCCTTGGTGTTGGCTCCCACGATGTATTGGTCACCATGCTTAGCCCCTTTCGACCATATGGTCGATTGCTCCTTTGTTCTTTCGATCGTATGGTTGACGCTCCTTTGCTATGTCGATCGTATGGTTGATCACTCCTTTAGTTGTTCGTCGATCACTTATTTTGATCTAAAAACCAATTTTTTGAGAAATCCTGGTTTTTAGAAATCCAATCAAACTTGATTAAAAAAAAAATTCTCTCACTTGATTAAAAAAAATCATAATTTCCAATTGAGATTTAAAAATCTTCCACTCATCTAGAGCTCCGCTACTACGAGATCACTTTGAGAGAAATGAGAGTGGCGGAGTTCAGGCTCTGATACCATGTGAGAAGCGGAACAACAATTCAATTATTTTATGAAGTATAAATAATACATTAGGGCCAATATTAGTCCGGAGGTTGTGGAACCACCCGAGACCAATATAGGCGTAGTTGTAACAAAATAACAACTAGCCTAAATTAATCAATTCTAACAATATAAGATCGTTAGGATTGAATTAACTAATGAGAGAAATATTGAAATATATTCTAACATAATCCATCTTACTCATTTCTTCCCAAATCTAAAATTTTCTAAAACTACAAAAATAAAATCCCATTTAACCCTATCATAAGATTTACTTATATCAAGTTTTAATATTATTGCTCTCTCTTCTATTGAAGCTATTGAATTCATAATTTCATAAGCTACTATGATCCCATATATAATATTTCTTCCTTTCAAAAAGCCTCCTTGATCTTCTAAAATATATTTTCCTAGCAATGATCTTAACCGATTTGCCATCACTTTGGAGATAAATGTATCAAACAATTTTGTATCTTTATTTTTTGGAATCAGGGTAAGACATGTTGCATTTATTTTATAGGGTATGTATTGTTTTACCCTATAGACTGTTCCACTACCACCAATAAAGAATCCTTCATTATATCCCAATTATATTTATAGAATATTGCAAATATCCCATCCGAACCTAAGAATTTATCTTTATCAAAAGATAAAAGAGTTAAATGAACTTCTTCCCAAGTAATAGGATCCATCAGTTTCCTATTACTTTCATCTATTATAATTGAAGGTAATTCTTGTATCGATTTATCATTAAGAACTACAAACTCTTCTAATCTTAGAATATTTTTGTAAAAATCTTGCCTCCCTTTTTATTTCACTATGGACTTCAATCCAAACCCCTTCTACTAATTTTGGATGTTGATCTCTATACTATTAAAATCCTATGAATTATTTTCGTATTTTTATCTCCTTCTTTCAACCAAGTTTATCTTGATTTTAATTTTCAAAATTTCTCTTCCTTACTATATTATGATATTCACTAAGAAACTCCCATTCCTATGATCTTAGATTAATATGATCATATTTTAAAAAATTTGAAATTTTATCTTTTAGTTCTTCTTTCTTCTTGAAAATGTTTCCCAAAGTGTTCTTGCTCCATTCTTTTAATCTAGATGTCATTGATTTAATTTTTTTTTGGAAGTGTATATAGCCAATTATTTCCTAAATAATTCCACATTTGTGTTATCATGCCAATAATTTTGGATGGTCTTCTCACAACTATTCATATTTAAAATATGATATTTTTTTAATTCACTTACCATCATTTTAACTTTTATTGACCAGTGATCTGAACAAATCCTTGTCAAGGTATTATTTTTAGCATAAGTGCCTTCATCTAAACAATGATTTGAGAGTATGCATATGTGTAAAAAAAATTATTAGGCTTTGTTCTCTCTTGATGTTGGTCCATGTATAGTCTTATTCAAACTTAACCTCTCATAGATTATTGTTTTGGATAATTTCTAAGAAATATCTCATAATTTAGGTTAATTTCCTACTTCCCCTGAAGAACACAAGCTTATATTGAGAAGGGGGTGAACAGTATAAGATCAAATTTTACTTTTCTTTCCCAAACAATATTATCCAATATTATCAATGGCAATATCAACAATAGTAATCAAAGCAATGCACAAATCATCACACACAATAGAGACACCAATTTAACGTGGTTCACCCAATGTGGGCTACTCCACGGAGAAAATATTTCTACTAAATTTTCTCAACAAATCTCTTGGGAATCACTTCCCTATTACAATGTTTATGGACCTCTATCCAAAGGAGACACCAATCCCCTAATGCTCTAATTTGTGGATCTCTCTCCATAGGAGAACTCTTTCCCCTCTTCTCTGGTTTGTGGAACTTGACCCAGGAGAACTCTTTCTCCTCAATTGGTTCATGGATCTCTCTCCATAGAATAACTCTATCTTCCCAGCTGCTTCATGGATCACACTCCATAGGAGAACTCTTTCCCCTTGCTCTGGTTCGTGGAACTCTATCCATAGGAGAACTCTTTCTCCTCTACTCTGGTTGGTGCTCTTCTAGAAGACTTTTGCCCCCACTGCACTAGCTTGTGGATCTCTCTCCACAGAAGACCTCTATCCTCACTCAAAATACCTCTATCCTCACTACCCTAGCTAATGGATCTCTATCCACTGGAGACTCCTATCCTCTACTCTGTCACCTCCAAAGCTTGCTATCAACTCAGCTCAAACTTTGTCTCAAATTTGCACTAAACACTATCCTTGGTCTAGTACAAATCTGCTCCAACTCTATCTTAGGTCTAGCACAAATCTGCTCTCAAATCTACACAAAAATCTATCCTCAAATATATCCTCAAGCCTTAACACAAAGCTTGATCCAATCACAAATCAAATCTACTTAGATTTACCCCAAGCCTTAACACAAAGCTTGAAAAAATCAATCAATCAACTCTACTCTCAAGTCTTCACCAAGACTTACCTCAAATTTGCACTCAAGTCCTCTCAAGAACTTTCTCTCTCAAGTCTTCACTAAGACTTACCTCAAATCTACTCTCAAGTCCTCTCAAGAACTTGCTCAATCTTCTCTCAAGTCTTCACCAAGACTTACCTCAAATATGCTCTCAAGTCCTCTCAAGAACTTTCTCAATATGCTCTCAAGTCTTCACCAATACTTACCTCAAATCTGCTCTCAAGTCTTCACCAAGACTTACCTCAAATTACCTAAAGTCCTCTCAAGAACTTGCTCTCAATTCTTCACCAAGACTTACCTCAAATCTGCCTCAAGCTTTCATAAAATCTTCTATCCTTAAGCTTTCACAAAATCTTACTCAACTTGAGCTTTCACAAAAGCTTGCTCAAATGTCCTTAAGCTTTAACAAAATCTTACTCAAATCTGCTCAAACATATGCTCAAAACAACTCACAAGATATGCTCAATCAATCTCAAATCTTGCACACAATGCTATCAATTGCTTTGTCTAATATTCAAAGTAATTCCTTTAACTTGAAGTAGTTTAGACATATTCTATTCAAAATTCGTTTAACCTCTAGAACATATAGAGAATGATGTACTCTATCAAAGACTCAATATGTTCTACTCAATCATTAAGTCTGTCACTTTCACAAATATGATTTCTAATGTTTGCACATTCACTTTCAATATCACTCAAAACCAATGCTCAAGAAGTTTCACTCAATCATTCAATCAATGAAGCACAACTTGCTCACAAACCCTAAACAAGTGTTTTCACACTACTTCCAACCAAAGAGCACAATATGGGTCTCAAACCCTAACTCAAATAATCTTCAATCTCTATCTCAAATGTTCTCTAAACATTCACCAATCATGCATATAAAAACCACTCAAATATTTCCAACAATGCTTATCAAACAATCCTTTTCACTCCACCTTATATTTCACAACATTTAATCCAACAACACTTCAATCAAAGGATAATGTGCCCATACCTTTTTACTTTGATGGAGATATGTCTTCAAAATCTGTTTCACAATCAATTCTCCTTGTGCCACTCAAAAGGTTAGATAGCAACAATCTATTTCAAAACCTCCACAAGGTATTCCTTCCAAAATGTGCCCAAATAAATTCCAAACCACTCTCTAGGTTTCTCAAATAATCAAACCCTTAAAAATGCTTAACAAAACATACAGATAATCAAAATACCTCATACACCTTTTAACTCCCTCTTAACACACTCAAAACACAATCAGCAAGGACTCCAATAATTCACTTTCAAAATAATTCACTATAACTTCCTTCAGAATTTGAATGCATAGAATAATAAAAATTATTCCCTTATATCTCCCTACTTATCATAAATGCATTTTCAAAATAATTATAACCACAATTCAGAAATATTCCAATGCACTTATTAAATCACAACTCAAATTATTCAACACCCTCAATATGGCAAAAATAAAAATTATTTTTAACACCTTATACCTCCACAACAGTGCATACCATATGACTTAGAACCAAAGGCGCAAATTTATTAATGCAAAACAAATACCTTTGCGCATTGCCTCCATGGGATTCGATCCCCCACTGCACTACCACCAGTGCCTTAGCCACGGCCTAACCGCCGCGTGAGCTAAGCGCTCACTTGAGACCTCTAAAGCACCCACTGTGCTTTGTATCTTCCGCTTGGCGCCAAAACGTTTGAAACAAAACTTTCTCCCCTTCGCTGCCATCGAGAATCGAATGTGAGACCTTCGTTCATCAATGACTTACACTACCAAGCTTTGCCACTAGCCCAACCACGTGGTTGGTGATAAGGGTATGAACCCTTGTCGCTTTATCCTTCCACGTTCTTTCCTTTGCTTTTAAAAATTAAAAGCTTTTGTCCTCTTGCGCTCACGAATTCGCATCAACCAATTAAACCAATATACGCATGTGCATTCGGAGACTTGCATTATGTCTTCAAACCTTATGGTATAAATACCATACTCCTTCCTTGCTCGAACGTCAACGGGAATAAATATTTAAACTTAATATTTTGCATCCACCCCTTACTTAGGGTTATAAATTTATTATAATATGAATATTATAATTAATTTATAAATAACCTTAGGCTTTTCTTTTAACACTTAATATTATAATAAAATATTATAATATTATTTCCTTTGGGCCTAGGTATTTCCTTCCTTCACTTTAGGCCTTGTCTTAACTTAATATTATAATAATAAATATTATAATATTATTTCCTTTAGGCCTAGGTATCTCCTTCCTTCAGGGTATTTAGACAATATTTTGACCAATCATATGAAGCTTTAAACCAAATCTCTTGGGCTTAAAATATAAATATTTTAACCCTCCTTTTGTCAATTCCTTGCACTGACTTTTGACATCACTGACACTGATTCTTGACATCAATGACAACATAACTACTCAAAATTTTCAACAATATCCCCCTTTGTCATTGATGGCAACCCTTTTTCCTTAACCATTCCTTTTTCTTTTTCCAATTATGCTCCCCCTGAGAAACTGCTCCCCCTGACTGAATTCTCTCTCCCTAACTCAAATATCTCTCCCTTTGTCATCAATGGCAAAGGGACACCTTTGGGGCTAAAGATAAGACTCTTAGCTCAACCCCCTCCCCACCTCCTCTCCTTGAGGTGATTAATTTTGGGGTGGGAGTATCTCTACTCCCAACATACACTGCTCTTTTCCTTTGTCCACCTTCTTTCTCAACATACCCTTTTGGTTCTTTTGAATATCCTTGTTCCTGCTTGTCTCTGGAAATTATGTTCTACACCACTTAGCCATATGCCCAACATTATTGCACTTATAACACTTAATGTTGTGGTTCCTTGAAGGTGCAAATATCTTGAAGTTTCTCCTGGTGAAGCCATACCCATTCCTCTCATGAACCCTACAATGAATTGATTTATGACCAAAATGATTACAAGAGTAACAATACCCTTGAAAGAGATGCCCATTTCTGAAATTCCTCTTAGTGAAACCATATTCCTTCTTTTCATGTGTCATGCACTGCATAGCCTTGTGACCAAACCTGTGACATGAGAAGCAACGTCCTTTGAAGAAATCTTACCTTGAACCCATTGGTATCTTAGTCCTTTCTTCCCTGTGATGTTCCTTATTCCTTATTTGTGCATTATTTCCTTCCTTGGTGAACCTTCTATTTTTCAACTTATCCTCATAAGTCTCACTTTCTCCTTCACTCTCTTTTTTTGAAGCTTCTTCTTCTTTGGAGCTTGAGCTTGACTCCTCTCCTTGTTCTCTTTGTCCCTCTTCAAAACCAAGTCCTGTCTTGATGAATGGAGATCTTTGTGTTTTGATAATATCATCCAAATATTTTGAGCTTTTCCTAAACTGATATATCTTGTTATTAAACTTTTCAAGTCCTTTCCTTAGAATGTCAACTTCATATTTTAATCTTTCACATTCTTGCTCTTTTATCTTTAATTGTTCAATCATATCTTCTTCAAACCCTTTTTTCTTTTCAACTATGACCCTTAAATCATTGAGATCTTGTTTAAGCCTTGCTTTTGTTTTATCATCTTCTTGAACCTGATCCTTCAATTTTAAATTTTGCTTCCTAACCTTTTTCAATTCCTTAAGAGCAGAAATGAGCTCAACTTCTAGATCAACTACTCCTTCCTCTTAATTTTTTGATTCTTCCTCTAGAACTTCAAGAGCATCTTCATATTCTTCTTCACTGCTATTAAACCCATTCTTTGTATAGTGATCTTCAAGATGTCCAAAGTTACCACAAATAAAACATTTGAGTATTCTTGGTTCCTTCTTCTTCATTCCACTTTCTTGGATTGGAGAATCTTCTTCTTCTTCTATGGCCATGAAGAGAATTTCTTCTTCTTCATTATCTGAGGATCTTCCATCACTATCACTTGAACTCTTGCCTGTATTATCTGCATAGAAACTTTTCTTGTGCCTCTGAAAAACTTCTTCTCATGCTTGTTTTGTCCATACCTATTTTTCTTTTGATACCTGGATTTTCTTGCTTCCCTGTTCTTATGATCTTGTTTCTCTTCACCACTGCTACTTCCAACTTCTGGATAGTTAGATGCATAGTGACCATATTTACCACAATTGAAACACTTAACTATTTTTGTACCTTTGTACTTTCTTGAGTCCTTGTTCCTTCTGCCATATTTTGCTTCTTCATCATTGGATGACTCATCACTTGAATCTAACTTCTTATCTTTTGTCTTATTTGCTACTTTGAAGGTTACCTCTTTCTTGGGGATAGGATCCTTTCCTATTCTCATCTCAAAAGTTGTGAGAGTTCCATGTAACTCATCCCTAGTCAAAGTTTCAATATCTCTTGTTTCTTCTATGACTGAAACCTTTTCACTATACCTCATAGGGAGTGACCTTAAAACCTTTTGACAAACATCTGATTCTTCAAATTTAAACCCAAGTCCTTGCATGGAGTTAACAACCTCATCCACACGAAGTAAGTATGTAGCAATGTCTTCCTCATCCTTCATCTTCAAGTCTTCAAATGTTTTCTTGTGATTTTGCAATTTTGCCATCTTGACCTTTTTGTCTCCCTCATATGTTTTCTTCAACTTTTCCCAAATATCTTTTGTTGATGTGCAATGCATAACTTTTACAAAATCTTCTTCATGTAAACCACTTAATATTGCATTCATTTCCTTTGAATTATGTAGATGTAGGAGCTTACCATATTTATCTATAGGAGGAGTAGCTGGAGGTGTGTACCCATCCTCAACTGCTTGCCATATCTCATATCCTTGTGCCATAAAGTAAGTCTTCATTCTTATACTCCAAAAAGCATAATTGTTCCCATCGAACAATGGTGCCTTATTTTCTAAAGATCCACTCTGAGATGCCATCTGTGTTCTTGTATACTTTTCCTTCAAGCTATTAAACTCTTTCGAAGGAACCCGCTTTGATACCAATTGAAGAACACAAGCTTATATTGAGAGGGGGGTGAACAGTATAAGACCAACTTTTACTTTTCTTTCCCAAACAATATTATCCAATATTATCAATGGCAATATCAATAGTAGTAATCAAATCAATGCATAAATCATCACACACAATAGAGACACCAATTTAACGTGGTTCACCCAATGTGGGCTACTCCACGGAGAAAATATTTCTACTAAATTTTCTCAACAAATCTCTTGGGAATCACTTCCCTATTACAATTTTTATGGACCTCTGTCCAAAGGAGACACCAATCCCCTAATGCTTTGATTTGTGGATCTCTCTCCATAGGATAACTCTTTCCCCTCTTCTCTGGTTCGTGGAACTTGACCCAGGAGAACTCTTTCTCCTCAACTAGTTCTTGGATCTCTCTCCATAGAAGAACTCTATCTTTCCCACTTGCTTCATGGATCACACTCCATATGAGAACTCTTTCCCCTTGCTCTGGTTTGTGGAACTCTATCCATAGGAGAACTCTTTCTCCTCTGCTCTAGTTGGTGATCTTCTAGAAGACTTCTACCCCCATTGCACTAGCTTGTGGATCTCTCTCCATAGAATACCTTTGTCCTCACTTAGAATACCTCTGTCCTCACTACCCTGGCTAATGGATCTCTATCCACTGGAGACTCTTATCCTCTACTCTATCACCTCCAAAGCTTGCTCTCAACTTAGCTCAAACTCTGTCTCAAATCTACACTAAACATTGTCCTCAATCTAGTACAAATCTTCTCCAACTCTATCTTAAGTCTAGCATAAATCTACTCACAAATATGCACCAAAATTTATCCTCAAATCTATCCTCAAGACTTAACACAAAGCTTGATCCAATCACAAATCAACTCTTCTTAGATCTACCCCAAGACTTAACATAAAGCTTGAACAAATCAATCAATCAACTCTACTTAGATTTTCCCCAAGCCTTAACACAAATCTTGAACAAATCAATCAATCAACTTATGCTCTCAAGTCTTCACTAATACTTACCTCAAATATGCTCTCAAGTCCTCTTAAGAACTTTCTCAATCTGCTCTCAAGTATTCACCAAGACTTACCTCAAATCTACCCTCAAGTCCTCTCAATAACTTGCTCAATCTACTCTCAAGTCTTCACCAAGACTTACCTCAAATATGCTCTCAAGTCCTCTCAAGAACTTTCTTAATCTGCTCTCAATTATTCACAAGACTTACCTCAAATCTGCTCTCAAGTCTTCACCAAGACTTACCTCAAATCTGCCCTCAAGTCCTCTCAAGAACTTGCTCAATATTCTCTCAAGTCTTCACAAAGACTTACCTCAAATCTGCCTACAAGCTTTCACAAAAGCTTGCTCAACACTATCCTTAAGCTTTCACAAAATCTTACACAACTTTGTCCTTAAGCTTTACAAAAGCTTACTCAAAGCTATCCTTAAGCTTTAACAAAAGCTTACTCAAATCTGCTCAAACACATGCTCAATACAGCTCACAAGATATGCTCAATAAATCTCAAATCTTGCACACAATGCTATCAATTGCTTTGTCTAATATTCAAAGTAATTCCTTTAACTTGAAGTAGTTTAGACATATTCTATTCAAAATTTTTTTAACCTCTAGAACATATAGAGAATGATGTACTCTATCAAAGACTCAATATGTTCTACTCAATCATTAAGTTTGTCGCTTCCACAAATCTGATTTCTAATGTTTGCACATTCACTTTCAATATCACTCAAAACCAATGCTCAAGAAGTTTCACTCAATCATTCAACCAATGAAGCACAACTTGCTTACAAACCCTAAACCAATTGTTTTCACACTATATCCAACAACACATAATATGGGTCTCAAACCCTAACTCAAATAATCTTCAATCTCTATCTCAAATGTTCTCTAAAAATTCACCAATCATGCATATAAAAACCACTCAAATATTTTCAACAATGCTTATCAAACAATCCTTTTCACTCCACCTTATATTTCACAACATTTAATCCAACAACACTTCAATCAAAGGATGATGTGCCCATACCTTTTTACTTTGATGGAGATATGTCTTCAAAATCTATTTTACAATCAATTCTCTTTGTGCCACTCAAAATGTTAGATAGCAATAATCTATTTCAAAACCTCCACAAGGTATTCCTTCCAAAATGTGCCCAAATAAATTCCAAACCACTCTCTAGGTTTCTCAAATAATCAAACCCTTCAAAATTCTTAACAAAACATACATATAATAAAAATACCTCATACACCTTTTAACTCCCTCTTAACACACTCAACACAATCAGCAAGGATTTCAATAATTCATTTTCAAAATAATTCACTAAGATTTCCTTCAGAATTTGAATGCATAAAATAATCAAACTTATTCCCTTATATCTCCCTACTTATCATAAATGCATTTTCAAAATAATTATAACCACAATTCAAAAATATTCCAATGCACTTATTAAATCACAACTCAAATTATTCAACACCCTCAATATGCAAAAATAAAAATTATTTTTAATACCTTATACCTCCACAACAATGCATACCATATGACTTAGAACCAAAGGCACAAATTTATTAATGCAAAACAAATACCTTTGTGCATTGCCTCCATAGGATTCGATCCCCCGCTACACTACCGCTAGTGCCTTAGCTATGGCCTAACCATCACGTGAGCTAAGCGCTCACTTGAGACCTCTAAAGCACCCACTATGCTTTGTATCTTTCTGCTTGGCACTAAAAGTTTTGAAACAAAACTTTCTCCCCTTCATTATCGCCAGAGAATCGAACGCGAGACCTCTCGTTCATCAATGACTTACACTACCAAGCCTTACCACTAGCCCAACCACTTGGTTGGTGATAAGAATATGAACCCTTGTCACTTTATCCTTCCACATTCTTTCCTTTGCTTTTAAAAATTAAAATATTTTGTCCTCTTGCGCTCACGAATTCGCATCAACCAATTAAACCAATATACTCATGTGCATTCAGAGACTTGCATTATGTCTTCAAACCTTATGGTATAAATACCATACTCCTTCCTTGCTCGAACATCAACGGGAATAATTATTTCAATTTAATATTTTGCGCCCAACCCTTACTTAGGGTTTATATTATAAATTTATTATAATATAAATATTATAATTAATTTATGAATAACCTTAGGCTTTTCTTTTAACCCTTAATATTATAATAAAAAATATTATAATATTATTTCCTTTGGGCCTAGGTATTTCCTTCCTTCACTTTAGGCCTTGTCTTAACAACTTTAATATTATAATAATAAATATTATAATATTATTTCCTTTAGGCCTAGGTATCTCCTTCCTTTAGGGTATTTAGACAATCTTTTGACCAATCATGTGAAGCTTTAAATCAAATATCTTGGGCTTAAAATATAAATATTTTAACCCTCCTTTTGTCAATTCCTTGCACTGACTTTTGACATCATAGATACTAATTCTTGACATCAATGACAACATAACTACTCAAAATTTCCAACATCCCCGAATTTTTCATCTAGATTGGTTATGACATTAAAATATACTATGATCATGAATAAGGCTTCTTGGTCTTTACTTCTCATAAAGGCTTCAACCCCAATCCATACTTCTTATCTACCCAACTGATTTGTAGGTCCATAGATATTGATAGGATTTTTGGAACACAGGATATTTTTGTAAATCTATGTAGAATTATGATAGTATCTCCTTTAACAACCATGTTGAGAAATAATTTATTTATTTGGTTAGAACAATAGAAAAATATTTCAAGGAATTAAAGTATTAGCAATGCCAAATTTTTCTAAACCTTTTTAATTGAAATTAATGCTTCTAGCAATGGAATTAGGGCAATTTTGATGGAAGGAGGACCATTGGCCATCACACCTGTCGATCACTTTCAAGAAGAAATTTGGGTAAATTTACCTATGAAAGGAGATGTTGGATATTTTACATGTTTTTAATCATTGGAGGACATATCTCATTGGCATCATTTTTCTATCAAAACTGACCATCAAATTCCTAAGTACTTCTTGGTACAAAGGGTAGCAACATATGAACAAAAATATGGATATCTAAACTATTGTTCGATGATTAATAATTCACTTATAAAATGAAAGGAGAATGTAGTTGTTGATGCATTATCCTAACATTATGAAGATAAGGGAATGTTAAATGTTATATTTATACCACTTTCTCAATGGTTCAATTATCTTTGAGAAGAAATGGCCAAAGATTCTAGTTTGTAAACTTTGATCAACAAGTCCCACTTAGAGCCTAATTCTTGCCCTAAAAACACTTGGGATGGTCAATAATTGAGATATCATGATTGACTTGTCATTCCCTAAAATTCAAAATATGTGAGAACTCATCTTACAAGAAATACATCATCATCAATGCTGAGACATTATGGGTTTCTAAAGACCTATGAAAAAACCAAGCATATCTTCTTTTCAAAGGGAATGAAATTGGACATTTAAACTTTTGTGGTATAATGTTACAAGTGCTAAAGAATGAAAGGTAAAAATAAGCGTTCCCTTGGAACCCTTCAACCCTTGCCAATTCTAGAACAAGTGTGGGTAACTATTTCCATGAATTTCATTGAAGGGTTGCCCAAGTTAGGAGTGAAATTAGTGGTGCTAGTGGATCATCTCACAAAGCATGCTAATTTGTGTTCCTTATCCCATCCAAATACAATCTCTATAGTTGCCCAAATATTTTTAGACTTTATCTTTCACATTTATGGAATGCCCAAATCTATTGTGTTAGATAGGGATCCTACTTTTACCAACCATTTTTAACAAAAACTATTTAAGTTGTAAGACACTCAACTCCAAATGAGCTTGGCCTACCACCCTCAGATTGGTAACCAAACAAAAATTGTTAAGTGATTGGAAACCTACCTTGATTGCTTTACATCTAAGCATGCTTCACAATGGGATCAATGACTCCCTCTAGCCAAATGGTGGTATAATACTTCATATCATATTGCTACCAAGGTGACCACATTTGAAGTAGTATATAGAATTCCTCCACCAACAACATCCTCCTACATTCTAGGAACTTCTAAGGTTCAACTTGTCAATTCTACTCTCAGCTAGCATGTTACCTTCCTCTAACAACTTAAGGTAAATATTATATTATCCCATAACCATATGCGTCAGTAAGCTAATCAACATCATTTGGAGCATATTTTTGAAGTGGAAAACATGGTTTTTCTCTACCTAAAACCCTACAAATAATTATCTCTCCAAATCCATGGATGCCAAAAACTTATAGCCAAATAGTATGGCCCCTACTAGGTGTTGTAATAGATTGGTTCCATAGCTTACAAATTGATCCTTTCAAAAAATTCTAGGATACATCCTATATTTCATGTCTCCTCCTTAAATAAGGTTGTTGGAAATAAGGTATAGGTTCAATCTACAATGCCAAAACTAGATGAGGAAGGATCCATCATTCTTGAACCAAAAATAATTTTGGATAGGAGGTCACACACCCTTCACCACTGTCATCATTGATTTTTTTGTTCAATTACAAGGATTAAAATCTGAAGATGCTACATGGGGGTCCCTCCAAAAACACTAGTAGTAGTTTTCTCATCTTTAGCTTTGAATACAAATATTTTTGAAGGGGAAGGGTATGTTATAACCCCATCCTAGAACTATTATGCAATAACCCATTTTTTAATGTGGGGACCAAATCTTGATGATATTTTGTAATATTTTGTAATAGTTTGTGGTATTAGAGGTGCATAGACAAGTGGTGCAATTTAATATAATTGCTATAAAGAATGTAATTTTTCTATTGAGTAGAATATTCTAGCTTAGGTTAGGATTTTCAAGAGTCTTTAAAAATACGAGGGAATAGAAGGATGTATCTATTTGAATATTGAATCAAATTTCTATTTATGAGGTTACACCTTGAAGAGGGTAACAATTCTATATTATGATTTATGAAAAATAAAATAAAATTCTACATTTACATTTCATATTATAATATTTTTTTCTTTCATAAATTACTGCTTTTATTGCAATATTTATGTTAATGTGCTTATTTTAATTAGAATATTCCTAGCCTAACACAACATTTTCTTTACCAATTATTTTCTCCTAAATGGTGCATCATACTTCAAGAGAGTCTTCAAAATTCGATGAGACACATTCCTTAGGTTCATACTAAATAGACAGATCCTTGTTATTATTTTGAACCTATTGTATTGTGTCCTCTAATATTTGATCTACTTTTTCTTCATGGACTAAAGCCTCAAAATAATTGGTATTTCTCCAAATATCCTTCCTTACTAGTCTCCACTATTTATTTAATTTTATTTGTCTAGATTTATTTTTTAGAAGATGAAAATCATCCTCATCCATATCTATTTATAATTTTCTCTTGTAGTTTTCTACTTATGTTTTTTTTGGACTCTTCTTAGGGAATGATCTCTTAATATGTTCCACCTCATGACATCTTCTACATCTAAAAGATTTGTTTTCATAATCTATATTTTTGGTCCATAACTTACCCCCATAATTAAGACTTTTTGGTTCTAATAAAGGTTTACTTATCTCAATCATGACCAATATCTAACCATAAATACCCAAGAATCCATATTTTATAGTTTTTGAAATCTCAAGAAATTCCCCATAGTGTTGCCTATTTTTTTGAAGGTATTCATTTGCTAAAATTCAATGATCAATCCATACATCCTAACCTAAATTGACACTAGAGATAGATTTACATTTTTAGGTGGAAAGCCTTCATACCAACAAGTAAGGAAGAGTCCTACTCTTCCCATAAACCAAGGACCCCCTTTTAAGATTCTCTCTCTTTCATTCTTGGAACAAAAAATGGCTAAGAAGAAACCTTTGAAAAGAAATGATAGACTCATTCCTAAAGACTTCCAACTTCTATCAATTCATTTTCTCAAGGTTGAAGCCCCTGGCGAAGACCCATTAAATTTACCAAAAACTACCCTATCTTTGAGCAAGGAGGATGGATCTTGTATGAGGCCCTCACTAACCTCTACCAGTGGAGATGATTCTAAGGATTTAGCTATAAATTGGTCCATGAAAAGAAAATTAAAACTCAAAATCTATTTAAATTTATTACAATATCCCAGAGCAATTATAATATTTTATTAAAAACCTTAATAATTTGCATGTAAAATTTCTAAGATAAAGAAGGTGAAAAAGAAACTTAGCTAAAATATTATATGCCTAGATGAAATGCCTTGCCTCACTGAAGCCCTAGCCCTCCATTTCTGCTCTCATCATCCAAATCCTAGTTGACAAATATTTGTAATTTTTTTCATGTCTTAAAAGATCATCATTGCCCATGTTCGGAAGGCTAACTTCACAGGGTCGTATCTTCCTCAATATTGCTTGAATTTTTTTATATTATCTCTGATTTTATAGCTCTTCAAATTTTATACAAATTAATCTAAGAACCAACTGAATCAGACAACCCTTCACAAAGATATGACTCCTAAAAGATGAATCATTTAAAAAAAAAATAGTCCTCACACTATCCTAGTTTCTAACTACTATCTTCCAATGCTTATATCTCCCTCAATAATGCCTAAATTCTTTCAAATGACCACTCAAATAAAAGATTTTCAAATTTAACACAAAATGACATAAGAAATGTTTAAATCAGATGACTCTGCAATTCTTTGGAATGACCACTCATTTCAAAAATTTTCAAAATCAACACAAAATGACATAAGAATTGTTTAAATCAAATAACTCTATGCAAATAACTCTATGCAAAGATACAACACCTAAAATTATTCCATTCTAGAAAACAATTACCCCTAAAAAAAAATACTACATCCTATAAGTAAAATATTATGACAATTTAACAACATTTATACATATTTCATCATCAAAATTTAAACCTCAAAATTTTTCAAAACCTCTTCTAAATATTTAAATATTAAATATTATAAAACTAACTAATTGGTCATATTTTATGCATACAGTCTTCCTTTCAATATAATTTGTCATATTTTATAATTATTTGCAGCATGCAGTCTTCCTTTCATGATTATTTGTCCTATTTTATAATTGTTTTCAAAATGCAAAAAGTCAAATTAAACCTTCAATGTACTGCTTTTGATGTCAACAGGTACCATGCGATTTTCCAGAAAAAACAACATATAGCACATCACATTATCTGTAATTCCTTAGTTGAAAAATGAGAGCAACATCTCCACAATAATAACTAAAATAAATAAAACAAGACAAGACTACACAGTCAATTCTAATTACTCACAAACACCTCAGAGACACCACCCTGTAATAGTTATTAGCTGCTTTCCCTCACAGGCGCCTACAGGTTCTACTTCCCGCCCGTAGACTCTCCCAGGATTCGATCATCATCATCTTTACTAGACTCTCCCAGGATTCGATCATCATCATCTTTATATAAATATAACGTATATCTGCGATACGGCAATACCGTGTCGCCCGGGGTTACAATAACTGCAATATAATAATTCAAAAAAAAACTATAAGAATTGATCAATGAAAAAATAAAGTTATTGAATCAAAAACAAAATAATTATATATTTCTGCTTAAGAGGGTTGTGATTAAGAACATAGAGTGTGAGGATGAACGTTTCTCCCGCAGCTTTGGATGACACTTAATATCTGGGAGACGTTGATCAGCGCTGCGATTTGTGGAGTTAGCTGCGAACATATGCAGGACATATTGGCAGCTCTTATCAGTCCACAGCAAGCCGCGGAGGGAGGGACTCCGAGCATCACCGACGCGCAGGAGTTCACCAGGCCCTGAACTTCCTCTACACATTTGTCAGCACGCCCTAAATTTAAGGCGACGAAGATGAAGAGGAAGAAGAAAAATGGAGAAAACCGTTCGAATCCAGCATTTCTTCTAAAAATAGCTTTTCTATGCTCTCTTTTAATGGATGGCGTGGATAGCTTTTCTATGCTCTCTTTTAATAGATGGTCAAGGAACAGTCTGTACACAGATAGAATGGAATGATTCCAGACTATTTTTGGTAATGATTTCAGAACTCTCATGATAACGTTGGGAACCATGTAAAAGATATCATAGTTGAACAAAGTAGGAATCATCTATGTTGAAATGCGAACCAAGCCAAAGAATGCACAAATTCAAAAGATCCAAATATTAGTCAAAAAGAACAAAGTTGAGATTTCTTCCAAGGTGATGTCATCAAAGCATCTGTAAGGCCTAAATTTATTCCAAAAAAAATTAAGCAAACTAAAAGCTTGGTTTCGATACATGGCATCTGAAGCATCCCTTTTAGAGCCACAACTACCTCAGTGCCTCCTAACTATTCAAACTAACATCGTTAAAGCAAAAAGATGACATCTTTGACAAATAAGTTGCAATGGTTTGGCCATTTATAGAATACAGTTTGAGATCTAGGAGCAAATTGTAAAAAAATTCAAATTCAAGCATAAGATGAAATAAAAGCAAGCCACATCAATAACAAACCAGTGCATGATATGAAAACAACACACTCCCTAAAATGTTCTTTGTCAAGTTGTTTTGCATAACCAGGGTTGTGCGTAAGGGGTCAGCCCCAATATGTATTTGTAAAAACGGGGTGAATCAATTTCGAAGTCCAAGAGAATTACATCCAACCTTATATAGAAGATATGGCGATTTATTTCATTTTCCACCAAAAATTATAAAAATGGGGTGAATTAGTTTTGAAATCCTGTTATTGCTTATCTATCATCTATTCTTGTGATAAGACTTAGTATCTATATAAGGATTAGTATCAAATATTATAATAATAATTTTTACTAGATCCATCATTTTAGGTTGCCAAGATCTAGCACCCTTTAAGGTTTTTTATACATTACCATTACTAGATCTTCATTTTTTTTTTAAGTATCACACTTTAGCAACTTTAGATCTCATTTTGGAGGTCTTCTAAGGGTTTTTGAGAATTTTACCAAGATCCAAACCAATCATAAATTTTTTTTTAGTGTAAATCTCATCAAGCTAGGTGGTTTCAAAAAAAGAATAAAAACAAAGTTGTGGATCAAAATTTATACCTCCTAGAAGGTTTCTTGCTTCGAAAGTAAAAAAAAAAACTTCAAAAGTTAAAGTGCTACCAATCGTCAAACACTAGTCATCCCACCCTTTTGCTAGATGGTTCTCTGCTACCGATTATCACTCACTAGTCATCCCACCATTCACTATTAGTCATTACTCACAAATAATATTGCCCTTCTGTTATCGGTTGTCACTTGCCAATCATCTCACCCTTCTGCTATCAGTTATCACTTACCAATCATCCCATCCTTTTGGTATCGGTTCTCATTCACCAATCGTACCTCCCTTATGCTATTGATCATCATTCACTAGTAGTTCCACCCTTCTACTACTGATCATCATTCACTAGTCATATTGCCCTTCTACTACTAATCATCTTTATTTATGGTACTAGTCATATTTATTTATACTACCAGTCATGTGTTCTCTATGATCAGGCATCATTTATTTGTAGTCTTTTCTCTACGATCAGGCATATTTTATTTGTAGTATATTCTCTACAACTAGATATCTTTAATTTGAATTTTATTCTCTACAATCGAACATATTTCATTTGTAGTCTATTCTTTGCGATTGGGCATCTTTCATTTGTATTTTGTTCTCTATGATTGGGTATCCTTTGTTTATTATGTTATCCACCATTTACTATTTATGATCTGCTACCCCTCAGTTATGTTATCGCTCCTCTCATTTATTCTTTTCTACCAATATTTTATTTTTTATTAAACATTCATTCTCTGTTGTCGCTCATTGTTTGGCTTCTCTATTATAAGCCAAGGAGAACTAATTTGTAATGTGTATAATCGTTGCTATCATATTAGGTATATATACTAGGGGTATAATAGATAAATTTGTCAATGTTAATAATTATATGTAATTTTAAGTCAAAAAGGTCCAAAATCTAGGTGGGAAGGCTGGTGTTTTAAAATTTAAATGGTAAAAGTATTATAATTTTAGGGTGAACCGACCCTAAAAAAATTTCCCCAAAAATTTTGGGTGAATGGGCCAACATCAAGGGTCCCCATATTCACCAATTTTAATTTTCAAAAATACTAATATTCATTAATTTACAATAATTCAATGCTATGGATAACCCTATGCATATCAAACTTGTAACTATATTGTAAATCTTAAGTTGCAAGATTCAAAGAACAACTTATAAATAGATTGAAAGACCTCTAAGGGAGGGTTAGCTATATAGCATTTTCTTGGGTATATATTATATAATTTTTTCCACCAATGAGAAGTGATAATTATTTAGCCTTCAATTTTGGTGTTATTGTAGGTTTTATGAATAAGTTTATGCTTTAATTAATTTGTGTTACACTTTATGATTAATTTATTCTTCTATTTGGATCGCTATTGGATTATTTTCATTAAAGTCTTTTGAATGATTGAAGCATATGTTTATAATTGAATTAAATTTGTCATGCACTTGATAATGGTCGGTTTGATAAGTATTATTGTAAGTTAATTGTTGTAGGTTCTTACAGTATGTGCCCAATATCATTATTTCTCTAAATGGTTACTCTCTCCTAACCATCTCTTTTCTCACCCTCAACTTAAACCCCTATTTTAATTTTACACGTATTTCAAGGAGTCGACCTTATTTGGAGGTTTAATTGAGAGAAATATCGTTCATTCAAAATGTTGCCTAAACTCTAGGGTGTACTTCATAGCTTGGGCAGATTTTATACCAAAAATATTTTTTAGCATGCTTAGTGGGATAATTTATGACAAAATTCGCTCATTTTTTTTTTAGCGAAAAACCCCTTGCGGAGCCGCCTTGGTCTAAGAGACCACAAATAGGGGGTTCTACACCTTCAAATTCACCCGGGGTGCATTTCGACCCCTCGCACTTCAACATTATCAATTGGATTTTCGATACCCAATTCAGCTTTTTGGTAGGGTGGAGATTTGAACCTGGGACCTCCCTTGGAGGATTGCCCTCTCCTCTCCAACTCACCTACAACACCTAGGTAATTCACTCATTTATTTGATTGAGCATAACCTTTGTGAATTTTTACCTCTTAAGATCATTCAAATTGTTCACCTGGAAACTTTTTTGATTTACAAGTTACTAACAAATACCCATTTGCAACATTATTCTATTTTTTTGTGTTTTTATGCTAACAAGGTTTGTAGCCAAGAAACTAGATAATCCATTACCATTTCTTGAATTATCATATTTTATGTTAAGATAAACTAAGTATCTACCTTCGGATTTATTATTATAAATTGTAGATTCTATGTACTCTACCCCTCCAAAATGCTCAAGAACATCTAGTTTTGATATCATGGTTCAAAATCAGAAAGAAGTACCCAAAAATTTCCTTGAATAAAACACCATCGGACCATTAGGTTTGATACATCTTAATGACATTCCTAAGGCAAAACTCAAATCCTTTTCTACCTATGATGGCATAGCCAAAATGGCATATGAATTTTACCAATATTTATTCTTGTTGGCTGCAATTCATAACATCTTAGAGGAAGATATTATGGTTAGGCTCCTTGCTCTATCTTTTAGAGGAAAGATACTACACTAGTATAATGCTCTAGATGATGTAAGTATTCATTCATGGGCTGCTTTTGAAAGGCATTTTGTCAAAGAGTTTAATAATTTGATCAACCTCTTTTCATTACTTACTCAATTTACAATTATTCAATAACATCCTTAAGATGTCATCACTAATTTCAACATCAAGTTCAATAGAAATTGGAAAATAATCCATCATGATATTAGACTTCTTGGTCCCCTAGTATAAAATTGTTATATCAAAGCCCTAGATCCTTATCTAGGACTCCAAACATAGAAATCATATGTGATGGTCTTCCATTAGGTCTATCAAGACATTGTTACTATAGAGAATTCTTTAATCTCTATAGGAAGGCTACCCCTAGGATTGGTTAGCCCACTCAAAAAAAGGAAACTCCATACACTATCACACATATTTCCTTGATATCTCCTATTCCCACCCTTAAGACATTACCTCCAATACTAACTTTACCAGCACTACTAGCTCTAGAGCCAAACGAGTATCCAATAATAATAGAGGTACTAACTACCTTGAAGACTTTCAATAACAAGGTGAAAGCTAATTAAAGAGGAGAGACTAAAATATACCAACCCAAAATATTCCTCTATGTTTCTAAAGATCAAAAGGCTTCCACTAGAAATTCAATTGATAAGGTCAATAATATTTACAATGATCAAAAATTAGAATCCTCAATATCAAACCCATAAGGTTTCCTTTGATGCATAGTGTACAGTGATCCTAATAATGTCAATACTTGTGTGATGTACCAACACCAAGCCTAGTTGGTTGCAACTAAAAAGTCTAAAAATGCATAAAATATCAAGTAAACATGTTGTGGGATCCACATGATCATACAATATCCTTTAGAGAAGAAATGCATATCATTGATTACTATTTCTAAAAGGAAACCATTATAAATAGATCCATTAATGTTAGGACTATTTTGATTCCTATATTAGCTATAAAATTCCAAATATTAGATACTACATGATTTCAAAATAGCTCCAATCTACCTAGAGCCAAGAAATACTCCATATCCATCAGAGACGCATAAGGAGTGACCAAATCTAGAATAAGAAGAGAAAGCAAAAGAGAATATACCTAAATCTAAGAAGCAAGGCTGGGATAAATTAAAATATTCTTATATAACCAAATGATAAAGGATAGAATCCACTCAAGAATATAGAAGGAGATTTGATGAACCTAAAAAGAAAAGAAAAAATAGTTAGAATATTCAGGATTCAACATTGTTGAAGTAAGTATATATGATGCCTTGATGATACCCAAACAAATTGACATGCTTAGAGCTTCATTAAAAATGACCAACTTTAGAGGAGCATCAAATTTAGAGTATAATTTTGCTCAAAAATTTTTGACTCCTAGAACCAAAAAGAAGAGGCCATCACCCTTTTACATGTCTTTAAGGATGGAAACATGGATCATACATAATTGCATGATTGATTTTAGAGCTATGACTATCGTGATGGCTAAAGCAGTATGCGAAGCTATGGGTATGGAATACACTCACTCCTACCTTGGAGTTTTGTAATTACATGGCACTCCTATTAAGACAATTGGAGTTGTCAAAGAT
This sequence comes from Wollemia nobilis, assembly GCA_028583015.1. NCBI lineage: Eukaryota > Viridiplantae > Streptophyta > Pinopsida > Araucariales > Araucariaceae > Wollemia > Wollemia nobilis. The sequence goes on along the minus strand of JAQPPZ010017236.1, from coordinate 1,713,227 downwards.
ATTTCTATGATGCTGCATAAGGCACCAGAGATTACTATGATACAAGAAGTGGTATTGTAGACCTTGACCCATATTTTGGCCTTTATTTTTCTCAAGAATTTACAACAAAATTGGGAGGTTATATGTACCTAGACTATTCCTATATGATAATCCCACATAATGGGAGACAAAATAAAATCTACTCAAAAAATTGACATCATATCATATATAAAAGATAGAAGAAGAATGTATCAAAATGATCAGTGAAGATATAGACCCTCTATAAGATATACTTGTATTATAGAATGAATATGAATTCTCTCTAAAGGATTATAATGCATAGATTGACATAGATGATCTACAATCCGGAGGGAGCGATGAAATTAGGGTTTCTTGGGAGGGTGGGGATGACGATGGGTGGGAAGGCTATTCTGGGAGAGCACGGGAGCATCGATAGGTTTAACCAAGGGCTCGGTAGGGTGGAGGGAGGGCAAACAGAGTCTGGGGATGTCGAGGAGTCCTTGCCAAGTCGCGGCAAGGATCCACCAAAAAAATGGGGAGATGGACCTTAGAAGTCATATGCTTTGGCAGCGGCCTCTGAAACCCTAAGCGGGATCTTCTCCAAGGAGTTATTTTTGTCCGGGGACGAGTTGGACATCCCGACGAAAATTCTCTCAAGCTTTGTGGATTTCAAAAAATTTACCCTCATCGATAAGTTTATTGGTGGTCGTCCCGACATGGAGACCATTTGCAAGTGGGTGTCTGGAAAATGGTGGACCTCTGGTCACTTAGAGCTGGCTGCCCTAACCCAAGGTTTTTTTGTGATTAGGCTGAGCAACAAGGACTACTATAAAATCCTGGCTCAAGGGCCTTGGTTCTTGGGTCGTAGGAGTCTCTTTCTAAGGAAGTGGGGTTTGGACTTTAACCTCGATACCCAGAATATCAACATTGCTCCAATATGGGTTAGGCTCCCAAGTCTTCCCCTTTTTTGTTGGCATGAAAATGTAATCAGAGGTATTGCTCGGTCCATCGGGGAGCTGATCACTTTAGACCCTCCCACCAGAGCTCAAACTAGATTTGTCCAAGCTCGATTCTATGTTTTAGCGGACTTGGAGATGGACCTCCCATCCTCCATTACTCTATGGTCTGGGGGTACTTTTCTACACAAGCAAGCTATTGTTTATGAGAATAGAAAATATTTCTGCCCTCAATGTAGTTCTCAAGGGCATCTTCAGTCCAATTGTCCTCTCCAAAAGCTGAGGAAGAAGAAGTGGGATCCCTGCAACCCTCTAGAGCATGATGAAGGTCAGACGAAGCACCCTTTTGTGAAATGCCATGAATATCCAGGTCCATCTAGGGACCATATCGAATCCTCCTTACCAGAAGAGGAAATCACCACCCATCCGGACTCCGAGCAGTGTGGTGGGCACCCCCAACTAGGACCACATGAGGAAAAGGAATAGGCCCCCCCTTATCACCACATAGGCAGATTCACCCAAAATTTATGACCGAAACTCTCCCAAGGCACAAAAGATATTGGAAGACTACCTATTGGGAAGAAGAGGTTACTAGCCTGGTAATATTAGCCCTCGAATTATGAGGAGTCAAAAGTGAGGGGTGGATTTTGGTAGTGAAAGGAAGCAGGGTCGTCCCCCCAACAAGGAAAAGAGAGACAAAGAAACTATGGCTAATGTTGCAAATGGAACCCAACGATTGTTGTTTCAGGATGACTTCGATTCTCTGATGGGTGACGTGCTTATCCCAAAACCTCCCTTCCAGTAGGGAAAGGGAAGTAAGAATAACCTCAAACCATACAGATGAAATCCTGGATGTGAGAAGACTAAAAGGAGTGGCAATTTGGGCCAGGGCAAAATTTCCCAATAGGATTTTCAACGGTTTATTTCATTCCAGTCATTTTTCTTGGATCCTATCCAACATGTATGCTTCGAATTTTGCCTCCGGGAAAGCAAAAATGTGGAAAGTTATTTCCCAGGTATGGGAGAATTTTTTGTAGTTTTCTTGGTTGTCTTCTTCTACTTTTCGATGGTCCAGCTTCTCCGGCTAGTTTTTGTTTTCCCAGTTATAATGGCCATGGTTTCCAAGATAATTAGGAAAAAATGCCTTACTTGTAGCCCTCAGGCAATTCGTAGCTTTTTGTTTTTTTTTGCATACAGGTTTATTCTTCCAGCCAAGAGGCATGAAGCAGTATTTAGCAAGGCTAATTTTGTATATAATGTTTTGGGATCTTCTATAAAAACCCATTGTTAATCTATTATAATAATTACCAAAAAAAATAATGTATAGATTGAAACTGAAATTGGCACATATCACATAATGGAGCCAAAAAATTTTAAATTCCTATTTATGATGAACCAAGAAATATAAAAAATATAGAACTTTTGAATATTTAGTTTGATAGGGATAGATGCAATAATGGGGTTAGATTTGGGATAGTTTTGATATCTATTTCAAAAGGAATAAAAAAATCTCCTACAATTTAACATGGAGTTGCACTAACAATACCGTAAAATATAAATCCTTATACTTAGGTTTGATGTAGGCAAAACAAATGGTCATTAAATTACTTTTAATCTTCGGTGATTCTAAGCTTGTGGTCAATCAAGTAACAAAAATTTGCAATAGTAAACACCACTACTTGAAAGCATACTATAATAGGGTGGATGACGTGATGGAAAATTTTAAAGCCTTAAACATAAAATCCATTCCCAAGGAACATGAGTTAGTTGATACATTAGATTATCAAGGGGTAACTGTATACCTACTAAAAATTATGGTGACAAATAAATAAGGTATATATGATATTTAGGCCAATGATCCTAGACAAAGAAATATTCTGGCAGGTTTTTCAAGATGACCAATAGATTGTCAATTTCTTGACAAAAGAGATAATCTATGCAGCATAACAGGAAGAGATGTTGTAGGAAGTTGACCAAGAAGAAGTCATTCAACTTAAAAATAATCATATCCCAAAAGTATTGATCACCTTAGAAATCTTGTTTGACAATAATGATCAAAATATAGGATAAAAATAGAAAAAAATCATGAGCATGACTACAAAGAGGTTCAAATTGAACTAGGTAAAAGTTTGAATATCAAAATATACTACACTATAGAAGAAAAATAATTTATGATGCAATGTAAATTGTACCAAGACATAATAGAATGGAGCTATGATGGTCTTTGGGTTTATGGCAAGAGGGTTATCTAGCATACCATAGAGCTAACACTTGATGCCAAGCCATTCAGGCAAAAACAAATGTTGGTTAATCCTAAAATAGAAGTTATGATGAAACAAGAGCTTCTCAAATTGTTAAATGCTAAAATTATATATTTGATCAACCTTTCCACATGGGTGGCCAACCTGGTACTAAAACAAATATTTTTGCCTTTGCATTGATTTTCAAAATCTAAATAAAGTTTTGTTGAAATATCATTATCCCTTGCCATAGATCAATCAAATTTTGTAGGTTGTATTGAGAGCAGAAATAATTTTGCTTCTTGATTATTTTTCAGGATATTATCATATGTGGGTAAAATATGAAGATCAACAAAAAATAAAATTCTCTACCAAATGAGAAACATTCACAAACCAAAGAATGTCATTTAGCTTATCTAATGTTGGAGTGACTTTCCAGCATGCATTGGACTTTGCTTTTGGTGAGTTTGTTAATAAAACTATCCTTATATACTTAGATGATATTACAATTTTCTCATGAAAATCAAAAACATCTAAATAATAAAATGCTATTAATTTGGAATATATTGAATCCCAAAAAATAAATATTTCTTATGCATGAGGGAAAACTCCTAGGACATGTCATCTCTAAACAAGAAATGGATATTGATCCAAAGAAAATTTAGGCTATTCTAGCCTTACTACTACCCCTTAGCAAGAAGGATTTACAATCATTCTTTAGGCATATCAACTTCATCCAAAGATTTATCTTTGACTTTTCACAAATAGTCAAACCCAAATAGAACTCTTGAAGAAGAATGCAGTAATTGAGTGAACCCTAAAGGTAAGGAAGGTGTTCAAATAGATCAAATAGGCTATAACAAGGGCCTTGGTATTAGTTAATCCATATCTCAATAGAGACTTCATTCTATGTGTATGGATTTGAAGATAACTAGACGATAATTTTGACTCAAAAAGATGATAATTAAGAACATTTGGCATATTTCTAAGTCAGGCATTCCAAGATTATCAAAATAACTACAAATTCATGGAAAATCAAGTGTTCATTGTCATGAAGTCACTCAAAAATCTCAGATATTATGTGTCTCAGAGCAAAACTATAATCTATGTAGTTCACTCAAATGTTAAAAACTGTGTTCTTCATTAAGCATTAAGAGAAAAATGAGTTGTATGGATTTCTAAAATACAAGAGTATGACATCAAGATACACCCTACTAAATTTTTCAAAGTCAAATACTTAAGTCAATAGCTAGCTGCTACACCAAAATACAACTACAATATGTGTATAAAAGATAAAGTTGAAACAGGATCCAAAAATAAGAAACATGCAAAAGAACCCAAATGGGTGGACAAGTTAATAAATTATTTTCAAATAGGTAGATGCTTGGAAGGATGGAATAACTCAAAAAGACATAAATATAAATTATATGCATTTGTCCAATTTCTAGAACGATTATACAAAAATAATTTTGACGAAGTCCTCTATTGCATAAAACTGGAATAGGTCAAAAAAGTGTTAAGAGTATTTCATGTGGGATTATTTGGAGGATATTACTCAAGACAAATTACCACCACCAAAATTATTTTATTTGGGTACTACTAGCCCACCATATTTGTGAATGCTTTTAATATAGCTAGAGCTTATAAAAAATACCTATGGTTTTTCAAAAGGAATAAATATTGTGTTCCCACTATAACCAATTATAGGTGAAGAACCTTTTCAGCAATGGGGATTTGACTTAATCAAGGTCATAAATCTAAATTTATTAGTAGGGCATAAGTATATTTCAACAATGACTGATTTTTTCACCAGGTGGATAGAAGCAATAACTACAAAATAAACTAAGAAGATATAGTAATCGAGTTCCTAAAATGGTTAATCACTAGGTTTGGTATCCCAGACGCTCTGGTAACTGATAATGGATCTACCTCTATAGAGGAAAAATTTATTATTTTTCTAGTAAATATGGTATTCACCTAAAAGCTTCATCCGGGAAATGGGTTAGCCAAATCCATTAATAAATATTTTTTGAGAATTATCAAAAGGACCATCAATGAAAATAAAAATGGTTGGCATCTATTACTTGATCAAGCATTATTGATAGACCATAAAATAGTAAAAAAGGCAGTAAAAGCTTCACCTTGCTCCTTGGATTATGGAAAAGAATCAATTTTCCCATTACATATTGAATTTCCTACAATGAAATTAATAGACCAAGGAGAATTCCTAGATATTAGAGAAATAGAAGCTCTAATGGCACAAATTTTGCTCGAGGAATAGAGATAAAAGACCTATAATTATTTTTAAAAATATTCGATCAAAATGAAGCAATGTTTTGATAAGAAGGCCACATTTCGCAATTATCAAATCAATGACCTTATACTCAAATGGGATGAGGATAGATCAAAACTAGGAAATCATAAAAAAATCATTTCATTTTGGTTTGAACCACACCGCATCACTATCAAACATGAACATAACACATATAAGTTGTCAAATTTCAATCACTACATTTTACTAATACCAATAAATGACCTACATTTAAAGCATTTTATTTATGGTTCTACCACTCTTTGTATCATATGTACATAGAAACACAAAAAATGAATAAGCCACAACAATTTTAAAATAAGCTTGAAGATCATTGGTCGAGTTCGAAATCAACTGATAATAATTTTAAAATCTCACACGTCCATTTTCCAGATGATCATAGCAATCATAACCCAACTAACATGTAAAAATATTTTGCATGACCTTGTAAAACACAAAATTTAGTTCTTAGGAAAAAGCAAAAGCATGCACCTCACCCACCACATTAATTTCTAAATGATTAGTTTTGTGCTAATAAAACAATCACTTAAGCAAGAAATTAATTTACAAATTGCTAAGAACTCTCAAGCTCATAGAGCATCTTAAATAATAATTATGTAGCCAACAATAAATGCAATCAACAAACTGCTAAACAAAATTACTAAGGTTTAAAATCAACAACAATGGATGGTAATACAAAGGCCTCTTCCTAGAAAGCAACAAGCACCCAAAATATTTAAAAAGAAAAGCAAATGTTATAAGACCACACTTAGAGAATTAGAGACACAAAGATCACTCTATGGTCTAAATAGAAAATTCTTCAAGAAGTCATTGAGCAACGAGCACAAGGGATGCCACCTAATTACCTAGGTTCATTTGCATGGCATTATTTTTATCTTCCTATATTTATAAGCATGTACATCCCTATCTTGAGCTTGTATTAGCATTTACCCAATGCTATAACCCTCAGCTAAAGGAAATTTAAAATTACAAAGACCAAGTATTGTCTATCTTACATCTAAACTCCTCATTGATACATTTACCTTAGGGTTTAAACCTAGGACATCCCCTAAACCCTTCAGTATAGAAGAACAAAAGAAATATTGTGACCTTAGAATGCATAAATATGGGAGCAAGCGTTTCATATTTTGATTGGACCAATAGCTGAATTACATTATGCCTAGTAATGACCTCCCTAGAACCTCTATTCCTATCTCTAAATTCAAATTCCTTGACATGTTCTCTATGTTGGCTATTATATTTAGGTTACTCACAGATAAAGAAATCTATAACTATCATATTGATATAGTGTATGCCATCTCCATTCCCCATTATTACAATGAATCCCACTCTAACCAGTCAAATAATCCTCTCTTCTTTGATTGGACTAGATTTCTATGCAAAAGAATGCATGAGCAACTCACATAGTTATAGATTACATAACATTTTGGTATCCCCTGCACCTAGCCTACCATGGATAGGCATGAAAAAGATGAATGATTAAGAAAGAGAAATTGTAGTAGTGGATTGGACAACCTTAATTATGGCTTCTAAATCATACTATAATTACAAAAGAGAATTTATAGAACCTGCATTGAAGCTAATATATAATAAAATTCCTTGATTGTCCTAAACAATAGTGGAAATATTGCAAAGTTACCAAATAGAAGGGGATTGGTATTTATTGACTAAGGGAATCAAGTTTTGTTGGGAATTCATTTCTACTATCGTACTATCATTGATTGGGAGTTCACCATGGAATATCATTGACAAGTAGATGATATAAATGTAGCCTTTAACATATGCATAAATAAAGTGGGTATGTGTGAGTATCCTTTTAATTTTGAACCAAATTTAGTAATAACAAAAGGAGAAGGAGAAATTCTAAGGAATTAACTTGAAAGACTAAAATAATGTGTAATACCACATAAGTGGAAGTACAACCTCAAAGATAAATTCAAGAATAAAATAGTGAACTTAATCAAAGGAAAATCGCCAGCATTCAAGGTCATATAACTCGATATTGAATAACTTTGAAACAATTTTGAAGATAATGAGTTAGCCTAGAATATCAGTAAGATGCAAGAGTTTCCTCCTTCGAGGGATTTCTATGAGCCAAAGTGTGGCTGTGACCCGAATAAGTACAAATATCATAGGTTGACTCAAAATAAAATAGATGCTATGGCAAATAAAATAAACTGGGAGAAAGGTAATATTATGAAATGGTAGATATTTAGATGCAAATGTGATGCTCAAAAATCCTAGTACCCATTGTCAATGGATAAAATATTTTCCAAAAAATATGATGAGAATATAAAAATTTGGAAGTCCTAGGAAGAACAAGTTAAAGTCAATATTATTAATAATGAAGGTAAATATGTACACGAATAGAAATACTTAACACAAGAAGATATAGAATAAAAATGAGTTGAATAAGTGATTTCTATGAATGGTCTTACAAAAGAAGTATCAATATCAAAAGAGAGACAAGCACATGCCATTGTGGTGATAGATTTGATAAGCCAAATACCTACACAAGAAACTCTGGCTATGTTGAGCAGTTTATAATTTAAAAAAAAAAAAATTAATTTAATATATATTATAGAATGATGAGATATATTATTGTAATATTTAAATGATGTACTATAATGGTTAACACTTTGGGCTCTCTTTTAGACGCCTTCCTCTTACAATACCTCACTCTTAATGAATCCAAAAAATATTTAAACAAGGTTCATGATGTATATTGTGGAGGTCATTTTAGTGGATATGCCATAGCCAATAATCTCCTACGAATGGGGTACTTTTGGCCTACCATGGAAAAATATGCTCATGAATATGTACGTAAATGTGATAAATGTCAGAAACATGCCAACCTTGTTCATGCTTCTACCCAAGAGCTTCAAGCAAGTTCTTCCCCCTGGCCTTTATCAAAATGGGACCTAGACATTATTGGGAAAATCAATCCAATTTCTTCAGATAGCCACAACAACATAATATTTTACAAAATCAGTAGAAGCTATGCCATTGGCTTCTTGTACAAGGACCTAGGTCTCAAAATTTATTTTTAATCAAATCATCTATAAATTTGGGATCCCATCCACATGTGTTTTAGATAATAGAACATGTTTCAAAAGCAAATACATTAAAAGCTTTATGTAAAATATAAAATCCAGCACAAATGGTCTACTCTGTATTATCCGCAAGGAAATGGTCAAGCTAAAGCATCCAATAAAACTTTAATTAAAATCTTAAAAAGATAGGGTTAATAAATCAGGACGATATTGGCATACCCAACTATATCCAACATTATGGGCTTATCGAACTAGTGTTCGAACCCCCACTGGTGTTTCACCTTTTGTCTTAGTATATGGCACTGAATTTGTTTTTTCTTTCTTTGCTTGAAGTCCCTTCTTTAGATATTTTACTTCAAAATATTGAAGTAGGAGATGAATATTGTATTGATAAATTAAGCCACTTGGAATTACTAGATGAAAAGCATATAAATGCCTTAGAGAACCTTCGCTAAGTTATTTAAACACCATGGGGTGATCCTCATTACATGTTAGGTGGCATCAAGCCTACTTGGAAATGGTGCTTCTGCCCAAGAGCTTAAAGATAGATCTTCCCCCTAGCCTTTCTCAAAATGGGGCATAGACATTATTGATAAAATCAATCTAATTTCTTCAGATGGCCATAAATTTATTATTATAGCAATAGAATATTTTACAAATTGAGTAGAAGCTATGCCATTGGCATCTTGTACGGGGAACCAGGTCTCAAATTTTATTTTCAATTAAATGATCTGTAGATTTGGGATCCCATCCACACTTATTTCAAATTATGGAACATGTTTAAAAAAAAGACATTAAAAAGCTTTGTGCAAAATATAAAATCCAGCATAGATGGTCTACTCCGTATCCATAAGGAAATGGTCAAGCTGAAGCATCCAATAATACTTTAATTAAAATCTTAAAAATTTTGGTTAATAAATCAGGACATGATTGGCATACCCAACTATATCAAGCATTATGGTCTTATCAAACTATAGTTTGAACCCCCACTAGTGCTTCATATTTTGTCTTAGTATATGGCACTGAAGCTATATTTCCTTTTGAGCTTGAAGTCCCTTCTTTAGATCTTTTAATTCAAAATGTTGAAGTAGGAGATGAATATTGTGCTAGATGATTAATCCAATTGGAATTACTAGATGAAAAGCATATAAATGCCTTACCTTCGCTCATATCAATATAAACGTAAAAGATCATATTCTAAAAAAGTACACACTCGATCTTTTGAGATTGGCGATCTAGTTCTTAAATAAAATCAAAAAAATACAAATGCTCAAAATAATTTAAAAGGAAAATTCCAACCAAATTGGTTAGGACCATTTATTATCACTACAAAATTTGGATTTGGTGCATATCGATTGGCAAGTTTAGATGTAAAATATCTTAAGGAACCCATGAATATCATGCACCTAAAATGATACTACACATAATATCAAGCAATATCACCACTGTACCTAGTTGTAAATACTTTGTAATTATATTTCTTGCATCTACCTTTAATTATCATATTTAAAAGCCTATATCAATAAGTTACATTTATCTATCAATCTATCAAAATAAAATTGGAACTCAATTACATATGCCATATGGTCACATCCATTTATTACTCCATTAGACCAACATGGTCAAAATTCATAGTTAATTTTGATTTACTTCGAAGAAATTCAAAATTATCTTGAACCACTCATCAAAATACACATTTACTAAAATCTTGATTCTTGCTACTAATTATAAATCTCTCCTAAACCAAAAACACTACTATTCCACTAAATAAATTTTAAAGTTTTGGAAACTGATCTTGCCGCTTTTTGAACCAAAAGACACTTACACATATTAAAAATTATTTTGCACAAGGGAAGATAATACTACATAGTAGTCCTAGCTTCTTAAGCAAAAGGTTTTTCCTTGCTATCCTATTATGCGCATGGTCTAGAATAGTGAGAATTGGAAAAAGGACAAACTCCTCTTTACCCGAATGAAATCCCTTGCTCTTTGTCTAATGTAAGCAAGTATCCCAAAAAAAAAAACAAAAAAAAAGAAAGAAAAAGAAAGAGAAAAATAGTTTACTACAAACCAATAAAATCCCCTTGTTCAAAATAAAAAGTGAACAAGAATCCCTACATAAAGAAATCAAAAGAAAATAAGAGGGTAATGAGCTTGAATCCCTAGAATTTTTCAATTATTTAAACACCATGGGGTGATCCTAATTACAAGTTAGGTGGCATCAAGCATGCTTGGAAATTGTGGTATCATAACTAAGGTCAAGATAGAAAATGAATACATAAATCACACACTGGTTCTTGATAAATTTGAAATCATTCTAGAAATAACCAAAAAAAATCTTGAAGGTTGATTAGCAGATGTCATCATTTCATCATGGATTTTTATGACTATTAGCATATGCAATTGATACTCAAACATAGTTAATCTTGCATTTTCATACTCATCACTTAGTATAAACATGTCAATTTTATTGTATTACATGATTACTTATCATTTCCATAAAAACTTGCATTTTGATCATATATAATCACTCTGTCATATCAATTACAATTTGACTTTGCAATTATGGCATGAGATAACCCTAATACAATATTTTTAGAAATATTATACCTAACGCAAGTTATTTATACAAATATATCATGCTTGATTATTATAATTGTACAAAACCTCTTTTGAAGATTAAAACAAAATTTATCTTAAAAGTCACACACATTACTTATCATCAACTACATTACTTTGAATCAACAAACTCAAAATACTTTTGGATCATAACCCTTCAAGGTTAGCAATATAACAAAACCTCACACAAGATCCGCTTCACGACTAAAGCGAGCAAACAGTCTCCATAAACAATTATAAACAAGCACACATCTTTGAGGTATTATTGCTAATTGATCAAAATCATAAGGGTATATTTCCTAACACAATTATCCTTCTTTTACAAACAATTCAATCACACTATATTACAAACATCAATTACTTTAAATTACACTTTACTCCACTATAATGATATTTTGATTAAAGCATGAGAAAATGAACATCAAAAACTGTAAAACAATAACTAAAAGTATGATTATGTAGATCATCAAAATCAAATCAGATTTATAGATCAACATCATCCACACATTATATGAACCATAGACATATATATACCTTCAAAAAATATATATAATAGACAACAAAAACAAATTTAGTCAATTGGTATACCACAATCATGAAATTGGTATACTCAATCACTAGGGGGTACACCATAAAAACCAGCTTAGTGTATCATACCCTAGAACCCCTAGAAATCTGGGTGTCATCACCCGAAGGCGGTCTGGGCTCACAAAACTAAGAAGCCCCAGATACCAAAGTTGATCTAGAAAAACTAGGAGCAACTAACTTTGGACGCAATGAAGCTCTCTGACCCTTAGAAACTATCTAAAAATATAGCATCTGATAGAATGGCATCTATTGTGTCATCGAGGTAGCCTCTACCTGTGCTACTATCAAGGCACCCTGTAATGTACTACTCCTTGAGGACTGGTTAGAATTCATGCTCCTTGTAATATGTGATCGTGACACTGTCTACCACGATGACCCATGTCCCTACATCCTGGCCAACTGAGCCTGAGCCTGGATCACAAGACTCTGTGCCTATGAGATTTTTCCCTCCAACTGTTGAATGTGACTTATGGTTATCTGACTCCTCATACTGTCATTATCTATCCATAGATCAGCCACCTCTCCTGCACTACTTGACTCTCCTATCTTTGTCATAGTGCCCTTTTCAGGAAAATCTGATCTAGGGGTAATATGATTCTCTCACTAAGGAGAGGGTACTATCTACCCTGGTGAAGGAGCATCCTACTGTGAACCTTCCTCCTATTGGTGTTGTCTCCTCCCCCCTCAATTTTGAGAGCCTGTTGAGCAAACCCTTATGGCTGTAACCACCCTCACATCGAAACCCCATGGGACCAAAACCCTTCTCACATTCGAGGCCTCTCTCTATGGTGGCTTCTGTCTCTATCCCTCTCCCCCAGATATAGCTGAGCACTACCTATGAACCTCTTGAAAGGTCTCCTATATCTGCCCAACTATCCCTCTCTCCTGAGTGAGACTTATTAGATGAATGTTGGTATACCAAGTAAAATATCCATCCGTAACCCCTGCATCGTCACCCTTTGCTAGCAGGACCTCTACATCATCCTCATCTACCTCTATAAATCTGGTGAGATCTAGCCACCCGCTAGTGGTCATAAAAATTTTCACAACTTAGGAATAGATAAAATCTAAAATCTCTAGAATCCCCTGTACTACACCAAATTGACGTAGTACCCAATCGGCACAATGGAGCTCTATCTCTCCTAGCTCCATATAGATCCATCATACTGGCATCACGTGAGCCAACTCCACCTGATCATCCTCTCATTCGTGGTACCCTCTCCAAGGTCTCCATTAAATCTGTGCCACAGGCAACTCATCTATAGTACGTATCACCTCCTCTAGGCCACCTATCCTCAATTCATGGAAGGAAACTAGAATTCAAAATCTATTGAAATTTACTAGAATATCTTATAGCAATTATAATATTTGATAAAAGTTGCAAGCTTACTATAGTAGTAAGGGATTTGGCCTCTCTTTGAGAGGTACAAGGTTTAAACCCCAATTGGTATGAGGGGACTATGATCCCTCATAAAAACCTGTGTAAATTCTTTGAAAAAAATATATAATATTTGATAAAAAAACCTATAATAATTTGTATGTAAAATTTCTAAGATAAAGAAAGGGAAAAAGAAACTTAGCTAAAAAATTATATGCCTAGATAGAATGTCTTGCCTCATTGAAGCCCTAGCCCTCCATTGATCCTCCATCATCCAAAACCTGGCTGACAGATATCTACAATTTTGTTTTTCGCTACTTGAAAAATCATCATTGCCCTTGTTTTGGATGGTTGACTTCTCATGGTTGTATCTTCCTCAATAATGCTAAGGCTCCTTCATATGACTACTTATTTTAAAGCTCTTCAAATTCCACATAAATTGGTCTAAGAATCAGCCAAATCAAACAACACCGTGAATATATGACTCCTAAAATATGAATCACTTTAAAAATAATTTGCCCTCACACTACCCTAGTTTTTGAACGACTATCTTCACATGGTCATATCTCCCTCAATACTACTTAAATTCTTTCAACTTACCACTTGTTTCAAAGCTTTTCAAAATCCGCACAAAATTACACAAAAATCATCTAAATCAAACAACTCTATATCTAACAACTATATACAAAAATACTCATAAAACATTATTCATTTTGAAAAAACACCCTTAACTGCATCTTATTATTAAGATATAATAATAATTTAATAGCATTTATACATATTTCATCATCAAAATTTAAACCTAGTTTTTTTAAAACCTCTTTCATTTATTTAAATATTATTAAACTAACTTCCTCTTTTAAAATTATTTTCAACCTGCAGTCTTCCTTTCATGATTGTTTGTCCTATTTTATAATTTTTTCCAATGTGCAAAAGTCAAATTAAACCTTCAATGTACTGCTTTTGATGTCAACAGGTCCCATGCGATCTTCCAGAAAACAAATAGCACTTCACTTTATTTGTAATTCCTTACTTGAAAAAACGAAAGCAACAATCTCCATAATAAAAACTAACATGCTCAAACACAGGTCTACACGGTAAATTAATAAAACAAGACAAGACTACACAGTCAATTTTAATTACTCACAAACACCTAAAAGACTCTCACACTGTAATACTGATTAGCTGTTTTCCCACTCAAAGACACCCCCCTGTAATAGTTCTACTTCCCATCCATAGAGTGCCTGATATCACCATCTGCCAGGATTCGATCACAGCTCTATATATAAATATAATGTATATATGGGATACGGCAATACCGTGTCGCCGGGAGTTACAATAACTGCAATATGATAATTCAAAAGAAAAGTAAAAGAATTGATCAATGAAAAAACAAAGAGTTATTGAATCAAAACAAAATAATTATATATTTCTGCTTAAGAGAGTTGTGATTAAGAATATAGAGAGGCATATTTTCACTTACCTCCGCAACGAGTGTGAGGAGGAATTTTTCTCCCGCAGCTTTGGATGGCACTTACCATCCAGGGGACGTCGATCAGCGCTGCGATTTGTGGAGTTACCTGCGAACAGAAGCACGACATATTGGCAGCTCTTAGTTTAGTTAATTCAATCTTATTTAAAAGTTATTTTAAATAAAAATATAATATATAATGTTTAAAGGAGGATAATTATAATAATTTTATTATTTGATATGTATTATTTGACTCTAAAAAAGTAAAAAAAAAAAAATTAGTTAATTCAATCTTATTTAAGAGTTATTTTAAATTAAAATATAATATATAATGTTTAAGGGTTTAAATTTTGGATAGAAGAGAATTGATATTTTTTTAAGTAATAGGGTTTGCAGCTCGAAGAGCTCTAAAAGAAAAAACTATGACATTGTTTGGGTAGACAAAGAACTTGTAAGTTAAATATATGCCTTCATCTACAAGTCTTATTTTACTAAAATATTTCAAGCTTAATCATAAGAATAAGATTCAAAATGATCATGCATTCCTTATAAAATAGGCTAAGTCTCCAAAGAAATTTCAATCTTGCACAAAGTCCGAATAAGATTCAAAATGATTATACATTCCTTAGAAAATTGGCTAAGTCTCCAAAGGAATCCCAAGCTTGCACAAATTCAGAATAGAATAAAGCTAAATTTTTATTCAACAATGATGTCAATGTGGCATCTCAAATGTACGAAAATATACAAAGAAGCATCAAGGCCCAAGAAAGTCAAACTCCCCGAAAACAAGATAACACATCTCCAACATTGGTTAAGGAACAATTTGCACAAGGAGGAAATGAAATGGTTCTAGAATATTGTTGGTAATGATTTCAACACTGTCATGATAAAGTTAGGAACTATGTAAAAGAAATCATAGCTGTACAAAGCCAGAATCATGTATGCCAAAATGTCAACCAAGCCCAAGAATGCACAAAGTCAAAAGACACAAATATTAGTAAAAAAAAGAACAAAGTTGAGATTTCTGATGTCATCAAAACATCCCTAAGGCTCAAATTTATTTCAAAATAATTTTTTATGCAGATTAAAAGAAGTTTGGCTTCTATACATGGTACTCTAAAGAATCCCTTTTATAGCCACAATAGCCTCAGTACCTCCTAATTATTCAAACTAACATTGTTAAGGCATAAAGATGACATCTTTGTAAGATCTTTCTCGTATGACCATTGGTTATGGATTAAAATTACTTTTATCTTTTGGAGTATGGTACTGCTATGTTCTTTGTATATGCAGAACCAGGTATGTGCATTTGATGGATAATTGTTCAGTGGAAAAGATGAGTAAGAAAATGATAATTCAGCTCAAGGATACATAGAAGTCCCATGTTTGTATTTCATGTAGGATTGCATGAATGATTTATCTGTGGTATGCTTGTGTTGCCTCACTTGGACATATGTTACTGTTTGTGAAAGTGATGCATTATGATTTCTTATTGAAAATGAAGATGCTAAACATTGAAGCTATTGGTAGTGAAGATGCTAAACATGGGAGCCATCGTACTAAATTATTAAATTAGCATTTAAATTTTATTTGAAATGTAGGTATGTTGTTCGTAATGGCATTAAACATGGGAGCCACACCTTACCAAGTTATATGTTAAATTGAAATATTTATATAATTATTATTTTGAAAATAATAATAATAATAATAATAATAAATAATAAATAATAAATATTAAATGTTAAATAGAAATAAACATGTGTACAAAAATATATACATGCACAATAATAAAAAGATGCATGTAATTAACCACCATGTAGGGAGTTGGAGAGAAGTGGATAATTGAAACTCTCCTGCTGAGAGGCCCTAGGTTCAAATCTCTCCCTCTCATATGTTAGGGAGTTGGAGAGAAGTGGATAATTGAAACTCTCCTGTTGGAGAGGCCCTAGGTTCAAATCTCTCCCTCTCATATGTTGCCGATATGCTATGTAATAGTTATTAGGGTCATGGATATGCTATGTAATAGTTATTAAGGACCTTACTGGACGTATGTTTATCCACCCACTTAATGTAATAATGTGCTTTAATGATGAAATGACCAACATTTTTTAATGTAATCATGTACTTTAATAATGAAACGACCAACATTTAAAAGATGCATGTAAAATTATTAATAGACATATAAATTATATATTAATATTTTGAATATGAAACGAAAATCTAAGCTTAGTCATAAAAAACATTTTTATATCTGAAAATATACTTCGACGAGAATGCTCATATGATTATTTGTTGGATATTTGTTTTAACAAAATATAGTGAGAAAATTGGATTTGAGGATGCTGTCACGATGACTTGAAAAACGTGCATTGAGTGGTTGTTTTACCTCCCTGGGTATATAGCATTATGCATGCATTCAGTGAGTGGTATGTTCCAGGTTTTATGAACCATGAAACGAAAGTATCTTCTTCCATTATTTCTTTTTTTTTGGGATGATTGGGGGTGTTTTGTTTTATCTGTTGGGAGAAAGCCATCGGGCGGCTCTGTTAAAAAAATGATGGTTTTTTTTGTTAAATTGCAATGAGTGATAGCTCGCACATCAATTTCCAAGTTGGACCTTTGATATTCTTATTTGAATTGCTTGAAAATGATGTTGTGCTACATTTTGGAATTTGTCTATTTTATTTTTATATTTGCTAGAAAACGATGGTGTGATTTATTCTAGAATTTGTTTATTTGATTTGAAATGACTTGAGGGCGATGGTGAGCTTCATTCTGGAAATTGACTGCTTTGTTTGAAATATTTGTAAATGAAAATATGTTTTACTTTGGAAATCATCAGTCTCTAAGGAGAAATCTATTTGTGAAATACATTGAATGTTTCAATAATGCTTCAGTGAAAACTAGATTGAAAATTGAAAAGGAATTAAGATGTGTGCTTCGTTGGTTAATTCATAGCATGAGTTTTGCTTGAGTAAAAGAAGCAAATGAGAGTATTGTGCTATAGAGAATAATAACCAAACGAAATGCATGGTTTTTTGATAAATATTTGAGTGCTTGGATACTAAGTCTAGTAAGAGATATATGCTTTGTGGCTTGTTTAGTTACTTGATTCTGGTTTGTTTATTATTGCAAATATTTGGGATGTTGCATGTATAACTAAATGCATGAGTAGATTGCATTCATATAAGAGCCGTATCTGATCTCTTTATTCAATAATGTTGTGCTGGTAGAGTTGAAGAATGTCAAAACCAAATTGAAGCCTTGTGCATGTTTTCCTTGAGAAGCCCGTAGAAGCTGGTTAAGGCAAGATGAATGATGTCAGTGGAAAAATATAGTCAGAAATATCACACTTCTATCGAGTCAGGAATCAAGTTGTTAAAGGGTGAGCACCATAGTAAAGGAAGTTTTTATGTTTGGTTATTGCCATAGATAGAGTTGTCTATTTAGAGAGATTAGATACTAAGTTAAATTGTCTGAAAATGTCTTTTAAGAATAAGTGTTGGGTAGTACAGTGAGAGCATCTATATAAGTTGTGAACATACCCGAATGATAATAAAGCATATGCCTTTTTTTTAATTTTAAAGGTATTTTTGTTTAATCGGTTGTATAACTAGAACTGTTGAGTAATATCAATTATTAGAAAAATGATTTATAATGGCAAGAAGATATTTGATAGACATTTGTTTGACATCCAAACTTAATTAGAATTCTCTGCAACCATACCATAAACGTAGATGTACTATCTTGCCATAGTAAATGGGAAACATTAAAATTACGAAACCCAAAAGATGTTGGAGTGTCTGAGTTGAGCCTATCAATGAAATAAGTAATGTCAGTGATCTTTGAGATTACGTAGAATGAAGTTAAACCTTTCCTTGAATTAAAATGCAAATTATTTTATTTTTAGATTTAGAAGAAATTTATCAAACCTTTCAAGAATAACATGATTTCTTTATGTGGAGTAGTAACTTCGTTCACTGTGTAAATGAAAGAATTTTTAACTAATTAGCTAGTGGTGGAAATGTCCGCTCTGACGGTAGAAGGACAAACTTCTTTGGTGGAAATGTCCGCTCTGACGGTAGAAGGACAAACTTCTTTGGAAACTATTAAATGTATAGTAGCTTTTACAACCAAGTGGCCCGTGAAACTTGCCATAATTATTTTTAATATGCTACATATCAATGATAACATAAGTAAAAATGAATTAAGATTTGTTAAGGCAAAACAGGTTAATAGAAAAGAGTCTGGTTGATTGAATATTGGAGTGGATCTAGCGCTCGAAACCGAAAATGCATATGAGATCTTATGAAAGTTTATTCCTAATTATGATTAAGTTAGTAGGGTTACTATATTATCAACAAAGACCCATTAGTAAATTGTGATTGAAGTTTTAAAATAAATTAAGAATAGTCTAGAGGAGTTTGGTTTTATAATTGTAGTTGATATATTATGTGTAACCTTTTCACATGGGTTTTTAGAATCATATCTTAATTTTAATTAGAAGAATGTGTGATTAAAGTCATGATTAGAATTAAATTCTTAATTGGTAGTTTTAACAAATCTACTATACTATTTATCGGAAAGGATAAATAGATGGAAAAGAACATCCAAAGGTATGTAATAATTTGTAAATCTTTTTATCGAAGATTATTTAAATTCTTAGTGATGAATGTTAGTTTTAATTGTAGCTAAATATTGGTCTAATTCATTGGGAAAGATGAACAAATTACTTGATGTGCAAGAAAGCATGCAACAAGATTTAAAGTTAAATTGTAAATGACTTAAATCAGCAGGAAAGATGACTAAGATATTGATACACCCAATGTTGTTAAGGTGCAGAATTTAAACATAGCAAGTCTCGAAGCAACTATAGACTAACAAAATTGGTCTGGATAAAAGACTTGATAAGATCTAGTAATGAGGGATGGCATGGGATGCCACCTCTAGGTTGCTGCCAGGCGGTACTGTGATAAGTCCCATGTTCATTTGACTTAGCTAGTTCAACCATGATGTTTGGTATAGGACAAACGATCGTGAGTCACAATGGACATGAGTGATGAAGTCCAAGGTTAGGATATTGACATGGTACTAACTGAATCCAAGTAGAGTATAATTAGTTAGTCATTGAGGTATATGATACGTTGATTCCTTGCATAATTGTATTGAACAAATCAACCATATAGGTCAAGGTTCATTATGATAAGCAAAGCAGAAAGAAAGCATCCACTCTTTAAGTATTATGGGACCTAAAGGATAACCCTAGTCGTGGATTTACACTCATGGCCAGAATAGGAGGAATAATACTGAGAATTATAAATCCACATAATGGCACCTTCTATGAGATTTGGCTAATCTCGTACACTTGGGTGGTTGTCTATAGTAGTCTTAAACCCAAAAGTGGTTTGATATGCATGTACTGATTTGAAAAAATACTATTGATTTATTGTGTGAATAAATGTGCTATGAACCCAAAAGTACTCTTCTAAAAATAATTGTTGTTTGAATACAAAAAGAAAATTACCCTAAGAAAATGCTTGATGTATTTTTTGTGGTACAACTAGGTGAGTAGACTTAGGTTGTTACAATATTTGACAGATAAGTTGCAATGGTTTGGCCATTTGTAGAAGATAGTTGGAAATCTATGAAGCAAATTGTAAATAAATTCAAATTCAAGCACAAGATGAAATCAAAGCAAGCCACATCAACAACAAACTAGTGCATGACATGAAAACAAAAAACTCCGTAAAGTGTTCTTTGTCAAGTTGTTTTTCTTAATAGACTTGTAACTATATTTTAAATCTTATGCTGCAAGATTCAAAAAGCAACTTATAAATAGAGAGATAGACCTCTAAGGGAGGTTCGATTGTATAGTATTTGCTTGGATGTATGTTATATAATTTCTACCACCAATTAATGAGAAGTGATAGTTGTTTGACCTCCATTATAGGTTTTATTGTAGGTATTATGAATGATTTTATGCTTTAATTCATTTTTGTTACACTTTATGATTAGTTTATTTTGCTATTTGGATCGTTATTGTATTACTATTCATTAAACTATTTTGAATGATTGAAGCATATGTTTATAATTGAAATAAATCTTTCATGCACTTGACAATGGTTGGTTTGATAAGTATTGTTGTAAGTTAATTGTTGTTGTTTCTTACAGTATGTGCCAGTATTGTCATTTCTCTAAACAGTTACTCTCTCCTAACCCTCTCTTTTATCACCCTCAAGTTAAACCCCTATTTTAATTTTACAAGTATTTCAAGGAGTCGAACTTCTTTGGAGGTTTAAATGAGATAAATATCATTCATTCAAAATGTTGCCTAAACTCTAGGGTGCAATTCATAGTTTGGGAATATTTTATGCCAACAATGTTTTTTTAGCATGCCTAGTGGGATAAATTGTGGTAATTCACTCAAATATATGATTTATTCAATTGAGCATAACCTTGGTGAATTTTTACCTCTTAAGATCATTCAAATTATTCACCTGGAAACTTTATCAATTTACAAGTGACTAACAAATACCCATTTGCCATGTTATTCTATATTTTTGTGTTTTTATGCTAACAAGGTTTGTAGCCAAGAAACTAGATATCCATTACCATTTCTTGAATTATCATATTTTATGTTAAGATAAATTGATTATCTACCTCTGGAGTCATTATTATAAATTATAGATTCTATGTACTCTACCTCTCCAAAATTCTTAAGAACATCTAGTTTTTATATCATGGTTCAAAATCAGCAACAAGTCCCCCAAAATTTCCTTGAATAGAACATCATCGGACCACTAGGTTTGACACATATTAATGACATTCCTAAGGCAACACTCAAAGCCTAACACATCTTAATGATATTCCTAAGGTGACACTCAAAGCATTTCCTACCTATGATGGTATAGCCAAAATGGTGTATGAATGGTATAGCCTTTCCTACATGCGAACAAGAAGTTGGACACCCTTCCAACTTTGGTGATATTTGTGTTGACCAACATAGTCACCCCGAACAACAATGGATGTTAGTTCCCTTAGAACCTTATCATATTGGTGTGCAACATGCTTGCTACACCATAGGTGTATGCATGGGCTTCTACTTTATTGGCATAGTTATATAGGGAGCTATATGAGGTGAAGAGATAGAAGTGTTATGGACTAGGTTGCAGTATGCTATTGTAATGCTAGGGTTGGTAGCACTTTAGTGTGGCTCAACCTATGGGCTTTCCAGTGAAGGGATGGGATAGAGATCAACCCTATGCTATGCGGTGGCTAGTGGTAGAGGAGGTGTAGCCAAGTTTTCCTAGTTATATGAGGTAGTGGTATAGGGATCTATGGGCTAGACTGATGGTAGCTTAGGTGATATGGATTCCATGGTTGGGTGTCATGTGGATAGATGATGGAGAGCATCTATGATGGGTGCGGTAGGCTAGATGGATGGTTGCAAGGTGCATAAATGAGGTGGAGTTGATTTAGTCCCCATGGGTGCTTCGGTAGTTTGGCTTGAGGCAAGGGGTTCCTGATGAGCTAGTGCTCTATAGGAGGCATCAGGATGAGATATTATTACCATGCATCGAGGGATGGAGGGTTACTTTATAGGATGACAAGGAGATCGATATCCTCGATGTGTATGATATAAGAACTACAGAGGATTATGATGCATGATTTGCAACTCAGCCACCATGGGTACTGAGTCTAGCGATAGATGGTAGAGAGGGATATGGAAATGAGATCGAGATATTCGAGGAGGCTACTAAGCATCGAATGCATCTCTAAGCTAGCAGTCAGAGGAGGAAAAATAGGAGGGTGGTACAGTAGGTTCTGGAGGATGGAGGAGATAGAGGGGATATGGTAGAGTAGGCTCCTAAGTTTGGGTAATATGGATGGAATATGGAGGATATAGATGATATTCTAGATGGACCTCCTAGTCAAAGAAGGGATAATCATGTGAGGTTGGAGTAGCAGGTGGTGGAGCGAGATGCTATGATAGTGGTTCGAGATGTGGAGATAGCTCACCTGCAAGGTAGAGAGGTGATTTTGGATGTGGAGATAGTTCATTCGTGGATGGAGTTGGAGGTATGGTTTGTCGTAGGTGGAGATAAGGATAGGATCATGAGGCTCCACGTAGATCTTATAGAGGGTCATTATAGGTAGAGACATGATGTACATCACCTTCAAGCTCAAGAGGGATATGTTAGGGCTTTGGAGGATCCATTAAAGGAGCACGATATTGGGATTCTAGAACCACCCTCCTCATCCATGTCTGGATCAACTAGGCCTAGTGATTCTAGGTATAGTTCTAGATCTAGGGCTTATTTAGGGTCTCATGGGTCCTCTTATAGGCGTTATCTAGTGCTTAGATGCCCATTTTTTGTATATGAGCCTTGGTACTCTATTGTATGTAGCCTTTTTGGGAATTCAATGTACATACAATATTTTTCTATATATACATGGCATTTACTTTTGTGTTATGGTTTTGTGTGAATGTTTTTATGTGAATGCTTTTGTGTGAATGCATATGTATATGGATTATTAATGCAAGTGGTAATGTGTTATGGATGATTAATGCAAGTGGTAATACACATGTTCTAATGATCATTCATAGCTTAGAGTTTTCTTGGCCAATGTTACATTGTTGTTTAATCAGAACACCAAACTTGGTGATATGTGGGGTGAAAGACTCATGAATTGACATGGATGCTGACTTGGAATAAAATATGTATGTTGATATGGAAGAAGATATGGATGTTGATATGGAAGAAGATATGGATATTGATATGGAAAACTGATTTTTTTACAGAGACTCAGAAATATTAGTGGCATAAAATAATCTTAAATAAAATTGCCTAATCTCTCTAGGACCAAATGTGTTTGCAATTATTTCATTTACTGAATCATGAGCATGGTAATGACTTGAGGTAATCAAGAACCAATGTGTGTACAAGTGATTTCATTAACTCATCTTGAGTAAATTGGATGTGACCTATTATGGATGAAACCAA
This sequence comes from Wollemia nobilis, assembly GCA_028583015.1. Taxonomy (NCBI): domain Eukaryota; kingdom Viridiplantae; phylum Streptophyta; class Pinopsida; order Araucariales; family Araucariaceae; genus Wollemia; species Wollemia nobilis. The sequence continues at coordinate 1,689,585 of JAQPPZ010017236.1, read as the reverse complement.
AAATCTAGCTTGTCTGTATGTGCGGTCAGAGGTCTCTTTACAAGAGACGTGTCACCATGCATGAGCATACTCCACTTCCAGTCAAGCGTCTATATCTCTGATGGATATTAGCTCCATAGTCCAAGAATTTTGATCTCTCAATTTTTGGGGATGATTAATTAACCGTCTAACTAGAAATGTAGTATGATCCTTACAACCCAATGATCAGTGGTATGTGATTAAATATTTAGAGCTTTGGAGAATCATATTCTCAACCTAAGTGTGATGATAATTGTACCTCATCCTTACTACTCTATATTTTTAATTTGGAAGCAACTATGATAGTGGTGAAAACCACTATTATTGTGGACTATGTTGCATTATGGGACAAAGTGAGGAGTACCCTTTTCACTTTGAGGTTCAACCCAATTATGGTGTTATCTCTATTTGACACAAGATATTTTTAAGATGTGAAATTGTGTTTGGTTCAAGAATGTTTTGGATTCAATTCCTAGAACTCAATATTTTCTTAGTGAATATGTGTAATTTTCCTAAAAAGAACTTAACATGTATTTGGAGTTTTCTTAAAATACTAGGATTGGTTGAGTGACCAAAAACACCTAGGAATAATGGGCATGTGGTTTTACAAATGATACTTTGACTTTATGGAATAGTGTGGTAGCTAGTTTGAAGGTGCCCCTGATTAAGGCAGCATGACTTTATTGGACCAATTAAAACCTTGAACTAAATAAATGATCCCTAATATAAAATATGAAATGTGGATGGAATGTATGAAATGCAATTGTGTAAAATGGAGTGTATGAATGCAAATGTTGTTAAATGAAATGTGTGCAAATACAGTGTAATGTTTTTGTGTATTAGCCATGTATATATACATACATATATATATATATATAACTCATTAAGCATAGAATAATTTCTAGTGTATAATATTAAGTGGTTTGGGTTCTTCCTTTCCCTCTAGACTAGCAAGCCTATAGTGTGGTAGCTGGTTTGAAGGTGCCTTTGATTAAGGCAACATGACTTATTGGATCAATTAAAACCTTGAACTAAATAAATGATCCCTAATATCAAATAGGGTTGGGAAAAATAATTTTTTTTATTAAAACCATAAGTGGGAAAATTAAAAAGGTTTTTCTAAAAACCTAAGGAGGCTTTAATTTTTAATAAATCCCAAAGAGTATGTAATAAAATTAAATTTATAATATTTAAATTCTATTGAATTTAAATAATTATAAATTAAAATATTAAGGCAAATTTTAGAGCCGACTCCCAACGCATTATCCTCTGCCAACGTGCATGGTAAATAGGGCATAAGGTATTTATACCTTAGCCAAACCAAAATTTGGTATTCAATTAAAAAGGTGCACATCCAAAATATTTGAAGCTCGTGTAAAATTTAATCAAGCACCTCTAAATTGCAAGTGTGGTAGTAGATGTCACGTCGAAGGAAGAGCCAAAGGCTCTTGAGGGTTGTGAGGAGGTCAAAGCGCATATTGTGTTTTAACGCATCAAAGGAACACGTGGTTCACATGATGTGGAATCTGCGTCCAAGGCACTATGGAGAGAGTGGTGCAAGTTCGAGCCCTGTGGATTGCAAAAAAGGGTAATAAAGTTTTGAAATTATTTTAATTTGCATGTGCTAAGGTCTTAGGAGGAATAAGGTGAAAGTTAGAAATTATATTTGCATATTGCTAAGGTCTTAGGAGGAATAAGGTGGAATTTAGGTTATGATATTAACCTAAGTGTTGAAAGGTTATTTTGGCTAGGGTAAATTTGTTTTACCTTAGAAAAATTGGAAATTTATTTATTGCATTATTTTATAAAGTGATTTATTTAATTAATGCAATACTAAGTAGGGAGTCATAATTAGAGTTTGGATTATTTTTTAGATATATTTTTGAAAAGGGTTATGGTGAAAGTAAAATGTTAAGAGATTCTTTTGATGAGTTAGAGTTTTTGAAGAAGTGTTTTTATTGAATATTTGTGTTGTTGGATATTATTTTAAGAAGAAGAAATAAGGTGTAATTCAGTTTGATTATTTTTGTAATTGAGAATTATTTTGATAGAAAGTTAGTGTGATATTTTATCATCTAACCATTGAGATTGGCAAAAGATAAAATTGTGATTGAGAGAGGTTTTCCAAGGTCACTTCTACATCAAATAAATGTATGGGCATGTTCTCCCTAGTGAGTGATTTTTGAAAGTTGTGAATGCAAATTTGAAGTGAAAAGGATTGTTTGGTAAGCATTGTTGAGTGTTTTTTGAATTAATGCTTCAAGATTAGAGTTGTTGATAAAACCTTGTTTTATAAGCATTTTTGTTGAAGTGATTGATTGAGTGAAGAATTTGAACTAGGGTTTGTAAAGATCATGATGAACTCCACTTGCTGATTTTTTCTGCTCTACCCTTGGTTTTTTACAAATTATTATTTTTTGAGCTACAAGTTGTATTAGTTTCTCAATGGGATTACAGTTAGTATGTGGGGATTCGCTAAGTCCCAATACTCATGATTTTGAGTCCACCTAGAAAACGTCAGTCATTATTTGTACCAAAATCCAGAGCATCAGAACGAAGTATAACATGCTTGATCCTGTTGAGTAAGAATTTTTCACTTGTCTCGTACCTGTCGATGATATTCCTTCTATTTTTGTGGAAGGGATAGAGGTGACTCAAAAGTCTGGAAATTTGATTCTAATTTTGGAAGTATTATAGAAGGTGGTAATCTATGACTAGAGCCTTGAATAAGAGACTAGAACTACATACTAAAATACCTGCATACTAAATTGCTTTATGAAAGACCTTTTTGACTCATCAAAATGTTTGCTCCAATTGTTCTTGGGAAAATGAAAGAAGCAAAAAATCACTTGGAGGACCTAAAAAAGAGGATCTTGATGCTTAAGATCGAGCATAAAACAATGGACAACAAAGGAATGGTTTGTCCCAAAGATAGTTTTTGATATCTATTAGTTTAAGCTTTGTCTGGATCTATTGATTGTTTATTGTATGTTACATTTTTTTGTGTAATCTTAAATGATCTTGAAAACAAAAAATTTAGAGAGTATAAATATTGTTTGATCTTCTTGTTGAAACTCTAAAACCATATTTGGAGTGTAAATTTTATTCTATAATGTTTATTGTAAAATGGTCCCTTTCGAAACCCCTTCTTCTACCTTAATCTATATATTTTATCTAATAAAATTTAAACCTTGCAATCCTACAAAAACACCACAATAATAAAAATTAATAAACTTTCTTAATAAAAATCTAAATTCAATTCAAAGTAATTTAAACCTTATAAATTTTAAAAACCTCTCTTCATTATTAAATAAATATTAAATATTATTACACTAACTTATTTAAACATCACAAAATTTTAAAACCTCTCTTCATTATTAAATAAATATTAAATATTATTGCACTAACTTATTTAAACATCAAAAAAATTTAAAACCTCTCTTCATTATTAAATAAATATTAAATATTATTGCACTAACTTCCTTTCAAGATATTTTGTATTTTTTATAATTATTTTCAAAAGACGAATTAAATCTTCAATGTACTTTTCAATGTGCAATTTTTCAGACATAAATGGCACTCCACTTTATTTCTAATTCCTGTACTTGAGAAAGGAAAGCAACATCTCTCAACATCTCCATAATAAAACCTCACTTCACATCGATAACATTTAAATAATAAGTATTATTTAAAAAAGATAGATAAATTGGTTGATAAAGATAAAATGTTTGTGGGAAGTATTTTAAAAAGTTAGTATCTTATTAATTTTTTATTTACTCAATAAACTAAAAATTATAAAATAAAAGCTAAAAAATAAAAATTTAACAAGGTCAAACACAGGTCTACACGGTAAATTCTAATCACTTATATCACAATCCTTCCAACAGCCACTGATATCATCATCTGTTGCAGACTCTCGCAGGATTTGATCAGGGCGTCACTATACCTGCAATACAATGATTCAAAATAAAAGTTAGAAAATTTGATCGATTAAAAAAAAATTTAGACATATGATAAAGAAGTTATAGCAGTCAGATTATGACATAATTTGGTAATATGGGTTTAAATTTGTATAAAGAAATATACAAAGATATAATATAGATTTTACTTATTTCAATCGTTTTTAAAAATAAAAAATAAAAATTATCCTTAATTTAAAAAAGGATGGTCAATTGAAATCTTTTATACTTTGCATTCTATTTAAAAATAGAAGAAAAAGGTATATATTGTGGTAAATTGAGATCAAACCAAAGTAAATTAGAGATCTGGTAAAGAAACTTGTGGTAAATTTGAAATCAAACAAAATAAATAAATATATATTTCTGTTTAGGAGGGTTGTAGAGAGGCATATATTTCACTTCCTTCCGCAACGAGTGTGATGAGGAACGCTTCTCCCGCAGCTTTGGACGACGCTTACCATCTTGGGCACGTTGATCAGCGCTGCGATTGTTGGAGTTACCTTCGAACATACGCACGACATATCGGCACTTCTTATTAGTCCACAGCACGCCGAGGAGGGAGGGTTTCCCTGCAGCACCGGCCTGCAGTTGCTAGCCAGGCCCGAAATCTCGTCTCCACATTTGTCAGCACCCCCTAAATTGAAGGCGACGAAGATGAAGAGGAGGAACAAAAATGGAGAAAACCCTCCGAATCTCGCCATTCTCCTAATGTAAATATATTTTCTACGCTTTCTAATTTTATATTGGCTCTCTCTTAATTTTTCCAATTCGATGGATGAGAACATAGCCCAGGTGGGATTTTATAGAGAAATTTGGGAGCAGTGGCGGTGTGATTTCCGGATTGGCACGGCGACGACTGTTGACTGTAAACGGAGTCGTGTTGACAGCGGTGACAATGGGTGTCTGTTCACATTGCTGATTGAGGAATCTACAAAAGATGGGAGATTGCATGTGATACCACATTAGTTCTATATTGGTGAAGTTAATTGATATTTTTTTTTATTTAATTCGGGTTTTTAACTTATAAAAACATTCCATTTTATGTGTGAATTAATTGTTTTTGTTTTTTTAATATACTGGGACATGGTTTGATCTTGGTTTTTAGGGTGTCTATTATGATTATTTTTTCACTTAATAATATATGATTGAAATGGTATTATTTATTACCATAAATTGATTATTTTATATATATTATTTGATTCACTTAATTTAATTATATTTATGTTCTCTCAATTAATTTTTCACTTTTTTATGGTGGTAATTTAAATTGTAGAAATGCAAAACATATATATATAGGTTGGTTGGTAGGGGCCAGTACTTGCCCAGTTTTATTCCTTTGTCTTGGTCTTGTTGACGTTTTCTTTACCCACCAAGCTAGGGATTGTAAAGGTTACCTAAGCAAAAATAAATAAATAAGTTCTACAAATAGCCTCACTTTTCTTCTCACACTTAGTAGAATTTGCCATTTTATATATATATATATATATATATATATATATATATATATATATATATATATATATATATATATATATATAGTTATATGAGATTGAAACTGTGTAATACAATAATTTGGCTATTTATAAGTATTATTTAATTTCTTCAAACTAAAAAAATTTTAGTCAGTTAACTCAATCTCATTCAATACTTTCTTCATTTTTTCACTTACTTATTTGAGATTGAAATGGTATTATTTATTACAATAATTTGGTTATTTTATATGTATTATTTAACTCGTTAAAAAAAAAAAAATCAGTCAATTCAATTTCATTTAATGCTTTCTCAAATTTTGTTTTAATGTGTTAATTTTTCACTTTTTTTATAGTGGTAATTTATGTTGTAAAAGTACCTAGAAAGGGATAGGTATAGCAATGGAGTACTTGCTAGTAGGTTGCCTTGATTTGATTCTTGAGCGTTGAGTTCTTGGTTCTATTGAATTTTTTTTATCCATCAAGCTAGAGATTATAGAGGTTGTTAACACAAAAATAAATATATAAGAATTAAGTTCTAGAAAAAGCATCACTTTTCTTCTCACACTTGAGAAGAATATATCATTTCTTTAATTTGACCAGCATCTATGGAAAACCCATTGTCCTTGACTCTCTTTGTAGAATCTTAAAATTACTTTTTTCTCTTAGATCTAAGTTTGCATCTATAAAAAAATTTAAAATAAGAGCTCCACTAATTTTATCATCATACATATTGCTTTATTTCACCAAAAGAAAATTTATTTTATCATGTAATCTTGACCACAAAAAATATCACATAATATAGATTAGATTCTTTTCTACTAATTTTGGTATAATATACAAGGACATATAATATGTTCAAATGACCTGTAAAACTAATTTAATTAGTTTCACTCTTCGTGCTAACAATAACCATCTATATTTCCATGTTGGTAGTTTATTTTTAACTTATAACTATGTTCCACAATTTTATCCTCATTCTCCCCTCAAATAACATCTATAAATATAATAGATTTACCTCCTTTAAAGTAACTTGCATATCCATGCTTTGATTTTAGCTAGAGTTTTTGGGAAGTAAATTTTGTATTCTTTTCCTATTAAATTTTTCCTATATGCCCTCTCATATCCCTTAAATAAGTTATTCAAAGCTCTAACCTCATTTTACCATGCTTTCCTATGTAGGGTTGTATCATCTACAAACAATTGATGAGTAATGTTATTGATGTTATTACTAGCATTAATCTACTTGTTAGCCCATTTTTTGATGCCTTCTTTAAGTTCCTTCTCTATACCTCTACCATAATAATGAACAAATATAGTGATAGAGGATATCCCTATCTAAGACCCCTATTGGCTTTAAATTATTTTGTTACTATCCCATTGACTAGAAATAAATATGATACTCGAGAGACATAAAATTTAATCCATCTAACCCATTGCTTCCTAAATTCAAAATTTTCTAATTCTATAAAGTAAAATCCCATTTAACCCTATCATAATATTTATTCATATCAATTTTTAAGATCATTGCTCTTTTTTCTAGAAGCTATTGAATGGATTATTTCATGAGCTACTATGATCCCATCCAAAATTCATCTCCTTTTCACAAATCCTCCTTACTCTTCTAAAAATAATTTTGTCTAAAAGTGGTCTTAATGGATTTGCCATCACTTTGGATATTATCTTATATGCCATATTACACAGACTTATGGGCTTGAATGAGTCAAAATATTCTACATCCTTCTTTTTAGAATCAAGGTAAGATGTCTTATCTTTATTTTATAAGGTATGCATTATTTTACCCTAGACTATTCCACTACCACCAATAAAGAATCGTTCACTATTTCCCATTTACATGGATAGAATGCTATAACGAGTCCATTCGAACCTAGGGATTTGTCTTTATCAAGAGAGAAAAGAGCTAAATGAACTTCTTCCATAGCAATAGTCTATATTAGTTTGCTATTGTCTTCATATGTTTAACAAAAGATGCTCCTTGCATTGGCTTATCATTAAGAACTTCAATCTTCTTCGATCCCAAAATATTCTGGTAAAAAATCCTTATCTCCTTTTTTATTTCACTTTGATCTTCAACCAAAACCCCTTCTACTGATTTAATTCTAGTAATTCTAGATGCTTATCTCTATACTATTATCATCCTATAAAAAAAATTATGTTTTTATCTCCTTCTTTTAACCAATTTTATCTCGATTTTAATCTCTAAAATTTATCTTCCTTACTCAAAATATTATGATATTTAGTAAGCAACTCCTTTCCTTCAAGATTGGATTATTGTTCTCATGTCTTTGAAATTTGGAAAGATTCTCTTTTAGTTCTTTCTTATAAAAAATAATTCTAAAAGTGTTCTTGTTCCATTATTTTAATCTAGATGTCATTGATTTAATTGTGTTCCATTCTTTTAATCTAGATGCTTTTTAATATTATTCTTTTTTCTTAAAATCTATATTTCCTATTAGTTATATGAGATTGAAATTGATGAAGGGCTACTCCAACCAACACACGCACAATACTCAAATCACAAAAAAAATCAGAAGAAACACAACATCTAATATTTATTTCAATGAAATGGAATTTTCAAAAGTAAAAATTACAAAGTTGTGAATTGCAGAATCAGAGTTACAATTCTATGGCCACAAGGCCAATTTTAACACAAAGTAAATTTGACTCGAAATCTCCAAGCTGGAGCTACAATTTGTCTTCTTGTGCTGCATTTTGGTGATCCCTCTTCCCCCTTTTAATAACTCCTATAGAACATTCTGGAAAGCGTAACTTCCATTTTCCCACCCAAGAAGATATTCATCTGAAATTTAAATTTTTCATTTTTGCCCAAAAAGATATTCAAATTTGAATTTTAGTGGCACAGCTTCCTGGGACAGTAACTTTTGACTCGAGGGTCCATTTGGCTTTCGTAAGATATCATTGGAAAGCTTACAAAGATATATACAGTGCCTTAATCACCTAAAAGTCATTGAGGTGATTTTGCATCCTCCTTCGAGACTTCTGAGGTTTTAAAATTATATTTTAAACCTTCTTGGAGATATTTCCCTACATAAAAACTTTAATATCTCTCAAATCGTTCAGGATATTGGGGTGATTATTTCACCACTAGATCTATTTTTCAATCCCACTCCTTCGAGCAAATTTTTAAACCCATATGTTTCCATTTAGGCCAACTTACTAAAAATAGCCAATGACTATTTTTTGCCTTTTTGGACTTCTGACTGACTTATACCTCCCAAGTGTCATCATGGGCCTGAAAACCACTAAATAAACTTACAACCAAAAGAAAAAATGTAATTCCTTTATTTTTGGTGATGCAAGATTGCTCTTACACCAATGGATGCTCCGGCATCAGAAACGGTGATATCTATTACAATAATTTGGCTATTTATATGTATTATTTAACTCCTTAAAAATAAAAAATCGTATTCAATTAATTCAATCTCATTCAATGTTTTCTTCATTTATCCAATCACTTGTATGAGATTGGATTGGTATTATCTATTACAATAATTTGGTTATTTTATATGAATTATTTAACTCATTAAAAATTTAAAAAACTAATCAATTAATTCAATCTCATTTAATGCTCTCTCAATTTTTGTTTTAATGTGTTAATTTATTACTTTCTTATGGTGGTAATTTAAGTTCTAAAAATGCTCATAAAGGGATAGTTCGATTGGTAGCGACTGAGTGCTTGCCAATAGGCTATTCTGATTTGATTCTCTTGAGGGTTGGGGTCTTGGTCTTGTTGAATTTATCTTTATTCATTAAGCTAGGTATTATAAAGGTTTCCTAGGCAAAAATAAATAAATAAAAATTAAGTTCTAGAAATAGCCTCACTTTTCTTCTCACACTTGAGTAGAATTTATCATTTCTTTAAGTTGACCAACCTCTATGGAGAAATTTTCTTCTCACACATGAGCATAATTTAATATTTCTTTCTCTATATATGAAGGAGAATATGAAATTTTTTATTTTTAAGGATTAAATAATACACATAAAATAGCTAAATTATTGTAATTTATAACATCGTTTCAATATCATATAACTAATTGAAAATAAATATATTTTCAATTAGTTATATGATATTGAAACGATGTTATAAATTACAATAATTTAGCTATTTTAAGTGTACTATTTAATCCTTAAAAATAAAAAATGTAATCAGCTAATTCAATCTCATTCAATATTTTCTTCATTATTTTAATGTGTTAATTTCACATTTTCTTATGGTGGTAATTTAAGTTGTAGAAATAGCCTCAATTTTCTTCTCACAATTGAGTAGAATTTTTCATTTTTTTAATTTGACCATCCTCTATATATGGAGGAGAATATGATAATAATTTTTTTCATCTAACTTGAATTGAGGTTTCACTTATAATTTTAAAATGCATCTACTTTTAGATTTTAGGATATCTTATCCTTGAGCTTGGACATTGCAAATCAATTTTTTAAAGATTTGATAATCAATCAATAATTCCTCAGCCAAGAACCCTTAATTGGAAGGGTTTCAAGAAGAAAAAACAACCCTAAACTTATTATCTAGCCCCAAATAATTAGACATGATATAATTTATCATCTGAAAGCACGAGGATACGAAAACAAAAAGGAATATGCCACAAGAACAAGAAATAACGTATGCAAATCGACACAAGATAAAAGCAATACGAAATATGGTAATCTCTTTTATTGATACGCTTTACAAATTGTGTTACAATACATCTCCTTCCTTTTTAGGGGATAGGAGAGTCAAATGTGTTTCTTGTCACAAGATCCATGGCTAACAATCCTTCTTCCGCGTGCCCACATGTAAGATGGGCGGACCAAAACGTCACCGCCACTGTTGTATGTGATTCTTTGCTCTTTCCTGCTCCTCTACTGTCGGAAACCTGCATTCAAAGAAATAGAAAATATTAGTAATACCTGCAGACCAAATGAAACATGTATTTCCCAAAGCCTATTGTCAGTGTATGCATGAAAATAATAAAACGACTATCAGATGACCTCTGATTGACCTAAAACTTTGATAGAAGCATAAAAATATCATCAAAAGACCATTGCAAAAAGAACAGTCTAAAAATTCCTCACAGATCTGTACTCGCTCCAGGGTGGGACGAATAGGACTATGAGAATTGGCCAAAAAGCACCCTGTTCAATGTCCTACTTAGGAAGCTCCAAAAGACCTGCAAACTTGGGGTTAGCTAATTGGGGGCATTTTGGGAAGACCCAGATGCTCATATTTCTCCAATTTTGCCTCTAGAACCCAGATTTTGAAGATGGCATCTGCAAGTTAGTGAAAGCGGGAAATAGCAATAACTTGGTCAAAAATGATCAGAATGACATGAAATTTGAACTGTAACCTATTTAACCTATCTAGAATCAGATGCAAAAGAAAAAAACAAGAAATATATCACAGATTTCTAATCATCCCGGGGTGGGGCGATTAGCACTGTGATAGTTTGGGGAGCGCCCGGGGGCAGGACGCCCACCGATTGAGGCACTTGTTTCGGCACCAATCCACTTGGGATGGGTCCAAAACTGGTTATGGGGTGTTGTCGACAAATTTGGTGGATAGTTGTGGTCAAAAATTGGGTTTTGGGTACGGATTTGCGCCTCCAATAGTCACCCAATAACCTCCCTTTCGAATGAGAGATTAAGGATGTAAAAGCACAAATCGCAGTTAGGTATGAAATTGGCAGCACTTCGTTGCTCAAATGCTCCTTCTCTGTATATCTTTTGGGTGGGAAAACTCCCCAATTTATAGACCTTAGGGTCTCCTTGTTTGAATTGCGCATGCGAGGGCGCCACTTGAGTTAACTGTCCTATTTTCAGAGAAAAGCTAACTCCCTGATAAAAAAGCTTCTTGCATGAGGTTTCTAAAATAAAGACACTCATCACTGAAGTCTCTCTCCTTGAATAAAAGCTACTCCTCACAATTGCATGGCCTGAAGCCTCGGTTAACTGGCGGAGTTATCGAGGTTTGACTTTTTGCCAGTCAAACTTGCTATTCGCCTCACCCTGGGGCGAATGTTGCTATTCGTCCCTGGGTGGGACGAGTGCCAGTTTGTATTCGTCCCGGGGTGGGACGAGTAGAGAGCAAGGTGCCAAAAAGGTGCCAAATTGACCTATGACCTCTAAAACTGCTTTTGGAAGTGGTTAGGACCACTGTTTAACCTCTGGGGGCTGCCCTTGGGGCTGTTTGTGTCAATGCGATCAGCGCTTGTTGTCACGTAATCGGATTGGTGCTGTTTTGGTGTCTACAGATGCCCCTTTTTGGGAAGCGTTGTGCAAGGCACAGCATCGAGCAAAAATATATAACCAAAGCACTAATGATTAGGGTTTCTCAGTAACCTAACCAACTCTTGATGCCCCAAGTATGGAAAGGGCACGCATTCTTGAATCCTTGCTTCTGACGAGCTAAGGAACTAAAGTCAAGTGTTAACCTGGTTCGGTGAGGTATTACTTGAGCTTGGACATTGATCAGTCATGAATAGGCAAAGGGCGCAACCTTTTGTCTGTGGGAACCTTGAGTTCATGATTCATGAATGCCAAGTGTTTGATCAACTTGTGATAATTGCTTGTTTGCTGCCCCAAGCAGGGGCGCGATTGTCTTTGTCAATGATCCTTTGAATGCGTGTCATTTCCATGATTGGGTATATTGTTGTTGATTGGCGACTAAGTGTGACTACCCCCTCAAGCGACGAATCGATGAGGGAGTGACCGACATGAGAAAAGCGATGAGTCGCTTGACCCAAGATGACTTAGGTAAGGGGGCCTTCAGTTGTTTACCATTGAATGCGAAAGCAATTTTCGAACATTCTGACCTATTTTTGGTGGGTTTTAACCCTTTTTGTGACGCATTTTGGAGCTAAAATTGACAAAAATTCGTCCTCCCGTGGAGCGGTCCGGCTATGGTAGCCTTCTTAGGGAGTAGGATAGTGACAATTTGTAACCCCAACGTCTATTTTGGATGCCAAGAATGTCAGGCACAAAAGCGCCTTCGTTCGGCAATGTTATTGCTATTTTTGGATGGGTTTTGACCCGTTTTGGTGACGCCGTTTGGGGATGAAATTCTCAAAAATTCGGCTTCCCATGGAGCGGTCCGGCTATGATAGCCTTCTTAGGGAATAGGATAGTGAGGATTTGTGACCCCGACATCGGTTTTGCATGCCCGAAATGTCCAGTGCAAAAGCATTCTGATCGGACACTTTTAGGGCTTGTTTTGGTGCATTTTTGTGCATTTTTTTGCTGTTTTTGAAATTTTTGCTCTGTATTCGTCCCAGGGTGGGACGAATTCCTATTTAGTATTCATCCCAGGGTGGGACGAGCGCTAACTAGAGTGCTCGTCCCAGGGTGGAACGAGTACAGGCTCAAAAAGCCTATTTAAAGGCCAAAACTGAGTTTTGGGCTCATTTGCAATTGTTTTTCTGGGTGATTTGGAGCTCTGAGGAGGAGGAGGTAAATTCTATGAAGCGAAGCGCTGCCAAACTTTTCCTGTGACCATGAGTGCTCATACCGGATCGAGCGGCGGAGCCGAAGCGACACCAGTGAGTACTTGTCCTCTTTATTACTTTTTGTTGCAATTGGAAAATCGCATTTTGCTTATGTCTTAGGTTTTTTTTTTTTTTATGGTTTAAAAATGAAAACCCTAGTTTATGAACACTTAACTAAAAATGGAATTTAACCCTAGTTAAAACACAGATCAAAAGTTTAGTTGAAAACTGAACTTAGAAAGTTAGTTTAGAACAAAACTTACAAACTGCGTTGAACCTGAATGAAACCAAAATCGAAACTGTAAGTTTAAAAAAACGTAGGGTACCACTAAGCGGAAAGCGTAGCGTAAACCCTAGTTGACTGTTGTTGTTTTTGTTTAATTAATCAGTTAAAGTTAAAAACCCTAGGTCTGACAAATTAATTTTTTGAATTTTTGTTGTGTTTTTGAATTTATTAGTTAGGATTAGAAACCCTCGGTTTTTTTTTTTTTTTTTTTTTTTTTTTGTTTTTTTAAGAGTTAAAAACCTTAGGTCTGACAAATTAATTTTTTTGAATTTTTGTTGTGTTTTTGAATTTATCAGTTAGGATTAGAAACCCTAGGACTGACAAATAATTTTATTGAATTTTTGCTTTGTTTTTGGCTGTACAGTTTTAATGCATTATTGTATATACATGTTAGGGTTGTACAGTTTTTCATTGTTTTTAATGTTTTTGTGTTGTTTTCTTTTGCAGGTTGTGAAGAGCCGGTATCGGGTGCCTACTATGTTTACTGAAGCACGTGCGGCACTGACCTTGGCTGACTGGGATTGGCTTGACGCCCTTGGGCTCAAGCAGGTGACTCGCCTGGAGTCGGTAGTCGGGGATCGGGCCTATCTGATGGCCCTGATCAATCTGTGGGATCCCCAGACTAATACCTTCCATCTCTTGACAGGGGAGATAACGGTGACCTTGGAGGATGTTTATCGGATTCTACGGATTCCAATAGATGGATTGTCGATCCAGACGATGCCACGAGCTCGGAGGACAGTGGTACTGATATGCTATTTTGGGCATGGGGAGGAGTTGGGTGTGGAGAGCCCCATGGAGAGGGCGGAGGGCGATTGCTAGATTGGCGGCATACTGGTGCGATGGTGGCTGGAGAGGGGTGTGTTGGGAATGAGGCATGCATTACTCATGAGCCTCATTTCCAACATGCTGCTCCCCGACTCTTCTAGCATGAGGTTCCCGTGGAACCTGCTAGAGGTGGTATTCAGGTTGGTGGAGTGTCCGATAGATACTCTGATGATTATGAGATGGGGACAGACGCTACTGGCATAGCTCTATGATGAGTTGTACGAGGTCCGCTATCGAAAGCGAAAGGGGATCGGTTGCAGCTACTTGTTGCAGTGCTGGGCTTGGCAGCACATAGTAGTGGAGAGGCCGACGGGGCTGCCCTAGATGACGTGGGCGGAGATGGCAGATCGGGAGATTGGATACGGGGTACTATGGCGGAGGTCGGAGGAGCAGGGACAGAGCCGATGATGGGCAGGTGTCGTAGGGCACTATGCCGATGCCTTTGCTCGGCTTACTCCTGGAGAGGTGTTCTGGCACCCCTATCGGGACTGTCCAGCCTGGCCTGAGGCTGGAGAGTGGCTCCGATGGGTACGGAGGGGGTGGTGGCTGATTGGGAGGCATGGGACAGAGCAGGAGTTCTTCCCATATGGCCGGGTGACCCGACAGTTTGGAGTGCGCCAGGGGATGCCTGGTGAGCCCGTAGTCTATCGACGTCGAGGAGATGAGAGGATGCTGGACCGACCAGTCATTGCGCCACTTGGCGAGGATTCAGATACGGTGATTGACGTCCTAGATGTGGATGACGTCGGGATGACTACGGAGTATGAGCAGTGGTGGACTCTACGGTGATGGCGAGGCGAGGGGCCTCTAGGGGGTGCCATAGCAGCAGTAGGGGATGAGGGTATAGAGGTACCAGATGAGGGTTGGGGTGCTCCACGTGATGATGCGGACATGGTCGAGGTTGAGGATGTTGGAGGGGATTTTGGGGTACTGGACCAGCCAGAGATGCAGGACGTCCCGGAGTAGTGGGAGCCAGAGCAGGCTGTTGTCCCGGATTCGCCTATGCCTCAGGCAGGTTCGGAGGAGGTGGAGGCGAGGCTCAACGCTGAGATAGCATGATTGGAGGACCTACTACGGATGCGATATGGGGAGCTAGGAGAGGCTTTGCAGGAGAGAGATCTCTTGCGGACTCAGTTGGCAGAGCGGGAGAGCGCATGGGCTGCGTCTCATCGGTAGGAGGGGGATACTGATGCTGCATGGGAGAGGG
This sequence comes from Wollemia nobilis, assembly GCA_028583015.1. NCBI lineage: Eukaryota > Viridiplantae > Streptophyta > Pinopsida > Araucariales > Araucariaceae > Wollemia > Wollemia nobilis. The sequence continues at coordinate 1,674,301 of JAQPPZ010017236.1, read as the reverse complement.
ATCTCCTGCGGGTGCAGCTAGCACAGCGCGATGATGTAGTAGCTTACTACCATCGGTGGGAGGTAGAGTGGGGTCGACGAGAGGCAGATTGGGGCGACGGGAGTCAGATTGGCGATGGTAGGAGTCATATTGGCGGCGACATCGGCTGGAGATGGAGGGAGAGATTATCCACCTTGGTGGGCGAATACCAGAGCCTCTTGGAGGTGGCTCATCGTATCGGACGAGAGACAGCGGGACTGAGCAGTCAGCATCATCCCATCGCAGGCGGCTAGATGAGGGAGGCGCTAGTGGGCGCGATGCAGGGGCGAGCAGCAGTCGCCCTGAGAGGTCCCATAGGACCCACACTGTAGGGGGTAGTTCCCGTCGCACCGATCCTACGTGATCATGGTGGCCGATGCCCTAGGCTTGGGGTTTTTGAGTTTTTGGGTTTTGGTAGCGAGGTCCGAGGACCGGTTCATTGTAGCCTGCGGGCATTTTTGTTATGATATATATATATATAGATGACTCTTTTTGGTGTTTATACATTTTTCATGATTTGTTTTTATGTACATGTTTTTACATTAATGTATGCATATGCGATTATGAATGCGATGGTTCTAATTTGTATGATGTATGCATATGGAATGAATGAAATGAGTTGTTGATGATGTGTCGATGCACCATAGACTATACAAGATTTGACTGACTTGCTATATTAATGGGATGACTTTGTGGAATGATTGTGCATGTGAAAACTTTGTTTTTGTATTTTGCATTTTTTTTAATGGTGATGTATGGAATGAAATGTACCAGTTGTTTGAAAATGTAGTTAAGCTTTTTTGAGATGCAGATATTTTAACTAACTAGCCAAGACTGTACATTTATCTCGCAAGACTTTTGAACAAGGTATAAATCCGACTTGAATTTAACCAAGTTATTTCACATCCCTGTGGAGGGAGTTTTTTTTTTTTTTTTTTTGAAGAAGGAGACGCCGGGGGGGGAAGGACACACCCCCACCACCTAAGAGAGACACTCTCACCCCCCCCCCCCCCCTTTTTTTTTTTTTTTATTTATATAAATCACAGGGACAAATACTGGAACCACCCTCCCCCCCCCCCCCCCCACACTATGTTCCCCCCCCCCCCAGGAAAGAGAGGAAGAAAATCCTCCTGGGGGGGGGGAACCCCCCCCCCCGGGGGGGGGTCCCCCCACCCCCCATATAGGGGGACCCCAAAAGTTTTTTTTAATTTGAGAAATTTCGGGGATTCAATTTCAGGCTTGTGTATTGGCTCAATGGTTTGGATACTTGCTCGGCTATATAGTGATGAAAATCACTTTTTTTTTTTTTTTTTTTTTTCTTTTTGAGCAAGGATTTTGAATAGTGGTGAGAACCACTATTATTTGATTTTGTATTTTGAGCTTTGTAAGGTTGAGCTTGTGAATGGCCTTGATCCTGTTGGCCTTGGGGATGACTACCCATCCTGTTCAGGGACGTGTAGTATGAATCCTTATGACTTTGGGAAACAAGGGGATGATGGAGATTATGAAGTAAGGGCATTGATCTTTTAGGCCTTGGGGATGACTACCCATCCTGGTTAGGGGCGTGTAGTACGAATCCTTACAACTTGGAGACCAAAGGTGAGTGGAGATGGTTGTGATGATGGTTTGTTGGAATTGTGTTTTTGAATAGCGTTGATCCTTTTAGGTCTTGGGGATGACTACCCATCCTTGGCAGGGACGTGTAGTATGAATCCTTACAACTTTGGGGACCAACTATGATTGGGATTTGTGGGAGTGGTGAAAACCACTATTTATTATGGGGAATGGATAGGGAAGAGCTCATCCTTTTGTCAATTCTCAGCATTCTGGAACCATTCGCATAGGGGGATGAACAGGCTAATATTTCACCTATGGTACCCTAGACTGCTTTGTAGGTTTCTCTTGCGTTCACACAACTTAGGAATTATTTTATGTGTTTTAATTTGTGTTGGGATGCTACGTAACAAGGCGTGATCCAAGTAAAACTTTCCATGTAAAATCTGTTTAACTGTGTACAGTTTTGGCTAGAAATTTAAAGACAATTTGAATGACGAAAACCCTATATACATTAGGAGACAACTGACTATGCTAAAAATGGCGGTGGTGTTATGCTGGATGTATGCGTTTATGAAAATGGATTTGATGTGGAAAATGATGGACTTGTCAAGTAATGACAGTCTATGGTGCTTTTGACTTGTATGACCTAGCAAATATATAATGTATGGATGCGATGCCTAATGCAACCTATATTTTTGTATTTTGATTTTTATGAGAATGCATGGAATTGAAATGCAATTTTTTTTTTGTTATTTTTTATTTTTATGAGTATGCATGGAATTGAAATGCAATTTTTTTGTTATTTTTGATGATTTTATTATTTTTGTTTGTTTTTGAATATTTATGTTGGACCAAGCAGTTATGGTAATGCTTGGAGCTTTTGGGTTGACCAAAGGGTTTATAGATACCTTTGGGGCATTTAGGGTTGACCAAGTGATTATGAGAATCCTTGGAGCTTTTGGTGTGACCAAAGAGATTATAGAAATCCTTGGAGCTTTTTGGGGTTTGACCAAGTGATTATGAGAATCCTTGGAGCTTTTGGGTTGACCAAAGGGTTTATAGATACCTTTGGGGCATTTTTGGGTTTGACCAAGCGATTATGAGAATCCTTGGAGCTTTTAGTTGGACTATGGCTCTCTAGATGTGGAATGGCCTCAAATGACTGATGTTCAAGGGTTCTGTTTCCTTGATTCCTTCAAGAGAGGCAAGCCGGTATGTTCCAGGTCCTATTCTACTATCAATGACATAAGGACCTAACCAGTTTGCCACGAACTTGTCCCGTAGATGGGATGACAAATTAGAATTCTATTGGTTCTCTTTTAAGACCAAGTCACCAACCTAAAATTCCCTGAGGTGGACTTTCATGTTGTATGCTCTCTTAAGTCGCTCTTGATAGATACGCAAATGCTCGAGAGCATTAACGCGTCGTTCATCGAGCAACGTCGGTTGATCTAACCGGGCTCATCACGTAGTGTCATCATCGATGAACTCTTGCATTGAAATGCGTAGGGAAGGGATTTCCAACTCAAGAGGCATGACTGCCTCGAAGCCATACACCAGCGAAAATGGAGTTGCCCCAGTGGGCGTCCGGATGCTAGTGCGATAAGCCCATAGGGCAAGCGGGATCTGAATGTGCCAGTCCTTATGATTGTCTGCAACTATCTTTTTGAGAATGGCGACTAGCATTTTGTTTGATGCCTCTGCTTGCCCATTTGCCTACGGATAATAAGGGGTTGAAAAACTATGCTAAATTTTGTACTTTGTGGTCAAAGCACGCACATATTTATTCTTGAATGGTGTCCCATTATCTGACAGGATCTTGGATGGAATACCAAAATGACATATGATGTTATGCAAAATAAACTCCGCAATGCGGGATCCAGTCGTAGAGGTTAGCGAAATTGCTTCCACCCACTTGGTAAAATACTCTATGGCCGTTAGGATGAACGTGTGATGACCAGACGATGCAGGGGAGATCTTTTCGATTAGGTCAAAGCCCCACTACGAAAAAGGCCAAGCCGATTGGATCGGCTGCAAGGCCTGAGAAGGTACGTGTGTCAAATTAGCATGGTGTTGACACTTCACGCACTTCTTCACATATGCGCAACAATCTCGCTCTAAAGATGGCCAATAATAGCCCATGCGGAGAATGCGCTTTGCGATGGCCATACCGTTGAAGTGGCCACCACATGTACCATCGTGAGCTTGGGTGATCGCCCAAGCGGACTCTTGCTGGTCCAAACAACGGAGGAGGATTCCTTCATAGTTTCGATGATACAAAATGTCTCCTAACAAGACATGCTTTGCCACTTTCTGTTTGAATGATCTTTTTGCAGCTTGTGTCAATCCAAGTGGGAGGTTACCTAGCTTGAGGTAATCCCTAATGGGTGTGTACCAATCCTGCTGATCAAAAACCTCGATAGTATGAACGACCAATCCCTCTTGAAGTCCATCCCTAGCAAAAGCTGAGCGGGAAAGAACTTGTAAAAATAGCGTTGTGTTGCTATTAAGAGGGGTCGAGGAGAACAAGGACCCCTAGTTGGCTCGAGTCAAACAATCATGGATTCGAGAGAACTTATCCAGAGATGGTTCAATCTGGATCAGGTGGATTCCTGGCGTCAGATCAGAGCTTGCACGCTCCATCGTAGATTGCGATAATGTTTTAACCTGAATGGTTGTCATTTCACCAGAAGGGTCTTGCGGGATTAATGACCCCAAGGAGGCCATAGTATCCGCAAAATGATTCGATGATCGAGGGAGTGCCTCGATGTCATACCATTCAAGTTGTGCTAGGAATTTGTCCACGAGGGCTTTGTAGGCCTATAGAACTGGACATTTACATTGGAAAATCCCCTTTACTTGATTGACAATCAACAACGAATCACCAAAGATGTTTAAACGTTTAATGTTCATGGTGATTGTTGTTTGAAGACCTATGAGCAAGGCTTCGTATTCTGCATTGTTGTTGGTGCATGGGAAGTCTAATTTAAATGACAGAGGCATTGGAGCCCCTTGTGGAGTGAAGAATACAATTCCCGTGCCACCCCCTTGCTCACATTTAGAACCATCAAAGAATAGGGTCATGTCAGCCTGTGACTCAGGCTCATCAAAATCTGGCGATTCTGAAACATGAAAAACCCCATCATCCGATAATTCTACGGTCAGAGGCTGATCGTCTTCAAGAGGAGCCTCTGCCAGTTGATCGGCGATGACTTGACCTTTTATGGATTTCTGTCCAATGAACTCTATGTCAAACTCCGTCAACAACATGATCCATTTCGTCGTGCGACTACTATGATAAGTATGACTCATCATGTATCGCAATGGATTCTCCTTAGACACAACATACGTCGTATGACCGAGCATGTAGTGGCGTAGCTTTTTGGTAGCAAACACCACTGCCAAGCAGAGCTTCTCAACGTATGCATAGTTAAGTTCATAACTGACCAGGGTGCGGCTAAGATAGTATGTAGCCTGTTCTTTGTGAAGTTCATTTTTTTGGGATAGCATGGCGCCCAGTGCCACCTCAGTGGCTGAGATGTATAAATAGAATGACACTCCTGGTCTAGGTGGTGCCAATACTGGCGGTGAAGCCAAGTACTATTTAATGTCATCAAAGGCTGATCGGCACTCGTCATCCCAATGAAATGTGACCCCCTTATGCAATAATTTATTCATGGGTCGGCACTTGTCAGATAACTGCGCTATGAAGCGCTTGATCGACGCGACCTTTCCCTGCAGACTCCTGAGCTGCTTGATGGTAGTAGGGGGAGGCATCTCAAGGATTGCCTTGACTTTGTGTGGGTCTACCTCGATTCCTCGTTTAGAGACTATGTAACCCAAGAGCTTTCCAGATGTGATGCCAAAGATGCACTTCTTGGGGTTTAGTCTGACCTTATGCTCCATGAGGCGATCGAGGATCTTGCTTAAGTCATCGAGATGATCTGGGCGCAAAAGAGATTTGGCCAACAAATCATCCATGTAATCCTCCAAAGTTTTGTGCATGTAATCATGGAAGATGTACGTCATGGCACGTTGGTAGGTGGCTCCAACATTTTTAAGGCCAAAAGGCATAACCTTATAGCAAAATGTCCCCCAAGGCATTGTGAACGCCATTTTTAGTTGGTCCTCAGGATTGATACGAATTTGATTGTATCCTGAGAAACCATCCATGAGGGAAAGCATTTCGTGGCCCGTTGTAGCGTCTACCAACGCGTCGATGCTCGGCAAGGGAAAATCATCCTTAGGACTCGCTTTATTTAGATCTCAAAAATTGGTGCATATGCGAATCCTCCCATCGGGCTTCTTGACAGGAACCATGTTAGACAACCATGGTGGATAATCCATGCAGATGACAAACTGTGCATCCAACAACTTTTGTAACTCGTCTTTGACCATTAAGGCCACTGTTGGGTGCATCTTACGTAGTTTTTGCTTTACTGGCTTGATTGTCGGATCAAGCGTTAAATTATGCGTGACTAGCTATGGGTCTAGTCCCGGCATGTCCTTGTATGACCATGCAAAAACCTCCTTCTTCTCTTTGAGAAGGGTAATGTAGTCGGCTCGCTCTTCGAGGGATAACCCTACCCCCAACTTGATGATTTGCAAATTCATTGGATCTGAGCCGATGTCTACGTCAGTCGTCTCCTCGACCGACATGTGGGATCCGTCCTCCAACTGGTGTGGAGTTGGGATCAAATGGATATCGTTTGCTGAATTTAGATCATCGTTCGGAACATCAGGTTCCGCTTCAGCATGAAAGACATCCTGAGTCTGTCCTGGGGTGAAATGGAACATTCCTCCACAAGGCCAGTACTCTGATGGGGATGGTGGTGTGTCAGCGTGATCCCAGTCGATAGCATCTAGATCTAGATACAATGACCATGTCGGGTCGGTTGGATCATGGATGGGTGCGGTCAAATCAATGGAGATCATGTTGATGGAATGATTATGGTCTCCATTACCATGGGTGTTATAACTCGGACATCCTAGAAAATCTGTGTGCATCGGATCTGGCTCTGTGGGCACTGGCACAAAGGGATCAGCCCTATGCATGGAGACGAAGACAGGGTCCACCCTAGGCACTGATGGTTTGATAGGGTCTCCAGGCGGAAGATGCTCTCTATGGACCTAGAGTGGCGGGTGCAGTAATTGCTATAACTACGTCGGGTTGAGATGCCACCTATGTCTTGGACCTATATGTAAGTGTTCAAACATGTCATCTATGTCCAAAGGGTATCGTTGTTGCATTTGTCGCATGTGGTTGAGATAGGCCATCTCAGTTTCATCTTTCGAATCACTGTCAGAGATCCAAAAGCCTTCGTTAACTCCAACGGTTGCTTGCGACACATGGGGCTCACCTTGTTCGAGCAGATTGATGTGGTCCCATCTAGGTTGTTTCGCTCTCTACGGGGGGACCGGATTGTCTTGAAGTGGCATGTGCTCAACTGGAGCAGCCAATGGGAACATTGTCAGGAAGCTTTCCTGATCATCATTCATTGGATATTCTTGCGAATGATCATACTCCGACTCATCTTCGGAAGACCCTTCTTGGTCTTGTCCATATCCCCCTTGTGGGTGAGTCCTTGAGTTTTCTCCTTGTTCGACCGAAGGGAAAGGGTTGTTGAGGTCAACAAGGTTGTTTGTTTGTAATGGGAAATAATCCCCCAATGTATAAGTTGTGTTTGGATTGGCATATGGATCTGATGCCAACCCATCCTTGTTGCCTATCCCTAGGCCTTGCATGTTTTCAACCAAGATGTCTAGGGGCAAGGGGTGGTTGAACCCTACTCCTGACTTGTCATATGGCATTTGATATCTCGGTTGGCAAAGAACCCGCACTCCTTGCTCATATCGACCCAACCCATATCCGTGCCAATTGCATTGGCCTAGATATCTGAGAGCAAAATCGGGATTGGATAGATAGTTGACATCCTCCACAAAGGGCTCTTCATCTTCATCTTCTTGCATATGAATCTCAATGCCATTATCCAGGCCCCCATAAACAAAGTTTGTCTGATTGGGTGGGTAGCCTAAAGGAACCACTGAGCCGATGGGGAGTCGAGGCCTCCCCATGTCTTGCATGGACTCGAGTGTGGGCGTTGCTACAATGTTTCTCACTAGATACTCCCCCAGGCCCGTGCTGGCCATTTCAACGGTGACCGTTGGTGGTTGAGGGGGAGCGAATGGGAGTCCTTCCTGAGTCCACTCCATGTGGGGTGAACTAGGCATCTCAACTTCCATTCTACTAGGTATCTCTTCTGTCGAGATGGTTGAGACTAGAGGTGGTTCTTCTTCTAAGGGTTGCTTGCCCTTGTCCTTGGATGTGGCCACCGTAGGTGGCATCATTGTGGAAGGACTGGCAGAAGAAGATGGCCTCGGCTGAGGACTCGATGGATCAATCACTGGAGAAGCCCATGGAATCGAACCCTGTTGAGATGGATTCAGCTAAAAATCCAAATGTGTTGATGGAAGGGTTGATTGCGGCATGATTTGTACTGTATTACAGTATTTGAAAGGCTCCAAGTCCATCGGGACTACATGCACCTGCCCTTCAAATGTGTACTTTAGGCACTGATGCACGATTGAAGGGACACACTTCATGTCCCGAATCCAAGGCCGGCCTAGCAGGATATTATAAGCCATCTCGCCTTCCAAGATATGGCACAATGTATGAATGGTCTTTTGTCCTACTTGGATAGGTAGGACGATTGTGCCAACTGTCGAGCAGATTGCATCGTTGAATGCTCGTAGTGTGTAAGTGGAAGCCATGATATGAGATGCTGGCAACTTCAAGTGCTTTAGAGCTGCTGTAGTGATGATATTACTGGACGAGCCAGTGTCCACCAACACTCTCTTATAAGGAATCCCGTTGACCCACGCGATAACGTGCAGGGGTGGATCCGCTACATCACCAGTCACCATTTTCAATTCATCTTCCCTAAAGGTGATGACTGGTTCTGTACACTATTTTACATGCCCCACAAAATTGTTGAATGAATTCGCTTCATGGGGTGGCAGCTCTATTGCTTTCAAAATCTCCATGAGAGCCTCCCGATGGGGTGCTGATTGTTGAATTAGCTCATATATGGAGAGCCTAGCCGATGTGGTCCTTAGACTTTGAGTAAGTCTAGTTCAAATCGTGGCCACTGGTCTAGGCGGGGGAAGTTGCGTGGGAGGTTGTTGAGCCTGTGACATTGATGGAACCTCTCTTGTGGCTGCTACGGGAGCAGCTCCTGGGTATTTCTTGTTCCTAGTCACTATGCTTATCATTCCCACATATCCTTGCATAGGGCAATTCTGTTGTACCTCATTAACCTGAAGGGGCTTTGCCTGCGCCTCGTGGGTAGGCAAGGGGTCTCTGAATACTCCCATATTTTGATTATTTGGTGCTACGGGGTTGTCCACCGCCAATGTCTTATTGTCAATGAGGTCTTGTATCAAACCTTTAAACTTCTAGCATGCGTTAAGATCATGTCCTTTACGCCTATGAAACCTACAGTACAAGTCTTCTCGGTACCCTTTAGGCTTCGGTGCATTGGGATCTATAGTTTGGATCTCTGGAAGATTGATTAAATTCATCGCTGACAAGCGGTCAAACAAAGAATCCCTAGACTCTGTATAAGGAGTAAATTGTCGCCTAGGGCGACGCTGCTGATTTTGCTCCTGTCTTTGATTTTCCCTCTCATAGTTGTTGGGAGGGACCACCTGATAATTAGCCTTTTGAGGCTGCGTTGCTTGTGCAGGCTTGGGGACATTGATGGCAACTTGATTAACCGCAGTAGGTTTTTGTTGCGCGGTCCTTGGTTTAGCAGTCTTTGTCCATTCTTTTTTCTTAGGTTTGGCGATTTCGCCATCCTGTATCTTAATCTCCTCAATAACTCTGGCTTGCGCCAGAGCTTCTTCTAAACTGGCATATTGTTGCAGCTACAATAGCATGGAGATTGACCTCAAACAGCTTTTCGAAAACATTTGAGTCAGATCTGACATGGGAGGCAAGTAAGGCAGCTTTGCAAGCAATGCCCTCCATCGGTTCCCGTATGCCACCATGGTCTCTTCCTCATACTGCTTGAGGCTAGCTAGGTCACTCAATGATGCCTTTTTCCTAGTATTGAAGGTGAAACGTTCGAGGAACGCATCCACCAGCTGATCCAAATTAGTGATGCTATGTTTCGGTAATTGGGTGAACCAATCCGAGGCAGGGCCTACGAATGTGGTTATAAATGTTCTCAACAACAAAGCATCGTTATCTTGAATACCAAAACACTGACTTAAGAACCTGGTCACATGCTCTTGGGCATCCTCCTCCCCTCTAAAGAGTGCCAACTAGGGCAGCTTAAAGTGTTCTGGGTATGGAGGTGCCGGCACTGACGGATGCACAGGATGGCTACGGAGTTGGCGTAGAGTGGGCTTTTGAGGCCCAGAGGTCTTGAGCTCCATAGACTCTAAGCATTCTAACAATGCTTTATATGCATCAAAGGATTTAATTTCGTCCTCCTTAGTTTGCTCCCATTGTGGGTTGCGGGGAGCCTGAGGCCTATTGAGAAGTAGCTGGGTAGCACCCCCTCTGTCTTGATAGAGCATTTCAGCCCTCTCTTCTTCTTGTTCATATTCCTCATAAGCTTCCTGAGGAGTGGTTGGCCGAGTCCTATGCACATGGGTAGGTGCCCGCGGAGGGTGCCCATCATTGTTTCGGGGAGTGGCCTCCCGCTCAAGTCTAGGAGGTCTCGGAGGCAATACTTGATAAGGTCGCATGGACCTCTCTCGTACTAAAGGGTTATGCCTCTCATACACATCTACTTTGTGCGTGCGAGGGTTTGGAACCTTCGCAGGCACATTGTTCTGCAGCAATTCGGTTGTTTGACGTTGAATGCGCTCTTTGTTAAGCCGACAAAGATGCTCTAACTGTTCTTGATCTTGCCGAAGCTGCGTGATTTGCGCTTGGCGGGCGGCTTGTTTGGCAAATGCCAAGTCACTTTGTTCCATCGTCTCTTGTTTTGGAAGCCTAGATGCCTCTCCTATATGTCTACCTCGGTCGTGGTGACCCGAGACCTCTATGGGCTGCTTCCCTCTATCGAGGTTGGCTGCATTAACTTGAGGCTGTAGCCTCGATGGGTTATCTTGATACAGGGTAGGCGTGGAGGTACATCGCTCCCACGCTGTGTACTGCTCTTGAGGAACGTGGTAATCATCCTCGTCCTCTCTTTCATATGCATAAAAGGTGCGGGCAGAATTGTCTTGCCCTGCCTGGAAAGTTTGATACTCTGGACACTGTCTAGTATTTCTAACAGCAATGCGAGGTAGAGAAGGGAGGACAAAATCTTGTGGCCCCTCCGTCTGGCCCCTTTGTTGCTCTAGCACTTCATCGCTAGGCCACCCATAACGGGCTTCTAAGGGAGGTCTCCTGTCTGCATTAAGTGCTACATATAGGTTCTCTTCTTGGAAGGACCTATGGTGAGTAGGGGTGCCCCTCAAAGAGGTGCCTCTATAGTCTTGTTCTATTATGGCATGGTGTGGACTCTCTTGTGGGCCAGGCCACCAAAGCGGGATGGCCAGGTCCTCAAGACTATATCGGAGGCGACTTGTCCCCCTTGGTGCACTTTCTGGAGCGCTTGCCCTTGATCGGGCTCGGCTACGAGTGAACACCATAGTGATGTGCTCCTAAAGACGAATAGATTTTATCTCTTTTAGGATTTTTTATGCTACACTTAAACAGAAAAGAAACACACAATCAATGCAGTGGTTATCTCGTTTAAAGATTTAAAAGTGTGCCCTAAAATCTGGTTTTAGTGTGTTATGATGTTGTTTTGAAAGCTTTGTGAAAGAACGTTTAAATGCAAAAATGAGGGCTCTTATGACTCCCATAAAATGGTCGCCCCTTCGATATACCGTTGCCAGACCGATATACCAACCTCTCTATATACCCGCCCTTACGTGAGGGAGACTATAGGTACGTGAGAGCAGATGGTACGTGGAACATAGGCGGTACTGAAGGGGGATCACTCTGTTTATGACACCTACCATAGAAGACTTATCCTCATGCACTGGGAATCACCCCCACTACACTTGGTCAGCTTTCGTCAGGATTTACGTCTAGCAACAGTCGCGATCGGGGTAATGGATGCAATATCTCAAGCCAAAGTGATAATGGAATCCACCTTTGGTCTTGCTCAAGGGTTGGGGTTTTATGACCAACGCCTTGTTGTTTTAGTTACCACGTGGTGTGTGGGGTTCCTTTTAAGTTGCATAAATGAAGCACGCAAGCATTCAAACTCTCCTATGCAAGCAAATAAACAGAGAACATAAAGCAAAGAATTGACAAAAGGTGTTTAAGACCTCTACCTTTTCTCTGCCCAAGTCGGATATCTCTGAATTTCTGCTCTGAAATAGTCCAGTGTTGGAAAACTTGGTACCTGTAATCAAAAGAACAAGCAACTTTAATCAGAAACTTAATTTTAAAAATCAAGGGACACAGGTCCCACCGTGATCGCCACTGAAAGCACGAGGATACGAAAACAAAAAGGAATATGCCACAAGAAAAGAACAAGAAATAACGTATGCAAATCGACACAAGATAAAAGCAATATGAAATATGGTAATCTCTTTTATTGATACGCTTTACAAATTGTGTTACAATACATCTCCTTCCTTTTTAGGGGATAGGAGAGTCAAATGTGTTTCTTGTCACAAGATCCATGGCTAACAATCCTTCTTCCGCGTGCCCACATGTAAGATGGGCGGACCAAAACGTCACCACCACTATTGTATGTGATTCTTTGCTCTTTCCTGCTCCTCTACTATCGGAAACCTGCATTCAAAGAAACAAAAAATATTAGTAATACCTGCAGACCAAATGAAACATGTATTTCCCAAAGCCTATTGTCAGTGTATGCATGAAAATAATAAAACGACTATCATATGACCTCTGATTGACCTAAAACTTTGACAGAAGCATAAAAATATCATCAGAAGACCATTGCAAAAAGAACAGTCTAAAAATTCCTCACAGATCTGTACTCGCTCCAGGGTGGGACGAATAGGACTGTGAGAATTGGCCAGAAAGCACCCTATTCAATGTCCTACTTAGGAAGCTCCAAAAGACCTAAAAACTTGGGGTTAGCTAATTGGGGGCATTTTGGGAAGACCCAGATGCTCATATTTCTCCAATTTTTCCTCTAGAACCCATATTTTGAAGATGGCATCTGCAAGTTAGTGAAAGCGGGAAATAGCAATAACCTGGTCAAAAATGATCAGAATGACATGAAATTTGAACTGTAACCTATTTAACCTATCTAGAATCAGATGCAAAAGAAAAAAACAAGAAATATATCACAGATTTCTAATCATCCCGGGGTGGGGCGATTAGCACTGTGATAGTTTGGGGAGCGCCCGGGGGCAGGACGCCCACCGATTGAGGCACTGTTTCGGCACCAATCCACTTGGGATGGGTCCAAAACTGGTTATGGGGTGTTGTCAACAAATTTGGTGGATATTTGTGGTCAAAAATTGGGTTTTGGGTACGGATTTGCGCCTCCAATAGTCACCCAATAACCTCCCTTTCGAATGAGAGATTAAGGATGTAAAAGCACAAATCGCAGTTAGGTATGAAATTGGCAGCACTTCATTGCTCAAATGCTCCTTCTCTGTATCTCTTTTGGGTGGGAAAACTCCCCAATTTATAGACCTTAGGGTCTCCTTGTTTGAATTGTGCATGCGAGGGCGCCACTTGAGTTAACTGTCCTATTTTCAGAGAAAAGCTAACTCCCTGATAAAAAAGCTTCTTGCATGAGGTTTCTAAAATAAAGACACTCATCACTGAAGTCTCTCTCCTTGAATAAAAGCTACTCCTCACAATTGCATGGCCTGAAGCCTCAGTTAACTGGCAGAGTTACCGAGGTTTGACTTTTTGCAATCAAACTTGCTATTCGCCTCACCCTAGGGCGAATGCTGCTACTCGTCCCTGGGTGGGACGAGTGCCAGTTTGTATTCATCCCGGGGTGGGACGAGTAGAGAGCAAGGTGCCAAAAAGGTGCCAAATTGACCTGTGACCTCTAAAACTGCTTTTGGAAGTGGTTAGGACCATTGTTTAACCTCTGGGGGCTGCCCTTGGGGCTGTTTGTGTCAATGCGATCAGCGCTTGTTGTCACGTAATCGGATTGGTGCTGTTTTGGTGTCTACATCATCAAATAGATATCTTAATTTCTAATTTTATATAGAAGGACAAGGAAGGCTTGGAAGGAAAAGGGAGTATAGATATATAATATTTTGTTATGAATAGAAGTTTCATGGTTGTTTTTATCAATCCTACAGGCTAAAAACAAGTATTTAAAGGAGGTTTATATTTCTATATTCAATCTAAGATCTTCATTAAGCCATGGATTTTGGATTTCAATCTTTTGAAGGAGCTTTTGTCTACAATTCCATTTGGATTTGTTGCAATTCTATTATCAAGTTGTTTAAATCACTTGGAAAGTGGGTGCCTTGTCATGGCCTCTAGTTTGGATATTTTGTTAAGGACCCATATCCAAAGCAATTTGTGTTCAATTTTATATTTATGTTCTATGTTTAGTTTTCTAGAAAGAGGATATCTTGGAAATGATGGTTAATATGGTTGGAATTTACCTAGGCTCATCACAATTCACAAGGAATGGAAAGGTAATAACTTATGGAAAAATCTATGTATACCTAGACCTCACCAAACACCTCCCTAAAGAGGTCGAGATAAAAATTTGTGATTATATCTAGACTTGGTCCCTAGGTTATGAGGAAATCCCTTTTTGTTCTCAATATTGTTATCATTATGGAAACTTATATAATGAATGCCCTTGCACACCAATAATCGTATTGATAATTATTCTAGAGATGGTAGCAATTGAGGTGGTAGATGAAAGCATGAGGATACGAAAACAAAAATGAAATGCCAAGATGCGATGTAAACAAAACTAAACTTAACGCTAAATCCTACAAACTAAAATGCATGAAAGGAGAGAAACATAAACGCATTGAAACAAGGTATAAAAGAAAATATGGAGTATAGCCCTTTTTATTAATATGCTTTAGAACCCAGTTACAATCCTTCTCCTCCCTTTTTAGGGGCTAGGAGTGTTAAATATGTTCTTGTCACATCAACAGATGGTATTCCTTCTTCCGCATGCCCACATGTAGAATGGGCGGACCAAACATCGTCACCACTTGCGTTGATGAGTCTTGACTCCTTGCTTCTCATCTAATGTCAAGATCCTACATTTAAGGAAATATAAAACAATAAGTTGCACCTATAGATAAAATGAAACATGCAATCCCCAAGCCTATGATTAGTGCATGCGAAAAATAAATAAAATGATAACTAAATAGCATTAGAATGATCTAAAAATTTAAAAAAAGCATGAGGACATTACCAGGAGGGCACTACAAATGGAATAGTCAAAAATTCATCACGAATTTCTAATCGCTTCGGGATGGGACGATTAGACCTGCAACAAGACGTCAAAAAGCATTGTCCCAAATTTCACATTCGGGAGGCTCCAAATCACCTACAAAGTTGGGGGTTAGGTAAAATGGGGTATTTTTGAAAGACCCAGAAGGTCATATTTTTCCAATTTGGCCTCTATTGCCAAGAATTTGATGATGCTACCTACATGTTAGCAAAAGCGGGAAATGACAAAAACACGAATAAAATTGCTCAAAATGATGTGATATTTGAAAGAAAATCTATCTAAGAAACATAGAATTAGATGCAAAAATAATATAAAGGAAATCTACTATATATTTCTAATCACTCCAGGGTGGGGCGATTAGAACTACAGCAGTGCGGGGGGCACCCGGGGGCAGGACGCCCACCGTTTGGGGCCTAGTTTCGGCACAAATCCACTTGGGATGGGTCCAAAACCTCTTGTGGGGTTTTGGTGAATTTGGTAGGATGTTATGGCCAAATTTCAGGTTTTGGTTCCAAATTTGCACTTCCAATAATCACCCAATGACCTCCCTTCCAAAAGAGATCAAGGATGTGAAAGGCACAAATCAAAAGGTGTGAGGATGTAAAATGGTAGCACTTTGTTGCTCAAAATGCTCCCTCTTTGTATATCTTTGGGGTGAGAAGACTCACCATTTTATAGACCTGATAGTCTCTTTGGATGAGCATGCAGAGGCACCACTTGGAAATCATGCCTTCCCAGGGGTGAGAATATTCCTCCCTGATTAGGGGCTCCATGACTACCCCTGTAACTGCCTCTAGCACTCAAAAACACTCACTCACGCTCCCATGCAATGAATGAAGAGTTAAGTGGTGGATTTGAGCTACCATTTGTCAAGATTTGACTTTTTGCCCGTCAAACCTGCTATTCGCCCCATCCTGGAGTGAATACTGCTAATTATCCCTGGGTGGAATGAATACAAGTTTTTAATTGTCCCTGGGTGGAACGTGTAGGGAGCAGAGTGCCTAAAAGGTTCCAAATTGACCTCTGACATTCCAAAACTATTGTGTGAGTTGTTAGGACCATTGTTTAACCTTTGGGGGCTGCCCTGGGGGCTATGTGTGTCAACTCGATCAGTGTTTGCAGTTACATAATCAGATTGGTGATGTTTTGGTGTCTACAGTAGAATATTAGGAGGTATTACTCCCAATATGCATTACTAGATCAACTTTAAAATAGGACCACTTTAGTTAAAAACATCATCCTAATGTTAATATAGATAAAATAAAATAGGCAACTAAACAAAATCAGGAAACCATAATATGAATAATTTCAAGTTTACAAATGTAAGGCACATAAACTAAGGATGAAATACAAGTAGAGGATGAACTATGTGTAATTATTACCACAACTTTAATCATTTTGACATCTTAAGGGCTTAATTTAAGAAAGACTCATTAAGGAAAGTGAGAAAAAAGTATTTCCATTGAGAATTTGGTCATCGTGTAACTAATGCTCGAAATAAATACTAGAATACTACTATGATCATAAACAATAAAAAATGGTAAAACATTTGGATATTCTTATCACAAGCTTTAGAGCATATACATTGTCGTATCTTGACTTTTTTACCCAATGTAACAAATGATTTACAAATATGCCAAGTCTCTTCAAACCCACCCACTACTTAATATTCAGTCTCAAAATCTCAAGAGGAAAGTATTGATGAAATTTTATATACAAACACCAATCTCCAAGAGAACAAGGATATCTAGATTTCCAACAGAAAATCCAAAAAACTAAAGAAGAAAATAATATGTAATAAACAAGTTTAATGTTGGGCATAAATTAGACTCTAAAAAATTTAGGCATGGGTGGTTCAAGTTCAAACCAAGAGAAGAAAAAAACCATGAAAATGCTGAACTAGTAGGAGAACAACTAATAGAAGTGTGACTAGTCATGAAATATGATATACATTTCTCCAAAAATTCAAGATGATGATTATTTCAAGGAATATAAGAGAGAAAGGAAACAGGGCCTATAATGAAATAAGATATACACTTGTTGGTCACGAATCTGCCTAAGTATAAAAATATGCACCCTAGACCCACCCAACATTGAAATACCGAAGGAAAGAGATGTCCTTCGGGCCAATATCCATAGAGGGTTAGTTCCCTTACTAATATAAAAATCGATATAAATTTTAGGGAGATAAATTAACAGAAAGAGATGGGAAATATGGCTGTAATCTAGAAAAATAGAGTACGAATGAACTAACAGTTAAATAACCAAGTCAAGTTTTAACCAGTATTTAACAGAAAGAACAATATAGAAACCAATCACAGATCACGAATATGACTTCCAATTAACATTTCAACATTCACTTCTTCATCAAAAATTAAATTCAAATGTAGAACTCAATATATATATAAAATGCATGAATATAATAGAAATGACGAGCAAAAAGAAATCACATACACAACTGATCCAAGAACTAAAGTCAAAAGTCTTTCGATTGAGGTAAAAATTTAAACTCCAAGAGTTTTTTAGCAAAATGTTTCCCCTCCTTTTTTACACCAAGTTCTTAGTATTTATAGAGGATTTTGCCTACAAAATTAAATGCTTATTAAATAAAATGATGGGAAATAATAGATTGATCGGTCATAATTCTCTCCTCGATAGCAGCAAAGAACCAATCTAGTGGCACCTTGGGAAGCAACAAGTAATCTCAACATATGGCAAATTGGGACTTAACCGAAATCATAAGAAAAATTCATCTCCATGGAGGTACCTTGAAAATAAGCATTCACCATAGTGTACGGTGCTTAGAAATCAACAAGATCACACCAACATAAAGAGTGAACGACATTTAAGTTAAGCAATCTTCTAGTTATCTGTTGAACCTAAGTTTTATTAGCAGTAATTCTAGAAACTTTAACCTTTTTTACCTCCAAAATTGAATTCGTCAGCCTCGAAATTATCTCAATGCTAATATTTTTTCAGAGCACCTTTGACCATGTTTTTTGTCTGAAGAAAATGGTAAATATTACTTTCATCGAGGCGAAGCCCGAAAAGGGCTTTCACTACAACGTGTCTTTGAAATACATAACACAAAATGTGCCTTTGCCAAGGCATCACGCGATAAAGGCTCTTAGCCATGGTAATGTGAGCAAAGGGCTTTTGCTATGGTGAAACACCAAAAGGAGCTTTTACCATGACAAAGTACAAAAAGGGACTTTTGCTACAGCAATGCGTGAAAAGGGACTATCACTCCAACAACGCACGAAAAGGGAGACTTTCTCTCAGCAATGCGTGAAAAGGGATTTTCTCTCCAGCAATGTGCAAAAAGGGAGTTTCGCTCCATTGACACGTGAAATAGAAGTTTGCCAAGGTATTGCATGAAATAGAAATTTAATTTTTCCAAGGCATAGGCAAAAAAGGGATTTCACCACGACATAGCCAAAAATAGATTTTTTCTCGAAAATGCACCAAGATGTTGCTCAAAAAGTGATTTCACCAAAGTGTGGGCGAAAAATGCATTTCGCAAGTCAGGGGCAAAAAGGGAATTTTGCTGCCAAAATGGAAATTTCATTGGCAAAGATGATTTCGCCAGAAAATGGAGCAAAAAAATGTGATTTCATTGGAAAATGGGTGAAATGGGGAAAATGGACTTTTTTCCAAGGTGAAACCTGAATTTGAACTATCTCCTTCCTAAAAACTATATTTCGCTTGAAGCGTTACTCGAAATTAGATTTCGTTGAGTGAAATTTATTGCATACTTAGTCAAATTTTTAAAATTTATTTTAGTGTGGAAAAAATTCCAACACTTTTGGCAGCTCACAAAGTGTTTAGCTCACCTGAATGCAATTGAACCCAGGGCCTTTATCCATTGGGCTTAGAATTTCCACATTCAACTACATATGATTATCTATTGCTTGCACCAGTATCTTCCTACCCTTTGAGATGCGAGGCTATACTTTCATATACTATGACGACTTCATCCCAAGCATCTATACTAATCACCTCATGAGTATAGAGTGTATCAAAAATATATTGAAAAGTCTGAACCTACTATAGTTCAATATATTTGGCCCTCTATCTAAGCTCCAGCAAACCAGAATGAATGCGAGTAAGGTTCCTCATCAATGACAGTGTGTGCTCTTCGGTAATGGGCTCTTCCTAGTCATCAATCTCTAAAGTATCATCTACAAAAATATATCATATCTCATCCAGGTCTTTCTTCACCAGAATAGTCCCCTGATCATCAATGAAACTAGGGAAACCATTATTCACTACAATCTCAAAATAGACCAACGAAATGTGCCTCTCTTGCTCAAATGTATCTAGTAGATTTCAATATTCTTAAATAGATTCAATCTGAAAAAATAAGTGTCTAGTGTTATCTTAGCATTTGCCCAAACTCGGGCCATATTGCTCATTGGGCTAAAACTGAGATCCATTTTAGCCATTGCCTAAATCTTCATCGCCATCTCCAATTTCGGTTTGAGGTTCTCTTCTGAATACTCCACTACGTAAAAGCCATATGAAATAACTTGTCGCACCTCCTGAAGGAACATGAGAACCAACGTTGCTTTTTTCACCATTATCGAACAATCGATAAGCAGATGACTATGAGCTTCCATAATTTTTTCCTTTTTGAGAGCTACTTTGGTTTTTTAGGTGATTTTTTTTTTTTATGAATTTGGGTTTTTACCTTATAAAAACATTCCACTTTATTTTTTTATGGGTGAGTTAATTCTATTTGTTTATATATATATATATATATATATATATATATATATATACACTTACACTGGTACATGGTTTGATCTTGGTTTTTAGGTGTCTTTTGGAATTATTATGATTATTTGTTCAATTAGTATATATGATTGAAATGGTATTATTTATTACAATGAATTTATTATTTTATATGTATTATTTAACCAATTAAAAATGGAAAAAATTAATTAGTTAATTTAATTTAATGCTCTTAATTTTTATTTTAAAGTATTATTTTTTCACTTTTTTGTGATAGAAATGCAAAAAAAAAAATATAGGTCGATTGATAGCAGCCGAGTACTTGCGGGTAAGCCACCTCAGTTTGATTTATTTTTCTTGGTACTGTTGACTTTTTATTTACCCACCAAGCTACGGATTATAAAGGTTACCTAAGAAAAAATAAATAAATAATATGGTTCCTACAAATAGCCTCACTTTTCTTCACACACTTGAGTAGAATTTACCATTTTTTAATTTGACTATCCTTTAAGATGGGTTTTTCTTCCCACATGAGTAGAATTTGACATTTCTTTATGTTGACCATCATCTCAAGGAGAATATTATATATATATATATATATATCCTAAATTTTAGTTAGTTAATTCAATCTCATTCAATGCTTTCTTCATTTTTCCACTTATTTATATGAGATTGATGGTATTATTTATTACAATAATTTGGTTATTTTATATGTATTATTCTACTCGTCAAAATTTAAAAAAAAATAATAATCAATTAATTCAATCTCATTTAATGCTTTCTCAATTTTTGTTATAATGTGCTAATTTCTCACTTTCTTATAGTGGTAAATTTTGGAGTAGAAATGCCTAGAAAGAGATAGACCAGTTGGTAGAAATCGAGTGCTTGCTAGTAGGCTGCCTTAATTTGATTATGGAGGATTGAAGTCTTAGTTCTATTTACTTTGTTTTTATCCATAGAGCTAGAGATTATAGAGGTTGCCTACGTAAAAACAAATAAATAAGAATTAAGTTCTAAAAGTAACCTCACTTTTCTTCTCACACTTGAGTAGAATATGTCATTTCTTTAAATTTACCAACCTCTATAGAAAATCTATTGTCTTGAATCTCTTTGTAGAATAATCAAATTACTTTTTCTCTTAGAGCTAAGTTTACATCTATAAAAAATTGTAAACTAAGAGTTACCGTAATTTTATCATCACATATTACTTTATTTAAAAAAAAAAAAAACTTTTATCCCACAAAAATTATTGCGTAATATAGATTAAACTCTTTTCTACTAATTTTGGCATAATATACAAGGACATATAATTGCTGGCATGAATACAATATGCAAAGACTAGCATCCATTTTCATTGGAGATAGATGTGCAATCGTAAAATACGTTGGACGAATTTGATCTCTTCTGCATCAATGTCAAAGCGATCTCCTCTTTTGATTCTATGAGTGCTACAACCTCAGGTTTAACCCCTCTGCTGCCTCTAGTACTGTGTTTTCCATTTTCTTCCCTATCTCATAGCTTTTGGTCGTCGCCCCCTTCACTGTGCTGCCATGTGAAGATATTTCACCACTGCTGACATCACTCTGCACTCGACCTGGCCATCTCCCCTCCTCGACTCACCGGACCTTCCGCCACCCCGACGTGAGTTTTTTGGTGAAATTTTCACTTCTGCAACATTCTCCAACAACCATTGTCTTGCATCAGCATCCAGCATAGCCTATCTAGTGGCCATAATATCATCTTCGGTGACCATTCTCTCATCTTCGATGACCAAAATATCCACAACGGCAGCCACAAGATCATCTCCGATGACCAGAATCTTGCGTAATAATTTTTTGTTCTTCCCGTACGAATTTGGCCTCCTCAGTTTTTGGTTAATTCTGCTCTATTCCAGTGATGACAGCTTCATACACTGGCACAGTGCTCCGTTCTCTGTTGATTTTTGCTCCATCGATGACGACGTCAGCTCGCCTTAGCACAGTCAATTTGTAGACCTGGTGCGTTCTGACTGGACAAAGATGGTGGTGATCGAAATGGAGAAGATGGATTCTATCGCCTCCCTTATAATCACTGTGATTTATATAGTCACACAGATAAAGAAATATAAAATATTTGTTTTCCTCCCGCAACTTGTGACACGCACCACATTTCCATGCGGATAAGTAGTGATTCTACGCAAGTGGGTGATTTTGGTTTCGCCTGCCAAGAAAATCTTATTCATTTTGACTTAGATCGATGCTTGTTTGCAGACGTCACCAACACAATCGTGTTACGTGTTTGGTGTTTCTTGACGACCGATGGAGGGATACACAGGAGACATTTTTGCGGCAGCTCATAGACTATATCCCTCATACGTGAAGTGAAAGTAAGTTTAGCCGCTTAAAAATTTTGTTGCATGTTAACACAATACCCAGCCCACCTGGTTGGCATTTGTAGGTATTTGAGTGTTGTCTTTGTGGATTCAGGAGAATCTCCCCGTGGCACTATGTAATGGTCTTCAACCGAGTTGGATAATACCTTTTTTAAGACTTTGGAATTAAAATGCCATTTTTAAAACCTTTAGAAAATTGAGAATATTTCAGCAAATATTCCTATTCCACATTGTAAAGGGTAATTTTACCTTTTTGTTTTTATTATTTTGTTGTTGAAGACCTTGATGTAATTCTTAGTTTTTGAGGCTTTATATTGTTGCAAGTATATGCAAGATGGAAAGCTCTTTTTGAGCTAGTTCCAATAGGACTATCATTTTACTATTTTGTAAAGGTTTTATTGACCTTATGGTGCTTAGAAGATTATGCTATCGAAACTTTCTATTCTAAACAACATCTTGTAATATGGAGTGCATTCTTGGTTAAATCCGACACTCCTTAAAATCCCCCATCATCGTTTGAGACATTTTGGAGTGCATTCTCCTTCATAAGACCTTTGGCCCTTTCTATGTGATCATTGATATCACATGGGTACTCCACACATTGGAGTAGTCTTTGCCCCTAGTAGGCTTGTCTCTTCATGGATTTTTCAACTACCAACACCATCTCAAACATCGCTTCCGCATTTTCGAAGACTACAAAGATTTTGACACTTCGAACCACAACTACTTTTGAAGACTACAGAGCCTTTACACTTCAGAAGCTTCTTCTTCTCAATGTTATGTGTTTGTAATAAGGAGTGCAGTTTTGTGGTACCCGATACCTCATTCTATATCGTATTTTAAATCCCCATGATTTGTGCCTTTTTCCTTCACTCTTCAACATGGTTGGTGAGAAGAGTTGCGACTTTTGAAGATTAATAGATATTTTTTACAAGACTCATTCCTACATGCTAGGGATAGTAGTACTCACTCCTACATGCTAGGGATAGTAGTACTCACTCCTACATGCTAGTGCTCATTCCTACATGCTAGGGATAGTAGTACTCACTCCTACATGCTAGAGGTTGACCCTAGAGGCAACAAACCTCGATATCCCATTGGGTTTCCTACATGGACCCTTTTTTAGCATGTGTTTTGCTCACTTTTGCTCCCTTTGATGGAGTTGTGATCTTTTTGGGGGTCTTGTAAATCATCTATCTCTCTTCTTTTCTGAACCACTTTGGAGGATTTCATTTTTGGGCACTTCCACTTGTGATATCTTCTCTTCCACTTCCTTGCACAAGCATTGGATTCCAATGCTTCTATGGTGGAGAGGGATAATATGGATATTTTAGGCATAGGATATTACTTTATTATTATGTCGACACTTTAGAAAGTCGGCATATATGTTAGGTTGATATTTTCAGCTTATCGACAACTTGTCGGAAAATATTGTATTAGTAATGTTTATCAATACCATTTAGAGCACATATTTGAAATGGGGAACATGGTTTTTATCTACCTACAACCCTATAAATAGATATCTCTCCAACTCCATGGATGCCAAAAACTTATATCCAAATATTATGGTATGTACCAAGAGTTGCAATAGATTGCTTCCATAGCCTACAAATAGGCCCTTCCAACAAATTTCAAGATTGATCCCGTATTTCATGTAAACTTTACTATGTTTTCTACCCAATGCACATGTGTATATAGCACAGCATTGACTTCTTGATAAATAAGACATGATAAAACCATAAAAAAATGGATTATTTCTAATCAAATAATCGAAGCGTCGGTATTTATTCAGGATTCTGAGGAGCTATTCATCCCTTACACTTTTGTTGAGTAAAGCAACCCATAAAGGATCCACTTCTCCACATTCTTTGATCCTTTAACCACCATGTGTACATGACATCTGTGTTTGCAGTTGGACCCTGGCTCTGGGCCCAGACACGTTAGCCAAAATCGGCCAGTCTCAGGGATTGTATACACTGATGTTGACGTTACACTTCAGTGTCTGGGCCATCAAATGTGGGACACATTGGAAAAGGGTACAATCATCAACCGTTCCCACCTTTTTGGTTGGTTTTTCGATAGGTTTTTATTTATAAAAAATATTATTTTTTAACTATAATTAAAAAATTTAATTGATTTTCTCTGTTGCCTCTGAACAAAAATAAAATAGACCGCCATATTCTCTTGGTAGTCTATGACATAAAATTATTACTAATTTAAAGAGATACCTAACAGATATGCATTGGTGAGTTTATAAATACCATTTAGAGCACATATTTGAAATGGAGAACATGGTTTTTATCTACCTACAACCCTATAAATAGATATCTCTCCAACTCCATGGATGCCAAAAACTTATATTCAAATACTATGGTATGTACCAAGAGTTGTAATAGATTGCTTCCATAGCCTACAAATAGGCCCTTCCAAAAAAATTCAGGATTCATCCCATCTTTCATGTATCCTCCTTGAAGAATATTGTTGGCAACAAGGTATAGGTTCAATCCACACTGCTAAAACTAGATGAGGAATAATACATCATTCTTAAACTATAAATAAGTTTGGATAGAATATTGTACACCTTTCATCACCATGTCATCATTGATGTTCTTATTCAATTGAAAGGATTAAAATATAAAGATGCTACATGGGAGTCCCTCTAGCAACTTCAGAAAAGTTTCCTCATATTTAATTTTAAAGATAAAGTTTTTTGAAGGGGAAGAGCATGTTCGGACCCCATCCTAACACTATTATGTAATAACCCCTTTTCTAATGGGGGACCTCATTTTGATGATATTTTATAATATTTTGTAATAGTTTGTGGTATTAGAGGTGCGTAGACAAGTGGTATCATTAATGTAATTATTAAAAAGAATATAATTGTTTTTTTGGGTAGAAGATTCTAGCTCGTGTGGAATTTTGCATATAAGCCAACTCTTGAGCATTAGGTAGGGTTATGAAGAGTCTTTAAAAATGTGAGAGACATAGATGGATGAATCTATCTGCATATTGAATTAAAGTTCTATTTAATAGGTTTTCCCCTTGAAGAGGGCAACGATTCTATATTATGATTTGTGAGAATTAAATATAATATTTTCTTTTATATTTCATATTATAACATGTTGTTCTTTCATAAATTATAGATTTTATTGCAATATTTATGTGAATATGCTTATTTTAATTAGAAGGTTCCTAACATAACACTGCATTTTATCTACCAATTATTTTCTCTTAAATGGTGCATGGTACTTCAAGAGAGTCTTCAAAATCTTATGATATGCATTCCTTAGGTTCATTAAGAATGTTCATCCCTAAATCAAGATAATACTAAATAGACAATTCCTTGTTAATATTTTGAACCTTTTGTAACATGTCCTCTAAGCTTTGATCTATTTTTTTCTTCATGGGATAAAGCCTCAAAAGAATTGGTATTTCTTCCAATACCCTTCCTTACTAGTCTCCACTATCTATTTACTTTCATTTGTCTAGATCTATTTTTTGAAAGTTGTAAATCATCCTCATCCATATCCATTTGTAAGTTTCTCCTTTGGTTTTCTACATGCATTTTTGTTGGACTGTTCTTAGGAAATTATTTCTGAATATGTCCCACCTCATGACATCTTCTACATCTAAAATATTTGTTTTAATAATATATGGTTTAGGTCAACAACTTACCCTCATAATTAAGAAAATGTAGTTATGATAGATGTTTACTTATATCAATCATGACCAATATAGAAGCATAAATAGCCAAGAATCCATCATTTGTAGTTTTTGAAATCTCAACAAATTCTCCCATAGTGTTGCCTATTGCCTTGAAGGTAACCATTTTTCATAATACAATGGGTAACCCATACATACTAATGCAGAATAGCACTAGGGATAGATTTATATTTTACAGGTGCAAAGATTTCATACCAATGGGTGAGGAAGAGTCGTGCTCTTCCCATAAACCAAGGACCCCCTTTAAGGATTCTATCTATTTCCTTCTTGGAACAAAAAATGCCTAAGAAGAAACCTTTGGGAAAAAAGGATAGACTCACTCCTAGATACTTTCAACTCTTATCAGTCCATTTTCTAAATGTCGAAGCCCTTGCCCAAGACCCATTAAATTTATCAAAAATTACCCTATCTTTAAGCAATGAAGATCGATATTTTGTGAGACCCTCACTAACGTTTACAAGTGGAGATGAATTTTAGGATTTATTTGTAAATCAGTATATAGGAAGGAAACTAAAACTCAAAATCTACTTAAATTTATGAGAATATCCTAGAGCAAATATAATAGTTGAATAAAAATCTATAACATTTTTCATGCAAAATTTCTAAGATAAATAAGGGGAAAAATAAACTTGGCTTAAAAATTATATGCCTAAATGGAAAGTCTTGCCTCACTGAAGCCCTAGCCCTCCATTTTTGCTCCCATCATCCAAACCCTAGTTGATAGATATTTATAATTTTATTTTTCATGACTTGAAAGATCATCACTGCCCATGTTTTGGATGACTAACTTCATTGGCTCATATCTCCCTCAATATTGCTTGGATTTCTTTATATTACCACTAATATTAAATATCTTCAAATTTTGTACAAATTGATCCAAGAATCAGCTGAATTAGACAACCCTTCATGAAGAACTTCAAAAAAATTGCCTTCACATTATCCTAGTTTTTAATGACTATCTTACCATGCTTAAATCTCCCTCAATACAACCTGAATTCTTTCAAATGACCACTCATTTCAAAGGTTTTGAAAATATGACTCTTGAAAAATTATTTATTTTTTAAAATACCCCTAAATAAATACTACATCTTATAATTAACATATTATGATAATTTAATAACATTTATACATGTTTTATCCATCAAAATTTAAACCTCAAGTTTTTTAAAACCTCTTTTAATTATCTAAATACCAAATATTATTAAACTAACTTCCTTTCAAGATTATTTGTCATATTTAATAATTATTTTCAGCACACAACCTTCCTTGAAATATAATTTGTTATATTTTATAATTATTTTTAACATACAGAAGTCAAATTAAAAGTTCAATGTACTCCTTTTGATGTTAACAAGTCCAATTCTATTTTCTAGAAAACAAATAACACTTCACTTTATTTCTAATTCCTTGCTTGAAAAACGAAAGCAACATCTCCATAATAAAAACTAACATGTTCAAACCACCTTCTAGAAATCAATCATCTAGACCAAAGCTCTTATTCAAAGGGGAACCAGATGGTAGCTTGAATAGGAAATAGGATAAATTTTTGGCCAGGCAAGTGGATCTCCAATCAAACGCTTAGTGAGAACAACAGAGTCTTAGTGGTGCAACATTTGCTGGATACTCTCATAGGTAGAAAGGTAGCTGATTTCATAGAGTCTTTGATCCAATCCAAAATACAGAAAGAGCTCCATATTGTAAATGTTGATGCCCAAATTTTAAATGCTATCACATAATTATCAACATTGTTGAGTGCAACTGTAATTCCATCTAGTATATCTCATGATACCCTTTTATGGAAAGAAACTGACACTGGTCTTTTTTTATCAAATCTGCTCATCTATTGAGTTTCACTCCCTAAAATTCTCTCATTTCTTTCAATATAGTTTGGCTTAAAGACCTCATACCTAAAGTTGCTATCTTTTCTTCGTTGGCCATCCAAAACAAGATCCTCACTACTGATAATCTCATGAATAGAGGGATGGTTGTTCCTAATAGATGCCATCTTTACGTGGTGACTGGGAATGTGCCAGCCACATATTTACAAAATTTTATTTCTTCCACTCTTCCATGGATCATATCAGGTCTATCTTTCACATCTCCTAGGCTCAGCCCAACTCCTTGGATATTTTTTTCTCCTAGTGGCCCATGCCTTTTAAAAATTCTAGGTTGTCTTATTTGTGTAAATTTTATCTTCATCATCTCTTGTGGTAGATCTAGCTTGAAAGAAACAATAGAATATTTTAAAACACCCTCAAGGAATCTATCTATGTTGCCAAAAAATTCATCACCTTTAATGTTGAAAATTCTAAGCTTTTCCCTTGAACCAAACCACCTGAGTCTGCCCTTGAGTCCACTTTTCTTATTCCCTCAATATTCTCCATAGTCCTAGCTCTACTCCTTCTAATACCCATCCCATAAATGGCACTCATTGGACTCCTCCTAGAGGATGACTTAAACTTAACTATTATGGTGCTTCTAAAGGAAATTTGGGTATAGTGGGTGTCGAAGGTCTGGTCAGGGATCACAATGGACGACTCATAGTGGCCTATGCTAAGTTTCTGGGAATCCAAACTAACCACTATGCTAAAGCTCATGTGTTGTGGAGAGGGCTAGAATTTTTCAGAGATTATAGGGTAAATTTACAAATTGAAGGTGATTCCATGAATGTTACAAGCTCTATCATTAGTGACAAAAAAATTTCATTGAATATACGCACTGTTATTCAAGAAGCTAATGTCTTGATACATAATTTTAGCAATACTACAACCTACCATGTGTATCGTGAAGCTAACAAGTCTTATAATTTGCTCACCAATGTTGGGGTTAGTCACATGAATCCATCCATATAGTACCACACTTTCCCTCAAAATGTTCTTAATGTTGCTGCTATTGACTTGGAAATGCACAACCGACCCTGAGAGGTATGCTCACCTCAAAAATTCTAATGATGGGAGTGACATAACTACTTCTTCGGTGGCCATATTCAACATGGTCCATAACATCATCCTTAGTATCATCATCAATTGCATGGATAGCATTAGTATCTCCCTAAAACTGTTGGTCAAGAAACATGGCCAAAAGAGCTCTGTAGCTGAAAATTATCGATGATTAGATTTGGTTTATTTTGTCTTTCGATCTATGTTACCCTATATGGTAATTTTGGTACTAAAATTTTAACCCCTACATGGGCACTAGTTTTTTTTTGCTTTATGTTCTCCTTAGCCCCTATATGGGCTCTCTCTTTTGATCTTTATTTTTCTGTTAAACAACCCTTGCGTGGGTCTATTTTTTCTCTAGTTTGGTTCATGGAGCAGCTAGGGTATAGACATCCTATTTTGTGCTTCTTTACATACTTTGCATCATATTCTTATATTTCTAGTTTTGGGCACCAGTTAAAATCCATATAATATAATTTCTACCACCTACCAAAAAAAACTAACATTTTCAGATGTAGGTCTATGCGATAAAATAATAAAATAATACAAGACTATATGGTCAATTCTAATTATTCAAAAATACCTCAAAGACATCAGCCTATAATAGTTATTAGCTTATTTTCCATTCAGAGGTGCAAACAAGTTTACTTCCCATCCATAGAGTGCTTCTGCCCTTGTGTGTGATATCATTATCTTTAGTAGACTCTGCATGATACCATCATCTAGACTCTCCTAGGATTCGATCATAGATCTATATATAATGTGTATCTTGCATATATGAATACCTAAATAATACATTGTGAGGGATCATGAAAACCTCTTTTCATAAGGTTATCTCAAGATAAAAAAAAAATTATAACCTACTAGCCCAACAAATAAGTTTACTCTAAGAATACTTTGGATTTCTCAAATATCTCTTCATAATCTTGTGATATTCCTATTTTTTTGGTGTTTTACATTACATCCACTTCTTATTGTATATTCTCCTTAGCTATTCAACTCTCAAATGATGTTAACTTTTGTTCTCCTTGAAATAATAATTGTTGTTATATTTCTACTCAACTACCTCCTAGATTTAATGTCTTGCATACTTGTAAAAAATATATTCTTTCCATTTGTATTACCCTTATTGATCCTTGTATAAAAATTTTGAAACCCTATCACCATATTTATCTTGAGGCAATCTCATCCATGGTTTCAAAATTGAATCTAGATTTATTTTTTTATCACACCAAGTATCCATCCAAATAGTATTTTTTATTCAATTTCCACCATCCATTTTATAATTTTAATCACTATATCAATTAATTTTTATAAACTATTCCATAGTGATAAACCATTTGGTAGTGATAATGTAGTAAATATTAAGCTTGGGTCATTGGACTTAACATATTTACTTAGAGGAATTCTTTCCCATTGTCTTTGATGCTCTTTGTACAATCTCCAAATTACTTTTCCCCTAGGAGCTAAGTTTACATCCATAAGAACTCTTAAACCAAGACCTCCCCTATTTTTATCATCACACACCTTGCTCCATTTCACTAAAGAAATTTTCCTTTTATCATGTAATCTTGACCACAAAAATGACCGGATAATATATATTAAAAAAATCTATCGATTTTGGCATGGTATATAAGGACATAAAATATGATGTAATGGCTTGTAAGACTTATTTAATTAGCCACACTCTTCCTGCTAATGATAATCATCTACCTTTCCATAACAAATTTTATTTTGAACTTTGCTTATAACTAGATTCTATAATTCTATCCTCATTCTCCCTTCAAATAAGAGCATCCCTAGATGGCCAAATTTCCTCCTCCATTTGAAGTAACCTATATATCCCTACTTTGATTCTAGCTATGGTTTTTAGGAATTAAATTTTGGATTTTTTCTTATTATTTTTTGCTTTGATGCTCTTTCATATTCCTTTAATAAGTTATTTAAATCTCTAGCCTTGTTTATCCTTTCCCTCCCAAAAGAGGTTTTATCATATAAAAGCTATTGATGGATGATGTTTTTGATGTTATTACTAGCATTAAGTCCACTTATAATCCCATATTGGTTAGCCTTATTCTATCCAAAACATCTACCATAATAATGAACAAATATGGTGATAGAGAATATCCCTATCTAAGACCTCTCTTGGATTTAAAAGATTCTATTACTAACCCATTAACCAACATTGAATATAAAATTGCAAAGATACAAGCTTTAATCCATCTTACTCATTTCTTCCCAAGTCTAAAATTTTCTAAAAATACAAAAATAAAATACCATTTAACCCTATCATAGGATTTACTTATATCAAATTTTAATATTATTGCTCTCTCTTATGCTGAAGCTACTGAATTCATAATTTTATAAGCTACTATGATCCCATCTAGAATATTTCTTCCTTTCAAAAATCCTCCTTGATATTCTAAAATATATTTTCCTAGCAATGATCTTAACCGATTTACCATCACTTTGGAGATAAATGTATCAAACAATTTTTTATCTTTCTTTTTTGGAATCAGGGTAAGATATGTTGCATTTATTTTATAGGGTATGTATTGTTTTACCCTATAGACCGTTCCACTACCACCAATAAAGAATCCTTCATTGTATCCCAATTATATTTATATAATATTGCAAAGATCCCATCCGGACCTAAGAATTTATCTTTATCAAAAGATAAAAGAGCTAAATGAACTTCTTCCCAAGTAATAGGATCCATCAATTTCCTATTACCTTCATCTATTATAATTGAAGGTAATTCTTGTATCGATTTATCATTAATAACTACAAACTCTTCTAATATTAGAATATTTTTGTAAAAAAATTGCCTCCTTTTTTATTTCACTATGGAATTCAATCCAAACCCCTTCTAATTTTGGATGTTGATCTCTATACTATTAAAATCCTATGAATTATTTTCGTATTTTTATCTCATTCTTTCAACCAAGTTTATCTTGATTTTAATTTTCAAATTTCTCTTCCTTACTCAAAATAGTATGACATTCACTAAGCAACTCTCATTCCTATGATCTTAGATTAATATGATCATCTTTTTAAAATTTTGGAATTTTACTTTTAGTTCATCTTTTTTCTTAAAAATGTTTCCCAAAGTGTTCTTGCTCCATTCTTTTAATCTAGATGTCATTGATTTAATTTTTTTTGGAAGTGTATATAGCCCATTGTTTCCTAAATAATTTCATATTTGTGCTATCATGTCAATAATTTTGGATGGTCTTATCACATCTATTCATATTTAAAATATGATATTTTTTGAATTCATTTACCATCATTTTAACTCTTATTGGCTAGTGATCTGAACAAATCCTTGTCAAGGTATTATTTTTAGCACGAGTGCCTTCATCTAATCAATGATTTGAGAGTATGCATATGTTTAAATTTTTTTCTATTAGGCTTTGGCTCCTCCTGATGTTGGTCCATGTATAGTTTTCTTATTCAAACTCAACCTCTCATAGATTATTGTTTTGGATAAATTCTAAGAAATCTCTCATAATTTAGGTTAATTTCCAACTTCCCCTAAAGAACACAAGCTTATACTGAGAGGGAATGAACAGCATAAGATCAAATTTTACTTTTATTTCCCAAACAATATTATCCAATATTATCAATTGCAATATCAACAACAGTAATAAAAGCAATACATAAATCATCACACACAATAGAGACACCAATTTAACATGGTTCACCCAATGTGGGCTACTCAAAAAATCTCTTGGGAGTCACTTCCCTATTATAATGTTTATGTACCTCTATCCAAAGAATATACCAATACCCTAATGCTCTGATTTGTGGATCTCTATCCACAGGAGAACTCTTTCCCCTCTTCTTTGGTTTGTGGAACTTGATCCAGGAGAACTCTTTCTCAACTGGTTCATGGATCTCTCTCCACATAAGAACTCTATCTTCCCAACTACTTCACAAATTACACTCCATAGGAGAACTCTTTCCCCTTGCTCTGGTTCATGGAACTCTATCCACAGGAGAAATTTTTCTCCTCTGCTTTGGCTGGTGCTCTTCTAGAAGACTTATGCCCCCACTACACTGGCTTGTGGATCTCTCTCCATAAAATACCTCTATCCTCACATAGAAGACATCTATTCTCATTGCCCTAGCTAATGGATCTCTATCCACTGGAGACTCCTATCCTTTACTCTGTCACCTCCAAAGCTTACTATCAACTTAGCTCAAACTCTATCTCAAATCTGTACTAAACACTATCCTCGATCTAGTACAAATTTGCTTCAACTTTTTTTTAGGTCTAGCACAAATTTGCTCACAAATATAAACAAAACTCTATCCTCAAATCTATCCTTGAGCCTTAATACAAATATTTATAAATCATAAATCAAATCTGCTCAGATTTGCCCCAAGCCTTAACACAAAGCTTGAACAAATCAGTTAACCAAATCTGCTCTCAAGTCTTCACAAACACTTACCTCAAATTTATCCTCAAGTCCTCTCAAGAACTTACTCAGTCTGCTATCAAGTATTCACCAAGACTTACCTCAAATCTGCCCTCAAGTCCTCTCAAGAACTTGCTCAATCTGCTCTCAAGTCTTTACCAAGACTTACCTAAAATCTGCCCTCAAGTCCTCTCAATAACTTGCTCAATATACTATCAATTATTCATGAATACTTACCTCAAATATGCTCTCAAGTATTCATAAAGACTTACCTC
This sequence comes from Wollemia nobilis, assembly GCA_028583015.1. NCBI lineage: Eukaryota > Viridiplantae > Streptophyta > Pinopsida > Araucariales > Araucariaceae > Wollemia > Wollemia nobilis. Next base: position 1,640,827 of record JAQPPZ010017236.1, on the reverse strand, counting down.
AAATTTACCCTCAAGTCCTCTCAAGAACTTGCTCAATCTGCTCTCAAGTATTCACAAAGACTTGCCTCAAATCTACCTACTATATTTCACAAAAGCTTGCTCAACATTGTCCTTAAGCTTTCACAAAAGCTTACACAACTCTATCCTTAATCTTTCACAAAATATTACTCAAAGTTATCCTAAAACAAAATCTTACTCAAATTTGCTCAAACATATGTTCAAAACAACTCATAAGATATGCTCAATCAATCTCAAATCTTGCACACAATGCTATCAATTATTTTGTCTAATATTCAAAGTAATTCCTTTAACTTGAAGCAGTTTAGACATATTCTATTCAAAAAAAAATTAATCTCTAGAACATATAGAGAATGATGTACTCTATCAAAGACTCAATATGTTCTACTCAATCATTAAGTTTGTTGATTTCACAAATCTGATTTCCAATGTTTGCACATTCACTTTCAATATCACTCAAAACCAATGCTCAAGAATTTCACTCAATCATTCAACCAATGAAGCACAATTTGCTTACAAATATTAACCAAGTGTTTCACACTATTTCCAATGACACACAATATGGGTATCAAACCCTAACTCCAATAATCTTCAGTCTCTAACTTAAATGTTCTCTAAACATTCACCAATCATGCATATAAAAAACACTCAAATTTTTCCAACAATGCTTATCAAATAATCCTTTTCACTCCACCTTATATTTCACAATATTTAATCCAACAACACTTCGATCAAAGGATAATGTGCCCATACCTTTTTAATTTGATGGAGATGTATCTTCAAAATATGTTTCACAATCAATTCTCTTTGTGCCACTCAAAAGGTTAGATAGCAACAATCTATTTCAAAACCTCCATAAGGTATTCCTTACAAAATGTGTCCAAATAAATTCCAAACCACTCTCTAGGTTTCTCAAATAATCAAACCCTTCAAAATGCTTAACAAAACATACATATAATCAAAATACCTCATACACATTTTAACTCCCTCTTGACACACTCAAAACACAATCAACAAGGACTCCAATAATTTACTTTCAAAATAATTAACTATAACATCCTTTAGAATTTGAATGCATAGAATAATAAAAATTATTCCCTTATATCTCCCTCCTTATCATAAATGCATCTTCAAAATAAGTATAACCACAATTCAAAAATATTTCAATGCACTTTTAAATCACAACTCAAATTATTCAACACCCTCAATATGGTAAAAATAAAAATTAATTTTAATACCTTATACTTCCACAATAGCGCATACCAAATGACTTAGAATCAAATGCGTAAATTTATTTAATGTAAAATAAATACCATTGGGTGTTGCCTCCGTAGGATTCGATCCCCCACCACACTACCGCCAGCATCTTAGCCATGGCCTAACTGCCACGTGAGCTAAGCGCTGACTTAAGACAACTAAAGTGCCCACTACACTTTGTATCTTCCGCTTGGTGCCAAAAATTTTGAAACAAAACTTTCTCCCCTTAACTGCCATCAAGAATCAAATGTGTGACATTCATTCATCAATGACTTAGCACTACCAATCCTTGCCACTAGCCCAACCACCTGATTGGTTATAAGAATATCAACCCTTGTTTCTTTATCCTTCACTTTTTTCCTTTGCTTTTAAAAATTAAAATCTTTTGTCCTCTTGCGCTCATGAATTCGCATCAACAGATTAAACCAATATATGCATGTGCATTCGAAGACTTGCATTATGTCTTCAAACCTTATGGTATATATACCATACTCCTTCCTTGCTCAAACATCGACGGGAATAAATATTTAAACTTAATGTTTTGCGCCAACCCCTTACTTAGGGTTATAAATTTATTATAATATGAATATTATAATTATTTTACAAATAACCTTAGGCTTTTCTGTTAACACTTAATATTATAATAAAAAATATTATAATATTATTTCCTTTAGGCCTAGGTATTTCCTTCCTTCACTTTAGGCCTTGTCTTAACAACCTTAATATTATAATAATAAATATTATAATATTATTTTCTTCAGGCCTATTTACTCCTTCCTTCAGGGTATTTAGACAATATTTTGACCAATCATATGAATCTTTAAACCAAATCTCTTGGGCTTAAAATATAAATAGTTTAACCCTCCTTTTGTCAGTTCCTTGCAATGAATTTTTACATTACTAACATTGATTATTGACATCAATAACAACATAACTACTCATAATTTCCAACAATCTTCCCCTTTGTCATCAATGGTAACCCTTTTTCCTTAACCATTCCTTTTTCTTTTTCCAATTATGCTCCCCCTGATAAACTTCTTCCCCTGACTGAATGCTCTCCCCCTAACTCAAATCTCTCCCCCTTTGTAATTAATGGAAAAGGAACTCCTTTGGGGCTAATGATAAGACTCTTAGCTCAGCCCCCTCCCCACCTCCTCTCCTTGAGGTGATTAATTTTTGGGTGGTATTAAAGTTACTCCCAACATACAATGTTATTTTCCTTTGTCAACCTGCTTTCTCAACATACCTTTTTGGTTCTTTTGAATATCCTTGTTCCTGCTTGTCTCTAGAAATTCTATTCTACACCACTTAGTCATATGCCCAACATTATTGCACTTATAACACTTAATGTTGTGGGTCCTAGAGGGTGCAAATATCTTGAAGTTTCTCTTGGTGAAGCCATACCCATTCCTGTAATGAACCCTACAATGAATTGCTTTATGACCAAAATGATTACAAGAGTAACAATACCCTTGAAAGAGATGCCCATATCTGAAATTCCTCTTAGTGAAACCATATTTCTTCTTTTCATGTGTCCTGCACTGCATAGCCTTGTGACCAAACCTATTACATGAAAAGCAATTTCCTTTGAAGAAATATTGCCTTCAACCCATTGGTATCTTAGTCATTTCTTCCCTGTGATGTTCCCTATCCCTTATTTGTGCATTATTTCCTTCCTTTGTGAACCTTCTTTTTTTCAACTTATCCTCATAAGTCTCACGTTTTCCTTCACTCTCTTTTTTTGAAGCTTTTTCTTCTTTGGAGCTTGAGCTTAACTCCTTTCCTTGTTATCTTTGTCCCTCTTCAAAACCAAATCCTATCTTGATGAATTGAGATATTTAAGTTTTGATAATATCATTCAAATATTTTGAGCTTTTCTTGAACTGATATATCTTGTTATTAAACTTTTCAAGTCCTTTCCTTAGAATGTCAGCTTCATGTTTTAGTCTTTCACATTCTTGCTCTTTTATCTTTAATTGTTCAATCATATCTTCTTCAACCCATTTTTCTTTTCAACTATGACTCTTAAATCATTCAGATCTTGTATAAGCCTTGCTTTTGTTTTCTCATCTTCTTGAACCTGATCCTTCAATTTTGAATTCTACTTCCTAACATTTTTCAATTCTTTAAGAGCAAAAATGAGCTCAGCTTCTAGATCTATTACTCCTTCCTCTTCATTTTCTGATTCTTCCTCTAGAACCTCAAGAGCATCTTCATATTCTTCTTCATTGCTACAAAACCCATTCTTTGTACAGTGATCTTCAAGATGTCCAAAGTTACCACAAATAAAATATTTGAGTATTCTTGGTTCCTTATTCTTCCTTCCACTTTCTTGGATCGGAGCATCTTCTTCTTCTTATATGGCCATGAAGAGAATTTCTTCTTCTTCATTATCTGAGGATCTTCCATCACTATCACTTGAACTCTTTCTTGTCTTATCTACATAGAAACTTTTCATGTGCCTTTGAAAGAACTTCTCATGCTTGTTATGTCCATACATATTTTTCTTTTGATACTTGGATTTTCCTGCTTCCATGTTCTTATGATCCTGTTTCTCTTCACCACTGCTACTTCCAGCTTCTAGATAGTTAAATGCATAGTGACCATAATTACCATAATTAAAACACTTAACTATTTGTGTACCTTTGTACTTTCTTGAGTCCTTGTTCCTTTTGCCATAGTTTGCTTCGTCATCACTATATGACACATCACTTGAATCTAACTTCTTATCCTTTATCTTCTTTTCTATTTTAAAGGTTACCTCTATCTTGGGTATATGATCCTTTCCTATTCTCATCTCAAAATATGTGAGAGTTCCATGTAACTTATCCCTAGTCAAAGTTTTAATATCTCTTGTTTCTTCTATGGCTAAAACCTTTTCACTATACCTCATAGGGAGTGACCTTAAAACCTTTTGAAACACATATTATTCTTCAAATTTAAACCCAAGTCCTTGCATGGGGTTAACAACCTCATCTACATGAAGTAAGTATGTAGTAATGTCTTCCTCATCCTTCATCTTCAAGTCTTCAAATTTTTTCTTGTGATTTCGTGATTGTGCCATCTTGACCTTTTTTATCTCCCTCATATGTTTTCTTCAAATTTTCCCAAATCTCTTTTGCTGATGTGCAATGCATAAATTTTATAAACTTTTCTTCATGTAAACCACTCAATATTGCATTCATTACCTTTGAATTATGCAGGTGTAATATCTTACCATATTTATCTGTAGGAGGAGTAGTTGGAGGTGTGTACCCATCCTTAACTACTTTCCATGTCTCATTTCCTTGTGTCATTAGGTATATTTTCATTCTTATACTCAAAAATGCATAATTGTTCCCATTGAACAATGGTGCCTTATTTGTTGAATATCCACTCTGAGATGCCATCTGTGTTCCTGTATACTTTTCCTTCAAGCTATTAAACTCTTTCAAAGGAACCCGCTCGTGATACTAATTGAAGAACACAAGCTTATCCTAAGAGGGGGGTGAACAGTATAAGATCAAATTTTATCTTTTCTTTCCCAAAAAACATTATCCAATATTATCAATGACAATATCAATAGAAGTAATAAAATTAATGCAGAAATCATCACACAAAATAGAGTCACCAATTTAACATGGTTCACCCAATGTGGGATACTCCACGAAGAAAATATTTCTACTAAATTTTTTTAACAAATATCTTGGGAATCACTTCCCTATTACAATTTTTATGGACCTATATCCAAAGGAGACACCAATCCCCTAATGCTCTAATTTGTGGATCTCTCTCCATAGGAGAACTCTTTCCCCTCTTCTCTAGTTTGTGGAACTTGACCCAGGATAACTCTTTCTCCTCAACTATTTCATGGATATCTCTCCATAGAAGAACTCTATATTCCTAGCTACTTCACGGATCACACTCCATAGGATAACTCTTTTCCCTTGCTCTGGTTTGTGGAAATCTATCAACATGATAACTCTTTATACTATGCTCAGGATGGTGCTCTTCTAGAAGACTTATGCCCCCACTACACTAGCTTGTGGATATCTCTTCATAGAAGACCTCTATCCTCACTCATAAGACCTCTATCCTCACTGCCCTGGCTAATATATATCTATCTACTAGATACTCTTATCCTCTACTTTGTCACATCCAAATCTTACTATCAATTTAGCTCAAAATTTGTCTCAAATATACACTAAACATTGTCCTCAATATAGTACAAATCTGCTCCAACTATATCTAAGATCTAGGAAAAATTTTGTTTACAAATTTGCACCAAAATTTATCCTCAAATATATCCTCAAGCCTTAACATAAAGTTTTATTAATCACAAATAAACTCTGCTCAGATCTACCCCAACCCTTAACACAAAGCTTGAACAAATTAATCAATCAAATCTACTCAGATTTTCCCCAAGCCTTAACACAAAGCTTGAACAAATCAATCAATCAACTATGCTCTCAAGTTTTCACAAATATTTACCTCAAATCTATCCTCAAGTCCTATCAAGAACTTGCTAAATCTGCTCTCAAGTCTTCACCAAGACTTGCCTTAAATTTACCCTCAAGTCCTCTCAATAACTTGCTCAACCTACTCTCAAGTCTTCACCAAGACTTACCTCAAATCTACCTTCAAGTCCTCTCAAGAACTTGCTCAATCTGCTCTCAATTTTTCACAAAGACTTACCTCAAATATGCTCTCAAGTATTCACAAAGACTTACCACAAATCTGCCCTTAATTCCTCTCAAGAACTTGCTCAATTTGCCCTCAAGTCTTCACAAAGACTTACCTCAAATATTTCTACAATATTTCACAAAAGCTTAATCAACACTATCCATAAGATTTCATAAAAGCTTACACAACTTTGTCCTTAATATTTCACAAAATCTTACTCAAAGTTGTCCTTAAGCTTTAACAAAATCTTACTCAAATCTGCTCAAACACATGCTCAAAATAGCTCACAAGATATGCTCAATCAATCTCAAATATTGCACACAATGCTATCAATTGCTTTGTCTAATCTTCAAAGTAATTCCTTTAACTTGAAGCAGTTTAGACATATTCTATTTAGAATTATTTTAACCTCTAGAACATATAGAGAATGATGTACTCTATCAAAAACTCAATATGTTCTACTCAATCATTAAGTTTGTTGATTTCACAAATATGATTTCTAATATTTGCACATTCACTTTCAATATCACTCAAAACCAATGCTCAAGAATTTCACTCAATCATTCAACCAATGAAGCACAAATTGCTTACAAACCTTAACCAATTGTTTCACACTACTTCCAACAACACATAATATGGGTCTCAAACCCTAAATCCAATAATCTTCAGTCTCTAACTCAAATATTCTCTAAAAATTCACCAATCGCATATAAAAACCACTCAAATATTTTCAACAATGTTTATCAAATAATCCTTTTCACTCCACCTTATATTTCACAATATTTAATCCAACACTTCAATCAAAGGATAATGTGCCCATAGATTTTTACTTTGAAGGAGATATGTCTTCAAAATCTATTTCGCAATCAATTCTCTTTGTGCCACTCAAAAGGTTAGATAGCAACAATCTATTTCAAAACCTCCATAAGGTATTCCTTAAAAAATGTGTCCAAATAAATTCCAAACCACTCTCTAGGTTTCTCAAATAATTAAGCCCTTAAAAATGCTTAACAAAACATACATATAATCAAACTACCTCATACACCTTTTAACTCCCTCTTAGCACACTCAAGACACAATCAGCAAGGACTTCAATAATTCACTTTCAAAATAATTAACTATAATTTCCTTCAGAATTTGAATGCATAGAATAATAAAAATTATTCCCTTACATCTCCCTCCTTATCATAAATGCATCTGCAAAATAATTATAACCACAATTTAGAAATATTCCAATGCACTTTTAAATCACAACTCAAATTAGTCAACACCCTCAATATGGAAAAAATAATTATTATTTTTAATACCTTATACCTCCACAACAGTGCATACCAAATGTCTTATAACCAAAGGCGTAAATTTATTTAATGTAAAATAAATACTTTTGGGCGCTACCTCCATGGGATTCGATCCCCCACCACACTACCGCCAGTGCCTTAGCCATAGCCTAACCACCACGTGAGCTAAGCGCTCACTTGAGACCACTAAAGCACCCACTACACTTTGTATCTTCTGCTTGCGCCAAAACTTTTGAAATAAAACTTTCTCCCCTTCATTGCCATCGAGAATCGAATGCGTGATCTCCATTCATCAACAACTTAGCAGTACCAAGCCTTGCCACTAGCCCAACCACCTGGTTGGTGATAAGAATATCAACCCTTGTCACTTTATCCTTCACATTCTTTCCTTTGCTTTTAAAAATTAGAAGCTTTTGTCCTCTTGTGCTCACGAATTCGTATCAACAAATTAAACCAATATACACATGTGCATTTGGAGACTTGCATTATGTCTTCAAACCTTATGGTATAAATACCATACTCCTTCCTTGCTTGAACATCAATGGGAATAAATATTTAAACTTAATTTTTTGCATTGACCCCTTACTTAGGGTTATAAATTTATTATAATATGAATATTATAATTAATTTATAAGTAACCTTAGGCTTTTCTTTTAACACTTAATATTATAATATTATTTCCTTTGGTCCTAGGTATTTCCTTCCTTCACTTTAGGCCTTGTCTTAATAACCTTAATATTATAATTACGCCGAGAGGCATTCCTACAATGGCAGACAAGGGGTGGGAGGAAAAGAGGTCATGCATGTCACGTTGTAAACAATTTTCTTTATTAAAAAAGCCAACATTAACAACCAAATAACCAACCATTACAATTGTTTAACAAACTAGCTTAGATATAAAGGATATATTTCTAAAAACACCGAGAGTTAAGGTTTCTTGGTCTTTACTTCTCATAAAGGCTTCAACCCCCCTCCATACTTCTAATCTACCCAATTGAGTTATAGGTCCATAGACATTGATAGGATTTTTAGAACTCATAGGATATTATCGTAAATTTATGTATAATTATGATAGTGGCTCCTTTAACAACCATGTTGAGAAAGAATTTCTTTATTTGGTTAGAACAACAGAGAAAGCTTTCAAGGAATTAAATTTTTAGCAATGCCAATTTTTTCTAAACCTTTTGTAATTGAAATTAATGCTTATAGCGATGGAATTAGGGCAATTTTGATGGAATGAGGACCATTGGCCATCACACCTGTCAATCACTTTCAAGAAGAAATTTGGGTAAATTTATCTATGAAAGGAGATGTTGGATATTTTACATTTTATTAATCATTGGAGGACATATCTCATTGGCATCATTTTTCTATCAAAACTAACCATAAAATTCCTAAGTACTTCTTGGTACAAAGGGTAGCCACATATGAAAAAAAAATATGGATATCTAAACTATTGTTCGATGATTAAGAATTCACTTATAAAAGGAAAGGATAATGTGGTTGTTGATGCATTATCTTAACATTATGAAGATAAGGGAATGTTAAATGTTATATTTATACCACTTTCTCAATGGTTCAATTATCTTTGAGAAGAAAAGGCCAAAGATTCCAGTTTGTAAAATTTGATCAACAAGTCCCACTTAGAGCCTAATTCTTGCCCTAAAAACACTTGGGATGGTCAATAATTGAGATATCATGATTGACTTGTCATTCCCTAAAATTTAAACTATGTGAGAACTCATCTTACAAGAAATACATCATTATCAATGCTGAGACATTATGGGTTTCTAAAGACCTATGAAAGAACCAAGCATATCTTGTTTTCAAAGGGAATGAAATTGGACATTTAAACTTTTGTGGTATAATGTGACAAGTGCTAAAGAATTAAAGGTAAAAATAAGCATTCCCTTGGAACCCTTCAACCCTTGCCAATTCTAGAACAAGTGTGGGCAACTATTTCCAGGGATTTCATTGAAGGGTTGCCCAAGTTAGGAGTGAAATTAGTGGTTCTAGTGGATCGTCTCACAAAATATGCTAATTTTTATTCCTTATCCCATCCAAATACAATCTCTATAGTTGCCCAAATATTTTTAGATTTTATCTTTCACCTTTATGGAATGCCCAAGTCTATTGTGTTATATAGGGATCCTACTTTTACCAACCATTTTTAACAAGAACTATTTAATTTGTAAGACACTCAACTCCAAATGATTTTGGCCTACCACCCTCATATCGGTGACCAAATAAAAATTGTTAAGTGCTTGGAAACATAACTTGATTGCTTTGCATCTAAGCATGCTACACAATGGGATAAATGAATCCCTCTAGCCAAATGGTGGTATAATACTTCATATCATATTGCTACCAAGGTGACCACATTTGAAGTAGTATATAGAGTCTAGACTTCCTCCACCAACACCATACTCCTACATTCCAGGAACTTCTAAGGTTCAAGTTGTCAATTCTACTCTCAGCTAGCATGTTACCTTCCTCTAACAACTTAAGGTAAATATTATATTAGCCCATAACCATATGCATCAGTAAGCTAATCAAAATCATTTGGAGCATATTTTTGAAGTGGAAAACATGGTTTTTATCTACCTACAACCCTACAAATAATCATGTCTCCAACTCCATGGATACCAAAAACTTATAGCTAAAAAGTATGGTACCTACCAGGTGTTGTAAGATATTGGTTTCATAGCTTACAAATTGATCCTTTCAAAAAATTATAGGATACATCATATCTTTCATGTCTCCTCCTTAAATAAGGTTGCTGGAAATGAGGTATAGGTTCAATCCACAATGCTAAAACTAGATGAGGAAGGATCCATCATTCTTGAACCAAAAATAATTTTGGATAGGATATCACACACCCTTCACCATTGTCATCATTGATTTTTTTGTTCAATGACAAGGATTAAAACCTGAATATGCTACATGGGGGTCCCTCCAACAACACTAGCAGTAGTTTTCTCATCTTTAGTTTTGAAAACAAAGCTTTTTTAAGGGGAAGGGTATGTTAGAACCCCATCCTGGCACTATTATGCAATAACCCCTTTTTTAATGTGGGGACCCAATCTTGATGATATTTTTTAATATTTTGTAATAGTTTGTGGTATTAGAGGTACCTAGAAAAGTGGTGTAATTTAATGTAATTTTTATAAATAATGTAATTGTTCTATTGAGTAGAATATTCTAGCTTGGGTTAAGATTTTGAAGAGTCTTTAAAAATACGAGGGGAATAGATGGATGTATCTATTTGCATATTGAATCAAAGTTCTATTTAGGAGGTTACACATTGAAGAGGGTAACGATTTTATATTATGATTTGTGAAAATTAAAATACAATTCTACATTTACATTTCATATTGTAATATTTTTTTCTTTCATAAATTACTGCTTTTATTGCAATATTTATGTTAATGTTTATTTTAATTATAATATTCCTAACATAACACAACATTTTATTTACCAATTATTTTCTCCTAAATGGTACATCATACTTCAAAAGAGTCTTCAAAATTCGATGAGACACATTCCTTAGGTTCATACTAAATAGACAGATCCTTGTTATTATTTTGAACCTATTGTATTGCCTCCTCTAAGCTTTGATCTACTTTTTCTTTATGGACTAAAGCCTCAAAAGAATTGGTATTTCTTAAAATATCCTTCCTTACTAGTCTCCACTATTTATTTAATTTTATTTGTCTAGATTTATTTTTTAGAAGATGAAAATCATCCTCATCCATATCCATTTATAATTTTCTCTTGTAGTTTTTTATCTATGTTTTTGTTGGACTCTTCTTAGGGAATGATCTCTTAATATTTTCCACCTCATGACATCTTCTACATATAAAATATTTGTTTTCATAATCTATATTTTGGTTCTATAACTTACCCCCATACTTAAGAATTATTTGTTCTAATAAAAGTTTACTTATATCAATCATGACCAATATCTGACCATAAATACCCAAGAATCCATCTTTTATAGTTTTTGAAATCTCAAGAAATTCCCCATAGTGTTGCCTATTTTCTTGAAGGTATTCATTTGCTAAAATTCAATGAGCAATCCATACATCCTAACCTAAATTGACACTAGAGATAGATTTACATTTTTAGGTGGAAAGCCTTCATACCAACGAGTAAGAAAGAGTCCTACTCTTCCCATAAACCAAAGACCCCCTTTTAAGATTCTATCTCTTTCCTTCTTGGAACAAAAAATGGCTAAGAAGAAACCTTTGAAAAGAAACGATAGACTCATTCCTAAAGAGTTCCAATTTCTATCAATCCATTTTCTCAAGGTTGAAGCCCCTGGCGAAGACCCATTAAATTTACCAAAAACTACCCTATCTTTGAGCAAGGAGGATGGATCTTGTATGAGGACCTCACTAACCTATACCAATGGAAATGATTCTAAGGATTTAGCTATAAATTGGTCCATGAAAAGAAAACTAAAACTCAAAATCTATTTAAATTTATTACAATATCCTAGAGCAATTATAATATTTGATTAAAAACCTATAACAATTTGCATGTAAAATTTCTAAGATAAAGAAGGGCGAAAAGAAACTTAGCTAAAATATTATATGCCTAGATGAAATGCCTTGCCTCACTGAAGCCCTAGCCCTCCATTTCTGCTCCCATCATCCAAATCCTAGTTGACAAATATTTGTAATTTTTTCATGTCCTAAAAGATCATCATTGCCCATGTTCCAGAAGGCTAACTTCACAGAGTCGTATCTTCCTCAATATTACTTGATTTTTTTATATTATCCCTGATTTTATAGCTCTTCAGATTTTGTACAAATAAATATAAGAACCAGCTGAATCAGACAACCCTTCACAAAGATATGACTCCTAAAAGATGAGTCATTTAAAAAAATAGTCCTCACACTATCCTAGTTTCTAACGACTATCTTCCAATGCTTATATCTCCCTCAATAACGCATGAATTCTTTCGAATGACCACTCAAATCAAAGATTTTCAAATTCAACACAAAATGACATAAGAATTGTTTAAATCAGATAACTCTATGCAATTCTTTGGAATGACCACTCATTTCAAAGATTTTCAAAATCAACACAAAATGACATAAAAATTGTTTAAATCAAATAACTCTATCCAAAGATACAACTCCTAAAAGTAATTCCTTTCTCTTAAACAATTACCCCTAAAAAAAAATACCACATCCTATAAGTAAAATATTATGATAAATTAACAACATTTATACATATTTCATCATCAAAATTTAAACCTCAAAAATTTTCAAAACCTCTTCTAATTATTTAAATATTAAATATTATAAAACTAACTAATTGGTCATATTTTATGCATGCAGTCTTCCTTTCAATATAATTTGTCATATTTTATAATTATTTGCATCATGCAGTCTACCTTTCATGATTATTTGTCCTAATTTATAATTATTTTCAATATGCAAAAGTCAAATTAAACCTTCAATGTACTGCTTTTGATGTCAACAGGTCCCATGCGATTTTCCAGAAAACAACATATAGCACATCATTTTATCTGTAATTCCTTAGTTGAAAAACGAGAGCAACATCTCCACAATAATAACTAACATGCTCAAACACAGGTTTACGTGGTAAATAAATAAAACAAAACAAGACTACACAGTCAATTCTAATTACTCACAAATACCTCAGAGACACCACCCTGTAATAGTTATTAGCTGCTTTCCCACTCACAGGCGCCTACAGGTTCTACTTCCCGCCCATAGACTCTCCCAGGATTCGATCATCATCATCTTTACTAGACTCTCCCAGGAGACGTTGATCAGCGCTGCGATTTTTGGAGTTAGCTGCGAACATATGCAGGACATATTGGCAGCTCTTATCAGTCCACAGCAATCGAATAAATAATATAATATATAATGTTAGGAGGTTTAAATTTTAGATAGAAGAAGATTGATTTTTTTTTATCAATAGGGTTTATCATTGGAAGAGTTTAAAAGGGAAAACTAGGGCATCTTCTTGGTAGACAAAGTATTTGCAGGTTAAACTTGTGCTTTCATTCACAAGTTTTATTTTTGCCAAAATATTCCAAGTTGAAGCATAAGAATAAGATTTAAAATGATGATACATTCCCTCAAAAAATTGGTTAAGTTCCCAAAGGAATCCCAAGCTTGCATAAAGCTGGAATGGAATAAAGCCAAATTATTTTCGGCAATGATGTTAATGTGGCATCTCAAAAGTCTGAAAATGTGCAAAGAAGCATCAAGACGAAAGAAAGTCGAACTCTTTGAAAACAAGATAGCCTATCTCTGACATTGGTCAAGGAACAGTCTGTACACAGACAGAATGGAATGATTCCAGACTATTTTTGGTAATGATTTCAGCACTCTCATGATAAAGTTGGGAACCATGAAAAATAAATCATAGTTGAACAAAGTAGAAATCATCTATGTTGAAATGCGAACCAATCCAAAGAATGTACAAATTCAAAAGATCCAAATATTAGTCAAAAAAGAACAAAGTTGAGATTTCTTCCAAGGTGATGTCATCAAAGCATCCGTAAGGCCCAAATTTATTCCAAAAAAAATTAAGCAAACTAAAAGCTTGGCTTTGATACATGGCATCTGAAGCATCCCTTTTAGAGCCACAACTACCTCAGTGCCTTCTAACTATTCAAACTAACATCGTTAAAGCAAAAAGATGACATCTTTGAAAAATAAGTTGCAATGGTTTGGCCATTTATAGAATACAGTTTGAGATCTATGGAGCAAATTGTAAACAAATTCAAATTCAAGCATAAGATGAAATAAAAGCAAGCCACATCAATAACAAACAAGTGCATGATATGAAAACAACAAACTCCCTAAAATGTTCTTTGTCAAGTTGTTTTGCATAACCAGGGTTGTGCGTAAGGGGTCAGCCCCAATATGTATTTGTAAAAATGGGGTGAATCAATTTCGAAGTCCAATAGAATTACATCCAACCTCATATAGAAGATATGGCGATTTATTTCATTTTCCACCAAAAAATATAAAAATGGGGTGAATTAGTTTTGAAATCATGTTATTGCTTATCTGTCATCTATTCTTGTGATAAGACTTAGTATCTATATAAGGATTAGTCTCAAAGATTATAATAATAATTTTTACTAGATCCATCATTTTAGGTTGCCAAGATCTAGCACCCTTTAAGGTTTTTTATACCATTACTAGATCTTCATTTTTTTTTAAGTATCGCACTTTAGCAACTTTAGATCTCATTTTGGAGGTCTTCTAAGGGTTTTTTGAGAATTTTACCAAGATCAAAATCTATCATAAATTCTTTTTTAGTGTAAATCTCATCAAGCTAGGTGGTTTCAAAAAAAGAATAAAAACAAAGTTGTGGATCAAAAGTTATACCTCCTAGAATGTTTCTTGCTTCGAAAGTAAAAAAAAACTTCAAAAGTTAAAGTGCTACCTATCGTCAAACACTATTCATCCCACCCTTTTTCTAGATGGTTCTCTACTACTGATTGTCACTCACTAGTCATCCCACCATTCACTATCAGTCATTACTCACCAATCATCTTGTCCTTCTGTTATCGGTTGTCACTTACCAATCATCTCACCCTTCTGCTGTCAGTTATCACTTACCAATCATCCCATCCTTTTGCTATTGGTTCTCATTCACCAATCGTACCTCCCTTATGCTATTGATCATCATTCACTAGTAGTTCCACCCTTCTACTACTGATTATCATTCACTAGTCATATTTCCCTTCTACTACTGATCATATTTATTTATGCTACCAGTCATCTTTATTTATACTACCAGTCATTTGTTCTCTATGATCAGGCATCATTTATTTGTAGTCTTTTCTCTATGATCAGGCATATTTTATTTGTAGTCTATTATCTACAACCAGATATCTTTAATTTGTAGTTTATTGTCTACGATCGAACATATTTCATTGGTAGTATATTCTTTGCGATTGGGCATCTTTCATTTGTAGTTTTTTCTCTATGATCGGGTATCCTTTGTTTATTATGTTATCCACCATTTACTATTTATGATCTGCTACCCCTCAGTTATGTTATCGCTCCTCTCATTTATTATTTTCTACCAATATTTTATTTTTTATTAAACATTCATTCTCTGTTGTCGCTCATTGTTTGGCTTCTCTATTATTAGCCAAGGAGAACCAATTTTTAATGTGTATGATTTTTGCTATCATATTAGGTATATATACTAGGGGTATAATAGGTAAATTTGTCAATGTTAATAATTATATGTAATTTTAAGGCAAAAAGGTCCAAAATCTAGGTGGGAAGTCTGGTGTTTTAAAATTTAAATGGTAAAAGTATTATAATTTCGGGGTGAACCAACCCTAAAAAAAATTTCCCCCAAAACTTTTGGGTGAATGGGCCAACATCCAGGGTCCCCATATTCACCAATTTTAATTTTCAAAAATCCTAATATTCATTAATTTACAATAATTCAATGCTATGCATAACCCTGTGCATATCAAACTTGTAATTATATTGTAAATATTAAGCTGCAAGATTCAAAGAACAATTTATAAATAGAGTGAAAGAACTCTAAGGGAGGGTTAGCCATATAGCATTTGCTTGGGTATATGTTATACAATTTTTTCCACCAATTAATGAGAAGTGATAATTATTTAGCCTTCAATGTTGGTGTTATTGTAGGTTTTATGAATAATTTTATTCTTTAATTAATTTGTGTTACACTTTATGATTAGTTTATTCTTCTATTTGGATCGCTATTGGATTATTTTCATTAAAGTCTTTTCAATGATTGAAGCATATGTTTATAATTGAATTAAATTTGTCATGCACTTGATAATGGTGGGTTTGATAAGTATTATTGTAAGTTAATTGTTGTAGGTTCTTATAGTATGGGCCCAATATCGTTATTTCTCTAAACGGTTACTCTCTCCTAACCCTCTCTTTTCTCACCCTCAACTTAAACCCCTATTTTAATTTTACACATATTTGTCGACCTTCTTTGGAGGTTTAATTGAGAGAAATATCGTTAATTCAAAATGTTGCCTAAAATCTAGGGTGTACTTCATAGCTTGGGCAGATTTTATACCAAAAATTATTTTTAGCATGCTTAGTGGGATAATTTATAATAAAATTCGCTCATATATTCAATTGAACATAGCCTTGGTGAATTTTTACCTCTTAAGATCATTCAAATTGTTCACCTGAAATTTTTTTTGATTTACAAGTGACTAACAAATACCCATTTGCAACATTATTCTATTTTTTTGTGTTTTTATGCTAACAAGGTTTGTAGCCAAGAAACTAGATAATCCATTACCATTTCTTGAATTATCATCTTTAATGTTAAGATAAACTAAGTATCTACCTTCGGATTTATTATTATAAATTGTAGATTCTATGTACTCTACCTCTCCAAAATGCTCAAGAACATCTAGTTTTGATATCATGGTTCAAAATCAGAAACAAGTCCCCCAAAATTTCCTTGAATAGAACACCATCAAACCATTAGCTTTGATACATCTTAATGAAATTCCTAAGGTAAAACTCAAATCCTTTTCTACCTATGATGCATAGCTAAAATGGCATATGAATGTTACCAATATTTATTCTTGTTGGACGCAATTCATAATATCTCGGAGGAAGATATTATGGTTAGGCTCCTTGCTCTATCTTTTAGAGGAAAGATACTACACTAGTATCATGCTCTAGATGATGTAAGTATTCATTCATGGGCTGCTTTTGAAAGGCCTTTTGTCAAAGATTTTAATGATTTGATCAACCTCTTTTCTTTACTTACTCAATTTACAATTATTCAATAACATCCTTAAGAGGTTATCACTAATTTCAACATCAATTTCAATAGAAATTGGAAAATAATCCATCATGATATTAGACCTCTTGGTCCCCTAGTATAAAATTGTTATATCAAAGCCCTAGATCCTTATCTAGGACTCCAAACATAGAAATCATATGTGATGGTCTTCCCTTAGGTCTATCTAGACATTGTTACTATAGAGAATTCTTTAATCTCTATAGGAAGGCTACCCCTAGGATTGGTTAGCCCACTCAACAAAAGAAAACTCTAGACACTATCACACATATTTCCTTGATATCTCATATTCCCACCGTTAAGACATTACCTCCAATACTAACTTTACTAGCACTACCAAATCTAGAGCCAAAAGAGTATCCAATAATAATAGAGGTACTAACTACCTTGAAGACTTTCAATGACAAGGTGAAATATAATTAAATAGGAGAGACTAAAATATACCAACCCAAAAGGTTCATTTATGTTTTTAAAGATCAAAAGGCTTCCACTAGAAATTTGATTGATAAGGTCAATCATATTTACAATGATCAAAAATTAGAATCCTCAATATCAAACCCAAAAGATTTCCTTTGATGCATAGTGTACAATGATCCTAATAATTTCAATACTTGTGTGATGTACCAACACCAAGCCTAGTTGGTTGCAACTAAAAAGTCTAAAAATGCATAAAATATCAAGTAAACATGTTTTCGGATCCACATGATCATACAAGATCCTTTAGAGAAGAAATGCATATCATTGATTACTATGTCTAAAAGGAAACACTTATAGATAGATCCATTAATGTTAGGACTATTTTGATTCCTATATTAGCTATAAAATTCCAAAGATCAGATACTACATGATTTCAAAATAGCTCCAATCTACCTAGAGCCAAGAAATACTCCATATCCATTAGAGACGCATAAGGAGTGACAAAATCTAGAATAAGAAGAGAAAGCAAAAGAGAATATACCTAAATCTAAGAAGCAAGGCTGGGATAAATTAAAATATTCCTAATTTAACCAAATGATAAAGGATAGAAACCACTCAAGAATATAGAAGGAGATTCGATGAACCTAAAAAGAAAAGAAAAAATAGTTAGAATCTTCAGGATTCAACATTGTTGAAGTAAATATGTATGATGCCTTGATGATACCCAAACAAATTGACATGCTTAGAGCTTCATTAAAAATGACCAACTTCAGAGGTGCACCAAATTTAGAGTATAATTTTGCTCAAGATTTTTTGACTCCTAGAACCAAAAAGAAGAGGCCATCACCCTTTTACATGTCTTTAAGGATGGAAGGGTGGATCATACATAATTGCATGATTGATTTTAGAGCTATGACTATCATGATGGCTAAAGCAGTATGTGAAGCTATGGGTGTGGAATACACTCACTCCTACCTTGGAGTTTTGCAATTACATGGCACTCCTATTAAGACAATTGGAGTTGTCAAAGATATTTCTATGATGCTGCATAAACCACCAGAGATTACTATGATACAAGAAGTGGTAATTGTAGACCTTGAGCCATATTTTGGCCTTTATCTTTCTCAAGAATTTACAACAAAACTGGGAGGCTATATGTACCTAGACTATTCCTATATGATAATCCCACATAATGGGAGACAAAATAAAATCTACTCAAAAAATTGACATCATATCATATAGAAAATATAGAAGAAGAATGTATCAAACTGATCAGTAAAGATATAGACCCTCTATAAGATATACTTGAAGTATTATAGAATGAATATGAATTCTCTCTAAAGGATTATAATGCATAGATTGAAACTTAAATTGGCACATATCACATAATGGAGCCAAAAAATTTTAAATTCCTAGTTATGATGAACCAAGAACTCTAAAAAATAGAGCTTTTGAAGATTTACTTTGACAGGGATAGATGCAATAATAGGGTTAGATTTGGGATAGTGTTGATATCTAATTCAAAAGAAATAAAAAAATCTCCTACAATTTAACATGGAGTTGCACTAACAATACCGAAAAATATAAATCCTTGCATCTAGGTTTGATGTAGGAAAAATAAATGGGCATTAAATTACTTTTAATCTTCGGTGATTCTAAGCTTGTGGTCAATCAAGTAACAAAAATTTGCAATAGTAAACACCACTACTTGAAAGCATACTATAATAGGGTGGAGGACCTTATGGAAAGTTTTAAAGCCTTAAACATAAATCCATTCCTAAGGAACATGAGTTAGTTGATACATTAGCTTATCAAGGGGTAAATGTATACCTACTACAAATTATGGTGACAATTAAAAAAGGTATATATGATATTTAGGCCAATTATCCTAGACAAAGAAATATTCTAGCAGGTTTTTCAAGATGACCAATAGATTGTCAATTTCTTGACAAAAGAGATAATCTATGCAGCGTAAAAAGAAGAGATGTTGTAGGAAGTTGACCAAGAAGAAGTCATTCAACTTAAAAATAATCTAATACCAAAAGTATTGATCACCTTATAAATCTTGTTTGACAATAATGATCAAAATATAGGACAAAAATTTAAAAAAAAGCATGAACATGACTACAAAGAGGTTTAAATTGAACTAGGTAAAAGTTTGAATATCGAAATATACTACTCTATAGAAGAAAAATAATTTATGATGCTATGTAAATTGTACCAAGACATAATAGCATGGAACTATGATGGTCTTTGAGTTTATGGCAAGAGGGTTATCTAGCATACCATAGAGCTAACACTTGATGCCAAGCCATTCAAGCAAAAACAAAGGTTGGTTAATCCTAAAATAGAAGTGATGATGAAACAAGAGCTTCTCAAATTGTTAAATGCTAAAATTATATATTTGATCAACCTTTCCACATGGGTGGCCAACTTGGTACTAAAATAAAGATATTTGCATTTGCATTGATTTTCAAAATCTAAATAAAGTTTTGTTGAAAGATCATTATCCCTTGCCATAGATCAATCAAATTTTTTAGGTTGTAGTGAGAGCAAAAATAATTTTGCTCCTTGATGATTTTTCAGGATATTATCATATGTCGGTAAAATATGAAGATCAAAAAAAAATAAAATTCACTACCAAATGAGAAACATTCACAAACCAAAGAATGTCATTTAGCTTATCTAATGTTGGAGTGACTTTCCAACATGCATTGGACTTTGCTTTTGGTGAGTTTGTTAATAAAACTATCCTTATATACTTAGATGATATTACAATTTTCTCATGACAAGCAAAAACATATAAAGAATAAAATTCTATTAATTTGGAATATATTGAATCCCAAAAAATAAATATTTCTTATGCATGAGGGAAAACTCCTGGGACATGTCATCTCTAAAAAAGCAATGAATATTGATCCAAAGAAAATTTAGGCTATTCTAGCCTTACTACTCCCCCTTAGCAAGAAGGATTTACAATCATTCTTTAGGCATATCAACTTCATCCAAAAATTTATCTTTGAATTTTTACAAATAGTCAAACCCAAACAGAACTCTTGAAGAAGAATGCAGTAATTGAGTGAACCCTAAAGAGAAGTAAGGTCTTCAAATAGATCAAATAGGCTATAACAAGGGCCTCGGTATTAGTTAATCCATATCTCAATAGAGACTTCATTCTATGTGTATGGATTTGAAGACAACTATATGATAATTTTGACTCAAAAAGATGATAATTAAGAAGAAAATTTGGTATATTTATAATTCAGGAATTACAAGATTATCAAAATAACTACAAATTCATGGAAAATCAAGTGTTCATTGTCATGAAGTCACTCAAAAAGCTCAGATATTATGTGTCTCAGAGCAAAACTATAATATATGTAGTTCACTCAAATGTTAAAAACTTTGTTCTTCATTGAGCATTAAGAGAAAAATAAGTTGTATGGATCACTAAAATACAAGAGTATGACATCAAGATACACCCTACTAAATTGTTCAAAGTCAAATACTTAAGTCAATAGCTAGCTGCTACACCAAAATACAACTACAATATGTGTATAAAAGATAAAGTTGAAACATGCTCCAAAAATAAGAAACATGCAAAAGAACCCAATGAGGTGGACAAGTTAATAAATTATTTCAAATAGGTAGATTCTTGGAAGGATGGAATACCTCACAAAGACATAAATATAAATTATAGGCATTTGTCCAATTGCTAGACCGATTATACAAAAATAATTTTGATGAAGTCTTCTATTGCATAAAATTGGAATAGGTCAAAAAAGTGTTAAGAGTATTTCATGTGGGATTATTTGGAGGATATTACTCAAGACAAATTACAACCACCAAAATTATTTTATTTGGGTACTACTAGCCCACCATATTTGTGAATGCTTTTAAGATAGCTAGAGCTTATAAAAAATATCTATGGTTTTTCAAAAGGAATAAATATTGTGCTCCCACTATAACCAATTATAGGTGAAGAACCTTTTCAGCAATGGGGATTTGACTTAATCAAGGTCATAAATCTAAATTCATTAGTAGGGCATAAGTATATTTCAACAATGACTGATTTTTTCACTAAGTGGATAGAAGCAATAACTACAAAATAAACTAACAAGATATAGTAATCGAGTTCCTAAAATGGTTAATCACTAGGTTTGGTATCCCAGAAACTCTGGTAACTGATAATGGATCTACCTCTATAGAGGAAAAATTTATTGCTTTTCTAGTAAATATGGTATTCACCTAAAAGCTTCATCCATAGGGAAATGGGTTAGCCAAATTCACTAATAAATATTTTTTGAGAATTATCAAAAGGACCATCAATGAAAACAAAAATGGTTGGCATCTATTACTTGATCAAGCATTATGGATAGACCATACAATAGTAAAAAAGGCAGTAAAAGCTTCACCTTGCTCCTTGGATTATGGAAACGAATCCATTCTCCCATTACATATTGAATTTCCTACAATTAAATTAATAGACCAAGGAGAATTCCTAGATATTAGAGCAATAGAGGCTCTAATGGCACAAATTTTGCTCGAGGAATAGAGATAAAAGACCTATAATAATTTTTAAAAATATTCGATCAAAATGAAGCAATGGTTTGATAAGAAGGCACATTTCGCGATTATCAAATCAATGACCTTATACTTAAATGGGATGAGGATAGATCAAAACTAGGAAATCATAAAAAAATCATTTCATTTTGGTTTGAACCACACCGCATCACTATCAAACATGAACATAACACATATAAATTGTCAAATGTCAATCACTACATTTTACTAATACCAATAAATGACCTACATTTAAAGCATTTTATTTATGGTTCTACCACTCTTTGTATCATATGTACATAGGAACACAAAAAATGAATAATCCACAACAATTTTAAAATAAGCTTGAAGATCATCGGTCGAGTTCGAAATCAACTTATAATAATTTTAAAATCTCACACGTCCATTTTCCAGATGATCATAGCAATCATAATCCAACTAACATGTAAAAATATTTTGCATGACCTTGTAAAACACAAAATTTAGTTCTTAGAAAAAAGCAAAAGCATGCACCTCACCCACCACATTAATTTCCCAATGATCAGTTTTGTGCTAATAAAACAATCGCTTAAGCAAGAAATTAATTTATAAATTGCTAAGAACTCTCAAGCTAATAGAGCATATTAAATAATAATTATGTAGCCAACAATAAAGGCAATCAACAAAGTGCTAAACAAAATTACTAAGGTTCAAAATCAACAACAATGGATGGTAATACAAAAGCTTCTTCCTAGAAAGCAACAAGCACCCAAAATATTTAAAAATAAAAGCAAATGTTATAAGACCACACTTATAGAATTAGAGACACAAAGATCACTCTATGGTCTAAATAGAAAATTCTTCAAGAAGTTATTGAGCAACGAGCACAAGGGATGCCACCTAATTACCTAGGTTCATTTGCATGGCATTATTTTTTATCTTCCTATATTTATAAGCATGTACATCCCTATCTTGAGCTTGTATTAGCATTTACCCAATGCTATAACCCTTAGCTAAAGGAAATTTAAAATTACAAAGACCAAGTATTGTTCTATCTTACATCTAAACTCCTCATCGATACATTTACCTCAGGGTTTAAACCTAGGACATCCCCTAAACCCTTCAGTATAGAAGAACAAAAGAAATATTGTGACCTTAGAATGCATAAATATGGGAGCAAGTTTTTCATTTTTTGATTGGACCAATAGCTAGATTACATTATGCCTAGTAATGACCTCCCTAGAACCCTAATTTCTATCTCTAAATTCAAATTCATAGACTTGTTCTCTATGTTGGTTATTATATTTGGGTTGCTCATAGATAAATAAACCTATAACTATCATATTGATATAGTGTATGTCATATCCATTCCCCATTATTACAATGAATCCCACTCTAACCAGTCAAATAATCCTCTCTTCTTTGATTGGACTAGATTTCTATGCAAAAGAATGCATGAGCAACTCACATAGTTATAGATTACATAACATTTTGGTATCCCCTGCACCTAGCCTAACTATTTTTATGAATAATTATAGAAAGCATGTCATGGATAGGCATGAACAAGATGAATGATTAAGAAAGAGAAATGGTAGTAGTGGATTGGACAACCTTAATTATGGCTTCTAAATCATACTATAATTACAATAGAGAATTTATAGAACCTGCATTGGAGCTAATATATAATAAAATTCCTTGATTGTCCTAAACAATAGTGGAAATATTGCAAAGTTACCAAATAGAAGAAGGGGATTGGTATTTCTTGACTAAGTGAATCAGGTTTTGTTGGGAATTCATTTCTACTACCGTACTATCATTGACTGGGTGTTCACCATGGAATATCATTGACAAGTAGATGATATGAATGTAGCCTTTAACATATGAATAAATAAAGTGGGTAGGTGTGAGTATATTTTTACTTTTGAGCCAAATTTAGTAATAACAAAAGGACAAGGAGAAATTCTAAGGAATTAACTTGAAAGACTAAAATAATGTGTAATACCACATAAGTGGAAGTACAACCTCAAAGATAAATTCAAGAATAAAATAGTGGACTTAATCAAAGGAAAATTGCCAGCATTCAAGGTCATATAACTCAATATTTAATAACTTTGAAACAATTTTGAAGATAATGAGTTAGCCTGGAATATTAGTAAGATGCAAGAGTTGCCTCCTTCGAGGGATTTCTATGAGCCAAAGTGCGACTGTGACCCGAATAAGTACAAATATCATAGGTTGAATCAAAATAAAATAGATGCTATGGCAAATAAAATAAACTAGGAGAAAGACAAAATTATGAAATGGTACATCTTTATATGCAAATGTGATGCTCAAAAATCCTAGTACCCATTGTCAATGGATAAAATATTTTTCAAAAAGTATGATGAGAATATAAAAAATTGAAAGTCCTAGGAAGAAAAAGTTAAAGTCAATATTATTAATAATGAAGGTAAAGATGTACACGAATAGAAATACTTAACACAAGAAGAGATAGAATAAAAATGAGTTGAATAAGTTATTTCTAGGAATGATCTTACAAAAGAAGTATAAATATCAAAAGAGAGACAAGCACATGCCATTGTGGTGATATATTTGATAAGCTAAATACCTACACGAGAAACTCTGGCTATGTTGAGCAGTTTATAATTTTTTTTAAAAAATTAAATTTAATAAATATTATAGAATGATGAGATATATTATTGTAATATTTAAATGATGTACTATAATGGTTAACACTTTGGGCTTTCTTTTAGACGCCTTCCTCTTACAATACCTCACTCTTAATGAATCCAAAAAATCTTTAAACAAGGTTCATGACATATATTGTGGAGGTCATTTTAGTGGATATGCCATAGCCAAAAATCTCCTACGAATGGGGTACTTTTGGCCTTCCATGGAAAAATATGCTCATGAATATGTACGTAAATGTGATAAATTTCAGAAACATGCCAACCTTGTTCATGCTTCTGCCTAAGATCTTCAAGCTAGTTCTCCCCCCTGGCCTTTATCAAAATGGGACCTAGACATTATTGGGAAAATTAATCCAATTTCTTTAGATAGCCACAGCAACATAATATTTTACAAAATGGGTAGAAACTATGCCATTGGCTTCTTGTACAAGGACCCAGGTCTCAAAATTTATTTTTAATCAAATCATTTATATATTTGGGATCCCATGCACACGTGTTTTAGATAATGGAACATGTTTCAAAAGAAAATACATTAAAAGCTTTGTGTAAAATATAAAATCCACCACAAATGGTCTACTGTGTATTATTTGCAAGGAAATGGTCAAGCTAAAGTATCCAATAAAACTTTAATTAAAATCTTAAAAATATAGGTTAATAAATCAGGATGAGATTGGCATACCCAACTATATCCAACATTATGGGCTTATCAAACTAGTGTTCGAACCCCCATTGGCGCTTCACCTTTTGTCTTAGTATATGGCACTGAAGTTGATTTTTCTTTTTTGCTTGAAGTCCTTTCTTTAGATATTTTACTTCAAAATGTTGAAGTAGGAGATGAATATTGTGTTGGGAAATTAAGCCATTTGGAATTACTAGATGAAAAGTGTATAAATTCCTTAGAGCACCTTCGCTAAGTTATTTAAACACCATGGGGTGATCCTCATTACAGGTTAGGTGGCATCAAGACTACTTGGCAATGGTGCTTCTGCCCAAGAGCTTCAAGCTAGTTCTTCCCCCTAGCCTTTCTCAAAATGGGTCCTAGACATTATTGGTAAAATCAATCTAATTTCTTCAAATGGCCATAAATTTATTATTAATAGAATATTTTATAAAATGAGTAGAAGCTATGCCATTGGCATCTTGTACGGGGACCTAGGTCTCAAAATTTATTTTCAATTAAATGATCTGTAGATTTGGGATCCCATCCACACTTATTTCAGATAATGGAACATGTTTAAAAAAAAAGCATTAAAAAGCTTTGTGCAAAATATAAAATCCAGCACAGATGGTCTACTCTGTATTATCGACAAGGAAATGGTCAAGCTGAAGCATCCAATAATACTTTAATTAAAATCTTAAAAATTTTGTTTAATAAATTAGGACATGATTGGCATACCCAACTATATAAAGCATTATGGTCTTATCAAATTAGTGTTTGAACCCCCACTAGTGCTTCGTATTTTGTCTTAGTATATGGCACTAAAGCTATATTTCCTTTTGAGCTTGAAGTCCCTTCTTTAGATCTTTTACTTCAAAATGTTGAAGTAGGAGATGAATATCATGCTAGGCGATTAAGCCAATTGGAATTACTAGATGAAAAGCGTATAAATGTCTTACCTTCGCTCATATCAAGATAAACGTAAAATATCATATTCTAAAAAATTCCACACTCGATCTTTCGAGATTGGCGATCTAGTTCTTAAATAAAATCAAAAAAATACAAATGCTCGAAATAATTTAAATGGAAAATTCCAACCAAATTGGTTAGGACCATTTATTATCACTGCAAAATTTGGATTTGGTGCATATCGATTGTCAACTTTAGAGGGAAAATATCTTAAGTAACCCATGAATATCATGCACCTAAAACGATATTATGCATAATATCAAGCAATCTCACCACTGTACCTAGTTGTAAATACTTTGTAATTATATTTCTTGCATCTACCTTAAATTATCATATTTAAAATCCTATATCAATTAGTTACATTTATCTATCAATCTATCAAAATAAAATTGGAACTCAATTACATATGCCATATGGTCACATCCATTTATTACTCCATAAGACCAACAAGATCAAAATTCATAGTTAATTTTGGTTTACTTCGAAGAAATTCAAAATTATCTTGAACCACTCATCAAAATACACATTTACTAAAATCTTGATTCTTGCTATTGATTATAAATCTCTCCTAAACCAAAAACACTACTATTCCACTAAATAAATTTTAAAGTTTTGGAAACTAATCTTGCCACTTTTTGAACCAAAATACACTTACACATATTAAAAATTATTTTGCACAAGGGAAGATAATACTACATAGTAGTCCTAGCTTCTTAAGCAAAAGGTTTTTCCTTGCTATCCTATTATGTGCATGGTCTAGAATAGTGAGAATTGGCAAAAGGACAAACTCCTCTTTACCCGAATGAAATCCCTTGCTCTTTGTCTAATCTGAGCAAGTATCCCTAAAAAAAAACAAATAAAAAGAAATAAAAAGAGAGAGAAAAATAGTTTACTACAAACCAATAAAATCCCCTTGTTCAAAATAAAAAGTGAACAAGAATCCCTACTCAAAGAAATCAAAAGAAAAGAAGGGGGTAATGAGCTTGAATCCCTAGAATTTCTCAATTATTTAAACACAATGGGGTGATCCTCATTACAGGTTAGGTGGCATCAAGCATTCTTGGCAATGGTGGTATCATAACTAAGGTCAATATGGAATGAATACATAAATCACACACTAGTTCTTGATAAATTTGAAATCATTCTAGAAATAACCAAAAAATTTCTTGAAGGTTGATTAGCAGATGTCATCATTTCATCATGGATTTTTATGACTATTAGCATATCAAATTGATACTCAAAAATAGTTAATCTTGCATTTTCATACTCATCACTTGTATAAACATGTCAATTTTATTGTATTACATGATTACTTATCATCTCAATAAAAACTTGCATTTTGATCATACATAATCACTCTTTCATATCAATTACAATTTGACTTTGCAACGATGGCATGAGATAACCCTAATACAATCATTTTATAAACATTATACCTAACAAAAATTCTTTATACAAATTTATCATGCTTGATTATTATAATTGTACAAAATCTCTTTTTAATATTAAAACAAAATTAGGTCCGAGATGTAGACCAATTGGTTCATCCAAACCCCATAAGGGAGGCGGAGGTCCAAGGTTCAAATCTCGGGCCTCACCGGACTGAATGCTTGTCTCTTTCTTGGTGCTTTTAGCGGTGTAAAAGGTTTTAAATGATTTTGGAATGGTGGTTATAGGGGTGGACTACATGAAGATCTGTGTGGCGGCTTCTAGGGCAGACAGTGCAGAATACTGTGGCGGCCATAAAAGTTGTACAGCCTTCCCGGATTCATGGCGGCTACCAATTCCACCATGTAAATTCAAAAAAAAAAAAAAAATATATATATATATATATATATATATATATATATATATTAAAACAAAATTTATCTTAAAAGTCACACACATTACTTATCATCAACTACATTACTTTCAATCAACAAACTCAAAATACTTTTGGATCATAACCCTTCAAGGTTAGCAATATAACAAAACCTCACACAAGATCCACTTCATGACTAAAGCGAGCAAATAGTCTCCATAAAAAATCATAAACAAGCACACATCTTTGAGGTATTATTGCTAATTGATCAAAATCGTAAGGGTATATTTCCTAACACAATTATCCTTCTTTTACAAACAATTCAATCACACTAGATTACAAACGTAAATTACTTTAAATTACACTTTACTCCACTACAATGATATTTTGATTAAAGCATGAGAAAATGAACATCAAAAATTGTAAAACAAGAACTAAAAGTATGATTATGTAGATCATCAAAAGCAAATCACATTTATAGATCAACATCATCCACACATTAGATGAACCATAGACATATATATACCTTCAAAAAATATATATAATAGAATGCAAAAAAAAGTTAGTCAATTGGTATACCATAATCATGAAATTGGTATACTCAATCACTAGGAGGTACACCATAAAAACCAGCTCAGTGTATCATCCCCTAGAACCCCTAGAACTCTGGGTGTCATCACCCGAAGGCGGTCTGGGCTCACAAAACTAAGAAGCCCCAGATACCAAATTTGATCTAGAACAACTAGGAGCAGCTAACTTTAGAGGCAATGAAGCTCTCTAAACCTCAGGAACTAACTAAAAATATAGCATCTGATAGAATGGCATTTGTTGTGTCATCGAGGTAGCCTCTACCTGTGCTACTATCAAGGCACCCTGTAATACACTACTCCTTAAAGACTGGTTGGAATTAATGATCCTTGTAATATGTGATTGTGACACTATCTACCATGATGACCCATGTCCCTAAATCTTAACCAACTGAGCCTAATCCTGGATCACAAGACTCTGTACCTATGAGATTTTTCCCTCCAACTATTGAATTTGACTCGCTTGAATGGTTATCTGACTCCTCATACTGTCATTACCTATCTGTAGAGTAGCCACCTCTCCTGCACTACTCGACTCTCCTATCTTTGTTGTAGTGCCCTTTTCAAGAAAATCCGATCTAGGGGTAATATGATTCTCTCACTAAGGAGAGAGTACTATCTACCCTGGTGAAGAAGCATCCTACTATGAACCTTCCTCTTGCTGGTGTTGTCTCCTCCCCCCTAAATTCTGATATCCCATTGAGCAAACCCTTATGGTTGTAACCCCCCTCACATCCAAACCCCATGGGACAAAAAACCTCCTCACATTCGAGGCCTCTCTCTATGGTGGCTTCTGTCTCTATCCCTCTCCCCCAGATCTAGTTGAGTGCTACCTATGAACCTCCTGAAAGACCTCCTATTTTTGCCCAGCTATCCCTCTCTCCTGAGTGAGAATTACTAGATGAATTTTGGTATACCAAGTAAAATATCCATTCGCAACCCCTGCATCGTCACCCTCTGCCAGGGTGACCTCTACATCATCCTCATTTACCTCTATAAATTTGGTGAGATCTAACCACCCGCTAGTGGTTATAAAATTTTGCACAACTCAGGAATAGATAAAATCTCAAATCTATAGAATCCCCTGTACTACACCAAATTGCATAGTACCCGATCGGTGCGATGGAGCTCTATCTCTCCTAGCACCATATGAAGACATCATACTCGCATCATGCAAGCCAACTCCACCTGATCATCCTCTCATCTGTGGTACCCTCTCCAAGGTTTCCAACAAATCCATGCCATAGGCAACTCATCTATAGTCCCTATGGCCTCCTCTATGCCACCTATCCTCCACAAACACCCAACTAATGGACCCCAATGAAATACTGTAGGTCGTCCATCCTCTACATCCTGAAGAGAAAACCCTCTAGACCTCCTCACTATAATATGCTCACAGAACCATACCTGAAGAAACGATGTCAATACCAAACTTATGACCTCCTTGTACACAACCCTAAACAAGGTCCTGTACAAGCGGTATAAAATATAAGGACCCCAAGAAAACTGTATACCAGTGTCCTGCATATTGCCCACAACCTTAGCTAATACCCATGATAAGACAGGTCCTAGGTTCAAATCTCTCCCTCTCATATGTTGCGGATATGCTATGTAATAGTTATTAGGGACCCTACTAGAGGTATGTTTATCCACCCACTTAATGTAATCATGTGCTTTAATGATGAAACGACCAACATTTTTTAATGTAATCATGTACTTTAATAATGATAAGACCAACATTTAAAAAAAGATGCATGTAAAATTATTAATATACATATATATTATATATTAATATTTATTGTATAGGTGTATTTTATATATATATATATATATATGCTAAGTAATACTATATAGAAATCAAGTGAACAAATTAAAAGTACTTCCTTACTTAATATATGGTGGAGTGATTATGAAATGAATGGCGGTTTGATTATGTTGAAAATGAAATGAAAATCTAATCTTAGTCATAAAAAAACATTTTTATATCTAGAAATATACTTCGACGAGAATGCTCATATGATTATTTGTACTATGCATGCATTCAGTGAGTGGTATGTTCCAGGTTTTATGAATCATGAAACAAAAATATCTTCTTCCATTATTTCTTTTTGGTTGGGATGATTGGGGGTGTTTTGTTTTATCTATTAGGGGAAATCCATTAGGCGGATTTGTTAAAAAAATGATGGTTGTTTGTGAAATTGCAATGAGTGATAGCTCACACGTCAATTTCCAAGTTGGACCTTTGATATTCTTATTTGAATTGCTTGAAAATGATGTGCTACATTCTGGTATTTCTCTATTTTATTTTGATATTTGCTATAAAACGATGGTGTGTTTTATTCTAGAATTTGTTTATTTGATTTGAAATGACTTGAGGGCGATGGTGAGCTTCATTTTGGACTGCTTTGTTTGAAATATTTGCAAATGAAAATATGTTTTACTTTGGAATCATCAGTGGAGAAATCCATTTGTGAAATACATTGAATGTTTCAATAGTGCTTGAGTGAAAACTAGATTGAAAATTGAAAAGGAAATAATATGTGTGTGTCATTGGTTAATTCATAGCCTAAATTTTGCTTGAGTATAACCCTAAATTTTGCTTGAGTAAAAGAATAAAACGAGAGTATTGTGCTATAGAGAATAATAACCAAACGAAATGCATGGTTTATTGATAAATATTTGAGTGCTTGGATACTAAGTCTAGTAAGAGATATATGCTTTGCGGCTTGTTTAGTTACTTTATTTTGGTTTGTCTATTATTGCAAATCTTTGGGATGTTGCATGTATAACTAAATGCATGAGTAGATTGCATTCATATAAGAGCCATATCTGATCTCTTTATTCAATAATTTTGTGCTGGTAGAGTTGAATACTGTCAAAACCAAATTGAAGCCTTGTGCATGTTTTCCTTGACAAGCCCATAGAATTTGGTTAAGGCAAGATGAATGATGTCAGTGGAAAAATATAGTCAAAAAAATTGCACTTCTATCGAGTCAGCAATCAAGTTGTTAAAGGGTGAGAACCGTAGTAAAGGAAGTTTTTATGTTTGGTTATTGCCATAGATAGAGTTGTCTATTTTCAAATTGAATCTATGTAATTATAGACTGAGTGGGTTGGCTTTCAGAATTGGTGGATGTTGTTGAGGTGAAAAAAATTGGTTGCAACATGCAGGTGGTTGTCATTAATGTAATAGCTAGAAATTTACTTGTAATTGGGAACCTTATATTCAATAGTGTTGCTTTATGAAACAAAAATGGATCTTTTATGTGGGATTTTGTCACCCTTGTGTGTAATATATTTATTAAGAGAAATTTTGAACATCTCTTTGTTATACAGTCAGATTGTAATATTCGAGACTAGTTGCCTTGTATCAATCAAGAAGTTAGAGAGATTAGATACTAAGTTAAATTGTCTGAAAATGTCTTTTAAGAATAATTGCTTGGTAGTACAGTGAGAGCATCTATACTAAGTTGTGAACATACCCGAATGATAAAAAAGCATATTCCTTTGTTTTATTTTAAAGGTATTTTTGTTTAATCGGTTGTATAGCTAGAATTGTTGAGTACTATCAATTATTAGAAAAATGATTTATAATGGCAAGAAGATATTTTATAGACATTTGTTTGACATCCAAACTTAATTAGAATTCTCTCTGCAACCATAAATGCAGATGTATTATCTTGCCATAGTAAATGGGAAACATTAAAATTATGAAACCCAAAAGATGTTGGAGTGTCTGATTTGAGCCTATCAATGAAATAAGTAATGTGTTAGGATCCTACTATAAAATAAACTCAAATAAACACACTCTCACACAATTGCTTGGAAATAAACTCACATAAACATCATATTAATATTCAGAACAAAATACACATTATAAAAAAAAATTGCATAAAGGAACAATCTCACAATAAGATAGAATTGCATGCCTCTTCGAGGGGGCAACCTCCTTCAACACTTCATTAATTTGCAAAAATATGAATACATTGGTTCCTTCTCGGGTATTTAAAGAGTTCCCTTCCATGGTTGGATTACATTCAAAATGCCACCTGGATTACATGCATAATGCCACCCGAATTACATTCATAGTGCCACTCGAATTACATGCACAATGCCACTCGAATTACATGCACAAGGCCACCTTACATAACCTATCTACCATGTGTTACATAAAAAGGGTGTCATTTGTCATAGACACTATATAAGCTAAAACTTAGAACATTACAAAATATTAATCATGGATACTACCCACATTATTTAGGAATTATTACATCATGGAAGTTATTACATTAAGGGTTAGGATGGGATCCTAACATGTCCTTCCCCTTGAAGAAGCTTTGTCCTCAAATCTGAAATGAGGAAACTATTGCTGGAGTTGGTGGAGAGATTCCCATGTAGCATCTTCAGGTTGAAGCCCATGCCACTGAACCAGGATCTCTGTAATTGTATGATTGCAAAGAGTGTGAATTCGATGATCCAACAACTGCTCCGGTTCAAGTAATATGAAGCCTTCTTCATCTAATTCAGGAAGTGTGGATTGAAATTGTACCTGTGTGCCTACAACTTTCTTGAGAGCGAAGACATGAAAAACAAGATGAAGCTTGGAAGTAGGTGGGAGCACCAATTTGTAAGTTGTGGGGCCAATCCTTTGTAGGACCTGGTAAGGACCATATAATTTTAGGCACCTGCAAAGTTGAAGGGATGATTGTTTGTATGCTTGCAAGCGAAGGAAGACCATATCACCTACATCAAAACTACGCTCAGAATGATGTTGATCAACTTGTTGGCGCATCTGATTCTAGACCATGTTAAACTACGCTCAGAACGATGTTGATAAGTATTGTTGTAAGTTAATTGTCATAGTTTCTTACAGTATGTGCCAGTATTGTTATTTTTCTAAATGGTTACTCTCTCCTAACCCTCTCTTTTCTCACCCTCAACTTAAACCCCTATTTTAATTTTACAAGTATTTCAAGGAGTAGACCTTCTTTGGATGTTTAAATGAGATAAATATCATTCATTCAAAATGTTTCCTAAACTCTAGGGTGCACTTCATAGCTTGGTAATATTTTATGCCAATAATGTTTTTTAGCATGCCTAGTGGGATAAATTGTGGTAATTCACTCAAATATATGATTTATTCAATTGAGAATAACCTTGTTGAATTTTTACCTCTTAAGATCATTCAAATTATTCACCTGGAAACTTTGTTGATTTACAAGTGACTAACAAATACCTATTTTCCATGTTATTCTATTTTGTTGTGTTTTTATGCTAACAAGGTTTGTAGCCAAGAAACTAGATATCCATTACCATTTCTTGAATTATCATATTTTATGTTAAGATAAATTGAGTATCTACCTCTAGATTCATTATTATAAATTATATATTCTATGTACTCTACCTCTCCAAAATTCTCAAGAACATCTAGTTTTGATATCATGGTTCAAAATCAACAACAAGTCCCTCAAATTTTCCTTGAATAGAACATCATCGGACCACTAGGTTTGACACATATTAATGAAATTCCTAAGGCAACCCTCAAATCCTGACACATCTTAATGATATTCCTAAGGTAACACTCAAATCCTTTCCTACCTATGATGGTATAGCCAAAATGGTGTATGAATGGTATAGCCTTTCCTACATGTGAACAAGAAATTGGACACCCTTCCAACTTTGGTGATGTTCATGTTGACCAACATAGTTACCCCGAACAACACTAGATGTCAGTTCCCTTGGAACATTATCATATTTGTGTGCGACATGCTTGCTACACCATAGGTGTATGCATGGGCTTCTACTTTATTGGCATAGTTATATAGGGAGCTATATGAGGTGAAGATATAGAAGTGTTATGGACTAGGTTGCAGTGTGCTACTGTAATGCTGGAGTTGGTAGCACTTTAGTGTGGCTCAACATATGGGCTTGCTAATGAAGGGATGGGATAGGGATCAACCCTATGCTATGAGGTGGCTAGTGGTACAGGAGGTGTAGCCAAGTTTTCCTACTTAGATGAGGTAGTGATATAGGGATCTATGGGCTAGACTGATGGTATCTTAGGTGATATGGATTCCATGGTGGGGTGTCATGTGAATAGATGATGTAGAGCATCTATGGTGGGTGCGGTAGGCTAGATGGATGGTTGCAATATGCATGAAGGAGGTGGAGTTGATCTAGTCCCCATGGGTGCTTCTGTAGTTTGGCTTGATGCAAGGGGTTCCTGATGAGCCAGTGCTCTATAGGAGGTATCGGGATGAGATATTATTACCATGCATCGAGGTATGGAGGGTAACATTGGAGGATGACAAGGAGATTGATCTTCTCGATGTGTATGATGTAAGGACTATAGAGCAGTATGATGCATGATTTGCAACTCAGCCACCATGGATACCGAGTCTAGCGATAAATAGTTTAGAGGGATATGGAAATGATACCAATAGATTCAATGAGGCTACTAAGCACCGAATGTATCTCTAAGCTAGCAGTCGGAGGAGGAAAACTAGGAGGGTGGTACAGTAGGTTCTATTGAATTTGTTTTTATCCATCAAGCTAGAAATTATAGAGGTTGTCAATGCAAAAATAAATAAATAAGAATTAAGTTCTAGAAATAGCCTCACTTTTCTTCTCACACTTGAGTATAATATATCATTTATGTAAGTTGATCAGCATCTGTGGAAAACCCATTGTCCTTGACTCTCTTTGTAGAATCTTCAAATTACTTTTTCTCTTAGATCTAAGTTTGCATCTATAAAAAAATTTAAAATAAGAGCTCCACTAATTTTATCATCATACATATTTCTTTATTTCACCAAAAGAAAAATTATTTCATCATGTAATATTGACCACAAAAAATATCGCATAATATAGATTAGACTCTTTTCTACTAATTTTTGTATAATATACAAGGACATACAATATGTTCAAATGACCTGTAAAACTAATTTAATTAGTTTCACTCTTTGTGCTAACAATAACCATCTATCTTTCCATGTTGGTAGTCTATTTTTAACTTATAACTACATTCTACAATTTTATCCTCATTCTCCCCTCAAATAATAACATCTATAAATATGTTGCTAATAAATTTACCTCCTTTTAAAGTAACTTGCATATCCATGCTTTGATTCTAGCTAGAGTTTTTTGGAAGTAAATTTTGTATTATTTTCCTATTAAATTTTTCCTAGATGCCCTCTCATATCCCTTACATAATTTATTCAAAACTCTAACCTCATTTTACCATGCTCTCCTATGTGGGGTTGTATCATCTACAAACAACTGATAAGTAATGTTATTGATGTTATTACTAGCATTAATCTGCTTGTTAGCCCATTTTTTGATGCCTTCTTTAAGTTCCTTCTCAGTACCTCTACCATAATAATGAACAAATATAGTGATAGAGGATATCCCTATCTAAGACCCCTCATGGATTTAAATTAGTTTTTTACTAGCCCATTGACTAGAAATAAATATGATACTCGAGAGACATAAAATTTAATCCATATAACCCATTTCTTCCTAAATTCAAACTTTTCTAATACTATAAAGTAAAAATCCCATTTAACCCTATCATATTATTTATTCATATCAATTTTTAAGATCATTGCTCTTTTTTTCTAGAAGCTATTGAATGCATTATTTCATGAGCTACTATTATCCCATCCAAGATTCAACTCCTTTTCACAAATCCTCCTTACTCTTGTAAAAATAATTTTGTCTAATAGTGGTCTTAACGGATTTGCCATCACTTTGAATATTATCTTATATGCCATATTACACAAGCTTATGGGCTTGAATGAGTCAAAAGATTCTACATACTTCTCTTTAGAATCAAGGTAAGATGTCTTATATTTATTTTATAAGGTATACATTATTTTACCCTAGACTATTCCACTGCCACCAATAAAGAATCATTCACTATTTCCCATTTACATGGATAGAATGCTATAATGAGTCGATTTGAACCTAGGGATATGTCTTTATCAAAATAGAAAAAAACTAAATGAACTTCTTCCATAGCAATAGTCTATATTAGTTTGCTATTGTCTTCATATGTTTAACAAAATATACTCCTTGCATTGGCTTATCATTAAGAACTTCAATCTCCTTCGATCCCAAAATATTCTGGTAAAAAATCCTTGTCTCTTTTATTATTTCACTTTGATCTTCAACCAAAACCCCTTCTACCGATTTAATTCTAGTAATTCTAGATGTTTATTTCTATACTATTTTCATCCTATAAAAAAAAATTGTGTTTTTATCTCCTTCTATTAACCAAGTTTATCTCGATTTTAATCTCTAAAATTTCTCTTCCTTACTCAATTATGATATTTAGTAAGAAACTCCTTTCCTTCAAGCTTTGATTATTGTTCTCATGTCTTTGGAATTTGGAAAGATTCTCTTTTAGTTAAATCTTATAAAAAATAATTCTAAAAGTGTTCTTGTTCCATTCTTTTAATCTAGATGTCATTGATTTAATTTTGTTCCATTCTTTTAATCTAGATGCCTTTTAATCTTATTTTTTTTTCTTAATATCTATATTTCCTATTAGTTATATGAGATTGAAACTGATGAAGGGCTACTCCACCCAACACATGCACAATACTCAAATTACAAAAATAATTAGAATAAACACAACATCTAATATTTATTTCAATGAAATGGAATTTTCAAAAGTAAAAATTACAAAGTTGTGAATTATAGAATCAGAGTTACAATTCTATGGCCACAAGGCCGATTTCAACACAAAGCAAAATTGACTCGAAATCTACAAGCTGGAGTTATGACTTGTCTTCTTGTGTTGTCTTTTGGTGATCCGTCTTCTCCCTTTTAATAACTCCCATAGAAAATTCTGGAAAGCATAACTCCCATTTTCCCACCCAAGAAGATATTCATCTAAAATTTGAATTTTTCATTTTCTATCCAAAAAGATATTCAAATTTGAATTTCAGTGGCACAGCTTCCCGAGACCGTAACTTTTGACTTGGGGGTCCGTTTGGCTTCCGTAAGATATCCCTAGAAAGCTTACGAAGAGATCTACAGTGCCTCAATCACCTAAAAGTCACTGAGGTGATTTTGTATCCTCCTTTGGGACTTCTAAGGTATTCAAATTATATTTTTAAACCTTCTTGGAGATATTTCCCTACATAAAAACTTTAATAACTCTCAAACTGTTGAGGCTATTGGGGTGATTCTTTCACCACCGGATCTATTTTTCAATCCCGCTCCTTCGGGTAAATTTTCAAACCCATATGTGTCCATTTAGGCCAACTTACTAAAAATAGGCAATGACCATTTTTTGCCTTTTTGGACTTGTGACTGACTTATACCTCCCAAGTGTCATCATGGACCCGAAAACCACTAAAGAAACTTACAACCAAAAGAAAAAATACAATTTCTTTATTTTTGGTGATGCAATGTTGCCCTTACACCATTGGATGCTCCTGCATCAGAAATGGTGATATCTATTATAATAATTTGGCTATTTATATGTATTATTTAACTCCTTAAAAATAAAAAATCTTATTGAATTAATTCAATATCATTCAATGTTTTCTTCATTTATCCAATTACTTGTATGAGAATGAAATGGTATTATCTATTACAATAATTTGTTTATTTTATATGAATTATTTAACTCGTTAAAAATTAAAAAAACTAATCAATTAATTCAATCTCATTTAATGCTCTCTCAATTTTTGTTTTAATGTGTTAATTTCTCACTTTCTTATGGTGGTAATTTAAGTTCTAGAAATGCTCATAAAGGGATAGGTCGATTGGTAGCGACTGAGTGCTTGCCAATAGGCTATTCTGATTTGATTCTCTTAAGGGTTGGGGTCTTGGTCTTGTTGAATTTGTCTTTATTCATTGAGCTATGGATTATAAAGGTTTCCTAGGCAAAAATAAATAAATAAAAATTAAGTTCTAGAAATGGCCTTACTTTTCTACTCACACTTGAGCATAATTTAACATTTCTTTAAGTTGATCATCCTCTATATATGAAGGAGAATATGATATATATATAGGATTAAATAATACACATAAAATAGCTAAATTATTGTAATTTATAATAGTGTTTCAATATCATATAACTAATTGAATATATATTTTGGTATCGACTGAGTGCTTGCCAATAGGTTATTCCGATTTGATTCTCTTGAGGGTTGGGGTCTTGGTCTTGTTGAATTTATCTTTATTCATTGAGATAGGGATTATAAAGGTTTCCTAGGCAAAAATAAATAAATAAAAATTAAGTTCTAGAAATAGACTCACTTTTCTACTCACACTCGAGCATAATTTGACATTTCTTTAAGTTGATCATCCTCTATATATGAAGGATAATATGATATATATATAGGATTAAATAATACACATAAAATAGCTAAATTATTGTAATTTATAACATCGTTTCAATCTCATATAACTAATTGAATATATATATATATATATATATATATATATATATATATATATATATATATTTATATTTATATTTATATTCAATTAGTTATATGAGATTGAAACGATGTTATAAATTACAATAATTTAGCTATTTTATGTGTATTATTTAATCCTTAAAAATTAAAATTAAAATTAATCAGCTAATTCAATCTCATTCAATATTTTATTCATTATTTTAATGTGTTAATTTCACATTTTCTTATGGTGGTAAATTAAGTTGTAGAAATAGCCTCAATTTTCTTCTCACACTTGAGCAGAATTTTCATTTTTTTAAGTTGACCATCCTCTATATATGGAGGATAATATGATATAATTTTTTTTCATCTAACTTGAATTGAGGTTTCACTTATAATTTTAAAATGCATCTACTTTCAGATTTTAGGATATCTTATCCTTGAGCTTGGACATTGCAAATCAAGTTTTTAAATATTTGATAATCAATCAATAATTCCTCACCCAAGAACCCTTAATTGGAAGGGTTAATGGGTGCCTCTCAAGAAGAACAAACAACCCTAAACTTATTCTCTAGCTCCAAATAATTAGACATGATATAATTTATCATAAAATAGATATCTTAATTTCTAATTTTATATAGAAGGACAAGGAAGGCTTGGAAGGAAAAGGGAGGTATAGATATATAATATTTTTTTGTGATAGAAGTTTAATGGTTGCTTTTATCAATCCTATAGGCTAAAAACAAGTATTTAAAGGAGGCTTATATTTCTATATTCAAGCTAAGCTCTTCATTAAGCCATGGTTTTTATCCTCATAAGTCTCACTTTCCCCTTCACTCTCTTTTTCTGAATATTTTTCTTCTTTGGAGCTTGATCTTAACTCCTTTCCTTGTTATCTTTGTCCCTCTTCAAAACCAAGTCCTATCTTGATGAATGGAGATATTTGTGTTTTGATAATATCATCCAAATATTTTGAGCTTTTCTTGAACTAATATATCTTGTTATTAAACTTTTCAAGTCCTTTCCTTAGAATGTCAGCTTCATGTTTTAGTCTTTCACATTCTTGCTCTTTTATCTTTAATTGTTCAATAATATCTTCTTCAACCCCTTTTTATTTTCAACTATGACTCTTAAATCATTGAGATCTTGTATAAGTCTTGCTTTTTTTTTCTCATCTTCTTGAACCTGATCCTTCAATTTTGAATTCTGCTTCCTAACCTTTTTCAATTCCTTAAGAGCAAAAATGAGCTCAGCTTCTAGATCTACTACTCCTTCCTCTTCATTTTTTGATTCTTCCTCTAGAACCTCAAGAGCATCTTCATATTCTTCTTCACTGCTACTAAACCCATTATTTGTACAATGATCTTCAAGATGTCCAAAGTTACCACAAATAAAATATTTGAGTATTCTTGGTTCCTTCTTCTTCCTTCCACTTTCTTGGATCGGAGCATCTTCTTCTTCTTATTTGGCCATGAAGAGAATTTCTTCTTATTCATTACCTGAGGATCTTCCATCACTATCACTTGAACTCTTGCATGTCTTATCCACATAGAAACTTTTCTTGTGCCTTTGAAAGAACTTCTTCTCATGCTTGTTTTGTCCATACCAATTTTTATTTTGATACTTGGATTTTCCTGCTTCCCTGTTCTTATGATCCTATTTATCTTCACCACTGCTACTTCCAGCTTCTAGATAGTTATATGCATAGTGACCATATTAACCATAATTAAAACACTTAACTATTTTTGTACCTTTCTACTTTCTTGAGTCCTTGTTCCTTTTGCCATAGTTTGCTTCTTCATCACTGTATGACTCATCACTTGAATCTAACTTCTTATCCTTTGTCTTCTTTACTATTTTGAAGGTTTCCTCTATCTTGGGTATAGGATCATTTCCTATTCTCATCTCAAAATATGTGAGAGTTCCATGTAACTCATTCCTAGTCAAAGTTTCAATATCTCTTGTTTCTTCTATGGCTGAAACCTTTTCACTATATCTCATAGGGAGTGACCTTAAAACCTTTTGAAAAACATATTCTTATTTAAATTTAAACCCAAGTCCTTGCATGGAGTTAACAACCTCATCTACATGAATTAATTATGTAGTAATGTCTTCCTCATCCTTCATCTTCAAGTCTTCAAATTTTTTCTTGTGATTTTGCCATCTTGACATTTTTTATCTCCCTCATATGTTTTCTTCAAATTTTCCCAAATATCTTTGGCTTATGTGGAATGCATAAATTATATAAACTTTGCTTCATGTAAACCACTCAATATTGCATTCATTGCCTTTGAATTATGTAGGTGTAAGACCTTACCATCTTTATCTGTAGTAGGAGTAGCTGGAGGTGTGTACCCATCCTTAACTGCTTGCCATGTCTCATTTTCTTGTGCCATTAGGTATATCT
Organism: Wollemia nobilis; assembly: GCA_028583015.1. Taxonomy (NCBI): domain Eukaryota; kingdom Viridiplantae; phylum Streptophyta; class Pinopsida; order Araucariales; family Araucariaceae; genus Wollemia; species Wollemia nobilis. The sequence continues at coordinate 1,599,284 of JAQPPZ010017236.1, read as the reverse complement.
TCATTATTATACTCCAAAATGCATAATTGTTCACATTGAACAATGGTGCCTTATTTGTTGAAGATCCACTCTGAGATGCCATCTGTGTTCTTATATACTTTTCCTTCAAGCTATTAAACTCTTTCAAAGGAACCCGTTGTGATACTAATTGAAGAACACAAGCTTATACTAAGAGGGGGGTGAACAGTATAAGATCAACTTTTACTTTTCTTTCCCAAACAACATTATCCAATATTATCAATGGCAATATCAATAGAAGTAATCAAAGTAGTGTAAAAATCATCACACAAAATAAAGACACCAATTTAACATGGTTCACCCAATGTGGGATACTCCACGAAGAAAATATTTCTACTAAATTTTCTTAACAAATCTCTTGGGAATCACTTCCCTATTACAATTTTTATGGACCTCTATCCAAAGGAGACACCAATCCCCTAATGCTCTTATTTGTGGATCTCTCTCCATAGGAGCACTCTTTCCCCCATTCTCTAGTTTTTGGAACTTGACCCAGGAGAACTCTTTCTCCTCAAATAGTTCATGGATATCTTTCCATAGAAGAACTCTATATTCCCAGCTGATTCATGGATCCCACTCCATAGGATAATTCTTTCTACTATGCTCAGGCTGGTGCTATTCTAGAAGACTTATGCCTCCACTACACTAGCTTGTGGATATCTCTTCATAGAAGACCTCTATCCTCATTCATAAGACATTTGTCCTCACTGACCTGGCTAATATATATCTATCTACTAGATACTCCTATCCTCTTCTTTGTCACCTCCAAATCTTGCTATCAATTTAGCTCAAAATTTGTCTCAAATCTACACTAAACATTGTCCTCAATCTAGTACAAATCTACTCCAACTATATCTCAAGTCTAGCATAAATCTGCTCACAAATATGCACCAAACTTTATCCTCAAATATGTCCTCAAGCCTTAACATAAATCTTGATTAATCACAAATAAACTCTACTCAGACCTACCCCAAGCCTTAACACAAATCTTGAAAAACTTAATCAATCAAATATGCTCAGATTTACCCCAAGCCTTAATACAAAGCTTGAACAAATAAATCAATAAACTATGCTCTCAAGTCTTCACAAAGACTTACCTCAAATCTATCCTCAAGTCCTATCAAGAACTTTCCCAATCTGCTCTGAAGTCTTCACCAAGACTTACCTTAAATTTACCCTCAAGTCCTCTCAAGAACTTGCTCAACCTACTCTCAAGTCTTCACCAATAATTACCTCAAATCTACCTTCAAGAACTTGCCCAATCTACTCTCAAGTCTTCACAAAGACTTACCTCAAATATGCTCTCAAGTATTCACAAAGACTTACCTCAAATCTGCCCTTAATTCCTCTTAATAACTTGCTCAATTTGCTCTCAAGTCTTCACAAAGACTTACCTCAAATATTCCTACAAGCTTTCACAAAAGCTTACTCAACACTATCCATAAGATTTCATAAAAGCTTACACAAATTTGTCCTTAATATTTCACAAAAGCTTATTCAAAGTTGTCCTTAAGATTTCAAAAAAATTTACTCAAATTTTCTCAAACACATGCTCACAATAGCTCACAAGATATGCTCAATCAATCTCAAATATTGCACACAATGCTATCAATTGCTTTGTCTAATCTTCAAAGTAATTCCTTTAACTTAAAGCAGTTTAGACATATTCTATTTAGAATTCTTTTAACCTCTAGAATATATAGAGAATGATGTACTCTATCAAAGACTCAATATGTTCTACTCAATCATTAAGTTTGTTGATTTCACAAATATGATTTCTAATATTTTCACATTCACTTTCAATATCACTCAAAACCAATGCTCAATAATTTCACTCAATCATTCAACCAATGAAGAACAACTTGCTTACAAACCTTAACCAATTTTTTCACACTACTTCCAACAACACACAATATGGGTCTCAAACTGTAACTCCAATAATAATCCATCTCTAACACAAATATTCTCTAAACATTCACCAATCATGCATATAAAAACCACTCAAATATTTTCAACAATGCTTATCAAATAATCCTTTTCACTCCACCTTATATTTCACAATATTTAATCCAACACTTCAATCAAAGGATAATGTGCCCATACCTTTTTACTTTGATGGATATATGTCTTCAAAATATATTTCACAATCAATTCTCTTTGTGCCACTCAAAAGGTTAGATAGCAACAATCTATTTCAAAACCTCTATAAGGTATTCCTTACAAAATGTGCCCAAATAAATTCCAAACCACTCTCTAGGTTTCCCAAATAATCAAGCCCTTCAAAATGCTTAACAAAACATACATATAATCAAAATACCTCATACACATTTTAACTCCCTCTTAGCACACTCAAAACACAATCAGCAAGGACTTCAATAATTCACTTTCAAAATAATTAACTATAACTTCCTTCATAATTTGATTGTATAGAATAATAAAAATTATTCCCTTATATCTCCCTCCTTATCATAAATGCATATTCAAAATAATTATAACCACAATTTAGAAATATTCCAATGCACTTTTAAATCACAACTCAAATTCTTCAACACCCTCAATATGGCAAAAAAAAAATAATACCTTATACCTCCACAATAGTGCATACCAAATGACTTAGAACCAAAGGCATAAATTTATTTAATGTAAAATAAATACCTATGGGCACTGCCTCCATGGGATTCAATCCCCACCGCACTACCGCCAGTGCCTTAGCCACAGCCTAACCGCCACGTGAGCTAAGCGCTCACTTGAGACCACTAAAGCACCCACTACACTTTGTATCTTCCGCTTGGTGCCAAAAATTTTGAAATAAAACTTTCTCCCCTTCACTGCCATTGAGAATCGAATGCGTGATCTCCGTTCATCAACAACTTAGCAGTACCAAGCCTTGCCACTAGCACAACCACCTAGTTGGTGATAAGAATATCAACCCTTGTCACTTTATCCTTCACATTATTTCCTTTGCTTTTAAAAATTAAAAGCTTTTGTCATGTTGCACTCACGAATTCGCATCGACAAATTAAACCAATATACGCATGTGCATTTGGAGACTTGCATTATGTCTTCAAACCTTATGGTATAAATACCATACTCCTTCCTTGCTTGAACATCAATGGGAATAAATATTTAAACTTAATGTTTTACGTTGACCCCTTACTTAGGGTTATATATTTATTTTAATATGAATATTATAATTAATTTATAAATAACCTTAGGCTTTTATTTTAACACTTAATATTATAATAAAAAATATTATAATATTATTTTCTTTGGGCCTAGGTATTTCCTTCCTTCACTTTAGGCCTTGTCTTAATAACCTTAATATTATAATTACGTCGAGAGGCATTTCTACAATGGCAGACAAGGAGTGGGAGGCAAAGAGGTCATACATGTCACGCTGTAAACAATTTTTTTATTAAAAATCCGACATTAACAAAAATATTTAAAATATTTAAACTAAAACAGCCGACTAACCAACCATTGCAACTATTTAACAAACTAGCTTAGATATAAAGGATATATATCTAAAAACTCCGAGAGTTATCAATCTTGAGGTGCCTATATCATTTCTTGGGGGTTTGATCTCCAAGATAGGTACCTCGGTATTGATAACTCTCGGTGTTTTTAGATATATATCCTTTATATATAAGCTAGTATTATTTCCCTTAGGCCTAGGTACTTCTTCCTTCGAGGTATTTAGATAATATTTTGACCAATCATATGAATCTTTAAACCAAATATCTTGGGCTTAAAATATAAATATTTTAACCCTCCTTTTATCAATTCCTTGCATTGACTTTTGACATCACTAACACTAATTCTTGACATCAATGACAACATAACTACTCAAAATTTCCAACATCCCCTAATTTTTCATCTAGCTTGGTTATGAAAATAAAATCTACTATGATCATGAATCAGGTTTCTTGGTCGTTACTTCTCATAAAGGCTTCAACCCCACTCCATGCTTCTAATCTACAGAATTGATTTGTATGTCCATAGACATTGATAGGATTTTTGGAACTCATAGGATATTACCGTAAATTTATGTAGAATTATGATAGTGGCTCCTTTAACAACCATGTTGAGAAAGAATTTCTTTATTTGGTTAGAACAACAGGGAAAGCTTTCAAGGAATTAAAGTATTAGCAATGCCAAATTTTTTTAAACCTTTTGTAATTGAAAGTAATGCTTCTAGCAATGGAATTAGGGCAATTTTGATGGAAGGAGGACCGTTGGCCATAACACTTGTCGATCACTTTCAAGAAGAAATTTGGGAAAATTTACCTATGAAAGGAGATGTTGGATATTTTACATGTTTTTAATAATTGGAGGAAATATCTCATTGGAATCATTTTTCTATCAAAACTAACCATAAAATTCCTAAGTACTTCTTGGTACTAAGGGTAGCCACATATGAACAAAAAATATGGATATCTAAACTATTGTTTGATGATTAAGAATTCACTTATAAAAGGAAAGGAGAATGTAGTTGTTGATGCATTATCCTAACATTATGAAGATAAGGGAATGTTAAATTTTATACTTATACCACTTTCTCAATGGTTCAATTATCTTTGAGAAGAAATTGCCAAAGATTCCAGTTTGTTAACTTTGATCAACAAGTCCCACTTAGAGCCTAATTCTTGTCCTAAAAACACTTGGGATGGTCAATAATTGAGATATCATGATTGACTTGTCATTCCCTAAAATTTAAAATATGTGTTAGTCTCACAATGAACTGTGTTGACAACAATGACAATATTGTCGCTGCACCTTGCTCAACAATCTCCCCCTTTGGAATTGTTGGCAACACACGTGCAATTTCCTATAACTCTTCTCCCCCTTTGACAACAATATCAAAGGGTTGTTGCAGACTCCCCCTGAGAATGTTATGCATGGACTCAGGGGGAGTCTGTAGCAGCCCTTTGATATTGTTGTCAAAGGGGGAGAAGAGTTACAGGAAATTGCACATGTGTTGTCAACAATTCCAAAGGGGGAGATTGTTGAGCAAGGTGCAGCGACAGTATTGTCATTGTTGTCAACATAGTTACATAGATCGGTTGATGCAGTGGATAGGATTTCAGAGGTTATTCAGAGTATGTACAGTGATGTTAAATGCTTATGAAGATGTTTTTGATGTTTGGGTGAAGTTGTTACAGGCTGTCCAAGAAGACCGAAGTGACCCATATGCTAAAGAAGTGGAAAATCAAGGAAGAAAAAAGTGTCACGATATCGCAACACTTTTTCTCCTTGCATTTTCTCTTCTCTTTTGGCCACAAAAATTCAACATGTCGCGATATCGCGATACTTTTTTCTTCCTTGCTTTTTTGCTTCTTTAGCATATGGGTCACTTCGGTCTTCTTAGACAGCCTGTAACAACTTCACCCAAACATCAAAAACATCTTCATAAGCATTTAGCATCATTGTACATACTCTGAATAACCTCTGAACTCCTGTCCACTGCATCAATAGATCTATCTGACTGTGTTGACAACAATGACAATATTGTCGCTACACCTTGCTCAACAATCTTCCCCTTTGGAATTGTTGGCAACACATGTGCAATTTCCTGTAACTCTTCTCCCCCTTTGACAACAATATCAAAGCACTGCTGCAGACTCCCCCTGAGTCCATGCACAACATTCTCAGGCAAAAATTATTACACTTAGCAAAAATCACAAACATGAGCAAAAAGATAATCAAAATACACAAATGCTCCCCCTGAGAATGTGGTCCCGATAGCTAGTCAATTCTTGGGTAGCATGACCACTCCCAATTTATTTCTTCCTTTCCAATCAAGCAAGCTCCTTCTAAAGTCTTCTGAGAGAGTGTATAGGTTTCTAGATGTCCTCAATCCAGTTGCTATCAACTTTCCACTGTTTGCTTTTTTGACTTCACAACCCTGCTTCTTAAAAATCACTTCATGACCTCTATCACAAATCTGACTTATGCTCAACAAGTTATGCTTCAGACCAACCACAAACAAGACTTTGTTTGACTTGATTTTTTTGTCACTGATCTTAACTGAACATTTTTCAACTATCTTAGCTCCATCATTATTTCCAAATTTTTACTGAACCACCTTCATATTGTTATAACCTCTCAAATTTATGTTTGTCACCTATCATATGACTGGAGCACCCACTATCAAGTATCCATGGTGTAGATTTATTTTGTGCTTCAAATGTTGTTTATACGATCAGGGATTCCTTTTCTTCCTTAGATCACTCTTTTTCTTTCCACTCTAGTTTGATTACAGTTTTGGGCTTTTGTTTTGACTTTTCTTTTTCAGTAGCTTCTACATGTTTTTCGAGAAATTTTCTATTTTGTCTCATTCCATTTGGTTGAAATTTTCTTCCCTAAAATTGATTTGATGCAAATGTACTTCGACAATTTCTTGCAATGTGCCCAAAATTATGATAGTTATAACATTCTACTGCATAATCCATCAAAGGTGAAAAAACATTTCTACTAGTAAAATTCCTTGGTCCTACATTATACTTGCAATCTGAAATCTTATGTCCATAACCATTGCATTTAAAATAGTACCCAGAAAAGAGATGATTGAACCTGGGTGATGGTCTTTGCCATGTTGTCGTAGGAGACATAAATCTTCTTCTTCTTTGATGTGTGACATTGGTGAATCCATCATTGTCAATTCTCCTTTCGTGCCTTGCATTATTGCTTTATTTTGCATGAGTCAATTTTTCTTGATCAACCTGTTTCTTATCTTCATTCTTTGATCCATTTGATGATTCTCCTTCGTCAAAGCCCAAACCAAATTTGTTGCCTGTAGTCCTTTGGTTATTTATGATCTTATCCAGCTTCATAGAACTTTCTTCACGTTTGTGGTAATAACTAATTTTATGATTCATCTCTTCTATCTGCATCCTTAAACCAACAGTATCTTCTTCTAGCTTGCTGTAATAATCTATTTTCATGGTTATTTGCACTTCGATATCTTCAGATATTTTCTTACATTCTTCTATCTGTACTTTCAAACTGGTTATGATTTCATTTGCATCCTCAATCTTTCTTGAAATTTTCTTATTCTTTTTCCTTTCTATATTCAATTCATCCATAGCTACAATTAGTTCGTCTTCCAAATTTACTTCTGCATCAATTTCTTCTCTGAGTGCCATGAAAATAGCCTCACCTGTTTCCTTTTCAAAATCCTCACTACAGTTGTCTTTTGATGAGCTGACATTCTTGGAGATGAAACTTTTCTTCTTGAAGTTGCCTTTTTTGAAATTTGTTTTTTTCTTCCAGTCACTTCTTTCTTGGTGCGATCCTTCATCACTTTTTTCCTTCTCATTAAGTGGAAATTTAACTACAAAATGCCCAATGCCTCCACAATTGAAACATTTAAATGGTAACTTTCATCTGTATTTTCTTTTTCCCCTTTGTAGTTTTCAAACAAAGTGTGCTTCCATTTCATCTGATGTCTCTTCTTCCTTAGATTCTTTCATATTTTTATGAGCTTTAAAAGCAGATTTTCTGTCTGTGGGTTTAGATTTTCCTATTCTCATCTCATATGCAGTCAAAGAACCATGCATCTCATACATACTAAAAGAATTTAGATCTTTAGCTTCTTCTATAGTTGAAACCTTAGAATCAAATCTTTGGGGAAGAGATCTTAATACCTTTTTCACGATGACAGAATCTTTGATTTCCTCGTCGAGTCCTCTAATCACATTAATTACTTCATTAACTCTCAGCATATATGCTTCTATGTTCTCATCATCATTCATCTTTAATACTTTGAACTGAGCTCGATGTGTTTGTAACTTGGCCTCCTTGATCTTATCGTCTCCTTCATGAATGCTTCTCAGTTTGTCCCATATTTCTTTTGCCATTTTACAACTCATAATTTTTACTACTTCACTGTCCACTAATCCACACATGATAGCATTCTTTGCTTTTGATTTATTCTCAAACAATTTCTTTTTGACAGCATCGGTTGGAGAAGTGGTGGGTATTGTGTATCCACTATCTACTGAATCCCAAATTTCGTATCCCAAAGCACAAAGATATGTTTGCATCTTGAGTCTCCAAAATGCGTAATTAGTTTCATCCAACAATGGTGCTTTGTTTGATGAGAATCCTTCACCACCTGCCATTGTGTCACTTCCAAGATCACCCTAGCCGATTAAGCTTGTTCAGGAACCTCACTCTGATACCAATTGTTAGTCTCACAATGACACTGAGAGGGTGGGTGAATCAGTGTCACTCTTTAAAACTTAAATCTTTGACTCTTAAAGCTGAAACAATGAGAACTTAAAACCAAATAAAGAAAATATAACAAGAGAGCATCACACAACACAAGATGTATCGAGGTTCACCAATTTGGCTACTCCTCAAAAATTGACTATTTGGACTCCCATCCAAATCCAGCCTTTGCAAAGCAACAACTTTACAATCAATTTACCAACACCCACTGGAAGGAGCACCAACCCTTGATTTACTAGCACCAACTGGAAGGAGCACCAACCCCTGATTTATCTATACCAATAGAAATGAGCACCAACCCCTGATTTACCAACACCAACTAGAAGGAGCACCAACCCCTAATTTATCTGCACCAACAGAAAGGAGAACCAACCCCTAATTTATTAGCATCAATAGAAAGGAACACCAACCCCTGATTTACCAACACCAACTAGAAGGAGCACCAACCCCTGATGCCAAGCACCAACTTGGATTTTTGTTTTAAAACTAGAATATTGACATAAATATGCCTTCACTTTTACAAGACCCTGACTGGTCTATTGCTTACCCAACATCGCCCACTGTTTACACACCACACACCCTTCTCGCTCGCCTCTCGTGCACCTCTCGCTCTCCTCTCGCGCTCCTCTCATGCACTTCACTGAATAAAATCACCACGTAAATTCTCCAAGCAACACTCCTTTTATAACCATCCTTTCTCTTTGTAACTATAGTTGTAACTCCTTTCATATTCTCATATGCCACTTGTCAATAGTAACACCTTCTCTATGTAACTCCTTTTGTATATATAGAGTAGGCATTTTGTCAAACACATTACATGCAACAAATTGACACCATATTCTCCTATTATGACTGTTCGTCTTCTTGGTCATGACTGTTCGTTTTCTCCTTTGTGCATGCATGCGTTTTGGTTTTCGAAAAAGCTTTTCATTTCTATTTTGATGAATATTCATTTTCTCCTTCTTTGACTCTTCATTTTCTCCACATGGGCATGCGTTTGTTTCCTCCTTCGATGACTGTTCATTTTTTTTTCCATGACTTTTTGTTTCTATTTTGAGGCTCTTCTTGAGTCATAAAAATGTGACATGTCACGATATCATGACACTTTTGTTACTCTGCCTGCCTGCCCTTTTTGAGTCACGAAAATGTGACATGTCATGATATTGCGACACTTTTGTTACTCTGCATATCTACCCTTTTTGAGTCACAAAAATGTGACATGTCATGATATCGCGACACTTTTTCTTTCTTTGTCTTCCTACCCTTTTCGAGTCACGAAAATGCGACATGTCGCGATATCATGACACTTTTGCTTCTCTGCCTTCTTGCCCTTTTTGAGTTGCAAAAATGTGACATGTCATGATATCGCGACACTTTTTCTTTCTCTTCCTTCCTGCCCTTTTTGAGTCATGAAAATGTGACATGTTGCGATATCGTGACACTTTTTATTTCTTTGTCTTTCTCTTTGCTTTGGACCGCAAAAATGCTACATGTCACGATATCGCGACACTTTTTCCTCCTTGCATTTTCTCTTCACTTTGGACCGCAAAAATGCAACATGTCACGATATCACGACACTTTTTTCTCTCTGCTCTTTCTCTTCACTTTGGACCGTGAAAATGCTACATGTCGCGATATCATGACACTTTTTCCTTCTTGCATTTTCTCTTCGCTTTGGACCACGAAAATGCAACATGTCGCGATATCGCGACACTTTTTCTCTCTCTGCTATTTCTCTTTGCTTTGGTCCGCGAAAATACATGTCACGATATCGTGACACTTTTTCTCCTTACTCTTTCTCTTTCCTTTGGCCTGCGAAAATACAACATGTCGTGATATCATGACACTTTTTCTCCTTGCATTTTCTCTTCTCTTTTGGCCGTGAAAATGCAACATGTCGCGATATCGCGACACTTTTTTCTTCCTTGATTTTCCACTTCTTTAGCATATGGGTCACTTCGCTCTTCTTGGACAGCCTATAACAACTTCACCCAAACATCAAAAACATCTTCATAAGCATTTAACATCACTGTACATACTCTGAATAACCTCTGAACTCCTGTCCACTGCATCAACCGATCTATGTGACAGTGTTGACAACAATGACAATACTGTCGCTACACCTTGCTCAACAATATGTGAGAACTCATCTTACAAGAAATACATCATCATCAATGCTGAGACATTATAGGTTTCTGAAAGCATGAGGATACAGAAGCAAAATGGTGTACTGGGTGTGATGCAAACAAAAGCAAAACGTAATGCTAAGTCCTATGAACGAAAATGCATGAAAAGGGGAAAACAAGCAAAATGAAACGAGATGTAAAGCAAATGTAAAGTGCAGCCCTTTATTTTATTAATTTTCTCGAGATCAGGTTACAATACGTCTCCTCCCTTTTCAGGGGCTAAGAGCGTTAAACATAGTTTTGTCACACCACAAATGCTACGCTTTCTTCCGCATGCCCACATGTGAAATAGGCAGGCTAAACGTCATCACCTCTTGCGTGAATGTATTTGTGCTTCCTTGCTACCCCTCTAGTGTTGAGATCCTGCATTCATAAAAATAACAAATGATTAAAAGTACCTACAGATGGAGGGAAACATGCGATCCCCAAGGCCTTTGGTTAATGCATGCATAAAATAATTAAAACTATAATCAAAACATATCAAAATGAGCTAAAATTTGGATAGAGGCATGAAAACATTACCAAGAACACACTGTAAAAGGAACAGTCAAGAAATCTACCACATATTTCTAATCGCTCTGAGGTGGGACGATTAGGACTATCACAAGACGTGAGAAAGTGACTTCCTAAATGTCGCATCCAGGGGCCTCCAAAACACCTACAAATTTAGGGTTAGACAAAACGGGGCATTTTGAGAGGACCCAAAATGTTGGATTTTGTAAATTCTACCTTAATCGCCCTGTATCCAATTATGATCCCTATATGTTAATGAAAATGAAAAACACTAAAAACACAGCAAATATTCATTAGAATGACATGAAATTTGAATGGCAGCCTATATGAGTGACCTAAAATGAAATGCAAATGAAACAATAAAGAAATATGCTACATATTTCTAATCGCTCCGGGGTGGGGCGATTAGGACTGCAACAGTGCGGGGGGCACCCGAGGGCAGGACGCCCACCATTTGGGGCTTGGTTTTGGCACCAATCCACTTGGGATGGGTCCAAAACCTCCTAGGGGGTTGTTTTGGAAAATTGGATGGGGTATTATGGCCAAATGTTTTGGTTTTGGGTCCGGATTGTGCTTCCAATGATCACCCAATAACCTCCCTTCCAAAAGAGATATCAAGGATGTAAGAAGCACAAATGATGGGTGAGGATGTAATTCGGTAGCACTTCGTTGCTCCAAATGCTCCTGCTCTATTCTCTTTTTGGGGTGAGAAGACTCACCATTTTATAGAACTGAGGGTCTCTTATGAATGAGCATGCAGAGGCACCACTTGGCCATCATGCCTTCCCAGGGGAGAGAAGATTCCTCCCTGATTAAGGGCTCCATGACTACCTCTTTGAGCTCAAAAATGCTCACTCGCACTCCATGCATTGAAGGTGGAGTTAAGTGGAATATATGAGCTACCATTTGTCAAGGTTTGACCTTTTTCCCATCAAACCTACTATTCATCCCACCCAAGAGCGAATACTGATAATCGTCCTAGGGTGGGACTAATACTAGTTTGTAATCATCCCAGGGTGGAACGAATAAGGAGCAGGGTTCCTGAAAGGTGCCAAATTGACCTCTGACCTTCCAAAACTATTGTGGGAGTGGTTAGGACCACTTTTTAACCTCTGGGGGCTGCCCTAGGGGCTATGTATGCCAATTCAGTTAGTGTTTGTAGCCACATAATTGGATTGATGTTGTTTTGGTGTCTATAGATGCCTCTTTTTGGGATGCGTTGTGCGTGGCGCAGTGCTGAGCAAAAATAGATAACAAAAGCACTTAATGATTAGGGTTTCTTAGTAACCTAACCAAATTTTGATGCCCCAAGTTTAGAAAGGGCACGCATTCTTGAATCCTTGCTTCTGACGAGCTAAGGATCCTAATTCAAGTGTTAACCTTTTTTGGTGAGGTGTTACTTGATCTTGGACATTGTTCAGTTATGAATAGGCAAAGGGCGTAACCTTTTGTCTGTGGTAACCTTGAGTTCATGATTCATGAATGCCAAGTGTTTGATCATCTTGTGATTATTTTTTGTTTGCTACCCCAAGCAGGAGCGTGATTGTCTTTTTCAATGATTCTTTGAATGCATGTCATTTCCTTGATTGGGTATGTATTTGTTGATTGGTGACTAAGTGTGACTACCCCCTCAAGCGACAAATTGATGAGGGAATGACTGACATGAGAAAAGCGATGAGTCTCTTGACCCAATATGACTTTAGTAAGGGTGCCTTCAGTTGTTTTCCATTGAATACTTATGCAGTTTCCCAACAATCTAACGTGTTTTTGGTGGGTTTTAACCCTTTTTGGGACGCATTTTGGAGCTGAAATTGTCAAAAATTTGTCTTCCCGTGGAGCGGTCCAACTATGGTAGCCTTATTAGGGAGTAGGATATTGATAATTTGTGGCCCCGACATTGGTTGTGCATGCCAATAATGTTAGGCACAAAGGCACCTTTGTTCGGCAATGTTATTGTTATTTTTGGGTGGGTTTGGACCCTTTTTGTGATGCCTTTTGGGGATGAAATTCTCAAAAATATGTCCTCCCGTGGAGTGGTCTGGCTATGGTAGCCTTCTTAGGGAGTAGGATAGTGATTATTTGTGACCCCAATGTTGGTTTTGGATGCCTTGAAGCGCAGGCGCAAAGGTGCCTTTGTTCGGTAATTTTATTGCTATTTTTGGGTGGGTTTGGACCCTTTTTGTGACGCCTTTTGGGGATGAAATTCTCAAAAATTTGTCCTCTCGTGCAGTGGTCCGGCTATGGTAGCCTTCTTAGGGAGTAGGATAGTGAGGATTTTTGACCCCAACGTTAGTTTTGGATGCCTTTGTTCGGATTGTTATTTTTGGTTTTCTGGCTCTATAATCGTCCCAAGGTGGTACGAATACCAGTTTTGTAATCGTCCCAGGGTGGGATGAGTGCTTACTAGAGTGCTCATCCCAGGGTGGAATTATTACAAGCCTAAAATCCTGTTTAAGGGCCGAAACTAGGTTTTGGGCTCATTTGCACTTTGTTTTTCTAGCTAGGAGGTTGAGTTTGCATAGCGGAGCGCTGTCAAATTTTTGTGGACACAATGAGTTCACGGACCAGATCATCCAGTGGTGGAGCCGAGGTGAGACCCGTGAGTGCTCCTTCTCTTTATTTTGCTTGTTTTATTTTACAGTTAAAAATCGTAATTTATTGTGTGTTTGTATTTTGTTTTTGTGTTTAAACTAAGATTAAACCCTAGTTTAAATTTTTGTTTGGTTTTTTATATTATGCGTTTTAAACTAAGATTAAACATAAGTTTATTGTGGTTTTTTTTGTATTTTGCATTTAAACTAAGATTAAACCCTAGTTTAAAGTTTTATTTTTATTTTATTTTTTTTTTAAATGAAGATTAAGAAACCCTAGTTAAAGAATTGTGTTTTTATTTTGTTTTTGTTTTTTTATCAGTTTTAACTTAAGGTTAAAAAACCCTAGGTAACTGTAAATTTGTTGTTATTTTGTTTTTTTTTTTTTTTAGTTTTAAACTAAGGTTAAAAACCCTAGGTAACTGTAAATTTGTTGTTATTTTGTTTTTTTTTGTTTTTCAGTTTTAAACTAAGGTTAAAAACCCTAGGTAACTGTAAATTTGTTGTTATTTTGTTTTTTTTTGTTTTTCAGTTTTAAACTAAGGTTAGAAACCCTAGGTAAATATAAATTTGATTTTTTTTTAACTGATTTTTTTGGTTAAACTAAGATTAAGAAACCCTAGGTTAAAAATTTGTGTATTTTATTTTTTTTTGTTTTGTTTAAACTAAGATTAAGAAACCCTAGTTGAAAAATTTGTGTATTTTGTTTTGTTTTTGTTTTGCAGGTGGTGAAGAGTCGGTACCGTCAGTCGACGGTGTTTTTGAATGTGTGGGAGGCACTAACTATGGTAGACTAGTATTGGCTTGATGCCCTTGGGATCAATCAGGTGACTCGGTTAGAGCCTGTGGTGGAGGATTGGGCATATCTAACTGCCCTGATCAACTTATGGGATCCCCACACCAAAACCTTTCATCTCCCAACAAGGGAGATGATAGTGACTCTTGAGGACGTTGAAGAACACAAGCTTATACTGAGAGGGGGGGGTGAACAGTATAAGACCTCTTTTTACTTTTTCCTTTATACTTCAAAACAGTAAAGCAATATACCCAAAGCAATATCAAAACAATGCACAAAATCATCCACAAAGTGACACCAATTTTAACGTGGTTCACCCAGAATGCCTGGGCTACGTCCACAAAACTTTTATCTAAAATTTATCTCAAAGTTCTTTGGGAAACCTTCCCAATTACAATGTTTATGATCCTCGACCAAAAGGAGACACCTTCCCCCAATCCGAATTTATGAGCCTCTGCTCAAAGGAGATACCTTCCCCTCTGCTCTGGAAATGATCCCTCAGAAGATCAACTGCCTCTACCTCTTTCCAGCATGTGGAACTCCTTTCCATAGAAGACCTCCTGTCCTCAATGCTTAGCCTAAGAGACCTCTGCCTTCTATGATCACGTCCATAGCAGCTCAGCTACATGTACCAAACACAGTCAGTCGGTCTAGTACAAGTCTTCCTCTGTCTGTCAGATCTGTCCAACTCTATGAATAAATCAATCCTCTACACACAAGCCTTCTCAAAGACTTACCAAATATGTCCTCAGGTTCTTCTCAAATAACCAATGTACCTTTGTCCTCAAGTTCTCTGATAGAACTCTCAAAAACTCAGCTCACAAGTCCTCTGCTAGGACCTATCCAAATCTGCTCACAAGCCCCCATCGAAACTTGTCCAAATCTGCTCACAAGTCCCCACCGGAACCTGTCCAAATCTTCTCACAAGTCCCCACCGGAACCTATCCAAAACCTGCTCACAAGTCCCCACTAGAACCTATCCAAAACCTCAACAAGCTCACCAAGAAAAAACTTGCTTAGTATGAACTCACAAAGAGAATTGTTAGAGACCCAATGTGATTCATAAACCTCATAGAAGCATAAAGAGAATTTTTAGAGACTTAATATGTTCTATACTTAACTCCCAATCTCAATCTCAAATCTCATAGAAACATAAAGAGAATTGTTAGAGACCCAATATGTTCTATACTTAACTCCCAATCTCAATCTCAACTCAATCTCAACTCAAACTCAATCTCAAAAGAATAAGATAGATGTAGTATGATTTTCTTAAGAATATGAAACACAACCCAACAATTGCCAACCATGCAATATCTCATATAACAATGATGCTTATATTCTTTTTACCAACAACTAGGGTTTCATCATCTCAATGCAAGTAGAAAGATTTACTAACATAAACCCTAGTGCAAAAATGCTTCCTCTTACTCAACCAGAATTATTCATTCACCCAAAAGTTCATCAAAGACTTTAATGCATAACCAATCTTCAATATCCAAAAAATAATACCTAGTAGACAACCTTTTCACTCCAAACTCAATTTCAGAAAATATACCATAAACAACATACATGGAAGAAGTTGCCCATACCTTTACTTTGATGAAGAAGGAGAACTCAAAATTTGTCACAACACTAACTCTCAATTTGCTACCAATTAGAGTTAGCAACTATACAATAATACACAATAATAAAGATCCAAATATAACACCTTATTTCTCCAACTTAGTAAAAACACCAAAGTACAATAACATACAAAGTAAAATCTCTTTACACCTTATTACTCCACATAAACATTAACCATCAATAAACCAATGTCAAAATAAAAAATGATACCTTAACCTTATACCTCCCGCGCAATCACAGCCACCATTCTTTGCACACCGCGACCAAAAGGAAATTCCCAACGAAGAGAATCGAACTCGGCACCTCTGTCATCTAGCGCTTTTGCTTAAATGCCACCGTCGTTGGGTCACAAGTTCCCAATGAAATAAAACACCGTTGCCCTCTCTTTTATCTTCCTTTGACGCCAAGAACCTGGAAAACGTAAACGTCTTCCACAAACCGCATGCAACAATCCACTGTCGTCAAGACAAAAGGTAAGGATGTAGCCCAAGCTCAAATCTGAGTTTTCCAAGAACAGTCTCCAAAACACAGAACAAGCACGATATCAAAGACATCAATGAAGATCAAAAACACAGAGCAAGCTCAACTCGAATATACCAAGTGCTATTTGAAGGAAATAGAGCAAATGCAAATCATGGATGCCAAGTGCAAATCGAACAAAATAGTGCAAATGCAAATCACGGATGCCAAGTGCAAATCGAACGAAACAGTGCAAATGCAAATCATGGATGCCAAGCACAAATCGAACGAAACAGTGCAACTGCAAATCACGGATGCCAAGCGCAAATCGAACTAAAATAGAGTAGCCACAAATCGTAGATGTCAACATTAATCGGAGGTGCTCACTTTTGAAAATCATGCCACCTTATATAGTAATTTTTCCTTCACTGTTTGACTTCGATGCTCTTCCAACGATGGCAACAAATCGGCAAAAGAATTCTTGTTTCTTCCTTTGCTTAAGGGTTGAAAGACCCTTTAATAATAATTAAAATTATTTTATTAATAATAAATTAAACTTGGACCTTTGACAAAGGTTTGAGTTAATTTAATTATTAATAATACACATGGACCTTTGCATTAAGTTAAGCTTGGTTTTAATAAAAACCCTTAATGAGTCCAAATGGTTTTAAGAAAAACCTTTAGCCTTGTCACCATGGTTTTAATAAAAACCCTTTATTCTTGACATCACACTCTTTTGAAATCAACACAAAAATGCCTTTTGACATCAATGACAACTTATACATTTGAGCAAAGGCAATGTACCCAAGGTACCCAAAATTGCCAACAATCTCCCCCTTTGTCATTGATGGCAAACCTTTATTGAAAACACTTCTCAAGAGCCAAAACTAAAACCAACCGAAACCAATCATGTTAACAACCGAGAATCTTCCTTTGAAGTTTTGCTCCCCCGACTTGAAGCTTTCCTCTTCACTTTGAAGTTCTCCCCCTTACTTATATCTCTCCCCCTTTGTCATCAATGGCAAAGGGCCACCTTTGGGGATTGGGACTAAGAATTAGCCTCTTAGCTTAGTCCCTCCCCCACCTCCTGATGAGGTGATTAATTCTGGGGTGGGAGTAAAACTCCCATTAGGCACTGATCATCATCAGCATCTATAACTTCCTTGTCGGGCCTTCTCTTGAATTCTTTGTCCATATTCTTGTTCTTGTCACTATTCTTGTTCTTTTTCTCATCCCTGTTCTTATCAATGCCTTGATCCTTGGACCTGATCATGCCACTGTTCCTGTTCCTGTATTCTAGAATTTCAGCTCTACATTGTCTCGATCGTGTGACCTTCATTGTTGCACTTATAACAAGTAACAATGTTATTTATTTTAGGCATACCTGTTCTTTGAATCCACCAGCTTTCGACCAAACTTGTTTTGACCAAACCTATTCTGACCAAACTCGTTTCGACCAAACCTGTTCTGACCAAAAACCTGTTCCTGATATTTGCCTTGCAATAAACTGCCTTGTGCCCAAACTGTTGACAAGAGTAGCAATACCCTTGAAAGAAATTACCACCTCTGAAACTGTCATTTACCTTCTTCACTTGAGCCATGCAATGTGAAGCTATGTGACCAAACCTGTGACAAGCAAAACATCTACCTTGAAACTTTCCTTTATTTGACCTCTTAGGCTCTAAAAACTTCTTCTTCTCATTCTGAATTCTGTTTTCTGTTTCTGTGCATCTATCATTCAAGGACTCATGATCTGAAATACTTTCCTCATTAGAACTCTCTTCTTTTTGGAGTCTCTTACTAGACTCTCCTAATTGTTCCTTGTGAGGTTTAACAAAACCAAGGCCTGTTTTATCTGTTGTCTTTCTTTGACCTTTGATGAGAGACTTAACCTTTTCGGATCTATATTGAAACCTGTGAAGCTTGTCCTTGTACCCTTTAGTTTCCTCTTTCAAAGAAGCCATTTTTTGTTCTAACTCACTATACTCAAGAACCTTAGACTCTAACTCATCCTTGAGTTCTTGTGTCTTAGCTATAGAGAAGTCAAGACTTTCTATAATATCATCTCTCTCCATACAACATTCATCCAACTTATCCTTGAGTCTAGCATTCTTCTTTCTTTCCTTTTTCAAAGCACTAAGAGCACTAATAAGTTCACCTTTAAGATCTACTTCACCTTCCTCTATATGTTTGCTTTTAGGATCATCAAAGCATTTTTCAGATTTCTTATCACTAGAGGTGCTACCCTTTTCAAAAACCATACATGCATCTTCCTTATAGTTTTCTGAAGCATCCTCACACATACTAGAAACCAAATCATTATTTGTGCAATCATCCTCAAGGTGACAAAAATTTCCACATCTAAGACATTTCATGATAATGAATCTATGTTCTAGTTCTTCCTCTTTTTCTGATATGAACAACATCTCATTTTCATTATCACTTGAAGAACTTTCACTATCACTACTAGAACACTTACTTGCTTTGTCTAGGTAGAAACTCTTCTTGTGTTTATGAGAATACCTCTTTCCTTGATTGTTGTGCTCATCTTTGTTTTTCCTATGATGCTTGTGCTTTTCAGAATCCTTGCTCTTACAGTCTTGTTTATCTTCATCACTTTCATCCTTGGTAACAGTACAGTCAGTAGCATAATGACCAAACTTTCCACAATTGAAAAATCTTACGTTTTTCATATTTTTGTGCTTTCTAGAGAACTTGCCTTTCTTGTTGTAATATGCCTCTTCATCACTAGAAGACTCATCACTCTCTTGAAACTGTTTACCTTTGGATTTCTTGGTAGCCTTGAAAGCTGCCTCCTTCTTGACATCAACTTTCACTTGAGTTCTTAACTCAAATGCTACAAGTATACTATGGAGCTCATCCTTTTTCAACTTATCCAAATCTTTAGCTTCCTCAATAGCAGAAATATTTTCACTAAATCTATTAGGAAGATATCTTAAAATCTTATCACAAACATCATTTTCAGCAAGCTCAAGACCTAAGTCTTTCATGGAGTTAACAACCTCATCCATACAAATCATATAGTCACTAATATTTTCATCATCATTCATCTTGAGTTGTTCAAACATACCTTTGAAGTGTCTCAACTTGGCCTTTCTGACATTTGTATCACCTGTATGAACCACCTTCAACCGATTCCACATTTCACTAGTTGTCTTGCAGTGAATCACTTTGGTGAGATCCGCTCTCGTAAGCCTTTCAGGATTGCATTCATTGCTTTTTAATTGCTGTGATGTAGGAGCCTTTCTTCTTTAGTATTAGGACCAAGTTCAAGAATAGTGTACTCATCTTCAATCACTTCCCAAACCTCATTCCCAAGTGCCATTAGATGAACCTTCATCCTTGCACTCCAAAGACCAAAATCTGACCCATCAAGAATAGGTGATGCATTGCCACTTGAATGATCCATTGTGTT
Source organism: Wollemia nobilis (assembly GCA_028583015.1). Classification (NCBI taxonomy): domain Eukaryota; kingdom Viridiplantae; phylum Streptophyta; class Pinopsida; order Araucariales; family Araucariaceae; genus Wollemia; species Wollemia nobilis. The sequence continues at coordinate 1,579,430 of JAQPPZ010017236.1, read as the reverse complement.
CTTTACTAGCTTTTCCTTCAAGTTGTTAAACTTTTTGAAGGCACCCGCTCCGATACCAATTGAAGAACACAAGCTTATACTGAGAGGGGGGTGAACAAGTATAAGACCTCTTTTTACTTTTTCCTTTATACTTCAAAATATTAAAGCAATATACCCAAAGCAATATCAAAACAATGCACAACATCATCCACAAAGTGACACCAATTTTAACGTGGTTCACCCAGAATGCCTAGGCTACGTCCACAAAAATTTTCTCTAAAAGTTATCTCAAAGTTCTTTGGGAAACCTTCCCAATTACAATGTTTATGAGCCTCGGCCCAAAGGAGACACCTTCCCCCAATCTAAATTTATGAGCCTCTGCTCAAAGGAGATACCTTCCCCTCTACTCTAGAAATGATCCCTCAGAATATCAACTGCCTCTACCTCTTGCCAGCACGTGGAACTCCTTTCCACCGAAGACCTCCTGTCCTCAATGCTTAGCCTAAGAGACCTCTACCTTCTATGATCACGTCCACAGTAGCTCAGCTACCTGTACCAAACACAGTCAATCGGTCTAGTACAAGTCTTTCTCTGTCTATCAGATCTGTCCAACTCTATGAACAAATCAATCCTCTACACACAAGCCTTCTCAAAGACTTGCCAAATCTATCCTCAGGTTCTTCTCAAATAACCAATGTACCTTTGTCCTCAAGTTCTCTGATAGAACTCTCAAAAACTCAACTCACAAGTCCTCTGCTAGGACCTATCCAAATTTGCTCACAAGTCCCCACCGAAACCTGTCCAAATCTGCTCACAAGTCCCCATCGGAACCTGTCCAAAACCTACTCACAAGTCCCCACTGGAACCTTTCCAAAACCTCAGCAAGCTCACCAAGAAAAAACTTGCTTAGTATGAACTCACAAAGAGAATTGTTAGAGACCCAATGTGATTCATAAACCTCATAGAATCATAAAGAGAATTGTTAGAGACTTAATATGTTCTATACTTAACTCCCAATCTCAATCTCAAATCTCATAGAAACATAAAGAGAATTGTTAGAGACCCAATATGTTCTATACTTAACTCCCAATCTCAATCTCAACTCAAACTCAATCTCAAAAGAATAAGATAGATGTAGTATGCTTTTCTTAAGAATATGAAACACAACCCAACAATTGCCAACCATGCAATATCTCATATAACAATGATGCTTATATTATTTTTACCAACAACTAGGGTTTCATCATCTCAATGCAAGTAGCAAGATTTACTAACATAAACCCTTGGACCACCCAGGAAGAGATGGTGGATAGGAAAATAGGATATGCGGCTCTATGGCGGAGGTCAGAGGAGAAGGGGTAGAGTCGGCAGTGGGCAGGTGCCATAGGTCACTATGTCGATGCCTTCTCACATCTTGCTCTAGGGGAGGTGTTTTGGCATCCTTATTGAGACTATCTAGCCTAGCCTGAGGCTAGGGAGTGGCTCTGATGGGTGCATAGGGGGAGGTGGCTGATCGAGCAGCACGAGACCGAGCAGGCATACTTCTCGTACGTTCGGGTGACTCGATAGTTTGGATTGCACGAGGGATTTCTTGGTGAGCCTTTGATCTATCAATGTCAGGGCGATGAGAGGACTTTGGCTTGGTCGATCATTGAGATACTAGGTGAAGAGTCAGATGTAGTGATTGATATCCTCGACATGGACAATGTCAAGGTGACTACAGAGTACGACCAATGGTGGATGATGCGGTGATGGCAGGGCGAGGGACCTCTAGGAGGTATGGATGCGATGGCAGCATGTGGAGACGATGTAGAGGCATCAGGAGAGGGTTGGGGCACTCTGTGTGATGATGTGGATATGGTGGAGATTGACGACCTGACTGGGGATGACCTAGGGTTTTTAGAGCAACTGAATATATAGGGCATTCCAGGGTAGTGGGTGAAGGAGCAATTGGATATATAGGACATTCCAGAGCAGTGGGTGCTGGAGTAGCTCATCGTCCTGGAGATGCCCATGCCTCAGGTAGTCCCGAGGGACATGGAGGCTAGGTATCGTGCTGAGATAGCATGATTGGAGGATCTACTATGAAGATGAGATGAGGAGCATGGGGAGGTTCTACAAGAGAGGGATCTCCTATGGACTCAGTTGGTGAAGCGGGAGAATGCACTGGCTGCATACCTCCAACGGGATGGGGACACAGATGCTTCACGAGAGAAGGACCTCCTATGAACTCAGTTGGCATAGCATGATGATGCATTGGTGGTGTACCATCGATAGGAGGTGGATTGGGTTCAACATCGATTGGATTTGGAGGTAGATATTATCCACCTCAATGGGCAGCTACCTGAGATCACCGGAGGTGGATCTTTGCATCGAATGAGAGATAGTGAGACTAAGAAGTTTGCTTCCTCTCATCACAGGCGGGTGGGTGAGGGTAGTGCTAGTGGGCATGATGCGAGGGCTGGTAGCAGCCACCCTGAGAGGTCCCATAGGACCCACACCACTAGGGGTAGTTCTAGTCGCACCGATCCTACATGATCATGGTGGCCAACGCCCTAGGCTTGGGGTTTTTTGAGTTTTTGATTTTTTTTGTGAGGTCATAGGACCGACTTATTGTAGCCTGCAGGCATTTTTGCGATATATATACATGACTTTCTTTGTGTTTATACACTTGTTATGGTTTAATTTTATGCACATTTATTTATGTTGATGTATGCATGTTTATTTATTTTGATGTATGCACATGTTTATTTATTTTGATGTATGCATATGTTGTTATGAATGCAAATTTTTGTAGCTATATGATATGCATATGGAACGGATAAATTGATATGTTGATAACTTGGCAGTGGCACCATAGACTGTACAGGATTTACTGGCTTTTTGTACTATGTGATTGTTTTGTAAAATGACTTTGCATGTGTATATTTTTTTGTTTTTGTTTTGTATTTTCTGATGATGATGTAAGAATGGAATGTACCATAGTTGTGTTAAAATGTAGTTAAGGTTTTCTGATACTCAAATGTTTTAAGTTAACTAGCCAGGACCATACGTTTATCTCACAAGACTTTTGAATAAGGCATGAATCAAACTTGAGTTCGACCAAGTTATTTCACATCCCTGTGTGTGCAATTGAGTTCGTTTATGTGGTATTTGTGAGGATACCGCCAGTGCCAGATAGGCTATCAACCAAACATGTACTAAGGATCACCTAATTAGCTCCACTAATTCCTTTGTTGTATTTAGTAATATTAATCCGTGATGCAATCTAGGATACCACAAGCTAGCTCATCCACATGCAAACATTGATCTGTACACAGTTTATTGTGACAAATATATCGTCATGCGAGAGGTTTGCCGCCAGTGACCAGTAGGCTATCCACCAAACCGATACTGAGGATCACCTCATGACCTTCTGAATGTTGAGAGTTCCAAGGATTCAAGTTTGACTCCCTTCTTTTCTTCAATTGTATTGGGATACTTGCTCTTAAATGTAGTGATAAAAATCACTGTTTATTATTATTATTATTATTATTTGAGCAAGGGATTGGAATTTTGAGTGATGAGAATCACTATTGCTTGTGTTTTTTGATGTATGCACTTTGTGGGTTTGGATATCAAACTTTAGATTTTGTATTTTGACTTTTGCAATTTTTGATATTTACAACCCTTTGAGGATTTTGGGATTCTTGGGGAATTGGGTAGGGAAGATGCTTGTCCTTTTGCCAACTCTCAGCATTCTTGGGGTCATTCGTATAGGGGGATGAGCGAGATAACCTTTTTATTGTATGGTATCCTAGATTGCTTTGTAGCTTTCATATTTCATTCACACAACTTGGGAATTTTTTTCGGTGTTTTAACTTGTGTTGGGTTGCTACGTAACAAGGTGTGATCCAAGTAAAACTCTACGTTTGTAAAAAATTTTCTGACTTTGTACAATTTTGGCTAGAAATCTAATGACAGCTGAATGACAAAAACCCTAGATGCATTAGAAGACAACTGACTATGATATGGTGCAAAATGTGAATGGCATTTATTTTTGATGGACTATTTACAAAGTGGAAAAATGTGGAAAATGATGGAGTTACCAAGTAATTACAGTCTATGGTGCATTTGACCGGTATGACCAAAAAATATGCAATGTATGTTTGCAATGCCTAATGCCGCTTATTTTTTTTGTGTTTTGATTTGTAAGAGTATGCATGGAAGTGAGATGCAGTTTTTTTTGTTATTTTTTATTATTTTATTGTTTTATTTGTTTTTTAATATTGTTTTTGACCAAGCGATTCTGGGAACCCTTGGAGCTTTTGGTTTGACAAAAGAGTTTATGGATACCTTTGGGGTGTTTTGGGGTGACCAAGCTATTGCGAGAATCCTTGGAGCTTTTTGGTTTTACCAAAGGGATTATGGGCACCTTTGGGACGTTTTGGGGTTGACCAAGCGATTGTGAGAATCCTTGGAGCTTTTGGGGTGAGCTACGGCTCTCTAAATGTGGAATGGCCTCAAATGACTGATGGTCAAAGTTTCTAGTTCCTTTATTCCTTTAAGAGAGGCGAGCCGGTATGTTCCAAGTCCTATTTTACTATCAATTACATAGGGACCTAACCAATTTTCCATGAACTTGTCTCTTAAATGGGGTGGCAAGTTAGAATTTTGTTGGTTCTCTTTTAAGACCAAGTCACCAACCTGAAAGTCCCTCGGGTGAACCTTCATGTTGTATGCTTTCTTAAGTCACTCTTGATAGATACGTAAATGCTCAAGAGCATTGATGCGTCCTTCATTGAGCAATGTAAGTTGGTCTAACCGGGCCTACCGCGTAGTGTCATCATCGATGAACTCTTCCATTGATATGCACAGGGAAGGTATTTCCAGCTCGAGAGGCATGACTACCTTGGAGCCATACACCAATGAAAATGGAGTTGCCCCAATGGGCGTCTCAATGCTAGTACAATAAGCCCACAAAGCAAGTGGGATTTGAATGTGCCAATCCTTATGACTATTTATGACCATCTTTTTAAGGATGGCAACTAGCATTTTTTTTTACGCCTCTACTTGCCCATTTGCCTACGGATAATAGGGTGTTGAAAAATTGTACTAAATTTTATACTTTGTTGTCAAATCACGCACATATTTGTTCTTGAATGATGTCCCATTATCCGATATGATCTTGGATGGAATACCAAAATGACATATGATGTTATGTAAAATAAATTTTGCAATGTGGGTCCCAGTCGTAGAGGTAAGCAGAATTGCTTCCACCCACTTGGTGAAGTACTATGTGGCCCTTATGATAAATGTGTGATGGCCCGACGACGTAGGGGAGATCTTTCTGATTAGATCTAAGCCCCACTATAAAAATGACCAAGTCGATTGGATCGGTTGCAAGGCCTAAGAAGGTACATGTGTCAAATTGGCATGGTGTTGACACTTCATGCACTTCCTTACATACACGTAAAAATCTCGCTCTAAAGATGGCCAATAATAGCCCATGAAAAGAATGCACTTTGCGATGGCCATATCGCTGAGGTGGCCACTACATGTACCATCGTGCGCTTGGGTGATCGCCCAAGTGGACTCCTGTTGGTCTAAGCAATGAAGGAGGATTCCTTCGTAGCTCTGACGGTACAAAATGTCTCCTAGCAAGATATGTTTTGTCGCTTTCTATTTGAATGATCTTTTCACAACGTGCATCAATCCAAGTGGGAGGTTACCTAGCTTGAGGTAGTCTCTTATGGGTGTGTACCAATCCTACTAATCAGAAACCTTGATGGTATGAACTACCAATCCCTCTTGAATTTTGTCCCTAGAAAAAGTTGAGCGGGAATGAACCTGTAAGAATAGAGTTGTGTTGCTATTAAGAGGGGTCGGGGAGAACAAGGACCCCCAGTTGGTGTGATTCAGACTATCACAAATTTGAGAGAACTTATCCTTAGATGGTTCAATATGGATCAGCTAGATTCCTAGCATTAGGTCAGATCTTGCATGCTTCATCATGGATTGCGATAATGTTTTGACTTGAATGGTTGTCATCTCATCGAAAGGTTCTTGCGGGATTAGTGACTCCAAGGAGGCCATAGTTTCCACAAAATGATTTGATGATTAGGGGAGTGCCTCGATGAACATCAAGCATTTGATGTTCATGGTGATTGTTGTTTGAAGACCTATGAGCAAGGCTTCGTATTCGGCATTTTTGTTGGTGCACGAGAAATCAAGTTTAAATGATAGATACATTGAAGCCCCTTGTGGTGTGAAGAATACGATTCTTGTGCCACCGCCTTGCTCACATTTAGAACCATCGAAGAATAAGGTTATGTCGACCTGTGACTCAGGCTCATCAGAATCTGGTGATTCTAAGACATGGAAGACACCATCATCGAGTAGCTCTATGGTCAGAGGTTGATTATCTTTGAGAGCAGCCTCTACTAATTGATCGATGATGACTTGACCTTTGATGGACTTATGTCCAATGAATTCGATGTCAAACTCTGTCAACAACATGATCCATTTCATCGTGCGACTACTATGATAAGTACAACTCATCATGTACCGCAATGGATTCTCCTTAGACACAACATACATCGTATTGCTCAACATGTAGTGGAGTAGTTTTTTGGTATCAAATACCACTGCTAAACATAGCTTCTCGATGTATGCATAGTTAAGTTCATAACTGACCATGGTGCGGCTAAGATAGTAAGTAGCCTGCTCTTTGTGTAGTTCCTTCTTTTGGGCTAGCATGGTGCCCAGTGCCACCTTAGTCGCTGAGATGTATAAGTAGAATGGCACTCCTGGTCTAGGTGGTGCCAATACTTGCGGTGAAGCCAAGTATTGTTTAATATCATCGAAGGCTGACTGGCACTCGTAATCCCAGTGAAATGCTACCCCCTTGTGTAATAATTTATTCATGGATTGGCACTTGTCAGATAGCTATGCTATGAAGTGCTTGATTGACGTGACCTTTCCCTGCAGGCTTCTAAGCTACTTGATGGTGGTTGGGGTAAGAATTTCAAGGATTGCATTGACTTTGTTTGGATCTACCTTGATTCCTCATTTTGAGACTATGAAACCCAAGAGTTTTCTAGATGTGATGCCAAATACGCACTTCTTGGGGTTTAGTCTAACTTTATGTTCGATGAGGCGATCGAGGATCTTGCTTAATTCATCGAGATGATCTGGGTACAAAAGATATTTGGCCAACAAATCATCCATATAGTCTTCCAAAGTTTTATACATGTGATCGTGGAAGATGTATGTCATAGCGCGTTGGTAGGTGGCACCAGCATTTTTAAGGCCAAAGGGCATGACTTATAAAAAAATTTACCCCAAGGCATTATGAAAGTTGTTTTTAGTTGATCATCGAGATTAATATGAATCTGATTGTATCCCAATAAACCATCCATGAGGGAAAGCATTTCCTGGCCTGCTATAGCATCTACCAATGCATCGATGCTAGGAAAGGGGAAATCATCTTTGGGACTCGCTTTGTTTAGATCTCGAAAATCGGTGCATATGTGAATCCTCCCGTCAAGCTTCTTGATGGGTACCATGTTGGACAGCCATGGTGGGTAATCCATGCAGATGACAAACTATGCATCCAACAGCTTTTGTAGCTCGTCTTTAACCATTAAGGCTACTGTTGGGTGCATCTTACATAGTTTTTGCTTGACTGGCTTGACTATCGGATCAAGCATTAGATTATGTGTGACTAGTTTTTGGTCTAGCCCCGACATGTCTTTGTAGGACCATGCAAAAACCTCCTTCTTCTCTTTGATAAGGGCAATGTAATCAGCTTGCTCTTAAAGGGATATACTTACCCCCAGTTTGATTATTTGTGGATTCATTGGATCAGAGTCGATGTCTATGTCAGTCATCTCTTCAACTAACATGTGGGACCCATCCTCCAACTGGTGTGGAGTTGGGATCAGGTGGATATCATTCGTTGAATTTAGATCTATGTTTGGAATGTCGAGTTCCTCTTTAGCATGGAAGATATCCTAAGTTGGTCCTGGGGTGAAATGAAGCATCTCACTGCAAGGCCAATACTCTGATGGTGATGGTGGTGAGTTAGCATGATGTCAGCCTATGGCATCTAGGTTTAGATACAATGGTCATGTTGGATCGGCTGGATTGTGGATGGGGGTGGTTAAGTCTATAGAGATCATGTTGATGAAATGATTTTGGTCTCCATTACCATGGGTGTGGTGACTCGGACTTCCTTGGTGATCTTTGTGCTCTGGATCTAGCTCTGGGAGTATTGGCACAAATGGATCAGCCCTATGTGTGGATAGAAGGATAGGGTCTTCCCTTGGCACTGATGGCTCTATAGGGTCTCTGGGTAGAAAATGCTCTCTATATGCCCAAAGTGGGGGATGTAGCACTTGGTCTAGCTATGCGAGGTTTAGGTGCCACTTATGCCTTGGCCCCATGTTTAGTTGTTGAAAGATATTGTCAATGTCCATGGGGTATTGTTGTTGTCACATATGATTGAGATATGCCATCTTAGTTTCATATTCATAATCACTATCAGAGATCCATAGGCCTTCATTGGCTCTAACAACTATTTGCGACATGTGAGGCTCGTCATGCTTGAGCAAATTGATCTGGTCCTATCGAGGTTGTTCTGCTCTCTACAGGAGGACCTAATTTTCTTGAGGTGGCCCTTGTTAGACTGGAGTATTCAAGGGGAACATTGCCAATAAGCTTTCTTGATAGTCATCCATGGCGGTCACTTGTGAATGATTGCTATCATATTTGAAAGGGTCCCACGAGTGCTACCTCATACTCTGACTCATCTTCTAAAGATCCTTTTTGACCTTGTCTATATCCCTCTTGTAGGTGAGTCCTCAAACTTTCTCCTTTCTCGATCAAAGGGACGAGGTTATCAAGGTCAACAAGGTGTGTTGTCAACAATGGGAGATAATCCCCCAATGTATATGTTGTGTTAGGATTGGCATATGGATCTTGTGCCAACCCATCCTTGTTGCCTATCCCTAGGCCTTACGTGTCCCATAAATTTGTTGAAAGAGTTTGCTTCGTGGGGCTGCAGATCGATGGCTTTTAATATCTCCATTAGAGCATCTCGATGGGGCGACGATTGTTGGATGAGCTCATAGATGGAGAGCCTAGTCGACGTGGTCCTTAAAACTTGGGTAAGTTTAGTCTGAATCGTGGCCACTGGTCTAGGTGGGGAAGGTTGTGTAGGGTGTTGTTGAGGTTGTGACGTTGATGAAACCTCTCCTGTAGCCACTGCGAGGGCAGCTATGCTTGGATACCTCTTGTTTCAATTCACTATGCTTATCATCCCTACATAGCCCTGCATGGGGTAGTTCTATGTCACCTCATTGACTTGAAGGGTCTCTACATTCCATCTGTTGGTTGTTTGGTGCAACGGGATTATCCACCGCTAGTGTCTTATTGTCTATTAGGTCTTGCACTAAGCTTTTGAATTTCCAACATGTATAAAGGTAATGTCCCTTCTGTTGATGAAACCTATAGTACAAGTCTTCCCTATAACCCTTGGGTTTTGGCATGTTGGGGTCTACGGGTTGACTCTCTGGCAGGTTTACCAAGTTTACCGCTGACAAGTGATCAAACAAGGAGTCTTTAGACTCTATGAATGGTGTGAATTGTCACCTAGGGTGACGCTACTAATTTTTCTCTTGCCTATGATTTTCTCTTTCATAGCTATCAAGAGGCACTGCCTAATAATTAGCCTTTTGGGGCTATGTTTCTTGTGCAGGCTTTAGTGCATTGATAGCAACCTGATTGACCGCGGTGGGTTTCGGTTGCGTTGACCCAATTTTGGTATTTTTTGGCCACTCTTTCTTGTGTGGCTTGGAAATCTCACCATCCTGTATCTTGATCTCCTCAATGATTTTGGCTTGTGCCAGGGCCTCGAGAGTGGCATATTGCTATAGCTACAATAGCACGAATATTGACCTCAAACAACTTTTCGAGAACATTTGGGTCAGGTCGGCCATGGGAGGAAGGTAAGGTAGCTTTGAATGCAACATCCTCCATTAATTTCTATAAGCCACCATGGTCTCTTCCTCATACTGCCTAAGGCTAGCTAGGTCACTTAATGATGCCTTCTTCTTAGTATTGAAGGCAAAAAAATTAAGGAACATGTCCACTAACTGGTCTAGTTTACTGATGCTATGCTTCGGCAACTGGGTAAACCAATCTGAGGCAGGGCCTACAAACATGGTTATAAATTTTCTTAGAAGAAAAGCATCATTGTCTTGAATGCCAAAGCATTGGCTCAGGAATCTCATCACGTGCTCTTGGGCATCCTCCTCCCCTCAGAATACTATCAATTGAGGCATTTTAAAGTGTCTAGGGTATGGGGGTGCAGGCACTGAAGGATGCACAGGGTGACTGCGAAGCTGGCATAAAGTGGGCTTTTGGGGCCATAATTCTTGGTCTCCACAGACTTTAAGTGCTCTAGCAGTGCTTTGTATGCATCAAAATATTTGATATCTTCCTCCTCAGTTTGTTCTTGTTGCGAATTACGGGGAACTTGAGGCCTATGGACGGGTATCTGGATAGCACCCCCTCTGCCTTGGTAGGGCATTTTAGCTCGCTCTTCTTCTTGCTCAAATTCCTCATAGGATTCTTGAGGAGTTCCTAGGTGTGACCTATAAACATGGGTGGGTGCCCACGGAGGGTGCCCATCATTGGCTCTAGGGGTGGTCTCCCACTCAGGTCTAGGAGGTCTTGGAGGTAACATTTGATAAGGTCACAGAGACCTATCTCGCACCAAGGGGTTGTGCCTCTCATATAAATATGTCCTATGCATGCAAGCGGTTGGGACCCTCTCAGGCATAGTGTTCTGGAGCAACTCATTTGTTTGATGCCAAATGCGCTCTTTGCTAATGCAATACAGGTGCTCTAACTATTGTTGATCTTGCTCAAGCTGCATGATTTGAGCTTGGCGGGTGGCATTTTTGGCAAATGCCAAATCAATTTGTTCCACCGTCTTAAGTCTAGGAGGCTTAGATGCCTCCTCTACACATCTATCTTGGTCGTGGTGATCCAAGATCTCTATAGGTCGCTTCCCTCTGTCGAGGTTAGCGACATTCACCTGAGGATCTGGCCTCAGTAGGTGATCCTGATAAATAGCAGGTGCAAAAGCGCATTGTTCCTGCGCTATATATTGCTCTTGAGGAATGTAGTGGTCTTCCTCATGCTCCCTTTTGTATATGTGAAATGGGGGGGTAGAGTTGGCTCACCCTGTCTAAAGATCCTTGTGCTCTAGATTTGGCATATTGTTTCTGACAATAATAAGGGGCAGAGGAGGGATGATGTGATCATGTGGCCCTTCCTTATGGGCCCTATGTTTTTCTAGCACTTCATTGCATGGTGGCTACTCATAACGAGTGTCTAAGGGAGCCTTCCCATTTATGTTGAGTGCCACGTGTAAGGACTCCTCCTGAAAGGGTCTATGTTGAATGGGAGTACCCCTCGAAGGGGTGCCTCTATAGTCCCATTCCGTCATGGTATGATGTGGACTATTTTGTGGGTCATGCCACCAAGGTGATATGACCAAGTACTTGGGGCTATAATGGAGGTGACTTGTACCCCCTTGTACACTTTTCGTAGCTTCTACCCATGATTGGGCTTGGCTACGGGTGTACACCATGGTGGTGTTTCTCTAAACGATGCGTACATTTTTATCTTCTTTACAATTTTTTATGCTACACTAAACAAATAGGAGCCACACAAACAAAGAAGTGATTATCTTGTTTATAGATTAAAGGTGTGCCCTAGATTTGGTTTAGTGTGTTTTGATTTTTGTTTTGAAAGCTTTGTAAAGAAAATTTTGTTGTATATGCAATATGAGGGCTCTTATGTCTCCAAAAATGGTTGTCCCTTCAATATACCACTGCCAAGCCATTATATCGAACCTCTCAATATACCCGCCCTTACGTGAGGGAAACTATTGGTATACGAGAGCAGAACAATACATGGAACATAGGTGGTACAGAAGGGGAATCACTATGTTTTTGACACCTACCATAGAATAATTATCCTCATGCACTGGGAATCACCCCAGCTACACTTGGTCAGCTTTCATCAAGATTTACGTCTAGCAACAGTAGCGATCGGGGTTATGTATGCAAAAATTCAAGCAGAGGTGGTGATGAAATCCATCGTTGGTCTTGATCAAGTGTTGGGTTCTTTTTACTTGCGCAAAGAAAGAAAACATGCAATAAAGTTTCCTATGCAAGCAAAGAAACAAAAAAATCATAGAAACAGATACAGAAAATTACAAAGAGTGTTCGGACAACCTACCTCTTTTATGCCCACACCAGATGCCCCTGAGTTTCTGCTCAAAAACTACATAGAGAGATAATCGTCCCGAGGTGGGATGAATAGTAGATATGTATTCATCATAGGGTGGGACGAATGCCTTATTCAACCTAGGGTGGCACAAATTCTAGTCTGTATTCATCACAGGGTGGCACGAGCAGCAGTCCAGCACTTGAAGGATTAACACCTAAAAGCAAAAACACACAATTTTGATCAAAAATTTGATCTCAAAATCAAGGTATAGTGTCCCACCATGATCACCACTGAAAGCACGAGGATACGAAGCAAAATGGCGTACCGGGTGCGATGCAAACAAAATAAAAACGTAACGCTAAGTCCTACGAATGAAAATACATGAAAATGGGAAAACAAACAAAATGAAACAAGATGTAAAGCAAATGTAAAGTGTAGACCTTTATTTTATTAATTTTCTTGAGATCAGGTTACAATACGTCTCCTCCCTTTTCAGGGGCTAGAAGCGTTAAACATAGTTTTGTCACACCATGGATGGTACGCTTTCTTCCGCGTGCCCACATGTGAAATGGGCGGGCTAAATGTCACTGCCACTTATATGAATGCATATGTGCTTCCTTTCTACCCATACTATGTCGATATCCTATGTTCAAAAAAATAGCAAACAATTAAAACTACCTGCGGATGGAGGGAAACATGCGATCCCCAAGGCCTCCGGTTAATGCATGCATAAAATAATTAAAACTATAATCAAAACATATCAGAATGAGCTAAAATTTTGAAAGAGGTATGAAAAAATTACCAAGAACACACTACAAAAGGAACAGTTGAGAAATCTACCACAGATTTCTAATCGCTCCGGGGTGGGACAATTAGGACTATCACAAGACGTCAAAAAGTGACTTCCTAAATGTCCCATATAGGGGCCTCCAAAACACATTCAAAGTTAGGTTTAGGTAAAATGGAGCATTTTAAGATGACCCAGAAGGTTGGATTTTGTAAATTATACATCAATCTCCCTGTATCTGATTATGATCCCTGTATGTTAATGAAAATGAAAAACACTAAAAACACATCCAATATTCATCAGAATGACATGAAATTTGAATGGCAGCCTATATGAGTGACCTAAAATAAAATTCAAATGAAATAGTAAAGAAATCTACTATAGATTTCTAATCGCTCTGGGGTGGGGTGATTAGGACTATAGCAGTGTGGGGGGCACCTGGGGACAGGACGCCTGTCATTTCGGACTTGGTTTCGGCACCAATCCACTTGGGATGGGTCCAAAACCTCATATGGGGTTGTTTTATCAAATAATGTGGGGTATTATGGCCAAATTTTTGGGTTTTGGGTCCGGATTGTGCTTCCAATGATCACCCAATAACCTCCCTTCCAAAAGAGAGATCAAGGATGTAAGAAGCACAAGCGATGGGTGAGGATGTAATTTGGAAACACTCCGTTGCTCCAAATTCTCCTACTCTGTTCTCTTTTTGGGGTGAGAAGACTCACCATTTTATAGACCTGAGGGTCTCTTGTGAATGACCATGTAGAGGCACCACTTGGCCATCATGCCTTCCTAGGGGAGAGAAGATTCCTCCCTGATTAAGGGCTCCATGACTGCCTCTATGACTTCCTCTTTGAGCTCAAAAATGCTCACTCGCACTCCATGCATTGAAGGTGGAGTTAAGTGGAAAATCTGAGCTGCCATTTTTTAAGGTTTGACCCTCTGCCCGTCAAACCTGCTATTCACCCCACCCTGGAGTGAATACTGCTAATCATCCCAGGGTGGGACGAATACCAGTTTGAAATCATCCCAGGGTGTAACGAATAAGGATCAGGGTGCCTGAAAGGTGCCAAATTGACCTCTGACCTTCCAAAACTACTGTTGGAGTGGTTAGGACCACTATTTAACCTCTGGAGGCTGCCCTGGGAGTTGTGTATGCCAATTCGGTCAGTGTTTGTAGCCACATAATCGGATTGGTGTTGTTTTTGTGTCTACATTTTCTAAAGACCTATGAAAGAACCAAGCATATATTCTTTTCAAAGGGAATGAAATTGGACATTTAAACTTTTGTGGTATAATGTGACAAGTGCTAAAGAATGAAAGGTAAAAATAAGCGTTCCCTTGGAACCCTTCAACCCTTGCCAATTCTAGAACAAGTGTGGGTAACTATTTCCATGGATTTCATTGAAGGGTTACCCAATTTAGGAGTGAAATTAGTGGTGCTAGTGGATCGTCTCACAAAGTATGCTAATTTTTTTCCTTATCCCATCCAAATACAATCTCTATAGTTGCCCAAATATTTTTAGATTTTATCTTTCACCTTTATGGAATGCCTAAATCTATTGTGTTATATAGGGATCCTACTTTTACCACCCTCATATTGGTGACCAAACAAAAATTATTAAGTTCTTGGAAACCTACCTTGATTGTTTTGCATCTAATCATACTACACAATGGGATAAATGAATCCCTCTAGCCAAATGGTAGTATAATACTTCATATCATATTGCTACCAAGGTGACCACATTTGAATTAGTATATAGAGTCTAGACTTCCTCCACCAACACCATCCTCCTACATTCCAAGAAATTCTAAGGTCCAAGTTGTCAATTCTACTCTCAGCTAGCATGTTACCTTCCTCTAACAACTTAAGGTAAATATTATATTAGCCCATAACCATATGCGTCAGTAAGCTAATCAATATCATTTGGAGCATATTTTTGAAGTGGAAAACATGGTTTTTATCTACCTACAACCCTACAAATAATCATCTCTCCAACTCCATGGATACCAAAAACTTATAGCCAAACAGTATGGTCCCTACCAGGTGTCGTAAGAGATTGGTTCCATAGCTTACAAATTGATCCTTTCAAAAAATTCTAGGATACATCCTATCTTTCATGTCTCCTCCTTAAATAAGGTTGTTGGAAATAAGGTATAGGTTCAATCCACAATGCTAAAACTATATGAGGAAGGATCCATCATTCTTGAACCAAAAATAATTTTGGATAGGATATCACACACCCCTCACCACTGTCATCATTGATTTTTTTGTTCAATGACAAGGATTAAAACCTGAAGATGCTACATGGGGGTCTCTCCAACAACACTAGCAGTAGTTTTCTCATCTTTAGCTTTGAAAACAAAGCTTTTTAAAGGGGATGGGTATGTTAGAACTCCATCCTAGCACTATTATGCAATAACCCCTTTTTTAATGTGGGGACCCAATCTTGATGATATTTTGTAATAGTTTGTGGTGTTAGAGGTACCTAGACAAGTGGTGTAATTTAATGTAATTGTTATAAAGAATGTAATTATTCTATTGAGTAGAATATTCTAGCTTGGGTTAGGATTTTGAAGAGTCTTTAAAAATACGAGGGGAATAGATGGATGTATCTATTTGCATATTGAATTAAATTTCTATTTATGAGGTTACACCTTGAAGAGGGTAACGATTTTATATCATGATTTGTGAAAATTAATATACAATTCTACATTTACATTTCATATTGTAATATTTTTTTCTTTCATAAATTACTGCTTTTATTGCAATATTTGTGTTAATGTTTATTTTAATTAGAATATTCCTACCATAACACAACATTTTCTTTACCAATTATTTTCTCCTAAATGGTACATCATACTTCAAAAGAGTCTTCAAAATTCAATGAGACACATTCCTTAGGTTCACACTAAATAGACAGATCCTTGTTATTATTTTGAACCTATTGTATTGTGTCCTCTAAGCTTTGATCTACTTTTTCTTCATGGACTAAAGCCTCAAAAGAATTGGTATTTCTTCAAATATCCTTCCTTACTAGTCTCCACTATTTATTTAATTTTATTTGTCTAGATTTATTTTTTAGAAGATGAAAATCATCCTCATCCATATCCATTTATAATTTTCTCTTGTAGTTTTCTATCTATGTTTTTGTTGGACTCTTCTTAGGGAATGATCTCTTAATATGTTCCACCTCATGACATCTTCTACATCTAAAAGATTTGTTTTCATAATCTATATTTTGGGTCCATAACTTACCCCCATACTTAATAATTATTGGTTCTAATAAAAGTTTACTTATCTCAATCATGACCAATATCTTACCATAAATACCCAAGAATCCATCTTTTATAGTTTTTGAAATCTCAAGAAATTTCCCATAGTGTTGCCTATTTTCTTGAAGATATTCATTTGCTAAAATTCAATGAGCAATCCATACATCCTAACCTAAATTGACACTAGATATAGATTTACATTTTTAGGTGGAAAGCCTTCATACCAACGAGTAAGGAAGAATCCTACTCTTCCCATAAACCAAGGACCCTTTTTTAAGATTCTATCTCTTTCCTTCTTGGAACAAAAAATGGCTAAGAAGAAACCTTTGAAAAGAAACGATAGACTCATTCCTAAAGACTTCCAACTTCTATCAATCCATTTTCTCAAGGTTGAAGCCCCTGGCGAAGACCCATTAAATTTACCAAAAACTACCCTATCTTTGAGCAAGGAGGATGTATCTTGTATGAGGCCCTCACTAACCTCTACTAGTGGAAATGATTCTAAGGATTTAGCTATAAATTGGTCCATGAAAAGAAAACTAAAACTCAAAATCTATTTAAATTTATTAGAATATCCTAGAGCAATTATAATATTTGATTAAAAACCTATAAAAATTTGCATGTAAAATTTCTAAGATAAAGAAGAGGAAAAATAAACTTAGCTAAAATATTATATGCCTAGATGAAATGCCTTGCCTCACTGAAGCCCTAGCTCTCCATTTATGCTCCCATCATCCAAATCCTAGTTGACAAATATTTGTAATTTTTTCATGTCTTAAAAGATCATCATTGCCAATGTTCCGGAAGGCTAACTTCACAGAGTCGTATCTTCCTCAATATTGCTTAAATTTTTTATATTATCCCTGATTTTATAGCTCTTCAGATTTTGTACAAATTAATCTAAGAACCAGCTGAATCAAACAACCCTTCACAAAGATATGACTCTTAAAAGATGAGTCATTTAAAAAAAAATAGTCCTCACACTATCCTAGTTTCTAACGACTATCTTCCAATGCTTATATCTCCCTCAATAATGCCTAAATTCTTTCGAATGACCACTCAAATCAAAGATTTTCAAATTCAACACAAAATGACATAAGAATTGTTTAAATCAATAACTCTATGCAATTCTTTGGAATGACCACTTATTTCAAAGATTTTCAAAATCAGCACAAAATGACATAAGAATTGTTTAAATCAAATAACTCTATGCAAAGATACAACTCCTAAAAAATATTCCTTTCTAAAAAACAATTACCCCTAAAAAAAAATACTACATCCTATAAGTAAAATATTATGATAATTTAACAACATTTATACATATTTCATCATCAAAATTTAAACCTCAAAATTTTTCAAAACCTCTTCTAATTATTTAAATATTAAATATTATAAAACTAACTAATTGGTCATATTTTATGCATACAGTCTTCCTTTCAATATAATTTGTCATATTTTATAATTATTTGCAGCATGGAGTCTTCCTTTCATGATTATTTGTCCTATTTTATAATTATTTTCAATATGCAAAAGTCAAATTAAACCTTCAATGTACTGCTTTTGACGTAACAGGTCCCATGCGATTTTCCAGAAAACAACATATAGCACATCACATTACCTATAATTCCTTAGTTGAAAAACGAGGGCAACATCTCCACAATAATAACTAACATGCTCAAACGCAGGTTTACGTGGTAAATAAATAAAACAAGACAAGACTACACAGTCAATTCTAATTACTCACAAACACCTCAGAGACACCACCCTGTAATAGTTATTAGCTGCTTTCCCACTCACAGGCGCCTACAGGTTCTACTTCCCGCCCATAGACTCTCCCAGGATTCGATCATCATCATCTTTACTAGACTCTCCCAGGAGACGTTGATCAGCGCTGCGATTTGTGGAGTTAGCTGCGAACATATGCAGGAGTTCGCTGCGATTTGTGGAGTTATTGGCAGCTCTTATCAGTCCACAGCACGCCGCGGAGGGAGGGACTCCAAGCATCACCGACGCGCAGGAGTTCACCAGGCCCTGAACTTCCTCTACACATTTGTCAGCACGCCCTAAATTTAAGGCGACGAAGATGAAGATGAAGAGGAAGAAGAAAAATGGAGAAAACCCTTCGAATCCAGCCATTCTTCTAAAAATAGCTTTTCTATGCTCTCTTTTAATGGACGGCGTGGATAAGAATAGATGGAGAAATTTGGGGAGAGGTGGCCTCGTGATTTCCCTATCAGCACGACGATCCTGTTGACTATGGTGACAATCGGCCGAAATTCTTGACATATAACCGAGGAATCTAGAAAAGATGGATGTAAAGATGGATGTAATCGGGATTGCATCTGATTCTACAGAAGTTATGAAAGCTTAAACCAAAAAAAATCACCTTATAAGATTTAAAGGGTCTTTTATATATATATATATACAATGACAATAATTTTGTTATTTGATATGTATTATTTGAGAAAGGTAAAAAATTTAGTTTGTTAATTTAATAAGAGTTATTTTAAATAAATAATATAATATATAATGTTTGGAGGTTCAAATTTGAGATAGAAGAAGATTGATTGTTTTTATCAATAGGGTTTGTCATTGGAAGAGTTCTAAAAGGGAAAACTAGGGCATCTTCTTGGTAGATAAAGTATTTGTAAGTTAAACTCGTGCTTTCATTCACAAGTCTTATTTTTGCCAAAATATTCCAAGTTGAAGCATAAGAATAAGATTCAAAATGATCATACATTCCCTCAAAAAATTGGTTAAGTCCCCAAAGGAATCCCAAGCTTGCATAAAGCTGGAATGGAATAAAGCTAGATTATTTTCGGCAATGATGTTAATGTGGCATCTCAAAAGTCTGAAAATGCGCAAAGAAGCATCAAGGTGAAAGAAAGTCGAACTCTTTGAAAACAAGATAGCGTATCTCTGACATTGGTCAAGGAACAGACGGAATGGAATGATTTCAGACTATTTTTGGTAATGATTTCAGCACTCTCATGATAAAGTTGGGAACCATGTAAAAGAAATCATAGTTGAACAAAGTAGGAATCATCTATGTTGAAATGCGAACCAAGCCAAAGAATGCACAAATTCAAAAGATCCAAATATTACTCAAAAAAGAACAAAGTTGAGATTTCTTCCAAGGTGATGTCATCAAAGCATCCGTAAGGCCCAAATTTATTCCAAAAAAAATTAAGCAAACTAAAATCTTGGCTTCAATACATGGCATCTGAAGCATCCCTTTTAGAGCCACAACTACCTCAGTGCCTTCTAACTATTCAAACTAACATCGTTAAGGCAAAAAAATGACATCTTTGACAAATAAGTTGCAATGGTTTGGCCATTTATAGAATACAGTTGGAGATCTATGGAGCAAAGTGTAAACAAATTCAAATTCAAGCATAAGATGAAATAAAAGCAAGCCACATCAATAACAAACCAGTGCATGACATGAAAACAACAAACTCCCTAAAATCTTCTTTGTCAAGTTGTTTTACATAACTAGGGTTGTGTGTAAGGGGTCAATCCCAATATGTATTTGTAAAAATGGGGTGAATCAATTTCGAAGTCCAAGAGAATTACATCCAACCTCATATAGAAGATATGGCAATTTATTTAGTTTTCCACCAAAAAATATAAAAATGGGGTGAATTAGTTTTGAAATTTTGTTATTGCTTATCTGTCATCTATTCTTGTGATAAGACTTAGGATCTATATAAGGATTAGTCTCAAAGATTATAATAATAATATTTACTAGATCCATCATTTTAGGTTGCCAAGATCTAGCACCCTTTAAGGTTTTTTATACATTACCATTACTAGATCTCCATTTTTTTTTAAGTATCGTACTTTAGCAACTTTAGATCTCATTTTGGAGGTCTTCTAAGGGTTTTTTGAGAATTTTACCAAGATCCAAACCAATCATAGATTCTTTTTTAGTGTAAATCTCATCAAGCTAGGTGGTTTAAAAAAAAGAATAAAAGCAAAGTTGTGGATCAAAATTTATACCTCCTAGAAGGTTTCTTGCTTCGAAAGTAAAAAAAACTTCAAAATTTAAAGTGCTACCAATCGTTAAACACTAGTCATCCCACCCTTTTGCTAGATGGTTCCCTGCTATCGATTGTCACTCACTAGTCATCCCACCATTCACTATCAGTCATTACTCACCAATCATCTTGCCCTTATGCTATCAGTTGTCACTTGCCAATCATATCACCCTTATGCTATCAGTTATCACTTACCAATCATCTCATCCTTTTTCTATCGGTCCTCATTCACCAATCGTACCTCCCTTATGCTATTGATGATCATTCACTAGTAGTCCCACCCTTCTACTACTGATCATCATTCACTAGTCATCTTGCCCTTCTACTACTGATCATCTTTATTTATGCTACCGGTCATCTTTATTTATACTACCAGTCATCTGTTCTCTATGATCAGGCATCATTTATTTGTAGTATTTTCTCTACGATCAGGTATATTTTATTTGTAGTCTATTCTCTACAACTAGACATCTTTAATTTGTAGTTTATTCTCTATGATCGAACATATTTCATTTGTAGTCTATTCTTTGTGATTGGGCATCTTTCATTTGTATTTTGTTCTCTATGATCGGCCATCCTTTGTTTATTATGTTATCCACCATTTACTATTTATGATCTGCTACCCCTCAATTATGTTATCGCCCCTCTCATTTATTCTTTTCTACCAATATTTTATTTTTTATTAAACTTTCATTCTCTGTTGTCGCTCATTGTTTGGCTTCTCTATTATCAGCCAAGGAGAACCAATTTTTAATGTGTATGATTGTTTCTATCATATTAGGTATATATACTAGGGGTATAATAGGTAAATTTGTCAATGTTAATAAAATTATATATAATTTTAAGGCAAAAATGTCCAAAATCTAGGTGGGAAGGCTGGTGATTTAAAATTTAAATGGTAAAAGTATTATAATTTCAGGGTGAACCGACCCTAAAAAAAATTTCCCCCAAAAATTTTGGGTGAATCGGCCAACATCAAGGGTCCCCATATTCACCAATTTTAATTTTCAAAAATCCTAATATTCATTAATTTACAATAATTCAATGTTATGCATAACCCTGTGCATATCAAACTTGTAACTATATTGTAAATCTTAAGTTGCAAGACTCAAATAACAACTTATAAATAGAGTGATAGACCTCTAAGGGAGGGTTAGCTATTTAGCATTTGCTTGGGTATATGTTATGTAATTTTTTCCACCAATTAATGAGAAGTGATAATTATTTAGCCTTCAATGTTGGTGTTATTGTAGGTTTTATGAATAAGTTTATGCTTTAATTAATTTGTGTTACACTTTATGATTAGTTTATTCTTCTATTTGGATCTCTATTGGATTATTTTTCATTAAAGTATTTTGAATGATTGAAGCATATGTTTATAATTGAATTAAATTTGTCATGCACTTGATAATGGTCGGTTTGATAAGTATTATTGTAATTTTTTTTGGTAATTATTATAGTAGATTAACAAAGGGTTTTTATAGAGGATCCCAAAACCTTATGTACAAAATCAGCCTTACATCATGCCTCTTGGCTTTATGTATAAACTTATTACAGAAATCGTAACCCCTAAACTAATTGCCCGAAGGCAACAGAAACGACATTTATGCCTGGTTAACCAGGAAACAAAACAAAATTTAAACAGGATAACAAAAAGTAACAGCCGAAGAAAATGAAACATAACCCCTAAAATAATTGCCTGGAGGCTACAGAAAAGGCATTTATGCCTGATTAACCAGGAAACAAAACGAAATTTAAACAGGATAACAAAAAGTAACAGCCAAAGAAAACGAACCATTGGAGAGTAGAAGCAAAACCAGCTAAACACCAGACGAGGAAAACAGTAATTCCGGATCCTCCTGATCCTCTGAGTTCAGACATATCACAGCTAGTCCAAATCCTCCAGATCCTCCGAGTTTTGACGCTCCTGGGTCTGCTTCAGATTCATCTGGATAGTTTGAGGTTCTTCTTGCCTCCCTTTCCTTGTTGGAAGGGAGGTTTAGGCACATGCGCATCACCCGTTTGAGTATCAGAGTCATCTAAAAATAGTAGACATTGGGTGCCATTCGTGACGTCTACCGCCATCTCTTTGTCTCTTCTGTCTTTGTTGGGAGGTCGACCTTGCTTCCTCACACTTCCATAATCCACATTTTGCTTTCGACTCCTAGTAATTCGAGGGCTCAAATGTCCGATCTGGTTGACGACCCTCCTTCCCAGGAGGTAATCTTCTAGCAAGGTTTGAGACTGGCTGAAATTGAAAGGGCCCAAGTCCTAGAGCCCGGTTGGACCTGACTGAGTGGTGTTTTGGGGGGGGCCACCCATCCTTCCCAGTAGGTAATCTTCTAGCATAATTTGGGACTCGAAAGGGTTCTGGTATTGAAGAATGGATAAATCTGCCTATGAGGTGTGTTTGGGGGGACTAATCCTTCACCACCTGAGGTCCTAGAAGGGTGCTAGCAACACACAGCTAAGATTTTGGTTGGAGGGAGATTCCTTCTTCTAGGTGGAAGGATTCGTGAAGGTCCGTGGTAATAGGGGGCTTTGCCTGACCAGCATCGTGTTCCAAGGGGTTACAGGAATCTCGCTTCTTCTTCCCTAGCTTTTGAAGAGGACAATTGTGCTGGAGGTGCCCTTGAGAACTACACTGGGGGCAGAAAGTTGGTCTGTTCTCATATGCAATGGCTTGCTTATGGAGAATGGAACCTCCGGACCGGAGAGTGATGGAGGAGGGGAGGACTGCCTCCAAGTCCGCCAAGACACAAAAACGGGCTTGGAAAAATCTTGTTCGAGCTCTAGTGGGAGGGTCAATGGTGACCAAATCCCCAATGGAGCGGGCAATTCCTCTAATTACATTTTCATGCCAACAAAAAAGAGGGGGACTCGGGAGCCTGACCCATATTGGAGCAATGTTGATGTTCTGGGTATCAGGGTTGAAGTCCATACCCCACTTCCTTAGAAAGAGACTCCTACGGCCCAGGAACCAAGGACCTCCAGCTAGGATTTTGTAGTAGTCCTCCTTGTTGTTTAGTCTAATCGCAAAAAAACCCTAGGTTAAGGCCGCCAACTCCATGTGACCAGAGGTTCTCCATTTGCCTGACGCCCATTTGCGAATGGTCTCCATATCTGGCCGACCACCAATAAACTTACCAATGAGGGTAAATTTTTTGAATTCCACGAAGTTTGAAAGAATTTTCATCGGGATGTCCAACTCGTCCCCGACCAAAAATAGCTCCTTGATGAAGATGTCGCTTAGGGTTTCTAAAGTTGCTGCCTGAGCATACGACTTTTGAGGTCCACCTCCCCATTTGTCTGGCGGATCCTTGCCATGGCCGACACCATCCTTGGATGGCAAGGACTCCTCAGTGCCCTCGGACTCTGGTTGCTCTCCTTTCACCCTGCTGTGCCCATGGTTCGATCTGCTGGCACTCCCGTGCTCTCCCGCAGAAGCCTTCCCACCCATCGTCATCTCAAAAAACCCTAGAACACTTTCTCCCAAAGATAACAATGGTTTGCCTTGTAATTTTACTCTTACATCAGTATTATTGTAATTTAATTATTATAGGTTCTTATAGTATGTGCCCAATATCGTTACTTCTCTAAACGGTTACTCTCTCCTAACCCTCTATTTTCTCACCCTCAACTTAAACCCTTATTTTAATTTTACACGTATTTCAAGGAGTTGACCTTCTTTGGAGGTTTAATTGAGAGAAATATCGTTCATTCAAAATGTTGCCTAAACTCTAGGGTGCACTTCATAGCTTGGGCAGATTTTATACCAAAAATATTTTTTAGCATGCTTAGTGGGATAATTTATGATAAAATTCGCTTATTTATTCGATTGAGCATAACCTTGGTGAATTTTTACCTCTTAAGATCATTCAAATTGTTCACCTAGAAATTTTTTTTTATTTACAAGTGACTAACAAATACCCATTTGCAACATTATTCTATTTTGTTGTGTTTTTATATTAACAAGATTTGTAGCCAAGAAACTAGATAATCCATTACCATTTCTTGAATTATCATATTTTATGTTAAGATAAACTAAGTATCTACCTTCGGAGTTATTATTATAAATTGTAGATTCTATGTACTCTACCTCTCCAAAATTCTCAAGAACATCTAGTTTTGATATCATGGTTCAAAATAAGAAACAAGTCCCCCAAAATTTCCTTGAATAAAACACCATCGGACCATTAGATTTGATACATCTTAATGACATTCCTAAGGCAATACTCAAATCCTTTTCTACCTATGATGGCATAGCCAAAATGGCATATGAATGTTACCAATATTTATTCTTGTTGGCCGCAATTCATAACATCTCAGAGGAAGATATTATGGTTAGGCTCCTTGCTCTATATTTTAAAGGAAATATACTATACTAGTATCATGCTCTAGATGATGTAAGTATTCATTCATGGGCTGATTTTGAAAGGCCTTTTGTCAAAGATTTTAATGAGTTGATCAACCTCTTTTCATTACTTACTCAATTTACAATTATTCAATAACATCCTTAAGAGGTCATCACTAATTTCAACATCAAGTTCAATAGAAATTGGAAAAGAATCCATCATGATATTAGACCTCTTGGTCCCCTAGCATACAATTTTTATATCAAAGCCCTAGATCCTTATCTAGGACTCCAAACATAGAAATCATATGTGATGGTCTTCCCTTAGGTCTATCAAGACATTGTTACTATAGAGAATTCTCTAATCTCTATAGGAAGGCTACCCCTAGGATTGGTTAGCTGACTCAACAAAAGGAAACTCCAGACACTATCACACGTATTTCCTTGATATCTCCTATTCCCACCCTTAAGACATTACCTCCAATACTAACTTTACCAGCACTACCATCTCTAGATCCAAAAGAGTATCCAATAATAATAGAGGTACTAACTACCTTGAAGACTTTCAATAACAAGGTGAAAGCTAATTAAAGAGGAGAGACTAAAAGATACCAACCCAAAATGTTCCTCTATGTTTTTAAAGATCAAAAGGCTTCCACTAGAAATTCGATTGATAAGGTCAATAATATTTACAATGATCAAAAATTAGAATCATCAATATCCAACCCAAAAGGTTTCCTTTGGTTCATAGTGTACAGTGATCCTAATAATGTCAATACTTGTGTGATGTGCCAACACCAAGCCTAGTTGGTTGCAACTAAAAAGGCTAAAAATGCATAAAATATCAAGTAAATATGTTGTGGGATCCACATGATCATACAAGATCCTTTAGAGAAGAAATGCATATCATTGATTACTAGGTCTAAAAGGAAACCATTATAGATAGATCCATTAATATTAGGACTATTTTGATTCCTATATTAGCTATAAAATTCCAAAGAACAAATACTACATGATTTCAAAATAGCTCCAATCTACCTAGAGCTAAGAAATACTCCATATCCATCAGAGACGCATAAGGAGTGACCAAATCTAGAATAAGAAGAGAAAGCAAAAGAGAATATACCTAAATCTAAGAAGCAAGGCTAGGATAAATTAAAATATTCTTATATAACCAAATGATAAAGGATAGAAGCCACTCAAGAACATAGAAGGAGATTCGATGAACTTAAAAAGAAAAGAAAAAATAGTTAGAATCTTCAGGATTCAACATTGTTGAAGTAAGTATGTATGATGCCATGATGATACCCAAACAAATTGACATGCTTAGAGCTTCATTAAAAATGACTAACTTCAGAGGAGCACCAAATTTAGAGTATAATTTTGCTCAAGATTTTTTGACTCCTATAACCAAAAAGAAGAGGCCATCACCCTTTTACATGTCTTTAAGGATGGAAGGGTGGATCATACATAATTGCATGATTGATTTTAGAGCTATGACTATCGTGATGGCTAAATAAGTATGCGAAGCTATGGTTATGGAATACACTCACTCCTACCTTGGAGTTTTGCAATTACATGGCACTCCTATTAAGACAATTGGAGTTGTCAAAGATATTTCTATGATGTTGCATAAGGCACCAGAGATTACTATGATACAATAAGTGGTAATTGTAGACCTTGACCCATATTTTGGCCTTTATTTTTCTCAATAATTTACAACAAAATTGGGAGGCTATATGTATCTAGACTATTCTCATATGATAATCCCACATAATGGGAGACAAATTAAAATCTACTCAAAAAATTGACATCATATCATATAGAAAAGATAGAAGAAGAATGTATCAACATGATCAGTGAAGAGATAGACCCTCTATAAGATATACTTGAAGAGTTATAGAATGAATATGAATTCTCTCTAAAGGATTATAATGCATAGATTAAAACTGAAATTGGCACATATCACATAATGGAGCCAAAAAAATTTAAATTCCTATTTATGATGAACCAAGAACTCTAAAAAATAGAGCTTTTGAAGATTTACTTTGACAGGGATAGATGCAATAATGGGGTTATATTTGGGATAGTGTTGATATCTATTTCAAAAGGAATAAAAAAATCTCCTACAATTTAACATGGAGTTGCACTAACAATACTACAAAATATAAATCCTTGTATCTAGGTTTGATGTAGGCAAAACAAATGGGCATTAAATTACTTTTAATCTTCGGTGATTCTAAGCTTGTGGTCAATCAAGTAACAAAAATTTGCAATAGTAAACACCACTACTTGAAAGCATACTATAATAGGGTGGAGGACCTTATGGAAAGTTTTAAAGCCTTAAACATAAAATCCATTCCTAAGGAACATGAGTTAGTTGATACATTAGCTTCTCAAGGGGTAAATGTATACCTACTACAAATTATGGTGACAAATAAATAAGTTAAATATGATATTTATGCCAATGATCCTAGACAAAGAAATATTTTGGCAGGTTTTTCAAGATGACCAATAGATTGTCAATTTCTTGACAAAAGAGATAATCTATGCAGCGTAACAAGAAGAGATGATGTAGGAAGTTGACAAAGAATAAGTCATTCAACTTAAAAATAATCTAATCCCAAAAGTATTGATCATATTAGAAATCTTGTTTGACAATAATGATCAACATATAGGACAAAAATTTAAAAAAAGCAAGAACATGACTACAAAGACGTTCAAATTGAACTAGGTAAAAGTTTGAATATTGAAATATACTACTCTATAGAAGAAAAATAATTTATGATGTTATGTAAATTGTACCAAGACATAATAGCATTCAGGTATGATGGTCTTCGAGTTTATGGCAAGAGGGATTTCTAGCATACCATAGAGCTAACACTTGATGCCAAGCCATTCAGGCAAAAACAAAGGTTGGTTAATCCTAAAATAGAAGTGATGATGAAACAAGAGCTTCTCAAATTGTTAAATGCTAAAATTATATATTTGATCAACCTTTCCACATGGGTGGCCAATCTGGTACTAAAATAAAGATATTTGCCTTTGCATTGATTTTCAAAATCTAGATAAAGTTTTGTTGAAAGATCATTATCCCTTGCCATAGATCAATCAAATTTTGAAGGTTGTAGTGAGAGCAGAAAGAATTTTGCTCCTTGATGATTTTTCAGGATATTATCATATGTGGGTAAAATATGAAGATCAACAAAAAATAAAATTCACTACCAAATGAGAAACATTCACAAACCAAAGAATGTCATTTAGCTTATCTAATGTTGGAGTGACTTTCCAGCATGCATTGGACTTTGCTTTTGGTGAGTTTGTTAATAAAACTATCCTTGTATAGTTAGATGATATTACAATTTTCTCATGACAAGCAAAAACATCTGAAGAATAAAATGCTATTAATTTGGAATATATTGAATCCAAAAAAATAAATATTTCTTATGCATGAGGGAAAACTCCTGGGACATGTCATCTCTAAACAAGCAATGGATATTGATCCAATGAAAATTTAGGCTATTCTAGCCTTACTACTCCCCCTTAGCAAGAAGGATTTACAATCATTCTTTAGGCATATCAACTTCATCCAAAAATTTATCTTTGAATTTTTACAAATAGTCAAACCCAAACAGAACTCTTGAAGAAGAATGCAGTAATTGAGTGAACCCTAAAGAGAAGGAAGGTGTTCAAATAGGTAAAATAGGCTATAACAAGGGCCTTGGTATTAGTTAATCCATATCTCAATAGAGACTTAATTCTATGTGTATGGATTTGAAGACAACTATACGATAATTTTCACTCAAAAAGATGATAATTAAGAAGAACATTTGGTATATTTCTAAGTCAGACATTACAAGATTATCAAAATAACTACAAATTCATGGAAAATCAAGTGTTCATTGTCATGAATTCACTCAAAAAGCTCAGATATTATGTGTCTCAGAGCAAAACTATAATCTATGTAGTTCACTCAAATGTTAAAAACTTTGTTCTTCACTGAGCATTTAGTGAAAATGAGTTGTATGGATCACTAAAATACAAGAGTATGACATCAAGATACACCCTACTAAATTGTTCAAAGTCAAATACTTAAGTCAATAGCTAGCTGCTACACCAAAATACAACTACAATATGTGTATAAAAGATAAAGTTGAAACAAGCTCCAAAAATAAGAAACATGCAAAAGAACCAAATTGGGTGGACAAGTTAATAAATTATTTTCAAATAGGTGGATGCTTGGAAGGATGGAATACCTCACAAAGACATAAATATAAATTATAGGCATTTTTCCAATTGCTAGAATGATTATACAAAAATAATTTTGACAAAGTCCTCTATTTCATAAAACTGGAATAGGTCAAAAAAGTGTTAAGAGTATTTCATGTGGGATTATTTGGAGGATATTACTCAAGAAAAATTACCACCACCAAAATTCTTTTATTTGGGTACTACTAGCCCACCATATTTGTGGATGCTTTTAAGATAGCTAGAGCTTATAAAAAATATCTATGGTTTGTCAAAAGGAATAAATATTGCGCTCCCACTATAACCAATTATAGGTGAAGAACCTTTTCAGCAATGGGTATTTGACTTAATCAAGGTCATAAATCTAAATTCATTAGTAGGGCATAAGTATATTTCAACAATGATTGATTTTTTCACCAGGTGGATAGAAGCAATAACTACAAAATCAACTAACAAGATATAGTAATCGAGTTCCTAAAATGGTTAATCACTAGGTTTGGTATCCCAGACACTCTGGTAACTGATAATGGATCTACCTCTATAGGGGAAAAATTTATTATTTTTCTAGTAAATATGGTATTCACCTAAAAGCTTCATCCATAGGGAAATGGGTTAGCCAAATCCACTAATAAATATTTTTTGAGAATTATCAAAAGGACCTTCAATGAAAACAAAAATGGTTGGCATCTATTACTTGATCAAGCATTATGGATAGACCATACAATAGTAAAAAAGGCAGTGAAATCTTCACCTTGCTCCTTGGATTATGGAAAAGAATCCATTCTCCCATTACATATTGAATTTCCTACAATGAAATTAATAGACCAAGGAGAATTCCTAGATATTAAAGCAACGGAGGCTCTAATGGCACAAATTTTGCTCGAGGAATAGAGATAAAAGACCTATAATAATTTTCAAAAATATTTGATCAAAATGAAGCAATGGTTTGATAAGAAGGCCACATTTCGCGATTATCAAATCAGTGACCTTATACTCAAATGGGATGAGGATAGATCAAAACTAGGAAATCATAAAAAAATCATTTCATTTTGGTTTGAACCACACCGCATCACTATCAAACATGAACATAACGCATATAAGTTGTCAAATGTCAATCACTAAATTTTACTAATACCAATAAATGACCTACATTTAAAGAATTTTATTTATGGTTCTACCACTCTTTGTATCATATGTACATAGAAACAAAAAAATGAATAAGCCACAACAATTTTGAAATAATCTTGAATATCATTGGTCTAATTCGAAATCAACTGATAATAATTTTAAAATCTCACACGTTCATTTTCCAGATGATCATAGCAATCATAATCCAACTAACATGTAAAAATATTTTGCATGACCTTGTAAAACATAAAATTTAGTTCTTAGAAAAAAGCAAAAGCATGCACCTCACCCACCACATTAATTTCCCAATGATTAGTTTTGTGCTAATAAAACAATCGCTTACGCAAGAAATCAATTTATAAATTGCTAAGAACTCTCAAGCTAATAGAGCATCTTAAATAATAATTATGTAGCCAACAATAAAGGCAATCAACAAAGTGCTAAAAAAATTTACTAAGGTTCAAAATCAACAACAATGGATGGTAACACAAAAGCCTCTTCCTAGAAAGCAACAAGCACCCAAAAGAATTAAAAAGAAAAGCAAATGTTATAAGACCACACTTATAGAATTAGAGACACAAAGATCACTCTATGGTCTAAATAGAAAATTCTTCAAGAAGTCATTGAGCAACGAGCACAAGGGATGCCACCTAATTACCTAGGTTCATTTGCATGGCATTATTTTTTATCTTCCTATATTTATAAGCCTGTACATCCCTATCTTGATCTTGTATTAGCATTTAGCCAATGCTATAACCCTCAGCTAAAGGAAATTTAAAATTACAAAGACCAAGTATTGTTCTATCTTATGTCTAAACTCCTCATCGATACATTTACCTTAGGGCTTAAACCTAGGACATCCCCTAAAACCTTCAGTATTATTGTGACCTTAGAATACATAAATATGGGAGCAAGTTTTTCATATTTTGATTGGACCAATAGCTGAATTACATTATGCCTAGTAATGACCTCCCTAGAACCTCGATTCCTATCTCTAAATTCAAATTCCTCGACATGTTCTCTATGTTGGCTATTATATTTGGGTTGCTCATAGATAAATAAATCTATAACTATCATATTGATATAGTGTACGTCATCTCCATTCCCCATTATTACAATGAATCCCACTCTAACCAATCAAATAATCCTCTCTTCTTTGACTGGACTAGATTTCTATGCAAAAGAATGCATGAGCAAATCACATAGTTATAGATTACATAACATTTTGGTATCCCTTGCACCTAGACTAACTATTTTTATGAATAATTATAGAAAGCATGCCATGGATAGGCATGAACAAGATGAATGATTAAGAAAGAGAAATGGTAGTGTTGAGTGGTATTTTCACCCGATTGTGAAAACACACTCTCCGATAGGATTTGGGTTCTAAATCCTCTCTTGCAAAGAAATTAAATAAATAATTTCTCCAAGGTCTCCGCTATATTAGCATTTGCATATATGTATTAGTAATCTCAAATAAAGATATTCAATTTAAATGCTTGGAACACCTTAGTGATTGCAAGTAACTGAAAACAAGGGGCAATGTGGTTTATTTCACTCGTGAAATTATAATGATTGTTCGTTGCGTTATTTTTGGATTTTGAAGTTTTATTTTTATGTTTTTATTTTAATGCCTTGAGAATTAAAATAAAAGTGAAACTTTCGAAAAATAAAGTGCAGGAAAAAAAAAAATAAAATGCAAAGAAAAATGAATCTAGAGTACATTCAGGGTGATGCAATCCTATTCTGACAAAACTGAAGCTAATGAGGTTTCCATGCATACAACCTAACCTATTGAACCTGCAAACTCGCACAATCCAGGTAAGTTAGGTGCTGGTTTCTAGGGTTTAAACTGTAATTTTCAGATTTAGGCATTCGCATGAAGCAACCAAGAGAACTTGCATTAAACTTCACCTATAAACCTAAAAATCTGAAAGGGGAAAGATAAACATTCAATCTTGCATGCAGAAAATAACTCCTCCTTTCTTGCCAATGAGATGCAACTCTCTGAATTTTCTGTATTAAAAATATGGTCATTATACAATGACAAGAATCTCTCGGTTTCCCAAACCCAGAACTAGTGGAAGAAAATGCCTCAAAGCGGGCCCGGAATGGCCCTCTGCCTTGATGCAACTCTACTTATAGCAATTTCTACCCTCTAATGTAAATTGACAAAGTGGAGAAAAACACCACAAAAGCATGCCCAGAATGGCTTATTGCCTTTGGCTCTGCAACTCTGCCCATAGTGGTTTTTTGACCTCTGTATCAATCTGTGCCTCTGCTTTTATAATTTCCCAGACTGCATCGCTTAGTCTTCCATGCCTCTTCGTTGTCTTTGACTTTCTGTTCTATGTCGAAACGTTTAATATTTTCTGTGAATTGTAACACCTCTGTAACCCTTACACCTTTATGCCACGTGTTCCGTGCTTTTCTGCATGTTCTGTAACTGCCCCCGTGAATCGCGACAAAAAAAAATAGCATGTCGCGATATCGTGACGTTTTTCTACATGCAGCTTTGCTTTTCTACCTACACCGCAAAAACAAGACGTGTCACAAAATCGTGACATTTTTCTTCTACGTTCATTTTGGTTGCTCTCGGTCGTGAAAACGTGACATGTCGTGATATCGCGACAGATTCTTTCATTTACTCCTTCCATAGCTTTGCAGCCGCGAAAATGCGACATGTCGCGATATCGCGACAACTTTAGTGCCTTGCCCTGTTTGACTGGTTTGACCATGATTTTGTGACATGTCACGATATCGCGACAATTCTGGTGCCTCATCTTCTCTCTCCTCCATGAACCGCGATTTCGTGACATGTCGCGATATCGTGATGGTTTTCGATCAACACCTCTTCCTGCTTGCTTTGACCATGATTTTATGACATGTCGCGATATCGCGACAATTTTTACTTTGTGCTGCATTTTGTTGCTCTTAGCCACGAAAACGTGACATGTCACGAAATCGTGACACCTTTCATTTCTGAGCAGCGACAGAGCAACGCGTCGCGAAATCGTGACAACTTTCATTTTTGAGCAGTGACAAAGCAACACGTCACGAAATCACGACAACTTTTCATTTTTGAGCAGCGACAAAGCAACACGTCGCGAAATCGTGACAACTTTTCATTTTTGGCCGCGATAGAGCAACACGTCACGAAATCGTGACAACTTTCATTTCTGAGCAGCGACAGAGCAACACGTCGCGAAATCGTGACAACTTTCATTTCTGAGCAGCGATAGAGCAACACATTGCAAAATCGTGACAACTTTCATTTCTAAGCAGCGATAAAGCAACACGTCGTGAAATCGCGACAACTTTCATTTCTGGCAGCGACAGAGCAACACGTCACGAAATCGCGACAACTTT
This sequence comes from Wollemia nobilis, assembly GCA_028583015.1. Lineage (NCBI taxonomy): Eukaryota > Viridiplantae > Streptophyta > Pinopsida > Araucariales > Araucariaceae > Wollemia > Wollemia nobilis. The sequence goes on along the minus strand of JAQPPZ010017236.1, from coordinate 1,545,964 downwards.
CATTTCTGAGCAGCGAGAGCAACACGTCACGAAATCGCGACAACTTTCATTTCTGAGTAGCGACAGAGCAACACGTCGTGAAATCATGACAACTTTCATTTTTGAGCAGCGACAGAGCAACACGTCGCGAAATCGTGACAACTTTCATTTTTGGCCGCGATAGAGCAACACGTCGCGATATCGCGACACTTCTTTTTCTTGTTGTATTTTGCTCTTCCTTTGATTTTTTTAGCATCTGGGCCACTGTGGTTTTCTTTGAAAGCATGCAAAAAATGTGGGTCCCCAATTTTGGGGTGTGTTGTGGATCAGCCACAACAAATGGCGACTCTGCTGTCAAATGCTTCTGAGCATTTTGGTGAGAACCCAACCTGGAAGTATACAAACTCAGAAACAGGCATTAGCACATAAGAAATATAAACAAATGCCCATAGATCAAAAATACATGAATCATCAGAATCATTAAGTATCAGCTCGATGTGTGCAATGTGTTTCATTCCCTATCGTTTGAAATTGATCAACATTCCATCGTCAATTTTATATGAATGCATATGTGGGATTGTGAATGATTTGTGTAACCTAATAAATATGCTTAGAGATTTTGCTTTTATCAAGGCATAGACCTTCTAATATCATACACAAACATTCAAGATTATCAAACCCTCTTAGGATCAACTATATGTATAATGAATTGCTTTATTAGATCCCAAAGTTGGTTATGAGTCACTACTATCTTGAACCCATGTGCGAGTGAAAGTGAAATCAGAGCTTTGGGAAATCAGACTCCCAACCTAATCGAGATGAGAGTTTAACCCTATTCTTACTACTCTGATTTGGAATTCATTACCTCACTTTGAGCAAAATAATTTAACCAATTATGGAAGAAATGGTCATGCTAGCCTAACCCTTCGAACAATCAGTGGTCTTGTTTTTTAGACAAGACATGCTGCCATGCATGGGCATACTTAACCCCATAATCCATAATTTGGCCTCATTCATTCTTTTTCTTTTATTTCTTGGACCTTTGGGATGACTACCCATCCTTGCTAGGGACATGTAGTACGATCCTTCCAATCCAATATTGAGATGAAATGGGAAATATTAGTTTTTTTACTTCTTAGACCTTGGGGATGACTACCCATCCTTGCTAGGGACATGTAGTACGATCCTTCCAATCCAAGATTTAGATGAAAATGGGAAATATTAATTTTATTTCTTGGACCTTGGGGATGACTACCCATCCTTTGCAGAGGACATGTAGTACGATCCTTCCAATCCAATATTTACGATGAAATGAGACATAGGAGTTTTGGGGAATCAGATTCTCAACCTAAGCGAGATGAGAATTATGCCCTATCCTTACTACTCCATGTAGGTCAAATCAGAGCTTTGGGGAGTTGGATCCTCAACCTAAGTTCGATGAGGATTTAACCCTATCCTTACTACTCCGATTTTAGGCTTTAAGCTTTATGGAAGTGGTAAAAACCACTGTTTTAAGGATCATGTTGCATAATAGGATAGACATGAAATATTCTTTTCACCTGACCTTTTCTTCCAAGCAAGGTTTTGATCATTTTACTCAAGATCCTTTTTAGTGTGTATAAAATGTTCTTGGTTCTAGATATCTTCGAGACTTAGTTCCCAACCTTAGGATTTTCTTCTTATTTATGTTATAGCATAACCCTAAGAGGATTTGACACACTTTAATGATTTGTATCTGAAATGCATATGCAACTAAGATGGCATGTATATGCAAAGTGGAATGTAATATGAATGTATTGCTTTTCTGAATTGTGGATGGAGTACACCACCTATGTTGCCATAATTTGTAAAACTGACCACTTCATGCATCACAAGTTTCAAACGATATTATTTAATGTGTTTGCGTTACTTGTGGAGCTTTCTGCAATACAATTCCAATGTTTCATACTCTCCTGATCTTAGGCATAAGTTGACATCTCAAAAAATTTTCCTCTTTTTTTTTTTTTTTTTTCTAAAACAAACTAAACATGTCAAATGAAATCAAACACACAACTTAAATCATGATTAAACTAACAATCCCAAAAATGAAACTTGAAAAAAAACACAAACCAACAAACAAACCCAAAAACAATCCCAAAAATGAAAACTTGAAAGCCCACACCAAAAACCAAAAATTATATACACTATTGTACAAGATGATGCCAAGCTTGGACTATTACTTTCCTGGATCCCAAACATGATTAGAACAATTCAAAAAACATATGACACAATACACATGCCAAATTTTGTAGGAATCCAACAATAATAAGATCAAACCAAGCAATGCAACAAATTTCAACTTGCCATGCTCGCCATACCAATTTGATTTAGTTCTATTACCAACATCATAGGTGAGATTCAAATCAAATTGATTAGACAATGGTTGGTATTCAATTTTATCTTGTCTATTCTTTAAAGTGCAAGTTTCATCATTCCATTCATGATTTAGAAGTAGGCTTTCCTTTTCAAATGTGAGATGTTGCAAACAAGAGCCTATTTCTAAAAATCTTGAATTCAAATCATTTTCCAGGATTTTAAAGCAATCAAAATCATTCAAAACTTGACAAGCATCAACAAAATTTGGCATTTCCTCATTAATGATGTTAGCATCCAAAGGGACATCATGTAACCTATCACTTGAAATTTTTGTAGCTACTACCAAAGGTAAAGATTTCACCTTGTCATCCATACTCAACCCATCATGGTTAGAATTTACCACAACTTGATGAGTGTTAGTAACCTTTTCTTTTTTCTCATTGTCTTCTTCATCGTCCAATACCTGTTCAAAAACACCAAAGTTAGGCACCCAATCAAACATGCGTCCATCTTTTTCAAAACAAGAGCCTAGTTTTTCAAGATATGTGTCGCGTGACACCTTTCCATGATCAATGGCTTGAGTTGCCTTAAAATCCATATTTTCATTAGGATCATCAATAGTATCAAACCCACACCACTTAGGTTTTGTAATTTCATCATTTTGAGATGGCATAGACATTGTAGAAACAATAGGTGGATCAAGATTTTCGATTTCTTGCCCCTCAAGGGGAACAAAAACAATTGATTCTCCTTCTTCATCCATGGTAGTAGAATCATTATCCTTCTCCAACCTTTGATGAGATTCCAACCCTTCTTCCAAAACATTCTCAGATTGTACAGGACTTGTAATATCCTCATATGAAAGGGCAATTGTATTATCCTCGCATATCAATAGGCACACAAATTTCATAGAAGGTTTGGAGTGAGCATACTCTTCCCAAGAATCATAATGATCATCTTTCAAAATCAAATTGTGATGCTCAACTATTTCTTCATCATATTTTAATTCATCAACATGTTTCTCATCAAATTTATCTTCTCCTTCCTTAGATGGTTCGATTACTTCCAAAATTGGGTTATTGCTTGTATTCAAATTGATAAGGTTATCATAATCCACATGTGTAACCCATGATTCACGTTTAACATAATTTGGAAGGTGTGAATTTTTTGGGCCATTACTTTCAACAATGTCATCCAACGTGTCATCCGAATCAGATTCATCCTCATAGAATTCATCTTTTGGTGAGTCAAGGGTTTCCAATCTGTCACATGTTTCCATACTAGTTGGATCTAGTACTCCTCCCTTGCCTAAAATCATATTCTTATGAAAATCATTGAAATTGATTTTAGAAACATCTTTTGAATCAAGATGAGTATTTTGAAGTTGATTCATACTTAAGAAAGATGGTTGATCTTGCATAGTAGGTTGAGGATTTTGAAATTGATTGAAGCTTGGGAATGATTGTTGATTCTGAAATTGATTCACACTTGAACTTGGTTGAGGTGGATAAATCATTGGGTGGGTAAGGGAGGTATTAAATGATTGAAGATTATATGATCCAAAACCCACACCATAATTTTGACAACTCAATTGTTGCTCAATTGCCATTGCTTGAGTATAGGCTTGTGACAAAGATGTGATTTGAGGCATCCCTCGCAAATATGTGGACATGGGTGAGTCAAGAGCATTGATGTATATTTGGAGAGCCACTTCTTCTTGAAGAACATAAAATGTCACTAATTGAGTATATAATCCAAAGAACCTTTCAGAAAATGACTTCACATTTTCACTCGGTTCTTTTCTAATATAGACCAACTGATTGTACATGAGGATTGGGTCAACTCGCTTTTTGTTGAATTGATTAAGAAATGTTGCCTCTAGCTGAGCCCAAGAAGTGATAGACCCTAAAGGCAGACTTGTAAACCAATCATATGCCACTTTGTCCAAGGTGTAAGGGAACATTTTACAAACAACATCATCATACCAAATTGTTAAGTGATTCACAACAAATTTGAATGCTTGAATATGTTCTTCTGCAGTATTTGTCCCATTAGACAAAAATCGAGGAAGACATCTCTCAAAACCAACGGGCAAATAATGTTGAACTCCCGGTATGTTCAATGGGCTACCTGTCATCCACGGTGTAAACATAGCCATTAGTGAATCTTAAAGAATATAACTTTAATACCCAAAAATTCCTTTTTTTTTTTAAATCAAATCAAATCACATTATTCCTGTATGAACAATCAAAGTGTTAGAATAGTGCATAGCAATTCATGTCCTCCTTTTAACAGTACAAGGTTGTATTGTTAAAAGAGGGCTAAAGATAATAACCAATAGGGCATGAAATATTCAAAATTTAAATCCCTATAGCATTTAAATCACACTGAAATAAACCTATTCGAGCCCTCCTTCTAGCGCCAATCTGTTGTTGAAATCTACTACTTAATTTTACTTAAATCTCAAACTTATAAATGCTTAAAATCAGATAAAATAAACCTTTTCATGCCCTCCTTCTAGCGCCAATCTGTTGAGTGGTATTTTCACCCGATTGTGAAAACACACTCTCCGATAGGATTTGGGTTCTAAATCCTCTCTTGCAAAGAAATTAAACAAATAATTTCTCCAAGGTCTCCGCTATATTAGCATTTTACATATGTGTATTAGTAATCTCAAATAAAGATATTCAATTTAAATGCTTGGAACACCTTAGTGATTGCAAGTAACTGTTAACAAGGGGCACTATGGTTTATTTTACTCTGAAATTTTAATGATTGTTCGTTGCCTCATGTGCTAATGTGATTATTTTTGGATTTTGAAGTATTTTTTAGTTTTTTTCTTAATGCCTTGAGAATTAAAATAAAAGTTAAACTTCTGAAAAATAAAGTGCAGGAAAAAGAAAATAAAATGCAAAAGAAAAATGAATCTAGAGTACATTCAAGGGATGCAATCCTATCTGACAAAACCGAAGATAATGAGGTTTTCTGCATACAACCTAACCTATTGAACCTGCAAACTCGCACAATCTAGGTAAGCTAGGTGCTGGTTTCTGGGGTTTTAACTATGGTTTTCAGATTTAGACATTCGCATGAAGCAACCAAGAGAACTTGCATTAAACTTCACCTATAAACCTAGAAATCCGAAAGGGGAAAGATAAACATTCAATCTTGCATGCAGAAAATAACTCCTCCTTTCTTGCCAATGAGATGCAACTCTCGAATTTTTGTATTAAAAATAATGGTCATTATACAATAACGAATCTTTCGGTTTCCCAAACCGTCTTTGCCTTAATGTTGAATTTTAGTAATGTAAAGGAAATATTAGACAAAGTGGAGGAAAAAGCACCAAAAGCAAGCCCATAATGGCTTATCACCTTTGGCTCTACAACTCTGCTCGCAGTGGTTTTTCGACCCTTGTATCAATCTGTGCCTCTGCTTTTATACTTTTTGGTGCGGTTCTCTGCTTCGCTCCGTGACGCTTCGTTTCATTTCCCAGACTGCATCGCTTCGTCTTCCATGCCTCTTCGTTGTCTTTGACTTTCTGTTCTACGTCGAAACATTTAATATTTTCTGTGAACTGTAACGCCTCTGTAACCCTTACACCTTTATGCCATGTGTTCCGCGCTTTTCTGCATGTTTCGTAACTGCCCCCTGTGAATCGCGACAAAAAAAATAGCATGTCACGATATCGCGACGTTTTTCTGCATGCAGCTTTGCTTTTCTACCTGCACCGCGAAAACAAGACGTGTCGCAAAATCGTGACATTTTTCTTCTACGTTCATTTTGGTTGCTCTCGGTCGCAAAAACGCGACATGTCGCGATATCGCGACAGATTCTTTCATTTACTCCTTCCATTGCTTTGCAGCCGCGAAAACGTGACATGTCGCGATATCGCGACAACTTTAGTGCCTTGCCCTGTTTGACTGGTTTGATCGCGATTTTGTGACATGTCGCGATATCGCGACAATTCTAGCGCCTCATCTTCTCTCTCCTCCATGAACCGCGATTTCGTGACATGTCGCGATATCGCGACGATTTTCGATCAACACCTCTTCCTGCTTGCTTTGACCACGATTTTATGACATGTCGTGATATCGCGACAATTTTTACTTTGTGCTGCATTCTGTTGCTCTTAGCCGCGAAAACGTGACATGTCACGAAATCGTGACACCTTTCATTTCTGAGCAGCGACAGAGCAACACGTCATGAAATCATGACAACTTTCATTTTTGAGCAGCGACAAAGCAACATGTCGTGAAATCGTGACAACTTTTCATTTTTGAGCAGCGACAGAGCAACACGTCGCGAAATCGTGACAATTTTCATTTTTGGCCGCGACAGAGCAACACGTCGTGAAATCGTGACAACTTTCATTTCTGAGCAGCAACAGAGCAACACGTCGCGAAATCGTGACAACTTTCATTTCTGAGCAGCGACAGAGCAACATGTCGCGAAATCGCGACAACTTTCATTTCTGAGCAGCGACAAAGCAACATGTCACGAAATCGTGACAATTTTTCATTTTTGGCCGCGACAGAGCAACACATCGCGAAATCGTGACAACTTTCATTTCTGAGCAGCGACAGAGCAACACGTCGCGAAATCGCGACAACTTTCATTTCTGAGCAGCGACAGAGCAACACGTCGCGAAATCGCGACAACTTTCATTTTTGAGTAGCGACAGAGCAACACGTCGCGAAATCGTGACAACTTTTCATTTTTGGCCGCGACAGAGCAACACGTTGCGATATCGCGACACTTCTTTTTCTTGTTGTATTTTGCTCTTCCTTTGATTTTTTTAGCATCTGGGCCACTACAGTTTTCTTTGAAAGCATGCAAAAAAGGTGGGTCCCCAATTTTGGGGTGTGTTGTGGATCAGCGACAACAGGTAGTAGTGGATTGGACAACCTTAATTATGGCTTCTAAATCATACTATAATTACAATAGAGAATTTATAGAACCTACATTGAATCTAATATATAATAAAATTCCTTGATTGTCCTAAACAATAGTGGAAATATTGCAAAGATACCAAATAGAAGAAGGGGATTGGTATTTCTTGACTAAGGGAATCAGATTTTGTTGGGAATTCATTTCTACTACCGTACTATCATTGACTAGGTGTTCACCATGGAATATCATTAACAAGTAGATGATATAAATGTAGCCTTTAACATATGCATAAATAAAGTGGGTACGTGTGAGTATCCTTTTACTTTGAACCAAATTTAGTAACAACAAAAGGACAAGGAGAAATTCTAAGTAATTAATTTGAAAGACTAAAATAATGTGTAATATCACATAAGTGGAAGTACAACCTCAAAGATAAATTCAAGAATAAAATAGTGGACTTAATCAAAGGAAAACCGCCAGCATTCAAGGTCATATAACTCGATATTGAATAACTTTGAAACAATTTTGAAGATAATGAGTTAGCCTAGAATATCAGTAAGATGCAAGAGTTGCCTCCTTCGAGGGATTTATATGAGCCAAAGTGCGACTGTGACCCAAATAAGTACAAATATCATAGGTTGACTCAAAATAAAATAGATGCTATGCCAAATAAAATAAACTAGGAGAAAGGCAAAATTATGAAATGGTAGATCTTTAGATGCAAATGTGATGCTCAAAAATCCTAGTACCCATTGTTAATGGATAAAATATTTTCCAAAAAATATGATGAGAATATAAAAATTTGGAAGTCCTAGGAAGAACAAGTTAAAGTCAATATTATTAATAGTGAAGGTAAATATGTACACGAATAGAAATACTTAACACAAGAAGAGATAGAATAAAAATGAGTTGAATAAGTGAGTTCTAGGAATGATCTTACAAAATAAGTATCAATATCAAAAGAGAGACAAGCATATGCCATTGTGGTGATAGATTTGATAAGCCAAATACCTACACAAGAAACTCTGGCTATGTTGAGCAGTTTATAATTTTAAAAAAAATAATGAAATTTAACAAATATTATAGAATGATGAGATATATTATTGTAATATTTAAATAATGTACCATAATGGTTAACACTTTGGGCTCTCTTTTAGATGCCTTCCTCTTACAATACCTCACTCTTAATGAATCCAAAAAAATTTAAACAAGGTTCATGACGTATATTGTGGAGGTCATCTTAGTGGATATGCCATAGCCAAAAAGCTCCTACGAATGGGGTACTTTTGACATTCCATGGAAAAATATGCTCATGAATATGTACGTAAATGTGATAAATATCATAAATATGCCAACCTTGTTCATGCTTCTGCCCGAGAGCTTCAAGCTAGTTCTTCCCCCTGGCCTTTATCAAAATGGGACCTAGACATTATTGGGAAAATCAATCCAATTTCTTCAGATAGCCACAGCAACATAATATTTTACAAAATGGGTAGAACCTATGCCATTGGCTTCTTGTACAAGGACCCAGGTCTCAAAATTAATTTTTAATCAAATCATCTATAGATTTGGGATCCCATCCACAGGTGTTTCAGATAATGGAACATGTTTCAAAAGCAAATACATTAAAAGCTTTGTGTAAAATATAAAATCCAGCACAAATGGTCTACTTCGTATTATCCGCAAGGAAATGGTCAAGCTAAAGCATCTAATAAAACTTTAATTAAAATCTTAAAAATATAGGTTAATAAATCAGGACGAGATTGGCATACCCAACTATATCCAACATTATGGGCTTATCGAACTAGTGTTCGAACCCCCACTGGCGCTTCACCTTTTGTCTTAGTATATGGCATTGAAGTTGTTTTTTCTTTTTTGCTTGAAGTCCCTTCTTTAGATCTTTTACTTCAAAATGTTGAAGTAGGAGATGAATATTGTGTTGGGAAATTAAGCCATTTGGAATTACTAGATGAAAAGCGTATAAATGCCTTAGAGCACCTTCGCTAAGTTATTTAAACACCATGGGGTGATCCTCATTATAGGTTAGGTGGCATCAAGCCTACTTGGCAATGGTGCTTCTACCCAAGAGCTTCAAGCTAGTTCTTCCCCCTAGCCTTTCTCAAAATGAGGCCTAGACATTATTGGTAAAATCAATCTAATTTCTTCATATGGCCATAAATTTTTTATTATAGCAATAGAATATTTTACAAAATGAGTAGAAGCTATGTCATTGGCATCTTGTACGGGGACCCAAGTCTCAAAATTTATTTTCAATTAAATGATCTATAAATTTGGGATCCCATCCACACTTATTTCAGATAATGGAACATGTTTAAAAAAAAAGACATTAAAAAGCTTTGTGCAAAATATAAAATCCAGCACAGATGGTCTACTCCGTATTATCCACAAGGAAATGGTCAAGATGAAGCATCCAATAATAATTTAATTAAAATCTTAAAAATTTTGGTTAATAAATCAGGACATGATTGGCATACCCAACTATATCAAGCATTATGGTCTTATCAAACTAGTGTTTGAACCCCCACTAGTGCTTCATCTTTTGTCTTAGTATATGGCACTGAAGCTATATTTCCTTTTGAGCTTGAAGTCCCTTCTTTAGATCTTTTACTTCAAAATGTTGAAGTAGGAGATGAATATCATATTAGGCGATTAAGCCAATTGGAATTACTAGATTAAAAGTGTATAAATGCCTTACCTTCGCTCATATAAATATAAACGCAAAATATCATATTCTAAAAAAGTCCACACTCGATCTTTTGAGATTGGCGATCTAGTCTTAAATAAAATCAAAAAAATACAAATGCTCGAAATAATTTAAAAGGAAAATTCCAACCAAATTGGTTAGGACCATTTATTATCACTGCAAAATTTGGATTTGGTGCATATCGATTGGCAACTTTAGATGGAAAAGATCTTAAGGAACCCATGAATATCATGCACCTAAAACAATACTATGCATAATATCAAGCAATCTCACCACTGTACCTAGTTGTAAATACTTTGTAATTATATTTCTTGCATCTACCTTTAATTATCATATTTAAAATCCTATATCAATAAGTTACATTTATCTACCAATCTATCAAAATAAAATTGGAACTCAATTACATATGCCATATGATCACATCCATTTATTACTCCATTAGACCAACATGGTCAAAATTCATAGTTAATTTTGGTTTACTTCGAAGAAATTCAAAATTATCTTAAACCACTCATCAAAATACACATTTACTAAAATCTTGATTCTTGCTACTGATTATAAATCTCTCCTGAACCAAAAACACTACTATTCCACTAAATAAATTTTAAAGTTTTGGAAACTGATCTTGCCACTTTTTGAACCAAAAGACACTTACACATATTAAAAATTATTTTGCACAAGGGAAGATAATACTACATAGTAGTCCTAGCTTCTTAAGTGAAAGGTTTTTCCTTGCTATCCTATTATGCGCATGGTCTAGAATAGTGAGAATTGGCAAAAGGACAAACTCCTCTTTACCCGAATGAAATCCCTTGCTCTTTGTCTAATCTGAGCAAATATCCCTAAAAAAAAACAAATAAAAAGAAAGAAAAATAGTTTACTACAAACCAATAAAATCCCCTTGTTCAAAATAAAAAGTGAACAAGAATCCCTACTCAAAGAAATCAAAAGAAAAGAAGGGGGTAATGAGCTTGAATCCCTAGAATTTCTCAATTATTTAAACACCATGGGGTGATACTCATTACAGGTTAGGTGGCATCAAGCATGCTTGGAAATGGTCGTATCATAAGTAAGGTCAAGATGGAAAATGAATACATAAATCACACACTGGTTCTTGATAAATTTGAAATCATTCTAGAAATAACCAAAAAAAATCTTGAAGGTTGATTAGTAGATGTCATCATTTCATCATGGATTTTTATGACTATTAGCATATGCAATTGATACTCAAAAATAGTTAATCTTGCATTTTCATACTCATCACTTAGTATAAACATGTCAATTTTATTGTATTACATGATTACTTATCATCTCAACAAAAACTTTCATTTTGATCATACATAATCACTCTTTCATATCAATTACAATTTGACTTCGCAATGATGGCATGAGATAACCCTAATACAATATTTTTAGAAATATTATACCTAAGGCAAGTTCTTTATGCAAATTTATCATGCTTGATTATTATAATTGTACAAAACCTTTTTTTAAGATTAAAACAAAATTTATCTTAAAAGTCACACACATTACTTATCATCAACTAAATGACTTTGAATCAACAAACTCCAAATACTTTTGGATCATAACCCTTCAAGGTTAGCAATATAACAAAACCTCACACAAGATCCGCTTCACGACTATAGTGAGCAAACAGTCTTGTTGAGTGGTATTTTCACACATTTGTGAAAGTACACTCTCCTTTAGGATTTGGGTTCCAAATCCCCTCTTGCAAAGAAGTTAAACAAACAACTTCTCCAAGGTCTCCGCTATATTAGCATTTGCATATGTGTATTAGTAATCTCAAATAAAGATATTCAATTTAAATGCTTGGAACACCTTAGTGATTGCAAGTAACTCTAAACAAGGGGCAATGTTGGTTTATTTTACCATGAAACTTTAGTGATTGTTCATTGAACCAAAATAGAGCAAATGTGAGTTGGTCCTCATATGACCACGATGTAGTGCTCAAGAAATGGAAATTTGTGAAAATGCCATAAAACATAACTCCTTCAATGAAATTGGAATTTTCATGAAGGGAATGTCATCATAGGCTCATGAGTGCAAAATCAAACTGAAAAAATGAAATTTGACCTTAAAATGGAAATTTTCATTTTCGGATTTTTTAAAAATCTGCAGTAAAACAACAACTTCGATGAATTTTTAAAAATATTAAACAACTCCGAAAATGAAATTTCAAATTGCGTATTAGAAGTATGAAGTATAACCTACGCAATGGTTAAATTATTTTTGGATTTTGAAGTTTTTTAAATGTTTATTTTAATGCCTGAAAATTAAAAAAAAATTTGGAAAATAAAATGCAGAAAATGAAAATGAAATGCAGAAAATGGAACACAAGATGCATTCAGTTTGATGCTATCCTATTCCGACAAAACCGAAGATATGAGGTTTTCATGCATGCAACCTAACCTATTGGACTTGCAAAACAAGCACAATCCGGATAAGCTAAGTGCTGGCTCCTAGGGTTTTAAATGAGGTTTTCAGATTTAAACATTCGCATGAAGCAACCAAGAAAACTTGCATAAACTCCATTTACAAGCCTAAAATCTGAAAAGGGGAAAAATAGACATTTAATCTTGCATGCAGAAAATGACTCCTTCTTTCTTGTCCATAAGATGCAACTTTCTGAAATTTTTTGTATTAAAAATTTGTCATTTTACAATAACAAAATTTTCTGGTTTTCCCAAACTAGTCAATGGAAGAAAACAACTCGAACAGGTCCAGAATGGCCCTCTTGCCTTCAAATCTGTAACTCTGCTCGTGGCAGTTTCCAACCCCTTCTGGCCTCTTTGAATGACGTATTTAAACTTCTGAAAAAATTGTTTCTCCTTCCATGATGGTTCGTTTCATTTTCCGATGGTTGTTCTTTTCACCTTCCCTGACTGTTCGTTTCACCTTCCCTTGTGCATGCATGTGCTTTGGTTTCCATTTTATGGCCCTTCATCGTGAAAATGTAACATGTCACGATATCGCGACACTTTTTTTCTTTTCTCTCTCTTTGCTTTGAATCGCGAAAATGCAACATGTCGCGATATCGCGACACTTTTTCTTTTTTTGATCGCGAAAATGCAACATGTCGCGATATCGCGACACTTTTTCTCTTTTGACCGCGACAATGCAACATGTCGCGATATCGCGACACTTTTTATCTTTTGACCGCGAAAATGCAACATGTCGCGATATCGCGACACTTTTTCTCTTTTGGCAGCGAAAACGCAACATGTCGCGATATCGCGACACTTTTCTTGTTGCGCGAAAATGCAACATGTCGCGATATCGTGACACTTTTCTTTTTGGCGAAATGCAACATGTCGGATATCGCGACACTTTTCTTTGTTGGTATCTACTTTTCTTTTGGCGTGAAAATGCAACATGTCGCGATATCGCGACACTTTTTCTCTTTTGGCCGCGAAAATGCAACATGTCGCGATATCGCGACACTTTTTCTCTTTTCTTTTTCTTGCAAAAAATGCAACATGTCGCGATATCGCGACACTTTTCTTTTTTGGTCGAAAGTGCAACATGTCGCGATATCGTGACACTTTTTCTCTTTGCGAATGGCAACATGTCGCGATATCGCGACACTTTTTCTCTTTTGGCCGCGAAGGTGCAACATGTCGCGATATCGCGACACTTTTCTCTTTTGGCCGCGAAAATGCAACATGTCGCGATATCGCGACACTTTTTCTCTTTTGGCCGCGATCGTGCAACATGTCGCGATATCGCGACACTTTTTCTCTTTTGGCCGTGACGATGCAACATGTCGCGATATCGCGACACTTTTTCTCTTTGGCGCGATGGTGCAACATGTCGCGATATCGCGACACTTTTTCTTTTTGGCCGCGAAAGTGCAACATGTCGCGATATCGCGACACTTTTTCTCCTTGTGGTGTTTTGCTTTTTCTTTGATCTTTAGCATATGGGCCACTTCGGTCTTCTTGGAAAACATGCAAAAAATGTGGGTCCCCAATTTTGGGGTACGTTGTGGAGCAGCCACAACAAATGGCGACTCTGCTGGGAAATGCTCCTGAGCATTTCGGTGAGAACTCAACCTGAAAACACACAGACTCAAATACAAGCGTTAGCAAATATCCCAAGAATGAAACTAGATGAGAAATACATGAAGCATTAGAATTATTAAGCATCAGCTCGGTGTGTGCAATGTGCTTCATTCCCTATCGTTTGAAACTCGTTCAACTTTCCATTGTCAGTTTCACTTATGATTCGTATGCAAGGCTATGAATGATTTGTGCAGGATTTGATGTATGACAACTATGCTAGAGATATAACAACCTGCTTTGCAAAGGCTCAAACCTTCTAGTATCATGAACAAACATATTAAAACTGTCAAACCCTCTTAGGACCAAATATATGTATACTAGACTAGTTTAGCAGATCCCAAAGTTGGTTATGTGTCACTACCATCTTGAACCCATGTGCAAGTGTAAGTGAAATCAGAGCTTTGGGGAATAGGATTCCCAACCTAAGAGAGATGGGAATTTAACCCTATCCTTACTACTCCGATCTGGAGTTCATTACCTCATCTTGAACAAAATGATTTAACCTCGTTATGGATGAAACTGTCAAGCTAGCCTGTCCGTTTGAGCGATCAGTGGTCTTGCTTTTAGACAAGACATGTTGCCACGCATGAGCATACTCCACTCGCCGATCAGGCGTCTATAGCCCCGGTGGAGATCAACCCCATAATCCAGGATTTGACTTTACTTTTGATTTCTTGAACCTTGGGGATGACTACCCATCCTTGCAAGGGACATGTAGTACGATCCTTCCAATCCAATATCAATGATGCAATGAAAGTAGAATGAAAAATATTTGCTTTGGAATTTCAAGTTCTTGATTGGGCAAAATAGAAGCTTTGGGGAATCGGATTCTCAACCTAAGCGAGATGAGAATTAGACCCTATCCTTACTACTCCATGAAGGTCAAATCGGAGCTTTGGGGAATTGGATCCTCAACCTAAGTTCGATGAGGATTTAACCCTATCCTTACTACTCTGATTTTAGGCTTTAAGTACTATGGGAGTGGTAAAAACCACTGTTTTAAGGATTATGTTGCATGATAGGACAGACACGAAATACTCCTTTCGCCTCACCTTTTCTTCCAAGTATGGTTTTGACCATTTTACTCAAGATTCTCTTTAATATGTGTAGAACGTGCTTGGTTCAAGATAGTTCGGGCATCATTTCCCAACCTTAGGATCCTTTTAATATATGTTATGTAATAACCCTAAGAGGATTCGACACCTTTTCAATGATTGTATTTGAAATGTAGATGCAACTGAGGTGAAATGTATATGCAATGTGGAATGTAACATGAGATATGGATGAATGCATTGCTCTTTTTGAAATGCGGATGGAGTATATCACCTACTTTGCCATAATTTGTAAAACTGACAACTTCATGCATCACAAGTTCCAAACGATATTCTTTAATGTGTTTGCGATACTCGTGGAGCTTTTTGCAATACAATTCCGATGTTTCATATTCTCCTAGTCTTAGTCAACATTCATAAGGACATAAGTTGACATCTCGCTTTTTTTTTTTTTTTCAAAACAAACCAAAAATGTCCAAAGGACCAACACACAAAACTTAAAACCAAAACCAAAATGCAAACCCAACATCAAATAAACACAAACCAAAACCAACAAATTATATACAAATGTACAATATGGTACAAGATGATGCAAAGCTTGGACTATCACTTTCCCGGATCCCAAACATGATTAGAACATTTCAAAAGACATATGACACAATATGTATGCCAAATGTTGTAGGAATCCAACAACAATAAGATCAAACCAAGCAATGCAACAAACTTCAACTTGCCTCGCTCACCCCACCAATTTGATTTAGTTCCATTAATACTCACATAGGTGATATTCAAATCATGAAATTGATTAGACAATACTTGATCTTCAATTTTATCTTGTCTATTCTTTAAGGTGTAAATTTCATCATTCCATTCATGATTTAGAAGTAGGCTTTCTTTATTCAAAATGAAATTTTGTAAGCAAGAGCCTATTTCTAAAAATTTCAAAGCTAATTCATTTTCCATGTTCTTAGGCCAATTAAAATTGTGCAACAATTTACAAGCCTCTAGGATATTTACTAAATTGGGATCATTAGGAGTTTTTATCCTAGGTTCAAGAATTAATTGTTGATGAATTTGATTTAGCAATTTAAATGCATCAAGCTCCTTTTCATTCATTAAAGTAATGTTATCAAAGGTGTGGTTAGAAATTAATCCTTGTTCTTCATTCACCTTCAATGGCATTTCATCATATAGCACTTGTTCTTTCTCCATGATTCGTTTATCAAAGGCACCAAACTTAGGTACCCAATTGAACACACGTCCATCCTTTTCAACCCTCAAATATTTTTGGTCAAAGTGTATGTCAAGTAACTCATCTTCATGATCAATCACTTGCGTCTCCTCCCATTCATCTTCACCTTCCTTAGATGGTTCAGTTATTTCCAAAAGTGGGTTATCTCTTGAATTCAAATTGGTAAAGCTATCATAATCAAAATTTGTAACCCATGATTCAATTTTATCACAATTTGGAAGGTGTGGATCCTCTTGGTCATCACTTTCGAGAACATCATCCAAAGTGTCGTTCGAGAACAAGTGGTGAAATTCGATTATGTCTTCAACTTCATTTGTTGATTTTCCTTCCAATTCATTTTCAACCACTTGTGATGGCTTAGGAGCTTCTATAATGGGATCGATTTTTGAATTCCGTGTCATATAGTTGCTCCAATCCTTTGTAAGTACATCTGACCAAATCATGTCCACATAAGTTTGTTCATCCAAATCATCCTTTTTGGGTAATGATTCTGGATATTTCTTTTCCAAAACAAGATGGTGATCATTTGATTCCAACTTCTTGTTACCCATCCATAGAATTTCTTCTCCAAAATCTTCATGCTCTTCAAGACTTTTCGAATAGGTATTTACTTCAACATGAGTCACCTCAAAATCTCTTGTAACGCTCGAAGAAGCATAACATGAAACACCATTAAGATCGGCATTATGAATTTTCTTCCTAGGATGATTTGGATGCATACATTGATGTGCTCGTTTTTGTGGTGGAACATGCCTACATACCTTCTTAACCACTTTCTTTTG
The DNA here is from genome assembly GCA_028583015.1 of Wollemia nobilis. Classification (NCBI taxonomy): domain Eukaryota; kingdom Viridiplantae; phylum Streptophyta; class Pinopsida; order Araucariales; family Araucariaceae; genus Wollemia; species Wollemia nobilis. Next base: position 1,528,844 of record JAQPPZ010017236.1, on the reverse strand, counting down.
CTCTTTTACTTTCGATACGAACTCTTTGGGTTGAGTGGTAGAAGTAGTAGGATTAGTTGGATTGATATCCACGGACAAAGCTTGAACATTTGTTGCGATGGTTCCATGAGTGACCACATGATTCTCTAATTGAGGCATAGTTGGATGGATGGAAGTACTTGTATAAGCACAAGTGGGAGCATAAGTTGGTATGGTAGGATAAAGTTGATTGTAGGGAAAAATATTTAATATCAAATTTTGTTGTGCCCACGCTTGATTTACCATCGAGGTTTGATTGCAAGCCCCTAGTTGTCCTACCATAGTTGATTGCTCCATTCCATAACCTTGTGGCCTCAATTGTTGATCTACAATCATAGCTTCTGTGTAGGCCGATGCAAGATCAGTAACCAAGGGATTCATCCTAACAAATATGGCAAATAATGGATCCAATGCTCGAAAGTATATTTGAAGAGCACCACTTTCCTCAATAGTATAGGGAGAAATTAATCTCGCATAAAGCTTTCGAAACCTCAAGTTGAAATTTCTCATTGGCTCATTAGGTTCTCTTTTGCAAGAAGCAAATTGTTGAAATATCGTGAGAGGATCAATGAACAACCTAAATTGATTGATAAACTCATCTTTCAATTGCGTCCAAGATGTAATAGAACCAGTGGGTAAATTGATGTACCAATCATATGCCACCTCATCTAGGGTTCCAGGAAACATTCTACATGCCACATCCTCATGTTCGACATTCCATCTAACTAGGATATCCACATAGGCTTGAATATGTTCCTCGGCTAATGTTGGACCATTGTGCTTAAATTTGGGCAAATGTTTTTCTACGTTCTTGGGTAAATCATGAGAATCTCCACTAATGTTCAAAGGATTAACATGTATCCCATACCACGTTCCTGCAATTGTAGCCATTAATGAAACTCAAAGAATAACTTCAAAACCAATTTGTTAGTCATGAATAAAAGAAGGAACCATGACAAAGCAATATTCTAAAAATGTAAATTAGTTTCTGATTCACCAGATCGCATATGCGCAAGTGAAGAGCATACTCCTAGTGTTGTAGGCTTTCTGATTCACAAGATCGCATTACACGCAAGTGAAGAGCATAATACCGACAACAAATACATTTTTAGACAAAATAATTCCTTACAAATAATCATGAAATGACTAGCAAATATCAAACATGTAACGTATGAATAATCATGTTAGCATCAACCAAGAAATGTATCCATTAAAATCAAATGAAAGTAATTGCATGGAGACAACCTCGTTAGTCAAGACCAAAATTTTTCAAAATCAAATCAAAACACATTATTCCTGTATGAACAATCCAAAAGCGTTAGAACAATGCATAGCAATTCATGTCCTCCTTTTAACACTACAAGGTTGTATTGTTAAAAGAGGGCTAAAGATAATAATCAATAGGGCATGAAATATTCAAAATTTAAATCCCTATAGCATTTAAATCACACTGAAATAAACCAATTCGGCCCTCCTTCTAGCGCCAAAATGTTGAGTGGTATTTTCACACATTTGTGAAAGTACACTCTCCTTTAGGATTTGGGTTCCAAATCCCCTCTTGCAAAGAAGTTAAACAAACAACTTCTCCAAGGTCTCCGCTATATTAGCATTTGCATATGTATATTAGTAATCTCAAATAAAGATATTCAATTTAAATGCTTGGAACACCTTAGTGATTGCAAGTAATTGTAAACAAGGGGCAATGTTGGTTTATTTTACCATGAAACTTTAGTGATTGTTCATTGAACCAAAATAGAGCAAATGTGAGTTGGTCCTCATATGACCACGATGTAGTGCTCAAGAAATGGAAATTTGTGAAAATGCCATAAAACATAACTCCTTCAATGAAATTGGAATTTTCATGAAGGGAATGTCATCATAGGCTCATGAGTGCAAAATCAAACTGAAAAAATGAAATTTGACCTTAAAATGGAAATTTTCATTTTCGGATTTTTTAAAAATCTGTAGTAAAACAGCAACTTCGATGAATTTTTAAAAATATTAAACAACTCCAAAAATGAAATTTCAAATTGCGTATTAGAAGTATGAAGTATAACCTACGCAATGGTTAAATTATTTTTGGATTTTGAAGTTTTTTAAATGTTTATTTTAATGCCTGAAAATAAAAAATAAAGTTAAAATTTCTGGAAAATAAAATGCAGAGAATGAAAATGAAATGTAGAAAATGGAACACAAGATACATTCAGTTTGATGCTATCCTATTCCGACAAAACCGAAGATATGAGGTTTTCATGCATGCAACCTAACCTATTGGACTTGCAAAACAAGCACAATCCGGATAAGCTAAGTGCTGGCTCCTAGGGTTTTAAATGAGGTTTTCAGATTTAGACATTCGCATGAAGCAACCAAGAAAACTTGCATAAACTCCATTTACAAGCCTAAAATCTGAAAAGGGGAAAAATAGACATTCAATCTTGCATGCAGAAAATGACTCCTTCTTTCTTGTCCATAAGATGCAACTTTCTAAAATTTTCTGTATTAAAAATTTGTCATTTTACAATAACAAAAGTTTCTGGTTTTCCCAAACCAGTCAATGGAAGAAAACAACTCGAACAGGTCCAGAATGGCCCTCTTGCCTTCAAATCTGTAACTCTGCTCGTGGCAGTTTCCAACCCCTTCTGGCCTCTTTGAATGGCGTATTTAAACTTCTGAAAAAATTGTTTCTCCTTCCATGACGGTTCGTTTCATTTTCCGATGGTTGTTCTTTTCACCTTCCTTGACTGTTCGTTTCACCTTCCCTTGTGCATGCATGTGCTTTGGTTTCCATTTTATGGCCCTTCACCATGAAAATGTAACATGTCGCGATATCGCGACACTTTTCTTTCTTTTCTCTCTCTTTGCTTTGAATCGCGAAAATGCAACATGTCGCGATATCGCGACACTTTTTCTTTTTTGACCGCGACCATGCAACATGTCGCGATATCGCGACACTTTTTCTCTTTTGACCGCGAAAATGCAACATGTCGCGATATCGCGACACTTTTTATCTTTTGACCGCGAAAATGCAACATGTCGCGATATCGCGACACTTTTTCTCTTTTGGCAGCGAAAATGCAACATGTCACGATATCGCGACACTTTTTCTTGTTTGGCCGCGAAAATGCAACATGTCGCGATATCGCGACACTTTTTCTTGTTTGGCCGCGAAAATGCAACATGTCGCGATATCGCGACACTTTTTCTTGTTTGGCCGTGAAAATGCAACATGTCGCGATATCGCGACACTTTTTTTTTTGGCCGCGAAAATGCAACATGTCGCGATATCGCGACATTTTTTCTCTTTTGGTCGCGAAAATGCAACATGTCGCGATATCGCGACACTTTTTCTCTTTTGCTCTCTCTCTTTGCTTTGTGTCGTGAAAATGCAACATGTCGCGATATCGTGACACTTTTTCTCTTTTGGCCGTGATAATGCAACATGTCGCGATATCGCGACACTTTTCTCTTTTGGCCGTGAAATGCAACATGTCGCGATATCGCGACACTTTTCTCTTTTGGCCGCGATAGTGCAACATGTCGCGATATCGCGACACTTTTTCTCTTTTGGCCGCGATAGTGCAACATGTCACGATATCGTGACACTTTTTCTCTTTTGGCCGCGAAAGTGCAACATGTCGCGATATCGCGACACTTTTTCTCTTTTGGCCGCGATCGTGCAACATGTCGCGATATCGCGACACTTTTTCTCTTTTGGCCGCGACCATGCAACATGTCGCGATATCGCGACACTTTTTCTCTTTTGGCCGCGACGATGCAACATGTCGCGATATCGCGACACTTTTTCTCCTTTGGCCGCGACGATGCAACATGTCGCGATATCGCGACACTTTTTCTTGTTTGGCCGCGAAAATGCAACATGTCGCGATATCGCGACACTTTTTCTCCTTGTGGTGTTTTGCTTTTTCTTTGATCTTTAGCATATGGGCCACTTCGGTCTTCTTGGAAAACATGCAAAAAAGGTGGGTCCCCAATTTTGGGGTACGTTGTGGAGCAGCCACAACAAGTCTCCATAAACAAGCACACATCTTTGAGGTATTATTGCTAATTGATCAAAATCGTAAGGGTATATTTACTAACACAATTATCCTTCTTTTACAAACAATTCAATCACACTACATTACAAACATCAATTACTTTAAATTACACTTTACTCCACTACAATGATATTCTGATTAAAGCATGAGAAAATGAACATCAAAACTGTAAAACAAGAACTAAAAGTATGATTATGTAGATCATCAAAAGCAAATCACATTTATAGATCAACATCATCCACACATTAGATAAACCATAGACATATATATACCTTCAAAAAATATATATAATAGAATACAAAAAAAAAGTTAGTCAATTGGTATACCACAATCATGAAATTGGTATACTCAATCACTAGGGGGTACACCATAAAAACCAGCTCAGTGTATCATCCCCTAGAACCCCTAGAACTCTAGGTGTCATCACCCGAAGGCATTCTGGGCTCACAAAACCAAGAAGCCCCAGATACCAAAGTTGATATAGAACAACTAGGAGTAGCTAACTTTGGAGGCAATGAAGCTCTTTGATCCTCAGGAACTAACTAAAAATATAACATCTGATATAATGGCATTTTTTGTGTCGTCGAGGTAGCCTCTACATGTGCTACTATCAAGGCACCCTGTAAAGCACTACTCCTTGAGGATTGGTTGGAATTCATGCTCCTTGTAATATGTGATAGCGACACTGTCTACCATGATGACCAATGTCCCTACATCCTGGACAACTGAGCCTGAGCCTAGCTCATAAGACTTTGTGCCTATGAGATTTTTCCCTCCAACTGTTGAATGTGACTTGCTTGAATGGTTATCAGACTTCTCATACTGTCATTATATATCCGTAGAGCAACCACCTCTCCTACACTACTCGAATATCCTATCTTTTTCATAGTGCCCTTTTCAAGAAAATATGATCTAGGGGTAATATGATTCTCTCACTAAGGATAGGGTACTATCTACCCTGGTGAAGGAGCATCCTACTATGAAACTTCCTCCTATTGGTGTTGTCTCCTCCTCCCTCAATTCTGAGAGCCTGTTGAGCAAACCCTTGTGGTCGTAACCCCCCTCACATCCAAACCCCATGGGACCAAAACCTTCCTCACATTTGAGGCCTCTCTCTGTGGGGGCTTCTATCTCTATCCCTCTCCCCCATATCTAGCTGAGTGTTACCTATGAACCTCTTGAAAGGCCTCCTATATCTACCTAGCTATCCCTCTCTCCTGAGTGAGACTTACTAGATGAATGTTGGTATACCAAGTAAAATATCCATCCGTAACCCCTGCATCGTCACCCTCTGCCAGGGTGACCTCTACATCATTCTCATCTACCTCTATAAATATGGTGAGATCTAGCCACCCGCTAGTGATCATAAAATTTTGCACAACTCAAGAATAGATAAAATCTCAAATCTCTAGAATCCTCTGTACTACACCAAATTGACGTAGTACCCGATCGGTCCGATGGAGCTCTATCTCTCCTAGCTCCATACGGAGCCATCATACTCGCATCATGCGAGCCAACTCCTTAGCTAATTTCCATGATAAGTATCGACCACTCTGGTGGTATAATAAGAGTCCTCCCACTATCTCTGCCAATACCACTGTCAAAGCAAATACCCCATCTACTACGATGAGTCGATCTATGTTGACTCCACTCCGCTCAATAACAAAATATGGATCTCCTATCAACTTTCACATGGCCTGACCCTAGGCTAAATATTGATATATATAATGTCATCTAATGGGTACCCTGAGAATCCTCTATACATCCTCTAAAGTAGGGGCCATCTCTCCTGTTGACAGTAAAAAATAAACGAGCCTGGATACCAATGCTCGGTCAATGCAATAAGTAGACTATATCTCTATACATAGCATCTCAGCCATATGATTAAGCCCCACTATGGTAATAATAGCTCTCTCATCTGCACTAAGAGCTCCAACCCGACCCTCGAAACCAATATGTCACCACTCATGACCCTTCAGTGATCCTCCCTGCAAAAAAACCAAAAAAAAAAAAAAATTATTCATAAAAATTACGCAAACAAAAATAAAATGATAAAATAGTTTATAATTTTGGTCTTAATGTCTAAATTCGAACCTAAAACACAAAATGGGATGCACGAAGATGAAATCATATGTCCAAATTTGCAAAACTGGACCTAATATGTACAAAATCGTACATACAAATTCGTCAAAAATCATCCAAATTGTTCAAATTTGAACATAGTTTATGACAAATTTGTACATCCGATATTTTGGCAACAATCCGATTTCGTTGATGTGACCGCGCGATGGTATGCCGCATCAAAAATTCTAAAAATCTAAAAATTCAACCAAAAAAATCCAAACAATAGAGGATAGAATCACTTACCCGGATATTCCCGTTGCTACCATCACTCTTGACGTGAACTTTGTCAGTACAATGCACTGTAGTAGCTATTTTACCTATTTCCTCCAAAGCAAAATTCACTAGAACTGAAAGAAAAAATGAATTAGGGTTTTTTACCCTAATTTCTATTTTATACCCTATTTTACCCCATTTTCACTTCAAATTTCGAGTTTTGCAATAAATCATGAATTTCTTACAAAACTCGAAGGGGGTATCCCTAATAGTAACTATAAAACAAAAATTGAAAACATTTTACAACATAACGTACCTTTTCGCTACTTTTTCTTTAACATATTTATTGCTCATAAATGCGCTAAAGAGGGGGTAAAATGTAGCTACTAAATTTGGACACACTTCCAAATTATTAATGTTATTAAGACATCCTAATTATCCTAATAATGTGTAAATCACCCTCAAAAATACTTATCTTGATATCCGTGCCAAAAGAAATAAAAATTAACTTAATTGCACTATTTTTGACAAAATCGGATGATCTCAATGAAATCAAACATATCTGATAAAATTGGATGCGTCTAATTTTATCCAAATCACACATGCACCTAGTTTAGGCATCCAGTTGGATTTTAAACCTAATCTGGGCATCACCTGATTCCTGACAAAATCGGATGATCCAATAAAATTGGATACAGTCGATTTCATCCAAATCAAGGCCAAAATCTAATTTAGCCTAACAACTTAGTCTATTTTTGCCACCTACTTGATTCCTTGAATTGAAACAACTATTTAACCACTTAAACTCACAATAATCAATTTGGTTGATGATATTTGCAAGAAGATCTTAGAGAAAAGAAGGAGCTTTGGAGCATTTTTTGTAGGTTACAATGGAGAATGTCATTGTTAGATCATCATCCAAGGAGCATACAACCATGGCATCACTCTTAGTATATTTAGATTTTTTTATTTGATTTATACTTTAATTTTTCCATCATTTGCACAAAATTGGCTGCGTCCAAATTCATCCTTGTTGCGTCTGATCTAATATCTTGCCTTGCAGAACTAGCCATTGGATAAATACGACTGCGTGTGATTTCATACATTGCATATGATTTCGTACACAGCATATGATTTCATACATGTGTCCCTTTGGGGGTAAAATTTCAAGCATTAGATAGTTGGTTTTATTTTATTTCTATTATATCATCCTTATTACTACAATCTTGCATTGTAATTCTTTGTTAATTGCTAGATCTATTACTTTATTATTATATGTTACATATTAGAATGATCAATCTTCCATTTTTTCATGGTTGGCTAAAATAATAGAGGGGATTTAACTATCACAAACCATGATATATTGTGGCCTATGCAGATCTCCCTTCCCTAATTTCAAAATCTAGTGTTTTGTTGTGCAATTACATGTTTCAAACAAATCCGTACACATTCGATTTCATCAGACAAAATTGTACTTTCATTTTATCTTGTTTGCATTCGATTTCATGCTGTACAGTCGAATTCATCAAAAATTAGACATTCGGGTTAGGTAAGTGCTCAAAATTCATTCTTTCATACTTAAATTTATATTCTCTGTTCTGTATGCATTTGTATTAAAAAATAGAAAACCTCCCAAAAACATAGATTTATTACATTTTACACAAAACACAAAAATACAAAAAGAAAACTTATTAGCATAAACAAAACCTTTACATTTTAGCTAAACTTTGTAATGCTTTTTAGATAGGTTTGTGTGTCTTGTCTTCATGTGAAATTGAATTGCATGTAGCTAGGTAGAAATTGCATTTTGTCCAAACCTTAGGTGTATGCTTTCAAAACAAAGAACACATCAAACTACCACCTCACCTAGGCGAGAAAACCACCATAGCAAGTGTTTCCTTGTGAACCCCACCCTATTCGTCGACAAACACTAAAGAGAGTGTAGTAGAAGCACTTCTCATTAGATTTATAGATCCTTTATTTTTCCTCCCCCTTTCAGGCATGGGGGAGAAAGGGGTACAAAAAATTTGGGCCTACAGTAATTTTTTACTTTAATAGAATGGACTAAGTGTTGACTGTAACAAAAATAACTTGAATAAAATGTATACAAGCTCAATCATTCTAAAGACTTCAATTTTTAGCAATCCAATAGGTAATCCAAATAGAAAAATTACTTTAATAGAATACACTAACAATTAAGTGTAATAAAAATGACTTAAAGCAAAATTCACATTAAAAACTACAAATTGCATAGTAATGGAGGTCATACGACTATCACTTCATTGATTAGTAGTAGAATTACAAAGTAAGTCCAAGAAAGGACTACAAATCCAACCATTATAATGAGGTCTCTCTTCATATTTATAGGATGCTTATTGAATCTTGCTAATATTTACATTCAGTTAGGAAACTATTATAGATAGCTTGGAAAAATTTTCTAGAAGTAGACATGGTTAACCTAGATCTCATTCTGCACATAAATTTGAATTTGTCCTATCAATATGCAAGTGGATGCATTATTGGAGCTATCATTTTCATGCTTTGTGGTCTTTAACTAGAACTAGTTGGTGAGCACTTTCGTTGTTAAAGGTTTGAGAGTAGTGTCTTCAATTCTTTGAACAAATTAGGACCTTCATTTTGCTTGCAAAGCTTTTCTTAAATGATATCGTAACTTTGGTCTGATGGCAATATGTTAGGCATGTTTTTGGTTCAAATATTCTTTTAGTATTATATTTTATTTTTTTGCTCGCTCTTCGCCTTTAACTTGGGAATGGTGATTTCATCAACTTGTTTAGTTTGATTCATGTCTTTTCCTTAGAATTATCACTTACACTTTGCATAGTACCAGGCTCTTCCTCTTGGTGTTCATCCTTGTTGAAGAAATCATAGTTTCAAGTGGTGTGGATTTGAACCTTGTTGGCCATTGTTATGATATCGAGTTATTGAGATTCATGGTTCTATTCTTAGCTTTAACCATGCTTATTTCATATCCAAATATGGCCCAATTTTAGAACATTTTGGTCTTAGACTCAACCTTTAGGTCTTGGCTTGTGTGGTTCAAAACTTCTTTTCTTTCTAGCTGACATTCATCATCTTATTTGGCTAGATTTTATGCAAGGCACTCCTTTCTCCTATTTACTTTTCTCTCTATGTGTCCTCGGGATTCTATGTGGTTGTGTTGATGTCACCTCTTTAAAGTGCTCAGTTTTGAAACATCATAGCTTTTAGCATTGTGCGGTTTTGAGAAAAAAAACTTTGCGCTAATGTTGTTGATGGCATCATCCTTGATTTGAACATTTGGTTTCATGTAACCTTGCAGCTTTGAAACACTTAACTAGTTTTTGCAAAAATAATATATGTCCTTTCATATTTAAATGAGGTCTTGAATTTGACCTACATTATTGGCACCTCCTAGGATTTTTTGCTTACAAAAAAGAACCCAAATAGCCTTATCACTGGATTACAAAATTGTGAAGAAGAGCAAGAGTTAAAGGAACTAGGAAAATAAATTGACACGGGAAGAGGGGATGAAGGTGGCACAATGTATAATAGATATCATAGGAAAAAGGAGGGTAGGTTTCATATAAATTATAAGATAGAATATGATAAAGAGATATATAGGGGGATGGAAGAATAAATGGTGGCACAAAGGGGTATTATTGAAGAAAAAGAGGGGAACACAATATTCTATGTGATAATATTTAGGAGAATTTGGAAAAGTAGAAACTAAAAAATATTTGGAATAAGGAGTTGATGGAACAATGTATAGGTGATGAAAGAAGAAAAGATAACATAAAAGGAAGAAAATGAAGAAAAAAGGGAGAGATGGTGTAAGGGGATACCTAGACTATGGGACCCCCACAAAAATGTACCTCCATGAGAATACTCCATCTTAGCCAACAACTACTTCAAGTCCAAACAAGATGCCTTAAGTAAATATTCCAATGCTTGTGGTCCAAAATTTGTCATTATTATGATTTATCCTCTTCTTTACACAGTTGCATAGGAACCTCTTTTGTCTATCACTTGTAGCAGCACAACACTTCAATTCTCCACAAGTACTCATGACTACAGTGCAAATCAATTTCTCTTGAATTTTTTGGTTGATATGGCTTTATATAAAGCTCAAATGGTAAATTTACCAATTGGACTTTCCATAATAATTGCATGCTTGTATCTTTTGATTTAGTATTTTTTTCCAAAATTAGGGAGCTTACATGAACTATTTTTTTGCATGCTTGATTTGATATCTTTAGGCTAGTTCAGTTGTTTTGGCTCAATTATCTTATGCTTTTCTTTCATCATGCATAGGATGGGGTGTTATGTCATACTCATACATGCTTTTCCAGCTTTGATCGTGTCATGTCATAATTATTAGTACTTTTCCCATCATTTTTTCCTCTTCTCTATCTTGTCCATTAGTCTACGAAGTCAAAGAAAGGATGGTAGAGGGAGAAAGGTAGATTAAATCATGTGAAGGGAATTGGGGGTATGAAGGGATGTATGGAATAATGATTATGAATTTGAGCATGTGAGTCATAGCAGAGTAGATTCTATAAGGAATAATTCTTTGAGGATTGGGCATCTTTTTGTTTTGGATTTGAGTCTTCATTTTCCTATCTGGCTTATGTAGATTCTTTTTTCTATGCTTTGATGTGCTTTCTAATCTAATCAGCTTGTAGGTTGTTCACTATTTGGCTTATTGCCTTTATTTACTATAGTTATAGTCAGCTTTTTATTTACATGTCGATTATTTACATACAAATGTGGTGTGGTTGCCCATGCCTAGCAGGTGTGACTACTTGTGATCTATCCCTTGAATATACAATGCACTGACCATATGATACGAAACTTGAGCTTCTCTTTGTGATTGATTCTCAGGGTCTCAAAACTATCTTCAAATATTTCTAGATGCCAATCTAGCTTTGTTATGTCCTCAAGGAATTCCTATCTCTCGGCATGTGTGATAGTCATAGATAATTGTCTTTGACTAAACTTTATCTTGCTTAGTGTTAGTCTTCCCAATGCCTTCTATAAAGTTCCCAGAAGCATATCTATCATCAAGTAAATATGTATTTAAAATGTTCTTTTTGACTTGTGCCCTTTTTCTTTAAATATACTTTGATTGAATGGCCAGAGTTGTTGAAGATTATGATTCTCCATATTTTGAAAAGAAAATAACTGGTTGGTGGACCTAATTATTTATTGAAAACAAATTTATGTCCATTGAATTTATCATAGTACTGTGATACTTTCTATGTTGTATTTGATCCTTTTTTGGCCAAACACTTATTTCTAACTTTACATCCCAGGTACCTTTTCGTGATAGAGTTGTTTTTAGTTCTCCATATTCTTCAATGCAAAATGGGAGCAAGCCCTGGTTTGATATTTTTATCAACTTTTTACTATAAGTGATAATCATGTGACTTTGGTCATGGCTCAAGTATACTTTTATTTGTTCTAGAGTATCTGTAGATAAACACATGCCAAATATGGATAATATATCAACAATTATTATATCTTGTACCAACGCCATATTTGGGCACCCATATATCAACAGTTAAAAATATTCTAAAATATGAGCTACTTGTATAGATCTCCCTTTGAACTAAAACTACTCAGCTTCCACTGAACTGGGGATAAATCACATGCTTTTGCAAAATTCTAATGGCATGATCATGTCCTTTGCTTTTGTATCTACTACACAATTGTGTAGTATGCACTTCTCTGAGAAAAGAGAGATAAAATGGTGGTTGATTTTCCTACATGCCTAGAGATATTATTTTAGCTGCTTTATTTACTAACCTATTAATATTCTTAGATTATTCAATAGATGATTCCACCAGGTCCACTTTTTTTGCCACTAATAGATCTTTTCTCAGATCTAGAATAGATCTTGTTGAGATATTTTCAATTTCTCCTAGAACTTCTTGTGTCGGTGCAAAATTTTTAAATAATCCTTGAAATTGACTTACTCCTTATACTATTTTTTTTAGCATTGTAGCTAGAAAATACTTCTTACATAACTCAATCCTTAGCTACCTCAATGGATTTTTGGCTAAAATTGATACCAAGGCATGATAATGCATCATATTCCTCTTCCCACTTTGTATGGCTAAATTCCAAATATGTTTGGAGTCATACTAATTCTTGTTGATTGGCAATGGAAACTATTCCTCTTCGGCATGATTGCTCTAGCACTGATGTGAAAGCCACCACATATTCCATAAATTAGAATTTCTATAGGTACATAGGGTGCAATATATTTTCTTCGACATGAATCCCTATATGTGATGAAGCTTTACATGTAGCTAGGATTGTGGCTACTTCTTGTATATCATCAACAAGACATTGCTCTGTCTCTCCCTCTATAATATATTTTATGCCAACAGAGTACCAAAATTTGGTATACTTATGTGTCTACTGAGTTATTGGAGTTGCCTATTTTAGACTAAAAGAGTTTCCCTCCATTCTTCTAATATCTTCAATCAGTTTTTGAATCATTGCTTTCAATTCTTGCTCTATTTGGAGTTAATTATCCTATAAAGTGGGGATGCCAATAACAATGGGGACTTGGGGTGTACAAGACTTAGACTCTTCATCATATGATGTGCAATACATACCTGTGGAAGGGTTGGGCGGGTATATGATGTTTCTAGGAGGAATTTTTCCTACTGTGATGAGCATATTTCTGGAAAATATGGCTTCTTGAAAGACCTATAGGAATCTTCTTTACTTAGACTATTGAATCAAAAAGTTTAAGTTTGGATGAAAAGTGTGTATGTAACATATATATGCTTGAGCAGGAGAAGATTAAAATTCTCTTCCAATTCCTTTTAAATCTAACATTAAATTCAAAAATGCTTTCATGAGAGGCTCTTTGGATAGAAGAAAAATGACTATATAATAAGAATGGATCTCCAGGGTCATAAAATTCATTTATAAGAGCCTTGGCTAGTTTATCCCAAGTACTAATGTTCTTATCTTCCAATGATATATACCACAATAATACCTTACCCTTGAAGGATTGGATGAGTGGTCTAATCATCACAACTTCAAATACAATATCATACATAGTAGCGAGAGAAGCTACATCTTGGCAATGCTCATAATCATTTTTTTCTTTGCCATCATAACTGGGTACAACCTCTAGGATGACCTTTATTATTTTATGAAGGATTGAGACATTAAGAGGACCAATATCATACCAAGGTGGACAATATTGTTCATCCATGAGAATGACATCACCTATCTATAGATAATTCTAGGTTTGATCTCTAGGGTAGTCATCAGAATCTACTAGTAATGTGGTGGATACTCTAATTTGACTTCTAATCATATGAATATGGGACAAAATGCTCATATTATGAGCTTTCAATAGATAGAATTGATAATCTTACTACCATACAATTTCAGGTTCTATCTTCAAGGGAATTGCTAGCTAAACATACATTTTCCACAAATGAGGTCAATATTGTTCATCAAATCTTGATTCTTTCGAGTAGGTGAGACAAAACAATTATGTTCGAGTCTCATCAAGCATACCATTTACTAGTAGTAGCACAGTGGATAGAATTATTCTCTCTAGTGGGGTGTTTGCATCCCACTGGGCATGCCATAAACTACTATACTATTGAGCTAAATATTCCATTACTATGGAAAGGCGTTGCACTCGGTGATTCTAGCCAAAGTATAATTTTGGATGAAACAAGAGATTGTTCTTTGTTTCAACCTTTAAATAAGGATGACTCATTTTGATTAAATTTGGGAAAGGATATAGAAAAATATTAAGTGTTATAAAGGAGTAAGGGTTAGAAAAATGTATGGAAAAGTGGATGGGATATAGTGTAATAACATTGGATCTCACTGAGTAATATGCTATCAAACCAATTACATGACACTTAATAGACCAACCATTATCACCTACAATTGCAGATTCATTTAGCTCATGATATTTACTCTAATCATTCCAAGGATTCAAATAATTAGCAATCCAATAGGTGATTCTTTGCTTTAACATAATAGACTAAGTGTTGAATGTAACAGAAATAACTTAAAGAAAATATATACAGGCTCTAATCATTCCAAGGACTTCAATTGTTAGAAACCTAATAGGTAATCCAAATAGAAAAATTACTCTAATAGAATACACTAACAATTAAGTGTCATAGAAATGGCTTAAAGCAAAATTTACATAAAAGCCTACAAATTGCACAATAATTGAGGCCAAATAGCTATCACTTCCTTGATCAGTAACAAAATTACAAAGTAATACAAAGCAAGGATTACAAAGTCGACCCTTGTAATGAGGTCTTTATTCATATTTATAGGTTGTTTATTGAATATTGTAGCGTAAGATTTACATTTAGTTAGGAAAATATTATAGACAACTTGGAAAAATGTTTTAGAAGCGGACATGGTCAGTCTAGATCTCATTTTGCACATAAATATGAATTTGGCTTATCGATCTACAAGTGGTTGCATTATTGGAGCTATCATTTTCATGCTTTGGTTTCTTTAACTAGAATCAACTAGTGAGCACTTTGGTTGTTACAGGTTTGAGAGTAGTATCTTTGATTCTTTGAATAAAATCAGGTCCTTCATTTCACTTGTAAAGCTTATCTAAAATGAGACTATGGCTTTGGTATGATGGCAATATGTTAGGCATGTTTTTGGTTCAACTCTTATTTTAGTGTTACTTTTTTCTTTTTTCCCAATCTCAAGCTCTAACTCGGTAATTATGATGTCATCAACTTGTTTAGTTTGATTCATATTTTTGCCTTAGAATGCTCACTTGCACTATATGCAATATCGTGCTCTTCCTCTTGGTGTTCATCCTTGTTAAAGCAATCATGGTTTGAGTGGTGTGGCTTAAAACCTTGTGGACTATTTTCATGATATAAGATTCTTGATAATCATAATTTTGTGTTTGGATTTAAGCATGCTTATGTCATCTCTAAAGATGGTCTGATTTTAGAATATCACAGTCTCAAACTCAATCTTTGGGTTTTGACTTGTGTGATTTTGGGCTTATTTTCTTTTTGTATGACATCATCATCTTATTTGACTCAATTTAGTGCAAGGCACCCCTTCTCCTCTTTATTTTCCTCTCTATGTGGCCTTGGGCTCTTATGCAGTTGTGTTGATGTCACCTCTTCAAAGAACTCAAATTTGGAACATTGTAGCTTTCATAATTACACGGTTTTGGGTAAAACAAACTTCGTGATGATGTTGTTGATGGCGTCATCCCAGTTTTGAGTATTTTGGTTTCAATGTAACCTTGCAACTTTGAAACACTTAACTGATTTTGGTAAAAAGAAGACCTATCCTTTAGGATTTAAATGGGGTCATGAATTTGACCTACAGTTCTCTAGATAAAATTGGTTGGATTTATTTCCAAATAATTTTGGTTGTTATTTTCTCTAAATAAAATTGGTTGGATTTATTTCCAACTAATTTGGTTGTTATGTTCTCTAGATAGATTTGGTTGTATTTGTTTCTAACTATATGGGTTGTTATGTTCTCCAGATAGTTGGTTAGATTTATTTCCAACTAATTCATATTGGGAATATTTTATATTAATGGATTTTATTGGATTATTAGGGAAGATTTCTCTATAAAAGAGAAGGAATAATGCATTATAGGGGTTAGAAGAGGATGGGAGATGAATATGAAGAGGAAGAGAATGGATGTGTATGAATTGAAGATGCTTGTAGAAGGGTAATTTCATCCCCTTTCATAATAAAATATGATTGTGTCCTTTTCTTATTTGTGCATATATATATTGAATTAAAGATTTACTTTCCATTGTGTTGAGCAAGGGCCCACTCCATCAGCACAATGAAAAGTATTATATTCGTAAAAATGTTTATAGAATAATTAATGAATTAATATTTTATTTCAATGCATTTTGTATATTATTCTAATTTGCAATTAATACATTTGTATGTTACTATAATTATTTGTTTTAATTTCTTGGGATTGTTTCATTCAACTGCTAGATTATATTTTATTCTCATAAGTGTGTTATTTATTTCTTGCAAGTGTGTTAATTTACTTTTTAGCAAGTGTGATTTCATTTTCTACAAGCATGATTTTATTTTTGCAATTTGTTTTTTGCAAAGTATGATTTAATTTTCTACAAGGGTGATGTCCGAGGTGTAGACCAATTGGTTCATCCAAACCCCATAAGGGGGGCGAAGATCCAAGGTTCAAATCTCGGGCCTCGCTAGACTAAACGCTTGTCCCTTTCCTGGTGCTTTCAGTGGCATAAAAGGTTTAAAATTATTGTGGCATGGCGGTTATAGGGGCGTACTGTGCGAAGATCTATGTGGTGACTTCCAGGGCGAATAGCGTAGAATACTGTGGCGGCCATAAAAGTTGGACAGCCTGCCCGGATTCGTGGCGGCTACCGATTCCACCATGTTAAAAAAAAAAATTCTACAAGGGTGTAACTTATTTTTTGTAGGTGTGATTTAGTTTTTTTTAAGAATATTTTAGGAACCCCATTACCGAAACCCATATATAAAGCTTTCCTAGCACATACAACCTTCAGATGCCACCTCAAATTTGACAAATTTAAAGTGACATTATTAAAACTCATCAAAAAGTGCCTTGGTTAAAATTTCTCTCCTCAACCTCTTAAGGATCTATCTAATGCATATAGTTATCTTACTAAAGCTCTTGAGTGAACAAGTTGTTCCTCTAGATTTAGACCCTAATGACCTTACTCCCATGGTGGGGTCCTTTGGGGTAAACCATTCAATAATATCATTCTATGAGGATGATATTCTATCCACCTCTATTGTCAAAGAACCCCCTCTTTATATCACAAGCTATAGTGATGACACATCAAATAAATTCTTATCGATAATGACTCAGCCCTTAACATGTGCAACTTAAAATTCATTAATAACTTTAGGCTCACTAAGTAAGATTTGAACAAATATGATCTATTCATTGGGGCATTCAAAAATGGAGAGTGCAAGGCTATCAACACTATAGTCTTGTCCCTTGAAGTTGGACCATATGTTATCAACACCCTATTCTATGGCATGCCTTGTGATCTAACTATCATGACCATGGATTCATGTGATGTAGGTCATTCCTTCCACTTTCTAATAGTTCCTTAAATACAAATATTAGGGCAAGACAATCCATGTTTCAACTAACCCTAAACCTTTTTTTTATTGCCAAGCAATCGAGGTTAAGAATCCAAAAACACATCTTTACCCGTTCTTGAAATTATATTCATCAACTTCTTCTTTCCCTCAACCTCCCATCACATATGCATTAAGGTCATTAACCTTAAGTGATCAATCTTCCAATAGTGAATCTAAAGTTAAAACTTATAATTCAATCAACTCAAATAGTAATAATCAAGATAATAATCTACATCTTTTGGACCTAGCCAATGTCCCTCCATCTTCCTAAACCCTAGGCTTTCCCTCTATGAAGGATAAGATGGTATATATAAGAAGTTGTTCCTTCATTTGTATTGGTACTAACAATGATGATCAAATATTTGGCAATAACCTTCATCCAATCAAATGATAGTATACTTCATGCTACTTGTTGGCCTTATATCCCATATCAAAACAAATCCTTTCCAATATGGGGTATGAAGGTAAAGAATTAGGACTTCATGAATAAGGTATCAAATATCCCTTAAAGGCCAAAGCCTAGCCAAGGTGTTATGGAATATGATATATCCCCAACCACAATGAACCTTTTCCCACTTCTCTTTCATCCAAATATGATGACAAAGTCATTAGTTTCTTTTAAGAATCCAATGAAGACACTATGTCCATACATGGGTTGGATTGGGATGAGTAGGACAAGGATCCATAACTACTCCTAGGTCCTAGTCCTATTAATAATACACGTTATGCTAGTGTGAATTATCTAACTTTAGCCTACCCAATGTTGATTATCTATGAAAGCATATGCAAAATGGAAGGCATCCTATATGGTCCTCCTCAAGATGGTTCTTTGAACCATATCATTCAAAATGACTTCTTCTTTGGCAGATATTTTTTCCAAATTAGAAATATCACTATCTCATAGCTCAATGATTATGGTTAGTCGCCACTTGATTCCTTGGATCTAGAGAACCTGGGAGTGTTGTTGACAACCCCTCAATTGGAGGACAAAACTCATATCCTAATTAAGGAAAACATCGATATTAATATTGGGACTCTTGAATATCCCAAAGTATTAAAATTAGGAAAGGTTTTGATCCTATCTGAGCGTAAGGCCTATACCACACTCCTTACTAAGTCCAATGACATTTTTGCATGGTCCTATATCAACATGCTAGATTTGGATCTTTCCTTAGTTGTCCATCACTTAATTATCAAACAAAATGCCAAACCTACCAAACAAAAACTATGAAAAATACTTTTTAAAGTCACCTTGCTTGTCAAAGAGGATCTCCAAAAGCTCCTAGATGTTGGATTCATCAAATCAATCAACTACTTTTACTGGATATCTAATATTGTCCCCATTAGCAAAAAGGAGGGCAATGTTAGAGTTTGTACCAAATTTCAAGACATCAACAAAGCATGTCCCAAATATGATTTTCCCTTGCCTAACATTGATATGATTATCGATTTCACTATAAGATGTGGAATGTTGTCTTTAGTAGATAGGTTCTTGGGATATAATAAACTTTGTATCATTCCTAAATATCAATCCAAAACCTCTTTCATCACCTTGTCGGGCACCTCTTATTATTAGGTCATGCTCTTTGGCCTAGAGAATATAGGTGCCACCTACCAAAGATCCATGACCTATATCTCCCACTATATTATGCATGATATTGTAAATTTTTATGTTAATGATCTTCTTGGTAGGTCCCTCAATTGGGAAGATCATGTTTGAGATCTAAGACACATCTTCGAGCAGTTAAGGGAGTACAAACTATGCTTGAAACCTCAAAAGTGCATCTTCAAGGTAACTCTAGAAAAACTATTAGGATTTATCGTATCTCAATGTGGCATTGAAGTTGATCTTGATAAAATAACAACTATCATTAATATGCCATCCCTTCAAAATTTAACTTAGCTTTTAAGTCTCCAAAACAAGCTTCAATCCATTCAAAATTTATATCTCCCATCTCACTAGCAAGTGTCATCCTTTCTCTAGAATCTTGTAAAAGGATATCACCTTCAAATGGGATGCTAATTACCAAATGATCTTTGACACTCTAAAATATTACCTTGTGTCTCCTCCTATCTTAGTTCCTCTAAATCTAATATTGTTGTTATACATTGCAATAATTGACCATGTATTAGATGCTATGTTGGCACAATATAACAACTAACATAGGGAAAGAGTCATCTATTACATAAGTTAGTCTTTGGCTAACTACGAAGTTTGCTACACCCCTTTAGAAACAACTTGTGTCATTGTAGTGTTTGTTTCTAAAAAGCTTAGATAGTACATGCTCAACCACAAAATCTGTTTTATCATGAGGCTTGATCCCTTGTGCTATCTAATGTTGAAACCCCATCTCTCAAGGAAAACTACTATATGGTTTCTAATGCTTAGCGAATTCAACCTTAAATTTATCAATCAAAAATTGTTAAAAGGTCAAGTTATCTCTGACAAATTGGTAGCAACACCCTTAGAAGCTAGTCATATTCATATTGAAATTTTCTAGATGAGTTAGTTTTTCCATAGAAGTGGATCACTTTGATTCCTAAACCCTATACACCGATGGCACTCAATGTGTCAAAAGAGAAGGGACAAGAGTCATCTTGGTCACACCTCAACAACAACTTATCCCTCTATCCTTTAAAATTTAGTTCTCCTACACTAATAATACAACATAATATGAAACTCTCATCCTAGGACTATATGTAGCCCTAACCTTTTAGGTTAGGATCCTCTCCATCTTTAGAGAGTCCCAACTTGTAGTTAACTAAATCAATGATGTTTATCAAATGAAATATGAAAATATTAAGCCATACAGAGATGTGGTTGTCAAGCTCATGTTTTATTTTGATAAATCACTATCAATACCTTCCCTCGATTTAGCAATCATCACGCTAATACTATGGTCATAACTGCATCCCTTATCCCCTAGATTTGGATGACAAACAAACATTGTTCATCATTTGACAAGTTAGGGATCCCACAACCTTAGATTCTAGCAAAATTTATTTAGAGGTGTTCTTCATAGATGCATCATCTCCTTCTGATCCTTAGTATAAGGACATCCTTGCTTTCCTCAAGTCTAGTATATTGCTTGATGGTTTAGACAATAATAATTGTAAGAACCTAAAGTAATAATCCTATTGCTATATCATTATCAATGACATCTTGTACTATCAATCCTTTGATGACATCCTTCTTAAATGCTTGTCCCCTTGAAGCCCAAGTAATTATCAAGGAGGCTCATGATGGATCCTACAGTGATCACTTTAGTGGCATAACCATCACCAAGAAACTTATACAAATGGGTTACTATTGGACCTCCATGGAAAAAGATCTTGCAATTACATCAAGAAGTGTGATAAGTGTCAAAAACATGACAATCTTATCCATGCTCCACCTCGATATCTTCAACCTTTGACTTCTCTATGGCTTTTTTTTTAGGGCTTAGACAACATTAAGAACATAAATATAGTATCATCTGATGGACACAAGTTCATTATCATAGTTATCAAATACTTTACCAAGTGGTTTGAAGCCATGTCGTTACCCTTAGCCACTGGAGTACAAGTCTCCAAGTTTATCCTTAACCAAATTCTCTATCACTTTGGCATCCCTTCTATGCTAAACTTAAAAAATGAAACACCCTTCAAGAATATGAATGTTCAAAAAAATGATGTTAAGTACAAAATACATCACAAATGGTCAACGCCTTACTATCCTCAAGGAAATGAAGCCAAAGTTTCTAACAAATATTTGATCAAAATCCTTAAGAATCTCATCAACAAAAGTAGATGAGATTGGCATCTTCAGCTTTACCTTGCTTTATGGACTTATCAAACTAGTATTTGAACCCCCACTAGTGCAAAACCCTATGCTTTAGTCTATGGGACTAAAGCTAACTTCCTATATAAATTGGAGGTGCCCTCCTTGTGCATTCTACTACAAGGCTCCTTTATGGGAGACAAATATCATCTCACTCACCTTAGCCAGTTGGATTTGCTTGATAAAAAGTGAATCCATGCTTTAGAAAACCCATGGGTCTACAAAAATAAGCTCAAAAGTACCTATGATAAAAAGTTACCACCCTATTCCTTCAAAGTTGGTGATTTCGTTCTCAAGAAGAACCAAAAAATACCAATACCAAAGCAGAGTTCAAAGGTAAGTTCAAGCCTAATTGGTTAGGTTTATTTATTATCACTACCAAGTTTGCTTCAAGAGCTTGCCGCTTGGCTACACTTGGTGGAAAACAATTAAAGGAACCTATTAACATCATGCATCTTAAGAAATATTACATTTGAGTCTACATTATTTGCCTATTGTATTTTGTTGATTATTGTTGCCTGCTTCCATGGCTACCTATTCTCATACTTGACTATATGCATGTATTTGTCTATGCTTAGACTATCTGATTGCAAATTGAGCCAAGGATCCGTGATGACACAAATGATGATCCTAGTCATGATAGTTCATCCTTGCATTGCACTTGCACTAAATGACTAATGTGAGTGGATCCTCCTAGTCTTCATCTTTTGTGAACCAAATCAAGGTTCATGCAATCTATCTATTTTTATCAATCTAAATCAAGCTAAACCAATACATCTTTATCAATTCAAATCCATCCACCTCAATTCATCAATCTTATTTAATTTATCCCTATCAATGTTTCCCTCTCAATTTCAACCTTTGTCATCATGACTACCGATTCAAACAAGTTATCTTGATTCACTTCTCTCAATCAATCTATCCTTATCAGCCTAGGTCAAACTATCTTTTTTCAGACAAATTCATAATCAAATCTATTTTTGATCAATTTAAATCAATTTGTTCCAAGTTTAGATCAACCTATCCCTCTCAAAGTAAGTCAATCTATCACTATGAATTTAAAATCAACTGATCCCTAGCAATTTGAATCCATATATATCTATCAAATCAAATCAATCTATCTCTATCAATCAATCCAACTTAGTCCATCTTTATCAATTTACATTAGTCTATCAATCATCGATCTATCTCTTCATCAATGAAAATCAATCTACCTCTTTATCAACTTCATTAAATCCATCAATCTCATCAATCAATCATCTATGTTTATCATATATCTCTATTTAAATCAATCTACTTTATCTTGAAATCAGATCTTTAAAATCCTTAAAACTACAACTTCCTTGCCATATGATGCATTCTATGAGCCTTCATAGGTGTTGATAGCCCCATCAATATTAAACTGTATTGCTTTCCCACCTAAAATCTTACATACACGGGCAACCGACCAACAAAGAAATGTTTTTTTTGGACTAGGGGCATCATCTTTTGTCACATCAATCTTACATATTTTATTTTTGCTCATTAGCATTTTTATTTAATTTTTATTTCTTCAATCACCATATATACTTTCCAATATTTTCATGGTAGTAATTCAGGTTACATTTTAAATATAATCTTTAATCGTAAATAATTAGTATTTCCTAGATAATCCTTAATTTTTTTATTTAAAATATATATATATATATATATATATATATATATATATTTTTAAGGGTATATTTATTTCCTCGGCAGTCCAGACAGTGTTAACCACTCTCTAACAAAGGAAGAGATGAATACCAGTAACAATGCCGGACAACGATTGATCAATTGATGATTCGTATTTATGTGAAGGGCTTGTCAACTGTTTGACAAAATGTCTCAACCAAACATCCTCCACTGGACAAAGGCAATCGTGGAAAATGCCCAGAAGGGCTCCAGCCTTAAAGCCCTGAATCTCTTTTACCAAATGCACCGCATAGACGTAAAGCCAAACCATGTCACCTTTGCAAGCGTTCTGAGCTCCTGTGCCAAACTTGCCCTCTTCCGCCATGGTCAATCTCTCCATGCTCTCATCTTCAAAAGCAAAATTAAATCAGACGTTTCAGTATATAACGCCCTTATTACAATGTATTCCAACTGTGGAAGCCTGGAGGATGCAGTCAGAGTTTTTGCCAGAATTTCCACAAGAGATTTGGTATCATGGAATGCTATAATTGCAGCGCATAATGAATTTGGATATCGCACAAAGGCAGTGGAGCATTTTTCTCAGATGCTGCGATGTGGACTTAAACCTGATTCTGCCACCTTTACCAGTGTGCTCACTTCATGTTCTATGCCAGAAATCCTTGAAGAAGGAAAACAGGTCCATACCCACATCACAAAAACTTGTTTTTTTAAAATAGATATTCCTGTGGCAAATGCCCTTGTTACTATGTATTCGAAATGCGGTGATCTGGATCATGCACGCCAAGTGTTTGACAAAATGCCTGAAAGAAACGTGGTCTCATGGACTGCAATGATTGCAGGGTATGCCCAGAATGAATTGGGTCATGAGGCCCTGAACCTTTTTTGTGAATCCCAACATGTTGGCATTGTGCCCAATGCCCTGACTTTTGCCTGTGTTCTTAAGGGGTGTGCTAATGTTGGGGTGATGGAGGCCGGGAAGCAGATCCACGCTCGTGTCCTCAAGGCTGGACTTGAATCCAATGTCTATGTTAGCAGTGCTCTTCTTGACATGTATGCAAAATGTGGAAGCGTGGAAGATGCAGGGAAAGTGTTTCAAATGATGCCCAAACGTGATGTGGTGTCATGGACTGCAATGATTGGAGAGTATGTTCAATATGGATTTGCGGAGGAGGCTTTAAAACTCTTCTGTGCTATGAGGAAGGGAAATGTAAGTCCAGATGAGTTCACCTTTTCTAGTGTTATTTCATCATGTAGTAGTTTGTCTTTAGGGAAGCAAGTCCATGCCTATGCAAAGAAAATTGGCCTAGAGAGAGATGTCACTGTGGGAAACTCTCTTGTTACTATGTATGCAAAATGTGGAAGCATTGACAATGCACAACATGTTTTTGAAAACATGCTTCAGAGAAACTTGTCTTCATGGAATTCAATGATTGTAGGATGTGCTCATCATGGACGAGGCAAGGATGCCATTGAACTCTTTGAACAAATGCAAAGAGAACAAATCAAACCTAACTATGTAACTTTTATTGCAGTTCTTCATGCATGCTGCCATAATGGCCTGATAGAAGAAGGCTCTTACTACTTTGATTCAATGAGCAGCGATCATGGTATCAGACCTAGAGAAGACCATTATGCTTGCATGGTTGACATTCTGGGACGTGCTGGACGTTTAGAAGAGGCCAACGATTTGATCAGCTCAATGCCATTTGAGCCTAGTATAATGGTGTGGCAACCACTGCTTGCTGCTTGTAGAAACCATGGAAGGATAGAATTTGGAATATGCATAGGTGAGCATCTGCTTAGTTTGAACCCACAAGATGCTGCAACATATGTGCTTCTGTCCAACATCTATGCTGCAGCTGGCAAATGGGATGATAATGCAAGAATAAGAAAGCTAATGAAAGAGAGGGGAGTGAGAAAGGATGTGGGATGTAGTTGGATTGAGGTCAATAACAAGTTGCATGCTTTTGTTGTGGATAGGAAATTGCATCCACAAGTAAAGTGAAAGCATGAAAGGTCATATGAGATGAGTTTTCTGATGGTTGACTATGTCACCAATACAACTTTTAGATATGATATGGGGCAATGTGGAGACTCAGACTTGTCTTGGAGGCATAATGTCGAGGCTCCGACTTGTCTTGGACTGAGCAAGCATGCTTTTTGAACCTAACTCGGGCTAGGAGCAAAACTGGGCAATGACTTGGAAAATAAGTGAACATGAGATATAATGGATATTAAAAAAGAGACTCACACAAGATAAAAGTCAAGGCCACCACGCTCGCAGACTCATGAGCTTCTGCGGACTCAGAGAAAGTCTCAAGTTCGAGACTACTTGTGGGGATTATGAACAGAAGGAACATTCTTGATAGCAAAAGCCAGTAGTAGCTTATGAACATAATGAGTGTGCTTCCATGGAATCCTGTTCAAAACAACATGCCGGAGGATTATTCAAAAATTCATATTACCATGTTCATTTTTTAAATCAAATAACAAAAAGGTCATGTAATGTCAATCACTTCCAACATTAATAGATAAGTTCCATTGCTGTAAAGTTCATAGTTTGCAAATCAAATTGTAGGAGGTCAACAAATATGCTGATTTTTTAGGTGAAAACCAAGGTTCAAATGTTGCATGTCTAATTATCACAAATGTTGTTTTAATAGGGGTGGGGTTGTTTTAATCCCCTATAACCAATTAAAAAAAAAAATCATAGTTTGCAAGACAAAGAGAAAGATGTAAGAGTTGTTGGCGACTTCCTTATTGAGTAAATATCACAACTAGGCTTGGAATTCGGTAAGCTTCCTTCCTGTCAAACAATCTTCAGAGACAGCTACAATTTTCACGATAGATCCAAACAATCAGTTCTTTTGCAAAAGGTGAAAACACAAAACTTTGAGAGGTATGCTAGAGCCTCATATATTATGAGCAAAGTCGACTTCTGTGATATGAGAGTCTCACTCCAATCTACGAGAAAAAGACACCATTGCGCAGGGAGAAAAAAAAAGTATCTGAAAAGGCAATTGCAATGAACTTTGATATTTGAATAACCATTTCTCTAATCCATAGATTTAAATTACATCTTATCAAGTCCAACAATCAGCAAACAAGTGGCCACTTGATCCTTCTAAGATTCATTGGATAATTCGAATTGGATGTGCACTGTTTAGGACAGCATCAGAATTCTATCATTTACATGAATTCATCACATTATCACAAATACAGACCACCATATGTGATAGTAGTAGGTAGTAGGTACGATCACATATATTTGTCATCATATGTTTTGATGTATTGGTCTTTGAGAAAGATTAGCTGTGTAAAAAAGTTGCATGTTTTTAAGTTAATGGGTTATCGGTTTCACATGTATTACATCATGACCAATAGTGGTATTACAATAGTTTGGCGATTTGTAATTTATTGCTTGGCAAGATTTGAATCTTGGTCTCCTCTTTGAAAGTCAAAGAATTTAACTGATTGAGCTAATACCATTTAATTTAAAAATATGTATACATGGTTATTACACTAGCATAATTATATTATCTGCTAACCTCAATTGTCCCTAATCTTGTCCATTATCTTTATGAAATTATTTCAAATCTAGTTTTCTGGGTAATCCATACTTCTTGGACAATTTCACTTCCTCTTTAGATGTCATTTTATAGTCTTTTGGACTTCACACAAATGTTGCTTTAATATACTTTGTAATCTATTTGTGGGACCTTCCAAAGTCTTCCAGATGCTAAGTAAGCTAGGGGTTATAAGCATGGCAAAAAAAGTGCAAACAGAACATGGGTTGAGTTTTAAAAACTACAACTAATTAGGAATTTAGAGTATGTTTATAGTAATAGCATATTAAATTTTTAGGACTGACATGCTGAAAACTATTAGACTGAGACAACAAAAGCCTCTAAAGTAAGGTCAAACTCCTTTCGTCAACCTGACTATCATTGCTTGTGTAGATATTGCACTCAAACTGGATGAAAGAGAGAAAACATGATGGTATTTGTGATACTTATTTGTTCTATTTACAGGGGTTTGTACTCTTCATACTATATTGGATGTGTTCCTTACATGTTAATATTCATCATGCCCAAACTAGTCAGGCTCGTTCTAGCAAACTAATTGCATTGGCTTCCTCTGTAAACTTTCTAGTTAAGAGAAGTTATTGAAAATGCTATTGCTTACTGACAAGCTATTGAGTGGGATTGCATTTTTGCAAGCGAATTGGGTTTCTTGGTTGAGATATTTCTTGTCAAGATGATTAGATAGAAAGGCAAGCTATCGATCAGAATAGCTTGTCTTGAAGGCCAACTAGGTCTTGCTTCATTCTAGCCAATTAGTTTGTGCAGGAAGCTATTTTGGTCAATTTCATTGTTAACTTGGTCTCCTTTTAATGCCAAACTGATCTCTTCATTGACTTGTAACATCTTTATTTACAATCAGAAAATCATTATTCTTAATGCAGCATTCTTCTTGTTCAAGATCAAGACTTGCACATAGCTTATTTAATAGGCCTTTTAGACCATTTTCAATATTTCTTGTCTTGGTTTAGAAGTTTATGATGCTTGAAGGTCTAAGGAAAAATTATGTATTTTATCTTTTTGCCCCATTGGGGATGTAGGGAGTGATAAGTTGAGGGTGCTTGGTATGGAGAAATTTGGGCTCAAAGTTGGTGGCTAACCCTTTTGTCAATCACATCTAAATTGAAGATATTTCTTATTGTTAGAATACACTTTAATTACAACCAAATTTATAGGCACAACATACACATCCAAGGGCTTAGTCCATTAGGTTTGAGCGTAAAGTACATTGACCTCTATATATATTTATATGTTTGTTAGAATACACTTCAATTACAACCAAATTTATAGGCAGCCCCATTGGTACACACAACATACACATCCAAGGGCTAGCCCATCAGATTTGAACACAAAGTGCATTGACCTATCTAATTAAGCAAATGACAGAAGCTTGATACATTACGTTAAGGCTATTGGTGAAGGTTCTTGATGTTTATAGGCATCCGATGTAGGATTGAACTTATTATAAGACAAGTCCCTAAATTTAAGTGGGCAATACTCCAAGAGTCAAAGTGGATCGTTAAGTACAACGTTATAGGGAGATAAATGAGCATAAAATATCTTTCTTTTTTTAATATAGGGGAATCGGTAATATCATTGTGAAGTAAATGACCCAAAAACGAAGAGCACCAAAGTGCAACAAAATAAGCAACAGTTACAGCATAGTGCAGAAATTGCAGCAGCACACGACAATCTAAATTTGAGGGACCAAAAGTGCTCAGAAATTGATGAAATTTTAGGAGTGAATTCTACACAAGAAGACCTTTCCAATGGTGTATCACATACAAAAAACGGAGCTGTAAAACAAAAGTTATGAGCTCTGAAAGTTGACTGCAGGTTTCAGAAAACAGGGACAACAAGCATGTTTTTCACAAAATGAATGGAATAGAATGTTGTTTTTCATTCCAAACGAACTCAGAAGTATTACAAAGCTTTCTCCACAATATCCTACAGCTATAATACTCTATTTTACATTTACAAGAGAGAAAATGATGTTACAACACTTCATTTCACATTCTAGGAAGTCCAACAGTCATGGTGACTCTTCAAGGCCTGTAGAAACTTTTGGGCTTCTTCAAATTCGTGGGAGAACTTTTGGTTTTCTCTTTCTTAGTCAGCATCAATCTCCAACATACTCCCCCTTGATGCTGAGTGGTGAGACAAGTTTGTCTCTCAATCTCAAAAATTGTTCTTTATTGACACCTTTGGTAAACAGGTCTGCAAGTTGTTGTTTGGTGCTGCAATATTTCAAATCTACAACCTTCTTTTCCACCATGTCTCTTATGAAATGAACCTTTAAATCAATATGTTTAGTTTTACTATGATGGACTGGATTTTTTGCAATCTTGATTGCACTTGTGTTGTCACAAAAAATTGTTGTTGGACTATTTTGAACTTCACCAATCTCTTCAAGTACCTTTCTCAACCAAAGTGCTTGTGTACATGCTGTAGTAGCTACAACATATTCTGCCTCTGTAGAAGATAAAGCAACAATACTTTGCTTCTTTGAGCTCCATGTTATCACTCCTGAACCAAGTGAAAAACAATTTCCAGAAGTTGATTTTCTATCATCCAAGCAACTTCCCCAATCTGAGTCACTGTATCCAACAAGCTCCATTTTGTTGTTAGCATCATAATGTATGCCAAAATTCAAGGTTCCTTTGACATACCTCAAGATTCTCTTGGCTGCTCTCATGTGGTTTTGTGAAGGTTCATTCATGTACCTTGATACAAGTGAAACTGCAAATGCAATATCAGGTCTTGTTGTAGTAAGGAACATTAAGCTCCCAACAATGCTTCTAAACAATTTTTCATCAACTTTCTCTTCTCCATCATCTCTACACAACACTTCTCCATGTGCCACAGGTGTCCAAACTGGTTTGCAATTTTCCATGCCATATTTCTTCAACATATCTTTTGCATATTTTGATTGACAAATGAAAATTTTGCCATCACCTTGATGTACTTCCACACCAAGAAAGTATTGCATCAATCCTAAATCTTTCATATCAAATTCCTTCATCATAGCATGCTTAAAATCATTCATCATCTTTGAACTACTTCCCATGTAGATCAAATCATCAACATATAGGCACACAAGAAGAATATCATCACCTTCATTCTTGAAATAGAGTGTGGGGTCATTCTTACTTTTCTTGAAACCACAATCTTGGAAGTACCCATCAATTCTTGAGTACCATGCTCTAGGTGCTTGCTTCAGTCCATACAATGCTTTCTTCAATTTGTAAACATGGTTTTCCTTTCCTTCCACTTCAAAGCCTTGAGGTTGCTGAACATAAACCTCCTCATCTAGATAACCATTCAAGAATACACTTTTCACATCCATGTGATAAACTTTCCACTGTTTATTGGCTGCCAATGAAAGAGCCATCCAGATTGTCTCTTGTCTTGCAACAAGGGAAAATGTTTCTTCATAATCCACACCATATCTTTGAGTGAATCCTTTTGCAACCAACCTTGCTTTGTATCTTTCTATGCTTCCATCATTGTTAAACTTTGTTTTGTAGACCCACTTGGATCCAACAATCTTCTTGTCCTTGGGCAATTCCACAAGTTCCCAAGTGTCATTTTTTTCAATGGACTCAATTTCTTCTTTCATTGCTTGCACCCAAACATCATTAGTACAAGCATCTTCATAACATGAAGGTTCCAAATCAGCTTCAGAAAATAGAGCATAATTCACCAACTCACCTTTTGGTTCTTCTTCATCATCACCATACATTTGGAGCTTCTCCAATCTTGAAACAACTTGGTCCAACTCTTGCAATTGGCTTCTTGTTAACCTCCTTTGAAAGTTCTTGTCCATCATTTGGTTGGATGGATGTGCTTTGAGTATTCTCTTTCCTTTATTTGTATTCTTGGTGGGACTTGTAGATGAGTTGCTTGTGCTTGAACTTGGTGTAGTCTCCTTTGAACTTGTTGATGGGCTGCTAGGTGGGCTTGGAGGAGTAGAGGGAACATTTGAAGGTTGTCCCCCAACTGTATTATCTTCTTCAACATCAAATATTTTGTCTGCAGATTTTTGATGATTGTACACTCCCCCTTCATCAAAAATTACATCTCTAGAGACTACAAACTTGTGAGTTTTTGGATTATACAGTCTATATGCCTTACTTGTTTTAGAATATCCCACAAGAATGCATGGCTCACTCTTGGGGTCCAACTTCTTTCTCACTTCATCATTCACATGTGCATATGCAAGACAACCAAAAACTCTCAAATGACTTACAATGGGTTTTGTGCCATACCATGCTTCATGTGGAGTCTTCTTGTGTAGTGCTCTTGTGGAGCATCTATTGAGAATGTACATTATTGTATCAACTGCATAAGACCAATAAGAATTGCTCAAACCTTTTGTCTTCAACATGCTTCTTGCCATTTCTACAATGGTTCTATTTTTCTCTCAGCTACCCCATTTTGTTGTGGTGTATAGGCGGTAGTGAGCTGCCTCTTGATGCCATATTGTTTGCAAAAATCATTGAACTCATTTGAACAAAATTCTCCTCCATGGTCAGTTCTCAAACACTTTATTTTATATCCACTTTCATTCTCAACCAATGCTTTGAAAATCTTGAACATGCCAAAAGCTTCATCCTTATGTTTCAAAAAATACACCCAACACTTCCTTGAAAAGTCATCAATGAATGTGAGAAAATATGAAGACTTACCCAAACTTTGTGTTTGCATAGGTCCACAAATATCAGAATGTACAAGTTGGAGTGGGTATGAGGCCCACCATGCTTTTCCTTTTGGAAACTCCTTCCTTGCATGCTTTCCAATCACACATGCTTCACACACACCCTTGTGCTCTCCAACCTTAGGTAGTCCATTTACCATGTCTTTTGAAGACAAAAATTCTAGACTTTTAAAATTCAAGTGTCCAAATCTGAGATGCCAAAGCCAATTCTTATCTTCAAGTGCCATGTGTGCCATGTTCATACTCCCTTTTCCTCCAAACTTCAAAGGAAACATCTGGTTCTTTGTCATAGGAACAATGGTGACCATATGGTTCCTATTATTCTTATCATAAATGATACATTCATTGTTATCAAACACAACTTTATAGTTTTTTTCTACAAGTTGTCCAACACTCAACAAATTATTCTTCAAATTGGGAGCATAGTAGATATCATGAATTTTCTTTGTACCTTCTTTAGTGCCAACCTCCATGGTGCCTTTTGCAGCCACATCCAAAGCATTATTGTTCCCAAGAATGATCTTGGTCTTGAAATTCTCATTCACATCAACAAACAACTCTTTCTTTCCAGTCATGTGGTTAGAACAACCAAAATCTAGATACCAAACTTCTTGACTAGTTTTTTCAGCCATGTCACTAGTCAAAAATAAATTACCTTGTGCAACTTCATCCTCACATACATAGTGGGCTCTTCTATCTCCATTTGTGGTCTTCACTCTACAATATCATGCAATGTGGCCCATTTTATGATAATTGTAGCATTCAACTCTTTTTTGATCAGCCCTTCCATGTCCTCTTCTAGTAGCAACAACTCCTCTTCCTCTTCCTCCTCTACCTCTTGAGTAATTTTGATTTCTTCCTCTTCCATGTGCTTGTTTACTTGTGCTTGGACCAACTTCATCATTCTTAAAAATTTCAATTTAGAATTAAAAGCATTCTCCTCATTTTCTTTACTGGTTTCTCTTAGTCTTTCCTCATGTGACATAAGAGAACCAACTAGACAATCAAATTCAAGTGTAGACAAATATTTACTCTCCTAAAAAATTATTGCAACATGATTCCATTTAGGGGTAAGAGATCTCAATACCTTCTTCACAACTACCTCTTTCTTCAAGGTCTCTCCAAGGGTGGCCATCTTGTTCACCACATCCTTCACTCTAACACAATAATCACCCACACTTTCAGCCTCTTTCATCTGCAGATTCTCAAACTCTTTCTTCATGGTCTGCAACTTAACCATTCTCACTTGGTCACTTCCTTGGTAAGCCTCTTGAAGAGACTTCCAAGCCTCCTTGGCTGATGTAGCAACAATACATGGAAATAAACTCTTGTCAAGAGTAGATTGAATATGGTAGAGGGCTAATGAATTCTTCTTCTTTGTTTCCCTTTTTGTTGTCCTATCATTTCCTTGTAATGTGTTCCAATCAGGTGGTTCTTCATAACCACTCTCCACTACCTCCCAAATATATTTTCCAATTAACAATGTTCTCATATTTATGCTCCAATAATCATAATCTTGCCTATTAAATTCTGGAATGGGTAATGAGTTGTTGAAGTTGGCCATTAGACTCAAGCAACAACAAATGAAGTTTTTCTTCAATGAACTTGTCCAAGAACTTGATCAATTGTTAGACTGACCATGAACCCAAGTTCACTCAAACCCAAAAACCAAGCTCTGATACCAAATGAAGTAAATGACCCAAAAACGAAGAGCACCAAAGTGCAACAAAAAATATAATAGCTACAACAGAGTAAAAAAATTGCAATAGCGCACGACAGTCTAAATTTGAGGGACCAAAAGTGCTCAGAAATTGATGAAATTTTGGGAGTGAATTCTACACAAAAAGACCTTTCCAACGGTGTATCACACGCAAAAACAAAGCTGTAAAACAAAAGTTATGAGCTCTGAAAGTTGACTGCAGGTTTCAAAAAACAGGGACAACAAGCATGTTTTTCACAAAATGAATGGAATAGAATGTTGTTTTTCATTCCAAATGAACTCAAAAGTATTACAAAGCTTTTTCCACAATCTCCTACAGCTATAATACTCTATTGTACATTTACAAGAGAGAAAATGATGTTACAACACTTCATTTCACATTCTAGGAAGTCCAACAATCATGGTGACTCTTCAAGGCCTGTAGAAACTTTTGGGCTTCTTCAAATTCATGGGAGAACTTTTGGTCTTCTTCAAATTTATGGGAGAACTTTTGGTTTTCAACTTTTCTCTTTCTTATTCAAAATCAATCTTCAACACATTAGGTGCTATCATTATAAACCCTGGCTTGTTGGGTTAGACAAAGTCAACAAGACCCTCAAATTTTAGGGGCATCAAACTAGAGTAGCCAACCGACAAACACTCGGTTGTTACTATCTAACATATCGCCATCTAGGTACACCATGGTTTGAACCTTAGACCACCCCAGAAAGATGCCAAAGCCTTAAACAAAATTAAATTTTATATGGGTTTTTATGAGGGGTCCTGGTCCCCTCCTACCGAGGTTTGAACTTAGATTTCTTATATGAAAACCCAAATACTTACTACTATAGTATCTCTCACGGGTCAAAAATATCATTGATAAGGTATTTGTTTCATTTTTTATTTTTTTATTTTTATTTTTGTAATATTTGGTTAGTGTGAGAAACCCCTACAATCAACGTCCAAGGTTGGGCATCCACATCCCATCATGATCTCTCATAAGGGGGAGAGCTGAGCTTATCAATAGGGAATTTAATACAACCACACATATCGCAGTTTGGACCTTGGACCTTTCGAAGAAGAGCCAAAGCCCAAACTGTTGTTTTGTCTCCAGGGCAGTATTTGTTTCATTTTAAACTCATAAATAAAGCATAATAATAAGATTT
This sequence comes from Wollemia nobilis, assembly GCA_028583015.1. Taxonomy (NCBI): domain Eukaryota; kingdom Viridiplantae; phylum Streptophyta; class Pinopsida; order Araucariales; family Araucariaceae; genus Wollemia; species Wollemia nobilis. The sequence goes on along the minus strand of JAQPPZ010017236.1, from coordinate 1,494,618 downwards.
GATTCCTCGTGAACTCAGATAAAGGGTTAAAACTTAAAGAGACACATTACTAAACTAATTATACAAATAAAACTAAAAACGTTTCCTTACACAAAAAGGTTTGACAATATAAGGTAAAAGGTTCAATAATAAGATAAAATGAAAACTTTTCTTTAACTTAAAAAAATCATTTTAACCTTTACTTATTTTAAGGTTTTTTAAGAAACATATATATATGGAGCCAAGGGAAGAGAGAAGAGAACGAGAAGTAGTTTCGAGAGTGAGTGTGCGCTAGATTAGCTAGAAAAGAATTACTCTGAGCTGACAGAATTTACAAGTAGACTCGTTTTGAATATCTTTTAGTTCTTTGGGTGATGTTGAGCAACT